>OZ012541.1:51640800-54040800 GCA_963935595.1 Schoenobius gigantellus
GTCTATCGGTCAATTCGATAAGGGCAGTTTCCGTAGACTTACCTTTCTGGTAGGCGTGTTGCCTAGGATGTAAGGGATCACCTGCCAGGTGCGTATCCCTTACATAAAAATTTATCACCTTCTCCATGGTTTTCAACAGAAAGGAGGTAAGGCTGATTGGTCTGTAGGACTTGGGTTGGGACTTGTCCTTATCCCCTCCTTTGGGGATGAATATAACCCTGACCCTTGTCCATAGACTAGGGAACTGCCAGCCTTGGTCAAAAAGTAACAGGCACATTACGAGCTCTTTATCGTCTGAGGAATTTTCTGCCTCCAGATACGAAGAAAGTGCTTGTACAGACCTTGATATTTCCTATCATCGACTATGATGACGTGTGCTATCTCGACCTGAATGCAGATCTGCTCAATAAACTCGACCGACTTCTAAATAACTGCATTCGATTCGTTTTTAATTTAAGAAAGTTTGATCATGTCTCTGAATATCGGCTTCGCTTGAAATGGTTGCCTATACGGCAGCGCAGGCACATGAGGACGTTGACTACACTCTATTCTTTACTTAACAGTCCCAATACCCCAAGTTACCTTAAAAATAATCCCTAAATAATGAAAATAATGTTTTGTTTCATTTATTAAGTTATAATAAACCTTCAAAGGTTATTAAAGATGGCAGCAGGAACAGTTATTTTTGACCTTCAAATAATAAATTTTTAGCTTTTCTGCAATCATTTTTGGTTTATTAATAAATAATTGGAATTAAAAAAAAAATTATTCAGAAGTCGAGTTTTATGAAATTTTCACCTTGCTGTCTTTGATGGCCGATTTAAGCCAAAATTAAGTACTTTTTTTAAATTATTATGAAAGCAGAGAGTCTAGAGAAGTTTTTACACGTACTTAGAAACCATGAATTTGACTTTACACTACTGTTTTCTAAATTTCCACTAAGTTTACGAAGCTGATTATTTTAGACATAAAAGAAGCACTAAAGATGATTCAGTGGCAAAAAGAAAAACATTAAAATATGTTCTACTTTTTTTTATTTAAAATTTTTAAGTTCTTTGGATCAAAATTTTGAAAAAGTCAGAAAAAAAATTATTACTCGAAAACTACGAATAATCGCGGAACATACATGGGGGTGATTCGGGTACTCCAAGAGGTGCTCTAACTCTGGACTTACGCTTGACACTATTTTTTGGGACACCCTGTATAATATGTATATTAATTTATTTTTGTTAAAATATGTATGTATTAGTATCTTATGCATTTTGTAGGTTATATCAAGTTTACTTTTGATCTTGTTAGTGTTAGAATTATTGTCATATATATATATATCTCTTTGTTTAATGTTAAATTAATGTGAAACCAGTATTTTTTTTATTATAGTACATCTTTTTCTCCTACTTCTTTTTCTCTGCATCACCCAAAGGTTGACTGGTAGAAAATGCCTCTGGCATTAAGTCCGCCTATGTACACAAATTGTACTGAAAGTATTAAATAAATAAATAAATCATAACTACTTTGCAGCATTTTACCCAAACAGGAAGTAAAATGCATACCTTGTAATATGATTATGCAAAATTTTATCATAACCTGTTGACTAAGAAGTATAATGCCGACATTACAATATGACTATACAACATTTGACCTAAACTTTATACTGACTGGGAAGCAAAATGCCTATATTGTATTTAACAGTATCCTTACATATTATAAAACAAGTCTCCCGCCGCGTTTGTCTGTCTGTTCGCGATAAACTCAAAAACTACTACACCGATTTTCAAGCGGTTTTCACCACTCGATAGCGTGATTCTCGAGGAAGGTTTTAGTGTATAACTTGTTAAGTTTTTGTATTTATTTCTGTGTATATTAACGATATTTGTTGAAGATGTCGAGAAAAAATAAATTAAGGCGAAACGTAGTTAGCGGGCACAGCTAGTTTTAAATATTTGATCTGGATCTTTATACTAATCAGGAAATGGAATCTTGATGCTAAAATAGTTTTTTTTTGCGTGGTATGGTCTAAGACTAAGAAGGACCCCAACTCCTGATATGAAAATGACATTGTCATTTATTTTTTTGTATATACTTAAATTTAAGTGGACGGCACTAATCAAGTAGACATAAAACTAAGAAGTTCCAACGTAATTGAAAATAAAAAAATATACTGCATTGAATGCAATGCTGTGGCATTTTGCTTGGTGCAAATTTTGAACTATTGACGAATTCCTATTTATAAATTAATATTTTTTAGGTATTTTGCTTGGTATATATTTTGATCTATATACGATTTACAGTTTAGTTAATATGCCTTGCCCCCGTAGCATGAACAGCGAAACACGATATGATAAAACAATAAATCGACATCAACTGTCAAAATATATTGGAATAATGGCTACCTTTAAATTTTATCAACATTAATATATTAAAAATGTCTAAAATAATAATACCAATATCCAAAACATACTCAAAGCTTGAAGATACTTAAAAAATCCAACTTTTCTAACAGTTTATATTGATATACCGTTGTTGATATCGTATTTCGGTGGTCATGCTAGGGGGGCTGAAGACATTCATTTTAGACGTTTTACTTTTTAGAGGAATTACAACTTACACACTCTCATCATTTTTTTTAATAATCTTTATTCTAACCTTGGATACAGAGTCCTTCAGTCGTATACATTTTAATTAGATATTAACAAAACGCAAGCTAACTTATAATAATATGATAATTGTCCTAGAAGAATTTTAGATTTTTCCTACAGTGTTTACTATATGTATACTTAAATAGAGGTAGAAAATAATTTAGGTTGGAAAGAAGATCTTGCAGGCGGCGGGGAACACTTTGATTATTGTTAGAACTGTCACAATCAATTTCATTAATGTCTGAAGCTAAAACTAAACGTTGCAAGTTAAATGTTGCACAATTTTCTAACAAGTGTTGCAGGTCGGCATTTTCTTGATTGCAGTGAGGACAGTTAGCATCGGCGAGTACATGAATCCTGTGGAGGTGGGTTGGGACTAAACAATGGCCAATTCTCATTCGTGTGATGATAGTATAGAAATTCCTGCCCAGGTATTGTTTCTGTTTGTGATACCAAGGTTTGCTCGGTAACTCCTTCTGAATGTTCGCAAACCACTTGCTCTTAGTTTCTAAAGTTAATTCCCAGTAGTCTTTCCATAACTTCTCCGATTTTTCTCTGAAGTGATTGTAGAAATCGGTAAAAGGAACTTTGCAACATTCGGTATGGTCTTCATCATGTTGAGCACGTGCCACTGAATCAGCTTTTTCGTTTCCATATATGCCACTGTGTGAGGGAACCCACATGAATTCAACATTGATACAATGGTCATTTAATACTTCTAATTTATCCTTAATGTTGAATAATATATAATTATTTTTAAAAGATAATAATGCTCCTCTACTCAAGGCTATTAATGCACTTTTGGAGTCGGAAACTAACATTATATTTACATTATTTACACACTTACTATTTACATAAATTAAAGCTTGGTATAATGCATAACATTCTGCTGTATAAATGCTGCAAAAATAATTCAATTTGAAACATCTTGCGTAGTTTGCGTTAGGATCATAAAAGGCAGATTTAACATTATAATTATCTTTAGAGCCATCTGTATATATAAAATAATAATGAGGCATCTTACTCTTGAACTCTAGAAAATCATACTTGTTAGAAATTGAATCTAAATGTATCTTGAGATGACAATTAATTAAACTTTTATATTTACAAGTATACATAGGTAAGCTAGGCGAATAACATATATTTTTACACTTGGACTTTACACGAGAATATATTCCACCTATTTCAGGAGGAGCAGACAAAGCTTGCACAGTGGTGTCAGAAGATGCAATAGGCTGATAAATATCTGATGCTATATCTATCTTTTCATGGAGATGGAGAAGGACGACGCGTTTAGCGCAGAGGTCGAGTGATCACCTACTGCGCAACGGGTCGCGGGTTCGATTCCCGTACGGGACAAATGTTTTGTATGGCCTACAGAAATTTGTTCCGGTCTGGGCGTATGTGCATGTGAAATTCTATGTTTGTAACTGCACTCACGACACAGGAGAAAATCCTAGTGTGGGGCGACGTTTTTTTAAAAAAAAAAAAAAAAAAAAGATTGCCGCTAAATGACAAAATTTTAAGTGAAAATCTTTCTGCTAGCTGCAGCCTTCTCAGGGACAATGGAGGTATACAATTTTCAACTTCTAATGAATTAATAGGTGAAGATCTCATTGCACCACAGATTAATCTTAGGCCAGTATTTTGTATAACATCTAGCTTTCTTAAGAGGGTGCTATTTGCATTTAAATATGCCAAGGAACTGTAATCTAAATGGCTTCTCACTATGATTTTGTATAATACACTAACAATTTTAGGATCAGATCCCCAAACAGTACCAACCAAGTGCCTAAGAATATTAATACCTCCCATGGCATTTTTACAAATGTAATTTATATGTTTATCAAATTTTAATTTATTGTCAATAATAATACCTAAAAATTTATGTTCACTAACCACTGGAATTACACAATTATTGTACTTAATTGAAACATTATTGAAGTTTTTGCTGAATACTAATACAGAACTTTTACCAGGGCTAACATCTAACTTAAGCTTATTAAAATAATAAAAATGGAGTTGCTGTAAAGCATTATTAATTCTATTTTCAGCTATTTCTATATTTTGGCTTATGCTATACAAAAGCAAGTCATCAGCGAATTGTAAAATATTTACATTTTCTGTATTTACAAATTTTAATATTTCAGAAGTGTATAAATTATATAATAAAGGAGACAATGTGGCTCCTTGCATTGTACCTTTATTTACAGTTTTTGGACCATGCAACTTATTATTGTATTTTACATATATTGTCCTATTATTCAAATCAATCGGTGGCTATTAGTCTCGACATCGCCAAAGCTTTTGATAGAGTCTGGCACAAGGCTCTTCTTTCCAAGCTTCCGGCATACGGATTACCCGCGCAGTTCTGTACGTGGATTGCCAGCTTCCTTCACGAGCGTAGAATTCGCGTTGTCGTTGACGGCTGCGCTTCGCGGTTCGTGGCAGTGAACGCTGGTGTTCCGCAAGGCTCCGTTCTATCCCCCACATTGTTTCTTCTGCATATCAATGATATGCTTTCCTTGGGAGCTATACATTGCTATGCAGACGACAGTACAGTGCATGGGGGATATCACGGAGCCTCGGGGGCTGCTCGTGGTGATATTGGTAGGGAAAGGCAGAATCTTATCATTGAGCTCAACAGGACGCTGGACCTCGTCTCCGAATGGGGCTCCAACAATCTTGTTGAGTTCAATGCTAAGAAAACACAGGTGTGCGTGTTCTCGGCGAAAAGGTCACCTTTCCTCCCCCTTCCTTCTCTTCAGGGCACAACCCTTCACACACAGAGCAACATCACCTTGCTCGGAATGAACATTCGCTGCGATCTGAACCCCAGAGACTACATCGAATCCGTCATAACTACTGCCTCACGGAAACTCGGTGTCCTGAACAAGGTGCGTAGGTATTTTGCGCCGGACCAACTATGCTTGTTGTATAAAACTCAGGTTAGGTCTTGCGTGGAATATTGCTCGCACCTTTGGGACGGCTCCGCTCAGTACCTCCTCGATGCTCTGGACAGATTGCAGCGTCGCGCTATTCGCATAATTGGCGATGTAGAGGCAACTAACACCCTCGAGCCTCTACAACTTCGTCGTGACATCGCCTCTCTTAGCGCCTTTTACCGAATGTTCCATGGGGAATGCTCTGAGGAGCTCTTTAACCTTATCCCTCCCTCTCCATTCCTTAACAGAAACACGCGTAAGGGCCTTCGGAGTCATCCGTACACTGTGTCCTCCTTTTCACACCGTACCAAGAAATTCCAAGATTCCTTCTTCTGTCGTTCATCCCACACTTGGAATTCTCTACCTGCGCACGTGTTTCCTCCATCCTACAACATGGGTTCCTTCAAAAGAGGCGTGAAAAAGCATCTTTTGGGCCGGCAAGGGGCGGGCAGGTAGGAGAGTGGATGTCGTCCCTACTCTATCTGTCAACTCATTTGGGCCTCTTTCACCGCTTAACATCAGGCGGGAGGAGGTCATTTGCCGGGCCATCCATAAAAAAAAAAAAAAAAAAAATCCACTCTAAAGTTTGCCTAGGTATTCCACAATCATGAAGAACCTGTATTAATTCCTGTATATTAACATTATCAAAACCTCCCTTTATATCTAGGAATACGCAGATCATGTTTGAATGACTGTTTTTTACATTTCTGATATCATCTATAAATGATACAAAGCTTTCAGAGCAACTTTTTCCTTTCCTAAAGCCAAACTGAACTGATGGAATTAACTTGTTAGTTTCTGCAAAATAATCTAAACGCAACTTAAGCATGTTTTCAAATAACTTACCCAAGCAAGATGATAAAGAAATTGGTCTATATGAAGAACCGACTCTAATTGGTTTATTCGGTTTTAAAACCGGAACAACACATTGCATTTTCCAAGACTCTGGTATAATGAGATCTTTCCATAATCTATTATATATGTAAAGTAACACAGTCAAAGCATTAGAATGTAATTTTTTAATTAATATATACGGTATATTGTCCAATCCTTGGGTAGTATCTTTCCTACTTTGTAAAGCTGTATGTAACTCATCTAAAGAAAAAGTCTGATTAAATAACATATTGTTTTGATTCTCCTCTGAGTTATGAAACAATTTATTATAATCTAGTGCAGTATTGTCTGATAAGTTATTTAAGAATTCTGGTATCCATTCATCGTCAAAAATTTTATTACGGACATTCCCTATTCTTTTAAATCTTTTAATGTGATTCCAGATTCTCGAAATAGGTGTTAATCTATTGAAACTACTACATAAATTATGCCAAGAATTAATACTTTCTTCTCTGATAATTTTCTTTTTTTGAGCATCTATCATTTTATAACTTATAAAATTAGCTATTGTTGGGTTTATTCTATAGACTTTCAAGGCTTTTTTGATTTATTAACTGCATCCTCACACTTTTTATTCCACCAAGGAACTGGCTTTCTATGAATTTTAAAGTTATTTTGACTAGCTTTTAATTTTGGAATAGTTTGATCTCTAATTTTATTTAAGATAGACACAAAATCATTATATATCTGCAACGTATCAGCTGTTTCAAAATCAATATAGGAGAATTCAGTTTCAGATAAAGAGTTAAATTCTTTCCAGTTTGCTTTACTATAAATGTATTTTTCATCCACAGAACGAATCTCATACAAAGAAGGCTGAATATTTAAATGAAGAAAAGTAGGAAAATGATAACTACCCATCGGATCATCATGAACATACCATTCACACAAATGAGCCAAGGACGGACTTACCAGAGCCAAATCAATAGCAGAAGCTTGTCTATTTGGAGGAGGACATGTTGTTGGACTACCATCATTTAAAATGCATAAATCAAATTCGTCAATTAGATTGTATAAATTATTTCCCCTATTATTATTATTATTATTGTGACATCCAAACGCAACATGATGGGCATTAAAATCTCCCATTATGATGCAAGGTTTTGGTATATTTCTTATGATGGATTTTAATTTACTTGTATCAAAATTATTATTGGGTGGACAATAAATACAGAGAATTGATATATTTCCAGATTGAGTTTGTATAGAGATTGCAATATTCTGAAAAGATTCATAAAATGTTGTGGGTAGAATATTGTATTTCAAACCATGCTTAATTAATATTCCCACTCCATTATGTCTATTTGTAGAATTTTTATATAAAAAATTGTAATTTGGAATATTTGGGCTGCTAGAAGTATCATGTAACCAAGTTTCATTTAGTAAGCAAATGTCAATATGTTTCTTCTATTAATAGGCGATTTAATAAATATTTTTTGCTCTGTAAACTTTGTATATTGTACTGAATTATATTAACATAATTATCCATTAAATTAAATTTCACAGAAATATCTCTTTAATCCTCTTACTATTTAAAAGAGTGTTATCTTTCTATTACTTAGAGCTAAGAGTGATTTGACAATAGCGTTAATAATTATGTCATTATTTACAATTTTAGTAATATCAATATTTTCCTGTACTGTTGTTTTATTAAAATTTGGGAAGGATTTACTGTCAATAACAGGTGGTGTACTCACTACAGTGGCATAGGATTGCTGTACGTACCTCTTCTTATTGTCTTCAATTTTCTGTTTCCTTACTGGGCAATCTCTGGATATGGCCAAGTGGTTGCCGTTGCAGTTAATACATACAACCTCGTCAACATCGCATTCTTTGTAAGAGTGACTACCAGCACATGATGAGCAATTCTGGATACCCCTGCAAACTCTTGCCGAATGGTTGAACTTTAAGCATTTATAACATTGAAGTAGTGGGGGAATATATTTATGAATTTCATATACTGAAAAAGTTACTGCAACAGTATAAAGAGGCGTTAGAACACCATCTACTTTTTTCATAAATCTTTTAATAGAAATAACTTCGGCATCACATATAATATTTTTATATATTTCTTCATTGCTTAAATCCTTCGGTACGAATTTCAATATGCCTATTTTCTCCGTTAAATACGACGGTATAAATGCTCTTAAATTGTATTTTATAAAGAAGTCTTCCATTTTAAGAAAATAATTTGCAGGTGTGGCTTTTCTGAAAGTAACGCCAATTTTATGCGCATTGATTCTATGAACGCCAACAATCCCTTTAACATTTTCAGTGAATATATATTTGTCAATAAAATTGGGTTTTTGTTTCCGATTTTTTCATTATTTGTGGACTCAACGTATACAATGTATTCAGAATTACTGTTTTCTATGAAAAGTCTTTTATAGTTTGGTTTAGTATAAATTTTATACTTATCAGTCTTCTGAGATGGAGTATCGGAAATATCAACATATTTGCGCTTTTTCTTCGCATCTCCTGGGTCTTCGCCATCGCTGGCAAGACCCATCTTGAAAAAATTAGTAACAAAGTTTTTTTTTAATTTGATCTAAATTGAAGCCTTAAAGTAATGAAAACAACTCAAAATTAATAAAACTTTTTAGGGAAAAATTAAATCACCCGCCTTCTTTGACTTCCCGCCAAAAAGTCACACTCTCATCAGAGAGGAAAAGATTAAAGATAAAATATCGCATTCTCTTATAAAGCTCTTCGAAATATTGCTTCTGTAAAGTCCTCTTATTTGAAATATTAACTGCATAGAAGAGGCTTTTCGTCACATTCACTGGAATTACTTTTAGCCACATTTGCTTAAACCATTTTTTGCTATACTTACTTACTGGAACTGTAAATGCATAACTTTCATTTAAAGAACTTAATTAGGGACACCCTAAAACTATTCAAAAACAAAGCCCGAAATGACGTACTAATGTCATTGTCAAAATCACTAAACACCATTTTCACTATTGTTGCCAGTGCTCTAACATTAAAGACTACAATTGTCACTTTTTGGAATATTTAAATTCATCATCATAATCACAGCTCATACACGTCATCACCGAGGGGCCTACCCTATTTATATGAAATATTTAAATTAAATAACCTTGTTTTTAATCATCTTTCCATAAATAATTGATGGTTTACCATATTTAAAGAAATTAAATAGTTGAATTTTAAAAAATAGCTGTCATTGTTTGTAGAAACGAAACTTTTTTTCACACACACCCAACATTGACCCATTATTATTCCTTTTTGGCGCGTGAGTGCGGTGCAACGGCGACCAAAAAGTCAGTTGTGCGGTAGTATCTCTATCAAGTCTGTGAGGGCGCCCCGCGAAGAGTGTACGTGACAGGGAACTACACAGACGCAAAGGTAAATGTGGCATATTTTTCTTCAAAAATTCGGAGCATTAAAGACTCATTTGTATTTTATGGAATAGATATTACTTTTGAGGATACAATGACATTTAAAATAATTGATGCAATTATGTCGAGGGCTTCATAACAGAGGGGCATATACGCAATGTTTTTTAGCATATAATCTATACCTATAAAATGCTTTGTCCTGAATGACTGACTGACTGACGGATCAACGCACAGCCTAAACCGCTGATCGTATAGACTTGAAACTTGGAGGGTGTGTTCTTTGTATGACGTAGGCGTCCGTTAAGGGCCCATGGCGCAAAAAATAGCAAAAAGGGTGTTGGCGTTTTTGATATTGTACGTAAACGTTCGAGTTAACTGACCAGGAAAAAATAAATTTAAGTTCTCAAATAATGTGTTTACACAATCACCGTCACCATTTTTCAAATTTACATACCATTTCGTTAAAAAATAGCATCAATTTCACTTAAAATTTGGGTTACACCCATATACCGTTCGTGATTTTTAGCTTCATTAATTAACCCTATTGTATTTTACTTTAACAAATATATAGAACAAGGGTAAGCAAAACACTGACACCGTGGTATTTTTTTTAATTATCGTATATTGAGTTTTATATGAATTTTTTAACATACATTTATCGATTTTCTCACAAATACTTGGCTCGGGCGCGTCGAAATTCAGTGTGCAATCGAGACTCGAAGTGAGAGCACGTCGCTTTGAGCTTGCTCCCGGCCACGTAATTATTTGTGTATGTATACGACGCGAAGTCTACCGGAGATGTTGATAACTAACAATTTTATTTTTTGTGGCTGCTGTACGAAAAATCCAAGCTTTTATTTAGCTCGTATCGTATGTATGTTCGGATCTAATCTTGCGAGTTAAATTTGACCTACTTCCCGGTATCCGATTAAGCTGAAATTTTGCATGCATATGTTATATTATGACGACTTGGAGCTGATCTGATGCTGGAGCTGAAGGGTGGCCATAGGAACTCTGCAATAAAACAACACAGCCCCATCGAGTTTGAGCTGGTTTGATTCGTATTGACGAGAACTTTGATCCTATATGGTAACCAGAGTCTGATGCTGGAACTGGAAGGTGGCCATAGGAACTCCGCAATCAAACAACGCAACCCCATCGAGTTTGGGCTCGTTTGATTCGTATTGACGAGTTCTTTGCTCCTATATGGTAACCAGGGTCTGATGCTGCAGCTGGAAAGAGGCCATAGGAACTCCGCAATAAAACGGCACAGCCCCATCGAGTTTGGGCTCGTTTGATTCGTATTGACGAGTTCTTTGGTCCTATATGGTAACCAGGGTCTGATGCTGCAGCTGGAAGGAGGCCATAGGAACTCCGCAATAAAACGGCACAGCCCCATCGAGTTTGGGCTCGTTTGATTCGTATTGACGAGTACTTTGGTCCTATATGGTAATCAGGGTCTGATGCTGCAGCTGGAAGGAGGCCATAGGAACTCCGCAATAAAACAACACAACCCCATCGAGTTTGGGCTCGTTTGATTCGTATTGACGAGTTCTTTGGTCCTATATGATAACCAGGATCTGATGCTGCAGCTGGAAGATGGCCATAGGAACTCCGCAATAAAACGGCATAACCTCGTCGAGTTTGGGCTCCTTTGATTCGTATTGAAGAGTTCTTTGGTCCTATATGGTAACCAGGGTCTGATGCTGCAGCTGGAAAGAGGCCATAGGAACTCCGCAATAAAACGACACAGCCCCATAGAGTTTGGGCTCGTTTGATTCGTATTGACGAGTTCTTTGGTCCTATATGGTAACCAGGGTCTGATGCTGCAGCTGGAAGGAGGCCATAGGAACTCCGCAATAAAACAACACAACCCCATCGAGTTTGGGCTCGTTTGATTCGTATTGACGAGTTCTTTGGTCCTATATGGTAACCCGGATCTGATGCTGCAGCTGGAAGATGGCCATAGGAACTCCGCAATAAAACGGCACAACCCCGTCGAGTTTGGGCTCCTTTGATTCGTATTGACGAGTTCTTTGGTCCTATATGGTAACCAAGGTCTGATGCTGCAGCTGGAAGAAGGCCATAGGAACTCCGCAATAAAACGACACAGCCCCATCCAGTTTGGGCTCGTTTTATTCGTATTGACGAGTACTTTGGTCCAATATGGTAACCAGGGTCTGATGCTGCAGCTGGAAGGAGGCCATAGGAACTCCGCAATCAAACAACACAACCCCATCGAGTTTGGGCTCGTTTGATTCGTATTGACGAGTTCTTTGGTCCTATATGGTAACCAGGGTCTGATGCTGCAGCTGGAAGATGGCCATAGGAACTCCGCAATAAAACGGCACAACCCTGTCGAGTTTGGGCTCGTTTAATTTATCTTGATGAGTACTTTGATCCTAGCCTAAATAATATCCGTATGCAACTCCATCAATTTCTTTTGTGCGACCTTCCCCAATTTGGGTGTCAAATGAAAGAGCTTGAATTGTAGAATATAGTATATTATGAAAAATAATCAAATCCAAGATGGCCGCCGTTACAAATTGACAGATTATTTTATGTACAATCACCACAATATGGGTATGAAATAAAAGTGCACGACTTGTGAAATACAGTACACCATGAAAATACTAAAACCCAAGCTGGCCGCTATTTCAAAACATTTTTAAAAACAAGCTTTTATTTTAATGCCTTAAAAAGAGGACGATAAACATTAACTTATTTTTTCATTACAATCTAGCGAATGGCTTCAATGCACTAAAAAGTGCGTTGAACACAAGAAAATATTCATTTCAATAAATATTGGTAATTCTAAGAAAAAAATATTTGTTTTTATAAAATAGGTAAATCTTGCGACAAGCTTTTATATTTTGTAAAAAATGTATCATGTAATAAATTTAAGTTTATTTTCGTCTTATTAGGGCATTAAATAAAATATTGTTTTTAAAAATCTTTTTACTATTCTTTTATACAAGTTTATTTTTAAGTTATGACAAAAATTTTGTGTGCTTGTTCAGACAAGCAAACTGAACAACTTTCACTATGGCACCAACTGTGAAATCTCAAAAAAAAAAATCAGCTGTTCCATACAAATGTTTAACATTCACTGAACCTAAATGTATGAAACAGATGATTTTTTTTTTTGAGATTTCACAGTTGGTGCCATAGTGAAAGTTGTTCAGTTTGCTTGTCTGAACAAGCACACAAAATTTTTGTCATAACTTAAAAATAACCTTGTATTTTATCATTTTGTAATGGCGGCCATTTTGGGTTTTAGTTTTTTCATGGTGTTCTGTATTTTACAAGACAAGTACTTTCATTTATTACCCATATTGTGGGGATTGTACAAAATAATAATAGGCATTTTGTGACGGCGGCCATCTTGGATTTAATTGTTTTTCATAGTATACTGTATTCTACAACTCATTCTACAATTCAAGCTTTCATTTGACATGCATATTGGGGAAGGTGGTAAAAAGATTGACGGGGTTGCATACGGATATTATCTAGGACCAAAGTACTCATTAAGATGAATCACACGATTCACCCCTGGTTACCATATTGGTAGGATCAAAGTACTCGTCAATACGAATCAAACGAGCCCAAACTCGATGGGGTTGTGTCGTTTTATTGCGGAGTTCCTATAGCCATCTTTCAGCTCCAGTATCAGACCCTGGTTACCACATAGGACCAAAGTACTCGTAAATACGAATCAAACGAGCCCAAACTCGGTGGGGTTGCGTTGTTTTATTGCGGAGTTCCTATAGCCTCCTTTCAGCCTCAGCATCAGACCCTGGTTACCATAAAGGACCAAAGTACTCGTCAATACGAATCAAACGAGCCCAAACTCGATGGGGTTGTGTCGTTTTATTGCGGAGTCCCTATGGCTACCTTCCAGCTCTAGCATCAGACCCTGGTTACCACATAGGGCTAAAGTACTCGTCAATACGAATCAAACGAGACCAAACTCGATAGGGTTGTGTTGTTTTATTGCGGAGTTCCTATGGCCACCTTGAACTCCAGCATCAGACCCTGATTACCATATTGGATCAAAGTACTCGTCAATACGAATCAAATGAGCCTGAACTCGATGGGGTTGCGTCGTTTTATTACGGAGTTCCTATAGCCACCGTCCAGTTCCTTCATCAGATCAGCTCCATGTTATCATACTATTGCATTGTCACGCGATATACATAATTATGCACACAAAATTTCAGCCCAATCGGAAACGGGGAAGTGGTCAAATCTACATATACCGGGTGTAACTGAACACCCCAATAATATTTAAGGGGCAAATAAGTTAGACACTAAATGGACTTTCGGTGCTTGTCTGAGACCTGGAACCCCAATACTTTCAGAGTTATTTGATTTTACACTGAAAGCAAAAACTTTCCAGTGACAACTATCAGCTCTTAACACAAAATAAATTTAAACACAAAATGACACGTGACAGACGTGAGCGTAGTATTCCTCCTACGCTTACGTAGGGCTGTCGGCACTTAATACCAAAAAATAATTTATTTAGTTTGTATGACGTGAGCTTAGTATTCCTCGTACGCTTACGTAGGGTTGTCGGCACTTTATACCAAAAAATAATTTATTTTGTTTGTATGCGAAAAAAAAGTAGGTTTGTTAGCCCTAATATTTTTCCTACAGAATCTCTACTTCTGATGGATACATACCCTTAAATGTTATTGGGGTGTTCAGTTACATCCTGTATACATACAGTGCAAGCTAAATAAAAGCTTATTAAAAATAAAAGTTGATCAAACACATGCCTGTATTTACTATAGTATAACACAGTAATAAAGAACTATTAACATTTTCCAAAATTTACATCTACGATATTTTGCTAGGCGGCCGCAACGATTGCTCGACCGAGTGTGCTTGTGTGCGTGAGCGACGCACACAAACGGAGACTAGAGAAATTTACCTAAACAAGCTCGGGCTCGCGCGGATGGTGGGCCCTTAAGAAAGGATTTTCCGAAATTCTATCCCTAAGGGGGTGAAAATGGGGGAGAAAGTTTGTATGGGACATCGTGATTCCGTTTTCGAATCTACTTTTGCATAAACTTTCTTTAACAGAATTAATGGAAGACGTGTTTCGTATTTTATTGAAATTCATCCCCAAACGGGGTGAGATGGGGTGATAAACTGATAAAATGTCAAAATCGACATTGATGCCGCTTTCATGGTTTTTCGGGTCGTAGATTACGAAAATAACATCGATTTCAACACCACATACCATCATCCCTGGATAGGGTGCAATGGGGTTAAAGTAGTTCATATCAAATATAAAAGCTTGTAATAGTTTCAATCAAACAGAGATGCGATTCTATATTAATTTTATTACCTTAATTAAATTCGATAAGAAAGGATTTTCCGAAATTCTACCCCTAAGGGGGTGAAAAGGGGGCAAAGTTTGTGTGGGACAACTAGATTCCTCGGTCCAATCTACTTTAAATTTTGCATAAACATGCGTTAATAGAATCGATGGATAACATGTTTCGAATTTTATTGAAATTCATCCCCTAATAGGGTGAAATGGGATGGTAAAATGTGATATCGAAATTATTGTCGTTTTCATGGTTTTTTGGGTCGTAGATTACGAAAATAACATCCAACATGGCGGACGCAAAATACCATCATCCCTTGATGGGGTGCAATGGAGTTGAAGAGATACGATTCTGAATTAATTATCTTAATCGTATTTAAAATTGAATTTATAAGAAATGATTTTCCAATCTAATTAAAATTTTGCATAAACATTTTTTAACAGAATTTATCGAAGACGTGTGTCGTATTTTATAAACATTATGAGCAGAGCACTATGAACCTGCCAGCATTGACTTAAATTCGACATAGCTGCTGCAACATAGCATATAAAAAAGGTGGATAAAAGTTCGTTTCCAAACCTAGCAATATAGGTATCAAATGAAAGGCCTTGAAGAGGAGCATTAGGTGCCTAGGAAAATCGACCTAAATTCAACATGGCCGCCACTCAAAAAAAAGGATAAAAGTTCGTTTTCAAACCCAGCAATATGGGTATCAAATGAAAGGCCTTAAAAAGTAAAGCATTATGAACCTAGGAAAATCGCCCTAAATTCAACATGGCCGCCATTCAAATAAAACGGATAAAAGTTCGTTTCCAAACCCAGCAATATGGGTATCAAATGAAAGGCATTGACGAGTAGAGCACTATGAACCTAGCAACATTGACATAAATTCAACATAGCCGCTGCTCAAAAAAGGTGGATAAAAATTCGTTTCCAAACCGAGCAATATGGGTATCAACTGAAAGGCCTTAAGAGTATATGGTATATGTTGGTTGGTAATGTAAATAAATAGTCTTACTCACAGTTTGTTATTTACTTGGTCCAATCACAATAACCACACATACAATTACAATAATGCAGAAGGCACAGAAAGAGAAAACGAAGCACAAACACCGGAAAGCCAATAAGAAGTAAGAATAGAAGAGATAGTATACATAAGCACAGCGCGATACAGTACATAGATTTAGTACATAAGGCAAGCAAAAGCAGCGTACGCTCCGCGTCGTGACAAGGTTCCGACTGACTGTCGATGGCGGCCGGCTGTCTGCGCAAGCGCTTCTTATGTACTTGGTATATAAGCACTAGTGCGGGGGTCATGCGGGTCGATAGAGATTTATCGATATCGACCAGCCAGTACGCACTTTGTGATATATGACTATGAAATATTATTATATAGAATGGTAAGTATTTAGGATAAATAATTATGCTTATTACTAGATATAAATATAATACATAGGTAGATAATTTTATTATTGTAAATATATTGCTAATTAGTTTTAACGTTTAGATTTAAGAATTTATGTAATTGTATATTTATTAATGTATGAAATTATATATTGTTATAAATAGTGTGTGTGTTAATTGTGCCGGTATTTATACAGTAGCCTACACCACCCCCCTCCAGAGACCGTCAAGGGCGATAGAAGTTAGTAAATTTCACTCGACGTCCTGAACGAGTTACATAGTCTCTCTGAATATCTGGTAAGGGGTCGCTATCAGTTTGGTCTGACAGTATGAAGGCTGGTTTAATACGGTCTATCGATACTGTCACATCTTTGCCTTTTTTTAAGATTTTAAAAGTTTTGTCGCTCCGGGCGATAACTTTATAAGGGCCTGAATATGCCGGTTGAAGAGAACTATGTGATGCGTCTTCGCGGAGGAACACGTGATCACTAGTTGCTAGTTCTTTGTGAATGAATACTTTAGGCTTAGTATGGCGTGAAGCAGGCGCGGGTCGTAATTTCTCGACTATTTGTTTCAGGCGAGCGGAAAACTCTGTAACGTCCGTCGTACCACCCTCTACAGGCTCGAAAAACTCTCCTGGTAACCTTAATGTTTCTCCGTAGACCAGTTCAGCAGAAGAGCTTTGGAGATCCTCTTTAAACGCGCTCCGAATGCCTAACATGACCCATGGCAAGGACTCTGTCCATCTATTGTTTCCATGGCAAACTATTGCGGCTTTCATTTGCCGGTGGAAACGCTCCACCATGCCGTTACACGCAGGATGGTATGCTGTGGTTCGCTTGTGTCTAAACCCGGCTGTTTTGGACAGACATTCAAATAAAGCCGACTCGAATTGCCGACCACGGTCTGTTGTGATGTCTGTTGGACAGCCAAAACGAGCGATCCATGACGATACCAGTGCTTTGGCCACGGTTTCCGCAGTGATATCTTCTATCGGTACTGCCTCTGGCCATCGAGTAAATCTATCTACAGCTGTTAGGCAATACCGATAGCCTTGCGAAACTGGTAATGGCCCTACCAGGTCAATGTGAATTTCCCTGAAACGCATGCGGGGTAAAACAAAGGTACCTAAAGGTGCCTTGACATGACGGCTCACTTTAGCCTTTTGGCATGCTATGCAAGCGCGAGCCCACTCCCTACAATCTTTTCTTACCCCCGGCCAAACGAAGCGCTCAGATATTAATTTCACTGATGCATTGGCTCCAGGGTGACTTAAAGAATGCAGACTCTCAAAAACTTGCCTACGAAAGAATCTTGGTACAAAAGGCCGGTATGTCGGGGTACTGACATCGCAGTACAGGGGTACGCGACTACCGGGCACACCAAGCTTCTCTAATTGCAGAGATGAGCCTTCGCTCAGAAGTTTCTGCAGTTCAGGATCAGATGGTTGGGCCTGGGCCAATGTCTCGAGGCTGACCGGCGCTCCCAGTTCTTCGATTCGCGACAAAGTATCCGCAACCACGTTATCCTTTCCGGATATGTGTCGGATGTCCGTTGTGAACTGGGAAATAAAATCAAGGTGTCTATACTGCCTCGGCGAACAGTTTTTTTTCCTTTCATGGAAAGCAAAACTGATCGGCTTATGGTCAGTATAGACAACGAAGTGCCGGGCCTCGAGCATATGGCGGAAGTGTTTGATCCCTTCGTATATGGCAAGTAGCTCCCTGTCATAAGGAGAATATTTTGCCTGAGAAGGGCTGAGCTTCCGCGAAAAGAAAGCTAAAGGTTGCCAGGTGCTATCTTTACACTGCTGTATGACTGCACCGATTGCCTTATCGGAGGCATCTGTCACCAAGGCGAGTTTGGCGGTGCAGTCTGGATGTGCTAGCAGGGCGGCATTTGCAAGACTATCCTTGCACGCGTTGAAGGCTGCAAGAGCGTCGCGGTCGAGGTTGACTGGCTGAGAACCTTTAATGGAACCCGTCAGTAATGCATTTAAGGGAGCTTGGATTTCAGCGGCCCGGGGAAGGAATCTCCTATAGAAGTTGAGCATCCCTAAGAATGCCTTGAGCTGACGTGCAGTGGTGGGGGTTGGAAACTCTTTGATGGTTTGCACCTTAGAGTCCAATGGCTTAGAGCCGTTCTCCGAGATAGCATATCCTAAAAACGTTACCTCCGACACGCCGAACGTGCACTTAGCTGTATTCACCAGTAAGCCGTATTCTTTCAGTTTGGTGAAAATGGTGCGAAGGTGTTGTTCGTGCTCGTTCTCTGACCTTGAAAAAACTAATAAATCATCAAGATAACAATAAATAAAGTCTAGTCCTCTGGTGACCTCATCCATAAACCGCTGAAAGGTTTGGCCGGCATTCCGAAGTCCGAAGGTCATATAGGGAAATTCATACAGACCAAAAGGTGTTGTTATAGCGGTCTTCGGAATGTCGGCTTCGTTGACAGGTATCTGATTATACGCTTTCAATAAGTCTAAGGTGCTAAAGACTTTGCAACCAACAATATTATGAGCGAAGTCTTGAACGTGCCTAATCGGATACCTGTCAGGTATGGTGCGGGCGTTTAACATACGGTAATCGCCGCAGGGACGCCAGCCATTATCTTTTTTGGGTGCTAGATGGAGGGGTGATGCCCAGGGACTCTCCGAAGGTCGAGCTGTACCGTTGGTGAGCATGGCTTGGAACTCCTGTTGGGCAATTTTTAATTTGTCTGGAGCAAGCCGACGAGGGGTGCAAGATACTGGAGGGCCTGGAGAGGTGCGTATATAGTGGACTGTATTGTGAGTAATGTTTCGGTGTGTACCGGTTGGTCGGGTAATCTCGGGAAATTCGTCGAGAATTTTGTGGTACCGAGTCTCACCAGTTGGAACTTTGACAGAGGCTATACTACTACACTTAACTACTTTGGCTAAAGACGATACAGAAGTTGTACTATCTAATAAACGCCTATTGCGGCAATCTACAATTAAACAATAAAAGTTTAAAAAATCTACGCCAATGATAGGCTTAGTAACATCTGCTACCACAAAGCGCCAACAAAAAGTTCTGCGTAAGCCAAAATCTAGATTAAGGTGTACATAACCGTATGTAGAAATTGTGGTTCCGTTGGCGGCACACAAGTTGTAGTCCGTCCTGGCACGTCGATCTCGAACAAGGGACCGGGGGAAGACGCAGAGGTCGCTTCCAGTATCGACTAGAAACTGCACCTTCGAAGCTCGGTCCGTGATAAACAGGCGACCAGTAGAAGTTGTAGGGCGGTCAGCAGTCGCCATTATCGACCGCCCCTGGCTTTTCCCGCGTTATAATCGCAGGGAGTCATGCATTTGCTGGCCTTCTCCCCAAACTTGCTATGGTACCAGCATAATGGGAACTTCCTATAGTTCGACTGGGAGCGCTTGGTTCTAGATGTTGATCTACGGTGAGGTGATCTGCTACAGCGGCTGTGGGGTCTACTTCTTCTTTCCGATGCAAGCTTTTCAAACTGTCTCCGGAGTTCGGCAACTTCCCTTGTTAAGGCATCTATCGCTGAACCAGGGGTGGCTTGGCTCGTGGAAGCGACTGATGGTAAAGGTGTAGCCAGCTCGTGGATGCGATCGGCCAAGTCTGCCAGGTCGTCGATGGAAGATGTGGATGGTTGTCCTGCAAGCACCGTCTGGACGCCGTGCGACAAACGACTTATCCATATGGTCTTTAGGAAATCGTCAGGAACGTTCAAACCCGCGAGACTCTTGAGGTGGCGGAGGAATTGCGAGGGCTTCCGATCTCCGAGCTCCTCGTGCATCAAAAGTTGTTTTAGCTTCTTTTCCTGCGACGCCGTTAAACGCTTAATAAGCTCGGTTTTCAGCTTTTGATATTTATCAGTAGTTGGTGGGCTGATAATCAAATCTTTGACTTCTCTCGAATACTGATTATCGAGTTGGCTTATCACGTAGTGGAACTTGGTGGTGTCGTTGGTGATTCCAGATATTGCGAACTGCCCCTCTACTTGTGCAAACCATATTTCAGGCTCTTCCGGCCAAAAAGGTGGCAGTCGTGTACCAACTTTAAAAATATCGATGTTTTTTATCGACTCATTCCCTTCACTACGGTGTGACTCGGCGACCGGTTGCGATGTTGATGTTCCACGTGCATCTTGGTATTCTCTATCCATTGTTCAAAATAGGGGTCACCACTATGGTATATGTTGGTTGGTAATGTAAATAAATAGTCTTACTCACAGTTTGTTATTTACTTGGTCCAATCACAATAACCACACATACAATTACAATAATGCAGAAGGCACAGAAAGAGAAAACGAAGCACAAACACCGGAAAGCCAATAAGAAGTAAGAATAGAAGAGATAGTATACATAAGCACAGCGCGATACAGTACATAGATTTAGTACATAAGGCAAGCAAAAGCAGCGTACGCTCCGCGTCGTGACAAGGTTCCGACTGACTGTCGATGGCGGCCGGCTGTCTGCGCAAGCGCTTCTTATGTACTTGGTATATAAGCACTAGTGCGGGGGTCATGCGGGTCGATAGAGATTTATCGATATCGACCAGCCAGTACGCACTTTGTGATATATGACTATGAAATATTATTATATAGAATGGTAAGTATTTAGGATAAATAATTATGCTTATTACTAGATATAAATATAATACATAGGCAGATAATTTTATTATTGTAAATATATTGCTAATTAGTTTTAACGTTTAGATTTAAGAATTTATGTAATTGTATATTTATTAATGTATGAAATTATATATTGTTATAAATAGTGTGTGTGTTAATTGTGCCGGTATTTATACAGTAGCCTACAAGTAGAACATTAGGTACCTAGGAAAATCGACCTAAATTCAACATGGCCGCCACTCAAATAAAACGGATAAAAGTTCGTTTCCAAACCCAGCAATATGGGTATCAAATGAAAGGCATTGACGAGTAGAGCACTATGAACCTAGCAACATTGACATAAATTCAACATGGCCGCTGCTCAAAAAAGGTGGATAAAAGTTAGTTTCCAAACCTAGTGTTCGGTGTGGTGATGGTAGTGGACTGTATTGAAAGGAAACACGCTAGTTCGCATACGGTTTTTAATTGAGCACTGTAGTTACAAACAATGTAGGCACACTGAGATTTGATTACTGTGATTTTAATAGACTTAGAGCACTGAATAAGTTTAATTATATAAATACAATATTAATGAGAGAGGTAATTGACACGACCGTACAATGCGGTGTCCTACGATGGAGAGGGGCGAGAGGCGCGCTTCAAGTAGTGTTGTACACAACAATCGACTAGTGTTGGGTAACATGCCAACATGCTGCGGCCTCAGAAAATGTATTTTTACAATTGTTATGAATAAAAAAAGAAAATTATTCTATATTTTGATACAACTACAGCAAGTAACAACTAAGTTCTAGTTCTATTTGAGTATACAATAAATTGAGCATGAGAAAGAAAAGATTATTTTTATTTTTAATAATTGCTAAGAATTAGGAATTTAACCTTAACTTAACCAAAGAATATATTTTACTTACATACTACTATACCTAAGATTTAGAAATTCAAACTTTACATAAGATTACTTAAAACAAGCAAAAAATGAAATATACTTAGCTACTAAATGTAAGATTAATCATATATTGGCAACACACTAATTTTTGAAATGGAACGAACATGACATTTTCCATTAGGAGTTCTAACTTCTACAGCTCTTACTAGACCATCATGACCTGGAAAAACTTTTGTTATTCTAGCCATAGGCCATGACATTGGAGGTACATTATCTTCTCTTAAAATTACAAGACTACCAGTTTTTACATTTGGTAATAAATTTAACCATTTTGGTCGATTTTGTAATGTATTAAGATATTGTTTATACCACACTTTCCAAAAGGATTGTTTAAGCTGAGTACATAATTGCCAATACTTAAGTCTATTTTGTTGTACATTAGTTATATTTGTTTCTGGATACATAGTAGGAGCATTACCAATTAAAAAATGGCCAGGAGTTAAATAACTAAAATCATTGTCATCATTTGTACATAAAGGTAAAAGTGGTCTAGAATTTAAGATACATTCAATTTCTGTTAATATAGTATTAATCTGTTCATAAGTTAACAATTGACCTTGCAAAACTCTTTTTAAATGGTACTTGGTACTTTTCACTGCAGCCTCCCACAGCCCGCCAAAGGTAGGCGAATATGATGGTATGAAATGAAAATTTATGCCATGTTGTGCAGCATATTGGCACACCTTACTTTGGTGACTGTGTGAGGACTGCAGATTATATAGTTCAGTTAATTGGTTCCGTGCACCTTTGAATGTACTGGCATTGTCAGAGTAGATTTCTTTAGGCAACCCCTTTCTAGAAATAAATCTTCTAAGGCACGCAAGGTAAGCTTCAGTAGTGAGGTCAGAAGTAAGCTCAAGGTGTATAGCCTTTGTTGCGAAACAAACAAATACGCAAATGTACCCTTTTCCCTCTAAGGAACGTCTTACGCGCGAAAGTTTTACTTTAATTGGGCCAGCGAAATCTACTCCAACTTTTTCGAACGGCCGACTCATAGCAGTCACCCGATCAGCTGGCAGGGAACCCATCAACTGCTTACTGGCCTCTGCCTTGTTTCTAAAACATATTACACATTTTTTTGTAATCTTTTTAACATACATTAAGCCATTAGTTATCCAAAATCTTTGGTTTAAATTAGACAATAACAGCTTTGGACCTGCATGCAAAAGTCTTTCATGTTCAGATCTAACAAGACACTGAGTACATAGGTGACTCTTTAGGTAAAATAGCCTGATGCTTTTGTGTATAAGGTATATTAGAGTGATGTAAGCGTCCAGTTAAACGTAATATGCCTGAACTATCAATAAAGGGAAACAAGTCCTGTAAACTACCTTTTACCTTTTTATTATTTTTTATACAAGCTATTTCCTCCTTAAAATAAATTCTCTGTTCATTTTTAACAATTAACATTAAAGCCTCATTTAATTCAGAACCAGACAAATATTTATGTGAAGGCTTATTACCTTTCAAACTATTTATAAATCTTAAAATATATGCTAACACACGAGTCATTTTATGGATGCCAGAATAATTGCGTATATTATCAAATACATCATTGGGTACCTGACTGCTTGAGAATGCTGACACAGGCACAGCCTTTGTCTCGGGTAAGTCCTTCGGCAAGTCTAAATGAATTTCAAATTTATAGTGACTGTCATGCAAAAACCTGGGTCCACTCCACCATGCTAAGCATGCTGCAAGCTCGCTGGGAGGAACTCCTCTGCTGATATAGTCTGCAGGGTTGTGGTCCGTGTTGACATAAAGCCAGTGACAATCAGAAGTATTATTAATGATAGCTTTCACTCTGTTCGCCACGTAAGCGTTAAGACGCATTGGTTCCGTGTGCAGCCAAGCAAGTACTATTTTTGAGTCAGTGAACAAATAAGTATGTTTTATATTAACTTTTAGTCTTAATGTGCTTTGAACTTTATTTATTAAAATAGATAGCAGTAAGGCTGCATTAAGTTCTAAGCGCGGTACAGTGGCATTTTTGTTTTGAAGCAGATTTATGCGTGATTTCGAACAGAGTAAATGCATTCTTACCATACCTTTGGGATCCGTTATTCTCAAGTACACACAGCATCCATATGCCATAGAGCTGGAGGCATCCGAGAAACCTATGAGCTCAAGAGTGTCTGAATCAGACACAGACACATTTCGATTTATAAAGATTGGTTCCATTAAAGCTAGACTTGAACAAAATTGAAGCCATTCATTTTTGACATTGTCTTCAGGTATGGAATCCCAATCTGTTTTGGAAGACCATAATTTCTGCATAATAGCTTTAGCCTGTACTATGATAGGCGATACAAGCCCCATGGGATCATAAAACTTTCCTATATATGAGAGAATGTCCCTTTTTGTGAGCTTATTAAAATTAAATGGCTTTGGGCAATCAATCTTAAATTGATCACTTTTAATCAGCAATGTAAGGCCCAATGCCTTTAAACTACAATCATTTTTTTGAAGTTCAAAATCATCAAAGTGCTGTTCAGTTGAGGGAATATCACTTAATAATCTAATATCATTGGAAGACCATTTGTGAGTATGAAAAGAACCCAAATGAAGCAGCTGCCGTAGTTGCGCCCTGGCCTCCAAAAGGTGGTGCAGATCATTGTTACTGTACAAAACGTCATCAATATATGTATAGTTATTTATTATGTTTGATGCTAATGGTAGCTTTTGTTCATAAATGGTGGCTAATTCTTTAAGGCATCGGGTTGCAAGGAAAGTTGAACTTTTTAAACCATAGGTAACAGTGTCCAGTTGGATACATTTTATTGTTTCATCTGGACTGTCTCTCCATAAAATATTCTGTAGAGAGCTATGCTCCGGAATTACACGGATGTTTCTAAACATTTGTTTAATATCAGTAGTGAATGTGTAGCTACCAAATCTAAATAATAATAATATGTCAAATAGATCACGTTGAATTACAGGTCCATTAAGTAACAAGTCATTCAATGAAACCTTTTTGTTGGTTTTCATTGAACCATCAAATACAGTACGTAATTTAGTTGTTTTACTATCAAGCTTTAAAACTGCATGATGGGGCAAGAAGTAAACAGGATCCTTATCCAATTTATAGAGATTTATATCTACATAATGGCCATGTTTTAAATTTATATACTCATGAATAAATTTACTATACAGGGTGTCTCAGAAACAATGGATAAACCTTTAACTGTTGATAGATTTCGTCGAGACCTCTCTAATCTCAAATTTTGACTTTAGTAAAAATATCTCGGTTTTCAAGATATTTGATAGTTTATGATTTTTTTAAAAATGCCACTTTTGGTTGGTTTTTAATGTGCCATTTTTACAAATACGGACTTTTTCTGATTCAGTTTTTTTTAGCTTCTAACGGAATAGTTCAGCTATCAATAACAGTGGTTAAAATTGAGCTAGCTAATCACGAAGTGCTTGGAAAAAACAATGTTCCAAAAAAAATTAAACAAGAAATTATTTTTCTTCGTGTTTGGTCAGCTACCATGTAAAAAAATGTATGACGCTCATCGTGCCCATTATCTTAAAAAAATGCTTAGTTATTCTAGTTTCAAAAAAGGTATGATAACCTATGCTTAATGTATCTCTTAAATTTTATTACTGCTTGAATAGCAAATGGTATGAAATTTTAAAAAGATTTTTTTCGGAATAGTTATTAATTCTTAGTTTGAATAAAGAATTTGAAATAAAACAACATGAAATTTTAATTTTTTATTAAATTTACAATAAATGTTCGAATTGGCGTCCTTGCCTTGGGGAGGTCTTTCAGACATCCCCAATAAAAAAAATCCAAGGGATTTAGAT
Source organism: Schoenobius gigantellus (assembly GCA_963935595.1). Taxonomy (NCBI): domain Eukaryota; kingdom Metazoa; phylum Arthropoda; class Insecta; order Lepidoptera; family Crambidae; genus Schoenobius; species Schoenobius gigantellus. Next base: position 51,666,766 of record OZ012541.1, read on the forward strand.
CCGGCGATCTGGGCGGTCATAAAATAGGGCCGAGCCGGCCTATCCACCTTTGTGGGAAGTGTTGATTTAAATAATTTCTTACTACTATTGCGTAGTGAGCTGGGCACCCATCATTTTGAAGCCACATTCTCCGCCTCACTTCTAAATTGACATCTTCTAGCATGCCGGGTAAATCATTTTGTAAAAAATTAAGGTAAATTTCACTATTCAGTGTAGCTGGAAGTTCATATGGCCCGATCACCTGTCCGTCAATAATCCCAGTCCACAAGTTAACTTTAAATTGAACTTGGGACCGATCTTCCCTCATCAAATGTGGGTTTTCAACTTGCCAGCTATGTAGATTGTGGATGTTGAAATATCCATCTCTCCGGCATGAGGATTCATCCGTCCATAAAATTTTATTGAAAAATTGCGGGTCCTCCCTTATTTTATTTAACATGATTCTGCAGAATGCAATCCTGCGCGGATAGTCAGCAGGCTGTAGAGTTTGGACCCTTTGAATATGGAAAGGGTGCAAAAGGTATTTTTTCAATATGCGATGCACTTTGCTTCTATTAATGCCGGTTCGACGTGCAATTCCACGCACAGAACGTGTTGAATCTTCTTCTATTTCGTCGAGGACTACTACTTCTTCATCGTCGTTTCTTTCTGGTCTTCCTGGCCCTGCACCACCAATGCCTCTTCCTGGAAGCCTCCCTTCGCAGTACGAATTATGTACCCGAGCAAAAACTCGATAGTCCGGGTGACGTGCGTTGGGGTACCTAATACAAAAAATGACGTTATTAAATATCATTTAATTTTAAAATCTAATTAAACACGGCGTGTGACTATTTTTAGAAGGATAACCTGATCCCAAGACCCATCCTGATACGTTTAACTAAAGTTGCAATAAATGTGTGTGATTTAAAAAAAATAAGATTGATTGAATTAAAGAGAAAATAAATAATCTTACCTCTCTGCGTACAGACGAGCAGCAGCGTTAGCATTTCCTCGACATTCGCCATAAACGAAATGCATGTTTGCATATTCGCGCGACGTGTACTGATGTCTAGGCATGTTCAGTGTTATGTATTGGTTGTCAGTTAGGTTTCACAGCACAAACAATATCCAAATCGTAAAGCTAGCCAAGTCCATATGATCACCAGTTGTCAATAGGTTTCACAGCACAAACAATATCCGAATCGCAAAGCTAGTCAAGTCCAAAATCACAGCAAAATGTCGTTTAAAATCATCGAAGCTCTATCGAATCTCTCGAATACAGAAAACACGCGTGGGTCACAACCGGAGTTCAGAAGGACACTAACAATCGTAACAAAGAACCCAATGATCAGACGCAGGTAAAAAAAGTCCTTCCAGGAAATTTGATAGCAGGTAAGGTTGCAAATGCTTATGACTTATGTGCTGTTAATGATAAGGCTCCTTTTTGATTGCGCATAGTGGATGAGACATGTGGCAGGCAGGGGCCACAAAAAAAAAACACGTTTCTCAACTCTGTGACTCGCAAACGAATGTTTACAAATAAGCTTTAAGTGCTTATTAGTGGAAAAAAAACCTTTTTTTTTTTCAAATTTTCATTTTATTTGCTATTCAACCAGTCAGAAAGTCAAGAAAGCATAAACTTAATACTGGAAAACTAAATTAACCGAATAAAATTAATACGAAAAATAATTAATCCGACAAACAATCTTTTTAAAATTTTCATACCATTTGCTATTCAAGCAGTAATAAAAGTTCAGAGATACATTAAGCATAAGTTTATCATACCTTTTTTGAAACTAGAATAACTAAGCATTTTTTTAAGATAATGGGCAGGATGAGCGTCATACATTTTTTTTACATGGTAGCAGACCAAACACGAAGAAAAATAATTTTTTGTTTAATTTTTTTTGGAACATTGTTTTTTCCAAGCACTTCGTGATTAGCTAGCTCAATTTTAACCACTGTTATTGATAGCTGAACTATTCCGTTAGAAGCTAAAAAAACCTGAATCAGAAAAAGTCCGTATTTGTAAAAATGGCACATTAAAAACCAACCAAAAGTGGCATTTTAAAAAAAAATCATAAACTATCAAATATCTTGAAAACCGAGATATTTTTACTAAAGTCAAAATTTGAGATTAGAGAGGTCTCGACGAAACCTATCAACAGTTAAAGGTTTATCCATTGTTTCTGAGACACCCTGTATTGGTCAAAAAGGTTAGGGTCCTTATGCAATCTTTTTTCTAAGTTAAGAAATCTTTTTAAAGCAAGATGAAAGGAATCTCCTAAGGCATCATTCACACCACTTAAGTGCAATTTTAAAGGCAGTACTACCTCAAAACGACCTTCCTTCAACTGAACAGTATTTTTAAAAATATATTCACAAAGTTCTTGCTCTGAAGATTTTTCATTGAAAACTTCAGGGACACTTTCAGTTTTCCAAAAGTTAGATAAAATATCATTGATATTATTGTCGCATGTAAAACATTTTAAGGCTACCTTGTTGCAGACAACTGATGATGCCTTATACATAGGCAGTGTACCTCCAATAATGTAACCGAACTGAGTGTTGATGAGATGTGGAAACTGCGCACCGCATTGCGATGCAGGTTGCTGAGAGTTAGGCAGCGCCGCCGCAGACGTACAGGCCGATGACCCCGGAAGCAGCACCTGGAATACCACATCAGCTCCCATTAATAAATCAATCTCGGCTGGTAGATAAAATTCTTCATCTGCCAACTTTACATTATTAGGTACAAAAATATTATTTTTGTCTAATTTTGTCTGAGGTAGGTTACATGTGATCTGTTCTACTACATGGCAGTTGACAGAAATATTGTAAGGGTTAATTAAAGAATGAATTACTAAAGGTAAGCAATGCTTCAACCTAGTTTTAGAATTTGTGATACCCAATACATTGACATTAGCAAGAGTGGGCTTCATGTCAAGCAGCCGCATAGCCTTCTCTGAAATGAAGGACAGCTGGGACCCACTGTCAAGTAGGGCTCTCAAATAAATTTCGCTGCCATCTCGAGCTAGAAGTTTGACTTTTGCTGTAGGTAAAATAACATTATTATCATTATTTGCTGTCATAAAGACAGAAGATGAAGTGGCTACACTGCCAGAAATATTATGCGATAGTGAAAGACTATCGATGTTGTGCAACAGTGTATTATGCGCCTTTTTGCATTCCGCACAGCGAAAATGATATTTGCATTTATTTTGATGTTTACCTAAACATATGCTGCAAAGGCCATTATCTTTAACAAATTGAACTCTCTTAGAGATTGGCATAAGTTTAAAATTACTACAAAGATGTAATTTGTGATCTAACTTACATAAAATACATGTGGACTGTTTTGTAGCGCTAAATGCAGCTAGCCCTGGTTCCTTTTGCTGGCGATGCTGGCCGGAGGACTTGTAGCCGGGATCAGCATTCTCAAGCGCCAGTGCTCGCTTCTCCATATAGGCGAGGAAGGCAGCAATGGTAGGCTCCTCCTCCGTGTCTCTCTCCATTTGATATGCTCTTGATGTATACATATCTAGTTTGCGACACAATATACACAATATAATGGCATCCCAATATTTCACATTATTGTCAAGATTTGACAAAGCAGCAATAATTTGTTTGACGTTACAAATGAATTCCCTTAAATTATTTGCTGTAGATTTAACAATAGGCTTAAGATCAATGAGAGAATTGATATGCTCACTAATTAACCTATATTTGTTATTATATCTATTATTTAAAATTTTGAGGGCTTTCCCATAACTTTCTGGTGTCAAAGGTAAATTTTTAATTAAATTAAGAGGCTCATCTAACAAATAACATCGTAAATAGTACAACTTTTGTATGCTGTCCAAATTACTGTTTTGGTCTATTAATGATTTGAACAAATTAATAAAGGGTACATATTCCGCACACTTACCATTAAATGTATTCAATATTATATTCGGTAGATTAATTTTGCATGACACTGGGGTTGAAGGGGTGCATTCGTTCGTACTGCTAATAGCATTGAGTTGCTGGTCAATTTTTGATAAAATTGTGAAATATTTTTCTTCTACCTCTTCTGGATTTTCACTATTGTCGGGATCTAAAGTTAAAATTTTCACATTTATTGACTCATATTTTTGAAAAGATTCAATTAACCTAGCTTTTCTAGCAAGTAATGACTCACTTGAAACATTTCTAAATGAGATATCTTCATTTACGAAATTAATTAAACGTGTAATGGTACCTTTTAGTTGACCTCGCCAAGTTATCAATTCCTTCAACTCCATTGCCATATTTATACACCAACAAACAATTGAGTGCAAATTAATATTTTTAAAAACCACACTTAAAATAAATTAGTGCCACGCGGTAAGTCCGGTAAAACGATGTTGCACAAAATGGCGGCGTCGCGGCGAGAAGAATAGTCGAACGCACAGAACACGTCGAACGAAACGACGAACGATGGAAGCGTGGCGTAGACGCCGGTTGATGTTCTTCCGCCAATCCGCTCTGCTGTTCCGCGTTGCGTCACGTACGGCGACCAATCAGATGCGAGTGAAACGACGTCCTCCGCCAATCAGCAACTCCTTACCCACTTGCGCGGTTCGGCCAACCGAAATGAAACCGGAAGCGACTAATCGAATCCTCTTCTTTTTTTGAAAAATCGACGAAATAAAACTCCTCTTGATATAATATGTATATTGCAGCTTACAGCAAAATTCAGCAAATCTTCAGTGCCTTGTTGTTCTTCACTCTCGTGTTGTTTAAGGCGTATTCGTACGGCGAGATGGACCAATGTTCGGTGTGGTGATGGTAGTGGACTGTATTGAAAGGAAACACGCTAGTTCGCATACGGTTTTTAATTGAGCACTGTAGTTACAAACAATGTAGGCACACTGAGATTTGATTACTGTGATTTTAATAGACTTAGAGCACTGAATAAGTTTAATTATATAAATACAATATTAATGAGAGAGGTAATTGACACGACCGTACAATGCGGTGTCCTACGATGGAGAGGGGCGAGAGGCGCGCTTCAAGTAGTGTTGTACACAACAATCGACTAGTGTTGGGTAACATGCCAACACCTAGCAATATGGGTATCAAATGAAAGGCCTTAAGAGTAGAACATTAGGTACCTAGGAAAATCGACCTAAATTCAACATGGCTGTCACTAAAAAAAAGGATAAAAGTTCGTTTTTAAACCCAGCAATATGGGTATCAAATGAAAGGCCTTGATGAGTAGAGCACTATGAACCTAGCAACATTGACATAAATTCAACATAGCCGCTGCTCAAAAAAGGTGGATAAAAATTCGTTTCCAAACCGAGCAATATGGGTATCAACTGAAAGGCCTTAAAGAGTAGAGCATTATGAACTTAGGAAAATCGCCCTAAATTAAACATGGCTCCGCTCAAAAAATGGATAAAAGTTCGTTTTCAAACCCAGCAATATGGGTGTCAAATGAAAGGCCTTGATGAGTAGAGCATTATGAACCTAGCAACACTGACATAAATTTAACATAGCTGCTGCTCAAAAAAGGCGGATAAAAGTTCGTTTCCAAACCTAGCAATATGGGTATCAAATGAAAGGCCTCAAAGAATAGAGTATTATGAAGTAAGGAAAATTGCCCTAAATTAAACATAGCCGCCGCTCAAAAAAATGGATAAAAGTTCGTTTTCAAACCCAGCAATATGGGTGTCAAATGAAAGGCCTTGATGAGTAGAGCATTATGAACCTAGCAACACTGACATAAATTTAACATAGCTGCTGCTAAAAAAAGGCGGATAAAAGTTCGTTTCCAAACCTAGCAATATGGGTATCAAATGAAAGGCCTCAAAGAATAGAGCATTATGAACTTAGGAAAATTGCCATAAATTCAACATGGCCGCCGCTCAAAAAAGGCGGATTAAAGTTCGTTTCCAAACCTAGTAATATAAGTAGAACACTGTGAACCTAGAAAAATCGCACAAAAATCACAATGGCCGCCGCTCAAAAAAAATGGATAAAAGTTCGTTTCCAAACCCAGCTGGTGTCGACGTCCAACAGGAGCTCCGAGATTTTCGTGGGGTAGCAGCCAGCAAGTGGACAGTTCGTCGACGACTCAAGCAAGCGAATCTGACTCCAAGAAGGCCTGCCACAGGCCCGAAACTCACGGCAGCTCACCGACAAGCACGCCTTCAGTTTGCTCGCACCCATCTTGATTGGGAGGTTGAGCAATGGAGGCAAGTCCTGTTCTCCGACGAAAGCAGGATGTGTTTGCACGGTAGCGACAGAAGAGGACGGATCTACAGGCGGCCTGGGGAGCGATTTGCACAGTGCTGTGTCGCTGAAACAGTGGCTCTTGTATGATGTGGGCCGGCATTTCCTTCGATGGTAAAACCGAGCTTGTTTTTGGTGCCTGGAGGCGGTCTAACTTCGGACCGGTAAATTTCCGATATTCTCCTGGAACATGTCGTTCCCTATGCGGGATACATCGGTGATGACTTCCTCCTTATGCACGATAACGCTCGTTGTCACACTGCCCGTGTAACAACGGAATACCTCGAAGAAGTCGGTATTGCCACATTGGACTGGCCAGCGCTCAGCCCTGACTTGAATCCCATTGAGCACGTGTGGGATGAACTGAAGAGGAAGGTTCGTTCCAGAACTCCTGCTCCTTCATGTCTGAATGAGCTGAAATCAGCGTTGATTGAGAAGTGGGAAGGTATTCCACAAGAATCAATTCAGAAGCTGATCAGGTCTATGAAGAATCATCTTGGAGCAGTTATTAGGGCGAGGGGAGGGAACACAAAATATTGACACTTATTTTTTAATTAATAAATTTAATTAAATATAATTTTTAATTAATAATTTTTGTTGTTTTATTCATTCATTATTTTTCCCTATTTCCTTGTTTTCCTACTTCCTTCACTTAATCTGGGATAACTCCACAATTACGGGCTCGATATGAATTAATTTTATATCGATTTAAAGTGGACAGTTGCACCTTTAACATGATGTCATTTTTATGATTATTAAAAATTTATTTAGTAAGCAAGATCACGCGGAACCAATTTCAAGTAACTGATTCCAAACTTTTGCTCGCGAGTGTACTTGTTTCCTTTTTGTATAATGTGTATGAAGTTTGCAAGAACTTTGCTTTAACTTAATAATTTTGCTTGGCCCCCAGGTACTGGTACCATTAAGATGCATGATGAATGTACAAATATGCAACCTACTAATATCTTGCCAGTATCACCAGTTACTCTGGAACAGGCTGTTATTGCTAACGAGATGCAACAGTTAATTAATTCTGACTACGAATCTGAAGATTCGCATGATAATTCAATAGAAGATCCCAACTACACCCCAGAAATTGTGAACCTGAGAAATGTTCCTGTCTCATCTCCATCGCCACCGTCACCATCTATATTACTACCAACACCTGACCTGCGTTCTGTAGAGACCGTTAATTTATTTGGACATGATTCAGATCTGAGAATAGATAGAGCTGACATTCTCAATATGTATTTTCAAATGACCCCTGATGTGGAACCAGGCATAAATACTTCGGCTTTACCATCTGCTGTAACTTCACCTAGCTTAAGAACTTATTCTGCTACATCATCTGTTGTGAATTCACCTACATCTAGTTCTTCTCGAGCCATGTCGGCTGTCATGCATTCCTCAAGTTTTGACGCTGAAGTAGCCCAGCCAACTTCTAGTAACAGAGGCAGAGCTAAACGTAAAAATGAAAATTCATGGAAACAAAACATTCGCAAAATATTAAGAAACAGTGGCAAAGAGTATTATAATTCTAAGAAAGAAGAGCCTAAAATTAGCAAGAAAGGCAGTTTTAAATAATTGCAAATGCAAAGGGCAATGCAATACGGCATTTACTGACGACGCAAAATTAGAAATTTTTAATGCATTTTGGAACTTGGGAAACATTGATCGACAGCGAGACTTTTTGATTAAAAACCCAATAATAATAACAAATACCCAGTCTGTAAGAATTTTTTCCTAGGATAATAATAATAATATTAATATTGAATCTTTTCCTACAGTGCCTTCTCATTGGTGTCGAAAGGATACCAAAAAACTTTACTTAGAGCCTATTTTAAATCAAGAAAAAATGTATAATCTGTACTTGGACAAATGTCAACAAGATAATCTTGCAAAACCAATTTCGAAAACTTCTTAAAGGGAAATGTTACTATAGAAAAATATTGCCTTTCACAAGCCGCGAAAAGATCAATGTTGGTGTCACCACTATGAAATGTTACCAGAGGATCAACGAGAGGAAAAGAGAGAAGAGTACACAGCACATATTAAACGTAAACAAGAAGCTAATGCAGAGAAGGCGGCAGACAAGAAAAAAGCCGAGGAATCTAGTTCATATATGAGTGTTAATTTTGATATGGAGGCAGTACTCTACAGTCCACTATTGCTCGGTAAACCGGTATTTTATAAAAGAAAAATAGCTTGCTTTAACTTAACAGTATTTGATACAGCAACTAAGCAAGGATACTGCTATAAATGGCCAGAGTACGAAGGAAATAGAGGCGCTAATGAGGTATCCACTTGCCTCTACCTATTTTTGAAACAAGTACCAGTTCATGTTTCACACGTAGTTCAACATTCAGACTGTTGCCCAGGACAGAACCGTAATTCGATTCTCCTTTACATGCTGATGACTCTCCAATCTTCAAATGACCGCACGATAGACATAATAGACTTGAAATTTCTCGAGCCTGGGCATACTCACATGGAGTGCGACAACATGCACGCAGCAATAGAAAGAGCTTCTGAGTCTGCACGAATCTACATTCCAGATGATTGGAATAATGTGATAAATTTAGCTGTGAAAACCAAGCCTTATAAGGTAACTCTTTTAACTCACTAATTTTATCGACTTCAAGTCTATGAAGGAGTCTACTTTACCTGCATCCATAAAAGCAACTGACGGTACTTGTTTAGCTTGGAATCGAGTAAAATGGTTGCGGTTTAGAAAAGATAGTCCCAGTCAATTTTATTTTAAACTAGAGTATTCTGATGATTTTAAAGAAGTCGCTAAGCCCAGAACGCGTTTATCAAGACAAGGATCATCAAGTTTTATAAATGCCTATAGTTCACAAATTCCGTTGAGTAGTGCTAAAAGGAAGGATTTGCTAGAAATGTGTAGAACTGGTTTAATTCCCACTACATACTATTCATTTTACAATAGTTTGCCACATAAGCCCACGACCCGTGTTGCCCCACATAGTGAGGATGAAGAGGAAAATGCAAGTTTGATGGCATCGAGTCTGCATATCGTAGACGAAACAGGCGAAACTAAGTATTTCTTATTTAATTGTTTTTTTTTTTTGATTTTATTCTAATTTCCTAATAAATTTACTAATAGAAAGTGTGTTGCCTGTTACTCAAATATCTATCTTATTTTTTTCTTATTTAAACACTAACTGTGCCCCGCGGGTTCACCCATTCCCGTGTCTATAACCTTCCTCAATAAATGAACTATCTAAAACAAAAAGAATTTTTAAATTAAATTTTAAAATCAAACCAATAGTTCCTGAAATTAGCTCATTCAAACAAACAAACAAACTCTTTAGCTTTATAATATTAGTATATGTTATGGTAGGGCAACACACATATTTCACAGCCCGCGTTTTCGGGGTTCGAACTGGTGTGATCTATAGTTGTGTCTGTGGTTAGGAGTCTTATTAATAAGTACATGATTGTGATTTATGTTGATTAGATTTATCTCAATAAATTAATAGTAACAGTATTAAGCTTATCATTTCTACATGGTGGCAGCGGTGTTATTTTGTATAAAGAATTTGCAGTTATGGAGGAAACGAGGCGAGTCAATTTAATGTTACTAATGCAAAATGTGAATCCACCGGGAGAATTCACATTTGAAGCCAAGGACTGGCTGAGTTGGAATAAGCGCTTCGAGCGATATTTAAGTCTCAGCGGAGTAGATAGAAAGGATACCGATAAGATTGATCTGTTTTTATATTTGTTGGGTGGAAGAGCTGAACAACTAGTGAGACAACTTAAGATCGATCAGAGTACGTGTTACCAAGAAGTGCATTCAGCATTTCACAATTATTTTACGCCAAAAAAGAACGTGGTACACGAAAGATTTAAATTTAATATTAGAAAGCAAAAGGAGGGTGAAAGTATCAATGCCTTTGTTCGAGAGCTGAATATATTAGCAGATTCCTGTAATTATGGCATTTTGAGGGATGAACTCATCAGAGACAGGTTAATTGTGGGAGTGTTGGATAGAAAATTGAGTGAAAGGTTCCAGCTCATACCAGAGTTAACCTTAGAAGATGCAGTGAGACTATCAACACAGGCAGAAGAGCAAAAAGAGGAATCAGGATTGATATGGAGAAGCGAAGAAGAAGGAATGGAGATTAATAAAATTATAAGTAACAGAGTGAACAAAACAAATGATCATAATAAGAGGAAGTGTTGGTGGTGTGGAGCATACGAAGTGCACAAAAGGGAGAAGTGTCCAGCTGCCAACATCAACTGTTACAAATGCAAGAGGATAGGGCATTATTCTCGTTGTTGCAGAGATTGGAAAAGGATCAATAATATAAATGAAGATGAATTTGTGGTACAGGTACATTTATCTTTAGGACATGGTTTTACTAAAGTAAAGTTTTTAATTGATACAGGCGCAGATATTGTATCTATTCCTACCAAAGTTTTAAACAAAAATACAAAAATTTATAAATGTAAAGATATTATTCGAGGTCCAGATGGAAAGTCACTACATGTATTAGGATGGGTATATTTAGATATAGAATATAATAATAATATTTATAGTGGTAGGGGTTATGTTATTAAGAATTTAAAATCCCCTATTTTGGGCCGGCCTGCTATAAAAATAATGAATATTTTAAATTTGTGTAGTATCCATAGTAATAGCTGCATTAACAAGTCTGAGCTTAGTATGAAGACTCAGGGTCAAGAATTTTTAGACATAAGTAATGAATTTCCAGAAGTTTTCAATGAATTGGGAGTATTTAAAGATCCTTTTACTATAAAATTGGTTGTTAATCCAAAACCATTTGTGCAGACAACACCCCGAGTTGTACCAATTCCACTGTTAAGTAAAGTCAAGGGAGAGTTAGACAGGTTAGTGAGCATAGGTGTATTGTCTCCTGTTGAGGAGCCCACTTTATTTGTATCACCGATAGTAGTAGTTCCCAAGAATAATGGTGGTGTGAGGATTTGTGGGGACTATACCCAATTAAATAAAAATGTTAAACGACATATTTTTCCAATACCTAAAGTGGAGACTACATTAGGTAGGCTTAAAGGTGCAAAAGTATTTTCCAAAATAGATGCTACAACTGGCTTCTACCAAATAGTTTTGAATGAGGATTCTCGGAAGCTAACCACCATACTCACACCATTTGGCAGGTACATGTACAATAGATTACCGATGGGTCTTAATTGTGCACCCGAGTATTTTTCCATGAAGTTCTCCAATCTATTTCATGATTTGGAAGGAATAGCAGCATGTCGACGATTTATTATGTTACACAGCTGACGTGAAAAGCCATAAATTACTTCTTAGGGAGGTGCTTAGAAGGTTATCCAGAGAGGGGATTACAATTAATAAAGAAAAATGTGTTTTTGGAGTTAACACAGTTTCATATTTAGGTCATATTATTAGTTCTGAAGGAATAGCATTAGATCCTGATCGAGTAGAAAGTATACAGAAATTTAAAAAACCTTGTAATAAAAAAGAGTTGATGCAGTTTTTAGGGCTGGTCAACTATGTAGGGAGATTTATACCAGATAAGTCAAATATATTAAAACCATTAAATGAATTGTTGCAAGATGGGGTATTATTTTATTGGGATAGCTATCAAGAGAAGGCTTTTAGTAAAATAAAGAATTTAATTCAAAATGCACCAGTGTTAAGTCATTATGATCCAAGTAAAAAAGTTATTATATCTGCAGATAGTAGCTCTTATGGTTTGGGGGCAGTATTGATGCAAGAAAATGAAACAGGAGAAAGGGAAATTGTGTCATTTGCAAGTAGGACATTAAATAAAACTGAAAAAAACTACGCCCAAATTGAAAAAGAATGTTTAGCTTTGGCATGGGCTATTAATAAATTTAGAGATTATATTTTTGTAGGAATAACAGTTCTTTTAGAAACAGATCATAAACCCCTATTACAAATTTTACAATCTAAACCTGTTGATGATTTGACACCTCGACTACTTCTATTTCGGTTACAGTTAATGCGATATTCTTACAATGTTGTTTATGTTCCAGGAAAGAAATTAGTCATAGCAGATGCACTTTCTCGCTCACCCTTGCCCTGTACAGCACCTGAAGTTGATATACAAATAAACAGTATTCAAGATGGAGGTGTGAGTGATCAAAAATTAAATAAAATCAAAATAGAACAAGAAAAATGTAAAGTTTGTTGTCAAATTATTCAGTACACCAAACAGGGTTGGCCCCATAGAAATAAGGTACCTAAGTTCTTACAAATGTATTATCAGTATAGACATAGCTTTCCAGTAGAAAATGGATATTTATTGTACAACACTAGACTAGTTATTCCAATATCTTTGCAAAAACTAGTAATGCAAGACATTCACCGAGGTCATTTAGGTATATCCAAGTGCAGGGAAAGGGCGAAACAGAGTGTTTGGTGGCTAGGCCTATCATCCCAACTAAAAACTCTTGTTGAAAATTGTCCTGAATGTATACAGGAAAGGCATAATTTCAAAGAACCAATGATAGTAGAAGAGGTGCCTAGTAGAGCATGGCAAAAAGTTGGTGTAGATTTATTTAAGTATAATAATTATTGGTACATTGTAATTATTGATTATTATTCACGATACATTGAATTATTTAGGCTATCAAAGTTAACTGAAGATACTATAATTAACAAATGCAAAGAGCCATTTAGCCGATTTGGCATACCAGATGTAGTACGCACAGATGGAGGGCCACAATTCAAATGTAAATTTTAAAGAGTTTTCTGTAATGTATAACTTTTTTCTTTTATTTTTTTATTGCAGAAACTTTGAACACATTGTTAGTAGCCCCTATTATTCACAGAGTAATGGGTGTGCAGAGGCTGCAGTTAAAATTGTTAAAATGTTATTGAAAAAAAACACAGATATAAATTTGGCACTTTTAATTTATAGAAATACTCCGGGTGAGTCTGGTTTTAGCCCTGATGAATTAGTGTTTAATAGGAAATTAAAAGAAATTTTACCAATCTATCCTGACAAATTAAATGTTACGACTAAATTACATGAAAAATTCAAAGTAAAGCGATCAGAATTTAGAAACAGAATGGCGTGTAGCTATAATAATAGACACAAAACCTTACAATTAAGTGATTTGCAAATAGGTGACCAGGTTTGGATTATAGACTTAAGAAAATATGGAGTAATTGTAAGAAAGGCGAAGGAACCTAGATCTTATTTTGTTGATGTACAGGGGTTTACTTATAGACGTAATAGATGGCACCTGATTCCTGCCCCTGTCAACCACAGTAACACTAATTTAAAATCAACCAAGGTTTCACCACAAACATTAGATGTTTGCACCGATCAAATAGGCTTAGGTCAGAATCTGATACAAGAGGGAGATGATAGTAATATACCTAATTTATGTACTAACTTACAGAAGGAAGTTGAAAGGAAACCACTTTTAAATAGTAATATTTTATTAAATAGCAGTTGTAATGAAAATAGTAACTATATAGATAATCTATGTGATTTAGAGGATAATAAAATAGTTCAAGAAGAAGTGTTGAAATCTAGGGTGAGAAATAGACCTAAATATTTGGATGACTATTACTGTAATGTTTAATAAAATGAAACTTGAGAGGATAGATGTTATGGTAGGGCAACACACATATTTGACAGCCCGCGTTTTCGAGGTTCGAACTGTTGTGATCTATAGTTGTGTCTGTGGTTAGGAGTCTTATTAATAAGTACATGATTGTGATTTATGTTGATTGGATTTATCTCAATAAGTTAATAGTTACAGTATTAAGCTTATCATTTCTACAGTATAGATTATTTTGTATGTCTTTTAGAGCTTGCGTATTGGTAAGTTTTATGTTGTGATATTTTTTTACCATGCCTAAATGAAGTAGACAGACAAACGTTATTTAAACTAACTAAAATTTGTAAGCTAAATAAAATGAAGATAATTGATGTTATAAGTAGGTGTTTTGTTTTTACGATTAACTTGTTATTTATCTAGGAAATAAGAGATAGCCGTAGTAAATTATACTTATTTAAAAAATCTTTAAAATAAACATTGCATAGACATTTTCATAACTATGCGCCTGTCGTTTTAAAAATATTTAGAATATTTGAGTGGTAACAAAAGGGCGCATAAAAAACAATAATACTTGTTATTAAATAATTAAAGTTCATTTGCAAGTGTTTTTATATTTGTTGCAACAGTAGGTAATTAATGAAGTAATTTAATAACAAATTATCAGTCTAACCTAATAAACAAAGATTTGCTTTTCTACGCCCTAAATTACTACCACAATAACTCTCTATTTTGCATAGATTTTTCTTAGCTGTGATTCAAACAAATAGGCGTATGTGGTTTTTATAAAAAACTACATGTGATACAAGTAAGTTAGTCTTACCAGTATATAAGTTAACCCTAGAAAGACGCGTGTTCCAAATTTCAGCCTTAAACAATCAATCAGCTTTGTACTATTCACATTTTTGTCTCTCCTGTAAAATCGTACTTTTGTCTATACGCCCCTCTGTTATGAAGCCCTTGATGTGAAATTAGAATTAAAATTGGTTATGAGATACAAGCATTTTAAACTGTTAATTTGGAAGCGATTAGACAGAGAGATCCGACAACAACCGTGACGTCATTGTTTAGTACGGCCATATAAACTCCATGTAAATTGCCGTTTTGCTAGAAAGAGATGGAGAAAATTTTTTAATACCTTTTATCTTGGTGGTTTTTATTGTTATCCGAAAACCGATTTTTTTCTTTCTATTTATTATATGAATGAGCTTCTATTAAAGCATTTTTTTTCATTCATCTAGCCTATTACGTTGCTGTTGCATCGAACACTTTCCTGGATTTGGTATTGTTATGGACTTAAGTGATAATTAAGTATATACTATCCCGAAAAGTTTTACATATGCTTTACAATAATGACTGATTGTAATCAGTTGTATAATAGCAAATCTAACATAAAACATTTTTTTTTAATTTTAAGCCGTAAAAATGGGAAGCCGTGCTCGAATGTTGGTGAAGCTTTGTGAGCAGCATGAATGTTCCGCGTCTAATAGCATTGGAGGCCAATTGCCGCTTTATTCAAAAACATTTCCAATTAATAAAAGTACAAATGGTAAAGATAATACTTTGTACGTCATTTTTTTAAACTTAAATCTATCTTTTCTTCTATGTATATAAAGGGGAATGGTGAAAGCTTGGGCGTATGTCTAGTGTTATTATTATAAAACTTTCTAAATGCTAACGTTGGCTAGCTATGTTTTAGAATTACCTAATGAAGAAAAACAAGATACTAACTTTACCCAAAACAGAGATACGAATAGGTGTAATGAACGTAAGTCAGTTGTTTAATGATTGTTCACATTGATCTGCAGGGTTTGTTTTTCGTGATTCAGTTTTATTTACACATTCACCTATTTTTTTCAGCAACGACTTCGACTGGAAACGTTGTTTCCCCTCAAAATAACATTAATTTATCACCCAGTCTTCTTGAAAGCCACAAAAACCTCCGTAAAGGCCAAGACTTTTCACCAAATGATACTGGCGATGAATATGTGCCAAAACACCTGCAAAGCGCAGGTGCGCCGTGTTATTTCGAGGTCATCGAAGTCATCATCCTCTAGTTCATCCAGTTCTTCCTCTAGTTCATCCAGTACTTATTCTAGCGCATCATCAATATCGACTACTCATAGTTTCTCGTGAATTCTGATTTGATACCTACAAGTGAAGTTTTGGCGCCATCTTTAGAAACAGCAGTTGCTAAAAAAGGTAAAAAAATAGAGTTCGTAATGAATCTGCTAGGATAAAAAATGTGCGAAAACAACAACGAACTTCAGGAAAGCAGTACGTATCTAGAAATGGAAAAACTATTGCCGAAAAATCAATTAAACCAGCTTGTCCTGAAAAATGTAGGCAAAAATGTCGTGATAAAATAACAGAAAAACAAAGATAGGAAATATTAAAAAATTATTGGGGTTTGGGAACATTACAGAGACAACGTGATTTTATAAACTCGTGCTTAACAACATTGAAACTTCCTTACCGTCGAGTGAAAGAAGGAAATGCTAAATCAAGAAACCAAAACTGTGTGTTTCAGTTCAAGCAAACGGACATGCAATTTTTTTTATTAATACATTGGACATATCAGAAAGAGTATTGCGAACAGTAATGCAAGGGAGACAAAAATGTACTACAGGTATGACTCCGGAAGACAAGAGAGGCAAACATTCTCATCATAATCAAGTTGGTCAGGAAATCGTACAGTCAGTTCGCGATCACATTAATTCAGTGCCCCAAATAGAGAGCCACTACACGCGGGCTAACACAAGCCATGAATTTATTGACGGTGGCCTAACTATTAATTAATTGTATCGCAATTACGTATCGCATAGAGGAGCAATGCCAGTAGCATCTTATAACATGTATAACAGAATTTTTAACACTGAATTTAACTTATCCTTCTTTGTCCCTAAGAAGGATCAATGCGATCTCTGCGAATCGTACAAAAATGCTATTGGAAAAGACAAACTTAAATTAGAAGAACCTTATGAAGAACATCTTAGACAAAAAGAATTAAGCAGAAAAGAGAAAGCCGAAGATATAGCATTAACTAAAAACGACGCTGAAACAGTCGTAGCAATATACGTTTTAAAGCAGTCATGCCGGTTTCAACTGGGAATAGCTCGGCGTTTTTTTATAAATCGAAGTGAAATTGCTTAAATTTTACAGAGAGTATTTATCAGGTCGTCATTTGGAAGTAAAAACCTTTTTTTTATCATTTTTAATATTTTTATTGTTTTAGGTCACCGAATTAAAAGACAATACTACAAGTTGTTATTTCTGGCACGAAGGGCTTAGTAATAGAGGAGCTATTGAAATTGGGTCCTGTGTACTAAAGTTTCTAAAAGAGATTTCAGAACGTCATCCTAATTGCAATATTATATTTTACTCTGATAACTCTGATAATTGTTGTGGCCAGTAGAAGAATAGGTTCGGTAAATATCATTATGTTCTCAAAATTTTTATTAAATATTGTTATTTTTTCTACCAAATTTAAATATTAGGTATTATGTTTTCTTTATGGTTTTTCCTTGGCATGTATTACTATGCAGTTAAAACTCTTCCCATTACATCAATCACACACAAATTTTTAATTCGGGGTCACCCCCATAATGAGGGCGACAACGCTCACTCACTGATTGAAAAGGCAATTAAAAAAGCAAAAAAGTCTCGACCTATTTACAGAAAACTGGTAATGATTTTGTGGTTCACGAGCTAAACTATGACGATTTTTATGATATAAAAAGCTGTTTGAGGATATTGGGTTAAATATTAACAAAGATCTGAAAGGTTATCCAATAAAATTCACAGAAATAAAAGCTATTCGATTTGTAAAAAGTATTGACACTTACTCTATAAAGTACTCTTACGCAGATGAATGGCAACAAGTAAGAACAAAACTGATGTGTTCTATTTTGTCTTTGACGTATGTCAGTCAATAAACAGCGTTCCTATGGAAATGTGTGTTTGAATCCTGGATTATTATCCCTTGGCTTTCCCCCGTATTCTCATACTTATCAACTGGCGACGATGAACTTCGGAACCCTACTATGTTTCGTTCGACCCAAGAAGTCAAGATTGGGAAATATTTCGGAACCGGGTAAAACAATGTTTAAGTCTGAATGACATTAAGACTGAGGAAAAAAAGCGTGCTGTTTTAATAACTCATTTATCGGATGATGCGTACTTATTACTACGGAATTTATGTCATCCGAAGGAGGTAGAAACCTCAACTTTTGATGAGTTGGTGGAACTCCTGGACAAGCACCTGACTCCAACGCGGGCGACGTTTGCGGACTTGGGTAATTTTTACAACGTAGTTCAAGCGGAAGAGGAATCTGTCGAAGATTGGGCGGCTCGACTACGAGGCTTAGCGGTACACTGCGCCTTCGGAGACTGCTTAGATCAGGTTTTTCGAGATAGATTTGTACTTGGACTCAAACTCGGAGCTGTACAAGACCGACTATGTGAGCAAGACGCAAGCAAACTGACGTACGGGAAAGCGCTTGAAATAGCGAAGCAAACTGTCACCGCACGGGAAGCAAGGGCTACGGCGCCAAGAGCTTCGGTAGCTGCCGCGGCTGTGAAAAAAGAATTGCTGCTATGGTCGGGCGCAGGTCGAGCCGGCGCGGCGCCGCGAACACGGGACTCACAAGATCGATGCATGGTGTGTGGTATGAAAGGTCATGCGGCGGAGAAGTGTCGATACAAGAATTACCGCTGCCAAAAGTGCAAAGAGAAAGGCCATCTTAAGAAAATGTGCGATGCTAAAGAGAGACCTGTCAAGAACATCAATTTAGAAAAAGAATCGAGTTCGGACGAGGCACCTGCGGCAAGAGAATGCCGCGAATGTAAGGAGTGTCAGCTTTTCAACTTAAGGTGTGTGGATAATGAACCTTATTTCGTAACGATCGTAGTCAATAGTAGTACGAACTTAAAAATGGAGATTGATTCTGGGTCAAGTATTAATGTTATTTCAAAAGATTTGTATTTGTCACATTTTGATCATGAGCAAATGATTAAATGTAATATTCGGATGTGCTTTTATAATGGCCATAAAATTAAGCCTCTGGGATATTTTACCACTAAAGTAACGTACAACGGTATGTCACACGAACTTAAGTTTTTTGTCGTTGAAAATGATGGACCTCCGTTATTGGGGCGAGATTTTATGGCAAAATTTAAATTGTGTATAACATCAATGAATAACATTAATGTGTCATCTGTTGTAAACTTAGAAGTTCAAAATTTAATTGAAAAATACAAAGATTTGTTTAGTAAGGAATTAGGTTGCTATACTCGTGCTGACGTTACTTTACAGTTAAAGGAAGGTGCGAAGCCGAAGTTTTGCAAAGCTCGTCCATTGCCGTTTGCGATCAAGGATAAAGTCGAGGCCGAGGTCGAGAGACTGGTGGGGGTAGGCATACTGGAGCCCGTGAACCACTCGGATTATGCAACTCCGATTGTTCCGGTGCCCAAGTCAAATGGTAGCATCAGAGTTTGTGCCGATTACTCGGTTCGATTAATAACGATATTTATGTTGACAAATATCCTCTTCCGAGGATAGAAGAGATTTCTGCTAAGCTGAGTAATGGGCAACAATACTCCAAGTTAAGACTGTAGTCAGGCGCATAATCAATTAAAGCTCTCAGAGGAATCGCAAAAGCTTACCACTATAAATACTACCAAGGGACTGTTCAAATATAAAAGATTAGTGTTTGGTTTAGCGTGCGCTCCGGCTATTTTTCAGCGTACTATTGAAGATCTGTTGGCGGGCATAGATGGCGTAACTATATTCCTTGATGACGTTTGTGTGACAGCCCCGACCACAACCTTGCATTTGGAGCGGTTGGAAAAGGTTTTCCAACGGTTCCAGGAGTCAGGTTTCAGGCTAGAAAAAAGCAAATGTTCCTTCTTCCAAGATAGTGTTACTTATTTGGGGCACATAATCAGTAAAGATGGTTTACAAAAGTCTTAAAAAAAAGTGGAGGCTATCGCCAAAGTCCCCAAACCGACTAATGTAACTGAACTTAAACGTTTTCTAGGAATGGCAAATTACTATCGTAATTTTGTTCCCAACGCGTCATCAATTTTGTCTCCACTACACGAATTGCTGCGAGAAGGTGCACGGTGGGAGTGGACAGAGCGGCAGCAGGCGGCCTTTGACAAGATGAAGCGCGAGCTCAGCAGCAATCGCGTGCTCGCGCATTTCGAGCCGTCAGCGCAGCTGGTGCTGACCGTGGACGCGGGCCCGGCCAGGCTGGGCGCGGTGCTGGCCACCGTCGATGCCGCCGGCCGAGAGCGTCGGCTGGCTTTTGGCTCGAGGTCACTGCTGCAGAGCGAACGCCATTATAGCCAGCTGCAAAAGGAAGCCACGGCTATTGTGTTCGGAGTCAAACCAATATTTGTATGGCCGAAAAAAGGGGGGCATCACTGTTACTACGGCATCGCGGTTGGTGAGGTATGCTGTTTTCCTTTCTGCCTATAATTTTAAAATACAGTATACAGATAACGCACACTTCCCCACACATAACATCGCTCCGTTCCGTTTGTCATTGTAATCGTGGCTCTCGCTATTCATTGCACATTTTTATTAGATACCCACATGTTTGTTAAATTATTTTGTATGAATGCCTACTTATATTTTTTGATAAAACTGGTATCCACCGATAATCTACAGTATATAGAAAAACTTTGTGTAGTTTATAATATTGACCATCGGGTTGCATTAGATAGTAGTCGTGTGTTTGTTACGCGTACAAAAAAAAAGTGGTTCTCAAACTTTCAACAAGATGTTTAACTGCGCAAGTTGTAATTCGTCGTTTACGGAGGGGCCAGTTTGCAGTGTATGCAACGGGAATTATGACTTTCCGTGTTCAGGAATAACCGAAAGTGGCTATCGCCGGCTAGGAGAGAGAAAGAATGTATGGCGTTGTCCAAAGTGTAAATCTGGTTCTTCACCTTCACCAGCATCATTTTCACCGAACACCACCAAAAATCAATGGGATAAAATGCAGGAGCAACTCTTCAAAATAACTACGCAATTAGCTCCACTAGCAACATTGGTTGAAGATGTAAAGACAATAAAAAAAGAAATTGGTGAACTAAAACTTTCGTTGGAGTTTGCGCATGACACCATCAATAAATATACAGATAAGGTGAATGATCTAGAAATCAAGCTCCAAGAAACTCAAAAATGTATTGACGAAATTCCAACGTTGCAGTCAGAAGTCTCTCGACTATCCCAAGAACTACAGGATCGCGACCAGCGAGCTAGAGCAAATAATGTGGAGATAAGAGGTATTCCATTGAAAAATCATGAAAATCTTTATGATATCATTCGCAAGATTAGCGAATTATGTAATTTTACATACAAAAAAGAAGATATTAACTATATTGCTCGCATACCTACTCGTGTTTCTAATACCGAAAAACCAATATTAGTTTCTTTTCATAGCCGCTATATAAAAGAAGAACTTGTTGCCCTGGCAAAAAGAAACAAACAATTAAACCTGGAACATCTAGGATTCTCAACGAGTGATAGTTTTTATATTAATGATCATCTCACTCCCTATAACAAGAATCTGCTTAGGAAAGCCCGAATATTATCCAAAGAAAAAGATTTCAAATACATTTGGGTGAAGCATTGCAAAATTATGGCCAGGAAGTCGGACACATCACCAATTTTTTTCATAAAATCCGAAAAGGATCTCCAAAAAATATTATAATTTGTCATTTTGTTATTGTAATTTGTTTAATGTGTTGTCTTAATATTTTGCTAGTGAACAGTTTGGGAACCATGTCTATCCAGTTGAGTTTCAGACCGGTTTACGGAGCGCCGTATAGCGGGGATGTCAATTCATTGATAGTCGTAAGTTTGCACTTATTTATGCCGCTTTTGTTTTCATGCACAGCTACTGAGCACGTCATTCGGGTCTTAATTGCTTGCATTTGTCTAGTTCCGCTGCTTATATTTTTGACTTTACCTCACAATTCAGCAAATAGCTTTTACGAAAGTACCCTATCTTGCTATTATCGATTATTTCTTAAACATTGTCAATCGAGTTTGAATTATAAATGTTTACTCTTATTTTCCAATCCCTATAGTAATACAAAAAAATATATATTATATAATAAATTAATAAAGGGAGGGGTATTAATAAGACATATATCAATTTTATCACATCTTATTGACAATTTAATTATAAATAAACATATGCATATAATTATGCTACGTTACAAATATATACAAACTAGGGTACATTGTTACACAAAAACATTAATTTATCACAACAGATACGGGCTGGCTTATATGAATAATCTTAAAACACAAATAGTTATTCTAGTCAAACCGTCAAATAATTATGCTAGTCATATAGTCTTATTTGTTTTAGTTATTAGTACCTATATACATAACCATATACATTATTAACACCGGTAGCCATATTTTCACCGTTTTAATGAAGTGTAAATCACATCAGCTTTTGTTTTATCGTTCAAAATGACCTCAAACTCGTCACATCTTAATATATATTATCAGAATACTCGAGGCTTGCGCACTAAAACGCAAGTGTTTAAGCGGAATTTATTATTAAATAAATATGATGTGGTCTCGCTTACCGAAACATGGCTATTAAATGGAATTGCGGATAGTGAACTCTTTGACGATAGGTATTTTGTCTGGCGTAGGGACAGAGATTACTGTCGTACTGGCGAAAAGTACGGCGGAGGAGTACTCTTAGCAGTGCGGCGCGAGTTGGCAACAGTAGAACGTCCAGACTGGTCATCCTCAGCGGAAGATTTATGGGTCACTATAACCCCCAAATTCTCTTGTCGGGACTCTTGTAAATTACATATATGCACCCTTTACCTATGCAGTGAGAAACGAGGTTACTCATTCAACGCACAGTTACAAAGCTTCTCTGAAAATATCTCGCAAATAATTAACTCATGTCCTGACGATTTATTTCTAATAATGGGGGATTTCAACCTGCCCAACATCCAATGGCTTAGCAATGGTAATTACCTACAGCCTTCTGGCATCATAGGCGAAACTCAGATTCAGTTTTTCGATACACTTTTGGAATGCAACCTATTACAGTTTAACTCGTGTACTAATAGTAACAATAGACTTTTAGACTTAATTTTATATAACTCTGAATTATCAGTTAGTTCCGTAACAGCCTGTGATGATCCTTTGGTACCAGAAGATATGCATCACAAGTCTCTCAACATATATTTAAAACGCAACTCTAGTGAATTCTTAAAAGCTAAACCTAGGTTGAAATATTTTTATGAATCCGGAGATTATACAACTATCAACTCCGAACTTAATAATGTCAACTGGGAAACATGTTTACATAACAATACGTTGGAAATAGCATTAAATAATTTTTACGAAAAGTTGTATGCCTTACGAGATGAATACATACCGCACAAATCGGTCTCCTCATCAACCTACCCGCCCTGGTATAATGCATCTTTAAAAAAAGTCTTGAAAGAAAAATATAAATTTTACAAGAAATATCGTATTTACGGCAATACTGCCGATTACGATACTTTCTCGTTGCTTAGGAAAAGGGCCAAAATGCTGGAGAGTGAATGCTACAGCACATATATAGAAAAGGTAGAAGGGGCTATAATTGACCAGCCAAAATTATTCTGGTCTTTCATTAAGTCAAATAAAAGTAGTTCTAGATCTATACCTTCCACATTACACCTCGAAGATCAAATTGCTGACTGCGGAGAAAAAATTTGTAATCTCTTTTCAACATATTTTCAGTCAAATTTCCTTCAAAATATTCACCCGCATAATGTAAGTAATATTGGTGAAGTAACACACAATACACATTCCATCGGTAACGTCGAAATTGAAACTAGTGAAATATATAGGCTCTTAAAATCTATTGATCTATCGAAAGGACCAGGACCGGACTCCATTTCCCCTGTATTTATTTATAACTGTGCGGAGAACCTATCTTTTCCTTTATCTATTCTTTTTAGGCGATCCATTCTTGAAGGATGCGTCCCAAATCTCTGGAAATCCGCAATAATAACACCAGTGCATAAAAAAGGCCCCAAAAATGACATTAAAAATTATCGTCCTATATCAAAATTATGTATTTTTGCTAAAATTTTCGAATAAATTGTCTATTCTCAGGTATATTCTTCCTTAACAAATACATTTATTCCCCAACAACATGGATTCGTAGCAAATCGCTCCACCTCGACTAACTTATTAACATTCACGGAACATACATCTGCTGGAATGGATTCTGGTGGCCAAGTAGATACAATATTTACAGATTATAGTAAGGCATTCGATCGAATTGATCATTCTTTACTTCTGGAAAAGCTCTCTTTGGCAGGAATACACGGAAATCTGTTACGATGGTTCACCTCTTACATTAATAATCGATCTCAGGCTGTAGCGGTGAATGGATACTTATCCAGATAGAACATAATACATTCTGGTGTCCCCCAAGGATCCCTTTTGGGACCACTCCTCTTTAATTTATTTGTCAACGACATTCACACTTGCTTCAAAGATACTAACTTCCTAATGTACGCTGACGATGTGAAAATCTATAAGGAAATTTCTGGTATTGATGACTGCTTTCTTCTACAGGCGGATTTGTACCGATTTGAGCAGTACTGTTCTATTAACAAATTAGACCTAAATGTATCTAAATGTTTTAGTATGACCTTTACCCGTAAGCCTAGATCGATAAATTTCAAATATCATTTAAAGGGACAAGATCTAGCGCAAGTAAATGAAATTCGTGACCTGGGGATTGTTCATGATTCAAAGCTAACATATGAAAAGCACATTGACTATATCGCAAAAAAAGCTCACAAGGCGCTAGGTTTCATAATAAGATCCAGTTCACGATTTTGTAATATCAAAACTATAAAAATCCTATATTGTTCTTATGTGCGCAGTATTCTTGAATACTGTTCACAAATATGGAATCCGCAATACAATATTTACATAGATAGAATTGAGTCAGTACAAAGAAAATTTTTAAGATTTGTTCAGTATAAATGTAGGAGCTATCAAAATGATTACTTCGTTAGGTGTAAGAAACATCATATACTTCCGTTGCATGAAAAAGGGAAAATTGCAGATATAAGCATGCTTTTCAAAATTGCCCAATCTCGCACTGACACTTCATATCTATTATCTCTAATAAATATTAAAGTTTCCCATAGGGCTATAAGACAGCCGGTTCTTCTTCAAGTTCCTAGCAGTGTCACTAAGTACAGGCGCAATGCATTCTCTCTAAGATCTGCGGATTTTTTAAACAAGGTGATTAATGACTTCCCCGACCTTGATTTATTTAACACCAAATCATATTCAGCTAAAAAAATGCTCTCTAAAAACTGGTTTGACTTGATATCCTAGACTGTTCCCATTTTTTTCCAAAGAAATAAAAATAAAATAAAATAAAATACTTCGGGCAAAGAAAATCCGGTCGCGGATTTCTTTTCTAGAACTCCTTTGAATCAGTGCGACTCGGATCTGTACGAAGATGCTAAACGGTGGGTACCGGCTTTGTATTCTCTTCAGTTAGAGGGGCTGCCTGTTACATACAGGGATATACGAAAGGCGACAGCGAATGACGGTATACTTAGAACCGTAATTAAATATGTTAAGTATGGTTGGCCTCGGAAAATTGTATGTCAAAATGTTTTACCATATTTCCATTGTAAAACAGATCTGGACGTAGAAGATGGTTGCCTTCTGTGAGGCCACAAAGTAGTGATTCCTACTGTGCACAGGAATGACGTACTACAGGAGTTACATCGGACTCATCAGGGTATTGTCCGAACAAAGAGTGTTGCACGATCTCGGGTTTGGTGGCCAGACGTCGACCGCGACATTGAGCAGACGGTGAGCGCATGCAGGGTATGCGCGATGCTGCGACCCGCGCCACAGCGAGCGACGCCGCAACCCTGGCCCCGCCCCGCCAAGCCCTGGGTGCGCATACATCTAGACTACATGTCGGTGTCTCAGGGAACCTATCTTGTGGTGATTGACGCGTTCAGCAAATGGCTGGAGTGTTTCGACATGAGTTGTGGCACAACGACAAAGCAACTTATTTTAAAGCTCAAGTTTTTATTCTCTCGATTCGGTCTACCCGAGACAATAGTATCCGACAATGATGCAAAAATTTCGTCTACTGAATTTGTCGAGTTTTGCAAAACTAACGGCATCTCGTACCTTACTTCTCCAATCTATCATCCATGCAGTAACGGTCAGGCTGAAAACGCGTTCGTATTTGTAAGAAAATGTTACAGACTATTTTAGGCACTTATTCTTGTAAGTATAAAATTAATGAAAAGCTACAGGAATATTTGTTTGAGTACCGCAATACTCCTCATTGTGCCACAGGAGTCTCTCCAGCTAGATTAATGATGGGTCGCGTCGGTTGCGAGTTGCGTGGTAGGCTGTTAGTGCCACCGCGACACGAGGAGCCCAACCCAGTAAATGAAGCTAAAAGGTCATTCAATATTGGTGAGCTTGTTTGGTGTAGGTGCTACGTAGATAGGAAACCAATTTGGAAAAAAGGAACCTTAACAGAGCAATTGGGAAGTCGGATGTTTTTAATAGAATTAGAAGGACATAAAACTATTTGTAAACGACACATCGATCAGTTGATGCGTTATGTGTCTAATGACGCCCCTGTGGCTAGTAGTGTAGTGTCGGGTTGAGGAGTCACAGTCCGACTTTGCAACACCTTTCCAACTGATAGGTCAAGGATTGGGAGATGACTGCCAAGATGCGATTGAGGGGGTGGAGCCGGTAGAGACAGTAGGACAACAGGTAGGGACAGGAGAACAACAAGTAACGGAGACGGGAGTACAAGGTTCGGAAGAGCTATCCATTGCCCCACCTGCTGAGGTTCCTTGTGATAGGATATTAAGGCCTAGAAAGAATATTAATTATAAGACTTGATAACCTCCTACTTTTGATACTCGTCTTGTTTTTATGTTTATTCTGTTATTGGCTGTATGTTTTCTATTTTTAGGTTCCCCAACTAATGGTGGAGGAGATGATGTGTTCTATTTTGTCTTTGACGTATGTCAGTCAATAAACAGCGTTCCTATGGAAATGTGTGTTTGAATCCTGAATTATTATCCCTTGGCTTTCCCCCGTATTCTCGTACTTATCAAAAATCCACAAAAAATGTGAGAAAAAACACGCTCGGACGTTACCTAATTTAAGTATCACAGAAATTTACCTAGAGCTAGTTCGGGTTCGCGTTCAACAATACGGCAGACGTATTGTTGTCACTCTCCACAGTTTTAAATTCATAACGTGTAGTAAAAGTAGCAATATTAAACAGTGTTTAGTACTAATTTGAAGCTCAAGTGATAATCTGTCTACTGGTGCTATCATCTTAAAAGGTAACATCAACCTGCTTAAGGATACAGATGTTTTAACCTTAAAATATTTCACAAACATAACGGCCCGTGTCTCATACCTACCGACGACGGCGACGGCGCGCTCACTCGACTCGATCGCCTGCGCCCGCACCTCTCGCCTTGACGGATCTAATCACAAATTTTGATGAAACGCTGTCTATAGATTGCCTCTCGCTCGACAGTATTCAAGCCGCACATAGCCTTCTGTCTTCTTGTCATAACTTTAGGTTACTTACTTTCAACATTCGTAGTATACAGCAAAATTTCGATATTTTTTTAGTAACGCTGCAACGCTCCCAAATAGAACTCGATGCGATTATTCTAACGGAATGTTGGATACATGACAATACTATAATCCCGCAAATTCCAGGCTTTGACTCTTTCCAAACACATAAATTCATAAATAAATGTGGTGGAGTTGTAGTTTATATCAAAGAAACCTGGAACGCGAGCGCCGAGGAGTCTTCATGTGAGGACTGTAACTGCTTGGAGGTCAGTTTGGGGGCAGAAATTTTCATTTTGGGCATTTACAGATCTCCGTCCTTCGTAAATATAAATAACTTTTTGACCTCACTTGACAGAATCCTCAATACAGCCAGTTGTAAAAAGTCAGTAATTGTGGCCGGAGACATAAACCTAGACCTGTGTAACATCCCTCTAGATCAGCAATGTGCAAATTAATCGCTAAATTTACTAACTCAGCACCAACTTCTACCAACACTCAGTAAACCGACACGATTGAATGCTTCTCTAGACCACATTTCACATTTCTTGGCTTAGTATGTTTCACAAACATTACAGATCATGACTTGTGTATATCAGGTGTGCAGCTTAGGGATTCCAAAACCTTACCAACGCGTCGCAGACTTAAGGTTGATAACGATGCGTTAGTGAGAGACCTTTGTTTGACTGATTGGACATTCATCATTCAATCTACTAATGCCAATGATGCCGCAAAAAAACTCAGTCATATCGTCGCCAGTACCATTGATAAACACACAAAACATACCTGCATCACCCGGTCTAGGCATACTTTAAAACCTTGGATTACTCCAGGTCTCATTCGATGTCAAAAAAATAGAGACCGGCTTCATTTGCAAGCTCGGGATAACCCTTTTAACGAAATAATTCAAGTCACGTACAAAAGGTACAGAAATTTCCTAAACACTATTCTTCGTAATTTAAAGACTAGTTATGAAAACCAAATGCTTACTGCCTCCCAAGGTGATCCCAAAAAGATATGGAAATCTATTAAAGAAATATGTCACATTAAAAAGACTTCGAAAGGAGCAGTGGATCTTGCAAAAACAAAGACAGATGTTACAACTTCATTGAACCACTGCAACGAGTACTTTGCTCAAGTCGGAAGGAATCTTTCAAGTGAAATTTTGGCTAAGCTTTGCGAAACTGAATCATCTCTTGCGTCTAAAACAACTCACAAAACAATCGTTCCATATTCTTTTTTTATGAATCCTACCGATGAAGAGGAAGTGGGTAGATTAATTGCAGACCTGAAGCCCGACGGCGCTCCCGGTATTGACAATTGCTCTCCCTTAATAATTAAAGCTATCAGGCAAGTTATGGTTAAGCCATTAACGCATATATTTAACCTAAGTTTGTCTTCAGGTATCTTTCCGACCTGCTGGAAAACGGCAACGGTTACACCGATACATAAGGCTGGCAGCAAAAGCAGCCCTTGCAACTATCGTCCGATATCTCTGTTGACTGTATTCTCCAAACTATTGGAGAGGATAGTGAATAAAAGACTGGTTACTTACCTTGAAAGTAAAAACCTTATCCCCGACAGGCAATATGGTTTTAGACAGGGCAAATCAACAGATGACGCAGTGTCAACTGTTACTAATATTATCTCCTCGGCATTAGATACTAACAAATGCTGTATTGGGTTATTTATTGACCTGCCTAAAGCCTTCGATTGGTTTCATAGCTATCTTACCGAACGTAAGCAATGCGTTAAGATTGGGATGGATATAAGCAACCAATGTTTGATCGATTTTGGTGTGCCTCAGGGAAGCATCTAGGGACCTACCCTGTTCATCGTTTATGTTAGTGATATTTTCGAACTTCAAATAGATAATTCGGACACAATCTGTTATGCAGATGACACGGTGATTCTGTTTCAAGATTGCTCATGGGAAAAAACATATGAGATGGCAGAAAAGGGGTTGCCTAAGATTATTTACTGGCTCGAAAGAAATCTCTTAACCCTTAATGCATCTAAGACAAAGTTCATTGCTTTCCACAAAACTCGTGCATCGCAACCAGCAAGACTCCATTGCATGAAACTACACACCTGTAATTCGTCATCACAATCTCTGTCTGCTTGTAACTGCCATGTTGTTGAACGAACAAGCTTTATGAAATATCTCGGTGTTACATTGGATCTCGCATCACGGGCCAGAAAAATAAAAATAAAATAAAAAACTCAGCTCCAGTAACAACGCTAGTGATGGTTTACAAAACGTTATGCCAGTCGTTGCTGATTTATTGCATCAGAGTTTGGGGCGGTGCTGCCAAAACTCATGTTATTGAACTCGAAAGAGCGCAACGCGCTGTTCTCAAGGTCATGCTCAGCAAACCTTTAAGGTACAGTACTGACGACTTATAAAGAAATAAAGAGTCAAACGTTTTACGAGTCCACCAATTGTATATTTTAAAAGCTGTCACAGTTGTGCATGACAATGCGTTGCGCTCACCTGACATTGAACGTTACAAAAATCAACGTGTTTATAAGATCCCAGTGCCAACAGTCCACACTTTTTTTGCAAGACATCAGCAACTAGGGTCAGTGCTCTAATAGTTGACCATGCATTAGTAGTTGACCATTTTCAAATTTAAGCGCCGATATTAAGCTTTCAAACGAGCAGATGTTCTGATTGGTTACAAACTGATGTGTCAAAACTAATCAGCCTAGTAACCAATCAGAATTTAGAGAAGTCGCTAGTGTAGTTTGACTTTTATTGCGTATTTTTCAGATTGGTTTAAAATTAGTCGCCATTTTGTGCTCGCGAAGTAAGCAAGGCTGCTAGAGGTAAGTTTTTAAAATCCAACTAAATCCTGGTTTATTGTGCACTTTCTATTCAAAATTTGTGTTTTTCTTACTTTGATATTAATATAGATTGTTGTGACGTAATAATATTTAAAATATTTCACTTCTTTATTAGAAAAAATGTAGTGGTCAATTATACATACAAGAAATATAAAAAATTTTAGTAATTGACCAATTTGGTCAACAACTGAAATTTTAACAAAAGTTGTATTTATTATCAAAACAGTGTGTATTCCTGAAGTATTATCTAGGTATTCACTTAAAACTTTGTATAATGTTCCGTAATCAGTAATTGACCAGTGGTCAACTACTTACTTAACGTTTTTTTTGCTTGCTTTAGTGTTTGACCAGTTCGAATTTTATTTCAGATAAATATGCAAAATGCCCCCAAAAAAAGAGTTTTTTAAGTACAGCGAAGAAAGTCTACTGCATGCGGTGCAGGAAATAAATGAGGGCGCCAAAATCAGGGAAACTGCCAGAAAATATGGAATTCCGCATTCCACGCTAATAAATAAAATTAAATTAAGAAGTCCAATTGTAAGAAAAATGGGGCCTCCATCTATTCTTACACCACATGAAGAAGAACTACTTTGTCGTTGGATAAATGCTATGGCCAAAAAAGGTTTCCCAATAAATAAACAAAACCTGATGCATACAGTTCACGATATTGTTTCGAAAGATAACAGACCTACAGTATTTAAAGACAATTTGCCAGGACGAACATGGTTCGAGAGTTTCCTTAAAAGACATCCCAATATTAGCCAACGACACTCCGAGAATATTGACTTAGCTCGAAGCAGAGTAACAGAAGCAGACATAAGAACATGGCACTCTAATCTATATGATTATTTAAAATCAGAAAACGCGTTAGATATATTGGATGATCCTGACCGAATAATTAATTGTGATGAAGCGGGGTTTCAAACCAATCCTTCAAACGGTGTCATACTTGGACCTAAGGGAATGAAAAATCTATACGGGGTATGCCAAAACTCGAAAGAAAATATAACCGTATTAGGAACATTCGCCGCGTCTGGGAAAATTTTGCCGCCAGCTGTAGTTTACCCGTATGAACGGATTCCTAGAGACATAGCCATAAATATAAATGAAGAATGGTCAGTCGGTAAATCAAAAAATGGTTGGATGACGTGCAAGGTATTTTACGGTTACATAGCAAACACCCTGCTGCCTTTTTTGCAAAATAATGGTACCAAATTCCCTGTTTTGCTGTTGGTTGATGGTCATCGATCCCATATCAGTGGAGAAGTTTCGAAGCTATGCATGGAAAATGGCATAATACTATATGCTTTGTACCCCAATTCCACACACATCTTACAACCCGCTGATGTGTCGGTTTTCAGACCATTAAAAAATAATTGGAAATTAGTGGTTCAAAACTACAAACTCAAAACAGGCACAAGAGTACTGACGCGATCTGTTTTTGCTCCATTACTGGAAGAAGCCTTTAAAGCAGCTACCCCATCAACGATAGCCAATGGTTTCCGCAAATGTGGTCTTTATCCATTTAACGCAGATGCGATTGATTATAGTCGTTGTATTAATGACCAAACAAGGCATGACATTGCTGATAAGCCTACCGAAATAGGCCCAGAACACTTTCTTTACATAGAGTCATTAATGCGAAGAGGAAGAGCAGAAGCTTTTCGTGCAGTAAACAAAGACGAAGATTGGACCGGAGAAGAATCTGCAAAAGAATTGTTTTATGTATGGCGCAAACTTAAAAACCGAGTTATTCCGGAATGTTCTGACAATATCGAAGGAAATGTAGAAAATGAGGAGAACATAGATTCTGCTGGAGATGGCTTACTAGAAAATCAAGAGTTAAAGGATTCTGCGCAAGAAACAATCAGGCCTATTGCAACTCAAGCTCGACAAAACGTTGATGTACAAAATATTCCAGAAGACGATTTTCTAAAGTCCGCCGATGAAGTGATAGAAAACCAGGAGGATGAGCAAAACCAGCCAGATGATCCTGTAGTTGATATCCAAAATAACCCAGAAAATGATATTTTTAAAATCGGCGATGGATTGTCGGAAAATGAGATCTTGAATAGAAACACTCCAGAACCCTTCGAGCCTAATAAACCAGAAAACTCCCAGATTATTCGGAAAGTCCCTTCAGTCAAAATAAGCACAGCATTTGCCGGAGCTGTTGTGTGGCCAACGGAGTCACCTATAAAACATGAGAAAAAGAGAAACAAATTCGTTTATCCCGATGCGATATCTTCTCCGTCGTGGGTCAGTTACTGGGACAATAAAGAAAAAGAAAAAAAAGATAAAGACAACAAAAAAGTAATGAGAGCTGAAAAGAGAAAACTAAAGGAACAGAAGAAGATCGAAAAAATTCCAAAGTCAAAACAAAAGACATTTATAAAAAAACGCAGACCTGTTGTTTGTTCCGATACCAGTGATTCCGAAGACAATGAAGTTCTTTCGGATATAGCAGGAAAAATTATAAGAAAAAAGGATAAAACTGATTCAAAACAAAATAAACAAAGGGAAGCCGATAATCGGTATGATATAGGAATGTTTGTCATTGTGCAATACGAGGGCGAATATTTTCCAGGAATTATTCAAAAAAGTGAACATGACTATAAGGAGGTTAGTGTCATGGTACTCTCTACTCCAAATACATTCAAGTGGCCTGAAAAACCAGACACTATTTGGTATAAGAACGAAGATATTATTGAAAAAATAAATCCTCCCCTTCCTATAAACCAAAGAGGATCCTACAAAGTCGCCGAAATGGCGAAATATTTGCCTGAAAAATACTAAGTGAGATTAGTGTAGTTACCAAAAAAACATCACAAGACTGATATATAAGTCCTTTTATTTAATTCTATACTCTTATGTAGGTAGATATTATTAGAGAGTTCATAGAACCAAAGTTAAGTCTTCTGAACTGCTGCTGTTAAGCTATTAACAAATTACCTAAGTGGTTTGTGTAGTTACCAAAAACCATGACAAGACTGCTATTTAAGTACTTTTTATTTTATTTGTTTCTTGTTAAGGAAATATTATAAGAGAGGTTATAGAACCAAAGTTTTGTAAGTCTTTTGAACTGTTGATCTATTTTCTGGTAAATTGTAATAGTAAAATAAGAGAAAAAACAATGGAGACTGTTTCAATTTAATAATTTATTTAAAATATAAGTCGTTTATATTCAGATGTTGCTTATTTGATTAAATAAAACATACTGTTGCAATGAAACTGTAGTTTTTACTGAACTGGTCAACTACTAGTTAAAAACTGGTCAATCATTAAATCCTTCTGGACAACTACAGGCGCATTAGCTGAAATTTTAATTCATTAATTAATAATAAAATAATGGTAAAACTAAATTAAAATTTCATGAGTTTATATTGATAAATAACTAATTTTTAATGTACACAAAAATAATCAAGTCAAAATTTCTAGTAGATATTTAGTAAACAATTTTTTTGTATCGAAATCTGCCTTAATTGGTCAACTACTGGAGCGTTCACCCTATTTCTCCTTCCGTGGATTTATAATGTTATCTGCCGTAAGGTAGACTTAAGAAACGTTACACGCGAAGCTAAAAAGATGGTAATTTCTTTTTTGAAAAATCTTAACTACACGCAGACAGAAGATATTCTATTTACGCCTACATAAAACCTTCAATAAAATTATACAACACGCCACCAACCCACACACACTTACACACACACACCCGCACGCACGCCACACACGCACGCACGCACGCGCACACACACACACACACATATATATACAAACACACCCACACACTTAATATCATAATCATTTTTTATCCTTTTCTTTTATTATCCCAGTTAGAATTACTTACTCCAAACAAAATTTTATACTGCTCGTTTTTAAAATAAACTGTTTTTTTTTGTTTCTGTTTCCTTTAGGAGAATAAAGTTGTATACTAATATTTTCAAGTCTGACCATAAACCGTGTGCCCTGTTGTAACGTAATAGTAATTTTTTACTTGTTGATCGCTGCGATACAAGCAAAGCTTAGTGCAGTGACCGCTAGAAATAAGCATACTGTTGTAATACGCTTTCTTTTAAATAAATTATTATTATTATTAGTTTATAATTCAAAGCTGGCAATTTCAGATTCAAAAAAGCAAGGCGTATTTTGCTAGAAAAAAATATTGTTCCTAGATGTTATTCTGGATTTTACGAAAGCTTGTTTTAATTGTTTAGTAGTAGCTATACTGATTGATTTTCTTTACGAAAGTATTTTTTTTTTCATTTACGTGATTATTTTGTAATGTGAGTCATTTACGTACTTATAATAACGATAAAATACAAAAACTGTTAAAAGTTTTCGTTAATTAATTAGGTATAAGCAATAAGGCAATCTTAAATTAAGATAATTGTAGTAAATGACTGTGATTTAAACATGCCATATTAGTAACTGATAAGACTGTACTTAGTCTACAAAATGTTGACAAATTCTTAAATGTAACTTAAGTATAATGTGAGAGGTTCATTGTTATTATTGTGTGTTGGTTATGGTCATACATAAATTCATACTCAGCTATGCAGCATAGCATGTAGGGCTAGTCGGGGTAATAATAAGACACCTGACATTTCGGGTAAAAATAAGACAGATACTTGTTTATCTACAAAAGTAAATCTCGCGACAAGCTTTTATGTCATATCAATTGTGTCAAATGTGAAATGACGTTATAAGTAAAAGTTTTAGTGTAAAAGTATTAATTCTTTTTAGCGCATTTAAATAAAAGCTTGTTTTTAAAAAAGGTTTTATACATTTTTATTAATTATGATGAATAAATAAAAGACGTTTCTACAAAAAATAGCACAGTCACGAACTCAATATAGATATTTAAGATTTTTGGGAGCTTTCAGGCATAGATTAAAAGACTAGGAATAATCATAAATAATCACTTCATTGTGAATGAATAAATGATTTTGATTTTGATAATCAGAATTATTGCTAAAAGTGGCCACTTTAAGCAATAATTATGATTTCGACTATTCTATACGGTTAATATGTACAAAATACGTAAATAAATATAAATCTGAAATAAAAAGAGCGTCGGTGGCGCTGTGGACTCGGCACTTGCCTTCCAATCGGGAGGTCGGGGTTCGAGACCCGCCATGTACCAATGTGTTTTTCGTTTCGAATTTCATATGTACATTTGTCTGACGCTCTTACGGTGAAGGAAAACATCGTGAGGCAACCTGCATACATCTGCGAAGAAATTCGATGATGTATGTGAAGTCGACCAATCCGCACTGGGCCAGCGTGGTTGACTAAGGCCTAATCACCCTAACATAGGGTAGGCTCGAACCCCTCGGTGGGGACGTATGTGAGCTGTGATGATGAATTAATAAAAAAACGAATGGCGGCGCTAGTGGACTGACTGTGCCCCCATGTAATGTTTATTGCCTCATAATTAGCCTCATGCAAGTTTTATTGATTTTTATTTTTATTTTGTATGCAAATTTCTATTTGCTAGTAATAATTTTGGTCTCCTATACCAAAATGGTACACATGTGATGTTGTTTTCTTAAAACATAGTTTATTAACGAATAGTTATGTTCGAAAGAATTATGTATGTTAAGCATAATTATGATAAGTGAGTTAATTTTTCAAAAACAATAAATTTATAAAAGATTTTTCTTAACTTTTTAAACCTTTTTGTATTATTTTTTCCCGCTCCGTCTTACAACTACCACCCAGTTCAGAAATAAATAAGAAGTTGTAGGCTGTCATATATTTAAACTTTGATGTATCATATTTACCCCATAGCAGCGGAAAAAAATGAGACAATTATTTTGTGTCCAAAAAGTACTATTTTTGGCAATTACAAGCAAATCGATAATAATACACAACTGATAGTTTGGTAGTGCACGGTACTATTGGCTCTTAGATATTTTAAAGTAATTTTAAATAGTGAAAAAAGCAAAAGTTTATATTTTTGTCTTATAATTACCCCGCCTGACCCTACACATAATTATGTCACCGATATCTTTAAATTTTAGTATTAACATAATAAAAACAGAATATTAATGAAACAAAAAATGTTATTTTATTTGAGGAATAAAACGACTTAATTTCTTAAAATTTCTTCGTCGAGGGAAACAACGATGCAATGAGGATCAACGCAGTTTTTAGTTTTGAATGTAGAATTATAGTCCGTAAAAAATCCTGAACATTGGTATAATTAGTTTTTTTATACGACCAAAAATGAGTGAGTAGCGATTAAATGAATGCGCCACTCGGTTAAAAGTCGCGGCAAGAGAGCGTGACGTCACAGGCCCCGTGACCGCCAGCGGGCCGTTGTCGCGATACTGTGCGCCCGTGCCTACGCTTGGTAATTGTTGTTTTTTACTTATTTGGCGGCCGATTGATGTTTGTTATTATGACAATCAACTATGTCTTAATATTGCATAGTACCTAAATATAGAGCAATACGTCCATGAAAAAGCCAGAGAAACTTTGGAAAAAGTGATGTTCCGTGACAAAGAGAAGAGAGATGTTAAGCAACTTGTAAAATCTAGTGGGTTGTCATGTGTCTACGTACGTACTAAACTAGATCTTAACTATCAAAGAACACAGAAAAGGCTAAAAAGGTATACAATATACATATACAACATGTAAATGTAAACGTCCGGAAAAAAATTATATGTGTAACATACAATCCACATGATGTTAAAAAATACACGAGTTTTTCATTCAGCTCTTTATCACTAAATATTCCTCAGTTATATTTTTATCGTTTTGAGTAACTTCAACAGTTTTATTAAAATATTATTACTATTTTTGCAAAAGTATTAATAGAATAATAATATTAATATAAAATAATAAGCACCGAAGCTTGGGCCGTGCTCCGCTGTCAGTGGAACAGTAGATTTATGTTTTTTATAATATTTGTGTTTCTACATGTATGAATTGTAAAAACTTAAATTTAAGATACTTTTTGAAAAAAATGTAATAATAATAACACCAAATAACTACATTGGTCGTTGTAGTTAAATGTTTAACAACAAGGCTTTTCTAACTTATGTGTTCTGTGGTGGGTAGGTATATTATTATTTTAGTATATTATTTTGGCGACATTGATTATATGAGCACTTGAGCAGCAGCTTTGGATGTAAAATGGATGTATAGACGACAGATCAATCCATCAACTACATATACACAATAGAGGGGCGAATCGATCCACGGCTCAACCACAAGTAGATGCAGAAGGCCGACCTTAGTTGTTGATATTGACGCGTACTTCGAAGTAGTGCTAAGGTTTTCGTAACACCCGAGGCTTACTCACCGTGTATTATACGTTGTCCTAGCGGGTTCACCGTTCGCAAACGAACATGACAATTTCATACGCAGCGGCAGCCAGGATGTCAGTAACGGGCGCTGGATGACACGGGTCATCTTGGCCTAATAGCGAGGCTCACCATCCGCGACGAAGCGAAGAAGGCGCTTTCGACGTCGAGCAGGACTAACAATAAATCCTACTGCCACTACTGGATCTGGTCTTGGAGGGTGAAGATGTCTTCGATGTAGGATGCGTAGAGTCACGGCGACAGGCAGCTGTCCTGGGGTATACCTGCGAGTATGGGGCGTGGCTGGAAGGTGGCCTCTTTGACCAAGAGAACGAAGCTCCGAAATAGCGTCAGCAGTCTCATATGAGCGGGCGATATGCTGGTGACGGCCAGCTTGTAGAGGAGACCGAGAGGTCACAAAACCGCGACGGTGTGGTTATTCAGCTTCATTACGGCCGCGAGGTGGATCTTCTTCAGCAGCAATGGCTCTAATAGCTTGGCAGCGTGAGACCGAGCGTTATGTATCGATATGTGAATCGCACGCTATCACAAATGGGCTTGAATCCTTCATTCCTAACTACACCTAGATCGCTGTATGCCCGCGTCTATGTACGAGTAAGCCTGTTTCCGCCTGATGTAGACAGCCTGTCCTCTTTATTAAGTACACAAAGTAAATATATACAGAGGGCCGTGAATTTCAAATAGGTATTTATGGTGCACGCAAAACTCAAGATACCAACAGCTGGTTGTACCAAAATGTGTTCTTATGATTTTGATTTCTTATTTTATCCTCTATGTAATAAAATAGAAACCGTTTTAAATAAATCTATATTTTATTTATACCTACTTTACTTGTAAAATAAGAAGTATGAAGAAATAGACCCCGACTAAAAAATGTCGCTGGAATGTCTTTGTAAATTACATTCATTCACAACTTCTATTGAAGAGACCTGGGGCCAGCAGACGATTCCGCAACTGATGATGTAAATAAGTTAGTTTATTTATTTATGGAAAAGGTACACCAATATTATAAGTGGTTATAGATACATTGCTAATTGCTAATGTATTATATAATAGCATATTTTAATATACTATAAGTTTACCCATACTTCTCACACAACAAAAATGGTATGAGCTTACATTTTTTAAGAGGCCTATTACAAAAGAACGCGCAGATTAAGGTTTTTAATGGTTAAAATAGTATACCTTTCGTTGGTTGCAATAAAGAGCATTTACTTGGTAATATTGTTATCTACAGTAACAATAAAGCGGTTTATAACTTAGTCATAGTTATTTACCAGAAGCATGTTTAATGCAAAAACTCACGCGGGCCTGATTTGGGAACTCTTTATAGATTCTGTTTCATATTAACTATCAAAATATTAATTTTACGTGACACAATATCCTTCACTTCAACAAAAATTAAATATATTTCGTTTAATGGCTCCTAAGTAATTTTATAAAAAGTACGTATCTTGCTGTATCGTAGTTTCTATGACAAAATTAGAACTCAAGGTAAGAACAGCTCAACTTTGTTACAGACGGAGACCTATTTTTGAATTACGTATGCGATTTAGAAATCACCGCTGACTAAATAGTCAGCGATGACTTTGAGGTCACGAATTCCTAAACATCCTATTTTTGAAAGTCGAACGCAGAGCTACCAACATATATAAAGTACAAATACGTAAGGGTTCGGTTTCACGCAGAATGTAGCCGTTTTCGGTATATACCGGTTATTATACGGCTAAAAAGTCATTGCTACTAGGCCAAATTTTACGAAAATAGTGGTCTAAGTTTGTCTGTGACACAAATTTAAAAGATTTCAAACATAATTATTTACTTATTTGAGAAATGTTAAAAATTTTAAATCCAACTCAAAATCAACACACATCAACTTCAAACTTGTCAATATGTTCTCTAAACAAAACACAGATAACGTTTTCACAGTTATTACTTATTTACGAGTGGGTGAGGGCACTCGTAATGAAATCACATCCGTGACTAAGGTAGTCACATGAGTGATATTCAAAAATAAGAATTATTGAAAATCGGTGATTATTAGTCACATCGGTGATTTCGAAGTCGCATACGTAATTCAAAAATAGCTCTCCAGTTAGTGGATTAAGCTCCGATATTCAGGTGTTATAGTTGATTTGACTTCATTATGGATGAAACTTGAAATCTAAGGTTATTCTAAATAAGTTTTCTTCAACATTATGAAAGAACGGGGCGTTCATTCATTGGTGCTGAGCATAGGCACATATTGATTCTTAATTTTTTTACCTTTTATGCTAGTTAAAATAACGAGAGTTTGCGATTTAGAAATCACCGCTGACTTAATAGTCAGCGATGACTTTGAGGTCACGAATTCCTAAACATCCTATTTTTGAAAGTCGAACGCAGAGCTACCAACATATATAAAGTACAAATACGTAAGGGTTCAGTTTCACACAGAATGTAGCCGTTTTCGGTATATACCGGTTATTATACGGCTAAAAAGTCATTGCTACTAGGCCAAATTTTACGAAAATAGTGGTCTAAGTTTGTCTGTGACACAAATTTAAAAGATTTCAAACATAATTATATTTACTTATTTGAGAAATTTTAAAAATTTTAAATCCAACTCAAAATCAACACACATCAACTTCAAACTTGTCAATATGTTCTCTAAACAAAACACAGATAACGTTTTCACAGTTATTACTTGTTTACGAGTGGGTGAGGGCACTCGTAATGAAATCACATCCGTGACTAAGGTAGTCACATGAGTGATATTCAAAAATAAGAATTATTGAAAATAGGTGATTATTAGTCACATCGGTGATTTCGAAGTCGCATATGTAATTCAAAAATAGCTCTCCAGTTAGTGGATTAAGCTCCGATATTCAGGTGTTATAGTTGATTTGACTTCATTATGGATCAAACTTGAAATCTGTTATAAATAAGTGACGCAATAAAATGGCGAACGACACAATTCAATTACTTTTGCAACAAAATCAAACTATATTACAAAATCTCTCAATACAATCAAGAGCTATTGCACAATTAATGGAAAAATTTAACGGAGGAGACGAAGATGATTTCAAAGGATTGATACACTTTGAAACATATGATCCGGATAAGGAAACATTTAAATCATACAAAGAGAGACTCGAAAATTATTTCGATTTAAAAAAGCTCAAATCTGATTCATCTATAAAGGCAAAAATATTAATTAATGCATTGGGCT
Source organism: Schoenobius gigantellus (assembly GCA_963935595.1). Taxonomy (NCBI): domain Eukaryota; kingdom Metazoa; phylum Arthropoda; class Insecta; order Lepidoptera; family Crambidae; genus Schoenobius; species Schoenobius gigantellus. The sequence continues at coordinate 51,707,603 of OZ012541.1, forward strand.
CGAAACATTATGAACTGTTGTCGAGTTTAACAGCACCAGACCTACCTTCGAATAAATCATATAGTGAATTAATAAATTTATTAGAAAAACATTTGTCACCACCTGCAAACGTACACACAGAGAGACATAAATTTCTTTCAAGAATACAGCAACCAGATGAAACTATTGCAGAATATATAGCGAACTTAAAACACTTTTAGTCGAAAACTGCAAACTGGGTATGTCAAGACGAGAACTGTAACAAACAAATTGTATCAATATTACAAGCACAGTTCATTCGAGGAATATCTGATGTAGAAATAAGAGAACAAATATTACAACAACATGACTGCATAAATATGGAAAAAGCTATAGAAATTGCTTTGGCAATAGAAGCTGCGAAGAAGCAAAATAAAATATATACAAATGCATCACAAAATGTAAATATAATACAAAAATTATCTACAAAAAAATCAAGTGGCAAAGAAATGCATACATTCAATAAAAATAAATACAATAACACATATAGAAAATTCAACAACAACAATTTTTATAAAAACAAAATGATACGAGTTCATATGAAAAATCAATGTTTATTCTGAGGTAATACAAACCATTTATCAAAAGACTGTAGATCTAAGTCAAAACTAACTTGTCACAGCTGCGGGAAGAAAGGACATTTATCAAAAGTTTGTATTACAAGTAAATTCAAAACTGTGAAAAACATAGAAGAAAGTTATAGTGAGGAACAAGTCTATGAAATCAATAAATTAATGGAACAGTCAACTTTACCACCATATACTATTACTTTGAAAATATATGATAAATTACAAACATTTGAATTGGATACAGGAAGTCGAATGTCATTAATATCTAAAAATGATTTGAGTAAAATAAATAATTCATTTACACTACAAGACACAAATGTTAAATTCCGTACTTACACGAAGGAAATTTTTAAACCTTTAGGATTTGTGAGGGTACCAATTACATATGGAAACAATAATTACATAGGTAAATTATATGTTATTGAAAAACAAGTAACACCTATTTTAGGAAGAGAATGGATGGAACTATTACATATAAACTTACATACTCATAGAATTCAAGATATTAATAAGATATTATCACAAATAGAGAAAAATACATTAAAAATTTTAAAAAGTTATGAAGATATTTTTGAGCAAAGAATTGGAGTGATACCAAATTATGAGTGTACATTATCTTTAAAAAAAGACACACAACCAATATTTTGTAAACCTAGACCAGTTCCATATGCAATTTTCAATAAAACAAAAGATGAAATAGATTCATTAGTCGCACAAGATATTATTGAGAAGGTTGAACAAGCTGAATGGGGAACACCATTAGTGATTGTACCAAAAAGTGACAAAACAGTGAGGATATGTGCTGACTACAAAGTGACATTGAATTCACAGTTACATGATAACCGATACCCTATTCCACGCATAGAGGATATTTTTAACAAGCTCAATAATGGCAAGTACTTTTGTGTTTTAGATTTACATAAAGCATACCTACATTTAAAATTAGATCCAGCTAGCCAGAAACTTGCTACAATTTCTACACCATGGGGCACTTACCTAGTTAAGCGATTATTCATGGGTATTAAAACAGCACCAAATTTATTTCATTAAGTTATCGACCAAATCATAAATAAATTAGAAGGAACTATTGCTTACTACGATGACATTTTGATTCAAGGAAAGACACTGGAAGAGTGCGAACAGCGACTAATTACATGTTTGAATGAATTAAGAAAAAATAATCTTCACTTGAACAAAAGTAAATTCTTTTTAACATCAATAAAATATCTTGGTCATAAAATTTCTGAAAAAGGATTGGAAAAATGTGAATACAAAATCCAAGCTATACTTCAAACACCTCCACCTACAAATGTGAATGAGGTTAGATCATTTCTAGGATTAGCCCAGTATTATTCCAAATTCATTCCAAATATTTCTACAATTTTATATCCAATTAATAAATTACTACAGAAAAATACTTCATTTAAGTGGAATCAAGCATGTCAAAAATCCTTCGAAACTATCAAAACTGAAATATCTAGTGATAAAATATTAGTACCTTATAATCCAGACTTACCTTTAATACTAGCCACAGACGCAAGCCCATATGGACTTGGAGCTATAATTTCACACATAATTAATGGTGAGGAGAAACCTATTTGTTTTGCATCGAGGTCGTTAACCAAAAGTGAGCAAGCATATAGCCAGTTAGATAGAGAAGCGACAGCTGTATATTGGGCATTTAAAAAATTCTACCACTACTTATATGGAAGAAAATTTATTTTACAAATAGATAACAAACCACTTGAAAGAATATTTCACCCAACAAAAACAATGCCTATCATGTCAGCTCATCAACTTATAAGATATGCACAGTTTATATGTGGTTTTGATTACACAATACAGCATAAACCAGCTAAACAACATATGAATGTAGACTATTTGTCAAGAAATCCAATTCCACTTAATTTAAAATTGTTAAATTACTTAGAAGATTCATATCAAGTTAATGAGATAACATTGTCGACTATGTCTGAAACATCACCAATTACTACAGAATTAATTAGAAATCAAACAAATCAAGATACAGAATTAAGAGAGTTGAAAAATAAATTATTAAATGGAACTATTAAAAATCCAGAATACACAGTCCATTCAGGAATCATTATGAGAGGTACTCGAGTCTATATACCAAAGTCTCTTAGGAATGCTGTACTAAAAGAGCTACATAATACACATATTGGCATGGTCAAGATGAAAGCGATTGCTCGATCTTTATGTTATTGGCCTGGCATTGACAGCGAAATTGAATTGATAGCAAAATCTTGTTCAAGTTGTGCTGAAGTCAAGAAAAATCCAGCTAAAGCACCGTTACACAACTGGCAAGAACCTGAAAAACCCTGGCAGAGAATACACGCAGATTATGCAGGACCTTTCAAAAATAATTATTATTTCATTGTTATTGATGCAAAATCTAAGTGGATGGAAGTTACACTATCTCCATTGGCACCCACTACAAAATCTACAATAACGTCTCTGGAGGAAATATTTGCAAGAAACGGATTACCCTGTATGCTGGTAACAGATAATGCAACAATTTTTAAATTTCAAGAATTTTTGAAATTTTGTAAAAATAATGGAATTACGCAAAGATTTAGTGCACCTAATCACCCTGCAACAAATGGACTTGCGGAAAGAGCAGTTCAAAGCTTGAAACAAAAACTCAAGCAAATGACAAATGATTCAGGTACAATGCAACAGAAATTAAATTAATTTTTATTAAAGTATCGCACTACACCATTGGCAAATGGAATGACACCTGCTGAAATGCATTTAAATAGACAATTACGCACACAATTACACATAATGCAACCGTATATAGAACCAAAACCAGCTATAAGAAATAATTCAATAGTTAGAAATTTATATCCAGGTGATAGAGTACAAACAAGGAATTATACAGGTTCAACATTATGGAAGTTTGGAACTATTGTAGAAAGGCTAGGAAAATTACACTACTTAGTGGAACTAGATCATGGATATATTATAAAAAGGCACATCAATCAAATAAGAAGAACTGAAAGAGAGAAAACTTATCCTGATATCAAAACTAACTTATGGAAAAAATGTAACATGAAAGAAACACCTGAAATTAGAGACACACCTAAAACAATAGAAACAGAGGGAAGTAATAAAGAGATACCTAAAGAAAATAGAAAAGATATAGATAATTATTTTACAGGTACAGAACAGACAATTGTACAACCACCACAATTACTGAACAACACAGCAACACCATCAACTTCAACTGCTATGCCTGTAAGAAGATCTCAGAGGGAGAGAAAACCTATAGACCGTTTGAATTTATAAGTGATTATTACGATGCTAATACTTCATAATGCATAAACATATTGAGTATTATTTAAAAAAAAATCTACAATTCATTATAATTTTAACTTGTTTTATCGTGATTGTTAGTAACTTTTCAAATAAGTGGCGGAGAATTGTTATAAATAATATTTGCCATACTAAAGGTTAAAGCTGTAATATTAAAAAAAGAAACAAATGTATCCATAGATTAGCATTGAACTTTATTATCTATGTCCACTCTTAACAACTACTACAAACAAATGTACAATTTACTTCTTTAGATAATTCATTAAATAATTGCGATTAAATACAATTGGTTTTCATTGTAAAATCATTCGGACACAACAAAATCTAAGGTTATTCTAAATAAGTTTTCTTCAACATTATGAAAGAACGGGGCGTTCATTCATTGGTGCTGAGCATAGGCACATATTGATTCTTAATTTTTTTTACCTTTTATGCTAGTTAAAATAACGGGAGATTTGGAGAATATGTTCAAAAACGATTTTGAATATTTGAGCTAATATTGGAACACATAATGTTCATTCATTGGTATAAGAAATCCAGTGAATGTACTATTAACATTTGAGTGTTCATTGACTGGTCCGATAAAGTATTTGCTCATGTTCTTTACCTTTTTTTAAACTTCGCCCCGCACTAGGATTTTCTCTTGTGTCGTGGGTGCAGTTACAAACATAGAATATCACATGCCCATATGCCCAGACCGGAACAAATTTCTGTAGGCCATACAAAACATTTGTCCCGTACAGGAATCGAACCCGCGACCCGTTGCGCAGTAGGTGATCACTCGACGTCTGCGCTAAACGTGTCCTCTGCGCTAAACGTGTAGTTTACTTAAGCAGTGGTGTCGATTCAGACACACAACTTAATTTAACTAAATTAATTTGACAGGATTAAAACTATCGCCATGTTTCTTTTTCTCTAAAGGATTAAAAGTGACGGCTTAATTTTTAGACCTGTCAAATTAGTTTAGTTATATAAGTTGTGTGTCTGAATCGACACCAGTGTATGGCTATTGATAATATGAATTACTACTATAAATACTTACAAAACTCACGTATAATTAACTAACTAGATAAGTGCGAAATAATAATATTTTTAGGCTAGTCATAATGGAGTTTAAAAAAATACAAACGATTTCTATACATACACACAATACTCTAGAAAAGCATTACAAGCTATAAAAAATGGCGAAATCACGCTTAGCAAAGCCAGCAAACAATTTGATATAAGTACCAAAATCTACACTTCGCAATAAAATGACAAATAAGTCCCTTGGGAGAGAAAAATGAGACCACAGATTGACCTTACAGTCAAGGAACAGGAAGAATTAGCACAATGGATTATCAATAAAGCTAAGTTAGGTTTTCCTATGCAGCCGGATGAAGTTTTTGATACAGTAGAAAAAGAAATAAAAATGGTCAAAGAAGTTTTTTAAATAACAGACCTGGTGGAATCACCAAGCAAAATGCTGAGGTAATATCTAAAGTACGAGTAAGAGCATCAATTACTGAAGAGGATATACGAGAATGGGTTTCCAGAATTAAAAAAATATTTAACAGAAGAAAATGCATTAGATATAAAAAAAATCATATAAAATATTTCAAACTGATGAGTCTGGATTAATGTTTTGTCCAAAGACGGGAATTATTTTGGAACCAAAAAATTACAAAAATACTCAACAAATGCCACATTAGCGACGGGCGACTCGAGTTAAATAACTCGGGCAACTCGAGTTCGTCATCCAACCCGTTGACCCCGAGTTGATTTTCTCATCTACCGAGTTGACTCGGTCATTCATTACGGTCTCAGACTACTACGGCGCATGGTGCCGCTACGCGTAGCAGTGCGCGAGTCGTGTTGAATAGCCCCGGCCCGGGCATATTACTATGATATATGATATCTTAATTCCACTTAATGACTCTTATCTGAATTGCTATTAGTGCCTTTCTTCTTCTCATTACCGTAACTTGGTCGTACTTTGCTCCATATGGAATAACTATGCTCCAATTCCGAAAAAAGAATAACAGCCTTGCCACTCGATTTCTGTCAAATATATAATAATCGATATATTTGTGAACGCACCCGAAACAAGTGACTATAAAGTGGCAACACTGGTGTTTTTTTTAGCTCCGCCATTTCTTTTCGTGTCAGGTGGCTGTAGTAAATAGACCGACTATTTCGAAAAAATAAACTGAATAAACAAACGTCGTAGAACAAAGATAAACATCATTCCAGGAAAAAACATAAAAGGAAATTTCAGAGAGCTTTTAAATGAAAAAGAAAATATGGCACCAGTAGGGTCTTCAACTTCTAAACGTCAACGTCGTCGAACCAGCAGTGAAAGCACTTATGTAGAAAGTATGCACATGTCTGTACACAGCTCCTCTGATCTTGATGAGATAGACAATATTGAACATGAACTGGGTGATGTAGAAAATCTTGAAGACGAAACCAATGCTACAATGGGTCTCGAGAAAAACAAATTCAAACCAGTTGTCAAAGAAGTTGGCCAACATGTAGTATTTATGTATGAGGGATCAATGTTTCCAGGCATTATTACAAAAATCTCAGAACAGGGAGCTTATTTGTCTGCAATTAAAAAATCTTTAAAATCTTGGAAATGGCCTAAACCGAAAGGCGAGATTGAGCGTGAATGGAAAGAATTAATCCACCGAAAAAGCTAGGTAGGCGAGAATTTTACGCTGTGCCGGAGTTAAACTATATCTGAGGCATCTAACTTAGGAGATCCTTTTTGATTTTTTTATGCTTTTTGATTTTTTTCATGTTTTTTGATTATTTTTAGTAGGTGAATGAATACCTAGTTTATAGTTAATAGTTTATCGCCGAGGCTCAAATTAGCTCAAATTATTCTCATAGTAGGTTTAGGTAGTTTTTGTTTGATAATATTTGTCTTACTAGGTACTTGTCTATTGAATTTATTGATTTCTAATTGAAATAAGAAAAGAGACGAAGGACAGACCAAAAATAATATTTAAATAGTTTATATACTAAAGTGTTAAACATCCTTTTTATGCAAAAATATTGGTAGGTATTTGTTAAAACATTAAGTTTTATTTTTTTAATTGTCAATTATATTATAAAGATTAGTTTAACGCAATAAGAACTGATCTATGTTGATTTGAAGAAGGCGGAGATAACTTTTTGTATTAAAATATTTCTTTTCAACAATTGTGGTTTAATTCAGTAATTATTTGCATAAACATCCCGAAATTTTAACTCAACCGATGTTATATTGGAGCATAGTTTATATACTGAGTGTTATTTGGCTCCAAGAATATTTTAGTATTGAAAACTGGTGAATAAATATTTAAGAGCAATACTAGAACGTCAAAAGGGTAATTTTGCTCCATTTTTGGGGTTTTTAAAAACATACTAAAGTCGGTTGCCGCGTGGTTTCTTTTGAATATGTTGAGATATATGTTTTTCTTTCTGTCCATGCAAACCAGTATGTGTTAAAATGAAAAGTGTAAGAATAATTTACAGTTATATAACTTTGGAGCAAATTTTGGAGCAAATTAGGACCAAGTTACGGTATACAAAGAGAAAGAAATGGCATTATAACAACTTAGAAAACTGCCTGAAATTAAGACGTCATAATATATCCTCTGATAGCGGATGGATGGAGGAGATCTGTTTTGTTGATAACAGCGTTTTTTATTTAGACAATCAGTAAGTTCAGTCCAATTCAATCACTATTGATAATTCGACTAATACTGATAATTCTATCGATACAAAAGATCGTGCTAATGACAAAGACGATATTATAATAGCCAATCCAATTTCTAATTCTCCTGCTGTAACTACTGCTTTTGGACAGCAACAGACAATACCCTTTACCGATTTTTTGCAATATCCCGAAATACCCACCTAAAAAGGAACCTATACCATTTGGTTTAAAAGGTCAGAAATTCAAAGAATACAGGTCAAAAAAGGCAGAATAAAAGTAAAGAAAAGAACTTGAACTTCGGACACGAAAATTGAACATTCAAGAAAAAAACGAATGCTGAAAAATAAAAAATGTGTAATTTTCAAATAGAGTCTCAAAAATAAAAAAGAATAAGAATGAACAGATACAACAAAGTAAACATCACGAAAAAAGGGAATACAATCGAAACGAACAGGGAGATGCGTAAAAAATCAAGGAAATAAAAAGAAAATCTATTTGCTGCCAATGTTGTCACAAAGGAGAATGCTGCAGCATTATTAGAGTCAGGAGGATTATATGGAAAAAATACGTTGCTGTAGGTTTTAAGACTGAGAAAAGAATGCGAAATTTTGTTGGATAAGATCTCATGGCAAATTATGGACAAAAAAGGACAAAGTAGATTTCTAAGAAAAATGTGTATCAGAGAATAAAAAAACACAACATTTTTCTTATGAATAAAATTTAAAATAATGTTCATTAACTGGTTATTCCTGTGTTCAAACATTAGAAATATAGTTTATTCACTAGCATTTTGGCCCACTTTTCACAAAATAATTAAAAAATAGGCTAAATATCATAAAACGCAGAAATAAGTTGGAAGTTTAATAACCAAAGATGCCATTGAAAATATTTTGAATATTCCAGAAGATAACAAAAGGCAGCAATGAATTTTAAAAGTTGAAAAATGTCTTAAGGGTCCATTATTGGACAGTTTACCCTACTATGTTGGCATTATAGAGAATGTCAATAATATAGATGAAGCATGGACTTAATAATATTAAGTCCATGAGATGAAGCGGTTCATTATTCGGTTAGATTTTATAAAACCATTAAAAACCACAACTAATGTTCAAAACGGCACGAAAGATCGTGATGTCGTACCTACCTGCCATATCTATCGTAAAAGCAACAGTCTATCTATCCATTGCAAAGCGATTTTTAAACACTTTTATTTTATCATGGGAAGATGATTAGAGTTTACTTTCTTTGAGATGAATAAAGTCTAGGAAAAAAGATTTGCGTCGCCAAGGTTTGTGAAATGATTTACTCAACATTTACCTTAGCCAAAATGTGAAACGGAACTGGCTTGTAGCCCATACTTTTTCTATACCTTAATCTTAAGGGTGGCGATGCGAAAAAAATACATAGAATATGTAATGAGTATGTCCTATTATTTTCTACTGTTTTTTACAAAGCAGTACCTACTTGGCAAAAAAATCGTAAAATAAATAGAGGTACAAGCTGTACTGGCTCAATGTTGCTATAAATAAAAATAATAATTTTCTTGCTCATTTTTATTAAACTACTAATATATTTTTATTTTTTGTAGTAATAAACAATGAAAAAGGCTAGGGTTTTTTGGATGGTCATTTATTCTTATGATAACCATTATTTTTAATTGTTTTTGTCTTAATAACGTATAGAAAATATAAGAAAGAATTTATCCCATAATAAAGGGTCTTTCATTAAGCACTTCCTATCTTTAAATTGAAATAAAACAAAATGTGTGTGTGATGTCATCAAACATTTTTATTTGTTTGAAAGACCTATCGATGCCATTATGTGTGGAATATACCATCGTTCAAATGTCCGCCGCCGCTTCTATGGGTGGGGCGCATCCGAAATGTCCAATTTTCCATGACTCTGGCGCATAAATAATAATAATAATATAATAATAATATTTATTGACAAAAGCCATAAAAATTAATTACATACATTTCTACAACACTAGCATAAAAACAAAAATTAAAAAGAAGGCTCATCATTAGTTGTTACAATTGAGTACTACTGACTTCCATGCTAGGTCAATCCTGTATTACGGAAGACAGCGGTTCGGTGAAGAGTATATTGATAAATTAGATACAACATTCAACTATGTTGAAGTTGAAAACAAAATAAGGCCTCGACGCTAAATTATATATGTGTAGGCAGGCTATGATATGTGTACACACACACACACACACACACACACACACACACACACACACACACACCCACACACACACATACACACAAAGACACATCACACGCATCCATACAAAACAGACACAGAAAAGGGGAGGTACTTGTACATTATGCAAATAGAAATGTGCTCATTAATTATATTTGAATTATATTAAGATATTTTATTTCACTTTAAGAAATTTCAGTTTGACTATACTGTTGCAATAGCAACCATTTTTTCACTTTGTTCTTACAGTTAAATTTATTCATTTTTTTAATTCCTAAAATTGCATCAAGTTTGTTATAGATTCTAGGGCTCACAGAAGCAAATTGTTTTTTGGCAAAAGCACTATTACACACTATAGTAGTAAATGCTGGTTCCTGGCGTCTGCGAGAGGGCACTAGATCCATTAAACTGCTTGACGGGAGTGCAGCATGTTGTTTTAAAATACATCGAAGAACGTACAATTGTCTAACAGTTAGGACATTAGCACCCTCATATAATTCGGTTGTTGGGAATCTGAATGGTTTTCTAAGCATTACCTTCAGCACCGCTCTTTGGGCTCTTTCTAATTTAATAAATGTTGTTTTAGAGGCACCACCCCAGACAGGAATGCAGTATGAGATAAGAGATTCACAAAGAGCAGTATAAACTGTTCTAAGCACCTGATGCTCAGCTGAATTCCTTAGTTTTTTAAAAATTGAAGTCAGCTTACGAACCCTGTTTGCCACTGTATTTAATTGACTGTACCAATTTAGGCATTCGTCTAATGTTACACCTAGATATTTAATGGTCTCAGTTCTGATCAGTGGTGCACATTTGCAAACAGTACCATCATTGGAACATTTGTGGGCTTTAATGGTAACTGAATCTAATACAGAGGCAGTGGGTCGTCGAATTGAGAAGGCCATAACCTTTGTCTTATCTAAGTTGAGAGTCAACAAGTTATGTTTCAACCACGTCACTACCTCCATAAAAGCATGTTCAGCTATCTTTGATGTTTCTTTCCAAGTTTTACCATTGACCACTATAGCTGTATCGTCTGCGTAAGAAAAGATGCGGCAGTTCGCAAGAGACATATTGCATAGTTCGTTGACGTATAGAAGAAACAGTGTAGTGTAAAATACTGCCCTGTGGTACTCCAAATTCTATTGAGCTCTCTTGGCTAATATATGATCCAATTTTAGTACACTGTTTCCGGTTGCACAAGTAATCTTTATAAATGTCGAGTACACTACCTCTGACACCCACATCCTCCAATTTACCAACCAGAAGTTAATAGATCAGTGCACGGTACGGTGTGTCTTTGGGTATTGCTTACTTGTCTAATAACATCCCAAGTTTTTTTAGGATCATTTTTAGCTTTCTCGAATTCTAGTTTTTCATAGGTGTGCTTGCACTTATTTAGTATATCATTACAGAAATTTCGGTAGCGTTTGTACGTTATACCTAATACCATATTGTCTGGTTCGGCCGTAAACTTTTTATGCAACCTGTCTCTATTGCGAATGCATCTTATTAAACCTGGTGTTATCCAAGGTTTAATTATGCGATGTCTACAAGAATTTCGTAATACTACAGTGTTATCCTTCATTATTTTTGTGATAGTAGCCAAAAGAAGGTCAGTCGCTTCATCAACATCTCTTAGGGAAATAATATCAGAAAAGTCATAATTATCTAATTCCTTAATAACATTATCATAGTTGGTTTTAGTTTTGCTTGTATTGATCTCGCATTTTGTTACAGGAAAATCCAGGTTCAGCATTACTGGGTAGTGGTCGGTTATTGTTGATTCAATTACCAACGCTGTTGCTTTGTTTTTTGTTTTAATAAGAATATGGTCCAAACAGTTACTTTTCCTAGTAGGTAGGAGATGTGCAGGCAGCAGACCATGCGATGCTGTCATATTGAGATATGCTTCAGCATTAGGATCTGAAGTTTCTTGTTTTATATCGATATTAATATCACCAATAATAGTAATATTCACATAATTTGATAGCGAACTCAGTATGCGATCCAGACTATGAGTAAAATTGAAAGTATGTTTATATGATGGAGACCGGTATAGTGAAATTATTGCCAGGGTGCTATCAATTTCACATATTAAACAATTGGCATCTTCAAATGAAGGTTCATAAACTTTGTGATTAATGTTATCTTTTATATAAACAACCACACCTTCGTTTTGATTTCTATTCTTAGTAGTCATGTATGAAGTGTATCCAGAAAGCACTGGCAGAGTGACTATTTTACTTAACCAACATTCACTAAGCACCACAACATCATATGACAGTTGAATAGAAGATAAAAAGAGTCTAAGTTCATCAAAGTTCCTATTAATACTTCTGATATTTGTGTGTATTATTTTTGTAGACTCAGAATCATTCCCACAATATGTCTGACACTGTAACGGCGCGCAACAATAGGATTCCGCGACACAGTAGTCATCCAAGAAAGAAATTACACTATTCATGTTAGCCATTTTTAATGAGAATCACAGACATGAGGATTTCATTGTGAAAGCGAACAGAATGTGTCTTATGATGCGGTGCCGATAGTACCACAGACCAGCCAAGTGTATCTTTAATAATTGTTACCAAACCAAAATAACGTTCGATATGTGCGGAGAAGAAATGATATGTACAATATGATTGCATTTTCGTAAAATTAGTGTTACCTTAAATAATTGTAAAAATGTGCCATTGTAACGCCGAATTTAAATTGGAATGAACGATTAACCTTATTCTATTTTCAAAAGGTCTGGACAAAACAAAGCAAGACTTTGACTGTTCACAACAAACACAATACAATAAGCAGACAATCAATACATGTGCAATAAAAAACTCAAATAGAATTTCATACGGGTTAAACAGAACAAGGTAGGAGTTTAATGTTATAGTACAAAAACAACACAAAAGCATAAATTTAACGCAATTGCAATAACAAAGCAACATATAAACTTATACGGGTTAGATATGACAAGCCTTACATAACCAAAACAATACAAAAAGTGGGTAATTAATGCATGTTCACTAAGATGGATACATATAATATACTGCTTAGACAAAATAAAGCAAGAACAATGCATAGTAGTACAAGAACAACACAAAAGGCATAAAGTTAACGCAATTTTAATAAATAAGCAACCTATAAATTTATGCGGGTTAGATATAATAAGTCTTACATCAGAAAAACAGTACAAAAAGTTGGTAATAAATGCATGTTCACTAAAATGGATACATATAATATGCTGCTTAGACAAAATATAGCAAAGCTTAAGACATAAAAAGGCTATTAATGCATGATTCACAAAACATTGATTCAAAAAAATATCAAACAATAACGGTTGGAAGACCACAATAATACACCAATACCTCAACAAAACATCATTATATTTATAATAATTATTAAAACAACAATTAAATATAGAAACTAGTCATTGACCTGATAGTATTTCTAAAAGTGTTTGTTCTGATTTAACCAATATTATCTTCGCCCCTGGTTCTTTTCTGAGATATATATTTCCATTTGATGTCCAACAAAATTGAAAGTTACCTATTCTCTTTTGCGAAATCACGGGCCTTAAAAAATACTTTTTTGGTTTGCAGTGGTAAATATTCAGTAACATAAATTGGGTTACAAGTACCAGGCAGGCCTATGAGATGAGTATTCAACTTATCAGGAACTGCATGTTTCTTATTAAATGTCTTTAATGCAGATAGCAGAGAAGTTTTTGATTTAAAGTGTGTAAACTCCACTATAATAGTTTTATTTACTCCGGATTTTGCTGGAAGGCGGTGCATATCTCTTATGTCTTCCACTGATATTTCCATGCCAATCACAGATCCTAGTTTTTTGACAATTGACACTAAGTCCTCATAAGTTTCTTTACTTGAGAATGGTACGTTACGTATTTCAATGGAAGTACTTCGCGACGAATATTGTAAATCCCGGATTTTATTTTCGAGAATCGACACATACTGATTCATCTGCATACGTTCCTTTTCTAATGTACTAATTCTTTTATTTACATCTTCATACTGTTCATTAATAAACACTACGGATTTTTCTAAGTCTGTGAAGGATTTCTGTAATTGTACATTCTGTATTTTAAGGTCTGATAGTTCCGAAGATAATTTATTTAAAATTGAATTTTGTTGTTCCATCATTCTAGTAAATGAACTATTGTGAGCTTCATTCCAAGACGTTAACATTTCAATAATCTCCCTTTTAAATTCTTGCTTAAACTCTTTGAATTCATTTATTGGAGAGGTCTCACTTCTGGGTCTTTTATTTCGCGAAAAAGAATCAACATTTCCCTTTGCTTTGTCGCCCCCATCTTGTGAACTTGCCATATTTATATTAGGTACAGACTGCGCCTCTTGCATTTTATTGCATGTTTTTGGCGGGGAACGCTCGATTTAGGCATATTTAGCATTAATATGAAGTAGAAATCAAAACATCTGACTTTTTATAGTGTTATTCCCATTTATATTTTCTTTATTCAGACTGAATCAGACTGAATTTAACCAATGGCATGGGTTATGTTGGCTTTGGGGGCTATTTTGGTTTGTAGCTTATTGAAGTGAGAATTTCTTTAGCGGCGTTGTACACTTTTTTTGTAATGGGTAAAAAATGTTAAACTCGCGTCAGGACACGTGACCCTGATCGAAAATTCGTAAGACCAATTAAAATTGAAATGGCCGCAGGAACTGTCGAGGTGCGGTGAGGGGTCCACGTAAGCCGGCCGAGAACAATAGCGGCTGGCAAAAGTACTGGAAGTCACACGTCACTTGAGACAGTTTTAATCAATTTATTTACTTTGTTACGAAAAATCTAAATTGTGCTTTTATTTGATTTTGTTGTAAATATTAATTAGGTAAGTTAGTATAAATTAAATATTATTTATTTGTTATAAAATTACGTTTTTAAGTAGTATATTAATGTCTGTTTTGATCATATTTTTAATTTAATTGTAAATATTTTGATTCATTATTACTAGTATGGTAAACCGACCCGTACGCGCATCTCGCGGAAGATTACCCGCTAGATATGGCTATGCCTAGCGGCTAATCCACGCTTATCCAAAGCCGCGATATTAGTTCGCGCCAACCTCCGTTTTCGCGCCAATGGCAATGGCGACGCGCGCGACGTTTACTTACGCGCGCTGGATCTTTCCAGAGTCGAGAGACCGCGAGAGAGCAAGGATGTACGCGCCGCGACAAAGAATTTATACGCACGCTCGCGGACTAACAGTACCTACAACCAAGTGTTTATTTCATTTATTCTCCACTAGACCGAACCCCCTATACTAGTTATATAATTATGTACGCACAACGTTACAACAGGAAGTTGATTTTTCTGGGGGATAAACTTTGTAATGTAATAAAAAATTGTCATGTTTGTGTACGATAGCGCAATAAATAAATATTGTATTCTACCACATAAAAGATAGTACTTTTATTCTGATAATTAAAGCAATTCGTGCAAAATTATTCCATAACCATTCCAAAATATCCAAAACGCACAACGTTAATATTTAAGTTTTCACTTCTGCCGGCACTCCCGGAGTGCAACCCGTATTTTTTTTTTGCATAGAACTGAGACTTAAGAAAATCTCACAAGAAAAAGTCCAACGGGGTCAAATCGCAGGATCTCGGTAGCCAGTTCACATCACCTTCACGTGAGATGACCGTGCCGTCAGATCGCTCGTGCAGAATATCTAATGTGAGCTGTGTGGCACGTAGCGCCGTCCTGTTGAAACCACATGTCGTTGGTGTCCATATCATCCAATTCAGACCAAAAGAAGTTGGTAATCATCGACCTATACGGGATGCATTGGAAGCTCATGGATCTCACATTAAAATCACAATCGCAACTCACATTAAAATAAGAGTAGTCGTAAGTCTTAATATAATTTAATATTTAATATAATAGAATGGATCAAAAAGAAACCTAAAAAAATGAAAAAGGCACGGACCACGAGTCTGTGGAGAGTTAACTATGTATTAAAAAAAAAAAAAAAAAAAAAAGCTCATTGATCGTTATTATCCACCACACTGCGAATAGTCCTCTCGTTAGGACGATTATGGCGACCGTAAAAGGGCGAAGCGCGCGAAACATTGCCCGAACACAGAACACCCATTTTGATAAAACAATTTTATTATTTGCACGTGTTGTTGAGTGCTATATCCATCCATGGTGATTTGGCAAAACAGACTAATGATTTGACAGCCAATTTGACAGATGTAACTTTAACAAGATGGCCGCTATCAACTGTCAAAGTTCGGAAGTCCCTATTGGAAGTCCCTTTATTTATGTTGATTTTAAAAGCATAAGACTGATTACGAGACTTGAAAAAGAAATTTAATAACAGTAAGCTCATTAATAAAAACGATTATAATAATTTGTTTGTTATTATTTCCTAGGTAGGTACTACTGTAATAGATAAATATTTATTTTGCACGGTGACTATTCCCAGTGGCGGCGTAAAGCGGGGGCGGAGGGGGCGGTCCGCCCCGGGTGCCAAGCACCAAAGGGTGACAACGTCAGCTAACTACTTCTACTAAATAACTGCCTACTCTTGCACCTAGCTACTTCTAATATCATATTTTCACACACACCGCAAGTGTATTTTCATTTTAATTTAAAATATGTGGTATGAAATATTCTTGGTGGCATCGCACTCGATTGAATAATAATAAATCGTACCTATCGTATAAACATAGTGACAGGAAGTCAAGTTTAATAATGTTGTAACGAGGTGCTATACTCTACATATAGCAACTCGTTGCATTCCCGCCTAACCTGACTGCATTTCAAATCTTATGTCTTTGACATAATTAATTTCGTCTCTCCCGTCACTCAATTGCGGACATCGAAACGTGAAAAAGTAGCGATGGCTAATTAACATAAATTAATATTTTTATCAGCACCTTTTTCTATAAATCTGACGGAATAATTTGACGAATATTATAAAATCTTAAAGGCACTTATGTGTAAGTCTTTTATTATGTTGGTAAGTTTTTATAACATATTTGTGATCCATAGCTTATAATAGTCCATATATCTGTTTCAGAGTGCCTTTTTAATTATATTTGTAACGATGGAATATTATATATATCAGTGACACAATTCCTGGTGCTTCATTTGGCTAACCTACTTCCCTAACCACTGCACCACAGCGTCAACCTACTCCTCACCCGTTACACCGTTACAATGTGGTCAAATATTTGAGTAAAATGTAGTCTCTGTAGTGTAAATGCCTATAATTATTATCTATGTTGTAATTATTTTGTGGGTTTTGTTTGTATGATAAAGCCAACAATGATCGTAAGATTTTGATTTATTTATTCACCCATAGAAATGTAACAACTTAGGTACATTACATGGTGACAGGTAAAAAAAAGCTATCTAGTTTTAACTCGATTAACCTCTAAAAATAATGTCGCTACCTCAAAATATGGATAGTTCGTCATCATCATCGACGACGACGACTCAAAGAACTTGCCAGTTGCACATTTGGCAACGCCACCAAATATCTCGGTGAATCCACCTAGCGAATTTAACTTCCAAGATATAGATGCGTGGCCTCGATGGCTCCTTAGATTTGAACAGTATTTACTTCTAACGGGGCTAAGAACAGATAAAGTATAATTTAATTTTCATTACTCTACTCATACTCTGAAAGTAGGTCTGAAGTTGCCTTAGAGCGGATTGAAAGTAACACTTTTCAGCCCTAGGGAGAAGCACTTTCATCTGATAGCTGCTGTCAAATTTTAAAAAAGAAATAAGTTCTATTTTCACATTTCTATTAAACCATGTTCCGACTTTCTATACAGCCACCTAATTACAGCACGGTGTAAAATTGAAATCTTTATTATAATTTACTTTCACTTATTTCTTTAAAATAACATAGATTTGGGCAACATATTTACCATTTTTTCAATGATGAAAATGAAAAAAAGTAATGGCTGAATAGCTGGCCGGCCACAGAAAAAAAAACCAAAATAATCGGGAAAGCGGCAATCCGATCTTCATTTACATTTGTTTTTTCGTGTTTTGTTTATTCTTCGGTATAGCAGAGATTTTATTCTTCAGTATAGCAGAGATTCATACATAAGACAGGAGACAAAAGCAGAAGTTGTTGATTTATTACTTGATTTATAAAAAAAACATGAATCAACTAAAGAACACATGATTCTTTAGCTGATTCATGTTTTTATTTTTACTTTCCTTGTATTCGTAATAAAAAGCACAGTGTTTACTTCGGGTTAAAGACTTATTTAGTCCCTCGAACTATAGGCACCCCGCTCGGGCGCCAAACCCCGTCCCGAGACTAAATAAGCTACTATCACCCCTAAGGTAACAATGTACTATTTGTATTGCATGGGTGAAGGAAGTCGCGAGCTTTTAAATAAAATAAAAAAGACAGAAAATTACGACGAACTAGTTCACAGATTCACTTTAACCCGAGAAAAAATTTAATATTTTTATGTACGAAGTTTAACAGAAGAATACAGCATCAGGGTGTGTGACGACGCAGCCTAGCCAAAAGGGTAGGTTCAGCTCTAGACGTCACTCTTGGACACGGGACGAATTTTGGTAGAATATTCCCGCCGTGTAAAGAAGTCGATGTGGTTCGTTTGGGCTTAAAGCCAAAGCAAGTAAATACACCGCCTTACCTTGACTATCCGCACCACCGCGTCCTTTGACCTCAAGCAGTTGTCTCTTCGGGTTTGAGGGTGGCTGAGAATGGTAGTGCCATCACGAGTTCAACTAGCACTTTCACCACAGATTAGATAATAGTTACCTTTCACGCACCAATTCGAATGCAAATGATATTGCAGCCGCACACAGACACGAGGAATGCAATCACAATAATTCCAGGGCACGATCACTTGATTAACCTTTGTTTATGTAATTTTTAAAAGCGCTTGATGTTGCGCGGAGCTAGGCCATTTCTTTTTCTGGTGGCGGGAGCCAATCCGCGATCACATAAGGCGTGCATGCTCTTGCCGAGCCTTGCGATTGGCTTAGCCACATGAACCACTGACACAGGTGGCGGGAATTTCGAATTTAGAAAAATATTGTTTTTCTTTTGTTAGATTTGAACGAATAGTGAACAGGGTGAATCTGCAGATGAGTATATAAAAAGTATACATATAACAAATGGCTCAAAATTGTGAATTTTGACAAATTAGTTTCAGGGATCAATGATTGCAATCTATCTGAGACATTACAAATGAAAAGTAATCTGACACTTCTAGAAGCAATTCAAATTATAAGAGAATATGAAATCCAACATACTCAAACCAAAGAATTATTTCAGGATACTGAAGTAAATGCAATAAAAAAACAATTTAGAAATAACTCGCATCATCGCATAATCAGAACAACATGAATAAATCATACTAGAAAGTTGATGTGAGGCAAAACATATCGTCTGCTTACTGCGAAAACCGAATAAATGCACTTTTTTACGAAATTGAGTTATGAACACAGTTATACGCAACTTTTTGTACTCTTCCTACCTACTGGTAAAGTCGGATAAATGATAAGTCATACGGTTGCAAAGATAGCTAGGATGAAAACCTTATAAGTACACACATTTTGGATAAATATACAGGAGAAACATTATAAACAATCATAATGCACAAATGCGCAAAAACATATATAGCTAAATAATAATATAGATATATATATTGTTTACAATAAACTATAAACTGGCACCTGGCGCCATCTTGCGTCGCCTCGCGACTTTTCTTGGCGAAAGGAGCGCGAGCCTTGCCCTTGAACGGTGGGCTTGACAGATGGCTGTGACGCTTGGGTCAATGTCATTATCGTAAGAATGGTGGATTTGTAAATTTGGTTTTTTAGTTTGTTTGATAATTACGCATTAGTGAGTTTTGTTGTTTGGTCGTTTGATAATTAGAAAATTATGTTTTGATTTTGTCGTTTGCATTCAATAAAATAAGTTGGCTTGTAACTTCCGTGCTAAGTGTCACATGTGAAATGGCGGATCGGCGGTGAACTGAATATTGGATCGTCGCCGAGGAACGTGAGATTCTTCAAATTATTATCGGGGCGTGGCGCCACGGGGTAGTCAGGGTGATTAGGAACGACAAGAGCAAGTTGTGAAGAAACACGTAAGTTGTGAGTGACCCGTGGCGAGGAGTGATCGGCGGACTCCATAACGAAGTGAGTATAGTATATTTAGTAACTGTAAGTTAGTATTATAGATATCAAAACATTTTGGTAGATATTAAGTTAATGTGATATAGTCGAATGTTCTGCAATAAAGATAGCGAAACACAGTGATAACCGCGCACTCGGTAAGAGCGCACGTTTACCGTGTTATCTAACTTACCTGACGAGTGCATTAGTTGTTATTGTTATCGCGTTGTCTGCGTGTTGCATCGCTCGCTCGTAGAAACCGGTTCTAGAATGTGATAAACTATATTGCTGATTACTTCAGTCAAATATACGTTTTGTCTCTGACTACGGGGACAAAATGACTACTCCAACGAATACTATTTCTCCCAAAAGTTATGCAACTGTCGCACAAAACCCGATGTTTCCTACAAAGGATCAAGCCATCATACTGGATTCCATCGAGAACATCCAAATAAAAGATTACGCTCAAGCGTTGGGAAAAATTATTGACCCGAAAACGATCCGATTTCTATCACGCATCTCAAATAATCGGATTTGCATTTTTTTAGCTACTAAATCGATAGCAGATGACTTGGTCGATAATTACAAACGGCTAACTATTGCGGGAACGGAATTAGTGATAAGGCCATTGGTAAATAGAAATAGAAGAGTCATATTATCCAATGTTTGCCCAATTATTCCACATACTGCAATTGAAGAAAAAATGAATAGTATGAATATTACACCGGTATCTCCCATAACCTTTTTACGTGCAGGATTTAATGACCCAGGCTTTAATCACATCCTAAGTTTTAGACGACAAGTATATGTTACCCCGGAAGACTTCAACCGATTACCTGAACGTATCCAGATAGAGTATGATAATACCACCTACTGGGTATATTTATCTTCGGACACAATGACCTGCTTTTTATGCAAGAAAGAAGGACACGTAGCACAGAAATGCCCTGAAGCCCCACCTCAGTTTGAAATGGACATCTCACAACCGAATGTAGAGGGTAGCCCTGTGCTCCCTAATTTCAAACGACCTCACCCTCCGACCGAGTCCACCAGCGAGAATCTCTCAGAACTGACTCCTGCCATCGATGTCGCCTCCCAGGTTCAACGCTGCGATAGTGTTACTTCAGTGATAATTGATGAAAACGATGACAGTGACACCTCCCAGTCCAGCTCCAGTTTAAGTTATGAAACAAGAAATGGTACCAAAAAACAACGCAAGTCACCTACAATTGATACACGCTCTTCCAGTTGGCACGCGATTGAGGAACACATTCAAAACTCTCAAAAAAATTATCCGCTGACCTCTCAAGAACTCAAAACCTACCTGGAAAATACTTTCGGCGTTACAAACATTAAAGACATTGACACTTCAATATACTGAAAATATTCATACACTTATAGATATGTTTAAGGATATTATACCAATGATTTCTAATCGAAGATTTAAAAATAGGATAACTCGTTTGGTAGTAAAATTAAAAACCGTAAGTATTTAAAATTAAGTAAATTTAATATTTTTAAAGCTATAATTTAAAAAAGTTTAGTTTAGTTAGTAATACTACAAAATGACTTTAAACAAACCTATCAGTGAGTGTATAGGAATTAATATTGTTCAATGGAATTGCCACAGTTTATACCATAAGCGGGATCAATTGGAATCTTATTTAATTAGAGATAACGTTCATATTTGCATACTATCGGAGACTTGGCTATCTGAAGATAAAAATATTAACTTCTCTGGGTATCGGACTTTTAGAAAGGATCGAAACGATAACTACGGTGGGCTTGCTATATTAGTTCATAGATCAATTACATCACGTATAAAAGACATTTCATTTCAGTCAAATTCTTTCGAATATATATGTATAGAACTAATTAACAACATTAAGCTACAGTACATTATTGGTATATACTCCCCCCAAAGTTTGCAAGTAAGTAAAATAGATTATGATACATTATTTAGTCACTTTAATAAAAAAACTTTAATAGCAGGCGATTTTGATGCACATCACATTACTTGGTCTTATCGCACAGACACCCGGGGTCGTATGTTAGCCGAGAGTAGCTCAGATCACGGCTTTATTTACTTGAATGACGGATCGCCCACCCGTATAGCTCAGGTAGAAAATAATACAGTGTGCACGTCGCCTGATGTGACATTCGTTAGCGCAGATCTGGCCTTGGATTGTGATTGGTCGACCACTAATGAGACTTTAGGAAGTGACCACTTATTGTTAAATATTAAAATTAAGCAGTCGCACATGGTTTTTCTATATCCTAAAAGAAATTTAAAGAAAGCCGATTGGAATAAATATAAATCAGAAGTAGAAATAAAATGTAATGATTTTAGTCTTCATAGTAATGTTCAAGAAGATTATGATAATTTTTTATGTATAATTAACGAATCAGCAGAGGCAAGCATCCCATTCATTAAACCTAACTTTAATACTTATTCTAAATTTAAGCCTAAACCTTGGTGGAACCAAAATTTATCCAAAGCGGTTGCAGAGAGAAGGCTGGCTCTTAAGTTATTTCGGAAAAATCGGAACCCTGAATCCTATCAGGTATTAAAAGATAAGATAGTAATAGCTAGTAATTTAATAAGACAGGCGAAAAGGAAATCGTGGCAGGATTTTTGTGAGAGTGTAGATGGGTCAACTTCCAGTTCTGAAATGTGGCGGAAACTTAGATGGATGAAAG
Source organism: Schoenobius gigantellus (assembly GCA_963935595.1). Lineage (NCBI taxonomy): Eukaryota > Metazoa > Arthropoda > Insecta > Lepidoptera > Crambidae > Schoenobius > Schoenobius gigantellus. The sequence goes on from OZ012541.1 coordinate 51,730,290, forward strand.
GTAAATTTTGCACTACGGAACCTCTGCCTGAAAGTGAAGCAAATGAATTTATAACGAAGCTTACCCCTGATAGTGTCACCTTGCAGCCTTTTTCTCTATTACAATCTCTTCCAGCCCCTTCATTATTTTCGATGGCGGAAATCTTATCGTGCTTAAAGAGAAAGGATACCTCAGCTGGACTTGATAATATTGTGTATTCAATGGTCTATAATCTACCTCAGAAAGCTATGGAAATTTTGTTACAAAGGACATCATTCAGGCTTCATACAAATTTGGGCTAATTTTTTTTTTGCCGGCCAACAAAAAATAATTAAATTTTATCATAGGCATAATTATAATAAACATTTCGTATTATGACAGTAAAGCTCGAAACCTATTGGTTGAGATGATAATCGGTCTCAAAGTACCATTTATTTTATTACCTACGGCTTGCACCTGGCTTGCGGGGTGAGCTCGTGATTTCCAGGTAATCAGTTATTGTTAATGGTGTGCGAGCGAGAATACGTTACAAGTACATTTACCTGCCGAGAAGTGTGAGCAAGAGGCATAATAGGTATGCGAGCGAGAAGACGTTACAAGTACCTACATTTACCTGCCGAGTTGCAAGTGTGAGCAAGAGGCAAAATACACCTACTTAGTCCTTTTCGTACTTTCGTTCGTTAGTTTTCCATGCAACTCTCGTTACATCGGACGGCTACTTTCACTGTTTTCGTGGTTTTTAACATTGATTTTGTTTTGTTTGTTGTTTTAATTATCGTTGAGTTTTTGTTTTTGTTAATCATGGCACATATGTTGTGTATTAACTGTCGTGAACCATGTGAAGGTCGAAGGACTTACACGTGGATTTCTCGGGAAGAACAGCACATCGACATAGCTCAGATTATTATGGAGGAGCTAATCGCGAGACAGGTATGTAATGCAACCTTTTTTACATTTAAGTCATAACTAGGTACCTACTCTGTGATAATAACAGATCGTCGATATGACATCATGATCAGGACTAGGTGTCGCGTTGAATTATTTTGCTGAAGTACCTACCTTCCTTCAATAAAGTAAAATGTATACTTAAGTTCTTTAGTTAGTACTATGAAAGGGTTTTTTTTATAAAGTACATAGGCTTACATCAGTGATAGAAATGTAGACAAGAACCTTTGAAGGTATAGGGAAAGATTTTTATTATTATTATTATTTTTAAGTAAGATTTCTACTTACGAGTGTTTATTAGTATTTCATCGACTCTCTGTTACTGCCACGAATTAACTATTTGTTGTTCTTATTTATTTGTTAGTATTTTTATCGGCGCTCTGTACAGATCTTAAGTACCACTTCAATATGGTATAGTGCCCGTCTAAGTTATAGCCGGTTTAAATGTAGGCATTGGCTCTTGCCTACACTCAAAACTATTTCAAAAGTTTTGAAATAGTTAGTTTTGTGTGAGTACGGGCACGAACATGTTATTATTTTTGTTAAGAAGTCCTTTGGGAAAGATTCGTTTGTATTTGAACTTGTAGAAGATGGGTTTACAAAATTTTTTTTTTTTTTTCAGAACGAACCTACCGACGTCATTTGCCGACCTTGCTGGCAAAGAGCTGAGAGGACGTTTCATCGGCGTATACGCGAGGCGCGTCAAGATGATGACGTGTTGCCCGATGAGCCTATTCAGCAACAAAGCCGTAATCATCCAACAATGACCTTAGCAGGATTTGTACGTACTCCAAACTCAACAGTGCACTGCATTTTTGAGCATTGTCAAAATATTACCAGGCTTAGAATACCTAACGATATCATAATTCGTATGATTGGGCGGTACAATCTACTAATACCAGAAAATGCTCGCGTTTGCGAAGAACACTTAGCCCAGAACCTTTGGTATACTCTACCTTTACAAGACAATCTCATAGAAGATTTTACTGCATCTGAAATAGTGAATGCTCTGACGATTATGAGAAATCATATTACAACAGACGTGTTAAACTTCGAGACATACGAAGTCATTAATACAAACGAGTTTCATACTTGGACGGGACTTACTCACGAACAGTTTTCCGATCTACTCGTAAACACATCCAGCCTAAATAATAATCGTCAAAAGAAGACAATACTGGCCGCTGTATTGGCAAAACTAAGAACAGGAGACTCTAATGCCAGACTTCCTTTAGTGTTTAGAACGAGCAAATCCCGTTTTCAACGAATGTTAGCTCTAGGTCGTGATGCATTGTTGCGTGATTTTGTTCCCTTGCATGTTGGGTTTGACCACATAAACAGGGAACAAGTGGCTCAAAGGAATTTATTAGTACCTGAAACTCTATTTGGCAATCCAGAAAGCCCTTTGCCACAAAGAAATGCTATAATAATAGTCGATGGTACATATATATACAACCAAAAGAGCTCGAACTATTTTTTTCAACGACAAACATATAGTCTTCACAAATATCGAAATCTGACCAAGCCGTTCTTGTTTGTTTGCTGTGACGGTCATATAATTGACGTAACGGGCCCGCACGCCGCTTCAACTTCCGATGCAACAATAATGAATGCAATTATTGAAAATGAGGAGAGCATATTTCATTGGTTTTTCAGACCGGGTGACGTATTTATCTTAGATCGTGGCTTTAGAGACGCGGCCTATCCTTTACAATCACATGGATATACAGTACATATGCCAGAAACGAAAAATACAAACGAAACGCAACTTACGACGGAACAAGCGAATAAATCCAGACTTGTGACTATATGCCGCTGGGTAGTAGAAATAATCAATGGACGATTCAAAAGAGATTTTCGCTTGTTAAGAATTGTACACAGCAATCGCGCCTTGCATCATATGATGGAATATTTTAAAATCAGTGCAGCTTTATTAAATGCCTATCATGTGTTGATTGTGGACAATGTAAGGGCTCCAATGTATTTAGAAATAATACGGGAAAGGGTTAATGTACCGAATACATTGGCGGATCTGGTGAACAGATACAATTATAACCGAAGACGTGCTCCGTTTCGTTCAATTAACGTTGATGCGCTTGAGGTTCAATTCCCCACATTATTGACACAAGAAGATCTTATCCTTTTTGCACTTGGTGTATACCAAATAAAGCAAGCTAGGAGTTACTATGCGGAGCATTTGCAGCCAAATGGTATGTTCATCGTTGAACTTGGCGACCAATTACCCACAGAACACATACGAGAGCTAGAAGGAACAGACCTTTACGTATTGCGCGGTAGAATCCAGTCCCGACATGTCCGTTCACGTTCGTATAACGTTTATATTGGCATAGATAGGGCTCTCGAAGGGCGACAGGCTTATAAACACTATTACTGTACATGTAACATTGGCCGAAGAACCATTGGCTGCTGCTCACACGTCATGTGCATTGTGTGGTACATGGGGTTTGCCAGGCACGAGCCAACGATACACATTCCCGCCGAAGGTTTAGAAGATATTATTGTAAGGCCAGGAGAGTTGTAAATATTGAATAAAAATATATGAAATGAAAATAATATGCATTATAATTAATAAAAAACCTGTACATAAACGCCTGCATGGAGAACTAACGAACGAAAGTACCTACGAAAAGGATTAAGTGGGTGTATTTTGCCTCTTGTTAACACTTGTAACTCGGCAGGTAAATGTACTTGCAACGTCCTCTCGCTCGCACACCATTAACAATAACTGTTTACCTGGAAATCACGAGCTCACCCCGCAAACCGTAGGTAATAAAATAAATACTTTGAGACTGATTATCATCTTAACCAATAGGTTTCGAGCTTTACTGTCATAATACAAAACGTTCATTATAATTATGCCTATGATAAAATTTAGTTATTTTTTGTTGGCCGGCTAAAAAAAATAGCCCAAAATGGGTGATGTCCTTTATAATTTAATTTATCAAACTGGTCAAATTCCAATTCAATGGCGAAAAATTAAGATTATTGCCATTCCAAAGAGAGATAGTAACACCAAAAAGTATAGACCGATTTCATTAATAAGTTGCATGTGTAAATTATTTAATATTATGGTAGCGAGACGGCTGGAATACTATTTTGAAAACAAACGGTATTTTCACGAAGGAACTTTAGGATTCCGCCGAGGTTATTCTTGCCATGATAACTTATCTCGTTTCGTAATAGACTCGGAAATAGCGCTGACTAAAAAAGAATTTACACTTTGTACTTTTGTAGATATTACCGACGCCTATAATAATGTCTTAATTAATACCCTTATACAAACATTAACTGATTTTGACGTGGATCCTTACATATGTAGGTATATACATGAATTTTTGAAAGAACGGTATATAGTCTATAAACTCAGCAGCGGAAATGAGTTAACAAGAATATCTCGTCAAGGTTTAGCTCAGGGCGATCCTATGTCTCCTATTTTATTTAATATAATTACAATAAAAACTTGTAGGAATCTTAATTACGACGTCAAAATATCACAGTATGCGGATGACTTTTCGTTCTATTTTTCAAATAATGACATCAACACATGTACTGAAGTAATACAATGTGTACTAAACAAATTTCGTGAACTCATTACACCAATAGGTTTCCAGGTTTCGCTTTCCAAAACCAAGCTATGCATAATATCAAGGAAATACAAAATACCACCTATTTCAATAAAGATTGATAACTATGAAATTCAAGTTGTACACTGTGTTAAGTTTCTAGGTATCTGGATAGATAGCCGCTTTAATTGGACAAAACATATTGGTGAATTAGCACAAAAATGCATACCGTTCATGAACATACTGAGTTGTGTTAGTAATTCATCTTTTGGTATACACCCCATACATTTGCGCCGATTATACATCAGTATAATCGGTGGCGCTGTGGACTCGGCACTTGCCTTCCAATCGGGAGGTCGGGGTTCGAGACCCGCTATGTACCAATGTGTTTTTCGTTTCGAATTTCATATGTACATTTGTCTGACGCTCCTACGGTGAAGGAAAACATCGTGAGGCAACCTGCATACATCTGCGAAGAAATTCAATGATGTATGTGAAGTCGACCAATCCGCACTGGGCCAGCGTGGTTGACTAAGGCCTAATCACCCTAACATAGGGTAGGCTCGAACCCCTCGGTGGGGTCGTATATGAGCTGTGATGATGATAGTAAGAAGTAGACTTGATTACGGAAGTTATCTTTTTGGAAACGCAAGTCCAAGGCTACTTCAAAAATTAGATGTAATACAGAATCAATGCTTAAGACTTTGTGGTGGCTTTATCCGTTCTACACCGACTCATGTGATGCAAAGTGAGCTATGCATCTCTCCTCTTTTTGTGCGTAGAAGTTATTTGAGTCACAAATACTTCCTTAAAATATCCGCTAGACTAAATGATTACAGTCTTGAACGTTTGTCCGTTTTTCAGAACCTGATAACGTCGAGTTCTCATTACTGGCGAAATAACCAACTTCCTCTTTTGCATTTAAGCTATACCCAATTTCAGGGATTAAATATTTCCAAATTCCAAATCTGGCCTTCTCATCAACTTCCTTTTTTTATCTATTCAATTAATTTGGCGAATGTTATAACTACTAATGTTAAAAATATAACTTCTTCAAAAGCAAAATTGTCGTGTGTGGAGCTTAAAGATGCCACGGTCTCAATGATACAAGAGAATTACCCCGACTTTGTACAAATTTTCACAGATGGATCCAAGACTGGTGACTAATGGTTGCTCCTTTTTGGTACTATAATGGTTGCTCCTTTTTTGATCAGAGAGCCTCGGTGATGGCTAGATTTAGCGTAAATGATCAAAATGTCAATATTATGTGCTTAGAACTTTTGGCCATTGTTGAGGCTCTTCGTTATGTAATGTCAACTAATTATAAAAGAGTTGTTGTATTCACGGATTCAAAAAGCAGTTTGTTTCACCTTCTTGCTTGTAATAGGGGAAAGTTAGGTAGAAAGGAGGCTTATCTTATTATTGAATGTATCGAGCAAATGATACGTAATGGGGTTAAAGTCTGTCTGCAATGGATCCCCTCCCACGTGGGGGTCTTTGGCAATGAGGTCGCCGATGAACTCGCCAGAGTAGCCCAATCCGAAGGAATTCCTCTTCAGGTGTCTCTCCAGTCCTCAGATTATATCCCGATCGTTAAAAAGCATTGTTACGATCAATGGAAGACACATTATGACAACAAATCCAATGAAAAGGGAATTTGGTACAAATCACTTATTGCTGAGCCTCCACAGACTCCTTGGTTTAGTAAAAGTAAAATGAATCGCAAGGAATTAGTAACTTGTTTTAGATTACGATCGGGTCATGTTCCATTGAACAATTTTGGTTACCTCATGCGCAAAACTGAAAGCCCCAATTGTGTTGTCTGTCAGACTAAGGAAGATCTTTTGCATTTGTTGATGGAATGCAAAATTAACGAGACCCTTAGAGATAAGTTATTAATAGATACACGATGTCCTAAGCAAGATATTCTGTTTTTGTTTCACTTAACGTTTAGTTCAAGTTTTATTTGTGAAAATAGTAAATGTATAATAAGTTTTTATATAAAATCTCTAGAGTTAAGAAAACAAGTGATGTCTGTCCAAGTTTAATTGTAAATATATTAAGAATAAGCTGGCTTAACCATTAGGTGTATAGCTTAATAATAAAAGATTAAAAAAAAAAAGATAGCGAAACACAAAATGTTTATCATATGTATTTACAGACCTCCCAGAACGAGAGTAGAATCTTTAAATTTATTTTTAACTAGACTTGATGAAATATTAAATTGTATCACTAATTCTAACATTAATTATAAAATTATTATTTGCGGTGATTTTAACATTGACATCTTGAAAGATAGTAAAATTACAAAACATTTTAACCGATTGTTATCTACATATAACTTAATATTTCAATTTGAAGAGCCTACAAGGCTTAGTAGTAACACTTGTATAGACAACATAATTCATAATATACGTGGCGCTAAAGGTGAAATTATTGACTTAGCTCTATCCGACTATACATCTCAAATAATAAATGTGCCTGTTAATAAAACATGCAGACTTAAATACTGGTCCACTTACCGCCGTGATTTCTCTTGGGATAATATGCGCAAGTTCACAAATTGTATTAAAAGTCTCAGCTTTAAAGATGTCTACGATACAGTTGACCCAGATTACGCTTTTAATATTTTTCACGATTACTTCACGCTCTTTTATAATCTGTGTTTCCCTAACAAGAGAAAGAAAAACTAAATGGGTCTCGCGGGGTATAAAAACGTGCAGAAAAAGAAGACAAGCTCTTTTATGGAAATACCGTAAATTCCCAACTACAGTAAATAAAGTAGCATTTGAAAATTACACAAAAAGATATAAGAAAATAATTAAACTCACTCAAAAAGCGCAAAATGACCACTATATCAATAAGTCTAACAATAAATTAAAAGCCACTTGGAAAATAATTAAAAAGTATAATAATAATACACCAAAAGAAAATATTTCTTGTATTTTAAATAATGACATAGAAATAACCAAACCGACAAATATAGCCGATGCATTTAACAAATTTTTTGTAGATTCTGTAAATGTTTCTAATGATAATGAACCAAATTTGAAAAATATTCAGTATAATCAACTTCATTCAATATTTCTTTCACCAACTTCTCCACTTGACATTGTAAAAATTATTCAATCCCTAAAAAACACTAACAGTGTAGGGTATGACAATGTATGCACTAGCGCCATTAAGCAAGTAGGAAATATAATTGCACCCACATTAAGCCACATTGTAAACTTATGCATGGAAGAAGGAATTTTTCCCGATAGACTGAAAGTAACAATTACTCTTCCAATACACAAAAAAGATAACAAGAAACTTCTAAAAAATTATCGACCTATTGCTCTTTTATCCATATTTTCCAAGATTTTTGAAAAGGTTATATATGACAAACTTTACAACTACTTCGAAACAAATAAAATTTTTACAAAGTACCAATATGGTTTTTGAAAAAATAGGTCTATCAATATGGCAATATACGAATTTTTAGAAAGAGTTATTAGTAATGTAGAAAAACGAAGTCCAACCGTAGCCATCTATATGGATATGACCAAAGCGTTGGACAGTGTTAATCATAAAACTCTGTTAAGCAAACTTGAAACGTATGGCATAAGAGGCAATGTCAATAAACTAATTGGATCTTATCTAAATAACCGAAGGCAAATTACCTACATAAATAGGATTAATCCTGAAACTGGTATCAATACCACTTATGTGTCGAAAGAAAGGTGTGTCTGCTTTGGTGTTCCACAAGGCAGTGTTTTAGGTCCACTGCTATTTAATATATTATATTAACGACTTTCCTAGTGTGACTAATCACTTTATGACAATTTTTGCTGATGACAGTACTATATTATTTAAATTTGACAATTCGCATGACATAGAATATGACATTAATAACACTTTAAAATTAGTAATTAAATGGTTAACATTAAATAATTTGACAATAAACCTATCAAAGACATATGTGATGAATTTTAAACTACGGAATAATTCCCCATAAAATTTTGACATAAATTATTTAGGAAATTCAATAAAAGAAGTGGATATAACAAAATTTTTAGGAGTAACAATAGATAATAAGTTGACATGGAAACCTCACATTGACATTTTAGTAAAAAAATTAAACCAATTCTCTTACGCTTTGTATAAATTAAGACAAGTTACAAATATAAAAACACTTTTAACAGCATACTATGGATATGTTGCGTCCATTATAAAATATGGTATAATATTTTGGGGCAATAGTACTGATAAGCAAAGTGTATTCAAGGCACCGAAAAGATGTTTAAGAGCTATGTTTGGCCTGATGTAGGAAGATTCATGTGAACCCTTTTTCCGTAAACATAAAATATTGACTGTCACCTCTATTTATATTAGTGAGGTTGCAAAATTTGTGAGAAATAATATGCATTACTTTGAAGCATAGCCCAATGGAAACCGTCAAGATGGCAAATTAAAAGTAACTCATAGTTGCAAGACAACCCTTCGCAAAGTTAGTGTTAACTGTATGGCACCTACTGTGTATAACAAAATTCCATTGTCCATTAGGTCTATATCTGACAATCATCAGTTTAAAACTACACTCAATGGTTTTCTTGCTACTAAAGCGTATTACAATCTTCAAGTCTTCTTAGATGATAAGACAACTCAGCAGTGGAAACCACAATAATTTTATCCATTTATTATATTGGTTTAATTTAACTGTTTAATTTCTTATTTGACATCATAATTCCCTAATTTGACTACATAAATTATTTTGTACCTATAACATAACTTTCATTGACATTATAAATACTTACTATTATTATTGTTGGTGGTGCCCAAAGTAGACTCCACCACGTCGGCGTTTCACCGACTTATGTTGCTGAATTTTATTTCACCGACTACCAGCTCTTAGAAAATTGGTATTACTTACCTTGGATCCGATTGGTCTCCGTATGTAGCCGGTGGACTTCCTGAGCTAGCTCGAAGGAAGTCGCGGCTCCTGAAGGGTTGGTGTTAATCCAACGATGGAGACCGGAGCACTACATAGGCCTATTAGGCCACCAATACCCGAACTTCGCCGACACTAAAACTTTGCCACTATTCACCGACACTAAAACTTGGCGGAACCTCGCACCAACAATCACTTGGTGCGCCGCGCAATACTATTTGTTATATGTTTTATTGAAACGAAAAATCACCGCCCGCTCATAACCTATTTCAATGTCATTCCGTATTCGACTCGACTGACATGTTACATGCGGCCGGCCGCCACAGGCTCTCACTGCACAGACTATAATGCAGTGTTGCCACTCGCTCTTCCTCGAGCGTAAACAATTGTTTTATTTTTGTGATTTTAAATATTATTATGATCGTGGTTATCCTAATTTGACATTATTTATTATTAATGTATTTAAGCTTGTTTAGAATAGATTAATTTCTTATTTGACATTGCAACTTATTTGACATCATAATTCCCTAATTTTACTACAAAAATTATTAGTAAGTATCTATTTTATAATTAAGTTTTATTGACATTCACATTATAAATATTAATATTTTAGTGACTGTAATTATTATGAAGATCGTGGTTATCCCAATCTGACATTTATTTATTATTATTGTATTTAGAATCTTGTCGTGTTAATTTTTAATTTACTTCTCATATGCCTATGGCGAATCATGGCTGTACTCTGTTTGTATTGCATTTAACACCTATGTATATACCCATGTTTTATGAGCAAATAAAATGATTGATTGATTAATTTTAATATTAACGGGACTCGAGGCCCAACTTGTCTTCGAGTGGTAGCAGAGAATGATTTGGGTTGAACCAAATCAAACAATTTGGTAGCAGCAGCGTGGTTAATCCCTCACCTCTGTTATGTTTAGGTAATTAGGTTATTTTTATTATGTTATTGTTTTAAGTTTGTTTGTGTAATTTAATTGTACAATTGAGGTGTGAGCTGTTGGAGGGTTGTACCTATACTTTGTATATTTATTTATTTATTTGGGATAACAACAATCTTTATTACTTATAGTTAATTAAATCTAGTTACAAAAACTTAGATCAATAAAAGTTATCCACGTAATACTAAGTAAGTTAGGCAGACTTTAAAAAAAATACAATTCAAAGCGGGTAGGTATCTATCTTAACGCCAAACTTGAACTTGAAGCAACTCGACTCGTGCCCATGCGCAGCGGGACAGAGGCAAACACGCTTACGCATTTTGCCTCAATCGCAAAGTTGGACACATGAGTCACTCTGGTACGGTAGCGCAATGGTAAGCAATCGACTCGACGGTATCCCTCAGCCCAGCGACGCCGGTCGGTCGATTGCTTTACTATAGGTAATTATAATTTAATATATTTTTTTAAATTTTTTTTTTAGCTTGCATCACATACAATAATTTAGTACTATTCTGAATTTCATACATGTATACATATATACGCATTGATTGATGTGTATATATGTGCGCACGCAAATACATTCACATACACACACACACATCCATATTATATACATCAATGCACATACACACACGCATACATACAAATACACAGACATGTGTTTCAAACAATGGTCATTAATTAAACATTAGATTTTTTTTAATTTTCATCATAAAGGACTTCTTACATGTAATAAAAGGATCAGTTTCAAAAAAAAATGAGTTGTATTCGTGCATGAGTCTCGTAATTACAGCATTTTGACCATATCGCGTAGAATGTGTAGGGACATTAAGCATTGGAGAATGTCTTGTGCGATATTTAGGTGTGTTAAACATTATTTTAGACAGTAATTCTGGGCAATCAATACGTCCACATAGTATATCATACAACAGTCCCATATCCATCATAACTCGTCTTTCCTGTAAGGTTAATAAGTTATACATGCGACAATTCTCAATATAGTCAGTAGCTGATTTTTTAAATATATAATTTAATCTTGATATATTTTTTTTTTTAATATTTTCTAGTTTATTAATGTAGATTAAGTAATATGGAGACCACACTTGGGACATATATGTGCATATATTGTTTGATTTCTTAGTAAAATTTGTTTGTTTGTTTAACACAACTTGGTTTGTTATATTTTGATTTGTTTGTTTGTGTAATTTATAATTGTAAATCTAGGGTTCCGGGTTTGAGACGTTGTAGGGCTATACATATACTTTATATATATATTTGACTTCTCTGTTTAATTTGTCTGCCTAATTTGTTTGTTTCTATAACGCAATGTCGAAGCCAATCGCAAGTGCTAGGTCGATACTCGCCACTGAACTCCGATGGTTTGCGAGTGCTGCAGCACTTCTGTCCGGACAGATAAGGACGGAGCCATACTTGCTCGAGCGGAGCGGCTCGATGCGCAGGTATCGAACGTCGAAACCGCCATGGTGGCGCTTACAGACTCTGGTTTGGAAACCGAAGCCATGCAAGGCTGTATTAGGGATTATGACCAAATAATGGCCTTACACGATGATATCGCGGAGGCGACGGCCAGAATTAAGGCGAGACAGGCGGGAGGCCCTGCCCCTCGCACTTCCGGTGAAGCGGAGGTACCAGGTGTCATTGGCCGGCTCCCCACCCTTCAGGTGTCTCATTTTGGGGGTAGGATGGAGGAGTGGGTAGCCTATAAAAATATGTTCGAGTCATTGGTTGACACCAGGCAGGATCTGTCGAAGGCCCAAAAAATGGCCTATCTCCTCTCAACCCTTGAGGATGAAGCGCGGTCGCTCATCCAGTACCTTTGGGTAGAGGACGACCAATACGATACGGCTTGGGAGCTGTTCCCGTTATCAAAACGTGCGTTTGTTGGCCGATGCACACGCCGCGCAGTTGTTAGCGTTGCCTAAGGTGGCAAATCGGGCACAGCTGCGCATGCACCTGCTCACACCCGTTACAGTGGCCTGTAACGCGCTCCGCACTCTGGGGCTGCCGGTGGACCAGTGGTCCTTTTTGTTGGTGCACATTTTGCTGGACAAATTGCCCAATGATATTTTATTTTGGCGCTCGCGGTTTGAGCGCCAAAATTCTGAGCGGGATAATACTACATTACCCACGTTCAGCGACTTAATACAATTTTTGGAGTTTGAGGCTAGGGCTGCGGAGAGCTCCATGACGGAACCACAAGGAATAACAAGAGCAAGTTGTGAAGAAACACGTCAAGTTGTGACCCGTGGCGAGTGATCGGCGGACTCCATAACGAAGTGAGTATAGTATATTTAGTAACTGTAAGTTAGTATTATAGATATCAAAACATTTTGGTAGATATTAAGTTAATTTTAATTTTAACGGGACTCGAGGCCCAACTTGTCTTCGAGTGGTAGCAGAGAATGATTTGGACGATGTTTCATAATAACCAATAAATAATCAATGCGTTATCTAAAACTAATAATTTAAATGTGTTTACACGTAATGTCATTCAACCCAAAATTTTCATGTATATCATAGTATCATCATCATGTCTAGAAAGAAACCCTAATATAATAGGTATTAAATTAGGGTTTCCCTTGATTTTCATAGGCTCCCATCATCAGATCCTGACTTTTGTGACCTTGAGACCACCCCAGTATAAGTATACTCTATCGAATACAAAAAGAATTTTGAAAATCAGTCAACAGCTGGCGCAGTAATCGCGTCACATATACACAAAACACGTTTGGACACATAAAAATTTAATGGTTTTCCTCGATTTTTATGGGATCCCATTATCAGATCCTAACTTTGGTGACCATAGGACCACCCTTGGAGTATCTTCTATCGAATACAAACAGAATCATCAAAATCGGTTCATAAACGACGAAGTTATCCGCGAACAAACATAAAAAAAGCATATAAGTATACGGTCGAATTGAGTAACCTCCTTTTATCGAATTCAGTTGAAAAAGACATCAACGAACTACATGATTTTTTATACCATTATTTAGTTTTGTCTACAAATTGACAATGATTTGTGTTATTTATTCCAAAAATTCAGTTTATTAGGTATTTTTTCTCACAAGTGTGTTGAAAACGTCGTGCGATATACGTGCGAATATTGGTTATACACTCTCGGCTCTATTACGCCCTCACCAATCTCACCATCGGCTCAGCGCCTCGTAAGTTATAACCAACATACCGCACGGAAATACAATACCAGCCATGCACTATGGATCGTCCAAGGTTCAAATAATTCTGCAGTCTGCACACTGGCTGGTGTGCTTTATATAAAAAAATGAACACAAACCTATATCATTTTGTTCAATATCTCCAGCAAATACATTTACATAGTCCTGAGGCCATATGGGCACATAAAACCGGTACTGCAGTATTTGAAAGAAGCATATCCTGAAGAAGAAACATTTTCTTCGGACGGGCCGACGACGTTACAATTTGGCAACACAAAAGTTATTTAGTCAGCCAAATTGAAAGTTTCGATTTCAATCATGCCACTTGGTCTATATTTAAAATATCACACGGAAAAGGCACTGCTGGTATTGGCGGCACCATCAAGAGAACTTTATACTCGAAAGTTGCACATACTGAACATATCCCCGATGCCAAAACCGCCTTTGAAGTCATTTCTAAAACAGATTCAGCCATCAAAGTGTTTTACATTCCTCCAGAAGATTAAACCAATGCAGAAGATAAAGTTAAATAAATTAATAATACATTTTTTAAAAACAAGCTTTTATTTTAATGTGCTAAACCTATTACATGATACATTTTTTATGATAATATAGCCACGTATCAACCAGACTACAAAACCATGCAGCACCATAAGTCGCATTAATGGTAAGAAATACTCATTATTGAATAACAACAGCATAACAATGTTATTAAAAAGAATACAGAGACCTAATTTTTGTAATTTTAGTGTTGAAATTACTCAAAAATGATTAACAGTTAAACTTGAATTTTTAGTTTTTAACATAATGTATGGCTAACGTGACCATACGTCCAGCTTTGGGCGGGGCAGTCCCGCTTTCAGACTCCCAGTCTCCCCAGCGAGTTAGTTATCCCGCTTTTGCAAACAGACCAAACGATAATTTAAAATGTATGTATTTATCTCGCTCGAAATGCGTGATGAAAAATTTACTAAGGAGAGTTTGGCCAAAAACATATTTTTTGAAAATGTAGGTAGATGATTACTGTTTTTCGATTTGATAAATTGAAGTAGTATTAGTCATCTAGTATTATTTGTATGATACGTCAAACATTACCTATTTTCTGTTTTCCGTGTTGTTCACTGCGGATAAGCAAGTTTAGTGCAGACTTTAAATGTATATATCTTTAAAAGTAACAACGTTTAGTTTATAAAAAAAAGTATGAGTGGTGACAAAGGTATATAGTATTAAAAATATATTAATTTAAACCTATACGATAATTAATTACATTGCAAAAAAAAAATAAAGACCACTTTGATTCGAAAATGCAATTTATTGTATACTTTTTTTTTTAAAAGTATTTTGCACTAACAGTTATTAGTTTTAGATGATTCTCATAGTAATGTAGTATACAGATATGACTTAAATAGTTCGTGCAAAATGCCCTATCGTGAATGGCAGGGCTTAGAAGTAGGGGGTAGTGGATTCACAATTTAAGCCGTTCGTATTTAGAATAATTTTATTCAGTTCTATGATGAATATTATCGTTTTAAATATTAATTTTTGACTAGACTTCAGCTGATTTTATAGTTTTTTTTGTCTTAATTCTTCCTTAGGAGTAACAGACTACCAAATAAAAAGGAGAGAACTGTGTGAAAGACTGTTTTCACTCCAGTGCAAAAAATTTGATAGCAAGTGTTTATGGCTCAAAACCACGAAGGTGGCGAATTCGGTTTGGAAGCTCGTAAAATCAAATATACGAATGAATAACAGTAAATAAGAATTCAATACTATCGAGATCAATTAGATGTATTTATACCTAAAATTTATGATTTGAAAAATAAGTAATTTTAAATAATTTAACAAGAAATATGTGTAAAAAGTCAGTTCGGGAACGCGTCCAAAACAAAAACTTCAAACTTCAACTTACGTTATCAAATAGTAAAATTATACATTTTATATTCTCAATGTTCATTAGAGTTTGTTTGTTTCCTAAACAATTATTATTCTCAGCCAAAATATAGAAAATAAAATAATTTTAAACACGGCATTTGTCAAAAGTTTGTCCGAGAAATCAAACGTCATATCCGTGAACGCAGCATTAGGTAGTGAAAACTAATATTCTTGAACGTGACTTGCGGTGCTAGTGTGCTTTAGTAGCGAGCAATAGTGTTGTGAGGCGGGCGTCATTTGTTTTGTGCGTAAATAAATAACAATTTAAGTGGTAAGTACTGTTATGTTCATGTATTTTTTTTACCGTACCTTAATTATACGTCATCACGGGAATGGGTGGAATAGTAAATTACATTAAAATAACAGTTAGCAAATGAGTATTTTGTAAAACTATCATTGTTTACTTCACAATAACCTTGAAATAATATGTGTAAGATGGCGATTATCGGAATTGTAGGCGCGAAGTGTCAAAAACGTCATTTCGGGAACAGTCATTAAGGGAACGTTCCCGGACATGATGACGCGTTCCCGGATATACGTAGTGGTTTCTGATATGACTTATTATTGGTGACTTATTCATCAATTAATTTATATTTTCTTAAAATTCAAAGATCTTTTGTTTTCAGTAAAAATGAAACCAAACGAAGATGAGAAAAAGAAGAAAACTAAAAAAATACTTCAAAAAATAGTTCAGTTTATATAAAACAAAGAGAAAAAGCCAATGCAAAAAAGCGGAAGTTCTTAGACAAAATGACAGAGGAACAAACAGAAATAAAACGAGCTAAAGATAGGGAGTACTACCAGAAAAAGAAAGCTGAAAAGAGGGTAAAGAAAGCAGCAGATATCAGCTTCAAAGAAATATAGAGACAGGAAAAAGATGTTAGAAAATGTAGTCAGCAATACTCCTCCGTCTTCAGATACGGAGCTAGTGGGGTCTCCTCAAAACTCGGTGAGAAGACAGCGCGCAAGAAAAAATGTTTTTTTTATTGCAGATAAGTTGACAAACAAGCAAACTGCCCACCTGATGGTAAGTGGTCACAGTCACCTATAATACATATGGCTCCTGTGAACCTGTCCTGTGAAAGACCGGGCAAAAGCATACAGACAATAAAAAAACAACAAGATATAATAACAGAAATGAGACGTAAGATTAAGGCATTGAATAAAAAATAAGCAGAAAGGAAAAGACAGAAAAGAAGAAGGACAATGTGCAGATGGCTCCCAATAGTAAAGTGAATGACTTAATCAAAGATATACCAGTTGTCATTTGGCGAAGTATTATCTACTTAATTGAAGGCAAAATCAGCAACATTTCAGAAAAACTCAAAAGAGAGAGAAATTTTTGAAAGATGTGTTTTATTTTAATTTTATGCGGTTGCATTACCTATTTTGTTTATTTTATTGCGTTAGTTCAAAGTGTAATACTTAATTTGATTATTATTGATGAGACTACAATTAAAGACTGATTAAAATTAAAGGCGCTAGGCATAGTTAAAACTAGTTCAAAGTTGGGTTTGTGAAAATTTTGGTTTGTAAAAGTAAGTAAAGTATAAAGAAGAGTTTTGTTACCAGTTTTGTTTTTATAATTTTCGAATTCTATGTCGTGTGATTATAATATTATAACAAATAATAGATATTTCTAAACAAGATTGAAGAAGTTACAAAAATTAATTTTCGCATTTATTACTTAAAAATACCTTTACCTGTAAGAAAATCCTAACTGCATCATTCAGTGAACACCTTAGTCATTCCGGGATCACGATATCATTTTCGGGAACTTCACTTTTATTTGCCTTTATAATGCTAATTTTAAATATTATCGAACATGTAAATATGCACATACAAACATAATAAAGTTATTATTATAGTAATATCGAATTTTACTTCTTAAGTCATCTATATTTTGTTATTTTTTGAATTTTGTGCTTGAAATTTGAAACTTGGCTACTTTTTAATTTTCAATTTGGTGATTTTTATAAATATCCATGTCTATTCACCAATTTTCCATTTGCATTTAAAAAATATAGTAAAATGCTATTAAAAATAATAACATTTTATTGTTTTCTATAAACATTATATTTAAAAATAAATATTTAGTTACGTTACTGAAATGACGATTTTTGCTGTCGAGTTACCTTAAAATCGCTGTAATTTGAAAAATTGTGAAATCTGTGCGCGCCCCTTTTAAATATGTTAACTTTAATAACAAACCAATCATTTATACTTCTTTATTTGGCTATTGCTTTTAACATTTTATGCTCAAATTGCAAACTTGAAATTCGCCACCTTCGTGGTTTTGAGCCTTATAATTAAAGGAGATGATGACTATTGCTGAAACCAACTGTCCTGCTTCAGATCAACCACCACCACCAGCACTTAAAGAAACTTTACAATATATTTTTAACAGTTTAAGGCTAAGTGGTCTTCGTGAAATAGAGACAATAAAATTCTGTCAAAATAATTCCACATGGTTAGATGGATTATACATTTTAAAAAATATGTTAAGAATAAAGTCAGCTCAGGTAGGCCGGTGAAGGACTGCGGAGTCTAGTGATCGTAGTAATCGTAGGAAATCTGAAAATTTACGTGCAAGTACTTCTTATGATGAACTGGTTTTTTTCTGCTGAAATGAAACTTCGAAGTGAAGGTAAGCTTGCCAAATCAAAGGAAGCGAAAAA
This sequence comes from Schoenobius gigantellus, assembly GCA_963935595.1. Classification (NCBI taxonomy): domain Eukaryota; kingdom Metazoa; phylum Arthropoda; class Insecta; order Lepidoptera; family Crambidae; genus Schoenobius; species Schoenobius gigantellus. The sequence continues at coordinate 51,748,494 of OZ012541.1, forward strand.
TATGAAACTACCGAAAACCACAGAAACAGTTTTAAATTTCTGAACGCATCAGATCAGAGCGAGAAAGTGAAAGCCATTCATCGCGCATCTCGCTCGCGCAGAATGTGATAACCCCGTCCTACTTCTCCCGACCGTGCGGTACGAAATTTTCTATACCACTTACAAAAATTCATGCAGCTGTAACAGATAATGCCAGTTCAGTAACAGAGATTGAAATTGAATATCTTTAGGTAAAAAAAAAACATTTACATGTTTTGCACACACTATAAATCTAGTAGTTGAAGAGGCATTAAAGTTACCCTGCGTTAAATCGGCTGTAGTAAAAGTACGAGAAATTGTTATTTGGATTAAAAATACTTTAGTATTGTGCAGGCAGATAAGCTACGAAAAATCCAAATGCGCAATAATGTTTCAGAGGAATTCAGTTTTAAAACTTATTGTAAAAACTTATGTAAAAACATGATGCAAATCAACTTATTTTATGTTGGAGCGGTTCCTAAATTTAAGAAAAGTAATATCAGAAATTGTAATCGAGAGTGTAGTAGCACTAATTTTGCCAAGTGCTGTAGAAATGAAAGCATTGAATGAGCTTACAGCTCTATTGAAGGTCTTTGCATATGTAACAAGGAAAGCATCTGGCCAATAGCATATAACAATTTCCGATGCTTAATTGCTTATCTACAGAACTTAATAACATCACACCAAACTCAACTATCGTTAAAGAATGGAAAGTTGTTTTATTGAGAGTGCTAAAAAACGATATTGGATGATTTAATTAAATGACCATGCAGCTATTGCTACTCTATTATATCCAAGGTTTAAAAACCCTACATTTCCAAGACGCCTCTGCATGCGGAAGAGCTATTCAAAATTTAAAAGTATGGTTGTCGAACAACAAAGTAGCCCAAGTGTTATAACTGAGAGCCTGCCTGGTGCGGTTCACAGATGGATAGATATCGCCTACTGGCACTGCCTTGCTCTACACAACGATAAAATAAAACTAAGCGTTTTGTAGAGATAAATTATTAATTATAAAGATACAATATATACAATACAATCAAACTCTCACATTACAACACAAAAAATACATAGAATGACAATAAATAACAAACAAAAAACCATCCCAGGCAACCCCGTCACATTAAAATTGAAGATTGCGAAACTCAAAAAGCTAAAGAGGTTCAACTCTTGACACCAAGTGAGTCAGAAGATGATGCCGCATCTACTGCACCATCCGAATACGATTTTTGGAAACATCATAAGGAGTTGGCACACGGACTGAGAAAGAAAAATAAATCTTATCAGGGCGATGAAGTTTCTCTTTATTTATCGAATCCAGTAGTTTCCCTTAAAACAACCCATTTGAGGAATGGGATGACATGAAATTAGTCTTTCCTTGCTTATCTCGAACACATATCTACAACAATTTCTAATTGTTTCGCAACATCGGTTCCAAGCGAGTGCTTATTTTCCAAAGCCGGAGCAACAATGTCGCATGCAAGGAATAGATTGTCTCCAAAATACCTAGAACAGTTACTGTTTTTGGGCAATCTGGATCCTAAGTTTTTTGTTTAATTTAATAACAAATTTGTAACTTAATAATAAAAGCTGATTTTAGTGAATTACTTTAATTTTTGTCCTTAAACATTTATTATATTACTTCCATAAAAAAACAAAAAGTATCAATAGCAGTGTAGGTATCGATACTTTAGAAGAACTCATATGAGTAGTATCGAAAAATGATTTGAGTAGGTACTACTGTAATGAGTTGGTATCGATACTTTGAAGGTATCGGAACATCCCTACTTCTAATCAGTTCCGGAATTATATTTTGAATTTGACATTACTAACCACCCTGAACGATTATATAATATGGACGAAAAAGGATGCCGGCTAACGCTATACCATCAGCAGCTTGTTTTGGCTAAAAAGGGTACGAAAAGGGTGCACCTAAAAGCCCCAGAACATGCTGAAAACGTTACAATCGCTATGTGCGTAAATGCTACTGGAAATGCTATCCCACCATTTATAACGGATGAAACCAGAAATCAATGATAGCCTACCGGCAGTAAGTTTGGTGCGAATGGCAGCACAAAAGGTAGTATGACTACAGACTTATTCATTGAAATCCTCGATCATTTTTCAAAATTCAAGTCACCTGGAAGATGTCTACTCATTTTTGATGGCGCATCATCCCATTTAGACTACCGAATCGCCGAAAAAGCAGATGAACATAACATTGAATTATATTACCTGCCATCAAATACAACACATGAGCTACAGCCTCTTGATAAATCTGTAAATAAATCATATGAACACCACTGGGATCAGGAATTGTTATTGTATAATTCTCAGTTTCCCAACAACAAAATAACAATCACGCTACAACAAAATTTTTGCAAAGGTCTGGGTAAAGTGTATTACCCCAGAAAATATTATTAATGGGTTTTTCGAGCAACTGGTCTCTACCCCTTTGATCCTAGTACTATTCCAGAAGAGGCATATGCTCCCTCTATACTCACAGAACTACCAGATCCACCTCAAAATCAAATGCAATGCAATTCAAATGCACGTAATCACAATTGAGGTTCTGTTTCACCGGTGATAATAAATGCTGCTGATTTCGATTGCCCAACTAGGCCTCTTGGAAATCAGGACACAATTCTGATACCGATGTCACCTTTTATGAGGATGACCAAATCAAAGGATTACCTATTGAAAGTTCCGGATTACCATTGCAAATTCAGCATAGTTTAAAGTCAACTGAGTACAACGTCGATTGATTTTAATTATAGAAAATTGGTGGACTACAGTTCGTCAGAATCTGAATCACTAGCTATGGAGCAAGATGTATGCATTTAAACCGTGCGGTAGAGCACATTGATTCCTTCTACTTCAGGCCTTCCATGTCAAGTCGGACAAAAGTGCTAATGGAACCATCTGACATTGCTCTCGCACGCTGTGACTTCCTTCGAAAAGTGAGACAAATTGAGGACTGGGACAAAGTAGTCTTTTTAGATGAAACGTGGCTAAACACCAAACATACAGTGACAAAAGCATGGACTGATAATACAGCGAAAACTGTAACGTAGGTACCAGAAGGCAAAGGCCAACGACTAATAATATGTCATACAGGGACTGCCACAGGATTTGTACCTAATTGTTTATTGGCTTTTAAGTCGGTAAAGATGGTTGAATATCACGAGAAAATGAATTATGAAAGAATTATGGTTTATGCTACTGCTAGCCAATTTGAACGAGCCACATGTGATAATAATAGATAACGCATCTTATCATTCGGTGCAAATAGACAAACCGCCTCGTGCATCAAGCAGAAATAGTGAAATCATAGGATGGCTCCTTAGTCAAGATATTGAGGCTGATGAGTCGATGATGAAGTTGGAGTTAATAAGGCTTCTCAATTTGAATAAGCCACGCACTCTAAATTATGTCTTCGACGAACTCACTAAATCCTTTGGTTATACTGTTCTCCGTCTCCTACCAATATATAGAAATGATGATATGGGCCCAAGTTAAAGGTTTGTATTTTTCTTTATCACATTTTATAATTTTTTCAACTTTTCTATAATTCACTGACTATTAACAAATAAAAAAAAATGTTTACAGAATATGCTGCGCGTAATAATACAAAACCTCCGTTCACTGCCAATAAAATGATGCTTGTGCAAAATTCACACCAGAGAACTGGAAAAGTCTAGTAGAAAGAACAAAACGTCTTATTAATGAAGACTGGGAACGTGACGTACATTTTGATAATTTAAGAGAAAACGAATTCAATTTAAATCTAAGAGATTGTTTTAGCGAGGCCGAGTTGGAAGAAAATGAAGAAAATTTAGGTTGCACCTTATTGTCCGACTCAGATTAAATACTTTCTTTGTAATAATATTTGTTTTATTTACTATCAAAATCGTCAAAAAATGTCGTAAATGGGTATTTCTCATCAAATTCCGAAATTTGATTCCCGAGTCACTAGCGCCGAGTCATATGCATTAACTACGTAAGTCTTTTTTTTATGTCAATGCACGCTGTCTATACCACTATTGCTTAAAAAGAAAACATATTTACCTCTAAAGAAAAAAAAGATATAGCTACTATGTTACCGTGAAAGTCATTCCCTCACGTTGTCCCTTAGTTCAAAAACATTACTAAAATGCCTATTCATCTCAAATATATCAATGCTCTTAAAAATTTAATTATGCTAATATATTAGACAGATGTTTGTTATTGTCTATGACAGCTTCCATCTTACAACGATGAATTTATAAAAACGATAATTCGATTTTAAATATGCCCCACTAAATAAAAATCATTCCCTCACCCTATTACGGATATTCGATTGCTGAACGTATCGAACGATATTTATGAACGCAACGCAACCTTAAGTTTTTAGTACCTGGCAATACTCTCAAATGATTCAAGATGGCGATTTCTTCTCAACCGTAGGTGAGTTTGTGCAAAAACATATTAAGTAAAAAATTGTTAAGAGTTACATTTATGGAGATCATTACCTCACGTTACATGTATGTATTAAGCATTTTAGTATGTATAAAATTTGTCGTTTTTATGCGTTTTTGGGAGTAAAATGCATATTCGAAATGTAACAAGCAAATTGAGGTTATGTCCCGGTGTTTTTGTAGCTTTAGATTCCCTCACTGCATTTAGGAGTGAGGGAATGACGGCTGTATGAGGGAATGATTTAAATACGCTATTTTACGGGTCTTTTAGATTATTTATTTATTTCTTATAATTTGTATTTCATGATATTTAATTTAAAACAGATATATGTATGTGGAAGAAGAATGGCACGATCGAAGAAGTTGAGTGATGCAGAAAAAAAATTAAAAAAGAAAGATTATGATAGAAAAAGGCGAGAAAAAATAAAAAATAATGCTGAAGCTATGGAAAAACTGCGGGAAAAAGAGAGATTCAAATTCAAAAATTCAAAATTCAAAATTGTTTATTTCATAAGCCTTAAATCTAATACAGTATTTTTCTGAGACCCTCCTAGTAGGTTTCCGTAAAATCCTGTGGTAGGGGATCCCGCTCTTCAAAATATTTTATTTTTAAGTAAAGGCCTAAACATGCGATGATCAATTCAAAATGAAAGTAATTTATTCTTGTGTGTGTGTGTGTGTGTGTGTGTGTGTGTGTGTGTGCGCACGTGTTGTGTGTATGTGTGTGTGTATATGAATGAGTGAGCTTAACTGTCCATATATTGTATATACATTTACATTATTATGAACTTATAGAATTCTTATAAATTTCTCAATACCGTCATAATCCAGGGTCAGTAGCCATTCAGCTATTGCTAAATATTTAAAGAAAAAAGAGAAGGGTCAGGTAAAATCAGTTATAAATATGAATGCTAGAGAGCTTAGACAAAAGCGAAAACAATGGTAAATAGTAAAGTGTATAGGTATAAATAGCACACCAAAATTTACAAAGAATACTTGATGAAACACCCCCGTCAAGTCCAGTATCAGTTGTGCAGCACATTAGAGAAGATGTAGCTGCTCGAAATAGACGGCAGATGCGAAGGCGACGAGCTATTTTGCATGCAAAGATTGTACATTTGGAAAAAAAAATTGAAGAATGCAGTTCAGTTTCAGTTTCAAAAATACTTTATTCAATAATTTAAAAGCAATCATAAATACATACAGTCTACTTACAAAATGTTTATGTTGACCATGTACTATAACACTTCACTTTATCAGGCTAACTAGGCGCCTACAAAAGAATTTAACACCAGAAAATACTAATATTCTTATTTAATCACCATGTTACTTAGTACAAAAAGGTAATGTTCAAAATTGTGAATAATATGTAAACATTCACTTATTTCATGTAAATGAAGAATGCAGTGAAGTTGAGCGAAAAATACAAGAACAGGTATTTGAGACTGAAAACAGAAAAAACTGACCCCAAATCGCTTGCAACTAAAGTAAATGCGCTCCTAAAAAATATAAATGTACCTGAGAGTGTGAAGAAGAAATTACGTTTCGGAGAAGCGTTAACAAGAGATCTAGAGACTATCAAATTATCAAATTTTGAAAATGAAATCACTGCAGAAATATAAGTTACTTCATGTATCAAAACTTTTTTTTAAGCATGATACTTTTAAAAGTCAAATCCTCGAAAAATAAGCGATAAAATGTCGAAGGTAAAGGATGATGTAATTAAATTTTTAGAGAAAGATGAAAACTCAAGAATGTGCCCGGGGAAAAAAGACTATCTTAAATCCAAAGATGGTAAAACTCAACAAAAACGTATTTTATATGATACATTTTATAATTTACATTTTTTATTATTATCAATATACAAATTAACATAATATTATGATACATATAGCACCACTTAAACCTCTAGGGTTTGTGTGTAGTACCTTATTTAAATTAGCTTAGTAATAAACAGTTGTGTTTACAAAAAATTAACAAATAAACAAACAAAATTAGAAAATTAAACTTACAATACATAGACATAAAATTATAAACGAATTTTAGCATGCGGCAGCAGTTATATTTGTGACAGGAAATACGCCCTTAATTTAGGTTTAATGTTTTTCTCAGTCATCGTATCGCGTGTGGAGGTAGGTAAAGAATTTATCAACCGAGGAATAAGGTACGCGCTCGTCCGTTCACCGTAATAGTTATTAGCTTGCATAATAACTAGTTTGCGCTGTGCAATATTCCGTGTAAATATAGGGAAGGGAAAATTTTACTTTTTCATGAATTGGTAAGGTTTTACAAAACTTAAAACAATCGCTTTTATTCTCAAATTGTGAATGATCTTTGGGTAAAATTATTAAAGTTAAAATCCTGAGTTGTAATTTATAAATTAAATCCAGATATGTTTTAAAAGTACGACGACCATAACAAGAAATCCCATATGACACTACTGAATCAAAAAAAGCATTGTTCAACAAGAGTCTAATTTTAAATGGCAAGCGATTTTTTATGATATAAAACTTGGCCAATATTGCACGTAGCCTATCACACACCTGCGCGATATGAGGACCCCAATTAAATTTATTGTCAATCAATAACCCTAGATACATATGAGTATCAACTTGTTCAATAGTAGGACAACTATGGTCACATTTATTAGCACCTTTATGTAGGCAAGCGTGCGTGTGGGCTACTAATTTGGGCATACAAGCATTCGACTTTAGATATGCTGACTTTATATGCATCACTTTGGTTTTTTGCGCATTTAACACTAGTCCCATATCGTAACACCACATATTAAGCCTATCGAAATCGTTTGCCTGCAACTAATAGGCATGTATCATCAGCAAATTGATACGACTTGCAATTTTGAAATACTGAATTCATATCATTTACATTCGACAAAAAATGCAGAGGGCCACATACGGATCCCTGTGCTGTTCCATAAGTCACAGAAAAGGTTTCACTGAGGCTGTCAGCAATATTTATTTGATACCGCCTATTTTTTAAATAGTCGACACACCAGCTGTAAATAGGACCTCTAAGACCCGAGTTGTGTCGAAGGCTCGAGAGAAGTCAATGAACAAAGCAAGAACATGTTTTTTGTCATTGAGCGCAGCGTTAACATGATCCGAAAAATGAGACAGCAGCAATGTGGTATTTTTGTTAGGCTGAAATCCGTATTGTGACTCAGTTATAATTGAGTTTTTACGGTAAAAGCCATTAATCTGATTGCATATAAATATTTCGACAATTTTATCAATTGATGACAATAAAGTGATTGGTCTATAGTTATTTACATCATTCCGTTTGCCTTTTTTGAAAATTGGTCTCACGCATCCTAGCTTTAAATCATTTGGGTGCTGACCGGAGCTTATACTGACATTTATGAGGTTAGCAATAGAAGACGCAATTTTACTACTGACCGCTTGAATATCGATCACGCTAATATTATCTAGGCCCGGTGCTTTATTACTTTTTAGTGCCTTAATCAGCTTTTGTATTTTTCCTGGAGTGGCCTTTTCAAACCTCATACTAACATCTGGTGATCGAGATTTTTGTAATATTTATTTCTGTAAAATTCTATGGTTTTATGTACTTTATTACGCAATCTATTATATTTTAATCTTAAAGCATTATTAGTATGATATTTTCCCCACTGTTTAAAACATTCATCTCTCAGATCACACAATTTGATTATGTTATTATTTATCCAGGGAAAGTTTTTTGTTTTTTTTTATTTGAAAAATCGTACGTTTTGACTTTTCGAATGCAGAATTAAACGCTTTTACAATGAATTTATAAATATCATCTGAGTCAGATAAGCTGTCAGTGTTTTCCCAATCTGCACAGTTTAAATCTGCACATAAAAAGTTTTTAAGCACAGTCAATTATAAGATCAGCTTATCAACCTTTTGCAGATTCCGACCCTTTTGGGTTACTTGGCAAAACGTGAATGACCGAAATACATGTCAATGCATACAGCACGCCAATATTAATCTAATGATATCTAAATTGCATGAAGTCAAAGTATTAAAATTCTGTAGTGTGACTTCAGCTTTAGCTACAATAACCTGCAGTGTGCATTCCACAAAATGTCTATTCAGGGAATGTTCAACCTGCAAGGAACGCTCTTTGGAATACTACTTACCAATGCCTAATCAGTTGGTGACTTATCGACAATGGATTTATGAAGTCAGCTTATTTGAAAAGGATGGGAAAAAACGACAGTTCGTAAACCCGTGAAAAAAGAGTATAGGGTTAAATTGAAACAACTTGTTCAAAATCTGGAAGCAGCATTACCACTGTTTTTTTTTCACATATTGGCACTATAGCTCTTCAATACCAAACCATTCAAAATATAAAGAAAAATTTAACAATAAATGAAATTCTAATTCATGTAGATTACAGTGAAAACTATTGCTGCAAGTATAATGAGGAAATAAAAGCCACTTTGTCCACTTGTCCACTTTGGTGGAGGAAGGAAGCAGATAACAATGCATACAGGAGTGCTTTACTTGCGCAAGGATAATGCAATCAAACCTGTATCGTTTTGTTCTCTCTCTAGCGACAATAGGCATGACACAATGGCTGTTTGGGCTCACTTAAAACCCATATTTGAGTGGATAAAAACACAACATTTACCTATTTCCCGATTACATATGTTGAGTGATGGGCCTGTTAATAAATATAAAAATAAATACATGTTCGAAATAGTGTGTCGCCATTTAAAAGACCTCTATCCAGAAATCGTACACTTTTCATGGCATTATTCTGAACCCGGGCACGGTAAGGTAGCGCCTGACGGTGTCGGTGGAACCCTGAAACGGACAGCTGATAAAGTCGTGGCAGAAGGGCATGATATCGTAGACCTGAATTCGTTGAAATCTTTCCTTCAATCCAGATGTCCTGCTATTTTATTGTTTGAAGTTACCATAGCAGATATTTCACTGATGGATGATCTCATCAAACAGTCCAGGACTATTTCTACTTTCCGGGGAACACAGAAAATACGCCAGTTCGTATTTTTTAACAACATCTTACAGTGCAGAAGACTTTCATGCATAGATTGCAAAGAAGATTGTACCCACTATCACTTGGGATATTTTCAACAACACCAAAGTAATCGATTTACTAAGAGGCGTAACAAATCCCCTCAAAAGTCAATCGAATTGGATATAATGAAGAATAATCACCAACTGTCTTTAGCGTCGTCTTCGCACATTCGTGATTATACTGAAATGTTCAAAGAAAATAAAACAATTGATTTAGAAAATGAGGGATCTACTGTTGTCTCAGACAGTGATAAGATTGCTACCGTTGGAGATTATGTCCTGATAAAATGGGGCACGACAAAGTATCCCGGAGAAGTTTTATCTGTTTTTGAAGATGGTTTAATGGTTAGGTGCATGAAGCAAGGTTTGAAGTTTTGGAGATGGCCTAATATTAAAGATGAGCAATTATGTAGCTGGGAAGATGTGATACAGAAAATAAAGACTCCAAAGTTAGTTAAGAGGGGGAATTATGTTATTACAGAGTTAGATGACTACAAGTGATATTAAAATTAAGACTGCATAATTCATTGATCTCAAATACCAAAATACTAATACAGATTAATATTAATAATAGTTAATGCTTAATACATAAATATGATGTCGTTTTAAGTTTTGGAGAAATGCTAAGTACAAAGTTTAAAAATAAATAGTGGTAAGTATGGAGATAAAAAAATTGTTACCTCTTTATTAGAATGTTGCTATTTTTTTGAGTTTATATTGACTTTAAGTACAAAGTTTGGAGTTGATTTTCTTTAGAATTTGATATTTTATTATTTGCTATTTTTTTGAGTTTATATTGACTATAAGTACAAAGTTTGGAGTTGATTTTCTTTAGAATTTGATATTTTATTGTTTATAATTAAACATATTATAATTAATAAAAATTACATAATTTCCTTCATTTGCACATGTTTTTTATTATAATGTAATAATAAATCATTCCCTCACTCTGTTCATCATTCCCTCATTTATTTACTTTTTAAAACTAAATTTTTTATAGATTAATATACAAAAATATGGAAAACCAATACTCCTAAATAATTCTCCCAAAGCAACTTTTTTATAATCTGCAAAAAAATATCTAAGTTTATTAAAAAAAAAGATATTTCAATAATATCTCAAATTTCGGAATTTGATGACAAATACCCAAATATATCATAAAAATATAATATATATCTTATCAAAATCTTTGAAAACAGTTGGATTTTATTTTCGCGAAATAGTAGTTGGTCCCATGCAAAAGTTGTTCATTTAATGAGCAAAACAACGCCATATGAGGTTCTAGTTATGTAGGACCTACCTACAGTGTAGGTGAATTAAAAAGAACTCTGTAGGTATACATACGACATATACATTAAATACGTAGACGTACTGACAACGCCACGTCAGGTTACCACAAAATTAAAAATTTCTCCAATCGATTTTGAAGTTTATAGCTAACAGATAAAATTGAAAAACACTTGGAAAAAAAATACAGTTTTGTTATGTCTGACCTGCTGCTATTATTACATACACCTATACACGAAGTAACTATTTACTAATCTGTGCCTATATATTTTATTATTAGGATTGATTTTAAATGAAGTAGGCACATTAAGTTGATTGCGATGCACACAAATACCTTATACATGAAAACGTAAATGTCTTTTGTAGCGGGTAGAGTAGGTAGGTATTCCGCACCGCGTTTATTGCTACCCGTGCGGGCCTCTGCGCCGAGGTTCGCGGGGTGCGCGGGCGGCGCGCCGAAAGGCGAGCTCTCACCGTACCCGCCAGGGCAGACTGGATCGCGACGCCGTCAGGCCGTACGCTCGTGCCTCGATTTTTCCCGCGTTTTGCCAGTGCCTACTAAGTTTGTTCGTTAGTTTGTTAAGTAAGCAGTGTAAATGGTCCAAGAATATACTTGTTTACGAACATTTGTGTCTTTTTTGCTGCACTTACACACACACAGCACCCGCCGTGCTACATTGGCGTCCCAACGTGTTTTAGATACATACTAAGTGATACAGTGGCGCGTGTTTTAGTGTGTACCTACTAAGTGATTTCCGGGGAAAACGAACTCTTACGAACGTTAAAAACTGTGTTGTGTAAAGTGTATATCTTCATAAACTGTATTTAACGTTGAGCTCCAAAATGCCGCGTTCGAAAAGTCGCGAAGCGTCGAAAAACAAAGATGGCGGTGAAGACACATCGAGTACAGCCGATACCAACATAACTTTAACACAAGAAGCATTAGCCCAGTTGGTATCGACGCTACAAGAATCACAACAAAATTTCTGCACGCAACTGTTCCGAGAATTTCAGTCTTCGACACCGCAGAATACCGCTGGACTCTCGGCAACGGCATCAAGTTTCACCGGCGGAAACGGACACTTTGCTCAATGCTCTGCGCGTTTCGGTGGAGGCCGAAACGACTCAGTTGAAAATTTTGTTGATGCAATCACGACATACAAAGAATGTTTAAATGTGTCGGAAGAAAACGCATTGCGCGGCCTGTCAATGCTCTTGACAGGGCAAGCTGCGGTTTGGTGGCAAGGCACAAAAAATACGATCTCGTCTTGGGACGAAGCCTTAACAAAAATTGTTAGTGCATTCGGAGAAAAATATACGCCACCACAAATATATTTAGAAATTTTTTCGTTAAGACAAGGCAACGAGACTACGGCTCTTTTTACGGCGAAAATAAGAGCGTTATTTGCCAAATTACCTAAAGGAGATTTAAATGAAAAAGTGCAACTTGATATGTTGTATGGATTATTAGATCGGCGAATCAGAAAACGCCTTACGAGACAGAGCTTCAATAGTTTCGAAAGTTTGTTAGATAAAAGTAGAGAAATAGAAGATTCTCTGAATGAAAGAAGTGAACATAAACCAAATAAAATATTGAAGCCGGTTAGTACTTCACTAACTATGTTACAGTCTACATCGCCACGAACGCGCGGTTCCAAGAAGCAAGAGATATCGTCCGAGTTGTATCAAACAGCTGATCGTTACGGGTCAACGTCCTGCACGTTACAATCTTCGTCTTCGCTTGGACGTAGCAATAGTGATTCCGTAACTGAGGCGACTACGTCTACGACTAGCGAAAAGCGTAGTTTCTGTGTATATTGTAAGCGTTCCGGTCATACAAAAGAGAAATGTGAAAAACTACAAACCAAAAGTGATATAAAAACAGACTTAAAGTGTTATGGTTGCGGCATGCCGAACGTTATAAAAGCCAAGTGCACAAACTGTAACCCACAAACGGACTGTACAGCATTTTATGCGCTTAGTGCGTCTAACAAAAATAGTGTTTGTGCGCCGGCGCCGTCACAGCTATGCGAGTCTACGGTGAACACAGTGCCTAGCGTAGCGCCTACGGTCGATAAGAACTGTAATGCTACGGCAGCCGTGCGTAATTCAAATACGCGATCGTTGCCTGTCGATGGCAATACTAGTGCGCGCAATGAAGACTGTGTTTTGCAAGGTAACCTTGGGCGTGCCCCGGGGGATTTAATTACTTCTAGTATTACGAACACTTCTAGTGAAAAAAATATTAGTTGTGTAAAGTCGTTAAATACAATTTCGTTAAGGACACGTCCTTTTTTGAATAAAAATATTTTGAATAAGGAAAATTGCTGCAGTAAATGCATAAATGAATTAAGTTTGCAGGAGAATGATTTTTATATAAATAATTGTCGTCGATTAGGAAATGTTTGTCAATCAAAAGATGATTTGTGTGTCAATCAATTACCTATTCCTCAGGTTAATTCTGTGACAAGTTTTGTTAATGAAAATAGTCGTGATAATAATAATGTGAATTATTCTAAAGCCGGCGCCAGATATAGCTTCAAATATTTGAACACTTGAATGAAACTATGTCTGGCACGGGACTTTGGGACTGTGTTCAAATAAGTGCGCATTGAAATTCACTTTGCCGAGCGGTGTCGGTTTTTTAGCACACATCAAAGCGTTCAAAGTCGTCTGTGTTCAAATATTTACGTAGCCTGCCACACTTTGTAAAGTTCAGTCGCGCGAGCGTTGTCAAGAGGGACGGTCACGTGCTTCACAGCGTTATATTCTGTTTGATGTGCTCGTGCGTACGCGCTTAAATAAAGATGGATTGGAGCAATGAGTGTGTATTGGAGTTTATTGAGTTGCTTCAAGGCGAGCCATGTATATGGAATCCCAAGAGTAAATTACATAAAAATAGAATGATTGTAAGTGACGCGTGGGATAAAATAAGAAGCAATTTTTCGGTGCCCTGTTCAATCGAAGAGTTAAAAAAGAAAAAAAATACATTATTTACCCAATATAGAGAATGTTTAAAAAAAATCAAAGATTCAACTAAAACCGGAGCTGGTTTCGAAGAAATTTATAAACCATCATGGTTTGCATTCGAAGCCATACACAGCTTCATGTGTGCTGTATATGATTACCGACCAACAATATGTACAGAGAGTAGGGTAAGTAAAATAAACAGTTCATTTTAGTAGGTACTTATACCTACTAATACAATTTTCATTTACAACTAGCTTTTGCCCCCGACTGCGTACGCGTGAAATTTAGAATCAAGCTTTTTTTTATTGTAGTGGACTCCTAGCAATGCATCGGCATCGATGAAAACTGCATTTTATTCCATTCAGTATTTTATGTGTGATGCAGGTACAAACAATAATCCAGACAGACAGACAGACAGAAAGGCAGACAGACAAAAATCCTATAAATGGTTGTTTTATCTTATACTAGCTTTCCGCCCGCGGCTTCGCCCGCGTTTTATTCGAATTTCCTAAAGGGAAAAGATATTTTCCAACAGTAAAATTATCTTATTTCCGTCCCCGGATCTTTAACCACCCCGTGCCAAATTACATCACAAATGGGTTATCTGTTGTTACTGGGGTTTCCAAAGAGATGTCTTTCCCACGGGAAAGACATCTCTTTCTCACGGAAAACCTTAAACATCTTTTACCGTAGTAAAAAATATCCTATGTCCTTTCCCGAGGTTCAAACTATATTCATACCAAATTTAATGAAAATCTGTTACCTACTGCACTGAGTTTCATCAAAATTAGTGTAGAAGGTAGTTATAGCGCAAAAGAGTAACAAAGATTACTAAAAAAAGGTTGATAGCAAGTTTATCTTAAAAGATAGATATATGCTGTTGCGGCCTTACTTTTAGAACTTTTTAAGGAGAACAATTTTGTCATACATTCTTTTTACGTAACTTTAACCGTTTAGGCAGCGCAGCGCACACAACGGAAGCTCTCAAGAAGGAATATTTTTTCCCGATTTTGCAACATTTGTCGTTGATACTCTTCGACTATTGATTACTTCCTCGATTAATGGACTATCCAATGCAAAAAGATTTTTTCAAATCGGACCAGTAGTTCCTGAGATTAGCGCGTTCAACCAAACAAACAAACAAACTCTACAGCTTTATGTATTAGTATATATTGCTCAAATAAAGACCTCCCTTATTAGATTTTCTTCAATATCTTTATTGTACAGACATCAGCTTGTTACAATTTTATTATAAGTATATATAGATAGATGTTACTTAAGCAAAGTTATAAACCGAGACATTTTATAAAACCTATAGGTACACTACACAAAACATGTACGCAAATCATTGGGGATACTGCAATACCGCGTAGGTACATAGGTATTTAAGTAACATAATGTCAATAAGGATTAAAGTAGGTACTTTTTCATATGAAAAACTAAAAATTAAGCTTTACTATGCTACTAACGCGGTATTACAGTATCCTCGACAAGATGTCATTTTCAATAGCATGAATCTCGTCTTGTAGCGAAATACTCAGCAAACTCATTTCTAATGTCCTGTGCTCTAGTCGCTGCTCTTCGAGGATGCGACGACGGCATTGGAATTAGACCACTGGGTGGCTCTTCATGTCGCCAAGTTCCAGGTAGAAAGATATCGTTAACAACCCGATCAAATGATTCCGGTGGGGAGTAATACTGTTGTGATGTTTTACTTTTTCTCAAAAAATTGTGCAAATATACACAGGTCAATACTACAATAGATGCTTTATTAGGTTGTAGGAGCATAGGTTTTTTGAAAACTCTAAATATTGATGACATAATACCAAAAACATTTTCTACTTTAACTCTTGCTTTTGATAACATTCGATTAAAAGTTCTTTTATTGCTTTGTTCTGTGTGTTTGCCTGGATACGGCCTCATCACGTTATCACATAATGCAAATGCACTGTCGGCAACAAAAACATATGGTGTATTATTAGTTCTACCTGGTAGTGGACAAGGCTGCGGTAGATTTAACATATTTTCATTCATTTTATCCCATAGTATACTATTTCTTAGCACCCCACCATCACTCATTCTACCTTGGCAACCAACATCGGCGAAAATGAAGAGATAATCAGCGTCAACTAAAGCTAGAAGTACAATGCTGAAATTTTTTTATAATTGTAAAACTCGGATGCACTGTGGATAAGTGATTCAAGTATAACGTGTTTGCCATCCAAAGCTCCTATACAATGTGGAAATAAGTGTTCAAACCCAGCTGCTTTTCTTAACCAACTATTTGGAAATTTCGGTAGCTGAAACAAAATTATTGATATTAGTAATTAGTAATGTAACAAAATCACATGCTTGTTTTATGAATTAATATTTAATATATTTTTCTTTGCAGGAAAGTACAGAGGAAAGGTCGCTACTACGTCAAACTAATTCAGAAGAATCAAATATTGAAAGTCCAATATCCAATGAATTGAATCGACCTCTGTCAAACTCAAATAGTCAGAGTGGATCAGAATTTTTCCATACGTCAAAGAGGCAACGTGGAGTACAAGATTTGTTAGTCGCTAAAAAACAAATGGACGAAGCTTTTTCAATTATAAAAAATAGATCCAATCAGGTTGACAGTAAAAAACAATTAAATGAGTGTGATTTATATGGTCAGCTTTTATCTGAAAAGTTAAAAATCTTGGACTTAGATGACAGATTGGTACTTATGAATGAAATTGATAACCTTGTATTTAAACATATAATGAATGCCAGAAAACAGAGTAGAACCAGAAAGCCAAATTTACCATCTTCATACAAAACTCAGTACAATCAACCTGTACATTTTGATTCATCCAGGCTGTTGATGCAACCTCGAGTTACACATACGCCAAATTCGCAATCAATTTTAAATAATTATGAAGTACCATTTAGAACATCAACGCCATTCGACGTGCAGTCGCAATTATCGCCTCAAAACAACTATGCTGTCCAAATTAGCGTGCCTGAAACTACATTACAGGACTCAGCAATACCTGAATCAGCAATTGGCAATTACACACTATACACTTCAAACAATAACGTTTTATTGGATCCTCATGTTCCGAGTACATCAACATACACATACAAGAAGCCTGAAGTAACCAATGATAAGAAGATTAAAATTCTTTCTGAAACTGTTATATCACATCCAAAAAGACGTAATATAATTGAAGAGGCATATACCAACTGCAGTGATGATGATTAAAAATTAACACGCTAATTGCCTAGATATAATAATGATAATTCTTAATTTAACAATGGTTCAGAATAAAGATCTCAAATATTATTTTTTCTACTTTTTATTTACCTACCTTTATTTCCTCCTTTAGAACATGAATTAAAGCTTTGCAAACTTCGAAAACAATAGTGGAAATTAATTGATGTGAAATTTTAAATAGATATTGTAGACTCATATAACTATCGCCTGTAGCCAAAAATCGTAATGTCAATGCTAATCTGACTTTCGAAGGCACAGCCACTCTGAAAGTTGTGTCTGCTTTTGATATTATAGGAGATATTTTTTGTAGTAGTATTTCAAAATCTTGACAGGACATTCTACAAAAGTTACTAAAGTAACCCACTGGTCGAGGCATCATTTCGTCAAGCATTTTTTTCATGGATGCTCTGAAACAAGTAAGTTAAAATTAATGCCACTTTTCGTTGTAACTTTATAATTTGAGAACGCCTGGGACGATTACTTTTTCATGGGTTTATTGTGCTAATGGTACAAGGATGGAAATAAATTAGGTACATTGTAAATGGCATTTTATTTTAATTTTGTTCAATACTGTTTTTTTATTTTGATAGGTATTATCATGTCAGGCAAAATGATAAATGATCTTTTTACATACCTTGTTCTGTTACGATACATTTCACACATCCATTCGCGCCTTCTTTTTGGCCGTTTTGATATATTTTTTTGCACATTTAATAAATAATTACATGTACTTAAATAGTACAGGCATACTGCATCCACAAAATCGTCGTCCATCTTGTTTGTAGTTCGTCAACGTACTGTGGAGAGATGATGCTCGCAAGGCAGTCTGGCAGGTTACTTCAATAAGTGTTCAAACAAGTGTACAAAGTCCCGCATTTAAATGTTCAAGTCTTTGAACTATGTCTGGCGCCGGCTTAAGCCTCACGACATGTCTTGCATGTCATGTTATTCTCGTCGTCCTATTTTAAATATTTCAATCGGGGGAAATCATGGCACAGCGTTAGTTGATACAGCAGCTCGGAGCTGCGTTGCCGGTCACACGCTACATGCTCTCCTGAAGAAGTTAGGTTACTCTTTGTCAGCGTCAACACAATATGTTAAGTTGGCTGATGGGATAGAAAGACAAATGAATATTCTTACGAAGGAAGTCGAGGTGACACTCAAAAATAAAACTAAACGCATTTCATTTTTAATTTTTCCAGAGGCAAATAATAATGAAAGTCTTTTAGGTATGGACTTTTTGACTAAATTTGGTTTAGTTTTTGATTTCGGTAACAATAATTGGTACTTTGCCGAAAATAGTCAGCAAGTGTTTAAAATAAATTTTGAAAGAGTGTCATCTTCTTCCTCGTTAGCGGCATTAGATGTTGTACTACGGGATGATGAGGCGACTTCACTCACCAAAGAACAACGGAATGTTCTCGCCCGCGTACTAGTAGATAATCAGGATATCTTTGAGCCAGGGGGAGGCCCAACTCCATTCGCTGAACATGTAATAGACACAGGTGATCATCCGCCCATTGCTGTTGCGCCTTACAGGTTGACGCCCGCAAAGAAAGAGATAATGCGAGCAGAGGTTGAGAAGATGTTGGCGGATGGTATTATAGAGGAATGCGAGTCGGCTTGGGGGTCTCCTGCTTTGCTCGTTCCTAAGTCTAATGGAGAGGTACGATTCTGCGTTGACTACAGAAAGCTCAATGCTGTAACCAAGACAGATGTTTATCCCATGCCATTG
The DNA here is from genome assembly GCA_963935595.1 of Schoenobius gigantellus. Taxonomy (NCBI): domain Eukaryota; kingdom Metazoa; phylum Arthropoda; class Insecta; order Lepidoptera; family Crambidae; genus Schoenobius; species Schoenobius gigantellus. The sequence goes on from OZ012541.1 coordinate 51,767,250, forward strand.
ATAGACGAGCTACTTCAGTCAACAAAGAAAAATTGTTTTATGAGCTCCTTAGATATGCGCAGTAGTTACTGGTTTGTTTCTGTACGAGAAGAGGACAGGGACAAAACTGCCTTTCTGACGCCTTTCGGAACTTATCGCTTTAAGCGCATGCCGTTTGGCTTAAAGAACTCTCCGTCCACCTTCCAGCGGTTAGTGGATCGGCTTCGTTCTGGTGCTTCATTGAAGGATGTAACATTGTTAGCCTATCAAGATGATATTTTAGTTTTATCTGAGGGATCTTTTGAGAAACATATTTTAGATTTACGTGCTGTGTTTGAAAGACTTCGTTTATTTAAGTTGCGCGCAAATCGCGACAAGTGTATGTTCGCTCGTGATAGAATTAAATACTTAGGCCATGTGATAACCAAGAATGGTATTTCTCCCGATGATAATAAAGTCCAAGCAGTTTTAGACATGAAGTCGCCTTCTTCACTGCGTCATCTGAAATCTTTTATTCAGACTTGCTCGTGGTTTAGAAAATTTATTCCAAATTTTTCTGCTATTGCTGAGCCACTAACTCGTCTCACAAAAAAAAATCAAGATTGGTCTTGGACTTCAGAGCAAGAAATAGCGTTCCAGAAGTTAAAAAGCTGTTTATCATCAGCTCCCATATTAGTTCAGGCTGATTACAGCAAACCCTTTATATTAAGAACCGACGCTAGTAACTATGCGCTCGGTGCAGTCTTGTTACAGGGTGATGATATTAAAAGTGAACGCCCTATTGAATACGCCAGCCGACTATTGACATCTGCAGAGAAAAATTATAGCACAACCGAACGAGAAGCCCTAGCTGTCGTTTGGGCTGTCGAGCGTTTTAGAGGCTATATAGAAGGTCATGACATTATAATCGGAAGTGATCATCAACCTCTAAAATGGTTACTCACCTTAAAGTCTCCATCGGGTAGGTTAGTCAGGTGGGCGTTAAAATTACAAAGTTTTAATATTAAGTTTCAGTACACACCAGGTAAATCAAACATCATCGCTGACACGTTGAGTCGCCTGTCGTGTGAAGAAACGGGTAAAGAGCATTGTGGTCTCTGCTCAGTCGTGTTGGACCTACCAGTTCGTAGTCCCGCTGATCTCCGTCGTGCACAGCTCGATGACCTGGAACTAAAAAAAATTATTAACGAGTTAGAGGACACGTCAGATGTTGAACCAGTTGGATCAAAACGTTGGTCTGAACGCGGTTACTTTATTCAACAAGGTGTTCTGTATAGGTATAATCCCGATGTTGATACTGAGGAACCACAGTTGGTTGTTCCTATGTCGTCACGCTTAAATATAATTAAAGAGTGTCATGATTCCACCTTGGGTGGTCACCATGGAGTTGATAGAACCTACAATAAAATTTCTCAAAACTTTTACTTTCCGGGAATGTATAAAGCCATAAAAGAGTATATCAAAACTTGTCTTACCTGTCAGCGTTAAAACGTTGAATTCCAAACCGTCTGGTCTGCTACAAACTCCAGTTCTTAATCAAAGGGGTGAGGTTTTGGCCGTTGATTTATTTGGTCCTCTTCCTGCTGGAAAAAATGGTGAGCGTTGGATCTTGTTAGTTGAAGACACAGCGACTCGTTGGGTTGAGCTTTATGGAATAAAAGAAGCTACTTCAGAGGCATGTGCACGTACCCTAATTGAGGAATATTTTCTCCGATATGGGCTACCCCGTCGTGTCGTGTCGGACAATGGTGTCCAGTTTATTTCAGCTGTTATGCAGCAATGCATGTTTGCATTAGGTGTTACACAGGACTTAATACCACTATATCATCCTTCAGCAAATCCTGCTGAACGTAAGAATAGAGACTTAAAGTTTCAACTGTCTCGTTTAGTCGATACAAATCATTCAGATTGGCCCCAGCATTTGGGTGTGGTTAGATTTGTAATGAATTCTGCTGTATGTCAAACCACTGGTGTAACGCCAGCGTACCTTACTTTTGCTAGGGAAATGCGCTCACCAGTGGACATAGAACATGACATCCGTGCAATTTAAAAAAAAAGATAATTTCGTTCATCAAGCCACTCCGTATTTAAATAATTTTGTTAAAACACTTATACAGGTTAACGAACGCGCCGAAATTCAACAAGATCGTCGCAAAGAATACGCAGACAAGGGTCGAAGTTCTGCTAAGGTGTTTAACGTAGGCGATCAAGTTCTATTAAAAACACACGTTCTTAGTAAGGCATCTAAAAATATTTCAGCCAAATTTGTCCCGAAAAGAGATGGGCCTTATGAAATAATAAAAAAAGCCAGTCCGACTGCGTATGTCATTGGAAATATTAACAAGCCGGAAGAAATATTAGGAAAATTTCACGTCTCGGAACTTCACCGTTTTCACGGTCGCGATGTATCTCCTCCTCGTCCCGTAGTAGAAAAACGGAAGAGAGGTCGACCTCGCAAGCATGAATGCCCAGTTTGTTCCTTTTGTAGTAATTGCGAGTTAACGAGCAGAGACGCTTCTTGTTAACTCGAGGGGGAGTATGTAGCGGGTAGAGTAGGTAGGTATTCCGCACCGCGTTTATTGCTACCCGTGCGGGCCTCTACGCCGAGGTTCGCGGGGTGCGCGGGCGGCGCGCCGAAAGGCGAGCTCTCCAGTGTTGCCAACTTAGTGGATTTTCCACTAAAACTGGTGGTTTTAATACTTCATTTAGTGGCGAAATATTGGTTTTAGTGGCTGGTGGATTTTTCTAGTGGTTTCGAAAAATGTTGTTTTTGTACTAAAACTACAATCACTCAGCCACTAATGTTTATTCTTATACATATTCTACTTCGTTCTACGTTATTTCATTTTAAATGGAATGGAACGTTTATTGTATAGGCAAAAACACTGATCTACTAAGATCCACAGTTTCTACTAAGAAGCGGGGAAATCCCCGCGTTTGTACGCGGGGATTCCGCGTACAATATATTTCAGTCACTGTTCCGAGCAACTCAGTCAGTGTGTTGTGTTATTACTGCGAGAGCGCAACTATGCCGAAACCACAATATACGCAACATTTTCGGGATTCTTGGCTTCAAGATCCACATTTAAAAGATTGGCTTCAAGTTATTGAAAGTACCACAGGTCAAGTAGCAAAATGTAAATTTTGTGGAACAACTTTAAGAAGTCACTACGGAGATCTAAAATCTCATGGGATGTCAAAAAAGCATCTACAAAATAAAAAGGTAAATAACTGCATTTATTATTGATTAAGTAATTACTTATTCATTGGTCATTTTTAGTTTTTTCAAAAAAGAGTAAATTGTGAACCTACTCATAAACTTAACGCTTTTTATGTTGTAATATTTGTTTGTGTAGGCAGATTTTCGTATATATATACTCATTTATTTTCACATCTTTTTTTTGTGATTGTTTTAGGTCATAATTGCGCAGCCTAAGATCCCGTTCAAGTCAGAGCCTATTGGAAGTAAAAAAAAGGAGGAAGCCAGACTTGCATTATTCACAGCCATGCATACTAGCATACGCGTTGTTGACCATTTAGGAGAGGTAATTAATCACAGTCATGAAAAAGATGTAGAAAAAGTTCAACTGCACCGATCTAAATGCACCTCGGTTATAAAAAATGTGCTAGCAATGCAATTTTACTGACATCCTAAAACAAGATTTCAAAGATCAACCATTTAGCCTATTAATTGATGAATCTACAGATATTGCTGTGCATAAATACTTGGGATTGGTTATAATTTATTACAGTAATTTACACCAAAAAATTGTTTCCACGTATCTGGACCTCGCTGAACTGCATGAGTGTAATGCTGAAGGTATTGTTTCTGCTGTAAAGAAGACGCTAAAACGATTCGATCTCCGACTGGAAAATTTAATGGGAATTGGTACAGATAACGCTTCTGTGATGGTTGGAGTAAATAACGGAGTCTATACCAAATTGAAGGAAGAGGTACCACATCTGATATTGGTGCGTTGCTTGTGCCATTCCTTGCAGCTGGCTGTTTCTGCTGCTGCAAAAGAGTTTTTACCAAGAAATTTGGAGTTCTTAATAAGGGAAACATATGATTGGTTTAGCCGCTCCTCTTCCAGACAATCGCTTTATAAAGAATTATACAAAACAATTAACGATGGACAGGCACCTTTAAAAATAGTTCAAGCATGCCAGACAAGGTGGCTTTCAATAGAGTCCGCTGTATCGAGAATTTACACGCAATGGCTAGAGTTAAAAACACATTTTTCAATAGCTAAGGTGCATGAAAGGTGTCACACGGCTGAATTATTGCACTCTATGTATGCGAACGAGATAAATTACGCATATATTTCGTTTTTATATCCAATATTAATTGAAATAAACAGAGTCAATAAAATGTTCGAGTCTAAAGATACGGACCACACCAAATTGTGTGAAGAGTTGACCAGTCTGATAGATATGCTTGTCTGCAAGGTTACGTTGCCTACGAATAAAGTTGATATTTTCAGTCAGAACATTCGTGATTTTTTGGATCAAAAATGTTATCTTGGATTCCGATTTGAAAAACAAATAACGGAAATGAGAGAAAAAGGATTACCAAAAGAAGAGGCAGAAATGATGCGTCATCGGTGCATAACGTTTATAGTCTGTCTAATTGAAGAAATAAAAAATAGGTTACCAGAAAATTTGGCACTGATGAAAAGTATTTCCCGAATAAGTGTTCAACAAGCACTTAATCACAATAAAGAACCACTCATTGACATAATGGCTCAGTTCAATAAAAGTGCAGAACATATAGCAAGAGTCGATGACCAGTGGCATCGAATTCATTTATTGAAATGGAATGAGACTAAAAACACAAAAATTTTTTGGAACGAAGTGTTGAATTTTAAAGACGCTCAAGGAGAACCAAGGTTTAAGGAATTAGCAATTTTTGCGATTACTCTCCTTATACTGCCTCATTCTAATGCCGATGTTGAGAGACTATTTAGCAGTATGAATATAATAAAAAGCAAACAGAGGAATAGAATGAAGTTAAATCTTTTAACTGCTATATTAAGAATTCGCTGTGGTTTGAGGTTGGAAGGAAAATGTTGCAATGATTATTCAATTCCAGTAGCTGTTGTAAAACAAATCGGTACCAAAGAGTCCTATCGATCTGAAACCGATGATTATGGTGCAGACAAAAATGATTCGTCTGAAGACGACGACTTAATTTAAAAATAATTAGTTGTTGAATATTTTTAACGTTGATTATTAATTGTTAGAACGGTATGTTAGTTCTTAATTGTTATTTATGTAATAATAAAGGAAACTAATAATTTTTTACCTTATTTTCTTTCATTAAACTTTATTTTAGTGGCAAATTTAGCGAGTATGAGTGTAGTACTATATTTTTTAGTGGTTTTCTGGTGGATTTAAAGGTTGAATCTGGTGGAGAGCTAGTTTAACTTTTGGCAACACTGGAGCTCTCACCGTACCCGCCAGGGCAGACTGGATCGCGACGCCGTCAGGCCGTACGCTCGTGCCTCGATTTTTCCCGCGTTTTGCCAGTGCCTACTAAGTTTGTTCGTTAGTTTGTTAAGTAAGTAGTGTAAATGGTCCAAGAATATACTTGTTTACGAACATTTGTGTCTTTTTTGCTGCACTTACACACATACAGCACCCGCCGTGCTACACTTTTTAAATATGATTTTAGTGTTTTATTTTAAAGATCTTATTTAAGGGTAGGTAAGCAGTCTGTAGCCTGTTAACTAACTGCGAATTCCCAAACTCAATATAAGAAAAAAATTGTAAGTATGTAGTTGTTTCTTATATTAAATATGTGCTACAAAGACACAAACTCAAAAGAAATTCGTTTTTTGTTTCTTGTGATAGGTTTTTGTTATGCATTGTACGAGTATGTTCGTTATCGTATTCTAAGTTGCTCACAAACTATTTTTCGTATAACCAAGTTGGTGCAGCTAAAAACGTGTAACAGACTATGCAAACAGTGTTATTTTCAATATTATTATACTTGAATTTTATTTATTTCTAGCTGTGCTCTAAGGTTTTACTCGCGTTATGGAATCTACGAATATAGTATAAAAAATACAAACGACAAAGTAAATAATATATGTATGGTACGCAGGGTAGGCATTTATGTGGAGAAGGCACCTTACGTACGGTTTTGATGGTTTTTATTAACTTTAACTATATAATTTAAAGCAGCTGATTACATATACTCTAATAATAGGTATTTTTTACATACCTTCATCTCACCTGCTGGTATGTGAAGATAAGGCCGAAGGTGGAAGCGAGCTTCACCTGGACTCCTCGGCAGATGAGAAACTAGCTATCTCACCTCTAATTGTCGGAACACAACAATACTATTAACATATATTGTTACTATGGCGACAAACTTAGGTAAGATGACGGTAGCTAGCCAGATGGGCTCAGAAGCCCTACCACCAACCAAACCGAGCAGAAAAGTTTCTGTCCCCGTGGGGAATCGAACCCCGGACCTTCCGATCAACACCCGTTGGCGTCAACCACTAGACCAAGGAGGTGGCAAAAATTAAAGTATTCTTTGGTTAATAACTTTGTACAATGTTGTTGAAAAAGGTATTAGGTACTCAATAAAGGTACCTACACGCCGGCGAAAGGGCAATGGAAAATGTCAACGTAATATTGACTTACAGCAAGGTTTGTTATCGACATACTTGTAGTCATCGTCATCAGGTGCTATATTAAAATTGAAGTTTGGAAATCAGTAGGCAAATTTTATGAGATCCTATGCTGCGTTTTTTTTTTAAATTTCATCAATTTTTAATGTCACCTAGCCACTTTTTCCTTTGGTATTCCGGGCTTTTCGAGGAATCTTGCCTTTGAGGATCAATTATGGAAACTCATAGAAGGCTCAGTCACTGATCCCTGTTGTTAACCCTGACTCCACCGATGCAGATCACTTCTGTTTTGTTGCTGAGTAATTCAAACAAAGATGGATGGAGATAAAGCTAGTTGCAGGTTGCAGATGATGTTACGTTTGGTTTATTATGAAAGAAATTGAGGTGAACGCCAACAATAATAATCATATAATATTAAAAAAATATTATAATTATTTATTATTACTTAATATGTTTGTATCCCTGTTCCTATTTAGTTTGTATGTAAAAGTATTAATTTATCTATCTATAATAATATATTTTTTGTTATTTATTTTTATGTTAACAAGAAGTTTAAAGTCAAACAATTGTAAATGTCATTATGTGTTTAGTGTTTTTTTTTTCATAAAAAGATCCATTTTACATTGATTCACATCTCAAATGCAAATTATTTTAATAATTCAGTATAACACTCATCTTTAAAAAAATGCATTTTCTATAGAAAGGTAAATGTAGGATAAATACTTTCATAACAAATAACAGCTTAGTCCTATAAGGTATAGGGATAGGGATACCAAGTAAGTGCCTACACTATACCGGGTGTAACGGAATACCGAAATAATATTTTAAGGTTGTTGATTTACAAAAAAATGTTTTATGACTATTCTTTGTATTTTTATTATATGCCTAGTTTCGATTTAATATGCTTAACTGTTAAGCGTCTTAAATCGAAAGTAGGCATATAAGAAAAATAAAAGGAATAAGTAGTCATAAAACATTTTTTTTGTTAATCAACAACCTTAAATATTATTTCCGTATTTTGTTACACCCGGTATATTTCAAAGGAGTTTCAATTTATTTAATTCAATTCAGTATAAGCTTAACAGTACAGACCAATGACTTAGACATAAAAGCACAATAAAATTTTAAATAAAATAAAATAAAAGTACAATGAAATGTCAAATAAAATAATGTCAAACAAATTAATGTCAAATAATACGTCAAAAAGCGAACAAAATGGAATAAATAATTAATTTTGAGAAATACAAAAAAAAAATTACAAAATGTATGAAATAATTTCTGTATTCCGATACTTATCTATTAAAATGATTAAAATATTATAAAAGAAGAAGATAACTATGTTTGTATTTCTGTTTGTAATGAATAAACTCAAAAACTACTAGACTAATTTTTAAAATTCTTTGGCTAATAGAATGCTACATTATCACTGAGTAATATAGGCTATAAAATTATTATTCCTAAGGGAAAACATAAAATTCCCACACGAAAAACGTAAATTACGAAGGCGAAGTTGCGAGCGGAAAGGTAGTCACGAAAGCAACGCAAAACCACGCAAAACATTACGAACGGGAGAATAATGTCTCTCGAACTTTCGCGCCGAGTGGCGCGCTGCTGTCTTTCGTAGTGTGCGTGAGAATTTGCGCATGTTGTATTTGTGGTGTAAACGCCAGACCGGAGGCAGAGCGGTGTGAAACAGATAGCATTTTAGAAAATACCTACTCGCGCCGCGCACGGTCACTTCACAATCCTCTTAAGGGTCGATCCGTCATTTGGTGCAAACTGTATGTTCCTATGAATTTTGTGTTATTTTTAAATTAAATATAAATTGTTTGAATACCAACGTATACATGTTAAAGTAATACAGAAGGCGCATATACAGTTTTGACTTTATTGGTTTTCTGTAGTCCACAATAATTCAAAGATACGTCGGAATTTCATTCACATCCTATGTTCCTCCACCTGTTTCTATTTTCTCAAGTTGACAGACATCGCAATATTTGTTTCAAAAATACAATTCTTGTTGGAATATAATGTTTAAGTAGTGCCTATTGCTATGTGAAAAGGTTGTATTATTTGAAACAATTTCACATCATATTTTATGCAGATGTAACTTTGTCAAGATTTTTTTTACATTACCATTCAACTATCATCACAAAATCTGTACGGTCTAAATCCGGCCCTTTTCGAGCAGTCGACATTCTCACACATAACTCACCGCTCAGTCGGCCGCTACAGTTCATGCAAGGTAGACGTGCGCCAGTGCGTAAAAAAAATATTCGCGATCTCCGAGAAATAACCTGTTTTGGTACAGTTACATCATAATTACCTTCCAGCACTTATAAATGTGAGTACAAACTTCATTATCAATTGCTTTTTTCCAAGTATACTCGTTCTTGGAAGTACTTTCAAAAAATTCCTTGCAAAGCTTTTAATGTACATACTTTATGTTTTATGTTCAAAAAAATCCAAAAATTTCATTCATCTCCTATACATTACCTTCCGTACCGTCCAATTTTTAAATGGATGGTAATGAAGGCTTTTGGATGGTGATGAAAAATATATATAACCGCCTCCGTGGTCTAGTGGTTGAGACCACCGGGTGCTGATCGGGAGGTCCGTGGTCCGATTCCCACTGGGGGCAGAAATTTTTCTGCTCGATAATAGGGCGTCTAAGCCCGACTGGCTAGCTACCACCGTCTTACCTAAGTTTGTTTATAGCATTGTTGTTTTCCGACAATTAGAGGTAACATAGCCAGTTCCTCAGTTCCAGGTACAGGTGAAGCTCGCTTCCACCTTCGGCCTTATCGTCACTTACCATCAGGTGAGATGAAGGCCAAGAGCTTCCCTGCTGTATGTTAAAAAATATAAGTAATTTTACTCTTGCAGCCGTACCGCCTGGTTTTAGATAGGTAGTTAATATTATAATATCTTTAACTTCTGTGTCTCTTACCCCCATGATATAAAAAATGTTTGTTAAAGGTAAAAACCACCATGCCTAAACAAAAAAAAGCATTGACTAAGGAGGAAAAACTGGCTAAGGATAGAGTACGCAAAAGAGAGAAATATTTAGAAATAAAAAATAATCCTGAACTGTACGCTATTCAAAAAGAAAAAGAGAGAAAAAGATACCTTCTTAGGAAGGAGAAAATAAAATTCAAGAAAATATTTAGAGAAAAGAGAAAATCAGAAGAAACTTGCTAGTATTTTGTTAAACACTACACCTGCAGATAGTGACACTGACCTGCCGATACAAAATCATAATAATATCGAGCCTGAACTGGATCCTCTGGAACGAATACATGATGAATTATCTAGTATGAGAAATAAAGCAGAAATCCACTGCCGCCAGCGTGTTCAGGTTTCTGGTATAATAAGAAAATTGCGATACAAACATCAAAAAGTTTTGAAAACACTTCAAGAACAAATTGAAAAACTAAAAAAGGAGAAGAAAATGTTAAGAAGACAAGTTTCACTTAAAATAAAACAAAAAGTACCTGTTCAGGACAGCATTGAAAAGAAAGTCAATGATATAATCACAGATGTGAGATCAGAAAGGGTTGAAGAGGTTAAGAAAAATCAACTTGTAAGTGAATCTTTGACACGAGACTTCACAGAAGGATATAAGACTTTAAAAAAAAAGGAAAAGCGGGATTTTGCAGACACAGTGATGAAGAATAAGGACAGGTTGAAGAAATATAAAGTTCTGAATAAAATCCCCTTCAGGCTAAGAAAAGAGATCCCACAGGCAAAACCAAATATAATAAAAAAGAAAATACAAGAGTTTTTTGAAGAAGATAATAACAGTAGATTAGCTGCAGAAAAAAAGGAGTGCATAAAGCGTAAGGATATAACGAAACAGAAGAGATATCTCACGATATCTCTAAAGCATCTACACGAAAAATTCGTGAAAGAACAGTGTCCAGTAAGTTACTCTACTTTTTGCAAATACCGCCCTTTTTGGGTGGTATTTCCCAATAATGAAAGAGACACATGCATGTGTAAATTGCACTGTAATGTAGATCTTTTATTGAATGCATTGAAAAGAGAAAAAATAACAACAGAAGCTTCAGGATCAGAAATGATAAAGAATCTTTGCTGTGACTCGAAAGATAAATGCCTGAATAGAACTTGTGAAGTCTGTAAAAACAAAGTTTTAAATTTCATGGAATTTAATAATGACAGGAATGTATCTTATTACCAGTAGTTACAGCAAAAGCAAAACTATACAGATAGAACCGGCAAAGAAAAAATAAAAACAGTCTGGACAAAAAAGAAAATTGATGATTATCCTCGTAACATAATTGCAAAGTTAGATGCCATACAAACCAAATATTTTAATCACTGCCATGCAATATTAATGCAATATCACACTCTACGAGACCTAAAACGAAATCTTAAAAATGGCGAATTATTAATTCACATCGATTTTAGTGAAAATTACTGTCTAAAATATCATGAGGAAATACAATCTTTTCATTTTGGTGGCAGTAGAGGGCAGGTGTCTCTGCATACTGGCGTCCTCTACTACAAAAACAACGAAAAAGGATCTCTTTCAAGCAAATCATTCTGCACAATTAGTAAAAATTTAAATCACGATGCAGGTTCTGTTTGGACGCATTTAACTCCTATACTAAAAATCGCACAAGAACTGGTACCATCCCTTAATGCTATACATTTTATGTCAGACTCTCCCAGCAGTCAATATCGCAATAGATACATTTTCTATTTAATTACAAAACTAAAGGATCAAATCCAAGGCTTGGAGAAAGTGACCTGGAATTATTTAGAAGCCGGGCACGGCAAAGGCGCCCCAGATGGGGTGGGGGCCGTCATTAAGCGAACCGCTGATAATTTCGTGAAATTTGGTGGTGACATTGGCTCGTTCGAGGCATTTACTGAAATTATCAGTGAGCAGGTTCAAAACATCCACATTGAAATAGTTAATGACGACGAAATAGCAAAAGAGAGGTTTCCAACAAATATTCCAGGATTCAAAGGGACTATGAAGGTTCATCAGGTGGGTAGTACTAATAAATATTATTTCTTATTATTTTGAAAGTGATTTATTAATTTATTTCGTCTACTTTTCAGGTAGTTTGGTGCTCATCTCAGCCTCACATTATTGCGCTCCGAAACCTTAGCTGTTTTACATGCAATGACAATTATGTACCATGCAGCCATGGCAAGCATCTAGGGAATTCAAATTTTGGTACATTGTCCAATGAAACTGCCACCAGTAACCAGATTATAGATGGTCGAGAAGAAGATAATTTGTTAAATGATATTCTTAACATTGACTCTCCAACATTGGCATGTAACATCGATGACGCTAATCTTCAAATTGATTCGTCAACACTGGCCCGTAATATGGACGTATTAAATAATGATGAAATTCTTAATTCTCCAATCTTGACCGATAACATCACACTCAAAGTAACAATTTTGTCTGATATCCGATTAACTTGGCAAAATCTAAGTTTTTACAAAAAACCACCACGTACCTTTAATCCATTTGATCAAAGCGACTTCAAAAAATTTCTTCAAGGAAGATCTGAAGAGCTTGAGAAACATCCAATGTCAAGCTTTGATGTAGATCACTCCGCTTTGAAGGATATTTGCGAAAATTCTAACAAAGAAAATAGTTTCTTTAATCAATCTCACAATGAGTTTATCAAAACTAGTGATACGACTGATGTCATGGATGTCAACGAGCATCATAAGATTAGTCTGAATAAAGAAAATGGTACCATCATGGAAATTGACGAACCTCAAGAAGAATTTACTATGAAAAATTCTAATGCAGATAATTTAATGGATATCGACGGGAAATATAACATAGGTGATTGGGTGATCGTAGAGTATAAAATTAAAACTAAATGTTCCTATTTCATAGGTAAAATAATTGAGAAAATTGATTCTAGTGAATACAAATTGCACTTTTTAAAGAAGACTCAGGGCTTTCGAAGTGATACAAAGTTTGTCTGGCCAATAAATACTGATGAAGACACAGTACCTGAATCTCAAATTGCTCAACAATTAGAGGCGCCTCAGAAAAATAGAAGAGGACAATTAATTTTTACAAAACTACCAAGTTTAAATTTTAAGTAGGTAGTAATGCTGCAATGTAACTTGTACCAATTGATCTCTTATTTGTTCCTTTTACGTCATTAATTAACTGTAATATAATGTTTAACATTATGTAACAGTTATTGAGTCAATAGTATTAGTAGTAGTATATAAATGTTATTAAGTGTGTCAATAGTTTGTAGTGTTAATTCAGTATTGTAATATATTCTTTTGCAGTAAAATAATATATTTTATAACAAATATTATTTTGGAAGGTTTAAGAATAACAAATTAATTTTATGAGTTTTTTAAAGCTGTTTAAGAAGCTGTTTTTATGTTTGTTATTGTAAACTAAATAGTTTTCAAAAAATTAATTTTTACAACCAAATTTCTGTTTTGATAAAAACAGTTAAGGCGGTACGCAATTATTATTTTATTACAAAGTTTTATAAGATCTAGGAATGTTTATTAATCCTTGATTTATTAATGTTTACGATGTTTTTTTTATTATTCTGTTTGCTTAAGTTTTAGATACTTTTTTAACAAGATTAAGAGACAAGGTCATGGCTGGGAAATAAATACCTACCTACCTAAATAATTATAAGATCCTTTGAATAAAAGTACCTATTGATTTTATAAAGCTTTTTGTATTTCTATACTTGTCACCTTTAAATATCATTACCATCTATGATATTTCACCACCATCTCAGCGAATTTCATTCCTGTCCAGACCGAACCATTACCATCTGGGCATATTTCATTACCATCGACTATTTCATTACCTAATAGCATTTTTCTGAGCATGTAACTGTCCTGCACAAGTGCCTTCTGCACAGATTCATAAGTAATGAGGATTCCAACAACTGCAAACAAAAAGTACATACAAAATATAATATTTTTTATTTTTCTCCAAATTCATGAAATTTAAACGAAATGGCGGAACGACCCTTAAGAGGTTATGGGCCCAGACAGCAAAGAACAGAGCTGCTACTCTGTTTCTCCGAAACGAACTTTCGTCAACGAACGAAAATCAAAAGAAATTTCGAACGTGCCGCTACTCTATTTCATTTTCGGATACACACAATAATTTCGTTTCCATAGACAACTTTCGTGAACGAATGAAGAACGAATGGAATGAGACCATTGCCTTAAAGTTGGGTGATTAGAGTGAATCAAATAAGTTTCCGGGGTCAGTAGAGTGAAACAAAATATGAACAACCAATGGAGTGAGACCATTGCCGTAAAATGGGGTGGATAGGGTAAAATGATTCCGGGGTCAATAGAGTGAAACGGAAACTTTTTCCTTTCTTCGATAATTATATGACCTAACTATTATGCGATTTTTCGTTAATTTGTTAGAAAATAGTAAATTAATTATGGATATATCTCAAACATTTTTGTCAAAATGAAAAAATCACGATTTCTTGGAATTTGAGTTTGTATATAGAAGGTGAATAGAAGTTCTATTTTAAGTGGATTAACAATGTTTAAGAGTGATTTTTTTTAGTGTCCGCTTAAGAATCAAAAAGCGAAAAATTTTAAAAAATGAAAGGTGAGACAACAATAGATTTATAATTTTCGACTCGACCTTTCATTTTTTAAAATTTTTCGCTTTTAGATTCTTTGCTCAACAGATATGTAAGCCACTAAACTCGGATTGAGTTTGCAAAACCTGCTCGTCGCCGGCCGCCAAATGGCAAAAATTGGCCGGCGTGGAAAGAAGATTGGCAGGAAGCCATACAATGCTGGTACCGTAATCAGACGAAGTGTATGGTGATAAAAATTACACGTACTTCTTTGTCTTTAGTAATATAACAAAAAAGGTAATCAAATCATATTTCTACAACTGCTAAATAAAAAGATAATCGCATTCGAAAATTATTATGGTACATAGAGTACAGAGATAACAAAACGTTATTAATAGTTAACAAAACGTTGCAAATGTCAAAACATAAGATTGAATTTGACGTTGACATTACGAGTTACAGTAATTGTTATTATGGATTGAGGAAGGATTTTTTTTAACGAAAGACTTTTAGCGCGCTAACATTGATATCATCGCCATTCGTAACGCACCCCCACGACTCGACTGACACTGACAGTGAATTTGACGTTGACATTCACAGTTGACAGTGGTAACAGTCAACTGTAAATTAGATTTCGATAGACATCTTATTTAACTAAAACCTCAACACAAAACCAGGAAAAGTAATATTGTTATGTTCTAGTACTATTTTTGGTCTTGAAACTGTCATTAATCGATCAATTATATGAAAATGAGTGGATTAATCAATAATCGATATTTTAGTTGCTTTTGTTTTGTTAACCTTTGCGTTTTAATATTGCTTGTCAGTTAGATGCGTTTTGTTATCAATATTCACTAAAATAGTAAAATCAATTTTTCTTTTTTTACAAAAGTTATAGAAATTCCTCAATTAAAGAAAAATAGGTAAACTAGTATCGTTTACATAATATCCAAAATTCAGTATCCTACATTTCATATTTTAATGGGTACTAGGCTTGCCAATTTTCTTGCAATTCAAAGAAGTTTCTTGCAATTCAGTATTGTGAGCGGGAATGAAATCTGTGACGCGGAGAAAATGTCTGCCAAGGAGCAGGAACTTTGGCACGAGAGAGATTACAGAGCACAAGAGATTTTAGTGACACGCGTTGATGAGCAAGTCATGTCCTACTTGTCAACGTGTACTACAAGCAAAGAAATGTGGGACCGCTTAATATGTCTTTATGAACAATCATCCCAAGTAAGTGTGCATCTCATACAACAGAGTTTCTTTAACATGTCGTTCGAGGAACCCATGTTGAAATGTATTAATAATATCGAGGAAATTGCTAACCAATTGAGAAGCATGAACGAGGCACCGTCAGAGAAAATGATGTAGCAAAAATACTGATGTCATTACCTGACAAATATATACATTTTGTCAGTGCATGGGAGTCTGTACAAGATAACCAACAAACTCTGAAGGAGTTAACATCCCGGTTATTGATTGAAGAAGAGAGGAGTAGTGAGTTAATGTCGGCGTCTACATCAGCATTTTTTAGTAAAAAGTAAAACTGTGTGTGATAGCGAGCGAGTGTCACCAGTGCGGAAAAGTGGACATTTTAAAAGGCAGTGCAGGCAAAATAAATGTTTCAACTGTGGTAAATGTGGTCATGTGGCAGTAGAGTGCAATCAAGTTAAATGTTACAAGTGCAGTAAGATTGGACATATATCAAAAAATTGAAATAGTTCTAGTTCTAGTAGTAAAAATAGGTCAAGTGGCAGTAGAGTGCAATCAAGTTAAATGTTACAAGTGCAGTAAGATTGGACATATATCAAAAATTGAAATAGTTCTAGTTCTAGTAAAAATGTTTATAAAAATAAGTTCATAGTCCAAGAGCCAGTAAATGTAAATAGTTTTGAATTTATAATGGATTCAGGAGCGAGTGAACATATGACATTTAACCAAAGTTTGCTTCAAAATTATAGTATTCTTAATAAAAAGGTAATAGTTGGGGACGGTAAAACTTTAGATGTTGTAGGAAAGGGAGATATTCATTTTATGTCATTTAATGGTTGCAAATATATTCAATCTGAAATGTATAATGTGTTGTATGTACCAAACTTAAAAGCAAATTTGTTTTCACTGATAAGTGCCGTTGATAATGGATACACTGTTTTAGACAATAAATGTAAATTACTTTGTGAGGGAAAGTGTGTAGCTCAAGTAAAACGTTGTGGGAATTTGTATTTAATGGATTTAAAATTTGAATGTAATTATAATAAAGAAAATAAGTATGAGACGATAGAAAGAATTGAAGAGTTTTTGGAACGGTTTGAAAATGAATTTGAATGCAAAGTTAAAAGGTTTCGGTCTGATTGTGGTGGTGAGTTTAAGAATAGGGACTTAGAGAGAGTATTTAAACAGAAAGGGATTGTTCATGAGGTCACTGTAGCGTACACTCCGGAACAGAACGGCAGGATAGAGAGGGAGATGCGCACCATTGTCGAGTCTGCTAGGACTATGATGATATTTGCAAAAGCTAACAAAGAACTTTGGGGAGAAGCTGTGCATACTGCTGTATTAACAATAAACAGGACAGGTTCAAGCAGTCATAAAGGTAAAACCCATATGAGTTATTGTACAAGAAAAGTTTTAATGTTAATAATTTAAGAACATTTGGAGCTGACGTGTATGTACATATTCCAAGTCAAAGAAGACAAAAGTGGGACCCTAAAGGAAAACCAGGAAAATTTGTAAGCTATGGAGACAATACAAAGGGATACAGGATTTGGTTTGAAAATGACAGAGATGTTGAAACATATAGAGACGTGATATTTTTAGAGGAGTCAAAATTATGTTCAGATGAGATCAAAGAAGTAGAAAAGAAAGTAGAGAGAGGTGAGGTTGATAAAGATGTTCAGGAAAGAGAAGAGCAGACTATATCTGAAGGGGTGACGACAACTAACAGTAAAGTTCAAACAACAGGAGAGAGAGTAGAAGATGTGGGAGAAAGAGAAGAGCAACCAGTTACAGAATATGAGAGAGAAGAAACAGTAAATCAAGAAGAAAATAGTGAAGAAAATAGGATGGGGAATACTCGGAAGAGGAACGGTTGAAGACAAATGAAGCAGGGTTTAAGGAAGGGAATAGGAGGTGTAGAAGAAAATTGAAAAAGCCAAGCTGGATGAATGATTATGAAGTAGGAATGCTTGCGCAGGAAGAAAAAGAATTAAATTATGATGATGCAATAAATGGAAAGGATGGGAGGAAGTGGCAAGATGCGGTAAACAAAGAGTTAGAAGCCCTGAAAAGAAATAATACGTGGATAGACAGATTTACCTAAAGGAAAGAAGAAAATAGATAGCATGTGGGTATTTAAAGTGAAAAAGAATAATGATGTGAATTGGTATATAAGGCGAGGCTAGTGGTTAGAGGCTTTAAGCAAGACAACAAGTTTGATCATTCCGAATTGTATGCTCCGGTTGCTAAGTTACCTACACTGCGTATATTACTGGCTGTAGCAAGTAAATATAATTTGCACATAGAGCAAATGGACGTAAGAAGTGCATTTCTGTATGGCGATATCGATGAGGAAGTTTATTTAGAAAAGCCAAAAGGAATGATTAATGACGGTAAAGTGCTTTTGTTGAGAAAATCTTTGTATGGACTCAAGAAGTCTCCAAGGTATTGGAATGAGAGGTTCAATAGATTAATGATTCAGGAAGGATTTGTTTCAAGCAAGTGTGATTATTGTATAGTATTATTGTATATAAGCAAGACTTGAAGTCTTATATATGCTGCTATATGTTGATGATATTTTATTAATTTCAGAGAGTAAGACAGAGATAGAAAACATAAAGAAAGTATTGAAGAGTAATTTTGACATGAAAGATATGAATGGAGTGTGTAAATACTTAGGCATAAATATAAATAAGAGAAGAAACACTATAGAAATTGATCTAGAAGAATATTTAAGAGAATTGTTAATTTAATATAATATGAAAAATTGTAAGGCTGTATCTACACCTATGGATCCAAGTGTTAATATTGAGATGAATGAAATAAATAATGTAGAATTAACTAAGAGATGTAGAATGCTTATAGGTAGCCTGATGTACGCCATTCTAGATAAATGTATATTATGCCTTGAGCTATTTAAGTAGGTTGTAGGTAGTATTTACAAAGGAGGCACCAGGAAGAATGGGCCAAGCATAAAGGAATGACACACGCCAAGCTCTTTATGGGCATGGATAACTGGCTCAAATTTACACTGAGCTCAAGCAGATCCCAGAACCGTCTGATGGCAGGTGCCTTAACCGGCCATTTTGGTACTAGGATCATGCTTACCCGAATGGGACATACCAGTTCCAAAATTTGTAGGGCCTGCAAGGAAGAAGAGGAGAGCATGGTGCACCTCCTGTGCCATTGCGATGCTCTTGCCTGCAGGAGACTAAAGCTGATGGGAATGGGATACCCAAAACCGGAGGACTACAGGGCCATGCCACCGAAGGACATCGTCAGGCTCATGAGCACGATTGACTGGACCGAAGGTGGTGATGGCTTTAAGGACTAAACACGGGGAAGCACAAAAGATCCACGATGGGTCGAAGTCAAGTCAACCACCTGTCAATGTCCAATCTAGTTTTTACTGTTCAGAGAGATGACAATCAAAGCCAAAATGTATTATGTTTTGTGATGACATTGGAAAAGGTATGGGCCAGTTATTGTCAAATGAATTAGGGTTAAGTGTCATTAATTATTGTATGCCTGGCTCGAATTTCAAAGATATTGCAAGTAGAATTTATAGTTATAAGTTTGATATCAATGACAAACTGATAATTATCTTGGGAAATAGGGGTAATTTAAACAAAATGGCACTGAAAGCATTTTATTCTAATTTAAATAATTTGGATGTAAGTCAGATTATAATGTTTACCCTTCCTTACCATAATGATTTGTCACAAAATGAAAATAATATTAGGTATAAACTTAATTTGACTTTAGATTTAATGACTAATTATTCTGATAAATTCCATGTCATTGATTTTAATAAACTGACATGTGTCACACACAGAGCTTTTTTGACAAAAGATAGATTAAGTCTATCAATGTTCTTCAAAAAACAATTAGCTATTATGCTAAGATCTTGTTTATTAATTTTAGCCAAAAAAATGGCTATAAATTCTTGTTTAGCCAAGAACTTGGCTATTAATTCTCATGTTGACAATGCTTTTATTGAGCAACATGATGTTTTGGAACAAGTTCCAAGTAATTTAAATTAGATAATCCGACAATAGAGGTAGCCACCGGCTAGGTATTGACCAAAGGTAAGCCTCGATATTTACGGCTTGTCCATCAAAATATTCAAGGCTTTTCTGGTAAAGACTTAGAAATAAATTTATTTTTAGATTTTGAAAACATAGATGTACTCTGTATCACAGAGCATTGGCTAAAAAATCATGAATTGTTAATAAGTTTAGATAATTACAAGATTGTAAGTTCGTTCACTAGAAAATCTGCAATCAGAGGTGGATCCTTAATAATGTTGCATAATGACATCCAATTTAAGGAAAGACAGGACATAGTTTCACTCTCTGTTGAACGAACCATTGAGTTGTCTTGTGTGGAACTTGACAATTTCATTATAATTTGTGTATACAGACCCCCCTCTGGAAATTTTTCAGAATTCGAGTCTGCTAGGGAAGATGCCTTAAGAATAGTATGCAGAAAAAGTAAAAAAAATGTTGTCTGTGGGGATTTTAATGTAAATATTTTAGAACAATCCCAAGTATCTAGTAGATTTATTAACTTATTCAAATCATTTAACATGAATAATGTATTTAAAGAAGCAACCCGAATAACAGCAACATCTGCTACTTGCATAGATAACATCTTCTGTAATTGTAATGTACAAGATAAGTTGATTATAAATTGTATTAACTCTGACCATAGCGGACAATTAGCCTCGTTTGAGCACCATCATGTTTGTTCTATACGTGAGACTACTTGTAGACCTATAACAAAACGTGGTCTAGAGAAATTTACAAGAAATGTTATTAGTCAAACTGCAAATTTACCGATCGAGGGGACTAACGCCAGTAATTTGTATAATAACTTATTTCATGTAGTTAAAAATGAATGCAATGATATATTCAAAGAAAAAGTAATTAAAATCAAAAATGGGAGAAAGAAATTTAGTGATTGGGCTACGCCTGGTATATATAAAAGTCGCAGAAAACTATATGAACTATATGCTTTAAAAGGAACATCCAATGACCCCGCTTTCATAAATTATGTTAGAAATTACTCTAAAACATTCAAGAAAGTGTGCATGTGCGCAAAAGCTATGTACATAAACTTAAAAACCACCTGGAATATCATTAACCAGGAAACAGGTAAACCCAAAAGTACTGTGAATTCTTTCTCTTTAGAAATCAATAACCAAACTATTAAATCAGACAATGCGGTTGCTAAAGCATTTGAAGACTTCTCTCATATACCCATAGAAACTACAAGTAGTCTCAACTCATGTCCCAATTAGGCTTTAGCTCTTTTGGGACGGAGTGTGGAGAGGTGCAACAAGGTGTTCAACTTTTGTCACATTGATGCTAACACTGTTTTGAAAACATTTCGTATGATCAGTACCAAAAAAACTGAAGATCTTTGGGGTATTTCCACCCATATAATTAAACCTGTAATTAAAGAACTTGCACCGCAACTTGCGTTGATATTCAATAAATGTGTCGATGAAGGTGTCTTCCCCGACCTCATGAAAAATAGCAAGTTGATACCTCTATTTAAGTCTGGGAATAAAAATGACCCTTTAAATTATCGACCAATTTCGATTCTACCAGCTCTTAGTAAAATATTTGAAAAAATTATATCTAATCAGTTAACTGATCATTTCTCAAGTAACAACATTTTACATATGAACCAATTTGGTTTTACCAAAGGTCGTTACACTACTGATGCCGGTGTTGCACTTCTGAAACACATTTTTGCTGCTTGGGAGTGTAAACAAGATGTAATTGGTATATTTTGTGACCTATCAAAAGCTTTTGATTGCGTTGGTCACCAAACTCTTTTAAATAAACTCAAACATTATGGTGTCTCTGAAGAAGCAATGAGACTTATTGAGTCTTATTTATCCAATAGGATTCAGAAAGTTGTTATTAACAAGTGAGTCTGTTGGTGCACCTATAGTTATGGGCGTGCCACAAGGATCGATATTGGGACCCTTGCTTTTCTTAATTTATATTAATGACCTCCCACACTTCACTAAGAATCTGTGCGATACAGTACTATTTGCAGATGATACTTCTTTAATATTTAAGGTTGACAGAGGAAATGGAAATACTGACGTAAAAAGTACTCTCTCTAAAGTATTGCATTGGTTCACTATAAATAATTTATCTTTAAATTCACGTAAAACTAAATGTATTAAATTCTCATTGACAAATGTAAGAAAAGTGGATACCATAGTGGAAATGAATAATGAAATTGTTGAATTCATCGACTTTACTAAATTTTTGGGTATAACACTAGATTCTAGATTGCAGTGGGATCCACATATTGAGTCCTTGGCTAACAGATTTAGTTCTGCAGCATATGCAGTTAAAAAAATAAGACAACTTACTGATGTTGAAACGGCAAGATTGATTTACTTTAGTTATTTTCATAGTGTCATGTCATATGGAATACTACTGTGGGGATCGGCTGCTAGTATTGAAAGTATTTTTGTACTTCAAAAAAGAGCGGTTCGCGCTATTTATAATTTACGTGCAAGAGATTCTTTAAGGGACTTATTTAGAGAAATTAATATATTGACTTTAGCAGGACAGTACATTTATGAAAATTTGATTTATGTCTATAAGAATTATAATACATTTGAAACCAATTTCCAAATTCATCATCTAAACACAAGATACAAAAATAAACTTGCCGTTCCAACATTCAGGCTTCAAAAAACTAGAGGCTCGTTTATGGGGAAATGTATAACCTTTTATAATAAGCTTCCACAAAGTGTTACCGACTTGCCTTTTCATAAGTTTAAAGCGCATGTAAAAAAGACTCTTATGAGTAAAGGATATTATAAAGTTAACGATTATTTGAATGATACCAATGTCTGGTGTTAATTTTTCAGATAATGAATCGTGTTGTTATGTGTAACCATTTGTATAAACAAATATTATTATTTTTGGTAATAAGTAGTAAGAAGAGAACTGACACATCTAATCTTGTAATGGAAGTTGAGCTCAAACTTCTGCTGTGAGGTCAGCTTCCAATTGACGACTCTGTAACAATACAGGGAGAAAAAAATAGCCCTTGCTGGTTTTCTTGCTGGTTCTTTCCAGTACAAGGTCTCCCGCCGTAGACTTGTGAACCAATGGCGTAGCTGCTTTGACGCTCTCATGCTGAGCCACCCCTGTATTAAGATAAGATAAAATAAGTAGGTTCCAATCTAACCCGAGTGAAGATGTGTGGAGAGGTTTGAAAAGGATATTGAGGTATATTAAAGGGACTTTGAGTATGAAGTTGATTTATAAGGCTGAGAGTGATGAATGTTTAGTTGGCTATTCAGATTCTGGGCAGGGGACAAAGCCGACCGCAAGTCTACATCAGGTTACATCATGCAGGTATATGGTTGCACGGTCTCTTGGTCATCAAGTAAGCAGCAGTGTGTGGCGCAGTCATCAACCGAGGCTGAGTATGTAGCTCTAGCTAAAGGAATTTCTGAAGGATGCTGGATTAAAAATTTGTTTAGTAGAAATTAATTTAAAATGTAATAATATTGCTATTTTTGAAGATAATCAGTCAGCTATTCATATCGCAAAGAACCCAGAGCAGCATAAGAGATTAAAACACATTGACTTAAAATACCATTTTATTAGAGATAAAGCTAGGAATAAAATTGTAACACTAAAATATATTTAGAGTGAGAATCAGGTGGCAGATATATGTACTAAGTTCTTGTGTAAGTTAAAGTTTGAAAAGTGTCGTTGTAAACTGTTCTAATAGTAAATTGTTAAAGCTTGTAAAAGTTAATCTGTCATAGTTTATTATTTAAAAGTGGTGTTACATTGAGGGTGTTGTGGTAGCAATGTCACATCACTATGGGTGTGCCCCAACACTAGTGTAGTCTGTAAGAAAAAAAAATAGAAGCGAGTTGTTGTGTAATGGCGTCCGTTCCTATTGAGAGAGTTTTGTGGTTTGAGAGAGTTGTTTTAATGAGTAGAGTTGAGTGGAATAAAACTAAAGTTATAAAGGTGAGTTTCCTTCCTTAAGCCCCAAAAACCTTAACAATTACCAATGTCTGTTCATCCTTACTTGTCCTATTTGGTAAACAAACCGCTGTCAAACGAAAATCACTTAATGGCAACTAAACCACGCAATTAATTTATAATTTAACAGTCTTGCATCACAAAAGAACCACGTAGAAACACACTTTCAACACACACCCTTTCAATTGTCTATGGTAGGCAGGACGCTATTGTTGTTTACCAAATAGGACAAGTAAGAATGAACAGACTTTATGTACTTGTATTTATTAACCTTTACTTATTTACTTTTTTAGATGGAGAATGTATCAGGAAAGAGAGTAAGGAAAAAATGGAACCCGGAGTCTATGCAAAATGCATATAACGCAATAATAAATAAAGAGATGGGATATTTAAAGGCATCCAAAACTTTTCAAGTGCCCCGATCCACTTTGGAAAGCTACGTAAAAAACCGCTCTAAGACAGTAGACCAGTTAATAAAAACAAAATTAGGAGGAAAACCTACTTTAACACCTGAGATGGAAAAGGAGTTAGTAGACTACTGTTTGCTGATGGTAAATAGTTTTTTATGGTTTGAGAGCGTCCGACATTCGTACATTAGCCTTTCAACTAGCAGTGAATAATAGAGTACTTCACCAGTTTTTAATAAATAAAGAGTCAGCGGGCAGAAAATAGCTTAAACTGTTCTTGAGAAAAATCCTTCTCTTAGCTTTAGAAAACTACAAGCAACTTCTGCTAATAGAGTAAAGGGTTTTACTCGTGAAAACATTAATATTTTTTATGACATCCACCTAGATCAGGGTTTCTTAAAGTGGGGTCCACAGACCCCCTGGGAGTCCATGGCGTATGTGTCAGGGGCCCGCGGTAGCTCAGTTAAACCATATCATACTATTTATCAGGAAATTCGAGCGATGGGCCAGCGCATTCAATAGTTACAGTTACGAGCAGGTGGAGTTATATACTTTTATTGCAATATAATGCCTAACCTGGCTAAACCAAAGGAACAAAGTGCCTCACTGTATGACTAGTAGGTAGTTCGTAAACGTACGCTGTGTCTTGTCGGTGCTTGTCGCGCAGCGCGCGGGGGGAATACCGCCGCCCGCGCTCTCTCTTCACTCATTACCTACTTTTTTGAAGGATATTATGTCTAAATGTGTCAAGATAATTAACTTCATCAGAGCAAGAGCCTTAAACCACCGGCTGTTTAAAACACTTTGTCAAGAAATGGGCTCTCAGCATGAAGTACTGCTTTACTAGTCCGTTTGCTGTCAAGGGGACAAGTCTTGAAGCGTTTGTTCGAATTGCGAGCAGAAGTTTTACATTTTCTGAAAGATAAAGAAAATTATCTCTATGAATACCATGAGCGCCAAGATTTTCTACAAGGGCTAGCGTACTTGGCAGATATATTTAATCACTTGAACGAGATTAACCTGTCTCTTCAGGGTCCTGCAGTGACCATCGTGGATGCGTCTGAACGATTGAAAGGTTTTTTAGGTAAATTACCTTTTTGGATGCAGAGGGTGGAAGCAAGTAACTTTGCGAATTTTCCGATGTTGGAAGAGTTTCCGACACAAGGTGACGGAAACGCTATTAAAATGGTTCAAAAGGAAGTGTCTAAGCATCTGGAAACATTGCAGATGTCTTTTGAAGGTTACTTTAGCTCAGAACCTTGATAAAGAAACTTGGGTGCGTAGTCCATTTTTGATTGATATGGGTAATATCAACGATGAAGCTCTTATTACAGATGACTTAATTGACATGAAATCTAAAGAAGTTTTGAAAACTGAATTTCATGCAAATGGTCTTGGTGAGTTTTGGTGTTCTTTGAGTCAAGATTATCCTCTTCTTGTTAAGCGAGCTATGTCCCTTCCGATACCATTTGCTACGATATACCTCTGTGAAGCAAGATTCTCGGTTCTGGTTTCGATAAAAACGAAAAATCGCAATAGATTGAATGTCGCAGATGACATGCGGCTTGCCTTGTCAAAGACTATTCCACAATTTGACGTCCTTATTAAGGCCAAGCAGCAGCATCCTTCTCATTAATTTAGTTCTGGCAATATTGAATTAATTTTGTTAGTATGTGTAGCTAATTAAACTACCAAAAAGAGTGATTAAGAAACCCTGTCCTAGATGAACAGCTAATAAAAATTTACTTCAGAATATATAACGTTGACGAAACTAGTGTCACTATTGTGCAACATAAACAATGCAAAGTTTTATCCTTAAAAGGTCAAAAACAGGTCGGGGGCTTATCGTCCGCTGAGAGAGGAGGTCTGATCACTCTCGTCACTTGCATGAGTGCTGCAGGAGTCTACGTACCACCTTTACTTGTTTTTGCAAGAATGAACATGAAAAACGAGCTAAAAAATGGGGCTCCACCAGGTTCTATATTCGCTTGCCATAAATCAAGTTGGATTCAGGCTTACATTTTCACTCAATGGTTTAAACATTTTATTGACACCACGAAGCCTTCAAAAGAAAAGCCCGTTATTCTTATTTTTGATGGGCATTACTCTCATACAAGAAACATGGATGTCATTGATCTGGGCCGTGAGAACGGAGTCATATTAATTTCACTTCCCCCTCATACGTCAGGTAAAATGCAGCTACTTGGCGTTTCTTTTATGAGTCCATTTAAGACATATTATGCTCAAGCAATCGAAACATGGCTGAAGAGTCACCCAGGCAGAGTCATCACTTCTTATCAAATCTCAGAATTAGTGGGTAAAGCTTATCTTCGTGCATCAACTCTGGAAACTGCCGTCAACGGATTTCAAAAAACCGGCATATTTCCTTTCAACCGAAATGTATTTTCGGAACATGAATTCGTACAATTTGAAAATGCAGAATTACAAAGAACTTTTGTACTTCCTGTGGCCACAGCTGAACAAATTCCTGGGAATATCAGCGGCAATTTAAAACCAGCTCCAAGTCATGAAGGACCATGCATTGAACCTGCTATTCCTGAAGCAAACCCTGCAAAAGTCAACGTAGATTGTCATGAAGAAAATAGGAAATCAATCAAATCAACATCTGCTGATGTCCTCCTTCCTTCTGTACTGGGACCCAGTACCTCATCATTTGGAATTAAACCAGCACATATCAGTCCAATACCAACATTTAAAAAAACTGTACGAACTGCTAGAACTGGTAAAGCCGCATTGATTTCTGGATCTCCCTACAAAAGAGATTTAGGGAGTCAGCTGACAAAAAAAGGAAAGCGCCTAACACGAAGCCAAAACCGACTGCATCTAAAAATTATAAGAAAAAAACGACAATAGCAAGTAAAAAAGGTAACAATACAAAGCGAAAGGTACTACAATCAAGTTCATCCTCCAATGAGGACAGTGAAGATTTGCAACTTGACAGCGAGGATAGCGGTGCCGACGACAATGACACTGATTGTTTATATTGTAATAATGCGTTTTCTGAAGATACTTCATGAAGTTTATGCTGGGTTAGACCAAGACGCAATAGACTATGTTTGTGAACTGTGTCTCACGGGTTAATTTATATATTATATTAAATTGAGTTATACCCAATATTGGACATTCAATATTGAGTTATGTACCCAATATTGGATATCCAATATTAAGGATATCTACTATCCAATATAGGGTACATAAGATGAGTTATGTACCCAATATTGGATATCCAATATTAAGGATATCTACTATCCAATATAGGGTACATAAGATTACATTGTTGATTTTTGCATTTTCAAAGAAAAAAAATTATTTACCGATTATGAGTGGAGTTAAAAAATTATTTCTTTTTGTTATGTTTAGCCAATAAGATACTTATTACTATGACTGCAATAAATAAATGTTTTTATTAATTATTTTTGTATTTTTTTCTAGTTTTCAAAAAGTATCCAGTACTTGGTACGTTTCCATTTGGTTATTTCATTGCAATTTCTAGTAATAAAATTAATTGTTGCATTGAAATCTCACTACTGTACTAATTCTTTCAATAGCCATTCTTCAAGTGTGCATTACTTAGCAACACTACTACTGGCTATTGTACCTACATGCACTCTGCATGACAAAATTCTAAATTATTATATCATCAGCTAAAAATGACCAATAAAACCATAAGTGTTTATTATCAGAATGTGCGCTGTCTCCGCACTAAGTCACAAGACTTTTACTCTAATGTCTTGCATTCCGAGTTTGACATAATATGCCTTACGGAAAGCTGGTTGACTCCTAGTTTTTGTGACCGTGAATTCTTTGATGGTATGCTGTATTCCGTTGTGATAGGAGCGAGAAGGCGAGCGGCGCTGGACGCGGCGGCGGAGTTATTGTTGCGGTAAGAAGTGAGTACCAGCGATTTCGCCGCGATTGACCCTGCCCTTCCCCCGCATCCTCTCAATGTTTATGGGTGTCACTACCGTTGAATAGTACAGATAAAAATATAACTTTTTAAACATAGCCTGTGTATACATGCTATGTTTAAAAACATGATCACAGTACATGGAAACACTGGAAACATTTTTGGAATTTGTGGTGATTTGATATGTGATAGACCTAATGATACCTTTTTGCTAGTAGGAGACTTCAACATCTCAAATGCTCAGTGGTTGTTATCTACCCACTCTTATATGGAATTGTTGCCGAGTACTTTTCACTCTGTCCAAATTTTAATAGATTTTATGTCATCACGATGACATGAATTTATGTTACTCAAATCTTCAACAATATAATTTTTTTTTATAAAATCAAACGAATCTTAGCTTTAGTACTAAGTGACTCAAATTGCCTTGTAACCGAGTGCGATTGTCCTTTGACATTAGAAGACTCTCACCATAAGGCCATACAATTAGTTTTATTATATGAGCCACAATTAAAATCAACCCCTACACTAGTAGATAATTTTAACCGTGGAAATTATGAACTAATTAATGTGGAATTAATGAAAATAAATTGGATCACTTTATTTTCTGGTTTAAGGCTAGAAAATATGTCAAAAAAAGTTTTATGACATTCTTCATAGCCTAATGTTAGAATATATTCCCCGTCGTATGTTTTAAGTAGGTACATCATCCGCGTGCCCAGTTTCGTACAGTAAACCTCTAAAAAGGTACTAAAGGAGAAACGTAAATACCATAAACTATGGAAGTTATATGGCAACCACCTAGATTACGTTAATTTCAAAATTCTTACAAAAATAGGAATCAAGTTAGAATCTGACTTACGCCGCAATTATTTAAAGTACATAGAAAAGAAAATTAAGGAAAGCCCTAAATTCTTGTGGACATATATGTAAACCTTTTTTTCTAAAGGCGGACTTCCTAGGTTAATGCGTTATAATGACACTAATGCTACAAACGGGGTTAATTTGTAATTTTTTCAAGAGTCACTTTCATTCAGCATTTGAACGCCCCAGCTGCACCCCTTTGGAGCTGGACAACTTTGTTGATAATTTGCAGCCTCCTCCAGAAAAAGTCATGGATATTAGTAGGTACTGTAAAAATAACCGAGGATATAGTTATTAAGTATTTAAAGACAATTAATGTTAACAAAGGTGCAGGCCCTGATGATATATATCCATTATTAATAAAAAACTGTTACACAGACTTAGCTATTCCTTTAACCATAATATTTAAGAATTCTATCAAATTTGACTGCGTTCCTCAAATATGGAAAAACGCTTGGATTACTCCAATTCCAAAGGGCATTGTTAGTGCCGATGAAAAATAAAGACCCATTTCCAAACTTTGTCAATTTGGCAAAACTTTAGAAAAAATCGTCACTACACAATTATCAAATGCTACCCGTCGGTATAGGTATATCCCCTAATCAGCACGGTTTCTATAAGGGACGCAGTGTTGACTCCAACCTGCTCATCTTTACATATTCTATACTAGAGGCTCTGAACGATAAAAGTTAACTTGATGTCGTGTATACAGATTTCTCCAAGGCCTTTGATAAAATTTGTCATCAGACTCTTTTGTTGGGGCTTTGAAATTTATTAGGTATATATACACGGCGACCTGTTGAGATGGATTAAGTCTTATGTAGAAAATAGATCTCAAGCGGTCGTACTTGGAGGTTATTGTTCTTCTTATAAATCAATCAGTTCCGGTGTTCCTCAAGGACCCCACCTGGGACCTCTGCTTTTTGTCCTATATGTTAACGACCTTGCGAAAGTGATAACAAAATCTAAAACTTTACTTTATGCTGACGATACAAAGATTTTTAGAATCGTAAGTAAAATAGAAGATTGTGCAATACTTCAAGACGATTTAAAACATTCTGAAGATTTTTGTAAAACCAAGAAGCTAATATTAAATCCTAACAAATGTCATGTTGTCACTTTTGCTAGGAAGAAGAAGCCTATTCAATTTCCTTATACGTCGTGCAATAAAACACTCTCACGTCAAACATAAATTCGAAACCTGGGAGTCATCATTGACACCGAGCTTACATTTGTGCCACATATACCGTGTGTAACGGAATACCGAAATAATATTTAAGGTTGTTGATTAACAAAAAAAATGTTTTATGAGTATTGTATTTTTTTTTTATTATATGCCTACTTTCGATTTAATACGCTTAATAGTTAAACGTATTAAATTACATTACATTTTGGTCGAGTAGGTATTGAACTTTTGTATGAAACACCTGTTTTTTTTTTCGTGATTTCAGAGTTGGTCCCATGGTGAAAGTTGTTTGTTATCATGGGTACATACCTCCCCAAAGGTATTCGCCACTAATTCAAAGGCACCCAATATATTAATGTATTTTTATTAAATAATAAGGCTTTTCACAGTATTTTTAGATTTTGTATAAAAATGTTAGATTGTTTTACCTGAGAAAGTCTTGATGAGCTACATTATCGTGTGTATTTTGCAGATATTCTGCAAAAACGCTGCCTAACTTGAGTAAACTAGGACCATGTCGACATAAAACGAAAGATTACAAATGCAACAAAATAAATCGTCAAGACGTACGAAAATTCCATCAGTCATTTTATTCCCGACCGGAGAAAACTTATCAGGACAATTTTATTCTCAAGTTCATTCGAATACATTATCCTAAAAATCGGACACGTAAAAAAGGAACTAGGGCGCTTTCTGAAACATATACGAAGTTTTATGTCAGAACTTATGTGAAACCCTATCAAATGAAAAAAGTATGTCAAAATCTTCCTGCAAATTCTTGGAATGTATTAATCGGGTCCGCAACATTGCAAAGAAATTTTTAGCAAGAGGACAATTACCTACAAAGAACAGAGGCGGTGACAGAATTTAGCATAAAAATATTCACAAAACGCAGGCTGTTATGCAGTTAATTGAATCAGTTAAATATATTGAATCACATTATTGTAGATCATCTACATCTGTCAGGAAATATGTTTCATCAGAACTGAACATTAAAAAAATGTGGAAAATGTATCAAGCAAAACATCCAAACGAACTAAAGGTTCGTCAATGTTTCTTTCGAAATATTTTCGTAAAAAAATATAATATTGGATACAAAACTCCACGTGTAGACGTCTGTTCGAAATATTTACAGTTAAATGAAAATATAAAATCACAACAAGACCCTAATGTGAAGCAAGTGCTAATAACTGAACAGCGTATACACAAATTAAAAGCCAATAGTTTTTATCACTACCTAAAAGAAAAGATGGAGACAACACTCACCATGTCGTTTGACGTTCAGAAAAACCAGGTCCTTCCTAAAATTCCCGACCAATCAGCTTACTACAGTTGCCAGTTATATATGTATAATTTTACGATAGTTGTCGGCACCTCAACTCAGAAATTTAATAAAGAAAACGTACACATTTATACATGGATAGAAAATACTCATTCTAAATCGTCGAATGAAATCGCGTCTGCTGTTTTTGATTTACTGAAGAAGATAGACCTTGCAGGGAAGAAAAAGGTAAGAATATTAGCAGATGGCTGTACATCTCAAAATAAAAATAGTATTTTACTTGCCATGATTGGTTTTTGGCTGACTAACGTTGCTCCAAGGCATATAAAGATGGTCGAGTTTATTTTCCCAGTACCCGGTCATTCCTTTATGCCGGCGGACAGAATTTTCGGTCTTATAGAAAAGGAAATAAAAAAATAAAGAACACATGATGAAATAAAAAAATAAAGAACCAGGGTAAAGAATACGGAAGGCCGCTTTTTGTTGCGTGGAGAAGTAAATTACAAGACTGATTTAGAAGTAGCGAAAAGTGTGTGATGAAGGCGAATACTACGACGCAGCGTTGCTATTTACACGGCAATTTGGGTCTATTCAGCAAAAAAACACGGTACACGGCAGTATATTTATTGCCGTGTTCTAAAACACGGCGATCCAATGGTTACCATTTTTTTCGATTATTATAAGTCATTACAACGCACATCACTAGACTACACTAGACGTAGTCATGACTCTATGAGCGAGGAAATCCCGACGCGTATTCGACATAGATGCGCGCACACTTCATTGTTTATGGTATTCATTTTATTCATTCATTTTGTGAAAAGTACATTACAATACAATACTAACTGCTGTTTATTTATTTTATTTAGTGTGATGTGAAAGTAAAGTTTTAAGATATAAGTTTAAAATGGATAGTGAGGAAGAAAGGCCGTGTTCTCCAAAAAAGGCTAAGAAATGAACACATTTCCACTTAAATATAATCCATATCCATCCATAAATATAAATAACTTAAAATAGTTAAATCTAAATCAATTCAATCATATTTTAAAGGTGCCTCAACCTCTAAGGATTCTGATACAATGGTGACGGAAGCAGAAATTAAATTATGCGCTTTCGTAGCTGAACATAACATTTCGTTTCTCGCTATGAATCACCTTAGCGAACTTATGCGATCCTGTTTTCCGGACTCAAAAATAGCAACTAAAATAAAACTAAAAGAACAAAATGTACAGCTACAGTTACAAATGTCATTGGCAAGCAACAATAAATAAATAAATAAATAAATAAATATCTTTATTAAAAACACATTTTCAGCATGGCAAGTTATGAACATCTCTCATATAAGGTTGCCCTGTGTTATGAGAGGGAGCCCCCGATACGGGGTGCGATGTCAGACAACCTCCTTGTGGTGCACCCTGGGCAACCCGGCAGATTCTCTGCCGCGGGCTAATAGTCTGACGAGAGGACCCCCATATGGGGCGTGGGATGGCCGGGTTCAACCCGGCGGGCCACTTCGTGTGGCCACCCGCTGCATGCGGGGAAGGGCGAAGTCCCCTCTTCTTATGATAAGAAGAGGTGTGGCTCTCGCTGGAAGCCGATCCCGGCGGCTACCTCTGGTGGTAGTAGGGACGAGGCGAGTTTCTCGCCATGGCGCTTCGCGCCCGTTGGGGATTTCCCCGAGCTTCGGCTCACCCGCGCGGCGGTGGATCCAGTGGGATCTGCCGTCGGGCAACCCGTTACCCGCACTGAGCGGGCCGGGGGCCCGGCGCACTGAGCGTCGGGCCACGTGGAAGACAACCACAGTAAAAAACCAGTTGCGGGGTGTAGAGCGGCGCAATTCTGCGCCGCTCCACAAAGCAGCAGAGCCAGGTGGAGAGTCCGGCAACGGACATGTCACGGGCAGGGGGTCAGCGGGAATAAGGCCTGGCTGTTGTCCCCTTCCCTCTGTCTTGTGACGGACGGAGGAGCTGCTGGGGGGGTTTTTAGTGGGTAGGCCCGGGCCGGGTACGGTCTGGGGAGTCCCACATATCCTCGTGGTTTGGCTCGACCACGAGGAATGCGTAAATGCATTTTCCCCCCTCCCAAAAAAAAAAAAAAAAAAAAAAAGGGAGCCCCCGATACGGGGTGCGATGTCAGACAACCTCCTTGTGGTGCACCCTGGGCAACCCGGCAGATTCTCTGCCGCGGGCTAATAGTCTGACGAGAGGACCCCAATAGAGGGGGGTGTGGGATGGCCGAGTTTAACCCGGCGGGCCACTTCGTGTGGCCACCCGCTTCATGCGGAGAAGGGCGAAGTCCCCTCTTCTTATTTGAAGAAGAGGTGTGGCTTTCGCCAGAAGCCCGATTTGGGCGGCTACCTATGAAGGTAGCAAGGTGGAGGCGACTTTTCGCCACGGCGCACTATGTGGAGGTGCCTAAGAGAGCTTGGCCATAAATACATTTTGTAAAAATCGGCGCAGGTACTTGTATTATACCTCAAACTATAGCTAAGAAGTTGATCTACTATATTATGTATAAATTATGTATGTAACTAGTACTTTTTTATAGTAAAGAGCATCTAAATACGATGATTGAAAAATTATCACGAAAACATCATAATTTGTATTTTTTTCAGGATGATTTTCTAGTAAGCTAGCAATGAAAATTATACAAGTATTATACCATTTTAGAAAGCTTATAATATATATATTTTTTTGGTATACACAAATATGCTATATATTTATAAATATATTTACTAGAAATATTTATCTCATGACATATCATTTTTGCGTATCTGAAACTTTCAATTAGAGTTTTGACAGTTGCCGAAATTTGCCGAAGGTCTGTAAATGATGTTATTTGATAGGAAATTTAATATTTTTATACAGGAAGAAAAAAAAAGTTGCAACTTCATTGCACAACATAATGCTATCTATCATAACATGAAATAGTAATAATTTCTTAAAAATACGTGGACGAATCTATTTGTTTTATTAGTTGATATAGGTTACACTTGTGATATATTATTAATTGCGGTTTATGTTTTGATAATGTATCGAGTATTTCTCACCATTTTTAGTTCGCCTACAAAATAAATTATCAATAAAACACATAGGAAACCGAGTAACCACATAATGATAAATAGTTTTTATTCCCATACTTTGCACACGTTTCAAATCAGTTATTTAATATAAAATAGAGCATCTGCATACTGAATAATTACATACTGTTTTTCGTTCGTTATTGTCGTTATTAAAAGTGTATCTAACCACCTACTCTCTCGCAATGAGTGAATTCCAATGTACCAGACGCGACCTATGTCTTGTTTTGATTGAAAGTGACGGGAATTATGTTGTTGCTTTAACAAGTTATATACGGAATAATTTTATCAACTTTTCTGAGGCAAATATCGCTAAAATTGTCGCGAGTGTACAAAAAAATCTTATTACGAACTTTCGTCAACGCTACACTAAATCTGGCAGAAATAAAGAAAAAATTTTAAATCAGAATAGCCTGTGGTTGAATGCCACATTCACAGTAAATCTGGAAGATCCTACTTGTGAATCTGAACCTTCGACATCGACGGGGAAGCGAGGACGCCCTTCTAAAACCTACGAAGACAGTTCCGATAGAACACAAAGACGAAAAAACAAGGAGTTGCTTGAAACATGTGGCCTTGATTTTATACTGAATTCATATCTTCAAGGATTGAGATCTCAAGGGGAAACGGAAGAAGCATTCATTGTCGAAATTTTACGAGTATTACCCTTAGATAAAAAAAGTGAAATACGTCAAAATCTTTTAAATGAACCGGCACATTTAACAGCGTACTCTAAAGATGAAGCTCTCAGTATTTTTATAGAGTTGGACCTTAACATGGCACAGTATGAAAACATGAGAAATTGCTTAATTGCGAAGAACTGCGTATTATTTCCGTCATATAAATCAATTCAGGAAGCTAAAGGAATGTGCTACCCACCAAGATCAAGCATAGAAATTAATAATATTACAGCAAAAATAAAACTGCAAGATCTGCTGGATCACACTATTGCAAGAATTTTGAAAATCAATGGTGTATACAAAGCTGGCAAAAAACATTTAATGCTGTATTCGAAATGGGGCTGTGATGGCTCAAGCGGACAAAGTGAATACAAGCAAGTCTTAACTGAAGAGGATGAGTTAATTTCTGACACAAATTTATTTATATCTTCATTAGTACCTCTGAAACTTGTTGATATTAATACAAATGAAACTTTGTGGGAAAACCCTGTTCCATCATCAGTAAGATTTTGTAGGCCCATTTTAATAGAATTTTCAAAAGAGACACCAGAGAAAACTACAAGTGTAGTTAATGAAATTATAGCTCAAAGAAACGCTCTCACAACAAGCTTAATCAATAAAAATGGTGAAAGTATTGAAATCAAACACACATTATTTTTGACAATGGTTGACGGGAAAGTGGCTCAAGTTTTGTCAGAAACTTCATCAGGTGCTGTATGTACTGTTTGTGGTGCAAGACCTACAGAGATGAACAATTTAGAAAAAGTACAAAATAAACCTGTTGACGAAAATTCTTATCAATATGGGCTTTCGACTTTACATTGCTGGATTAGATTTATGGAACTAATTTTACATATATCTTATAATGTAGGCTTTGAAAAAACAAAAGAAGACATATGTACAAAGAAGGTTCAGAGAAGAACTTGGTTTAAATATAGATAAACCTAAGCAAGGTTCTGGTAACAGTAATGACGGTAATACAGCTAGACGATTTTTTCAAAATTATCAGTGCACTGCAGAAATTACCGGTGTGGATGAGGAATTGATAAAACGATTTTATGTTTTACTTCAAGTTATGTCTAGCGGAAAAGTAATTAATGCTACGAAATTTGGACAGTATGCTTTCGATACAGCACAACGATATGTTAGTAAATATATGTGGTATTATATGCCATCATCTGTCCATAAAGTCCTAATTCATGGGGAAAGTGTAATTCGGCATTATTCAGTGTTACCTCTTGGACAGCTCTCCGAAGATGCCCAGGAATCAAGGAACAAAGACTATAAACGATTCAGACTTCATCATGCTAGAAAATGCTCTAGAGTAGCTACAAATGAAGACGTTTTACATACACTTTTGTACACTTCAGACCCTTACATAACAAGTTTAAGAAAACCTTCCAATAAAAAGTCTATGGAACTTATAGATGAAGCTGTAGAGCTAGTAGAATAATATAATTCTATGTTATTTTCTTTTTCTTATTATATTTAATTAATAAGAGTAATTTTATGTGTTTATTTTGTATTAATTATAACATTTAGGTCACATTGTTTAAAATTAGTCGTAAATTTATGATAATTTTTCAATATTTCATGTTTTGTATTTTTTTACAATTATTAAATATATTTTTATATGCATAGACTGTATATTATTTTAAAGTACGTTTATCTCAGATTACCTAAAAAAAAATCAGCTGTATATCTATAAAAACATGGAAGTTATAGATTTATGACCCGAAACCGACTCGATCTCCACATAGTGCGGCGCTTCGCGCCTGCCGGGGGTTTCCCAGAGCTTTGGCTCACCCGCGCGGCGGTGGATCCAGTGGGATCTGCCGTCGGGCAACCCGTTACCCGCACTGAGCGGCCCGGGGGCGCGGCGCACTGAGCGTCGGGCCGCGTGGAAGACAACCACAATAAAAAACCAATTTCGGGGTGTAGAGCGGTGCAATTCTGCGTCGCTCCACAAAGCAGCAGAGCTAGACGGGGAGTCCGGCAACGGACATGTCGCAGGCAGGGGTTCAGCGGGAATAAGGCCTGGCTGTTGTCCCCTTTCCCCTGTCTTGTGACGGACGGAGGAGCTGCTGGGGGGGTTTTTAGTGGGTAGGCCCGGTCCGCTGGGGAGTCCCACATATCTTCGTGGTTTGGCTCGACCACGAGGAATGCGTAAATGCATTTTCCCCCCTCCCAAAAAAAAAAAGGGAGCCCCCGATACAATTGATTCGACAAAATCTAGGTG
Source organism: Schoenobius gigantellus (assembly GCA_963935595.1). Taxonomy (NCBI): domain Eukaryota; kingdom Metazoa; phylum Arthropoda; class Insecta; order Lepidoptera; family Crambidae; genus Schoenobius; species Schoenobius gigantellus. The sequence goes on from OZ012541.1 coordinate 51,804,387, forward strand.
TTTTTAACATAGAAAGAAAATAAAAGAAAAAACTAAAACAATATGGTAAAGTTATGCGTGATATATTATTTATGCATGTTGTGTTTGTATTTGTGTATGTGTGTGCGTGTCTGCGTGTGCGTATATAGACTTTAGGATTGCATGTTTATTTGTTTAGGTATGTTGTGTATATTTGTGTGTTTGTGTATATACAGATCCTTTTTTTTTTTTTTTTTTTTTCGAGGGGAATGCGTGACCGCACCATACTCGCCGTTGGCTAGACGGCGAGCGTGTGTGGGGCTCTCCTGGCAGAGTGCCAGGCCTACCCACTAAACCCCCCGGTGTTCTTCCTGCCCTTATGGACGCGCGTGGTAGGGTCAGGATAAACTAGTAACTTCGTAATACATTTCTTCTAGCTTGTCATACGTGAACTGTTCCAACCATTTGTTTATCATATTCCTAAATTTTTTTGAGCAATAATGTGTGATTTCTTTGTTTGTTTTGAGTATTTTATTATAGAGTCGAGGGGCTACGTATGTGAAGTGTCGTTTAGCTAATTTTGAGTGAGTTGTTGGGGTTGTATATTTGAGGACTCTTTTTTTCTTGTCTAGAGGTATATGTGGAACTATCTTGCTATGAAATCGGCTCAATGTTAAAGTTATATAAAGTTTTCTTATTGTTGAAACGTTTGCTTGCTTGTACAACAATTCAGTTGGGAATCGATAGGGAAGATTCAATGCAACTTTTAGAATGGCTCTTTGAGCTCTCTCAAGTTGCATTATGTGGGTTTTTGCAGCGTTGCCCCAAACACATATGCAATATGTGAGTAAGCATTGACAAAGTGATTTATATGTTGATAAGAGGAGTTTGCGATCTGCAGCCAGACGTAACTGCTTAAATGTAAAAATTAGTCTTCGGGCTTTAGCTGATACAATACTTAAATGTTGTTTCCACTGAAGGTTGTCGTCCATTGTAACACCTAGATATCTTATTAGCGGGACACGAGAAAGAGTTGGGCAGTTGCAGTTTGGTTGAATATTTCGATTACATGGATAGATGTGTAATCTAAGAGTTAAATTACAATCTGGGCTATTGGCTTTAGTTTTACTGAAGCAAAGGAACTTAGTTTTTTGCGCATTTATCGAAAGAAGATTATCTTCCAACCAAGAAGTTATGTAACATAAGCCCTTTTCCGCTATGTTTTTAACATCTTTCCATGTTTTTTTGTGAAATAAAACAACAGTATCATCTGCAAACATGACGGTATCAGCACTCGGGACTTCTAATTTACATAAATTATTTAAATATAGTAAAAATAGGGTTGGACCAAGGGTGCTTCCCTGTGGAACGCCATAACTACATTGTGCACTATTACTATAGTGGTTATCTACCCTCACAATTTGACATCGATCTGTCAGGTAATCAGCAAACCAGGAGTAGACAACCCCCCTCACACCATAGTTTTCCAGGCGTGCAAGCAATATAGGAATCGAGACCGTGTCAAAAGCTTTCTGGAGATCAAGAAACACTCCGACACAATAAAGACGCCCTCGCACTAAAACTTCAAAAAACAAAATTCAGTGTTTTAATAGATGAATCTACAGATATTGCCTGCTCCAAAACTATGTGCATTGTGGTTAAATTTTACGATACTACTAATTCAAAAATTGAAACATGTTTATGGGAGTTAGTCCCACTGTTTAGACAAGGCGATTTTGACAAAAATGTAGAAGGCTGCACTGCAAATGTAATATATGAAGCAATTATTAAAAGTTTTTTTGATCGGGATGTACCTCTAAAAAATATTATTGGATTTGCATCAGATGGGTGTGTGTAACGTTATGATGGGCGCGCACAATTCTGTTAGCAGTAAATTGAAAAATAATTTTCTGAGCATCAAAATATTCAAATGTATACGAGTATGACATTCCATGCACCTTTGTGCCAGTGCGGCCTGTAAAGAGTTACCGCGGCACTTTGAGGATCTTGCGAGAAATATATATAGCTTTTTTAAAAACAGCTCGAAGAGGCAGGCTGAATACACAGAAATTCAGATTTTTACAAATAGCAAAATACACAAAATTCTCCATCCCTCTCAAACGCGATGTTGTTAACAGAATACTTGAGCAATGGGGCAGTTTACAATTATTTTTTTCTAAAAAATGGCTCGATGAGCGTGTCTTTGCCACAGAAACAATTTACCACGACCTAAATGACCCTTTTGTCAAATTGTATTTTCTATTCTTGCAATGGGTGTTGCCAAAATTCGTGAAACTAAATTATTATTTCCAGAGTAGTAATCCGAAATTGGTAGAATTGGATGAAAGGATGACAATGACATTCAAAGAATTGTTATATTGCTTTCTTTCACGAGACTATGTCAATCAAACAGATTTTGCAGAAATTAATCCGGATAACTGCGATAATCATATCCCTACGTTATATTTAGGTGTGAAAATTTTTAATGAACTTAAAAAACCGGACATTATTAATAAACCAGATCATTTGAAAGAATTCCAAACCAGAGTTAAGAAATTCTTAAAAAAGATTCAAAAAAGATACGATTTTTCCGACCCCTTATTACCTTTATTAAAATATCTTATGCCAGAAGAAGCTATCAGTGAAAATATCCGGAAAATATTTCCCACATTAATGCCTATAGTCGGACAACTGCTTATAATTACAAGAGATGAAGATCTTCATCAAAAAATCGATGACGAGTATCGCAAATGAAGACGGACCACTTTTGGTCAAGAGTTTTAACGCAATCTGAACTCGGCTGCGAAAATTTAGCCAGTTTTGTCCTTAGCGTATTATTCCTTCCACACGCCAATGCAGACTGTGAAAGAATTTTTAGTGAGGTCAATTTGATTAAAACAAGAACAAGAAATAAAATTATTACTTCCACAATAAATTATTAATTTGCACCTTGTAATTATTATAATAAATTGTTTTCTACCACCTTACATTATATAATTATACATTGTTAATGTGGGTAAATAACAAGTTATAAATAAGTTTATAAAATATTTAAGGGTAATTTGTTAATAAATTGTGTTTTCTTTGGGGGTAGGTACGTGTGTGTCGCACTAACCACATAAATAGGGCCTTACATTGTATAGAATCAGTCGTTTCGTACTATCCGTGCGACGCATACATACTTCTGCCTCCCCTAATTTTGCTCGTTTTTAGAACGTATGTGTTTTGTATTTTCCGCGATATTTAGTTGTCAGTAAAGTTCACAGTTCCTACATTTTGTTTTTATTGCACAACGCTTTGGGACGCCTACAATGTGGTCCTTCGAGCCGGATCTAATGTATCGGACGCCGTCTAAAATGGTAAACACCCGCAGTACCGTGCAGAAGGAGCGAGAAGCGCAGGAAAATGTGGAAAAACCACTACAGGAAGTTCCTACTAAGCCATCAAATAGAATTGCGCATGATGGTGAGCAATCGCAGTCACACAACGATGGGACATTCAAAATAACGGTCAACAGTTTAAAATCAGATTACCGACCGTTATCTGTTCCGGCGTCACGTACCGGGGCAAAGTCCAAGCTGTCCAGAGGCACATCGTCATCGCTGGCCAGGAGAAAGCAGCTGGAATACGAAGCGGCTCGACAAAAAGCGAAAATCAAAATGGAGCTTATCGACAAAAAGCTCGAGGCCGATTTGGCCAACTTAACGGATGAAGAAGAGATGAGCAATACAGTCCACACCGTGAGCCGCACTCTTCAGTTCAAAGGGAGTGAAGTAGAAAAATGGTTGGACCAAAGCCAGCGCGCAATTGAACTTGCACAGCAAGCCCCCGAACCCGGTACCCTGCTGGGCTTGCAGTGCCCGCCGGCGGCAGTAAGCCCCGGCACCTCCAATGATGGGACAGTTCATATGCAGCGACAGCGACTGCACTGCAAAATTTAACCGCCAACTCCGCTTCACAAAGAGGTGACAAAAACCTCCTTAGCCGCATGTGCACCCGCAGAGACCTCCCTAGCTTTTCTGGGGACCCGTTAGACTGGCTCCAATTCAAGCAGGCTTACGAGGAGTCAACAAAAGTGTGCGGCTTCAGCCCGAAGGAAAATATGGGAAGACTGCGGAAGTGTCTTCATGGCCCTGCTAAAGAAGCGGTGTCAGCTTTGATGATCAGCGCCACATCACCTGATATTATCATATCAACATTGGAGCTACAGTTTGGAAATGCCGACAGCATCAATAACAAAATAATTCAAGGGATACGGAGGCTGGCCCCTTTGTCGACGGAATACAACAAAGATATTGTACCATTCTCCGTGAAAGTACAGAACTTCATTGCGGCAGTGAAAGCAGTCGGAGGGAACGAGTACTTACAAGATGTCAATATTGTAAACATTATTTTGTTCAAGCTTCCATCAGTGTTGATATCGAAGTGGTCGGATTATAGTTTTCCTATAATAAAAAGAAACGAGAAACCGCGATTGGAAATTTTGGGCGAGTTCCTGAGTGAAGAGGCTGTGAAAATTACGACCACGGTTTTTTTTTTGAGGGACCTATGCTGTTAGCCGCAGATGGCTGTTACAGCTTCACCTTAATTATTATTAGAAGAAGGCGAGAACTTTGGTGGGTCCTCAAGCCTCGTTTGGCTTACCTAACCTGATGGATTTCTAGCTCAGAGAGGCATCACCACGAGGGGTGTCCCGCTATCTGAGTAGAGTCACCAGGCGGTTATAGCCGGTGCGGGGAGCGGCTGCAACGCGAGCGCGCCTCTGAGGCTCGGACGCTCGAGATCGCCGTGTAGTGGAGGGTGGTGAGAATCGACCAGGCAATATCTGTACCTGGTATATCGCTGACTGTGTAGACCGGGCCTTCGCACTCTTGTTCTACGAGTGCGGTGTGTGGGACTAGTGCGTGAGTGTGCAGTGTTTGATCGAGAATTGGAAATCGGGGGAAGAAGATCATTCGCTCGCGTGATCGGGTCGGGGGGATCGAGGAGGATGTTCCTCGGTCGACGACTGTTGGCCGTTACACTACGGATGGGGGTGTAATTGGCCGCCTGTCTAATAAGGGAGTTTGGGTGGATAGTGGCGCTAGCGAAGTAGCGTTCGGAAATATCACGGATGTGAGCCTCAACCGATGGGAGGTCGACGTCGTGATGGAGGTTGACATTGCGCATGTAGTAGGGAGCGCCGGTGGCGCGGCGCAAGAATCGGTTTTGAGTAGGTACGTGTGTGTCGCATTAACCACATAAATAGGGCCTTACATTGTAAAGAATCAGTTGTTTCGTACTATCCGCGCGACACATACGTACTTCTGCCTCCCCTAATTTTGCTCGTTTTTAGAACGTATGTGTTTTGTATTTTCCGCGATATTTAGTAGTCAGTAAAGTTCGCAGTTCCTACATTTTGTTTTTATTGCACAACGCTTTAGGACGCCTACACACGGTATTTTAATATTTAATGACGAGACGTAAAAATTTGAATTCAGTCATCATCCCAATTGAACCAGATGCCGCAGTGATTTTTAATACATTCAACCTAACTAATGTTGAAGAGAAATCGCTCGACGCAATCAAAGTAGATTTACGCAGCACTTTACACCAAAAGCCAAATCCCATTTCGAATACTTATGTACATCTCATGATAAAAACCTTCGTTTTTCGTCAAATCGACTACTCACGTGCCCATTCCATCATACAGATATTTTCCATTCCTTCTTCGTTCAATCGATTCTGTCTTGGAACACGCTCCCTCTTGACATTAGAATGTCCACTAGTCCGTACGCTTTCAAGAAGCGGTTACGTAAATGTTTGTCGGGAGAACTTTAATCACGTTAGGTTGTAGATTTATTAGCATGTATCCTACTTTTTGATTCATTAGTATATATTAATGTTTATATATATGTATGTGTATATATATTTCTATATATATTATATATGTAATAGGGGAAGGTGGCCTAAAACGGGTAAGCTAAGGAAATGGTTAGAAAAATCTATAAATTACCTTTATAACAATAAAAACTTTTTTTACGTTATGAGATAGAATATTTATCGAGCATCAAAATAAAACATAATATGATGGCACCATATATCAAATATTTATTTAATAAGATAAATACAAAACCCTTTTAAAAACCCGTTTTGCCCACATGTGTGCCTAAAACGGGTAACCCCCTTCGAGCAAAACAGGTATGCTTAGGATAGAGTCATATTTGGACAGGCTATAACATGTTTATATTATAATTATTAAAAAACTAAAACTGTAACATATTTTTGCAGGAAACTTCCTTCAGAAATCTTTTTACATTGAAAAAAAACTTACTTTATATTTTTCTAAATAAAGAAAAATATAAACAAATGTAACAAATGTTAATTAACTTACTTATAACAAATTCAGTCTTTACCCATAACATTTTTAAATAATTTGAAATCTTTAACAAAGAAAAATCAAAATAAGATGAACTTAACACTTTTCTATATCATAACGGGTGGATAGTAGGTACCCGTTTTGCCCTACCCGTTTTGCCCAAGAGCACATGTTTATGCAAAATTACAATAACCTCAAATTGGAAGGTAATACCGGTAGACTTTCTACCTTAATTTAAAGTTAAATAGTGCTAAAATAAGATGGTAACACAAATAGCATGACTCGTATAAAGATTTTTGACTAATCGTAAGACACTTGCCTTTATTTTTTTTAATAAAGTCACTAAAAAACTTTCGTTGCATACACCTACGCTATTACACGACTCCGGCGTCCGAGCAAAACTGATCGAAGTTCGTCGACGTTCGGGAAATCTCGGCATACGAACACAATAACCCTAACGCTTGATACAGCAGTGTACGAGTACTTACCCGTTTTAGGCGGCCCACCCGTTTTAGGCTACCTTCCCCTAAGGTTTATCAGTTTATCAATTAATATTATTCGTTTCATATCTATTTTGTTAATTACAAAAAATTCTTGTCCATCTACCACAACAGTCTCTCAACCACCCTAAGGTTGACTGGTAGAGAATGCCTAAGGCATTAAGTCCGCCTTTGTACTTCTTTTGTACATAAAGAATAAATAAATAAATAAAAGCTAACGAAACATATGAGAGGTATGTATTTAACCAAATTACACAAAAAGAAGATCAACAATTTGATGAGTTCTTGACTAATCTCAAAAGCAAAATTAAAAATTGTGCATATGGCAGCTTAGAAAGCAGCATATTGAGAGATCGAATAGTACTCGTCATTAAAAGCGACTCCACAAGAGAGAAATTGCTTGCTTAAAATGATCTTACACTACAAAGAACAAAAGATATACTCGTATGTTGTTGAACGAACAGGTCAAAATGCAAGTTACCAATATGAAACAAGCGGCAATAGTAGATACAAATAGTGGTAAAAGCAAAAGGCCTAACAAGAATAAAGAAAAAGATGAAACATATCATTGCAAAAGATGTGACACAAGACATGGACAGAGGTCATGCCCTGGTTTACTATTGTTTACCAAAAAACGTATGACAAAAGATCGTTTTACAAACAAGGTATTAAAACTAATCATTTGACAAACTTTCATTTCGCAAACGTTATTACTTTAAAAGGAATCATTTGACATAATACAGGTATCGCAAATGTTTTACTTAGAAAATATTTAAACTGTTAAAATATTATTTTAAAAATGTTCATTTGACTAAATAATTCGTTTGCCAAATTGGTGATGTTACAAAAAGTTTGTAAATAAATTATTAGTCAGGTAACATTTAAAGGGTAAGAACCTAATCTAACCTAACCTACAGTTTTAGCCAATAAGTTGCTTTTTCAATAAGTTTGAAGCTCCGCTCTGTATGGTCACAATATCAAACCTAACCTAACCTACAATTTAATCCTCTTCGTTCTTTTTTTTTCTTAACCGCTTCCGCCCCCCGACCCCATCGAGCAGGGGGGCTGCGCCCTGCTGCGCCCCCCTGCACCCCTTGCTCGTAGCTACGGACTCGAAAGCTGGTGGGGTCAGGGTTGACTAATTCCGATATTTACCAAACAATGCATTTTGTCAAATGTTATTTATACTTTACGTTGTTTTGCCAACTAACATGTTTCAAAAATAATTAATTTGTGAAATAATGTTTTGCCATAATGATTTTTTTTTAGTAAATATATTGTCTAATGATCGGTTTATTAAACAATAGTTTCTAAAATGATAAATTTATTAAGTATAGTTTTGTCAAACGTTATTTTTCAAATGAAAATTTGTTATTTGTTTTTTGTCAAATGATTGGACACCCATGCCCTGCCTTTGGAAAAGAGTGCAAACACTGCAAGAAGAAAAACCACTTTACCAAATGTTGCAAAACTAAGAAAGTACAGGCATTTAAAAAAACTGTTACACAGATAGTATGAGTGAAGATAGTGAATCAGAACTGTGTCTCAGCAATAAATACAGATATAGATACAGAGGAATTCAGAGGATTGATACGAAACTGCCTTATTAGAGCAAAAGATTAAAGTAAAATTCAAGCTAGGAAGTCAATGTAATGTTATAACAAAAAAAAATGCTGACCAAGTGAAATGTTTACTGTACCCATCTAGTACAAAGTATTCAATGTCATTTTGTAATCATAAAATTCCTGTTGTAAAATACAGACAAAAATTAAAGAATTCTTGCAAGGAAATAAAGTTCATCGTTGTTGATTGTGAAGTCACAACTATATTGGGAAAAATAACTTGTGTAAAATTAAATTTAAATAAAAGATTAGACATTATTTCCAAAAATGATAAGCTTTTTGAAGGCATATCCTGCTTAAAACAATTTAAATTTAAATATGATATAGATCTGGTTGATGATCCAAAATTGCCAATCTGTCCAGCAAGAAAAGTCCCACATATTATAAGGGAAGAGGTCAAAAGAGCTTGATACCATGCTATCAAGCTCTTTTTTACAAAATTATAAAACCTGTTACAGAGCCTACGCCTGCTGTTTCTCCTATGGTTGTTGTGAGAAAAAACAACAAAATAAGGCTATGTATAGACCCATCAGAGATAAATAAAAACTTGAAGAGACGCTTTTATCCTTTAAACACAATTGAAGAAATATCATGTAGGCTATCAGGGTCATCAGGCTATCAGGTGGTTTACTCTGCTCGACTGTAAAAAAGTATTTTGGCAGCTAAAAGTCACGTCACGCACTTCAGAGTATCTAACCTTTAGCACACCATTCGGCAGATAATCTTGATTAAGAATGCGTTTTGTTTTTCAGCAAGTCATGAGCTCATTACTCGCGAACGTTAAAAATGCTGAAGTGTCAATGGATGACGTGCTCCTGCACGCCGCTTCTAAACAAGAGTTAAAACAAATCACAAATACAGTATTGAAAAAAAATTTAAGACGCAGGACTGAAACTCAATAAAGAAAAATGCATTTTCTTTACGCAAGAAGTTGAGTTTCTGGGCCATATAGTAACAAAAAATAGACTGATGCCAGATCCTGAGAAGCTGGAAACCATTAACAAATTGAAAAAGCCTGAAAATATGAAAGAACTGCAACGATTCCTCGGATTAATAACTTACCTTTCAAAGTTTATTAAAAACTTGGCAGATATAACAGAAACTCTAAAGCCGGCTTTTGACTATAGGATGTAATATATATTACATGTTCAGCTATATATTACATCCCGGGTTTGCTGTTCTCACTATCAGATATATTTTTTAGAATAGTTCAGCTTCTATGATCCTTACATCATAACGTCTTTTATTGAAACGGTTGACCTCTCGTTATTAAATGGATAATATGGAAATTGTTTTGCTAGATACTTTCGATAGTTCATCAGACGAAAATGATGCAGTATTCGATTTACATGTCTCATTATTTAGAAAAAATACAATAAACGTCGATTCTGGATATCGAATCTTAATAGACTAAAGGCCTTACTAATAACCATTGTATAAACCTTGTATAGTTAAGTAGTGTTTTGTCTCTTTTGTTCGAATTTGAAATGTCATTCGAGTGAACGTGACAAAACACTGTTTAACTAAATCAGGCGTATACAATGGTTATTAGTAAGGCCTTAAGAAAAGATTATAGTGAATTTCTTATTACGTTTCTCCATGCAGCATCCTTAATTTCATTCATTTTATACTCTTCAAGATTAGTCGTAAACCTAACACTTTCTATAAAATGTTCCATTATAGGGATAAATACGTAAATAGGTAAATACGTAAAGAAAAGATTGCGAACCAAAATACCCAAAAATCATAACACGCGGACAGCTATGTAAGTACGTGCGCATGACCGTCACGATTCGAAATGAAGGTGAGGCAGGGGCAGAGGTGCGGTGTGCGGGAACGTGAGGTAAAATATATCGCCTTCAAATATAGCTCGGTCGGGCGAAAAAATATTTACAGTTTGGGGTGTAATATATATTATAGCACAGTGAGAACGGTCTCGTAAAAAAGTATGGCAAGCGATAAAATATTATATCTCAAAATGTAATATATATTACATTATATCCCATAGTCAAAAGCCGGCTTAAGAGTTTTGCTTCAAAAGGATGTAGACTGGTATTGGGACATAGATCAAGAGAATGCCTTCTTCAAACTAAAGAGATTACTGAAGAGTCCTCCTGTACTAGGCTATTATGACCCTAAGGTCCCAATATTGTTATCTGTTGATGCAAGCAGTTATGCTTGTGGATGAGTACTAATACAAAACGAGAGGCATATTGCTTACTGTGCAAAGTCTTTCACAAAAACTGAACAGACTACAGCCAGTTGGAAAAGAAGCAAATGCAATACTGGTAGCGTGCATAAAGTTTTACAGTTATATATGGGGTTGTAAAGACTTAACAATCGAAACTGAGCACAAACCCCTTGACACTATTTTTAAAAAACCATTGACCGAAGCGCCACCTAGACTTCGAAGAATGTTCTACCAAATATTGCCTTATAATGCCAAGATAACCTACAAAAAAGGAAAAGAGCTCTATGTTACGGCACATTATCCAGAGATTGTAGAAATTTAAGTTGAGAAGAGATAAATGATTATACTTTGGAAATTTGTGCTATATGTCCATTCTCAAAGTATAGAAGAGAAGATATAGTACAAGAAATATATAAAAATCAAGAATTAAAGAATTTAAAAATACTATATTGAAAGGATGGTCTGACAACATAAAAGAATTGAATGATTGCTTATAAAAATATTGGTACTATAGAGAAACCCTCAGCGTGTATAATAATATGATATTTAAAAATGACCGTGTATTTATGCCTCAATCAATGGTACCACTAGTAGTAAAACAATGTCACTTGAGTCATAAAGGCATACGTGGTACGTTACAATTAGCTAGAGATTATGTTTACTGGCCCACCATGACAAAAGACTTGACAGTTTATGTGAAGAATTGTAATATATGTCAAAAAATTCAGAAAGACAATCCTATGGAAACAATTCTACAACAGAATATTCCTGATCGACCATGGAGCATTGTAGCTTCTATTTCAGCTAAATGGTAAAGATTATTTAGTCATTGCAGATACCTACTCTGGCTATTTTGATTTTAAGGAGCTATCTAAAACTAGCAGCTTGAATGTTATCAAAGAGCTAAAGTTGTGGTTTTCTATCTTTGGTATACCAGATGTGCTACAAACAGATAACGGCAGACAATATGATTCATCAAGAAGTTCTCCAGAGTGGAATTTTGAACACAGACTGTCCAGCCCACACTTTGCTCGACATATTCTCAGACCTATCTAATATACTATACACACAAAAAACATAAAACTGAACCAGAACTGTCAAAGTCAACCTCAGTTTTCCGCGGAGTTATATTCCTATTTAAGTTTGTTCGATTTTATTTTTTCATTAGAATATCTACAATAAATACAGAAGTGCCCTGTGTAGATACTGGAGGTCATGATACATGTCTTCCTCTATTTTTTCTTTTCAAATAACATTGACTGTCAACTTGACAGATTCACAGAATGAAAGCTCGCTCCAAAATTGATCTGAGTGCTTGCTTGCGTCCGTGAGCAGTGCAAACAATTATATATGTTTACAATTGTATATATGTAATGGGTTGTTTGCATGCATGCAAACTTCTGCACTGTTATCTAATTATGAACCGCACTAATACACTAATGCATTGTACTAATACCCGGCAAACATCTTGAACAATTTCACAGATAATAAATATTTGCGCAGTTGCAGTATTATTTAGTACAAAAACTTTTACTGCGCATGTATTTTTTATCTGTGAAATTGTTCAAGATGTTTGCCGGGTACCTATTCGGTGACACCTGTGACATCACTAGGTTTAAAAAAAAGAAAACATAGAACGTAAACGTTTATTTTGTGACTTTAAACACAACCTATATTCATAATCGAGGTTGTTCCATTCTATTGCCATTCCGATCTGTCAAAATCACCAAGCTATCTTGGACACAGTATAGCAACATTGACATAAATTCAACATGGCCGCTACTCAAAAATGGTGGATAAAAGTTGGTTTCCAAACCTAGCAATATGGGTATAAAATGAAAGGCCTTAAAGAGTAGAGCATTATGAACTTAGGAAAATTGCTCTTTATTCAACAAGGCCGCCGCTCAAAAAAAGCGGACAAAAGTTCGTCTCGAAACCCAGCAATATGGGTATCAAATGAAGGCTTTGATGAGTAGAGCACTATGAACTTAGCAACATTAACATACATTCACCATGGCCGCTGCTTTTAAAAAAAGGTGGATTAAAGTTCGTTTCCAAACCTAGCAATATGGGTATCAAATTAAAGGCCTTAAAGAGTAGAACATTATGAACTTAGGAAAATTGCCCTTTATTCAAAATGACCGTCGCTCTAAAAAGGCGAATAAAAGTTAGTTTCCAAACCCAGCGATATGGGTATCAAATGAAAGGCCTTGATGAGTAGAGCACTATAAACCCATCAATATTGACGTAAATTCAACATGACCGCCGCTCAGAAAGGCGAATAAAAGTTAGTTTTCAAACCCAGCAATATGGGTATCAAATAAAAGGCCTTGATGAGTACCTAGAGCACTACGAACCTAGGAATATTGTCCTAATTGTCCTAAATCGATATAGCCGCTGCTCAAAAAAGGCAGAATAAAGCTAAAACTTTATGGAATAAAATGGAGGAAAAAACTAAACACTGTTAAGCATTTTGATGGCGAAACGTAGTTCGCGGGCACAGCTAGTTTAGAAATAAAAATCTTGTTTGCAGAAACAAATCTTATTCTGCTTCAACTTATTTTTCTGCGTGCACATAATTTCTCAGGTACAAATAACGAAGTATACACAATGTATTGTCTTTTTTATTAATATAACATTACAATAAAATTATGACATGCATTAACCATTGCAACATTTGCAGCACTGCTAACAAACAATAGGACAATCATAGTAGACTAGGTGAAGGTACTTACAGAAAATAATAAATAATAAGTATTTCTTTATTAGTCATTTTTATACAGCCGATGTTTATTTTTGCATTATACCTAACTGCAATTGATTCACAAATGTATGAAAATCGTATCGATTCATTCAATTAATCGATAAACGATCAGAAGGTCACTTCACTTTGACCTTGTAGGTCAGAACCGTCAAATGTGGCCTATTAAAGTTGCCGGATTACAGTCTTCTCTTATTGTTATTGTTGTTCATGCTCGCATTTATTGTGCTCACCTTGCAAACTATTGCGCAAGCCACAAGGCTATACATACAATACATTTGAATACCCAAGATACCTATTTACGGAGTACTATTATAAGTTCTGTGACCTTGTACTGTATTATTTCAAATCCTACTAGATTAAAACACTTTTACAAGATTTTATTACAGTATGAATAATACCTCATGAAGGATATTATTTTTAGTATCTATGAAAAGCGCGAATGGACAACATACGTCTTACCAATAAAAAGGTATATACTTTTTTATTGTTTCATTTATCTTGAACAGATGTTGTGACAGATTCAAAATACTAACATTATATTCTTATTCGACTCCGCTACTAAGACGAATGAGAGTAGAAATGTAAAAAAAAACCCGCTAAAGTACTGCGGGCTCAAGGCACGGAGCAAAGAGGAAACATAATTTTAAGTGCCATTTTTAGTAACATTGTAAGCGTGTTGGCTAGATCAAGCTGTAAGCTTGCATTGTGAGTGAATAAATAAATAAAGAGGAGGTGGCCGCTGCAATGTGGTCCCGACGAAACGCATTTATACTCGTAGTTTTAGAATTCAGCTCTAGAGGCATTACAATCAGTGTGACTTCATTAAACGGTAACGAAATACGTAAAGGTGTCCACAAACATTTTGTTTTGGAAGTTCAAATATAGCATAACGCCAAAAGGGTCTTCTAAAACGTTACGATGCGTTTATTAACGATAAGAAATTATCTTTTCACTTGTAAGTGAAACTTACATCAGGTGGAATGGAGTCATTTGCTAGGCCCACTATATAAAAAAAAGTACTTTATGGCTTATTTATTTTTCATGGAAACTTTTCCTCTGAAACACTTCGACACACCAAGATGAAGATTTTTTATACGACGTAACGCCATCTAGCGTGAGAATACAGAAAAATAAAACTGTATTGAACGCATTCACATAGCGTGCTTTTCGAGTGCTTCCTGTACATGACACTAAGCGTCCGTCTCACCCCGCCTTGACTTTACATGATTTCGAAGAAACCTCCAAACGTCTCTTTATATTTTCTTGGTGGTCTCAAGAATGGTCTGAAGTCGTTTTATGAAAAAAAATACATTATTGCATTATAACATATTTTAATATTTTTTTTACTTTTTTAGACATGTCATATTAAAATATGTATCTTTAAAATAAATAATCGTTATGTAAATAAATAAACTGATAAAGCCTGTAATATTTCTAATAATATGGTTTGTAGAAACCGTATGAAGGTCCCCTTAGGCCTCCTTCGTAAAGCTTACGTGTAAAATATTTACGGCAGTAGTTAAAAATTAATTATCACGAGTCTTCGTTAAGCTTGTTGCAAAAAAAGGATTTTTAGATTTTAACATCCCGGCAAGCCGGAACCAACCACCCCGTGTAAAGTTAAAGTTTTAGACGACTCGACACTGAACATCTAAACAACTCAATTGGACATTCGTTTCTTTGAATGGTACGATACTGGGCAAAATCATTATGATTAAGGACTGTTTATCGTTGGCATCTTCTCATAAAATTCTCTAAAATGTTGAGTCTTAATACTATACAAATTCGTTCAATGTCTACAACTTATTGAATATCATGGTCATTTGATGCTAACGTCAACCGTAACATAACTACATAGGGGGCGTCCATTAACCACGTCAGGTTTTTAGGCTTCTTTTTACACCCCCACCCCCTTGGTGATGCGTGGGAACCCAAGCTTCTCCCCCTCCCACCCCTCTCTAACATCACGTGTGTTTATTTTATCAAAAAATCTTAAATATTTCAAAATAGTTTTCTAAATAAAATGTGATATAAGCTATAGATGTTATGTATATAACAATCTTTTAATAACGGATTATTTAAATTTTAGTTTCTTCAACTGAATCTATTGCTGTTTACTTAACATAAGCTATGGTTCAAATAAGCATCACCACTTTGCTGGTGCTGACATCTGGCTAATTACAGTTGGTAACTGGAACTGTAATTTTTGAAAGAAATTTTATCTACTTTTCTAGTTAAGTGATCTTATGTGTTACGGCGGCGTGCATGATAGCAGTAATGATGTTAAGTTTCTTTCAAAAGTGACAGTTCTAGTAAGCAACCGAAGTTAGAGAATAGGCTTGCTGATGTTAGCCTCGTTTTGCGTTTCTTATAACGCCGGCTCCAAACGATGGCCCCAACGCCACTCGTCCAACGTGTGGCTCTAGAAAATGGCATTGGCTCCAACGTTGGGGCAACAACGCGTGGAGCCGGGCGCAAGGCGTTGGGGCGAACGTGTGGAACAGGCGTAAGAAATGTTAACATTTTTAGCCGCGCTAATTATTATAAATGAAGGTAGGAACTGATTTTTCATGCTGAATTTTGACGCCTCACCTACTTAGTCCAATAAATTAATATTTCTAATAATACAAATTAGAATCGGCTAAACTATAAATAATTTTCAATTGGTCTTTTAAATTTGCTGAAAAATATTTTTTTTTTTCACGCTAAAAAGAGTCCTAATGTCAAATTTGAAAGTGGCATCAAAGGACCCATCTATTTAGCATGGGTATTTGAACTTTTTGTGGCAAAATTGTTTGAAATCTGTGCTTATCTAGAACGCGCCTATAATGTCATACAGCACATCACAGTATGGCATTTTCGGGCATAGTTGCACGAAAATATACACTTGATTTCCATACAAAAATATTTGCTTACAATTTTCAGAGGTAGTTCACTGGTGTGTACCTACTACGTACGAGTATATACAACATAGTTATGTTAATTGCTCCTAGCTGCAGAGACATCCGTCGGATTTGGCGGGCGGTCGGCTCTTGTGCCGCGGCAGAGTCACGACACCGTAGCTTTGGTCGCCCTGAAACACCCACTTCTGTAATGCTAACTCTATACAATCTGCTTTGCAGGTGCTCAGTAGGTAAACTTATAGATAGAGTACGTTATGATGTGAGAACCTGTAAAGTTAGCCATACACGTTCCGGTTTACCTGCAGGTTTACTTGTCCACGTGTGTAATGCAAAAATTTGCAAGAAATATGCTCATGTTTACCCAAAAGCCGCAAAATCAAAAACATTTATTTGGTGCCCTGACAAAGTCGGTCACAGTCATATTATTAAAATTATTGTTATATTGTAGTCTGGACTCCGCACGCCATCATTTATGTCATAAAGTCTATTTTCGATTTAAATTAACCTTATAATTGTAGTGTCATCTATATAGTTCATGTGTTGATCGTTATTTTGTTGGGCACGATGTGGCTGCCTTCAAAAAATTGTTACATTTACTAGGTTAAGGATTTTTGTAACGATGTAACAATTCCTGGTGGTTCAAATAAATAAATAAAATATCAAAAAATACAAAAGTAAAATATTCTCACCTCAACACTCACTACCCTCAGAGGCTGCTTAGAGTACAATTTATGCGCCAGCGTCATGAATATTGACTCGACATTGTCACACTCAGAGTCGAGGAGAGCAGATGTCTCAAACAACTGGAACAACATGGTTTGATTATTTTATATCAGTCAGTCAGTATACACACTGGCACAATAAGTGGTACACATAAAATGTTTAAATATAAATAACATTTTTATTTCACAAATTATAACTTATACACACTGTAACATTTAGTTAACATCTAAAGTGGGATGCCAAAAAACATTTAGGCAATTTACAAGAAATACCTAAATATATTAAATTAACTAAACCTGGCTTTAAAACAGTTTATTAGAGTCTGTCTAATGAAAGATGAGAGTGAGTTTTTGCAGCGCTGGCAACATTTGAAAAAAAGTTTATCGCTGACATAACCTCTCATAATAGTATTTACGGATATTTCATTGAAATATTGTCGAATATGCCGAAAACCGCTCCTACGGTGAAGGAAAATATCGTGAGGCAACCTGCATACATCTGCGAAGAAATTCAATGGTTCATGTGAAGTCGACCAATCCGCACTCGGTCAGCGTGGTTGACTAAGGCCTAATCACCCTAAAATAGGGTAGGCTTTGAGCCCCTCGGTGAGGACACGTATATGAGCTGTGATGACGATGATGATGATGCCGAAAACATTGGTGCAAGAAAGTTATTGTACAACATGATTAATAAATACAAGGATATCAAATGTGAAATGGATACTGTATTTTACGAAAAACAACAAAGTTTACGTTTGATATCGGATGCGATTGGTAAGTTTTGATACTTAATACTTTAGTATATGATACGTAAATAGTTCGATTTAAATTGTAAATACTATCTTTGCTCTTGCTCTTACGATATTGGCATTATACTATCATATGTTTTCGGTATCGGGGTGCGGAATGTTCATACTAAAACTACTAAGGGAATCGTGGGTAGAATCATAGTGCAAAAGTCACCATACTTACACTACATATGGAGGTTTTAGAAAAAGTCAAAATATTTTTTACGAGTTTAGGGAGGCTAAAACGGTTATGGAAATGCAGAAAGCAAAGATCAGACTATAATCCAATTGTTTGTGTGGTTCTTGCCAATTTTATTAATTAGTATTCTGGCTATTACAGGTGCTTTGACGGATAATCCAAGTAGTCTAGAGGCAATGAAACAACATACAGGAAAACTGAGAGGGTTTGATTGAAGAGTCTGACATGATGTACACAGAAAGTCATTACTTGACTTATATTAATAAAAATTATATCATTTCTCTATAAAAAATACACTATGTGTTTAGTGTTTTTTACCAATACATCCTCTACCTCACAAACTAGGATTCCTTGTAATATGGGTAAATCCGTCTTCAGTAAATAAGTACATTAATTATTACTGCGAAGGTGCGTGCACCTGCATTTGCGAGTCTTGAATATACCACGTCGACCAGATTTGAAGGAATTCCTTCGGCTTGAATCATCTTTACGTAATGGTGTTAAAGAATTTGGTCGTACGTCATCCAATTAAAGAGTAACCCAATTGATTATGATGTTCAATCCTCAAGTGTTAACAAGGTATAAAACCTGAAAAGATAATATAGTTTTTACCCTTTCGTTTTACGTGAACTTAATCTTGATGAAATTTTTAGAATTCCTTAATTTAATAAAATATTAAATTTAAATATAGTATCAAAACCATTTATTCCAACTACCCGTACGGTTAACAGCCCCTTCTAGCCCTTCAGACCCACAAGATCAAGGTGAAGTGACCTTCTGATTGTTTATCGATTAATTGAATGAATCGATACGATCTCCATACATTTGTGAATCAATTGCTGTTATTAAGCAAAAATAATTTAATTTGGAGTATAAGATCGTTAATAAATATCCTAAGTAAAAGAGGAAGAGTGAGAACATTTGTGTGGCTGACCCCAGCCGGGCCACAAAAAAAACTGTGAAAAATAGATTGTTTGAGCATGCCGCTATAATGTCTAGAGCTTGTCAGCAAGTTTTAGAGTTTGTCGCTTGCGCGTTGCAGAGATATGTGTGGCCCGGCTAGGGTAACGTTACCCCAGCCGGGCCATACAGATCTCGAAAATGAAACGACCTAGTGAAAATCTGTTTGCTGATATAGATAGGCGGCAGTTTGTCGAAGTTTGTCGGACAAGTTTTAGTTTTCATCGGGCTCGCGTTTAAGGGGGCTGTGTAGTCCGGCTGGGGTAACGTTACCCCAGCCGGGCCACATAGATCTCCAAAACCAAACAACATAGCGAAAATCTGTTTGCTAATATAGATAGGCGGCAGTTTGTCAGAGTTTGTCGGACAAGTTTCAGAGTTTGTCGATCTACCATTGTTGTCTGAACTAGCTGGATCTCGAAAACAAAGCGACGTAGAGAAAAACTGTTTGCTGGAATAATGAAGCGGTGGTTTGTCGGAGTTTGTTGAACAAGTTCCACAGTTTGAGACATGCGCATTTCCGAGATATGTGTGACCCAGCTGGAGAAACGTTACCCCAGCCGGGGCACCTGGACCTCGAAAAGCAAAAATCTGCTTACTGACAAAGATAGTGGTAGTTAGTCGATACATTCTTCAAAGATTCAGAGTTTGTCGACACCTCAATCCAAAAAACGAAAGAATTCTTTATGTGGGTAAATAGTCTAGGAGCCTGGAGTCCCAAATGTGCGAGGTTTCGTTATTTTTTATGTTTTATGTACCTACTTACTTACAATGAGAAGTTAATGTAAAATAGTTATTTGAATTCAGTGATGAAACAGTAACCGTTAATATTTATATTAATCTAAATCCTCGATGTGTGATTGATATACTTATTTTAAATTTATTATTTAGGCAAAATTTGGCATCTGGTCTACTTGTCTATCTATACGAAGTAATGTACAGTCGCGTATAACTTTCCTAAAATAAGTTTCTTTTAATAAGTGCATGCAAAGTATTGCAGTGAAGGTTGGGTATTAGATCAATAATCTCTGCCTACCTCTCTGAGAAATAGGCGTGAGGTATGTAAAAAAAGTAATATAAATAAAAAATCTTGTATCGTTATTTTCCACTTTCGAGCAAAAAGTAAACAAATCCTAACACATTACGGTAAATCCCAACACATAAGCTCACGGTCGTCATCTTGATTTTTTTTCACATTTTATGTACGCTATAATACCGGAGAGATCTATCCTCTAACCCAGTGATTTTCAACCGGTGTGCCGCTTAAGCTTTCAGGTGTGCCGCGAATTTTGAAGGTCGTATTAGACTATGGTGAATATTACATTACTCGCGATAATCAGACTCAGTGTAGTGTATAAAAACGACACAATATGTAAGATATTGTGTCGTTTTTATAATACACTATCTAGTTAGACTCTTAGACAGTGTCGAGATCGCAAGCTGTATATTGCGTAATGTAATACGGCCTTAAGCAGCATAAAGCCGGCAGCTTATGATACGAAATTTTCTAACAAAAATTTCGATATAATTTGGGGTCTAGAACAAAATGTAGGAGACATTTTGTTCTAGACCCCGCAAACTATATCGAAATCGAATTACTTACAGAAAATTTCGTATAACATGCGGTCGGCGTTAAAACCACGAGTAATAAGATGATAACCCTCCACGCGCAAGTCCGACTCGAAATTGTGCTATTTTTGTACTGCTGTGTCGTGAAACTTTTATAAAAAGAAAAGTGTGCCAGTGATATGAAAAGGTTGAAAACGCCTGCTCTAACCTTTCATTTAAGACATTAATCATTAAAATCGGTTCAGCCGTTTGATAATTATATAAAAAATACTGAGAGATGTAATCACAAAGTATTTAATATTCGAGCTACATACGCGTACTCCGATCGGACAACAAATCAGGACAAGTGCCATACCAATTCGTGCTCTATGAAAATATAACCTTTCTAACGATATATGATTTATATCTATAGGACCCTAGACCAGAGTCCATACATACATTTATGCCCATTGTCCTTTGCCGCTCTTTCCCACTACTTAGCAGTCATTAGACTGACTCTAATAAGCGCTTGGCATTCACTAAGGTCGTCCACTTCATCAGTTTATACAATAGCAACACAGTTTTACAAAATATTTGTTAACTGTCTTGGGACTGATTTCACAGACGCCATCACAAGTAAATTATGCAAGATTTTATATTAAGAATCACTTAAAACTGATAGGACAGAATTAACAAATAATATGAGATAGCCTATAGGTTACAAGTCCTATACTTAAGGCGAGTGTTGCTAGGAAGGGAATGTTTAATTCCAGCATAAGTTGTTCTCTACTCTATTATGCCGCAATATTTATGTAATGTAATTTATATAAAATTCAAGTGTCAATTGCTAAAAGGGTTTTTTCACATGGCATATTTTTATTTCTACCTGCCACATCTGACGCTCAAAAAATCTTAATGATATACATATAGTCGTATAATGGTGGCAATTTGCAAAAAATAAATTGCAATAGCTCAAATTAGTGGTATGGTTATTAATCAGATGAATATTGCTGAATAAGCATAATATTTTAATTTATGCTTTCTATCAAAGGCTGCCATACAATTAAAACCTAATCAAAATATAACTAGTTAATTTATGTCATTTGTACTGCAATATTGCATAACCAACAGTGAATACAACCAATGTAGCTACACCGGTTTTATAGTAGTGATTTTTTACACTTTAGCCAAAAAAATGCTTTTTTACTATAAGTACTGAAATGGTTTTCAACATTTTATGTTACAAGGTTTATTACAACATTTTGGGTGACATAAAATGTTTTACATACAACTGTGGTGCTTGTAGGCATTTCGGTGATATAGGTGACTGTTCAGGTGGGCACTTTTGTTGTTGACCAACAATCTACACTATTATTATAAAGAGAAAAGATTTGTATGTCTGTATGTATGTAACAGATAAACTCAAAAACTACCGGACCGATTTCAAAAATTCTTTCACCATTGGAATGCTACATTTTCCCGAATTAACATAGGCTATATTAATTACTGGCTTTCGCCCGAAGTTTTGCTCCCGTCAACTTACCACGCGAGCAAAGCCGCGGACGCTAGTATCATATAAAAAACCGGCCATGTACGAATGGGACTCGCGCACCGAGGATTCCGTCACAGCTTATCTAACCATATAAGCTCCTAACTATGCACATATTCAGATTCAACGGTTTTCTGATTTTTTCCTTAACGTGATGCCATAAGACTTTGCTTCTTGGCAGTTCTCATCATTCTAGGTCGACGGGAAGTAGCCTATAGGCGTTGATTCCCTTGTAAAATCGCAAACTTTGCGAAAATAGTCTATATCTTTTTAACACGTTGACTCATGATGTATGATGTTGTTGACGTATGATTTTATCACAGCCGAAAGAGGCCGCAGACCAGAGTATCCTTACTAATATTATAAACGCGAATGTTTGTGAGTATAATCATAATAATTCTATATTTACCCAAAAAATACAAGTTTGGAGAGTAATCGAAAACTCCCACACCAGGCTGTACCTGTCCGGTGGGAATTTTAACAAACTGGTTAAATAGGGCAATATAAGTAGAGTATGGATGTATGTTTGTTACTCATTCACGCAAAAACTAATGGATTTGGATGAAATTTTGTAGGTAGACGAATTACGGCAAGGATTAACATATTAGGCTACTTATCAGTTATCATCCCCGAAAAGAAAGTAGGTAGTTCCCACGGGAAAGATTTGCAGTTTTTTTGCAGCCGTTGGGGCGGAAAGGTCCATGGGTGGCGGCCTCGTACCGGGAGACGCAGTGTTGGTAGGCCCCACACAAGGTGGACCGACGATCTGGTGATGGTCGCGGGAAGCCGCTGGATGTGGGAGGCGCAGGACCGATCGGTATGGAGATCCTTGGGGGAACCCTATGTCCAACAGTGGGCGTCTCTTGGCTGAAATGATGATGCTTTCCTTTTTTTATTAAGTTATTTTTTAAGAGATTTAACACTAGAGTACACGCGCCCCTTTTTTTTACATGAGTACACGCGTGGCCTACTGTGGTATACCATTTTATAATTGCTATCAATTTGTTTTTTGGTTACGTATGAATAAAATTCCTACAGAAATGAAAAATATATTCAATCAGTCCCTTATTTTTCGTAGCATTCAAGGCATACTACAGCTTGATGATCAGAGCAAACCCATTGGTTGCATGTCTTGCACCATTTGTTTGTGGATCGATTTCTGGCTCTTGAGCAAAGTGCGCAACGACCGACCCGTCCCATCTTGAGGGTAACATCATACTGTGTGGCTTGAGCTGTGCCCGTTAGCATTTCTATTCTACATCTCAACTGTCGAGGAAGAGTCTCCATGGTTGCTCGAACAAAATAAATAGCAAATCGAAACAAATAGCACTTACCTAAATTTGTTAAACTCATATATACTCAAAATACTCGCGCGGACTACTATGGTAGGCCAACGTATTTTGTGGGAAATCGCAGGAACGTGTTTACGTGCTGACCTTGCGGGCTTTACTGGCTCGCTGACAATTTTAATGGCCGAGGCTAGCCTAAAATTCCAACGCACCAGCGTGGATATTTCAAAAGTTATCACTTAAAATGTCACCCTGGTCTACTATAGTAGACCACGCGTGTACTCTAGTGTTAAACCTTTAAAAAACTAAACAATTGGCCTGATTTTTTGCGACTCTTGGCTAAAATGACGATGCTTTCCTTTTTTTATGAAGTTAATGTTTAAAAGAGATTTAAACCTTTAAAAACCTAAAAAATTTGCCTGACTTTTTGCTATATTCAAACATACAACAAACAAATTTAACGAGATATAAAAGAAGCAAAACTTAGAAACAGCCAAAGCTTTTGTTATATTTTTAATACAAAAAGTAATTAAATCATAGTTTTAACAGAGAAAACAAAGAACTACGAAACGTATATTTTGTGTGCTTTTTATAGGTATTTTCAGTCCGAGCTGCAGTTGTCTCATCAGACTCAGTTCAATTGTTCGGAAACACAGCGCGACAGCAATATATTTTCCAAATATCTATTTTTGAATTCTCTTGTCCTTAGTGTTTCCTCTTATTTGCCAAGTTAATTTAGTAATTGTCGTAAGCTTAATAAATCTACGGCTTTATTTATTATTTGTAAACTTTAATCAAAATCCAATATCATTGTAAGTTATTTCTGCAGTGCAATAATTTCCTAATAGTTTTATATGAATTTTAAATTTTAATAATTTTTGTGTAATAAAGAATTATTATTATGCATGTGCATTGTGCGTGTACTTAAGTGATATAAATTTCCTCTGTGCTCTAAATTATTGTTGGTTATGAAGTATTACCACAGAATAAATAATAGTACTAAAGTACAGAAGGATCACTCTCGAAGAAAAGCCAAGTTTAGGTATGAAAATTTACATACGAGTACTATTACGACCTTCATCTAACTGCACGGGAAATTGAAATTTATTGCATGACACGAATGTTCCTATTCCGTTTCGCGTCGCTGACCCGATACCGATTTGGCGATAAGAGCGCAAGGTTCCCACTCACCGATATGCAGTATTCTTTACAAAAATAACCTCAATTATTACGTGCGACGCGGCCAGCGTGCGAGCAGAGCGGCAAGCTTTTGCCACATACCGCCCGGTCGGTCCGCCGGCCAAACGTACCTAAACCCTCCTGGTATTACAGTATTATTAATAAATTTATATGTACACATACATAACGAGCTACATACTGGCATGCCATATTTGTCTGCAGTTCGCTGGGCTATGTATGTAGCCATTCTGGTTTCTGGTGTGCCGCAGTCGCATTTGTTGCCGACAAGTACCCTCGGATAGTTTGTCAGCCCGTGTGACTCCACCTCTTGCATCCAGCTCTTTATTGACTGCAAATCACAAATTCAAAAATATACTAGAATTAGCAGATATTATATATGTAATACATATTAATCTATATAAATAAAAATCTATGTGTGTGTGTTAAAAAGTGTCGATGGCGTAGTGCGTAAGGCCGTTGCCTTCCAATCGGGAGGTAAAGGTTCGAACCCGCCACGTACCAACGTTTTTTCGACGCTTTTACGGTGGAGGAAAACATCGTGAGGAAACCTGCACACACCTGTAAAGAAAGAATTTCTTTACAGGTTGTGTGTGAAGTCGACCGCAACCCGCACTTAGTCAGCGTGGTTGACTATAAGACCTAATGGCCCTAATTTAGGGTAGGCTCGAGCCCTTCGGTAGGGACGTATATGAGCTGTTGATGTGATGTATGTATGTTTGTCCTCTATGCGTTCCGAAACCATTCATCAGATTGTAAAGAAACAAGTAAAGAAAAAAGTGAATGAAATCTTTTTAGTGAAAGAAACCCTAATTTAATACTAGCTCACCTTCGGTGAGTTGGTATTAAATTAGCGTTTCCCTCGATTTTCATAGGATCCCATCATCAGATCCTAACTTTGGTGACCTAAGGACCACCCCAGGAGTATACTCTATCGGATTCAAAAATAATTTTTAAAATCGGTCTACAATTGGCCGAGTAATCGCGTAACATACAAAACACGTTGGACACACCTTAAAATTTAAGGGTTTTCCTCGATTTTCATGGGATCCCATCATCAGATCCTAACTTTGGTGACTATGGGATCACCCTTGGAGTATACTCTATCGAATAGAAAAAGAATTTTGAAAATCGGTCCACAATTGGCGGCGTAATCGCGTAACATACACACAAAAAAAACATACGCATCGAATTGAGAACCTCCTCCTTTTTTGATGTCGGTTAAAAAAGGGTTCTTTTTCATTATCAAAGCACACACGCGCTCGTTTAAACAATTTTTTTTAAGGAAACTAGAAAATTAAAGTGAATCTTACTGCTCCATCACAGATTCTTTAAGGCGCCCTGACTTATTCATGCCAGCCCCTCTAGGGAACTGCTTATTTCTGCTTTTAGGGTCTGGTCAGAGTGGTCAGGTCACATACCATTAAATAAATATTTACATACTAGTGGGCCCGGCGGACGTTGTCCCGCCCGATTACAGCGCCACCTACCGGGTCCAACTGTACGTTTAAACCTTCCTTGGACCTATTCAAATACACACCGAAAATTTCGTAAGAATCTGTCGAGCGGTTTCAGAGTTTTTGCGAGACAAACACACAGCGTTTCATTTTCATACGATATAAGAAGAAGATGATGATGCGCATTAAGCCATCACCACTTTGTACCAAATGCCGTAAGGATCAAGACCTCCTTCACTTATTGATGGAATGTGCTCTAACAAAGGAGAACAGAGATAAATATTTGTCTTTATATCTGAGAAATGATGGGTTTATAAGACAATCTTTCAAGGTGCGGAACTGTGTATTATGATTAATGACATGGTTACCATGGGAGACTAACTAAAGCCTCTTAAAATGGATTGATAAAAAAGGAAACTAGAACATCTTTCCAGTTTCACGTCACGTCACTACACTTTATGCTTTATTTTGCTCCACAAGAAAACTCAAAGGTGTAAGTAAGAACTTGCGAGCGTGCGAGCTACGGCACCGCGGCCGATCCACCGGTAACCGAACTCTTCGGTGAGGTATACCCTTACATCACGATGGTAATGTAGCAGTGCATCATCTTGCTAAAACATACGGCATAGCATAACAGAGCATACGGGTTATGCTCTCGATACATCAGCAAAGCGTTATCACCGCAAAATATTCACAAAACATCACGATAGCTACGACTATGCTTTATCACGAGTAAAGTACGGGTTAAATTGATCGATTAATCGAACAATATGGGGAATAGCCACAGAAAAAAAAATGCTATACGTGTGGCGAAGCACCTGAAACAGATAGGCACATACTGATGGGATGCAGAGTTCTTTTATAAAAGGGTCATTACTCGCGACGTCATGATAAAGTTTTGGGAATCATACAGGAAGCAGTCAGTCAAGCGGTCGCAAGAGCCCAGAAAGGGATAACAACAACCACAAGCCTCATCCAATTCACCAAAGAGGGCTCTAAAACAAAAGCAATAAATAAACCCTATTCGATCATAGGCTCGGCACCGGATTGGACCCTTGTGATGGATACGTATGATAAACAATACAAGTTTCCGTCTGACGTAGCGATTACTGCATCCAGGCCAGACATTTTGCTTTACTCTCGAATACTAAAGCGCGTGCTACTCATCGAACTCACCGTGCCGTGGGAAAATAACATTCCCAAAGACCACACATTTAAATTGAATAGTTACTACGATCTTACCAACGATATCACAAAAAACGGTTATTATGTTCACTTATATGCAGTAGAAGTAGGCGTGAGAGGTATTCCGGCAAAATCCTTATACACATTGCTAAAATATGTAGGCTTATCGAGAACGTGCGTGAGTTTAATATTAAACCGCGTAACAAAGGCGGCACTGCCGGAATCGTATCAAATATGGTTAGGTAGAGAGAGGAGCCGGAGTGGTGAAGGTGAATGTTGATGCATTGTAAAGTAGCTACTTAAACCTGCACCTGGGTTGTAAGCCCCAGGCACTGCTCTTGGCTTTTTTCTCTGCAACGCGATGGACCCGGCACCCGCACAGTGAATCCATGGAATGCTAAGTTATCGTCTCATGTGACTCCTACGACAAATATTAATTAGGTCATTTTCAAACGACGACCGCGGAGCGGAGTGTGGTGCATTAGTCGATTGATACCACTCGATACTGATGATGCAGTTTAAATTTTTCTGGTAGTTTTATTTTAGTGGTGTTCATATTCTTAATTGTAACTATTAAACTAATGTTATAAACGAAAAATTTTATAAAACCCCCGACCCAAAAAATCTCTCTAAAAAGTATAAAAAGAAATATTTTTTTAAGTCCTTTTATAACTTGATTAAAAGTACCTATTTATAATTTTAAGATGAGAATCGCCGCGACGTGGACCGTTAAATATTATGAAGTGAACTAAATCAATTATTTATCAATTACTACGTTTAATGAACGGTTTAAAATTATACCTACGATTAAACTTGATTGAGGTAAGAATATAGCGATCCCCGACGCGGTACTTCAAGTTATAAAAGGAGCTAAAAAAGATTATTTTTATACTTTTTAGAGTGATTTTTTGGGTCGGGGTTTTTTACAATTTTTAATTTAATTTTTTATTTCGTTCTTTTCATTCTAATTAATTCTAACAGATACCAATTGATCCAATACGTAACTAATAAAAAATAGCTACCTCGTCTTGGCAGTGCTTGTAGCTCTTGAACTGCTAATCCGATTTTCATAAAACATACCTAAGAACCACCGCTATGAACAAGGCTTTCGATTAAAAAAACCGCACTCAAATCGGTTTATTACTTCAGGAGCTACGGTGCCACAGACACACACACACAGACAGACAGACACACAGACAGACAGACACACAGACAGACAGACACACACACAGACAGACAGACACACACACAAAGACCCTGCGTTCCGTAAAGCGATAAAAGTGATAATATCGGGAATCCAACTAAAGTCACAACATAACCTACTGATTCAATAGCCCTTATATTTTGTGACGATTTCATTTGGTCGGATTCGCGATATTATCGCTTTTATCGCAATTCGGAACGCACCAAGAGACACACAGACAGACAGGTCAAACTTATAACACTCCTCTCTTTGCGTCGGGGGTTAAAAAAGATGAACATAGATTCTCTAAAAGAGATCTCTATCAGCCAACCCTAGCCGGCATACTAGATTCGATTTTGCAGTGGGATCCACATATTGCGTCCTTGGCAAACAGACTCAGTTCTGCGGCATATGCTGTAAAAAATGAGACAACTAAAAGATTATTTTGAACTGGCCTCACGGAAATGTTCAGCGATGGATAGGCCGCGGCTCGCGGCGACCCGGTGCCGTAGCCCATGCCCTTGCAAGATCTTACACATTTGAGTTCTTCTTACGGAGCATGTGAGTGAACTTATTGAAGTGCTAAACAGTGAATCATAGACGCGGGCAAAACATGCTCAGTGGTGCGCACTTGGAGAGGCCTATGTCCGGATTTATTTTTTACTAATAAAGACACCCAGAAACCGACTGGCATGTAAACAATAATAGGTAAATGCATTGACGTATATTAACTAGACGCGCTGTCCGGTACAGAGAAATTCAGCCAGTCAACTGGAGCCGATCGGCACCAGTTGAGTTAGTCGATCGCGGGCGATCGTGATAAGTAGCCGAGTTGCCGTCAAGATTGTATTGCAAATTTTGCGTAAAATATGTTTTAAAACTTTAGTGTGACAATTGAAAACACTGTTGTTAGAACGTATGAATATTGGTTTTGTATTTAAGGTTTGTATTACTGACTAATTATTTATTATATTGATTAAAACAAATGAAAATGGTTTCCGAACTGCGATCTACGCTCGACCGCCTTGACTTTGAACGCTTGACCTTAGTTTTGCTGTCTCTTTTACTATCATACGAGCGAGCGAGTACGCTACTGTCCACGCCCACCCAGCGCTGCCTCGCGTCGTGGCACAATTTTTGTTCGCAACAGCTTGTCTAGTTAATATACGTCAATGGGTAAATGCAACGTAAACAAAAACGGCACCTACAAGATGAAAGCGTAGGTAGTCACCAACACTGTCGATGTTCGACTTCGCCTACTGGTCAGCCATTTTGCAGCCGATTAGTCAGCACATCTCTAATGTGCATACATACACTATACATAATTAGCAGTATTGGTAATAGATATAAAGTGAAGTGTGATAATCTCTGAGATTTGCTTCTCATTGATGGACTACACACTTAATATAAGAGTAAGCACTTTCTGTACTTCTGTAGGACACACAGCTTTGAGACACAAGGGTTGATGATAATACAATAACTCTATTACTTACATGAAACGTTTCAGGATTTGTAACATCATAGACTATAACAACTGCATGCACATTTCTATAATAATGTTGGACCATAGATTTTCGAAATCTCTCTTGTCCTGCAGTATCCCATAACTGAAGCTGAAATGTTAATATATTCGTGTAAAGGATTATGTTAATGTTAAGTATGTTTTAAGGAATATTTGATAGAATGTACTACATATTATCACTATGATACTAAGATAAATAAATAAGAGTTGAAGGAGTACTGTCATCTTGGTATGAGTCTCTCCTTAGACAAGGATGCAATGGCCTACATAATGCTGGTAGATCAAGTTACAGGGTTTAGTTTTAAGTTTTTTATCTGTTCGCAGAGATGACTCCCTTAAGTACGACTCCCACCAAGCGGGCGATGCAGGAGTGCAGCACGTCGCAGCGTCTTTCCAATCTATACAAGGCCAAAACGCAGCCATAGGAAACTGGTCGCATATACATTCTAATGTTATTTTTACATCTGTGATTACAATGTATACACGAATTTTGCGTACTGCTCGTGTACAGTTCGTAACGTGAATACGTGCGTCCTGGTTCCGGACTATACCTACTACATCACTAACCTACGCCTGACAAGAGTTTATAAGATATAGTTTAGAGAAATAAGTGATAAATATATGAAATGATAATTGAACTTTATTAGTGTAGGATTATATAAATAAAAATGGCTGTTAAATGATATTTTTTTATTTTAAAATTAATACATAGCATAAATTAGCAAGTGTTATTGATTTTTCCGAAATGTTAAATACAAGGCCGTGTTTCCTTTTTTGTACTTTTTTTACTTATAGGGCAACACACAATAAAACAAGAAAAATGTTATGGGATAAAAGTCGAAACTGTAGGTGACGTTAGGTGAGGTATTGGTGTCGATTCAGACACACAACTTAACTAAACTAATTTGACAGGATTAAAATTATCGCCATCGTTATTTTTCTCTAAAGAAATAAAAGTGACGGCTTTTATGAGCGCTCTAATTAACGCGAGATATTCGCCGAGAGTCTCAGCAAGAATCTACGGGAGAAGTACGCGAGAACCTCGCCAAGAACTTCTTGGGTACACAGAGAAGGTACAAGGCAGGGTTGGCACAAAATCAGTGATTAAATCAAAATTCTTTATTTTTGTGAAGAAAAATGTATTTTTACGAATATCTATTTTCGGAGTAAATCAGATATTTCATATTTCAGTGTCATTATTGTAATTCTTGATTATAAAAACTAATTTTCCAGGTTTTTGGTCCCTAGTCTGTTACATAATTTCGAATGAACAATGCCAAATGTAAAAAAAAAACTTTCCACTGATGCTGAGGAGGCTATCGCTCCAAATAGTTGCCTCAGAACTGGGTAGATATTTAATTTTTCCTCTTCCTCTTTCGTTTCCGCAAAATAGTTGCTTACTTATTAAAATTAGTAACGATAAAAACGAAAAAATAAAAAAAAATCATGATAAATTAGGATTTATTCAATAAATCATGATTAATTGGATTTTATTAAAAAAAATCATGATTTTTTCCAACCCTGGTACAAGGTTCTCAATATAGTTCTCGCGCCTTTGTCTCGCGCCAAAAAACCGACAAAAGTCGGAGAACTACGCGAGAACATGCGAATCGGATCCACATTCACGCTTCTCGTGTTGTTCTCGCGAGATTCTCGCGAGAATGTGGAGCGCTCATTAGACCTGTCAAATTAGTTTAGTTTAAGGCGAGGAATTTCCACGTGCAAGTCCATATGTTCCGCACTTCACACCGTTCATTTGTACATGACGTTAGCGCGGACGCGGCCACTGAACCAGGGATTGAATGCGGTTGTTAAATACCGTTAAATAGCGGTAAATATAACGGTACATACCGGTATCAACCTTTATAAAAATATACCGTTATTTCACATTTATTACATTGTGGTATCGAAATACATCAAAACTATGTAAAATCCTTGCGTATTCGAAGCAATTCATGAGTTCATGCACTATTTGCGTTAGTCGCGAGATCTGTATTATTAAAGCAGGACTACTGCCAAATATTTATAGTTTAACTTGACCAAATTATGCGCCGAGTAACTATTATAATAACATATTAATAAAGATTCTGTTGTTAATAATAAGGCATTGTTACTTTTGCGAGGTGGGTGTTTTATAGAAAACAGCGAAATACCGAGAATTGGAGATAAGATTTAATTAAGCACTAATTAAACCACTTTATTAAACTCTGAAAACTACTTTACAATCACTGCAGTGATTGTGCATAGTGTTCATGAACACTATGCACACAGAACACTTCACTATAAAACGCTTCCAATTCGCTTTGTATAGCTTGATCCGCTCGGTTTGCTCTCTTGAAAAGAACTGTCCGTCCGCATTCGCCTACACGCTTATAGAATAGGGCCGGCAAACATTCGAGGTATTCAAGAATTTTCCATTCTCGAATATTCCGTACCCGATCGATTGTTTGTGAGCCAGCAAGCCTAGACGTTTCTAGATGCATTTCGAACGATCTATATTTATATAGTATTTCGATATAAATATCTGGAAGGTGCTCACTATTATTGCTCACTATTATTATGAAGCCGCTGCAGATTAATTTGCCTTTCTGACTAGCTTTTCTATCTCCAGGGCCCACTGTTGCAATGACTCATTACGGCCCTTGGTTCTGTTATTCAGCTGGGCTCTGTAGACGTGCTCTAAATGGCTGTCACTGTAACGGGCTTCCAGAACTTCTAAAAGGCGGTCATAAGTCCTGTCATTTCCAAGAGCCTCCAGGACTGTGAGAGCTCTTTCTTGCAGCGCCAACTTCAGTGCCATTTTGGCCTGCTCTTTGTTCCATCCATTTGCCTTGGAAACGGATTCGAATTGGAGCTTGTATGCGGTCCATGACAAGGTACCATCAAATGGAGGCACTTTAAATCTTCCATCCACTGGTACTATTGCATCTAGTCCACCGGTCACCCCGTTGGCGACTTTTATTTCAAGCTTCTCAATGTCGTTACTTATAGCCTGAAGGCGGTTCTCATGTTCCTCGATCTTTTCATTGGAATCATGAAGGCGAGTCTCGAACTTGTTGAGATCCTCACGGACCTCCGACAATTTCCCCTGCCATTGCTTTGCGGCCTCTTGAAGGTTTCGGAGGACACAAGTTATACCCAGAAATACAGTTTGATTGGCCAGCTCTATTTCCTCATCCCTAACCTTGACTTTGGCTTTAACTAGTCGAACATTTGGCATAGTGAATTTAATGCATTTTGTTTTACTTTCATTTAACAATAAATTATTGGCGCCGAACCAGTGAACGACCTTGGAGAGTGCAATGTTTACTTCGTCAATATTAATTTCTCCACGTTTAACTTTAAATACTAAAGACGTGTCATCTGCAAACAAGACTATCACATGGTCGTGTCTTACAAGGTGAGGGAGGTCATTATTATATACCAGAAATAGAAATGGACCTAATATTGAGCCCTGCGGCACCCCCATTGTTACAAATGATCCAGGTGACTGCTCTCCATTGATGACCACCTTTTGAATCCTGTCACTTAGGTAACAAGTAAGAAAATCCAAAGCGGTACCACGGATACCGTAATAGTGTAATTTCCTGATTAACGTCTGATGTTGGACACAGTCAAAAGCCTTTGATAAGTCACAAAAAATACCATAGGCATCCTGCGACTCCTCCCAGGCCTCATAAATACACTCTAATAATTTTATTCCAGCATCAGTTGTGGACCGTCCGCGGGTAAAACCAAATTGTTTAATATGCAGTAAGTTATTATTACTAAAATGTTTCTGTAATTGCTTAAGCGCGGTTTTTTCAAAAAAATTACTGAATGTTGATAGTACGGATATTGGACGAAAGAGGGATCTGAAGTACTACCAGATTTAAACAATGGAGTTATTTTGCTAAGTTTCATCAAATCAGGAAACACACCACTATCAATACAGTTGTTGAAAATTAAAGCTAAATGTGTAGCAACTATTTCAATAACATTCTTCACCATATATACAGATATTCCCCAGAGATCGGTAGTTTTTTTAACGTTCAACGATTTAAAAGTGTCTATAATGTCACGTTCACTAACATGGTTAAATTTAAATACAGTATTACAAGAAGGAACATTTTCTTTCAACAAGGATTCTGCAATGGGGGCGGAAGAGCCTAAAGTGCTTGTTAAATCTACAGGAATTCGAGTAAAAAATTTCTCAAATTCAGCAACATCCGAGTCTGAGCTATAAATTTACCGTCAATTTTAAGTTTATAATTATTTCCTGAAGCTTTTGTTTGGCCAGTCTCTGCATTGATAATTTTCCAAGTAGATTTGACTTTGTTTGTACTGTTATAAATTTGAGCACTAATATATTTAATTTTCGCAGTTTGACAAACCTGCTTAAAAATTTTTGAGTATGACAACATATTTTTGAAAAGATTCCGTTCTATTAAACTGTCTTTCTGAGTACAGCTATGTGCATCAAGATATTTAATAAGGTACCTGCGAATATAAAAGAATTACCAAAAATGCTTTTTAAAAAGAAATTGAAGACTTGGCTGCTAGATAAAATGATTTATAGTGTAACAGAATGGCTACATAGAGGTTAAAGAGAAGGACGGCTTATTCAAGTTTATTTAGTTGACATTTATTTTAATATTTGACATTCTTTTCTTTATCTTAAATTAATCATTTAATATTTGACATGAAACTGAAATTATAATAAAAACTAGCTCAACTGTTGCCGATTGGCTTCAGTTGACTCGTGAATTTCTCTGTACCGGACAGCGAGTCTAGTTATATACGTCAATAGACTACTTGACATTGCAAATTTTTAAAACTTTGATAATTGACAGTATAATTGTTGTTGATGAATGTAAAGGATAACTTTTACATGAGTTGGAAAAGTGATTTGCATGCAGATGAATAGCAAAACATTGTGAACAGGACGTTACAAACATAACAACAATAATTTACCATGTTTTTTGGCAAATAAATTACTTCATTTCATTTCATTTCTATGCACATAGAACACTTCACTATAAAACGCTTCCAAGTCGCAGATGATCGCTCCAAGTTGCTTTGTATCGCTTGATTCGCTCGGTTTGCTCTCTTGAAAAGAACTGTCCGTCCGCATTCGCCCACGCCCATATAGTAGGGCCGGCGAACATTCGAGGTATTCGAAAATGTTCTATTCTCAAATATTCCATACCCGATCGATTGATTGTCTTCTCGAAAGTTCCGTGGTACGCCTGATTATGTGCTGTCTCTGTCAGCCAGCACACCTAGAAATCTCTAATGCATTTCGAATTTCGATATATCTGAAAGGTACTCACTATTGTTGTCTCTTTCTTGTCGTGCTATCTCACTTACACCTATTAAAAATTTTGTCAAATATCTAAGTGTGATTCAAAGGCTTAAGTGTGCTTCTGCGGTTAGCAGTCGTGCAGTGTGGCGGCATGAGTCAGCCGACTGGGATGAACACCGAGAATTCTTCGGATCTTACCCCTGGAAGCAGCTCTTCTTCGCCTCCGAAAATCCCGATACTTGCGCAGATTGCGTCACTGAGCAGAGTGCTGATGGGAATGGAAATATTCATTCCCAACGCCAAAATACCTGTTGGCGGACGCAGTCGTCCCTGGTACAACAATACCTGCAGGAAGACTGCCCACCTCAAGCAATCTGCGTACATCGCCTGGGAAAACGCCAGGAAAAGTCGGGATCCTGGTGTGACGGAGAAGAAGCGTCAGTACAACGCTGCTTCCAGATCCAACAGGAAAGCTATTGCTGAAGCCAAGGCGGAACACGTGGCCAGAGTTGGCGAGCGACTAGGAAGCTATCCCAGTGGGAGTCGAGATTTTTGGTCGTTGGCCAAAGCTGCGCAACGTAATTTCTGCCACTCCAATCTCCCACCACTGCGTAGAGCTGATAGCAGCCTGGCCCACAGCGCAAAAGAGAAGGCCAATCTCCTGGTCCAACTCTTTGCTTCTTACTCGACAATGGACGATGGGGGAGCCACACCACCCACCATCCCTCGGTGTGAAAGTTCTCTGCCTGAAATCCGTATTACACAACGTGCGGTCAGGCGGGAGCTTAAGCTCCTGAACGTCCATAAGTCGAGTGAGCTGGATGGCATCCCAGCAGTGGTGCTGAAGACGTGTGCCCATGAGCTGACTCTCGTACTAACGCGCCTTTACCGCCTTTCCTATCAGAACAACAGGGTTCCATCTTCGTGGAAGATTGCTCACGTTCACCCAATTCCCAAAAAGGGTGACCGATCCGACCCGTCAACTTACAGGCCCATAGCGATAACGTCCTTGCTCTCCAAGATTATGGAGCGGGTCATCAACTCCCGCCTCCTACGGTACCTAGAAGAACACCAGCTGATTAGCGACCGACAATACGGCTTTCGTCACGGCCGTTCAGCTGGTGATCTTTAAGTTTATCGGACCCACCGTTGGGCGGAAACCTTGGAGGGCAAAGGTGAGGCTCTCGCCGTTGGACTTGATATCGCTAAGGCGTTTGATAGGGTCTAGCATAGAGCTCTTCTCACGAAGTTACCATCATATGGAATCCCCGAGGGACTCTGCAAATGGATAGCTTCTTGGATGGTAGGAGCATTAAGGCCGTCGTCGACGGCTGCTGCTTCGAAACCATGCTCATAAACGCTGGTGTTCCACAAGGCTCGGTGCTCTCCCCAACCCTGTTCATTCTGCATATCAATGACATGTTGTCCATTGAGAACATACATTGTTATGCAGATCACAGTACGGGTGATGCGCGGTATACCGACCACCAGAATGTCCCTCGGAGTTCGTTGCAGGACAGGCGGTTACAACTTGCGTCTGAAGTCGAAGACTCTCTAGGGCGAGTCTCCGAATGGGGTGCAAAGAACTTGGTAAAGTTCAACCCCACGAAGACACAAGTGTGCGCAGTCACTGCGAAGAAGGACCCATTTATCGTAGTGCCTCAGTTCCAGGGAGTTACCCTTCGTATGTCCGATGGTATTGGGATCCTCGGCGTGGAAATCTCTGCTAAAGTGCAGTTTGGGAGTCATTTGGAGGACAAAGCCAAATTGGCGAGCAAAAAGCTGGGCGTCCTGAACAGAGCCAAGCGTTACTTCACTCCTAGCCAGCGGCTAATGCTTTATAAAGCACAAATTCGGCCGCATTTGAAGTACTGCTCGCACCTCTGGGCAGGAGCTCCCAAATATCAGCTCGACCTTCTTGACTTCCTGCAAAGGCGTGCATTCCGCATCGTTCATGATCCCAATATCACGGCCTCAATGGAGACGCTGGAGCAAAGGAGAGACTTTGGCTCTCTTTGCGTGCTCTATCGGCTCTTTAACGGAGAGTGCTCTGAGGAACTGTTGGCAATGGTGCCTTCGTCACCTTTTTATCAGCGCACTACTCGCCACCGCAATCGAGTTCATCCGTACTACCTGGAACCGATCTTGTCTAGCACAGTTCGGTTTCAGCGTTCATTTCTTCCACGTACATGCAGACTCTGGAACGAACTCCCAGCTGCGGTGTTTCCTGAGCGCTACGATATGTCCTTCTTCAAACGAGACTTAAGAAGAGCATTTCTGTCCAGGTAGGCAGTGGCTGAACTGTGCCCTTGGCATTGCAGATGTCTATGAGCGGTGGTTACCACTTACCATCAGGTGGGCCACTGGCTCGTCTGTCACCGTTAGCAATAAAAAAAAAGGCCCATAAGGGGTCCTGAAAACGCCTGAAAACGATTTTTCAGGTTATGGTGTGGTTTGATAGAGGGAAGCCTGAAAGGGACTGAAAACATGTTTCAGGCGCCTGAAAACAACGGCAACTTGGGTAAAATTTTGATATTCTAGTATGTGATATTCTAGTATGTATGGGGTGCGGTTTCCACGGCTACCTCCACGTGTGCGCGGGTATTAACCCGCGCCGGTGCACCCTGGGCAATGGCTGTTACGGAAAGGGTACTATCCCCTCTCCCTGACAGTTAGCAAAACGCCGCATCCTTTTACCCTTGTTCCCTCCTCACTCTCATCCGCTATCTACCCATTCCAAGCCCTCATCCTCTTATCCTACCCTACGTCCTGGAGGAGACGACACCTCGACACCAAAAACGTCCCAAATCCGGGGTGTTATCCGACCCGTGCCCCGGATACTTTGGCTGGGGGGTGCCCAGCCCAAACGGAGGGTCCTTGATACCGGGCGACCTCAAGGACTAATGAGCCTTATCTCCGCATGCGGGGCTCTGCGGGGATGGACACCTTATTTCCCTAGCTGCTCGTGGGACTCTTATGGATTTCCAAAGCCAGTTATCGGAGTTGTCGCAGCTCTTGGCCGAGACGCCTGTCGTCGAGGCGGAGACTAGCAGGGACTCAGCGCCCTCTAGTACTCCTATGGAGGTAGTAGAGACTACCCCCTTGCAGACAGGAACTGGAGGTCGTTCATCGCCTCCGGAACCTGCGCAAACGAGTGGTGTGGGATCTTCCAGCACCACAGTGGAGATGGGTGACGGCCACAAAGGCAGGTCGAATAGGCCACACTTTTGCGGTGCTGCCCGTAGGCGCCTCACCACCTGGATGAAGCGAGGCTTCACCAGGAGGGAGGCGTTAGAACTGTGCCAGCGCCCATTGTCGGAGGTGCCTTACGATCCAACGGATCGACAGGAGGCCGATAACGGGAGCCAAAACCAGCGCCCATTGTCGGAGATGCCTATTGAGCCACCGGATCGAAAGGAGGCCGGCAACAGGTGCCAGAACCCCAGTCAGGGGCCAAATAAGAGGCGCAGGTCTGACCTCACCTCCCCACAGGAGCAGCCGCGCAAAAAGAGGGTCGCCGTGGAGCCTTTGGAGCCACAACCAGGGCCCTCTTTTGCGGAGGCAGCGTGCTCAAAGAAGGTGGGGATTGTAGATGAGCACCGGCCACTCACCGCTGCAGATGCGGAGCGGGTGAAGGCTCACCTTCGCCGCTGCATCGAGTCTGCAAGCGGTGTGGGGCCGAGGTTCAGCGGTTGCATCCTTCGAGCGGGTGGCCTTGTGTTCACGTGCTTGAATGATGCAACCGCCAAATGGCTAGAGACCAACATAAGGGGTTTCAAGCCATGGGAAGGTGCCTGTTTAAAAGTGGTGGATGAAAAGGACCTTCCCAAACCAATCATTGCCACGGCTTACGTCAGGGATACTGCGGGAAGCACGAAGTCCCTACTAAGAAGGCTGGATAAGCAAAATCCAGACATAGGATGTGGTTCCTGGAGGGTGCTGAGCTCCAAAGCGGAAAAGGAGGGGCAGACTTTGTGCTTCTCCTTGGATGCAGAGGCGCAGGATGCCCTCCGCAAAACAAACCACAGACTATGCCTGGATTTTGAAATTATCCAAGTTAGGGTCAAGGGGGACAGATCGGGGGCGAGAGGAGGCGAGAATCAGGGTGGGGAAGCCGGTCGGGTTGCCGAGGGGAACGCAGTTGCGAGCCCATCGGTTTCCAGGCCGTCAACCGGGCCCAGAACCACCGCC
This sequence comes from Schoenobius gigantellus, assembly GCA_963935595.1. Lineage (NCBI taxonomy): Eukaryota > Metazoa > Arthropoda > Insecta > Lepidoptera > Crambidae > Schoenobius > Schoenobius gigantellus. Next base: position 51,843,757 of record OZ012541.1, read on the forward strand.
AAACCTCAACCCCAATCGGCGGGAGGGTCTCGGAGCCCTCCTACCACGGCCCCCTCTACAACTAGCGGGACGGCTGGCCCGCTACCTTCCACGTCCAAGGGCAAAGGAAAGTGGGCACCCGTAGCCCAAACCTGCTTACCAGGACGTGGTGGGTCTCCCAATGGGCGATCAAGGGGTGGACGTGGTGGTGCCCCAAGGTCGACAAACCCTAATGGGAGAGGTGGCAATAGAGGTGGAGCACGCTGCCGAGGACGGCCAGTTCAACTGCCGTCCTTGGCCCGCGAGCACTCCTCTAAAAAAGCCGCCAGTAATCCCCTCAACTCCTTCCGTTTCCTCCCGCCCAAGTAGACCTAACCTAAACCCAACTCCCGCCTATCAGTACCCCTTCCTACACAACCAAAACTCCACTCCCCATTAACCTTATAACCTTTCCCTTTCCCCATCCTATAATGCAGAAGGCTATACAAATCAACCTCCACCACTCGAAGGCGGCAACAGCTGCCTTGGCTAAGAAGTGGAGCGATGAAAGGTATTGTATAGCATTCATACAAGAGCCGTGGATAAGTGGAAGCGCGGTTCTTGGGCTGAACCCTCTAGGCAATCTTCTCTACAATGCCGGTGGGGTGAGGCCTAGAGCATGTATAGCGTTTAATAATAATATAAAATTTTTACCTATACCCTATCTGTGTACAGATGACTTGGTTGCTGCCTATGTTGTACTCCCTGGGTCGCAGGACAGGAAATTAGTGGCCTGCTCTGCCTACATGCCCGGAGAGGAGACGGACCCGTCGTTGCAACTGGCCGGCCTGGTGGATTACTGCGAGGAGCAAAATGTGGACCTGCTCCTTGGCTGCGACTGCAACTCGCATCACACATCATGGGGTAGTAGCAATACGAACCCAAGAGGTGAGTTTTTGCATGATTTCATGCTTTCTAGGAATTTGACGGTGCTTAATGAGGGACACAGTCCCACATTCATCACGGCAGCCCGAAGTGAAGTCCTAGACATTACCCTCTGTACGTCGCGCTTAGTGAACCGCATTCAGGGATGGCACGTCTCAGAGGAGGCTTCACTATCCGACCACAGGTACATTAGATTCGACATAGCAGCTAAGCTTGACAAACAAATCGAATCCTATCGTAATCCTAGGCATACAAACTGGGAGGGCTATCGGGAGAGCCTGAAACAGAGCCTGGGGACGATACCAGCCGTGAAAACTGTAGAACAACTAGAATATGCGGCAGGGGCAGTATCCACAGGCATCTTAACAGCCTATGAGAATAACTGCCCCTACACCACCAGGGAAAGTAATCGTAAAGTGCCCTGGTGGAACAGCAAATTGCAATCCCTTAGGCAAAAAGCCCGCTCTCGCTTCAATAAGGCAAAAAGGGATGGGAATTGGGAAGCCTATTCTCGGACCCTAACGGGGTTCAATAAAGAGTTAAGGAGGGCGAAAAGGAGATCTTGGGGTAGGTTCTGTGACATGATCAACAGCACAGCCCATGCCGCAAGGATTCACAAATTGATATCCAAGGCGCCTCCTTCCCATATTGGCTTGCTTAGGAAGCCAAATGGGACTTTCACGTGCGACGCAAAGGAGACCTTAGAACTCCTAGCCCAAGTGCACTTCCCGGACTCGAGGGTAGTTGAATCATCCGAGGAGCTGCGGTCATTCTCCAGGCCTAGGCCGAAAGTGGATGATTGGAGAAAAGCCTCCTTGATTATCGGCCCTCAACGGGTGGCTTGGGCTATTAACAGCTTCAAGCCATATAAGACTGCAGGTGAGGATGGCATTTTCCCGGCCCTACTACAACAGGGTAAGAATATCCTCCTCCCAGTCCTAGTGAGGATCCTCAGAGCTAGTTTAGCATGGGGGTACCTCCCAAGTCTATGGACTAAGGTCAGGGTTATATTTATTCCCAAAGGAGGGGATAAAGATAGGGCCCAACCGAAGTCCTACAGACCGATCAGCCTATCCTCTTTTCTCTTGAAAACCATGGAAAAGGTAATCAACCTATATGTAAGGGAAACGCATCTGGCAGGCGACCCCCTACATTTAAGGCAACATGCCTACCAGAAAGGAAAGTCAACGGAAACTGCCTTAATCGATCTGACCGATAGACTTGAACAAGCGCTCGAAGATAAAGAAATAGCCTTGTGTGCCTTTCTGGATGTTGAGGGTGCCTTCGATAACACCCCAACAAGAGTTATTGTACGATGTCTGCAAAACCGCGGCATCGATCAATTAATAATCTCTTGGATAGAGGCAATGCTCACAACGCGAACAGTGAAAACCACGCTGTTGGACTGCACATTAACCGCCAGGGTGACTAGAGGGTGTCCCCAGGGTGGGGTGCTCTCTCCACTGTTGTGGTGTCTGGTCGTTGACTGCCTTATCCAGGAGTTGAACAATGCGTACCTTCCCACTCAAGGATACGCAGATGACCTGGTGGTCCACATAGTTGGAAAATGTCCTTCAACTATATCAGGTCTCATGCAACTCGCTCTTAATAAGATCGAACAATGGTGCTGCCAGGTGGGGCTGTCTGTGAACGCCAGCAAAACCATAATAGTTCCTTTCACTAGGAGGAGGAATTTAGACGGCCTCAAGCCTCCTAAACTGTTTGGAAGAACTATTGAATTCTCTCAGAATGCCAAATACCTTGGGATCCACCTGGATCAAAGACTTAACTGGGGTATACATATAGGCAACATTATCAAGAAGGCCAAAGCAGCGCTAGGTATCTGCCGTAGGCTAACCAGCTCCAGGTGGGGACTGAAACCCAGTCATCTTCTCTGGCTTTACACCGCTGTGGTAAGACCTATGGTTAGCTACGGGTGTATAGCTTGGTTTAAGCAGACTGCAGTAGGGACCACCATAAAGGCCCTGGAAAGCCTGCAAAGATGTGCCTGCTTGATGATTACGGGGGCTATCTCATCTTCTCCCATCCTTGCAATGGAGGCTATCCTGAACCTCCCACCACTCCACCTGTTCATACAGGGGGAGGCTAGGATGGCAATGCTCCGAGCTGTGGAGGGGGGCAGATCGAGATGGAAATCCCAAACCATGAGGAAGCTACAGGGCAGCCTAATGGTTAATCCTGTCATGGCAATGCCAGCCGATGCCATGATTGAAACTTTGGAGTTCAAGAAGAACTACAAGGTCATGATTCCTAATAGGGATGAATGGGACAAGCAAGTCCCTGAGCCCTTTAGGAAAGCTAACCAGACATGGTACACTGATGGCTCTAGGAAAGAGGGCCAGTCAGGTGCAGGTGTCTTCGGAGGTAGTGCGAAATCCAGGAGAACCACGTGCCTGGGTGCATATGCCACCGTATTCCAGGCAGAAATGTATGCCATTATCGACTGCGTTCACGCAAACATGTCGAATGAGGGTAAGAACATCCTCATCCTGTCAGACAGCCAAGCTGCTCTAAAAGCGCTTGATGCTGTAGAATTCAAGTCCAAAATCACCTTAGAGTGCAAGAAAGCCTTGAATGAATTGGGGACCAGGAACTCGGTAATGATTGGCTGGGTTCCAGGCCACTCCAATATCCGAGGCAATGAAATTGCCGACGAACTGGCGAGGGCTGGTTCCGAGAGCGCTCTCATAGGACCAGAACCAGCTTGTGGCATTTCGAGGGGGATTAAAAAGAGAGTCCTCAGAGATTGGGTACAAACACAAGCCCGACTCCAGTGGGCCCATTCCCCTGGACTACTGCACTCGAAATTGCTCATTAGGGAATTTTCACCCGGAGTTGCAATACAAAACCTCCAACTAAGCAGGAGCCAATTAAGGGCGCTCACTAGAGCCCTAACTGGTCACTGCAAACTCAACAAACATCTGCATAGAATGGGCCTGACTAATGTTCCCACGTGCAGATTTTGTGGTGAGGATGAAGAGACACCATTTCACATTCTTTGTGAATGTCATGCTCTCATCCACACAAGGAGCCGAGCTCTGGGTGGACCTAGTCTGCCACCACATGATGCGAAGGCTCTGTCTCCAAAGAAGGTTATTGGCTTTTTCAACGCCGCGGGCCTATTTGGAGACCTTTAAAATAGAGGGGTCGGCCACAATAGATCTGTACAGGTCGCAGTGGCCCGCTGGGGGACGCCCCTCCGTCGCCCCCAGTATCCCCTCGAACTCCAGATAGATAGATAGATGTGATAGGGCACCTCCTGAAACGCGTTGACTGTGTTTTTAGGCCGCTGAAAACGCTTCTAACAGACCAAAAAAACCACGGCTGAAGTTTCTTATGACATCGGCGTAACAGTATTAATCAAACCGATTTATTTAATTTATATGCTCCTTAATTTTTATTATTAAAAATTTTATGACTTAAAATATTCATATTTCACTTTGAATTGATTACAGTTTAAAAAATTAAAATTCAATCAATCATGGCTGTATTTTATTTTAAAACCCCGCGTGGTTAGAAATGTTATGAATTCATACGCCGTTATTTATCTTTCCAAATTGGCACAATAATTTAACCTTCTTATTTATCGATATTAAAGAGATTGAAACTGTCAAAAGTTACAAAAATATGTACATATTAACTTTATTGTAAATCAATAAAGTTAGTATGTACATATTTTTGTAACTTTGACCTGTTTATTATTCCACTTTTGTTAGGATAGGACACAAGTGAAAAGAGCGGCAAATTATCAAAGAAAACCTTTATTGTATATAGGTTTGAATAACTGAAATATAACGGTACCGTTATATTTATGTAGCGAAAAATTAAAGTATTAAAAGTTTATGCTAGCGAATTGAAAAGGTATGACGTCATACCGTTTTAAAAAGTTATCATAATTTTCCGACAATTCAATCCCTGCACTGAACAGGCGCCAACATCATGTGCCGCACAGTAAAATTATAATAGTACAACAAGGACGTTTTATATCGTATGCAATATACTTTTTGCTAGGTTACAAATAAGTATTGATTTATAAACTGAGGTAAGTACCTACAGTAATACAACCAATATACTAATAGATACAGCTTTATGACTTCATTGCTATTTTTTATTGTATCTTTACTTGTATGTAAATATGGACACTTTTTAATTGTTACATTACATAGTTCTTCCACGTTATACTGCACTGTTAACATATTTGTTTGAAACATTGTAATGTGGAAGGAAATAAAATATATTTATTATTATTATAGTATTTTTATTTGACAAACAACCACGTGATTTTTTTAATAACTTAAAAAATAACAAAGTTTAAAAAGCTTTTATTTGCTAGTGACGTCATTGTACTCGTCCACCATTATAATACCGATTCAAACATATATTTTATAAGAAAGAGACGTAAAGCAATTATCAATAATTAGACTTTTTCAAGATTCATCATAATTAGACCGTTTCTTCACAATTTCAAAGGTTTTAAATGTTTCTATGATGTGTTATTAATAAAATGTAAATTAAAATTTTATGCATATTTCTTTTGTGCAGTATAGAATGCATCACTAGAATACAAGAAATGCTCTATTAGCTAGAAGTAGTATTTAAAACAAAAGCTAAGAATATGACCGACGCGGCGGCATATAATATAAAGCTCTGTAAATTTTTTTTGTTTGACTTCGACGGCTATTCGGTTTGATTTAGAAATAGTAGATTGTTACACCGAGCGCTAAGTGACTTATTAATGCCCGCGGATGTTTGGTGCACGAGCACTTGCTCGAGGGCACTAATAACCCGAGGGCATTAATAGCTCACTTACGAGGTGTGTAATCTGCTTTTCCTTCAACTTATTAAAAAATAATAAAAAACTGAAGTTGACTGTAGAAAAACTTATTTATTTATGACAAAAAAAGCAAATTGTTCTTATTAAGAAACCAAACCTTATCTTGACGGTGGTGACGGAAGTGGAAAATCCACAAAAAAAAACTCACTGTCATGTACACCACAAAACCCTTATTTCTTGCCGTCAACATGAATGTGCACCAAAAAACACCACTTTCACTGCACAATATTCACTCGAATACAATTTTTAATTTATTAAAATAAAAGCTAATCTTCGCCATTAAAGCCAATTGCCTCTCTTTTTTAAATAAAATTGGCTTTGTAGGGTCCTATCTAACTTGTTTTGCGCATGTGTATTTTTTGTGACATGTTATACAACCACTCAAATCTCTTTGGAAAAATGCCTACATTTTGTATGAATTGTATGAATATGAATTGTAATTTCTTTTTAAATTAGAAAAACAAACAACAGGGCAATTATGTTTGAACGGGTCATTAATGAAATTTCATACAATACTACTGCCGTTTTCCAGGGTAGTAATGTATTACTTAGTGTTGCCTTTTCCGATGATTAGAGTAAAATTAATGAGTAGTTTGAAGAAAAATATTTTAATAGATATATGTAGGTATTTTAATACAGTACTGAATAAATAAGTACTATAACTTATTTCGATTTGATTTGTTAACCGACTTCACTGACTTCACGAAGTTATGAGGTAACACATACCTCATAGCTTCGTCATTTATTAACTGATTTTCAAAATTCTTTTTGTATTCAGAGAAGTATACCCCCGAAGTGGTTCCATGCCATCAAGTCAGGATCTAGTATTAGAATCCCAAGAAAATCGAGAGAATAGGCACGTCCAACGTCTTTCCTGTTTTTTTTCTGAAGCTATTCAGGTATTTCCACTATGCTGAGCTTACGATGGATCCTTAACTTTAAGGAGTTAGGGAGTTAGACTTTAGATATAAAAGGTACGTATTGACTCTCAGTTAGGTATTTTCTTTCAAGTTGACTTAGAGAGCTATTATTAATTTCACGAAAAAAATAAAAATATTTTTTTTACAAAAATACCGACACCACTTCAAAACAAAAACTACTTCAAAATAAAAATGTAATGTTGTGTGTTTTATTTTATTGCTACTAAGTTGGCAAACAAGCAAACTGCCCACCTGATGGTAAGTGGTAACAGTCACCTATAATACATGTGGTTCCTGTGCGATTCGCAGTAAAACTGCAAGCCCCACAAGAACCACAGTGTACGTTGCCAACTTGTGACATCAGATGTAAAGTCACGGTACCCAGTAATTTCAGTGCCATATCTTACCCTTCACACCGGAACATAGCAATGCAAGCACTGCTGATTTGCGGCAGAAATAGGTAAGACGGAGGTATTTTTATCCTTGCCTTAGCAAGCATCAAAAACGATAGTATTTTTGTTTTTAATTATATCCCAATTTTTGTGACAGGTATCTCTGGCAGGTATGTCATCCATCATATTATTATTAGATGAATTCGAAACAAGCTCAAACCTGTTTTTGATGTGCTACCATCATCAACGCTGGCCAAGTGCGGGTTGGTCGACTTCACACACAACCTAAGAATTTCTTTACACGTGTGTGCAGCGGTCGGCGCGCCGGCGCGCTACTTAGTGGTAGGTATTTATAACGCTGCATTGCGTGAGTGACAGGGGCGTGCATGTACTAAACAAGATTATCAAGAAGAAAGCCACAAATCGCTATGAATATCAAGCAACCGTATTAGTTTCTAAGCAAACTGGTTTTAAAATATTAATTAATATTCTACTACCTTAGGCCTGTAAGAAAACTCGGGAAGTACTACACAGCTAGCGTTCTTTACCATGATGACTTTACATTTGACGACACGGTTAGCGCACAGAGTTCGAGTGATCGCCTACTACGCAACTGGTCGCGGGTTCGATTCCCGTACGGGACAAATATTTTGTATGGCCTACAGAATTTTTTTCCGGTCTGGGCGTATGTACATGTGATATTCTGTGTTCGTAACTGCACCCACAACACAGGAGAAAATCTTAGTGTGGGGCGACGTTTTCAAAAAGAAAAAAACTGCACCTACGACACAGTTGAAAATCCTAGTGTGGGCCGACGTATTTATATAAAAACACTTTCATTACTGAGTGACTGACAGATTACGCACAGCCGTAATTAAAAGGCACAAAAAGCGGAAATTTGACATGTATGTTGGAAATTCGCCATCTAAGGGGGTAAAACTAAAAAATAATAGTTTGTATGGAACCTCTATGACATTTATGCGGGCGAAGCAGCGGGCAAAAGCAAATATTTTATAAAGTTTCACAAAATTCCGCTGATCAGATATTTTCTTTTAATACAATGAAGTGATCTTTACATAAATCGAACGGAAATTTATGTTAATTATTTTTTACTTTTTTATAATCAACTCACGCTTGACCATAAATGTTACGAAATTTAAAAGATTCCTAAAATACTGTTTTACTGTTCATAATCATATATAAAACATAGGCTCGAATAAAACTCTATTATTTAGCTACATGTATAATGTGCTGTTGATTCTACCTTCTAAAGCTTTGATGCAAGGCGTTGTGAATAAAGGAGGTAACATTAAGTATTTAAAGGAATTCAGCAATAAAGTTTTATAGGAAACATTATTTTGAACCTATAAATCGTTGCATATTTACTTGAAGAAATTATCATACTGGTTTATTAACACTGCACTGTGCTATATGGCCGCGGCAATAAAATATAAACATTTGGGAAATAAATATTTACCACTTTTCTTTCAGCATTTTTTGTATGCATTTGATTTAACATTTCGTCTTTGACTTCTTTTATTAGCGATTTTTACACATAAAATAACTTATAGAAAAAAAGAACGAAAAACATATTTTTTCACACATAAAATAATTTAGGAAGAAGGATTAAAATAGTTTTCTCCTTTATAATACCTAATCCATTAGGCTATGGTCTCCTATAAACGCCATCGGCCGCGTACAGCGTCACGTCGTACGCTGCGTTACGATGCTTACTATAGAAATGTACTATTGTGGTCTCTTTCATACGCTGACGCAGGCGTGTGGACGCCGTAGGCGACATTGAAACGCTTTGCGCCGCGTCTCTAGTTATTTCGAACCATTGCAGCGTAAACGTCTTATTTAGCGTCAGTACAAAATGTCGAAATTTGATAAAGAAAAAGACGAATTATTGATTGAATTAGTCCAATGTTATAGTACGTTATACAATAAAAGTGACAAGGAACATGAAAATAGTATTTATAAACACAAATGTTTACAGCAGCTTTTTCGTCAGGTGATATGGGATTAAGATGCCTTTTTGATGGCAGTTTTATTGCAAAAGTTCTACGATATGTTTGAATTGTTCTTGATTGATACGAAAATATTCCATAAATATTGTTCTTTTAAGTGTTTCATTATTAACATCTGGATACATCCTTCTTTCTTTCTCTTTATACATAATCGGTGCCTTGTTGCCCTGAGTTTTCTTTGTATGCGGTTGTTTTATACCTCCTCTTCAAGTAACACAAGCGCAGCCAAGTGTCGAATTTATATCAGGGACCGGAAAACCCGTTCATTTGCTTAAGCCGTTCGAAAGGGTAACCCATTCGTATGGTAACCCAGTGGGCTCGGTAAGCCGTTCAACTGGTTTCCCAACAATAACGATAACCCGTAAAATAGGGGTTACCACCCACAACAATAATTTACCGCTTACCTAATCTTAAAGGTTTTTAGTGTTTATGCGCTTTACCGCTTACTGTTCGGGTTAGGGTAACCCTTTCCCTCACGCACACCGAGCGATTGAAATAGCACTGCGGGCGCAATAACGCCAGAGTTCGGTCGCGACCTTCGGCAAATATGCGGTGCAAAAGCAATCTACACGCGATATACCTAAGGTCTAAAATATTTTTTACAAATTAATCAGCGTTTAGAACGGTAACCCATTTGGGGGGTTTTTGATATCGTCTAGCGGTAACCCGAATTAATTCAATCGAAGAGATTAATGTGTAAACCGGTAAGCCGTTTGAAAGCTTACCGTCAGGCAAAGGGTTTAAAAACCCAGCATTATAAAATACCCCATCAAAACCCTAAGGTTACCGGCCATAACGGTAACCGGGTCCGGTCCCTGATTTATATCCATTTTATATCACACGACTACGCGTGAGCGCTGTTTGTCGTCATTTGCGTATGAGACGTATTAACCGCTGACGCTGTGCCTGAAGGTGCGTCCCCACTACGAGCCGCGCGGCCACGGGAGCCGCGAGGCTCGGCCTCACGAGCTTTTTGTGTATATTTTTATCGCATTCTCACTATAGAGCTGCGCGGCCCAGTGTGGCCAGATTTTGAAGAATTATTTCCATTTTAGTAGAAATGTAGTTTTATTTCAGTTAGGTTGTTGTGCTAGAAATATTTTGAAATTCTCTTATTCATAAATAAAGCGGTAACTACTGCATCTGTTTTGTGTAAAAAACGAAACTAACAGATAATATTAGAAAATTCCCATACACACTTTGTGAAAATTATCTGTTGTTTTGTGGAAAGTTTCGATGTTTTTCTATACAGAACAAGAGACACGGCTAAATATACAGTGCGAAAAATTGTTTAATGAATGTAGTTTTTCAATTTTTGTTTCCATTAAAAAAATTTATTTAAAAATATTTCTTTATTTTTCTTAATTTATCATTCATCGTCATCTGGTAGACGATTGTTTGAGTAATAAAATACGTGTTCATTGTGAAGAATAGGAATGATTTTATTTACAAATTGGAGCTATAATATCATGTTTTAATAGAATGGCTGCCATAGGTGTCTGTCATGTGATTTTCTGTCGTTGTCAATGTCTAAAATTTTGCAGGGGGGAGGTGAAAAAGATGTGCAGAAAGAGGAGGACTACCCCCCGATACCCCTTTCCCCTCTCGGCGATGCATAGTTTTTGTAATATTAATTTTTTGAATTCATTCATACCTAACCACAAAATGTATGGACTAGTAAAATGTTAGTAAAACTGTACATTGTAGTTTTTTCTTTATTGCAATGCAACTAAGTTGGCAAACAAGCAAACTGTCCACCTGATGGTAAGTCTTACATCTTTTAATAAAAGCGTAAAGCAACATTTCCTTCAGCTCTGACACCCCCTTCCATACACACCCCCTGTCATAACGGCCCTTTAGAATTTATGTAGGTACTTACAGTATGGAGTTATTATTATAATTTTGTTTGTTGTACTTTTTTTCTTAATTTTCTTTAATTTGTTTCTATTTTATTTTGCTTAAAATATTTGTATTTCATTAATGATTTTTTTTTCTTTTATTAACCACCAATCTAGTATGGATATCATATATAAAGGCTGCCTGGCAGAAATCTGATAAGCCCGCCTTTTGTTATTTTTGTATTTATTGTCCAATTATTATTTACATTTATTTGTAACTAGCTGTGCCCGCGACTTCGTCCGCACGGAATAGTAACTTTTGTTGAAGTTGATAAAAAGTAGCCTATGTTATACCTAATATAATTAGCTATCTATTAGTGAAAGTCCCGTCAAAATCGGTCCAGCCGTTCCGGAGATTAGCGGGAACAAACAGACAGACAGATAGACAGACAAAAAATTTTAAAATGGTGTTTGTTGTTGGTACCCGATATACATTCATACCCATTTAGTAAAAACTTGTTATTTTGATATTACAAACAGACACTTCAATTTTATTTATTTGTATAGATGTATAGATAATAATGAATCATAACATAAATTTTATACAAGTTTATTTTTAAGTTATGACAAAAATTTTGTGTGCTTGTTCAGACAAGCAAACTGAACAACTTTCACTATGGGACCAACTTCGAAATCGCAAAAAAATGTTCCATACAAATGTTCAACATTCACTGAACCTAAATGTTTGGAACAGCTGATTTTTTTTGCGATTTCGAAGTTGGTCCCATAGTGAAAGTTGTTCAGTTTGCTTGTCTGAACAAGCACACAAAATTTTTATCATAACTAAAAAATAACCTTGTATAATAGCAGAATATCGGCAAACAGCTGGCAGAATGGTAAGTTCAATTTAAAGTTGACTTACGGAATACAGTACCTATCTACTTTTGGTTACCTTTATGTAGCCGACTTTTAAAGCGTTAAATGTCGAATATTATAACTTGTCAAGTCGTCTTGGTACGCATTTTGGTTCCGTAATACTTCAGTCAATGCTTGTTACAAGTTACAGCCTTTTACAGAAGTCATAATTTTGTCTATTTCTTTAAAATATCACAAAGTGTATACGTTTAAACTTCTTTCGTCTTATTAGAAAACAAACATGGTCTGAACTTAGTCCTGGTTGAAACTAGGACCAAGTTGACGTTGTCTCAATCTACGAGTATCAACACAAGTGAAAGCGCACTAGGTTTAAACAAAGACTAACTTTAGACCAGCGGCCCTACCACCTAACTAATAGTGATTAACGATGGCGATAGCGAGTTACTCGCTATCGTTTAAATTTCAAAAGCTATGATAGGCGGTACGAAATCACAATATTAGAGAGCTAAAATTATAACGAGGGAATTCGGCGGTAGGGCCGCCGCTTATCATAGCAAACTCGTAAAATTAAAACGATAGCGAGTCACTCGCTATCGCCATCGTTAATCGCTATGAGTTAAGCGGTAGGACCGCAGGTTTAGCCCAGAGGTTTTGTAACAAGATCGTTTAAAAGTTAGCGTATACTGTGAGGGGGCGCAACGGGTCGGGTCGCAGCGCAAAAATCAGTTCGAATCGCTCGTATGTATTTTATATGAGCTATCGAGTACTAATAGTGGTTAACGCATATTCCGCCGCTAATAGTGGTAGTTTTCCAATTACAGCACTAGAGCACATTATGCGGCATAATGCTTAACGTTGAATGTTTCAACTACAGCAACACTTCGCACAATCGAGCACTCTCAAAAGTAATGTTTTCGTGTGATGCGTGCAATCGATACCAACTCAGTAACAGAAAATTAACAAGTGTTTTTTCTTTAAGTTGGCATTGATCGAAATGTTTTATTTATATATAATCGTTAGTAATATTATTTATTGTTGAAAAATTTTTAAAGCTTTCGTTTCATTGTAGTTTTTTTGAAATAATCAAAGTTAATTCAAACTGTGTTAAAAAAATAAATATAAGTATGGATGAAGGTACAAAAATTACTCAAAACAAAAAAATGTTAATGAAATAATCAAAATCCAAATTACTTAAAATAACCGTAAATAGTTTTCAACCAATTATTATGTATACCACATTATTTACACATTAATGAGGTTATTGCTAACTCTATGAATAATTATTTTTTTCAACACTGAACTTAGCGCACTCTGCTGGTGCATTTGAAAACTAATTCACGTTCCAATTAAGCATCAGCATAATTCGGCATTGTGCGCCACTGAGTCGCATTATGCTCTGTAATTGGAAAACTACCAGTGGTTGCGTGCTATGCGGCTCGATCCGCCCCGCTGCGGCCCGTCACAGTGTGCGTGATCCTCGAGTTTACTTCACAAATTATATTTTTATGCTTTAGTTATAGTTCTGAGAGAAGATGGCATATTTATGGCATTATCGTGAGTCGCGTTTGGTAGATTTTAAACAAGTCGGGCAGGTTTGCCGTTTTTGAGATAGTCACACTGACCGGCCGCGCGGCTGTGCTGGGCCGCGCGACTTGGGCCTCGCTTTACATCCACACTCACGAGGCTCAGCCTCGCGGCTAGGCCTCGTAAGCCGCGCGGCCCTAGTGGGGACGCACCTTGACGTACAGACGTCGATCGAAACGTTTACGCTGAAGTCGGACGCTGCATATAGCATTTTATAGGAGACCAAAGCCTTATTTACACTATTCACCATATTACTACACTTATTTATAATAATAATGAAAGTTAACAAAATAAACGCAAACTGCAAAATTAAAATTCGATCATAAAGAAACACGTAATATATTTTTTGCGCCCGCGACACGAAGCGACATGACCATACCCTGAGACGACTTGGCGAGTACTGTCTTATATGGAGCGCGATTGCAACCAAGCGAAATTATAGAATATTCGTCATTTTCCTAAATATTTTATATGACATCAAAAAATCTGTCTTCACAGTTCACTAGATAATAACGAACTACATGTTTTGGTATAACTTTTATACTGTTTTATGTATATTTCGATTTCAAATCGTGGTTTTAGTTTTTGATTTAGACCTATGTTTGGATTTTTTTTTCTATCGAGTGAAATGGAGTAAATCGTGTTTCTACTTTCACAGTTCACTAGATTATATCTTCAAGTTTAAGGTGTGTGAATTTCAGAATTGTGGGTTCTAATATTATCCAGATCTAGACATTCTAAGATCGGCAAATTTGGGAAATCCTCGCCTTAATTTTGTTGTGTGTCTGAATCGACACCATTCTGACCATAAACAGCGGAGGGAGCGAAGCATCAAACTGTATGCTTGCTTGCATTATGCATGCTTGCTTGCATGCTTCATGCAAATTGCTAGATCACTTGAGAAAAAATAATTTATTAAGTAAAATCCACCTCAGTGCCACTTTTGCATGGAAACGGGCTAAACCGAACAGAAATAATCTTTATTATTATAAATAAAGCATACTTATTCCGATCTACCAATATGTTACTGTAAAAGCGAGAACTATGGTAAATCTTAAGATTTACCGGTAAAACTTAAGATTTACCAACTGTTAATGGTAAAAGTCCGAACTGTTGTGTGATTGTCCATTTCGGACTTCTACCATCATATACTTGGTAAATCTTAGAATTTACTACCAAGACGCGGTAAATGTTGAAAATCATACATAGGATAAAGCTGAAAACTTTAGGTTAGGTTAGGCTAGATATTGTACAGGCGGTTGGGGAGGAGGAGGCGTGCGTTCCTCAACGCGCGCCAGCTCCCCTAGCAAGCTGGCGGTTGAAATGGCTCGGCCGGATGACCACCGGCCGAGAGATACTTTTCACCCCTAGCTTGGCCGTCTGGGGGGGTCGAATTTCTCAAGATACTTGTCGACCCCCTCCGTAGAGGTAAGCCCTGGCACCAGGCAACCCTCCAGGGGGCACAATCGGGGAATGGCCAACGCCGATCCCGATTGTGTCTCCACGGAGGTATAAGTATCTAGAGAGTTTTTAGCCGGTAGTGGGTCTTCTACCCGAGTCCTGCATATCCAAGGGGTGGCCTAGTCAGCTCAATTCCCTTGTTGAATACCGTAAAGACTGTATTTTCTCTCTTGTAAAAAAAAAAAGGCTAGATATTGTAACCATATACAGCGGACCGAGCAATGCGAGCGGAGCATGAAACTGTATCTTTCATGCTCCTCTCGCAAAAATCAATAATTAGGTAAAATCCACCTCGTTGCCATTTTTTCTTGTCCAAGTCCAAATAGTGAATTGTTATCGAAAAAACTAAAAATTGTAGGTTAGGTTAGATATTGTAACCACATACAGCGGAGCATGAAACTGTCAAGAAATTCCCAAAACCAACATTTACCAACTGTCATTGGTAAATCCTAACATATTATTATTATTTAATACACTAGCAGCACTTGTGCTGATGCGTGTATTATTGATTGAGCACTGATAATACTTTCTGGTAATTTGTTCCACGACGATTTTACTACACGGTTTGGCAGAAAATGGAATTTGGGATTGCTTGTTCATGAGGAAGTTGATAGCTTTAGTGAATGACCACGTAGATTTCTATTTTGGTTCAAAATATAGATTCCTTCCAAGCTTGGTACGTTATAGTAACCTGTAAGTATTTTATAGGTTTCTATGAGATCACCGTGTTGACTACGTTGCTCTACAGTGGTTAGTCCCAGAATAGTTAGTCTCTGCTCGTACTTCATGTCACGTAGACCTGCAATCATTTTACTGGCTCTGCGTTGGACCTTTTCCAGAAGGTTTATGCCAAAGGCAAGGAAGGCATATGCAAAAGTCTAATGGTAAAAGCCCGAAATATCGTCTATTCTCTATATAATCCTTACATTTACCAACTTATGTTGGTAAATCCTAAGATTTACCGACGAAACATAAGATTTACCAATATATGGACTTTTACAGTAACATATACACATGATTAGTCCCTATGCGTACGCGATTTTTAACTAGTGCTAGTTAAAAATCGCGAATACTTCATAGGGATCTACCATATGAAGTAAACGCGAGTATTTGCGTACTAGTCTTGTATAGATTGGAAGACCTTAGTAAAACAGTGATTTCCAATCCTATATGCGATTAGTTTCACACCCCTGCGTTCTGGCCTTGTATAGAATGGAAAGACGCCACATCGCATCGCAGCGGATGCGCGAGCACGCGCCAGTAGCCGGCCACATCAGCCCGATGGCTACATCTGCTCGAAGTAGGCCCCTGCTCGCACATCCACGAGTACTCTTAGCGCCTAGTAAATGCTTTCGTATTGCAATCAGTTTCCACTAGCAGTATTGACGTGACCAGCCGACCGCATACGCGAGGAGCTGACCACGTACACGAGGAGCCGAACGCGTACGCGAGCAGTCCACCATGTACGCAAGGAGCCGACCACGTACGCGAGGAGCCGACTCCGTACGCAAGGAACCGGCCGGCAGCCGTGGCGTACGCACGCATTCCAAGCAGGGTAAATTCCAGGCAAACATGAACCTTAACATTTGTAAGTCTGAATTTACTTTAGCACAGTGTAAAATGCGCTCTGGCGTGCTCCGAAGCTGCCTGGTTGGTGTGAATCGTACTTTAATGGGAAGAAGAAAACGGCGGCGAGATATGTAGTTTAAATCCTGCACGGACTATGAGTACAGCTACAGTAAAGCTCAATCCACACATTTCCGGGCCGTGCCCGGGACGTGGACGAGATGTGTTCCGTCAGTGGCTTGAAAAAATATCATTGCATACTTTTTATATGAACTCGTTCACATACGTCCATGCCCGGGCCGGCGACGGAGCTTCACAAGCTACCAGTGCACGTCTGAGTTTTATTCAATAAAATGAATGACGAGTTATTAATAGAAGCGATATGCATCTCTGCAGTTTTAAACAGTCATTATGCATATTGGTTTCCATAAATGGTGCTTAAAAGGTACAGATTGAAGTTGGTGGCCCTGACGTGGCACGGATCTCCGGTCTTGCCACGGACACGGCCCGGTCAAGTCCCGGGCACGGCCCGGATGTGTGTGGATAAACCTTTACTTGAAATATTTAGAAAGTACGAATAGATACCTTAATATCTTCGTTTCCAATGCGTACAGTTCGTTCACGAAAATCAACGCCAATTGTAGCTTCGGATTTATCTAAAAACTGTCCTTCACAAAAGCGATAAGTCAAGCAAGTTTTACCAACACCAGAATCACCTAGTACTATTATTTTAAAGACTTTCTTCTGAATTAATCCAGGTACTTGGCTGCTTGAGGTTTCCGACATCGTATTTGTATTTAGTCTGCTCAATCAAAGTAAGTGCAGTCACAGATTTCCTTAATCACATTAGAATGTTAGTATTTTACCGTTATTTCGGTACTACTGATGTGATATCAAATTCATTTTACGATATGAAAATTAAGTGCAGTGCAATTAAAGTTGATTTGATTTGTTTGTGTCACAAAGGCCGTGTTCCGTTTCGCGATTATAACGACCATCAGCACTGTGAGCGCGCTAACAGGCGGCCCGTTTCGCGAAAACAGCGTTAACGTTGGATGTGATGACGTCATTGATTGCGTCACAAACAACGTTTACAGTGCTCAGGCCAAATTCGTCAGCACCGTGAGTCAAATGTCATTGTCGAGTTGACATTTTGTTTTGGTTCACTAATTCGATGGTTGAAAATTACTTTATAATTGAATTGAAGACAAAAATAAGCCAAATATCCTAAAAAATTAATTAAATATAAGAAAAAAATGACGACATTAGAATTACCAGTTTTTGTTGAAGAAGAAAACAAAGTAATTTACCTCAAACTGTCTTCTGAAGACGCTAAAAGAGCAGAAAATGGTAAAAGATAGGTACAAGCCAATGAAAAACTGCTAAAGCTTGAATATCACAGAAAAGAATTGAAATTACGAGTTAAATTCTTTTTGAGGTTATGTTTGTTTTATATTATTGACATAAGCGCGCTCACGATCGTTCCGAGACGATAGCATGCCATTGGCATCATTATCGCGTCTATTGATTCGGTCCGGGCGCGAGCAGTCTGAGTACTGTGAGTAGTGTAATCTCGAAACGGAACAGGGCCAAACTATATAGAGATCACAGATTACAATATAGTAGCTAGCTAATAGAGATACTTTTGTGCACAGACTTATTAGAGATACTACGTATCAGACTGCCGACTGCCCTAGAAAGATTATTTACCCACTGGAACGCTCGCCACGCGAAGCGTGGTGGGTTTCAAAAGCAAAAAGTAGTATATCTCAAATATCAAAGGTGCCGCCATTGCGGAATGACTCACCCCGGCGCGTACGGAGTGTTCAAAAAATTGCGGAGAGTGACATATACTGTCTACAAGAGAACAAAAAATACGTATGGAAAGGTAATTTAATATAGAAGGAACTTATAACAGTTAATTAGATAAGGATTAATAATTAAATGAATGAAGCGCGAAAATGTTCGGAAGGTCGCGGAAGACCCGATTTTTTTTAAAAATTTTTTGCACCAAAACTATTTTATAAAACTTTAAATAACCATATATATTATTATAGCCCTATTCTTGAAGATTATTTTGATATATAATAGTTTTGGGTAATATTATTAATGAAAAAAGAAAAAAATAATAAAAACGATTAATTACGTAATTATATACGCGAGATGCGCACGCGCGACCTCAAATTTAAAAAAAATGCAAAAAATAAATTATTGTGTCTAAAATTAAATAAAAAATACGTATGGAAAGCTAATTTAATAAGGAATGAACTTATAATAGTTAATTAGATAAGGATTCATAATTGAATGAATAATGACGAGAATAGTAACTAAAGTGCTTAAAATTTCAAAAATACTCACTTTTTGAAAAAAACGTTTAGTGTGGCAATATAACACTATAAACTATCATAAACCATACATAATAATGTAGCCCAATTCTTCTAGTTTATTTTGATATAGAACACTCTACGAAAATACTAATACAGACTAAGTAAGTACGCAATAAATCTCATCGGTCATGGAGTAAGAAACGTATGGATACGGCCAAGTAAGTTAAACCGCAGACTATGACAAATTTATTTCAATCTAAGACTAAAAATAAATTGGACATGACCTGTCAACTTATGAAAGAGACTATTGACAAAGGAATAAAGCCATAGAGAAAATATTTTATTTTTCGCGATTTTTTTATCACACCGCGCGGTTTTACGCAAAAGGAACTGGGTACCATAGTACCCAGGTCGGGCGAGAAGATCGAGATTTTGGGGACTATAGTCCCCACGGACGTTCCAGTGGTTACCGTAGTACCAGGAATTATTAGTGTTGTATGACGTTTGTTCTTTTTTAATTCATCTCTAGCTAAGCGGCAAAGGAAGTGGGAGGATATACAGCCAAAAATTTTCTACTGCGTACCTTGTAAGCTTATAAGCCAGTTATTTTTATTTCATATTATTTCAAACTTACTAAGGAAATTAAATAAAAACCAAGATAATTTATAATAATAATACAACTTTATTTCAGACCATACAAGAGTCTATACATTTTATATGTTAGTAACAATTTAAGTACTTATAAACTAATTGTTAGTAAGACCTATCAACAAACCTACCCAATGTTTTTGTATAGGGCAGTCCAACCTATCAGCAATGACCTTTAGAATGCTATTCGAACTACTACGTAGCCTTTGTAGTAATGATGCCACCTTTTTGCGAATGATAGCTGGGAAGCCATCCGTACGAGCTTCGGCGAACATCCCTGAAGCACTACATCGCCATGGCAGCCGCAACAGCATCCTAAAGCCATTGTTGTACTGTACACGTAAAGCGTTATAGGCCCGCCGCGTATATTCTACCCACAGGCCACTCGAGTAAAAGGACTGACAAAAACTTATTTATTTTTTTAACATATTTTTGTAGTCATTTGTGCATTAATGGTAAATTCCAATTTCTCAAACTAAATACAGATTTTATTTCTTGTGTTTACAGTGCTCAGATTTTATTTCTTGTACCAATTCACAATCGTAAATTTTGTAACCAGAGAAAATGATCTAGGATAATGTTTTTGTGTGTTTGGCACAGTCAATAAAATCAACTAAATACTTGGACTTTATTAGCTCTTTTATATTTTGCCATATGTTTTTTTTTCATGAGCTTTTCTTTCCAGGTGTTCATTTGATTCAGTAATTACTGTGCCGAAACACTTCACTGCACCTTCGAGTGGGTAGTGCAAGCAATTTTTTCCTTGTAAAAAACTTCTGTTGGTTATGTTTATTTCCTCGTTTGTAGTGAGGCAATTTTTGGAGGAGCTGCAATTATTTTTCAATTTCATTAATACTTTTCGCACTACCCACCCAAATATGTGGGCCTGTGAGTGCACACATACTCGTTCTCGATGGGCCTGTTGCAAGATATATTCTGTATTGAGATAACCAAGCATGACATCATCAGTGTTATTGAATAATGTCTGTAGCTTTATGCAAAATGTTGTTACAGTCTGTAAAGTAATTACTTTCATCTTCACAATTAAATTTCTTAAAGAAATTCTATAATTCTAGTTGTTAATAATGACTTAAAGGTGCAGTTGAGACTGTGGCAATTTGGGTTATTATTTCTATAATTGTATACCCGCAACTGACTTAAATTCTCAATTGGATCTGAATTTAAATCTCTTAGCTGCATTATTTTTATTCCTTCTTTTTTTTAAAAACTGCTACAGCCTCTAGTAACTTTTTAATGTTGTAATAGAATTTTTCAAAATGGGCACTGACTTTTCCTATTCTGCGGAATGCACATACATATTTTTTTTGTAATTATTTTATGGCTTCATCCCAGAATACATGATGAGATGAGGTTATGGTGTAGTAACAGCTGTCCGTAGAGGCTTCCCTTAGCTTCTTTGCAATAAATTGCTATCCCACTCAAACTGTCAAATACTTGATCAAAAAGTAAAACTGTTTTTGCAGTTTTTTTAGGGTTACTTACTGCATCCATCAGTATTCCATCAGCATAGTTAGAGCTGAAAAAATAAGACATTAAGCGTCAAAAAAAACCTTTTTCTTTTTGTAAATCGTTCTCCTATTGTTATGGGGTAGTCTACACATTGTAAGATTATACAATTAGTAGTTAGTAGATAGTTAGTAGATTTCGTGGTTTATGCGAATTCACCCTCTCAGGGTGCAAAATAGGGGTTGAAAGTTTCTATGGAAAATTTTTAAAATCTGCTCCAATTTCTATGAAATTTATTCATCATCATCATCATCATCACAGCTCATATACGTCCCCACACTCCCCACCGAGGGGTTCGAGCCTACCCTATGTTAGGGTGATTATACCTTCACCGTAGTAGCGTCGGACAAATGTACATATGAAATTCGAAATGAAAAACACAGTGGTACATGGCGGGTCTCGAACCCCGACCTCCCGATTGGAAGGCAAGTGCTGAGTACACAGCGCCACCGACGCTGAAATTTATTATCCCGGCTTAAATAGGCTACAAAATTATTTTTCCTATGGGAAAATATAAAATTCCCACGGGAAAACAATAATAACGCGGGCGAAGCCGCGAGCGGAAAGCTACTAATATAATACTTACAAAATTTTGGACTGCATGATAATGCTGCCAGGTACTGGTATACTTTCACACAATTCTTCACCTAAAAACAAAATATTAATGTTAATCGAATTCAAATATAATATTGAAGTGAAACCATACTAGGATAGCAAAATTTAAATAAATAGAAAGAAAGAGGAACATACCTTCATTTTCTTTATCTTCTCAGGAACAACATGTTGTTTGTTTGTGTAGTTATCTAAACTCTGTGTGACTGCAGTCTGTTTGATACACAACAATATCATTCCATTTTGATATTTTTCCATCCATTTTCATATTTTTATTGAGGAAGTTATTTCTTAACCCTTTAATTAGGTGATATGGGTTATAAACAATATTTAAATATGCACTTACTGTAACAGTGTCATCTGAAATTGTAAATTAATATTATACATATTATAATATGTGTAGAGTTAACATCAATAAAATCAGGCATTTAGAAAAATTACATCACAAATTAATAATTTGATAATCCACAACAGCAGCAATTACCTCCTTAAAATAAATATTTTTTTTATTCTATGCCTGTGGTAGTGTCTTCATAGTAATAGAAAGCAATTGGTTGCTGCCATCTATATATGGCCCCTCTCAACATAAGAAAGACAGAGTGTTCGACAAATTGCTGTTTCTTTTCATTGACATCCAAACAATGGAGTCCCTCTTTTTATCATAAGTCAGTTTCATCTGCATTCTGCAACCTGAAAATAAGTTCAATTGTAATTGTTTCTTTTCTTTTAATAAATCAACCTAGATAATGTGGCATATTTAAAGCTTTAAAGAATTAGCTTTTTTTCTTTTATTCTACAGTAAGCTCACTATTGATAAATACATATCAAAATGAATAAAGTTTACCTTGGCATAGCAAGATGAAGGTTGAAAAGTTGTTATAATTAGCATTTTCAAAGAAAATGCCAAGTGACAAATATAATAAGATAAATAAAAGTTGTTCAATATACATAGTTGAAATTTTGGTTGGATCAGATAAGTAGGTACTAGGTAGCATAATGGGAATGGAGTCAACACACGAACTCAGTTTGTTGAAGCCAAAGCCAAATTTTTCTTGTGTTGATTTCTTGGTTTATTTTACATTTTTAAATTTTTATTGTATTAATTACTTATTTATAATTTGTCACAGAATTTTATTTGGCATTTTTTAACAGTGAAAAGTTCAAAAATATAGGATTTACCTCTTTTGTCAGCACTTCAAAAACTTGAGGACAGCTTCCAGTTTGGATGTTGAGTTTTGACACCATTTTATTTAATGTTATCCTGGACGGTAGAAAAATATTATCTGCAGAAATTTAAAGCCTTATGGCCACATACCTGAAAAAAAGACGGACAGAGCGTTGTTGAATCACGAGTGAACAGGGTGTCCACTGCTAATGTTCAAAAAAATTCCCTGACTTTTCCCTGACTTTCCCTGACCATTTTTCAAAATTCCCTGACCAACTATATTCAGTTTACAGAAAAATAAAATACAATACTTTTTTTCGAAAATATTAAGTATTTTTTGTTGCAATAAGTACTTACTTAATTTATATTTTAAGGCACAGTATTTTTAGAAAGTACACTGACGAAAAAATAAACCGTGCCACCCTTAACATTTGAGTTCAAATGCAATTTCCTTCAAGTGTTTGTACCCTTGTTAAATAAAAAATATATCGGCAAAAAGGCTCTTATTGAATAGGTACTAAGATACTTGTAATAAACACAATCACTTTTCATTAATCTTTTGAGGGTTGGCTTCTTCTTCGTGAGTTAGTCGCTATCATTGGCGATAACCTCATCCGGAACGTGGTCTGAGCCATGCTGGAGGGAGAGAGGACGTGGGACGCGGTAAACTCCTTCTGCGTGGACGTGATGGAGACGCAGAAGGAGTCGGCGGAGAGGGCCAGGGAGGAGGATCCCATGGCCGATCCGTGCCGCCGTAGAGGATTCCGGATCCGTTCCCCCAGAGAAACCCCAAGCATGGATCGCTCCATTTTTCTTTGTGCTACCTGTAGGACGTGTATATGTTGTCTAGTCAGGGTCCAGGTCTCAGCCCCATACACGAGCACCGGTAGGACGCATTGCTCGAAAGCTCGGCGCTTAAGAGATACAGGCATCTCACTCCAGAAAATGTGGGATATTTTGCTAAACGCGCCCCAACCTAGTTTTATTTGGCGTTCTATTTTTTGTATTTGCCCACTTTTTGAAAAGTAAGTAGCTGCCCCAGATATATGTAGTAGTCAACCTGCTCAACCACGTTTCCCGCAATCATTATGGGGCCTATGTTCAGATCCCTGGCCATAATTTTTGTTTTTGAGGTATTCATGCGAAGGCCCACTGACAGCTGAAGATCTGCAGCCGTCTTAGCGGAAATGATAATGTCATCTGCAAATCACAGATGAGTTAATTCCTCTCCATTTATGTTGATACCCCTATCAGACCAGTCGAGGAGCTTAAATGTATCTTCCAAGCACGCCGTGAACAACAACAACGTAGGGGAGATTGTATCACCTTGTCGCACACCTCTTTTAATAGGAACACGATCGGAAAGGTCGTGGAGTTTCACTTGACTTTAATGACTTTTCTGCGTAGTTGCTCACTTTGTTATTAGTCTTCAGATTATGGTTGTTTTTGTTGTTAAAAATAGATAATCCGCTCTAGGAAGCTATACTCAAGCTGTCGCATTACTTCAATGGAGCCTTAGTCATCGTCGGGTTGCTCAAATGTTACGGCGTTTTTCGATGCAGCGCTTGTATAGAAGATACCTAGAGGCTGGAGCCTTCGATCGACGCGCAGAAACTGACACGCCACGGGCTACATCCTCCGCAGATGATCGACACATGCATTTGAATTTCCCGAGGAATCGGCGTCAGAACGCAGTGCAGGTCCAACAACAGCTTCGTGACGAACGTGTGTGGCCATAATCGCGCGTACAGTCAGGATAAGGTTAGCCGAGCGCAACTTAACACCTCAAAGTGCTATAATAGGCTCAAAATTAACTATAGCCTACCACAGAGCACGCTTTCAATTTGCTTGGCATATAGAATGGATACTGGATCAATGGACGCATGTTATTTTTCCTGGCGAGATAAGAGTGTCTTTACAAAAATCATCGAAGACAGAGACTGTACCGTTGCCCTAGAAAACGTTTCGCTCAGTGCTATATCGAAGAAACTGTTGCTTATGATGGCTCCATTATGGAGCCTCCATAATGGTGTGGGGCGACATTTCCCTAACAGCATAAAAAGAGATGGTTTATATCGAATCCAATGCTCATTCACGCGGACTGGCTACAGAACGATATATCCGTGATGTTCTTGAAGATCATGTGGTACCTTACTCAGGATGTATTTAAGATGAATGTTTCTAATGTGCATGATAATGCAAGACCCTATAAAGCGAGATTTGTTACGCAATATAATACTCGGGGACGTTGGCATTCGTGTCATTGATTGGCCAGCACGGAGCCCTCATTTGAACCCCATCGAATATCTTTAGGACGAATTAAAACATAGGGCCTAAGATATGGTTCCAGCTTCTTCAAAACCTTATGGGCTCAGAATGGCGATAGATGAAGAATGGAACAACATCCTCTAAGACATCATTGTAAAATTGGTAAGATCAATAGGTTCCAATATTCAAGCTAGAGGCGGCAGGCAACACACAATTACATTGATTTTTATTGTTATCTGATGTTTTTTATTGTAACTTTATGTTTCAAATGACTTTTCATTCTAGGGGTAGAAACTCGGCAAAATAGTTGTCTTAACACCATACAATTACTTTCAATATAAAGCTTATAAAATTAACAACATAAAGGTGCGTATAAAGTATGCGCGGCAAACCCTCGAACATTGGCTCGCACGGCGACCGCGCGCTATGTGGCCGGGATCGCCGCGCGCGGCAGCTCGAGCATTGCCGCGGTCGAACATGCCGAGAGGCGAACGGCTTCTTGTCGGTTTTTGAGACCGCATCAAAGGAGCTCGAATCGTCGGCTCGCGCGCAGTCGGGACGCTGTTTTGTTTCGGGGATTTGGCTCATAGGTAGATACCCACGACGTTAAACGGACGACTCGTAGGTTTACAAAAATGAATCCGCCGCGGGCTGTACGAGCTGGATTGCATGCCGCGCGCAGCAGCTGCGTTCTGCTAAATTATTATCTAAAAATTGGCTCGCGCGGCTGCCGCGCGTAGTTTATACGCACTTTAACGATACCACTTTCATCAAAATTGTGTTCATACATTTGAAGGAAATTGCATTTGAACTCAAGGGTTAAAGGTGGCTCTGTTGATTTGTCTGCCAAAATTATGTTATAATGTGCGAACCTGAACAAAAATAATCCGATAGTCAAGATTAAGAATCATTCTACCAAAATCATGAAGTAAACATATTCCTCATTTGACAATCACTGGGAAATTTGGGGACCAAACAGTGTAAAATCCAAATTTTTCCCTGACTTTCCAGGTAGCCCCTCGATTTCACTGACTTTCCCTGACTGCTTTGAGCTTCCCTGACTTTTCCCTGACTCTCCCTGACTTTCCAGAATGTGGACACCCTGGTGAAGCATGCAAATGACAGCACATTTGTATGTGTGTGTGTCTTGTTCATTGAAAAATGACAGCTTTTTGTCTTACCTGGTACATCTGTGTGAGTGTAGGTTGTGTACTAACACAAAAGCAATCAAGTTTTCTTGCAAAGAAAATTGATAGCCTTTTTTGCTTTTGGTGCTAAGGTAAATTTGCATTTCAGTCATCTTCTTTGCATATGTGTTGGTCAGCAAGAAGTTTTTATTACCTGAAGATTCAATAGGTTTCAAATACTGATAAGTTTCTAGTACATTTGGACTGGAGCAATGGTTTCTGAAACAATTAATAATCATGTTAAAAATTATTGATAAGAAGTTATTTCCTAAAATAGTTAATTGAAAAGATGAATTGTAACATGCTCGAGTAATTTTTTTTTAAACTATAAATGGAATACAAATAACTGGAACTGTTACCCACAAATCATTGGACTAGTTAACTGCAACTGATAGAATAATAATTCTTTCCTGTGGCTAATGTGATTTCCATACATTATTTCCTGCAGAATGCGTACTAAAAATCCAACATATTGCTGCTTTTTATTAGCAGACAGATTACAATTACAAAAAACAGCATTTTTCTGCATGAAAAGTAATGACTAATACTATACATTTTCGGAGTGCTGATCTTTAGATCCGAATGCAGTTTTTTTGGAGACTCTATGCAGCATATAGGAAGTTTGTTTTGTTCTATACTGTTGTCAAAAATTACCTAACTGAAAAAAATATTCAGCAACTAACAAACTAAAGAGCCATAGTGAATCTTTGGAGATTCAACACACCTTATCGCGACAATGTTTAGAGGTTAATTTAAGTTAAAATGAAAGAGGTATGTAGTAATTTTAACGTTAATACTAGGGCAAACTACGGTTGCTTCTACTTTTCTAATAAATGTAGACTTACCGCTATTATGTCGAGAAAGTACTCCACTTATAATCTCGTCCTCAGTAAACAAAGAAGGGTAAACAACGCCCGTAAGACATGATTTTGCGAAGAATTGTCTTTCAAAGTGCTTTTGGCAAACGAAAGCTATCAAAGTTGTTCTTGGAGCAATTCCTTCAAATCATTCCGGGTTCAGACACTAACCACTCGTTGCGTCGCTTCTCAAAGCCCAGTAATAGCGTCCTGTCGCGACCTTTTGTACACACAGTACTCGTAGTATCACCATAAAATACGTAAAATTACGAGAAACAATTGTAAACAATTCATTAAAAAGTGAAGTTATGCACAAGGTACCTAACAAGAAACAAACATAAAAACAAATATGGTCGACCGGAAGGAAATCCGGAATCCATCCTGGGCTACGTTCCAAAACATCACCCGGAGTGAGTAGGTGGTGGGGGGAGAGTGGCCGGTTAGGGTGGTCGGAGTGTTGGTTGTTTTAGAACGGCAAGAGTGTTGTCTGCTTTGTTTACATAACCAAATATACAAAAATAATAAAATATATAATTCATCGGCGCGTCCGTTCGCTTTAATGCATGGATTACATTCCTCTGTTTCATCTACGAAAATGCTAAAACCAACAGAATATGAATTCTGTTAAATCGCGGCCTAACCTAACTTCAGCGGAAATGAAGGCCAATTTTACAATCGTGTCACTTATGATACCTATAGTCTTTGGAATTTAAAATTAACTTATTGTCGACGTTACGAAGCGCATCCTCGCTCTCCAAGATGCACAAATTGTGTGTGAATATGAAATCTTTGTAATCGCAATCACACACAACTTTAAAATCCACACAATTTCCCGCCAAATCCAATCGAGTGAAATTACACCTTGCTATATTGTGCGGGTGAGATTCTACTCGATCGAGTGCACTCCGTAGCGTTTTAGGACACGCCACTCCAACACTCTCGAGTGCACCCGAAATGTTTTAGGACATACTTCGGGTGACCGAGTGCACTCGGGTGATGTTTTGGAACGTAGCCCGGTCATGTAAATTAAAAAAAAGAAACGTCATATAACACTAAAACAAAATGGCGCTACGGATAGAATTCCGTTGTATGAAGATTGTCTGCCATGCTTTTGTGTTTTTATCACTGTCCCATCTGTAGCTCGCTATGAGTTAGACGGTAGCCCTCCTGCCTTGCGTTCCGAATTGCGATAAAAGCGATAATATCGCGAATCCGACCAAAGTCACAACATAACCTACTGATTCAATAGCCCTTATATTTTGTGACAATTTAATTTGGTCGGATTCGCGATATTATCGCTTTTATCGCAATTCGGAACGCAAGGCAGGAGGGCTACCGTCTAACTCATAGCGATCACTTGCTATCGCCTTCGAGACATTAGAACAATAGCTCAAATGTCACCTGCGACATTAAAACTCTCAGAAGAATAAATAGAGCATAGAAACCTAGCAAAAATAGCTACTGAACTTAATATATTTGACTCACTTTGACATTAGGCGCTGCTAATAGAAGTTAGACAGAGACACGTATATGCAAGATGTTTCGAAATTTTGTAGGTCGTCACTAATTCTCGCTTGTCAGTTCTTCTCCCAGTGATGTCGTGCTCATCACTCACCTAGTTTCAACGTCGATAATTATATTATGTAGGTATTTAATAGATCCCTAATACTAAAATGACTTTATTACGAGAAATATAACATAAATAATTAAAGGTAAATTTTCTTATGTAACTTATCCAGCTAATAGCTGCTGTGTCTCTTTGGTATGGTCAGGCTGGCCGTTCATGAGACTAAAAGCGGGAAGTGCGAGTCGGACTCGCCCACCGAGGGTCCCGTATAAAATTGTAGGTTATACTTTAAATAGAGACTAAATTTTTTATGTTTTAATTACACATGTGGAGTTTGAGATTTTCTCTGACTTGTAGTGTAAGACTATATAATTTCACAAATTTCATAATTCTAGCTAGATCAACGAAATGTACCCTATACATTTTGATACCCGTGAGAATATCGAAATATAGGTTTTTGGCGACATAAACGGCCGTACCTTTTTTTGTTAACTTAGAAGTTTGATTTTCTCACATCTTCAAGGGACTAGAACTTGTTAGTGTAGAACTGAGTAACTATATGGTTTTAATTTCAACTCGATACCTTCATGCGTTTCCAAGATAGTCTTGACAGACTAACGGACAATAAAGTGATCCTATAATGGTTCAGTGTTTCTTTTGAGGTACGGAACCCTAAAATTTGGACTATTTAAGTGACGGGTATTTCCCGTTATCTAAAATGTTGGAATTTTTCTATTGCAGAGATTCACACATTCTATGGGAAGGAAATCGAAGACACACGGCTTTTATTTCATCGCTTAGATTTAATTCATTCTTTATCGCATCGTTAAGAGGTACTTGAGGTTAATCTCATATTTAATTTACTTACCCGAAAATTTTACTCTCATTGATTTTGAACCTTGGATAAATTCGTGAATGCTAAAACTACTATTTGTACATATGCTTGGAAATTAAACTAAAAACATTAACATTTGACCATAATTTATTGTGAAGACATTTTTCGATAGATTTATTACGCTTGATGTGCGGCCGGGCTTAGTTAGAATGTAAATTTTCCGATGGCGGCGTTTTGATATTTTACCTTTTTGACTCTTTCAAGTTCTTTTCTTGATCTAATATTTTAATTCTTAGAAAAAAATCACCTGAACTGGTTGTTCTTGGCATCCGTGTCAAGGATTCCTTAAAGAAATAGTTAAGAAATTAAATACGTTTTTATTTTCATAAATAATATTTTAGTTTAAAGATTTCCTTTCATTAAATAACTTGACTTACGTCATGACGTCTCCATTTCATAGTTTTACTACTAAGACAAATTTTGTATGTAAAATTAATCTGATGGAAAATATCTGGAGCAAATTTGACTATGCTTTCTTGGACTCCAATTTCGTCTGACAATACACTTTATCCATATGTGTTTTATACATTGTCTTTAGGAAATCTGTAAAATAAAAATATCGACAAAATTTTACAACACTACGCATGATCAAGAAAACCTCAAAGTAATTTTCTAAAAATCGCTAAAACATAAAAGTGAAGTTAATATTACGTATTGTTTTTCTACAAAATGATTCAGCGATATTTCATATGTATATAAGTGTACTTATTAGCTCACATTCAAGTAACAATATGAGAAAACATGCCAATTTAACGTCAATAAATTTTGATTATTTTCCTTTCGCGACGAATCAGACTTGCAGCCCCAAACTACACAAGACATTGTGTTACGGAGTGCACAAACACACACTATTTGTAAATACCTAAAGAATTCTTGCTTTCTAATCACTTAAATATTAATAAAATATCATCAAAATATTACTAGTCACGGGACGCACAAACAAATATTATACGAACAATTCAAATAGTTCAAACTCGGATGGTCTATCTTCGATACAAGGTACTATAGAATTTAGCCGTGTTATATATTTTTAACCAATTTTAATTTTTAACCAAAATGACAATTCAATCAATTCGAAGTTAAAGTCTACAAATGTTAAGTAAACCTTTGTGTAGTTGTAAAATGAATCAAGTTTGCGTTGCAAAACAAGAAGTCTGCTTTTCGTTTTTTAATTGACAGAACCCGTTGAAAATTCGTGAAGTGCGAAAATCACTCGCTAGCGTTTGAAAATCAGCTAAACTTCTCTTTCTTGCAATATATCTATCCTTTTCTTTTTTACCGAGTGAAGAACTCACGGGTTTTCGAGCGGCCCCTATATAAATAATATCTATGGAATACCACGATATATCGGAAAAGCAATAAATATCAATATATCGACGCCTAAATATACGATACGCCGATATCGATATATCAGTATAAATTAAAATACCCACAAAACCGTGAAACATGCTGTTACTAGCAACACCGAAGTCGAAAAATTATTCTGTTCTCGATTCTAATCTATTATTGTAATCTGTGGTGAGTAGAGTGTGTCTGAGAGATACACTGTTGAGTCAACAGTGTACAGAGGCGCGTTCAGGGCCTTCGCGCGAAGTACAACTTTTCGCTCTAGCCCCGTTCAATGCCTTCGAGCGTGACAACCGGGTGAAACAACCGGCCCGTTCAAGACCTTTGAGTGTGTGCGCGAGTTACAACCGAACAACCATCGAATTTGATGGTTGTAAAACGCTCTGACGTTTATGACTGAAATACTCTTACGTGATTGGATGATATTGGCGGCCATATTCTATAATGTCATCTACTAGAAAGAGAGAGAGGAATAAAAAAATCATGTGAAAGAGGGAGATAAAAGATTTGGTTGCTGCAATCAGTTCAACGCCTTTGAGCGAGTTAAAAAACAACCGGACAACTACACCCAGAGGCGCTGAACGCGCCTCAGCGAATAGTCATCCATCATATTGACTTAACTAAGGTTTCCTTATTTCTCTTTAAAACTATACTAAACCAGAGTAATGTACAGCGAATGGTCACCATCATAGCCCAATGTGTGGAGAGGCTATAAAACTACATTAGATTTTAATCAGCTTATGGAGAAATATCGATAAAATATCAATATATCGGCGTACTAGACCGATATATCGATATATTAGTATCGACCCAATTCGATATACATATATCGATATTTATAAAAACTTTGCATCCCTATTTTTATTTCATTTGGCATTTCCCAATGGTCATTGTCCATGGAATTATTACTCAAACAGGAATGAGCTCTTCAAAATATTGTTGTTCAAAGGACTTTATTCTTATGTAAATAAAGACTAAACACTTGAAAGTGCAAAAGTGTGCCGAGAGAGATAGCGATAACTGTACCTTTTATTCCTTTCCCACAGTGTTGCTACTGTTGTATATTTTATAATTTAGTAGTTATGAAACAACTATAGTTGATGAAGATTTTTTAATATTGTTTATTTTAATTACTTTTAACGCCCAAAATACCTAAATTGTTTTTTTTTTTGTAATAATTATAACATAAAATAAATTAAATTATCGTGTTAGCCTACTATTAATAATTATAACACTATGATTTTACGTCCAGGAAATATTCTAGTGGTAGTATTCAACAAATTTTATATTGCAACAACGATTCTTTGTCAATGTCAGTAATGTTCGTTGTCATTGTAGTAAGGTGACCACACGGTATGTACCTAACGTAAATATTATCGCAATTTTTAACATTTTTTAATAACAGTTATTTATATTAGTTATTTATTGTTTAGCTTACACGATGCGATGTTAAGTTATTAGAAAAAAGAATTGGCATTAACATTCTGTTCAAGATATTGGCGAAACCACAAAAGTTTTAAATATTGTTGAAACAATTACTCATTCTTTTACTACGTATGTATTTAAATATCACAGAGAGATTTTAGTGTTGACTCATTTTTGACAAGTTGACATATTTGATTATCTGTTATGTGGCGGTGGGTTCAACATGATATACCGATTAGAAAGACCCATCTATTAAAAGACAATCATTGACATTCATTATTATTTAAATAATTATTCTATTAATAAAACCTATCTTGTATTGAAAAGCAGATATAAAATTCTTTTGCGCAACCCATTTTGAAATAATAGAATAGAATAGAATATTTCTTTGTTGTACAACACCAACTTAACACTAATTGTACAAAGGGCGACCTTGTCGCTAAAAGCGATCTCTTCCTTAACAATATTGATTGATTATTAAGCATATTATGATTTTCAAAAGTATTTTTCAGGTTGAATGTTATTGTTTTTAAGAAAAAATCCCTATTTTGTAGAATTTGTGGTCACTTTACGAAAAAGACAAACGGTACAGTTAATTATCTCTCGCTCGGCACGCTTTTTTAAGCAAGAGCTCATTCCTGTTTGATTAATAATTCCATGTCATTGTCTGATTAGTGTTGCTACCAGTATATTTTCAGACCACTTTCAGACCCACTAAGGGTGCGATCCAAAATCTGCTATTAGCGCTTGTGTGCACTATTTGCATGCAAACAGTCGGTCCAAAATTGTTCATATGCGCATTTGTAACCGCTTTGACGTCATCGATGACGTCATCGATTGGTGCTAACAGTGCAAATAGATAAGAGGTAGTGCACTATCTCTAGCAGACCTATTCTCTAACTACGGTTGGTAACAGCGTGGTCAGATATTTTTGGCAAGTCGTGATTTTGAAACTTTTTAATTTAAAAAAGCGGGATTCTTTCGTCGAAAGCGGGACGTAGTAAAAAAACGTATATAATCAGATTTTTTAAATATTTATCTTTTTATTTGAGTTTTAAATTACGTTTATGTTACAATAGATAGCAAAAATAGCCATAGAAAATGTATTTAAAAAAATACATTTGTCTGTGCCACCCGGCCATGCTTTCTCAGCACGCTGCACGCACGGCAGAGTTATCCCTGAAAAGCGGGACTGATTCTGTCCCGCGCGGGACATTTAATTTGATTTAAAAATCGGAACGTCCCGCCAAAATCTAAACGTCTGGCAACGCTGGCTGGTAACTAGAACTGTCATTTTTGAAAACTTTACATCCACTAATAGTTTAGTGAGCTTACGTATTACGGCGGCGTTCATGATAGCAGTAATGGATGTAAAGTTTCTTTCAAAAATGACAGTTCTAGTTAGCAACCGAAGTTAGAGAATAAGCCTGCTGAGCTGTCAATGTCAAAGTCAACATCAGTTTCCTGCGGAGTTTTATTGGTATTTTAGTTTTTTCGAATTTATTTTATCATTAGAATATCTACAATAAATAAAGAAATAAAATACAGAAGTATTTTGTAAAGATTTTGAAGGCACAATACATATCTCCTTCCAAATTTTCTTGTTAAATGACATTGACCATCAACTTGACAGACTTACAAAATGAAAGCTCGGTCCAAAATTGATCTGAGCAGGCTTATTGCTAAAAAGCAATCTCTTCGAGGCAACTCTGGGATGAAAGAATGAGACAAAATAATTATTCTATAGGGAAAAGGGTGCAGAACTAGAACTAATTAAAGTTTGGTTCCAGCTTAATTAATTTATATTTGAATAATCATTCATTATAAATACATATAAACGTTATTAGCAACTTCATCAAATAATATTAATAAATGATGGAGACCCGCCATCCTGATGCATACTTATAAACGACTCGAAGTGGGAATTTACGAATTGAACACGAATCGAATACGAACCGATAACGTATAAGTGCGAAAGCGCCCTAAGATTTACATTACATACAATATTTTTAACTTTTGTACAGAAACGGAATATCATTTTGATTAAAATTAAATATAATCATTAAAATATATGAGGAATAGATTTTTTTAGTTAAAAATAAGTCAAGAATTTATTTAAAAAAATATATAATGAAAAGGTAATGCTGGTAACATTATTATAAAATGATTTTAAATTGGTAGAAAAAAGTCAGTACTTTTTTGGAAATGATGGGTTGTGGGAAGCGTCTGACGATAAATTATTAGAATTATTAGTACATTGAACAATTTCTATTCTTCTTTCGTTTAAATGTATGAAAGCTGTGCAGAAATCTAGGTTTGTTTATTAGAAATACTGAAATTCCAACGTCGGTAACTATAACCTCTGAATTGAATATCGACAGTATACTTTTTATCAACAGTTTTTTCGGGTACTCCACAAAAATCTGCAAAATATTTTGCTTTTACAAATCGTATGACTTTTAAGTTATGTGTGTTTGAATTGGAATTAGGAGTGATATCGGAATTCCTTTTATATATCGACTATGTGGACAAAAGTGGCTCTGTGTGTAAAATGTGTAAAAATCAGTTTAATTTAATTACTAAGTGTATTTGCGGTGTTTGTGTGTTGATGTTGCCGTAGGATTGCCATGTCCAGGCTTGTGGATTACTTTGTTATTGTGGGATTTGACCACGAAAAGGAAAGTAAGTACTTACATGTGATTACCAGCAAATTGTGTTATTGTTAAGATAGGTACTGATAACTTTCTATATTTAGTCAAGAATAATCAAAATAAATATTTTCTAGTTTCTCTGTATATTCACATATAAGTTAAACTTATTGCAGTTTTGATAATATACAAATAATATACAACCAATATAAGAACATTATATTTTTTTTACTCAAGTACATGAAATTGCATTTGTCTAGCAGAAAGTGATAAATATTTTATAGGACACTTATTTGAATAACAGTAGGTATCACATACACATAAAAATTATCTATTTCTTGTAATCCAGAAATATATACAAATGAGAAGTGATGTGCTTAATTTGAAGCATAAAAATCCACTGCCTGCTGGCTTAAAACTGGCTACTAACAATAAACTGCCACCATAAAATACACAATTTGCACCAATGTGACATGTATATCATCGATTGTGTTATAATTATAACACTGTGGTAATCATATTTTGAATAAAAAATACATTTTACCGCATAGGTTGTAAAAAAAACCTCATTTTGTATTTAAAATTATTTTATATATTTCATGTTGTAGATTGATTTAAACTAACAAAAAAATTGTTTGATATAAAATAAACCTTTTTGCTCTCCTGAAAAACCTGTAAAAAACATGAACGCGAAGTCGAAACCCATCATCAGTATCATTTTTGTCTTCTAGACCATACCTGGGGAAATAATAGTTACTGAGATATTTAAACTTAATAATTTTTTTGGGGATTTTATACCAAAGTGTTTGCAACATTATTTGTTAATTTTTATCCAAAGAAAAATCAGTATCTATAAACAAATAAAAGATTTTCATTTATAATGTGCAATGTATTTACAATTAATGCTGTCTATTGTCGCCATGAGCTGATGACTCACTCAGAACATGCGACCGCACATTACATTGCATAGTATATAGTACTTTTAGCAGTTTTAAAATTAAAAAATAAATTTTGTTTCCCATAAAAAAAATCTATAATAACTTAATTTTCATGGTCTGAATGCGTAGACACAGGCATCTTTATGGGTCCTTTTATCTCATTGAAGGGACAACAACAGGAGAGATGGACATACAAAGCCCTTCATCATCAAAACAGGTCATATATATACCTCCCCACCGAGGGCCTCGAGCCTACCTTAATTTAGTGTGTTTAGGCCTTAGTCAACCACGCTGGCCCAGTGCGGATTGGTCTACTTCATATACACCTTTTAACCCTTAATCGGTCATGGCTTCAAACAAGTTGATTTTAATATATCAGTACGGGGTTATATTGAGATTAAAGACTTAAATACTAAAAAAGAAATTAGTAGGTGGTAAGTAGTTTTTTTTTGCAGTGGGAAATTATTTCCCTATAACGATTAAAAGTTATATATTGTGCGAAATTATTTCCCTATGTCCATGAACATACAAGTGGGAAATAATTTCCCAATTGACTAGCTTTTGTCTGCGTCTTTACTCGTCGATTTTTATATAGGGACAGAAAATAAAAAATGCTACATTAAATGAATTGTTTATTAAAAATGCTTGTAATATAATTATGTAAAGAAAAGAATTATCATCCAATGGAACTAGATTATCATCCAATGGAAATGAAGAACGGATAACCATCGACAAACCATCGACAATTTCTTGTAATTCCTTTTCATTAAGTTTTTTCTTCTTGGAAAACGGGCGGTGCCATTATCTAAAAAACGAAATTTATGTATAAAAAGACAAAACAACTTCAATTATATATAGACAAACATTTTGTATTTCTTAAGGGTTATAGGGAAACAATTTCCCACTTGAAGATTTCATACACGGCTATAGGTTATTAATTTCCCACTATTTTCGAATAAGAAAAAATATAACAACGTAACAGGTTTCGTAGGTTATCTTGTTAGTAATGGACAAAATACATGTACTACTTTACGAAATAAAAACAATAGAATACTTACAGGAATTTTTCTGGGCGTAGTTTCAAAAACTATTTCAAGATTCAGGAGAAAATGGACGTTAAACTGAACGTTTCACTTTGAATGACTATTGACATTGACAGATGACGTTTAGAAAGAAGTGTTTCCGGAAAAAAAACCTTAAAAAAACTACTGATCTTAAGATGCCTTCAATTTATTTGATTGTTTCTGTAAAAGTAAAAAAATAATAAATTGATTTGTGGGCAACACTGAGGTGGGAAATAATAGTCCTATGGCTTATTAAGGGTTAATTTCTTTGCAGATGTATACAGGTTGTCTCACAATGTTTTCCTTCACCGTAAGAATATCAGATAAATGTACAATAAGGCTGTCTCGTCCATGTATGGGAATTTTTTTTTTGAGCTATGGCTTCGCAAGAGGTATCAAAAGTTGCGTTTTGATACAGAGATTACGATTATCATTAAATTTAATTAAATATTTGTTATCTTGAGGCCTCTACCGGTCCTTGAAGTTTCTTACTCTTGAGATCTCTACTTTTTAAAATTTGTCATTTTTAGGGGTACTATAAATAATACAAAAAACATGTTTAAATGGTTTTTTTTTAAATTTAAGGGTACAACAATGAGTCCTAGCAAGGCTTACAATAATCAATGAGTACCTACCTACTTAAAAAAAGGAACTGTTTTTGGGTCCAAAAGTAGGCATTTTCGTGCGAGATTTTAATCTGTTCCTCACAGCTGGTATTTCCTGAGCGCTACGATATGTCCTATTTCAAACGAGGCTTAAGAGGAGCACTTCTCTCCAGGTAGGTGGTGACTGAACTGTGCCCATGGCACATTGCATGGTGGCATTGCAGATGTCCATGAGCGGTGGTTACCACTTAACATCAGGTGGGCCACTGGTTGGTCTGCCACCTTTAGCAAAAAAAAAACATAGTGTTAAGTTTCAATAAAACACTGTTTCAATCACACCACATATCAAACATAAAAGGGACACAACAAAAAGTAGGAACTACCCTCACTTAACTATACTTATTATCACAATAAGAATTAGTAAGCAAAGTACCTACATTAATATACAACATACCTTTCCCCTAAGTATGAATACAAATACAAATTTAAGTTTAAACTAACTTGTTACTTATATTGCATTAACATTCAAATCTACTCATTAACAACTTACAACTAATGATTAAAACAGCTATCCTTAATTATGTATAATTTTATTTTTAGTTAGATTTATCTTTTTATAATCACTTTAAGAAATGTATATCGTCAGGCCTTGAATATGGCAAGCGACTATATACATTAGTTTTATTTTTTTACTTTACCACCCGAGAAACCTGGATCAGGATCCACTGGTATTCCTAACATCAGCCCACTGGTTCGGACTCGGTATAGTAATTATTTCTTCTTGATCCGGTTCTGAAGAACCATCTTCCATCATTTCTGTATGTTCTCTATCAATGCTTACTCCCTCATTTTCTCTCTCTACACTTTCATCTTCTCTGTTTTCCTGCTCTTCCTGTGTCTTATGCTGTTGAATTAGTTGATCTATGTGCCTATTTATAACTGTACCATCTGCAGTAGCTACCCGGTAGCTGACCGGACCCTCTATTCACAACTGTACCTGGCTACCAAAGTTTCTATACATAACATTTTGACCTACATTTGACTGTCTGTACCTCTTCTCGTTATTCCTTATAACTTGTTGCTCTGTCTTATGACGCTGCAAGTTATCAGGATGGATAGCGTCCAGCAGGGTCCTTAAGCGTCTATTCATTATCAGCTCTGCTGGACTCTTATTAGTGGACGAACATGGTTTAGTCCGCAAACCTAACAACATATTTGGAATTTTAATATCCCACGAAATTCCGTTCATTTTGCGTAGCTTGTTTTTTAACGTCTGAACCATTCGCTCGGCTAACCCATTAGTTGACGGATAATATGGCGCAGTAGTAACATGTCGTATTTTATTTGCCTCTAATAACTGTTTCATTTCTACTGAAATGAATGGTGTTCCGGTCTTTGAAACGACTGTTTCACACAAAAAGTGGTTGCGAAAATCGTCCGAAGGCACCGAATAACCGTGCTGGACGTCATATTGCCAACAATGAACACCTCAGGCCATCGAGAATGAGCGTTCACGATGATTAAAAATATCTTGCTTTGAAATGGACCCGCGAAATCGATATTGATCTGCGACCATGGTTTGCTTGGAACAAGCCATTCAAACATTGTTTTTAGAGGCATGTTCCTATTCTCTAAACATTTGTTACAGCTTTGAATCAGAGCTGTAATATCGTTATTGAGCTGTGGCCACTAAACGTAACTCCTTGCAAATGCTTTAGTTTGCAGGATGCCACTGTGAGCCTTGTGCAAGCAGCACAATACATGCTCACGTAGAGCTGGTGGCACCACCACCCGATTGCCTAACAAAACGCAGTCCTCGTGCACAGACAGATCATGACGATGTAGCCAGTAAGGACGTACCTCTGCATCAGACATTCTGTGCGGCCAACCCTCTAGAATATAGTGAACTACTTTCGACAAAACCCTATCACGTTTTGTCTGTGCTATAATTTGGCTAACATCAACTGGAAAATCATTGGGGGTCTCTGCCATGAGTAGCACGTCGTATAACTGCTCCTCCGGCTCTATGGGAACAGCTTGCGGTAATCGACTTAGTCCGTCAGCTGGCCGATCTGTGTGCCGGGCTTGTAAACAATGTTATAAGAGTGTAAAGTGAGTACTAATGTAATTCTTGTAAGGCGAGGTGATAATACAGTAGGAATGGGTTTTAATGGATTGAATATACCTAACAACGGCTTGTGATCGGTCACTATTGTAAAACTATTACCCATTAAGTAGCTGTGAAACTTAGTCAAACCGAACATAATTGCCGTCGCTTCCTTGTCTAATTGTTGAATACCGCCGCTCGTGCGGATGAAGGGTTCTAGAACCCATCGCCACGAGACGCTCTTGTCCATCGGACTCCACATACGACAACACTGCCCCAACTGAAATGAACTAAAGTTAGATCACACGATAGTAAGCGATAGTAAGCGTTTAGCTGTGTCAAAACTCTTTTGTTCTACTTCCGTCCATTGCCAATCTGTTGACCTGTCGAGCAGTCTATGGAGCGGCTCGAGAACTGTAGCCTTATCATAAGAATAACTAATTATTAGTTATTCTTATGGCCTTATGACGAATAAACCTCTCGTAAAAGTTGTATAATCCTAAGAACGCCTGCAACTGCTGGATATCTTTTGGTTCTGGAGCGTTCAAAATAGCCTGAACTTTACTAGGTGCCGGATGTATTCCGTTAGCATCGATAACAAAACCTAAAAATTCGACTCTTTCCTTAGCGACGTAGGCCTGCTTTTTCTATGCGTTCGAGTACGGCGTGCAGGCGCTGCTCCATCTGTTGTAACGTACGCCCACTGACGATAACGTCATCAATCAGAACTGCTACGCCCGGTACTCCTGCCAGCAATGCCGTCATCAGACGCTGAAATATCCCCGGACATGCCTTTACACCGAACGCTAGTCTATGTACAGTGTACAGACCCTTGCAGGTATTTAGAGTTAGGAGCCACGCCGTATCGCCATTAACGACCACTTATGTATAGGCCCGGTCAAGATCGAGCGTCGTGTAGAATCTGCCTCCTGAAACACACGCAAAAACTTCGCTGGCTGTAGGCATCGGGTAGGTAACCGATTCAGTAGCCTGATTGACCGTACTACGGTGGTCTCCGCAAAGTCTTATATCCCCATTCTTTTTGACTATAGGAACCACCGGAGTTGCCCACTCTGAAAATGAAGTAGGGCGCAATACCCCCTCGCCGACCAAACGGTCAATTTCTTTTTCTACTCTATCTTTAATAGCATACGGAACTGGTCGCGTTTTTAAAAACTTCGGTACTGCATTCGGTTTTAAATCAATAGTAACAGGGTCTCTGCGGTACGTTCCAAGTCCATCCCTAAAAACCTCACTATGCCTAGTTAACATATGATGTATTACAGTCATGTCAATTTCAGAAATCGAATTTACATTAATAAATATATTTAACGGTGCGAACCAGTTACGACCTAGGAGATTAGGGCCTGGGCCCTTAGCCACAATAACATTCAGGTTACGCTTAATGTTTTCAAATTGGACATGCACAGTTGCTTGACCCAACACCACTACTTGCTGATAGTTCCACGTGCACAGCCGGTTCGGCAGCGGTCGCAGCGCGAGAAAGCCGCGCCCGAGTCCACCTCCATTGACACAGGCACTCCCTCTAGAAGCACCTCCAACTCATACGCCGGCACCCGCCCTCGAGTGCTATCCACATTATAAATTCCATTCAGTCTTGGGTCAGCTTCATGTTCAGTATAGTTAACCTGTTTAGTATTGTCTTTTTTCTTTGCTGAACAATTTTTTTCTATGTGCCCCCGTTTCTTGCAGTACCGACAAACTGCGTTGAAGAAACGGCACTCGCCTCCGTGTCGATCGCCGCAACGAAAACATAGTCTGAAGTTAGTTTTTGATTTAACGGCATTCATTTCCATCGGCTCAGGGCCGGGCGGTGAGCCCACCGTACTACTCGCCGCGGCGGCGCCCGCAGCTAAACTCAGTGCTCCCAGGGCGGCGCTCTGTATCATGCGAACATACCTCCCCGCACTTTCCGATGATAACATGGCATCCACTACGTCCGCATAGCTCAAATTATCTTTTTTCAACAATTCAAACTGGAACTTTTGATCTTTCATACCACACACAAGTCTGTCACGAAACATATGCTCTAGGTAAATTTTTCGTAATTGTGCTATGTATTCCGACCCAGATTCGCCGTGACCTTGATCTCGTTTGTAAAATTTGTATGACATCGATATTTCGTTCGGTTTTGGACTAAAATGTTTTGTAAGAACAAATATTATTTCACTGAATGTCATATCACTAGATTTTCGTGGAGTGTTATCAACGCAGTAAAGTTTCAAACACTTCGGTGCTGCAAATTGTATAAAAGTTTGCCCTTTTGACGGCGTCGTCGGTAACGCCATTAGCCTCAAAGCAATAATTCAACCGATCAACACAAATGTCCCAATTGTCCGTTTTCACATTAAACTCATGAACTTTCACTGGTTTTCGATCCATTTTAAGCACTTTTAACTCGTCGCCACATATGTCAATTCTAGTTCATAAATACTACGCACAACTGTTCTAATCGATGGCTCGCTGGCTTCTGAGAAATAGAGTTGTGTAACTCAGGAGTGATTGATTCAAAAGATATATATCTGACGCAAGGAGTGATTATATCAGTATTCACTTCAGATTCAAATATATCAGTAGCTCAGTATCTCTTTCAGTCGCCTAAGATGTCCGAGAGCATTGAAACCGCATTGAATCAGTAACTCTTCTCTTTCACTCGGCAGGATTTTATTAGGTGACTGATTTTTCATATTCACAACAGTATTAAGAAAATTATTCGAAGTATATATGAATACAAATTAATTAGAAACCTCTTTATGAATGTTAAACTCCAAATAATAAATAAGTTAATAAAATTTAATTACGAAAACACACAGAGCACACATTCATTATATCACTGATAAATTAAAGAAACACTGAAAGCACTGAGTTACTGATCTAGCTAAAGATATAAATGATATAGTGATATAAAAGAGTGATATATATCAGCAGCTCTAAAAGATACATATCTCTCTTTTCCTCTCAGTGATATACTCTGCACAAGTCTACTGAGAAACATTAAACATGGGAGTGTGGAGTCGATACAAGTTCTCGTCTGCTCTCGCGCCTTTGTCTCGCGCCAAAAAACCGATAATAGTCGGAGAACATCGCGAAAACCTACCAAGATGGGAATCGGATCCACATTCACGCTTCTCGTGTTATTCTCGCGTTCTCGCGCGATTCTCGCGTGAATGTGGAGCGCCCATATTATTTCGCAGTTTAGTTATTGGCCATCACCTAATTGGGTATTTGGAGACGGTGACCGATAAATAGGTCAGCTGTGAACTGTACAAAAGCCTATAACTTCGTACCTAACTCGAGATATTTATTCAAAACTAGTGGGCTCCGCAGACGTTATCCTGCCCAATCACAGCAGCACCTACCACCAGGCCAAAATCTATATATAAAAAAGGAGATGTTCCCATCTATAGACGCACGCACAGCCGTAACCGATAATGATAGAAACATGAAAATTGGACAG
The DNA here is from genome assembly GCA_963935595.1 of Schoenobius gigantellus. Lineage (NCBI taxonomy): Eukaryota > Metazoa > Arthropoda > Insecta > Lepidoptera > Crambidae > Schoenobius > Schoenobius gigantellus. The sequence continues at coordinate 51,886,847 of OZ012541.1, forward strand.
TTGTTTTAATTCAAAATGCGGACGCACACTAAGGGATTTTAAAAAATATTAACCCTGAAGGGATGAAAATAAGGGTTGCAAGTTTGTATGGAAAAATCTATAAATTAGCAATGATTTTGATAAAACTTGAGATTCATGCTCTTAAAAATATTTAATTGAACACGTGTTTCATTGCTTATTGGAATTCACCCCTGAGGGTGCAAAATAGGGGTTGAAAGTTTCTATGAAAAATATTTAAAATCTGCTCCAATTTCTACGAAATTTATTATCCGGGCTTAAATAGGCTACAAAATTATTTTTCCTACGGGAAAATATAACATTCCCACGGGAAAACAATAATAACGCGCGCGAAGCCGCGAGCGGAAAGCTAGTGTATGTATAAACCTTCCCTATAGAGCTATTCAAACACACAGAAAATTTCGTAGGAATCGGGCGAGCCATTTTTGAGTTTTAGTACTATATTACTTATTCTGTGGTTTTAGCGAGACTAACGAACAGGGCGATTCATTTTTATACTATTAGAGAAGAAGAAAATAGAAGACTAGCTGTCCTGGCCAACTTCGTGTCACATTTACAGATGACAGAAGTGTACATTCTTTTCTTTACAAATTTTCTATTATTCTTTTAGTTTTTCTTTTGGATGTTACCCATTATTTTTCTTTTTAAACCACCCATTATATTAAGAGGAACAAAAGACAAAAATAAATATTCAAATCGGTCAAGCCCTTTTTGACTAACGAACGGCGATGCATCTTCTTCTCTTCTTCTTCTTATCTTCTTTCTTCTTCTTTCTTATATATAAAAATGAAACGCTGTGTGTTTGTCTCGCAAACACTCTGAAACGGCTTGACAAATTTTCACGAAATTTTATGTGTGTTAAAAAAAGGTCCAGGGAAGGTTTAAACGTACAATTGGACCCGGTAGGTGGCATTGTAATCGGGCAGGACAACGGATTTTAATTCACGACACAAAGTTTTATCATTTCGTAGACAATCACGTGTATACTGTATACATTGCAAACCTGCACATGAACAACATTGGCAGCATCTTTCAACTTAACGATGAATAAAGCCTCTGCGTTCTTTCCTTCTTTTAAATTTGTGGCAATTCGTCATTGAGAGAGATTACGACCATTACTGCCAAAATGTCAAGTGCCGGGATAGTGTCGTAGAATTTCTTTCCGCGCGAACGAAATTTATTAGAAACAATCTCATTTTGGAAGCATTTTGAACCAACCTAGTGCTCTAAGCAACCCAGACATTGAATCTCACTGAAACTGACATAGTGACAGTTTGCACATTAAGAGGAAACACCAAGGTCGAGAGAATTCAAAAATAGGTATTTGTAAAATGTATTGCTGTCGCGTTGTGTGTCTGAACAACTGAACTGAGCGCGACAGGGACAATTGCAGCTGGGACCGAAAATACCTATGAAAAGTACACAAAATATACGTTTCGTAGTCCCCTGTTTTCTCCGCGAAAATGTGGCCAATTTAATTACTTTTTGCGTTAAAAATTAAAACAAGGCTTTCTCTGTGTTTCTATGTTTTGCTTTTTTCGTATAGTCTTCATCAATTTGTTTGCTGGACGTTTCAATACAGCAGAAAATTAGGTCGGTTTTTTTAGGTTTAGGGACTACGTTTGTATGGAAAAACGGACTGTACGATATCCTCTTAATTTGAACACTTTTTGAAGCAACCTGCTAAAACGCAAAGTCCATTGTTTGGACTTTCAATACTTTATTGTGCGACAAACAAAACCCTTGACCAGAACTCGCGGGCAAAACCCGCCACCTTCATGCCATAAGTGCAGAGTGCGTGCTAAATAAAATTTTGAACACATAGTCAAATGTTCATCGCAGTTTCACACAAGTTTTCAAAAGCGTTGACTGCCGCCGGCTATACAAAAAACAAAACATTATGTCTTAAAAAGTATGCCTTCATGTGTTATACATATGGCATTATCTCAACTGAGTCGTATCAGCCGATCTCATTCAGTCACGGACTCAAGTTGCATAACCGAATTTAAATTAAGCGAAAGTAGTTTTGATACTTTCGCGTATTCAAATACGGTATTATTGAGTCAGTGATAGCATTAACGATAACTTATCCATGAAAGCCATGAATTTTCCGAAATCTTTTAAAGTGGCTTTCCGCCCGCGGTGTCGCATGCGTGGAATGCGTGACATTGGCTGTTTTGTTGAATCCCCTCGACAAAATCCTTTCGGCCGTCATGGCAACTAAACTTCGCAACCGGTAGAGAAAAAGACATTTTTATTCTTTGTCGGCAACTAGTTACGAATAAATAATTTTTTTTCTTTATAAGCAACTAGATGCCAACAAAGAATACTTTTATCCGCCATGGCAACTGAGTTTCTCAACCAGTTGTGAAAAATAATTTTATATTCTTTCTTGGCAACTAGTTGCGGCAGAAGTAATGGGAAGTTATATTCATTTGTTGACAATCTTTGCGGTCAATCCGTATATATATAAATCCTATTTCTAGAATTACTGGTCAGGGTTATTTTTCCTTTTAATTGATATATTAGGTCCTTAGATATGAAATTGGCGTTTTGTTTGGGAGGAATATAAAGTCGATTTTTTTAATATAATATATTTATTCAATCAAAGTACGCAAAGTATGCACTTTTGCCATCTCATAGGTAGTTCATCGATCCCTTTACTAAAAAACCATTCAGACGGGAATCAATAAATTCTTTGAAGGCGGTTTGAACTGCCCCATCGGAGTTGAATTTTTTCCCTTTCAAGAAGTTATCCAAATTTGAAAAAAAATGGTAATCTGTCGGAGCAAGGTCCAGAGAGTACGGTGGATGTCTTAGACATTACAATTGAAGCTCCTCTAATTTGGTAGCCGTCTGTTGTGCAGTGTGTGGTCTAGCGTTATCATGAAGCAGCAGTGGCCTAGAGCGATTGACCAGCCTCGGTTGTTTAGCAGCTAGCTTTTTCATCATGGTTTGCAGTTGCTGACAATAGACATCTGCCGTAATCGTCTGGCTAGATTTAAGAAAGCTGTAGTGAACGACACCAGCACTAGTCCACCAAACGCTCACAAGTAACTTTTTTGGAGTCAATTTTTGCTTGGGGCATGGTTTGGCTGTTTCGGCAGGGTTCAGCCATTGCGATGAGCGCTTCCGATTATTGTACAGGACCCACTTTTCATCACAAGTAATGATTCGATATAATCCCTTCATTATTGTGCCGGTTGAGTAATGCAACGCAGCAGTCAACGCGCGTTTGTTGATTTGCTTCACTCAATTCGTGAGGTACCTTTCAAACTTTTTCACCTTCCCAATTTGCTTCAAGTGGATTAAAACAGTTTTATTGTATTAGATGAGGACTACATTACTACATGGTTGTGTAAGAAGTAAATAAATTCTTCTACTGCAACTAGTGTTTTTGAAAAATTCCTTGTTGGCAACTAGTTGTTTATAAAGAAAAAAAATTATTTATTCGTAACTAGTTGCCGACAAGGAATAAAAATGTCTTTTTCTCAACCGGTTGCGAAGTTTAGTTGCCATGACGGCCGAAAGGGACAAAATTGACAATAATATGAGAACTGTTGATTTTTTGGAACGGTTACAAATTACTGGTAGGTACAAACTTTCCTACTCTGTTTTGATCGCTTAGGGCATGAAGTTACATAAATACTCCGACTTTCGCCGAAGTGACCCTATACTATAAGGGTTCCGTTTTTTCCTTTTGAGGTGCGGAACCCTAAAAATTTTTTTGTTATATGTACAGTAAGCTCCCATTCAAGCTATACATTTACACTACGAAAACCACAACTATTGCGAGCGACATAAGAACGGTCCAACGGTCAAACAGTATAGCTTGATAAGGAGCTTACTGTACAAACTTTCATTTCTATATTAACCTCAGCACGAGGGTTGCAATCAAAAAAGCAATTTTAAAAATAATGATAAATAAATCAATAAAGAAAAAAATTTCGACTCGGGTGTGATTTGAAACCGCGTCTCCAACATATCGTTTTGTTTGACGTCTCGTAAGCGGGCTACTCACCTGCCTGCCGCAGGGGCGATCTATAGGGCGCAAGGCGGTTGTGACAATATCGGGTTGTCTCTACACACATGCCTGCAAGCAGTGTTTTCGAACCTACCGATTTTTCGGTATTTCTACCGATATGAGCCGTGTTCTACCGAAATACAACGATTTTTCTACGATTTCCTGGAATCCATGGAAATTCTCCCGATTCTACCGATTTGGCGATTTTTTAACACTTAAGTTGGCAACCCTTTTCATTTATGTTTAGTTTAAATAGATAATTTTTATTTATTTATTTATACTTCCATGTTACAATAGGTTTGTACATATGGCGGACTTAGCGATGAACATCGCTCTCTACCAGTCAACCATTGGGCCAAGCAGAGAAATAGATGGCGGCATAAAAGAAAAAAATTGTAATATTAAAATATTGTGATATTAAAAGAATATACTTACATACACGCACATACTCACACACTCACACATACAAAATATATATACAGATACATAAAATATATATTATAACTATATCCATACTAATATTATAAATGGGAAAGTGTGTGTGTGTGTTTGTCCGGCAAAACGGAGCGACGGATTGAAGTGATTTTTTAAGTGGAAATAGTTAAACGGATGGAGAGTGACATAGGCTACTTTTTGTCTCTTTCTAACCCCCCACTTCCCTAAAATGAGGGGTGGAAGTTTGTATAGAGCATTCCGCAATTTTCAAGGTAGAAAGCTAAAAATTGGTATGCGAACTATTTGTGACTAACAAAAAAATCGTGCATAATTTTTTTTTAAATCTGCCCCCAACCCCTTAAAAGAGGGGGTGAAATTTTATATGGGACTTTTTGCAGTTTTCAAGGTAGGAAGCTAAAAATCGGTACACAGACTCTTTGTTACCAACGAAAAATACCTGCCTTATTTTTTTTTAATCTTCGGTGTTACCCCGAATTTAACGCGAGCGAAGCCGCGGGCAAAAGCTAGTAATAATATAAATATTAATACAGATGATGAATGATGGTGTCCACGAACGATATTTATGAGTTGTCAGAGAAAAAGAAAAAAGTTATTTATTTGCAATTTTCAAGAAAAGCTCTCGAACTCTCTTCTTAAAGAGGGGCTTTGATGTCAAACATCTCAAATCAATCGGTAGGGAATTCCACAGCCTTATTGCTTGTAGAGTGAAGGAATCGGCCATAAAGCCAGTGCGAAATAGAGGTATATCAATAATATGGTATGAAAATGTCTATGGTTTCCTAAGTCCTATATTATATGGTTTCCTAAGTCCTATAAACTATATGGCACTGAATGCTGGGCGATGAAAAAGACCCACGAAAACAAACTGCATGTCAATGAAATGAAAATGTTGCGATGGTCGGCTGGCGTAACGAGGCTTGATAAGGTGCAACGAATATATCAGAGGCTAAGTTGCAGCTAAGATAGGAGATAAGATGTCAGAGAGACGTATGCGCTGGTTCGGACATATGATGAGAAGGGACGAAGAGTACCCAGTAAAGAAGGCCTTAGCGATCCCAGAGAGGAGAAAAGTTAGAGGGTGCCCCCTAGCTATGTGGTGGACAACCGTATCCAAAGACCTAGAACGTGCTCAACTGGACACACAGACAACCGAGGATAGATTATCCTGGCGCCTAAAGACGAGGAGAGCTGACCCCAAATAAAGGGATAAGGCAAGGAAGAAGAGAGAGGTTTCCTAAGTCCTACAACTCGATGAAAAGGGGATTCCCGCTCGAGTTTTCATTTGTCAATAGGATTTTATTTGTTCATTATTTCTTTGGACTCAGAAGAGAGAGTATGATATAGTGTCCTCCTCCTACAAAATATGTACTTCTGTTTATTCAGTTAAAATGTCGTCTGACGAGGAACCGAGTACATACAAGCGTTATAATGTGAGGTAAAAATAAATAAACGAATTTGATTCTATATTGTTTTTTTTTTCATTTACCGATTTTTGGGTCAAATATACCGTTTTCTGAGGGCAACTCTACCGACTTCGCACTCTGACGTTCGAGACCACTGCAGTGTTGCCAGATGGGGGGGATTCCCTGCAAATTCGGGGGTTTTTTTCAACGTCGGAGGGAATTTTGGGGGGTTAAGTCCGTTGGGGGGATTTTCGGAGGTAAATATTAATGTTAAAGGAATTTCGGAGACTTTTTTCCAAGCCAAAATATCACTATTACCTTACCTCAACCACCCTCAACTACATGATCATTCATTTATTTTTAGTTTTGTTTAATGATTTGGCTGTACAAGCCTGATCACTCTGTCTGACACAAAGACATTATTACTAGTACCAGTATAATGGTACTAGTTTAATGTCTTTGGTCTGACAACAATACCATAAAAAATCGATTTCTTCAATAGGTTTTTACAAAGTATTTTTTTGTGGCTCCGCACAATTTCTGCATTATGGCCATGACAAAGTTTGGGAAACGTTTGGAATAATAAGGTACGCGGAATGGGAATAGAATCTAGGATCATGATAAAGATCACGTTAGGGAGCTGAATAACTAAAATATATACAAGCTTACAATTTAATATTATTTACACATAAAAAGGATAAAATAATTTTATAAATATCAATACTATTTTCGGCTATAAGGGCTGGAATAGAATTGACGTCGATACATGAAGGGATTTCAAACGGGTAAAAAGCAACAAGGTGTGGTTCCTAACTGTTTCGTCTCAAGACAGTATTATTTTCTTTCTCTCTGCTTACTCATTACTTGCTCACTGGTTTACCTACTCATTCTGTTTGAATGATTTATTGTATTCGCAGGTAGTCTAAATTTGGCCGCCAGCTATAATATAAGTACCCGTTTACCGTGCAATTTAATATCAACTACATCAAAATCCAGTAAATCAAAATATGGTAGAACATACCGAAATGAATGAGAACACACTTACACACACTCGAATGCTAAATAGGTTTTCCTGGGAAAAAATGTATGTATCTGAATCTTAAAACAACACAGACAAGAATGTATATGATTTATTATTGGAAGCTATGGCGGAAATATAATAAACAAAATTTCGTAAATAAATTTACATTTGATTTTCGTATCCCAATTGTATTTCTTTTAGTAAGTAGTACTTGGAGGTTTTTTTGTCAAAAATGGTAATTTTCGGGGGGATTTTGAGTGAGATCGGGGGGGAAATTTAAACGGTCACCTGGCAACACTGGACCACTGCCTGCAAGTCAGTGTTCGGATTAAAGTTGAAGTAAGCACACGCGTTGAGAATGGCTCCAATATTATCGAAAAACCGGCCAAGTGCGAGTTGAACTCGCTTGAAGAGAGTTCCGTACGAAGTTACCTGTATTGAGTGATTTACCATGTTATTTTAATAACATGGACTTCTTATAGGTTTTCCTTTAATATATAAGTAGAAACCTAACTTATGTATTTTTTCAAAATTTTAGGTTCAGTAGTTTCGTAGATAAGGGGGCGAACGGTCAATTTTCGTCTATTTTCTTGAATAACTTGAAAACTATTTATATTAAAATTACAAAAAAATACATTAAAGATCTTCACAACAAGACCTTTCATTTGATATGTCACACGATGCCGTTTTCAATTTTTTTTTAATTTTCCACCTTCCCCCCAAAAATGACCTCCCATTACAGATTTCATCTATTCACGTCATACCTCTGTGTTTGGGTCACAGAAATTGATATGTGTACCAAATTTCAACTTATTCGGTCTAGTTGATTCGGAGATAATTGACTGTGACCGACAGACAGACGGACACACGAGTGATCCTATAAGGGTTCCGTTTTTTTATTCGGACGTACGGAACCCTAAAAATAAAAAGATTGGTATCGAAATTGCCCCAATCGCGCTACACACGCGGCAACGTGCAGGGCGGCAGAGACAATCTAGGGAGCAAGGCTGGTCTCGCGCCCCTGCTTGCCTATACGGGGTCAATCCCCACTTATACACCCTAGATTGCCCCATGTGAGTAGCCCGTTTTAACCAACTAGGCCACCGAGCTCTTACCAACCCCGACGATATTGATACGATACGTAGATGTAGTTAACAGTGAATAAAAACTACTCAGGCTTAACAAAGAACAAGGAAGATCAATACTTAAAATTACAGAACCAATGCGCTATCGCTATAAGGTTTGTCGAAACAGAATTTTTCGCACTTACGTTACATCGCGACAATAAAGCATCGATGGACTGACAGGGATGTTATGGAGCTCCGAAACCGTAACCGAAACTATCGGATATCCGAAATAAAATATATCCGTTACCGTATCCGTTTCACAAGTTTTGGATAGTTTCGAATAAGGGCGGAGTTTAAATAAAACGACATGTTTCGACGTTTTATGTTTCACCGCTCGCGCCCCACGTGAATCTTGTAGTTTGTTTGTTATTTCTAGTCATAACATAACCTCTTTCATAATTAGTTAGTTTTTTATTTAACAGTTGATACTTAATTTAAAGAAGTCTAGTGTTAAGTATTAAATTGACTTCTATAGACAATAAATCTTACTTCAATCTAATATCCGTAACCGAAACTATCTGAAACTAACGGATAATCTGAAATAATTACATATCCGTAACCGAAACTGATATAATTTTATTCCTATATCCGTATCCAGATCCGAAATATCATATTCATACCATCCCTGGACTGAAACATCGCACAACTGAATAAATTATTGTCACAACGTGTTCGATATAATAAAAATCGAATCAAAAACTTTCGAAGACACATAGGGAACCCTGAACACCTGAGATACCAACTTATTTCAGATTATAATGTTTATTATACTATTACCGATTTAGACCATTTAGTACTAAATGGTCTAAGATTACCGTGGTACAAACGTACCCATGCACGTGTGTTGGTGACTGGTGTGCAGTAGCCCGGTCGTGCGCCGGCGCAGGTGAAACCAGTCGGCTTATTTACTGGCTCACCTTCTGGTTATGCAACCTGCTTACTTGCCGGCGTGCCGACGTCCCCTGCGTCTTACCTGTTAGATGCAGCTCCCTAACTGGAATAGATGAGATTTTTAATGAAGGGGTAGCTTTTCTTCTCATGAGATCGTAGGTGGCCAGAATCACACATATTCCTTAAACCTAGCTACATTTCGTATGTCTAATGTACGAAATAACGCTGTCAACGTTATTGTCATGGCAATAGGATACATCTAGATAAAGCTCAGAGATAGGAACGAACTTCTTCACTTATTAGTTTGTGTAACCAGGTGGACGATGCAGTTGTTTTTAGCTTGAACCTTATTACTTTGTCATGGTTGTTTTTTAAGTCAAAAGCACCGGAGCTTTATTCCGGTTAATCATGTGCAGCTATGCAATATTGAATAAGTCAATGTGTGCAGTTTATAAATTAGAAACTCTTGTGGTGCTATTAGTGTTGGTTGATGTAGGAGAATTTCTTAGAAAAAACAAACATATTTCTTTTTGTGCACAGCATAATTTACATTCTTATTTTAGTATTTTTTAATGGATTGTCACATAGTGATAGAACAATTCACTTTTTAAGTAAATTATATTTTTCAAACACAAACACTGTCCTTGGGTGATTGGTAATTTCACAGAAAGTTATTTTGGCGGCGGCGTGCTGCGACGTGACCAGCATTATGCGAGTGAATGCTTCTTTGTAGCGAATACCTAATTCGGGGAGCCACTTCTCATTGAATCTAAATGTCTGAATGCTTTGAAGTTCCTGTCGAGTGAATATTTTATACGGGTAATCGTGACTACGGTAAAAATATTCGATTTAAGTAGAGCAGTGGTTTCTAACCTATTCAATATTGTAGCCCCTGTAACCTATTAGGAAAAATAATTTCACCCCAATTATTACGAGATTTCAGTATTTTTTTGCCATTTAAAACTAGTTTTGCTCGCTCATTTGGTTTTGCTTCCTGTTATCAACTTTGCCGATGTTTGTTAAATACGTAAACTACGAGCTGGAACAGCTGTAAAATCTGGGGTAAAGATTAATATTCTCTCTCAAAAAATATTAATATGTGCATATTTTTGGAGAGAATATATTATACTCTTATTTCACCTATATACTCCTTCACAATCCTCAGCTTCTTAATTATATACGGTCCTGCTGCAGGTCTATTATGGATTGGTATTACCGATCTCCAATGATATCTTAACTATGGCATAATTTAACGATGTCATCATGATATAATTAACGAATAATCAAATAATCTGACCAAAAATTTTATTTTTTGTTTTGCACTATGATTTCATAATGATATTATTTGAAAACCATGAGATTGATAATAGGCTTGCTTGCTGATTTCACCTTCTGCCACCTAGTCCCCGTCCTCAGCGTTCTTGCGCTAAAATCCCTCAAAAAAATATATAGTATATAAAGTCAAAGTGTAATACTAAAGTCCCTCGACTTTCTTGAATGAAACCAATTCAAATTTCTCCAAACCTCGTTTAGGTATTATTCGCGCTGCTCAGATGTAGTACTTTTAGTTGAAATCCGTGAGAGTACGTATTGCACATTATTAAGCTGTGCCCGCGATGTACGTTTCGCTTATATTTTTTGGATTTCTCAGCGTCCTGTGGGAATTTTCAAAAATCCTCCCTTAGTGGGCGCTTACATAAGTCAACTTAGCCAACGAACCTTTGCACCAAATATACCTCAGACAGTCAGTCACTAAAGCCTTTATACAGATTATATCAGCATTATTTTTGTTATTTACTATATCTAGAGGTTAGGTGTGTCTGTTTAAGAGGTGAGCTCCCCTTTGTACATGTTTAATTAGCTTTAAAATGTTATGTTATGTATAATAAAGAACAAGAATGTCATACCGGCCGCAAGATAAAGATACGAGACCCTTTCAACGTTGGTTAACGACTTGACGTTGTCTCGCATCGGTTGATTAATTGCACGATGCGATGTATCTATTAATCAGCTAGTTTGGTAGAGAATAGTTGCCCTACTATAATTACAACGTAAGTCTCCACCGTGTTCTCGTGGCATGTGATATTGATCTGTTGACCAGATCAGCTCAGATCTGGGGTTCCAGGAGTCTATTGCCCATGCCCTTAGTAAGGTAGTAAAGAAAGATCCGGATCGTCCGGTTTAATCGTAACCAATCATCAGGCGACAATGATATGAAGGCGAAGAGGTTCGTTGTAGTACCTACATATGTAGTTTTCATCGCGAATTGCTTTCACTTTCCTCCATGTGCAGACAGTATTGTGTAGAGCTAAAAATAAATCATCCGTTTGGTAGGTTCCACTCGTATATCTTTTAATTGCCCGGAATTCCTTGACCTTATTACAGTCCGAGAAGGGCTCCGAGAAGGTTAGAATTTAAATCACAGCGAATGCTGGAGTTGTTTTGAACAGACATTGCCTAAACAGATGTTTAAGCCGGCTTTTGACTATGGGATGTAATGTAATATATTAGGTTGGGGAAAAAGTCTTTTCGCATTATAGTATGTATAAACTTGTAATAAAATCTCTTTGGCTATACTATTTGTATCTGGCTGGTTTTGGTATCATTGAATGTTTAAATTTTAAAGAACATAATTCCAAATTCAAATTAGGAAAATGTGTGATTTTCATTTGTTTTTCGTACCGCCAAGATGAGTGAATCTAATGAAGAAATTCGATACATTTTAAAATTTTACTACAAAAAAGGTAAAAATGCAACGCAAGCCGCGAAAAAAATTTGCGATATTTATGGACCTAGTGCAGTGTCTGTGAGAGTAGCACAAATTTGGTTTAAGCGTTTTCAATCCGGAAATTTTGATGTCAAAGATGCACGTCGCTCTGGTCGCCCTATTACAGATAAAATGGATGCCATTTTTGAAAAAGTGGAGCAAGATCGGCATGTCAGTAGTTACGACGTAGCTGAAGAACTGGGAATTGACCACAAAACAGTTTTGGCGCATTTGAAAAAAACTGGGTACACAAAAAAGCTCGACATTTGGGTACCTCACGAGCTCACTGAAAGAAACCTAATGAACCGTGTACTCATTTGTGATTCTTTATTACGACGTAATGAAACCGAACCATTTTTGAAGAAGCTGATAACTGGTGATGAAAAGTGGATCACGTACGACAAGAGCGTGCGAAAATGGTCGTGGTCAAAGGCCGGTCCGGCTTTACAGACTGTGGCGAAACCCGGGTTAACTCGCAACAAGGTGATGCTGTGTGTGTGGTGGGATTGGAAGGGCATTATTCATTATGAGCTGTTACCACTAGGCAGGACCATCGATTCTGAACTCTACTGCGAACAACTGATGAGATTAAAGCAAGAAGTTGAGAGAAAGCGGCCGGAATTAATCAACAGAAGGGGTGTGGTTTTTCATCATGATAACGCTAGACCTCACACATCTTTAGCCACTCAGCAAAAATTAAGAGAGTTTGGCTGGGAGGTGTTAATGCATCCGCCGTATAGTCCTGACCTTGCACCTTCAGATTTCCACCTGTTTCGGTCTCTTCAGAATTCTTTAGGCAGTGTCAGGTTAACATCACGAGAGGACTGCCAAAACCACTTGTCGCGGTATTTTGACCAGAAGTCCCAAAATTTCTATAGCAATGGGATCATGTCCCTACCTACAAGATGGCAAAAAGTTATCGAACAAAATGGTACCTACATACTTTAGTTAAATGTAAATAAACTATATTAAAAAATGTTTTGAATTTTCTTAAAAAATGCGAAGAAACTTTTTCCCCAACCTATTATATTACATTGTGAGATATAATATTTTATCGCTTGCCATACTTTTTGACGAGACCGTTTTCACTGTGCTATAATATATATTACACCCCAAACTGTAAATATTTTTTCGCCCGACCGAGCTATATTTGAAGGCTATAGGTGGTATATATTTTACCTCACGTTCCCGCACACCGCACCTCTACCCCTGCCTCGCCCTCATTTCGAATCGTGACGGTCATGCGCACGTACCTAACTGTCCGCGTGTTATGATTTTTGGGTATTTTGGTTCGCAATCTTTTCTTTACATATTTACCACGTATTTACCTATTTACCTATTTATCCCTATAATAGAACATTTTATGGAAAGAGTTAGGAATTATCCTTGTTTATGGGCGACTAATCGTGAAGAGTATAAAATGAATGAAATTAAGGATGCTGCACGGAGAAACGTAATAAGAAATTCACTCTAATATTTTCTTAGTCTAATATGATTCGATATCCAGAATCGACGTTTATTGTAATTTTTTCTTAATAATGAGACATGTAAATCGAATACTGCATCATCTTCGTCTGATGAACTATCGAAAGTATCTAGCAAAACAATTTCCATATTATCCATTTAATAACGAGAGGTCAACCGTTTCGATAAAAGACGTTCTGATGTAGGAATCATAGAAGCTGAACTATTCTAAAAAATATATCTGATAGTGAGAAGAGCACACCCGGGATGTAATATATAGCTGAACATGTAATATATATTACATCCTATAGTCAAAAGCCGGCTTTGATTTCCGCGTGACTAGGTTTTACTATTTCAGGAACATGTAAGCATACAAAGTTAGTGCTCCTATAGATTTTGATTTGTTGTAAAGATCGTCTTCTCTCATCACAACCCATAATATACGTTCCACTCTGCTGGGAATTAAGCGTGGTGTAAATACTGTAGCCCGAATTGGTCAAGTCATTTAATTCGAGTTGTTCTTCCCTCGCAGTGGTAAACTCTCTTAATCGGCTCTTACGGCATTCATAGACGGGAAGATAAGGAGCGGCAACACTATGTCTTCTAAATCCATTACCGCACGGAAGACTGTACGGATCGCCATATTATTATTAATTTACACGTTGTTGCTTTGTTCGTAGGGGGCGGCCTGAGCAGCGGCGTGATACTCCAACGGTTTCCCGAAACGAACTGGGACGACACGCCTTTTCACGACGGGATAGAATGGGTGCGTATGTTGAAGTAAACATTTTTTTTTCATTATTATCGAGATTGTCTCTATTGCTGTGAGTTGCCAGACTGAGGAAGTATCTTTACCTGAAAATTGGTCGGCCTTTCCTTCCACTTACCATCTTCAGGCCTAGCACAGTTTAGTTGGTTTACATTAGTTAAATTACTGGCGCCAGTGCTGACCCGACAGGCCGACACTGGCACCGTGTAAATTGTTGCAAGCCAGTATAGAGCTGTCGCGACAGCGCTAACTTCGACTATTAAGTGACTCAATGTAAGTAGTGCTTAGTCAGTTTTCGGCGCCAGCACTGACTTCTGTTGCTGTCTGTGAGTTGTCTAATTTGAAACTACCTTTCTTGAGGCTGCAATGGCTAGGTGGGAGGGTGTTCCGCACGCGCTGTTGCTGGCAGCTATCGTATAGAAAAGGGGTAATGCGCGAAAAGAGAACCGTCATTATGGATGACGATGATTGATTTTTCAAAATCGCTTTTGTTCTATTCTTACTAACCTCGTGCTGCAAAGTGTGACTAATCATAAATTCATAGAAAATGAAATGGACAAAAGGATCAAAATGGTACATTAATTAGCGCTGTTAATCCTGTTATACTGCCTGCTGAACACAAAAGATAAGAACTAATTTGCACATTTTTCGTCGTTCAACACGTGTTATTTTTTACGTCTAGAAATAGGCTTTATGACTTTTTATGTGTATACGCACGTGGGCGCCTTTTTTTCCTTTGCCTCAGCGCTAAAAAAGCGCCCGTGCGAACTGGTTCTAATTGGAACGGCAGCGTTCTCAATACCCATAACGACTTTCCGCAAGATTCCTGCGAGCAATAAGGAATATGCGTAGAATTGGTGTTCCAGTTTTATTGATAACACATTATCATGGACCAAATATAATTTGGTCAAAGATATCATTAAAAACCTTAACAGAATGTGAATAAAGGCTAATAAAGGTTGATTGCATGCCATTTCATTTTTGTAAAACATATTTTTGTAATCAAATAATATTACAAATTTCAGTTTTTCTATGTATTTAATTCTGTAATTATATGGCGGACGTGTACGTACAATGACGTCACAGTCGGGCTATGTCGGATCCTCTATGTCTAACCGGCAACAAAAACGATCTTTCTCTAAGACATTGTCTAAAGTTAGTCATGGTTTATATATGAGGCTGTTTCATTTGTGTTAATAAGATAGGAGCAGTGTCAGGTTTTTAAGCCAGGAGTAACGTTAGACAATTGTTAGACAATGTTTTAAGTATGGCTTCACCTCTTACTAAAAATCTTACAACTTTGTAACTTTTGCAGTTATAAAAAAAATGTCTTATAAAAAGCTAATATAATTATACAAAAATCTTAATGCTCGTTGGGATCGTAAAAATTACTATATTATACTGTGTTTTTGTTTAAATATAAATAATATAGAAGGATGCAATTCGAAGATGTCTTGTCGTTTTTCTATATGGTTTATCATCAGGTAGGTCACTGCACTGATATTAAGGTCAGACTAGTATGTCATCGTTAGTGATGAATAGCTATGTTTACTGTTTGTTGTGTCTGCTATCGCCTGGGTCTCTCGTCTCGCGTCAAAATTTAATACATCTCATTAAAGAGAAATAGTAATAAGTTGCTATACTTAGTTTTCACCTTCAAAGTTTGATTTCCGTTGAGGTACCGCCCCACCACCGCCTTTGTCCATTCTAACTTCCAACCTTGTAGTTATAGCTTGAGCGAAATGTTAGTGCGAATTGTAATTTTTAATTCGAGCTTATTATTGCACAACAGAGGGCTTATCACCTATATTGACTGACCAAACCTAATATTCCAACTGTTAATAAGCCGAAGTGTGCAATAAAAAATAGATGTTTGTAAAAATATGTAAAATTAAATTGAAAAATGCCGTTCTACTTTAGAAAAGTGAATTGATGTAATGATAAAGTGGAGAACGCCACGTTCGAAGTTTATCTACGTGATCGAATTAGAAATGATGAGATCCATAGAACCAAAAATCACTGACATGACCTTAAGAATTTCGAACTGGCGGTCGTTACCGTTGGCGCGGAAAGTCTTCCAACTGGAGGACTTCTCAAGGACCTATCGGGAGACGCAGCGTTGCTAGTTGGTAGGCCACCCACTAGGTGGACTGACTCTAGTGCAGTTCGCGCGAGGCCACGGGAAGTGAGAAGCGCAGGACCGTCTGCGTTTTGCAGGTTTGGATGAAGATCCTTGGGGGAGGCCTACGTCCACTAGTGGGCGTCTCTTGGATGATGTGATGAGAAAAGTGATAGTAACCGTTTGGTGGTTACTTTATGATGTGATTCACTTCGGCATCTTCAGATGCGGTCAAGCTATCGATAACAGCACAATCATGTCTACTGTACAGACAAAACTTTAACTTTCTTCCCAGTACCTACACAAGTACACAGTTAGTTGAGTGCATGTTGAAAATTTGACAAGCTCATTTATTTCAGAAATATATAAATAATGAGAGGAAATACTTAAATGAAATAAATATATTTTTACATTAAAAAAATATAGATTTTTTCAATACAAAAGCGTAATTTCATGCCGGCAATTTAACTCCTAATACTAGGTACTATCTAGTATTAAGAGTTAAATTGCCGGCATGAAATTCAAAAAAGGCGTTCAAAAAATGCTGCGCTTTTAGGTAGATAGTAATGAATCAGTCACACCACGCACGATCTTGCTTTGTTTTGTTTAGATAATAGACAATATTTTTACATAATAATTAATATTTTGTTTGTGTTTCGTTTATTTTATGGGAAATGCTTGATTTCTAATTAAGATTCATGAATGTCATTGTAGGCGAATATTCTTTGAAGTCATGTCTTACGTTACGAGAGCACTTATAATGCCGTTACTGGGTAAGCTGCAGTAGATGGTGGGTGATGTTTTGAAGGATTTACGCCTAGGAGTTGACCCGTGAATTTTGTTAAAAAATATCGCTTTCCGGACTAGCAATGTTCGGTCGCCACCAAGATAACAATACGACGTATGTATAATGTCAAAATGTTTTTCCTTTCCACACAGTTCTGCCAGCCTCAAGGATGGGCGCTGTCGACGGAGCGGTCGGAGCCGCGGTTCTACGTGTCGGTGCTGACGGACGTGGACGCGAACCAGCACTACTGCGCGTGCCTCTGCTTCAACGAGACCGTCGCCATCACGCCCACCAAGCCAGCAGACGAGGTAGCTACCTTGGTTACGCTTTATTGAATACTTTCGTCACCGAACATACGCGAACGGGACATCACGATCTGTTATTGTCGTTATCGTCGCATCCTTTCAACCCCCTCCAAGAACCGTGCCAATGTACCTACTTGGTACAAAAGTGGCGAAGTGCGTTTTGTAGAATTAATATGCTGAGAGATAAAAACCCAAAGCTGAATTAATTAAGGTTCAACAATTTCAATGCCCTATTATCACGTCACTGAATATTTGAAAGATACCTAACTACTCGTATTTTGCGTCACCGTAGCTTAGATTCTAGCACGCGGATTTATTAGTGGAATCAACTTTTGAGGGCCCAGCTCATTGATTTACTACCAAACGTAGATAGAGCACTTCATACAAAAACGCGCTTGAAATCTGTCACCTAATCGACTATACATTTGTACGCTGTTAAATAGGTAGTTGAATATGCACACCCGAATTAAAATTACCATAAAGAAAGTACCGTATTTATCGAATTCAACCTTATTCTTTATTATTACGGCAACTATTTGAAGTACAACCGTGTGCAGTTACATCATTTCATACCTAGCCACATTAAATTTGAAGTTTTAGTAATTGCTACAAGAAAATATCAACGTTATACTCTCAAACATAATGCTCAAAATTGCTTATCCAACGCATGGAAAAGAACTGCACGAGGCCCGATTGGGCAGTTCTTCATCGGCCCACTTTTCGAACGTTCAACGTTTGGTAGTAAATCAATGGCCCAGCTAGTCAATATTCGTGATGAATATTTCGCGTGAATTATGTCACTCCTACACATTGCCGTGCTTTTGTCACTCCTACACATTACCATGCTTTCGTCACTGTCAGCGTTTCAATGTCTGATTTTTGTTCTAAGCACTGTCGCTGTCGCCCCTGCCATTTCACGATACAATAGCAGGCCAGACCCAAAAATAGAACAGTTTGACACAAGTTCATAATCAACCAGAAACATTTTGTCATCAAAGCCTAACACATTAGTTATTGAAAGAAAAAAAAAACCCTCCACATGCTGTAAGATCGCTGTGCAGGTCTGTAGAAGTAGCAAGGACCGCGGACAAAGCATATCGTCGCACAGCATTCATAACCGCAAATGTTTTCAGGAGAGACAAAAACCGACTTACATTTAATATAAAATATAATAATTGTCAGATTATTGTTAAAAGTATTAGTATTATCATTTTCTGGAATATAAGAATAATTTAATTATAAGGTCGTAGTAGTAGTAGTAGACGTTTATTGCTTACAATCAACACACAAACATTGAATAAAAACACACAAACAGAGATACAGATTTACAATACACATATCGTCATTATGTATGCGTGCTGCAGCAAGCAAAGGGTCAAGGCTCAGCGACGTTAATGTCACAGGACATAGCGCTGATTTTCAGCCATCACCCCGTGGGAATCGGTCGGCGATCCGTTACATAGAACCACAGGGAAATAATTAAAAAATAAACTGACAAAAATAACAAAAAATAATAACACGTGAAAGCTCATCCATCATGTGCATTTACGATTCAGAAGTTTCTATAGTATATTTAGGCTTAAACCAATTTCACTCCAGGCTATCAACATTGCAGAGGAATTTAATATTTAACATGTAGAACAAAACTTGAGCTCCAGATTCTACAGACTTAGTCCATTGATGATATTAACCAATTAAACACTAGTTAAAGCAAAGGAAAAGGTTAGTCAAACTAAGGCATAAAACTTCTAGGAATCCCTCTTCTTTAAACTTTGAGTATGTGCTGGATAAAAAAAGCGTTTGAAGATATTCCGAGAAGATAAACACCTTAGGGGCGGTGGTAAATCATTCCAGCACTTAGTAGCTTGAAAACGGAAGCTGCCCCTAAAAGCTACAGTCATATACGTGTACCCCTGAAGCGGCTTTCGAATGCCCCTAGAAGAGTGCCAGACATGAACGGTCTGAACTCTCTTACCGAAAACACAAATAAACGAAATTGAAAGTTCTTTACATTCGCGGTAATGAATGCCGAACGACGATATGTACTTGTGCATATTTTACCCGACTTGTTCAGATTTGTCCGGTTCAAGTATGACATCTGGCAACCCTGGCAAACGTGACAGACATTGACCATTCGCGCTCGCGTCCTTGCGATATTGGGGACGCGTTTCCGCGCGATAGAACGTGCATGTCCGCTTGGGATTCACCAACAACATAACAATATTTCTCACGATCACATTCAAGTGCTCTCTCATTGCAATATGTGTGACGATTGTCTTTTTATGAAATAGCGATGGTTGAATATCATTGACGTACAAACAAATGGACGTCGGGTCGGGTCTAATACAAATTTCAAGAAAAATGTTTCAAGAAATTTTGCTGGCACCAATTCTTCACCATATGACGAGCGACTGGATCTGAATCATCATTATTACAACTCATAATATACGTCTCCACCGAGGGGCTCGAGCCTATCCTATGTTAGGGTGATTAGGCCTTACTCAACTACGCTGGCCCTGTGCGGATTGGTCGACTTCACTTACACCATTGAATTTCTTCGCATCAGATGTATGCAGGTTGCCTCACGATTTTTTCCTTCACTGTGGGAGCGCAGACAAATGTACATAATTATGAAATTCGAAAAACGAAAAACATATTGGTACGTGGCGGTCTCGAACCCCGGACCCCCCGATTGGAAGGCGAGTCCACAGCGCCACCGACGCTCACAGCGACACCTGAGATCTGAATCATTAAGTTTTTGGAATGCGGATGCGAAGTCCATTTGTTTGTAGGTCAATGTTGAACATTGATATTTTTAATGTAAGCTATTGTAGTAGATGTTGAATTACATAGTAATAGAATAATACGGAACTTGTTTCTTTTTCTATCTAATTGTTATTGTGTTGCTGTTGAATATAGCAAAAACGAGTGATTATATGTGTAAAGCTTATCAGGGTTGTAATATTCAACTTGTGGTCTTTTGGTCAATCGTCTTTAGTCGCGAACATCTGGAACAACATGCAGATATTAAAATGTGAGAATGTAATTAATTAAACTTTGCGCTTTGAACTATATTCACTAGCTATCCCCGCTTTTTCGACTAAATAGTCTTTAAAACTTGATGAATATCAGGATAAAATAAAAAATGGGTTAATGTAGGCATACCATATTAAAATTATGGAATATAATATGCTTAAAAATTTATCTACGAAAACGTATTTAAAAAAAATTAATAGTCTAGTTAAATATAGTTATCAGCTTTTATCCGGCGTTACTCTGACGAGTTAGGTAGTTTATATAAATAAAATAAACTAATTCCAAACATAATGAATGAATGGCGTCCTTGTTTGGATAGGCCATAATTCTCGCAGTCGACGCTTTCTTTGAATGTAGACTCGAGTTTATTTTTATGGCACGCATCCGGCTTTTGTGCGATGCACTGTGCTTGCTTCTTTTATAGGCAATGATCGCATAATATATATTTTACTGCATCAAATTGGTAATCTTTATGCAACAAACTTGCGGCGGCGAAAGATGTTAGCCCAGTGACAGACATGGATACATGGATGAACCTAAAGCGTAATATTGCTCGCGTAGCAATCGCGAAATTTTGACATCAGGATTTTATTTTAAGACATTTCTTATTTTTGTTTTACTTCTTACGAGGTGTGATTAAATAACATATAATGAACCGCTTCAAGTAGAAATTTATTCACACACGTCACTCTGTTTCACGATCTTAATTTTACAATACCACCTGTTTTGTAAGATCGTTCCTTAGAAAAATTACATTCGTTCTTATTGCTGATGATGTTAAGCGTCGATCGATCATTGTAGTATTTTTCGTTACATGTATTTTCCGCCACATTACCTGTATTAGGGATATTAGAGATTAGAAAACATGCGTTTCTGGCTTGTGTGTTAAAACCAGCGACAAAAATTTGCATTCTTTACAAAGAACGAATGCATTATGGACACGGGTTTCTATTGTATTAGTTGCATTTGTCAATCGGAACATCATAGAACATTCAACGTCAGGATGAGAAAAAAAATGTCTAATCATAGTTTGTTCGAAATGCATTTCTATGATGATTTCTGATATGAGATATTTTTTTAAACAGCTCAGCAGGCGGAGCACGGGTTGCCAAGACTGAACTTGAGTCACGCGTTATCTCAATTTCAGTGACATTTCTATGTCTTAAACAATAGCACGGTGGCGCGTATTTAGTGTGACTGATGTGGCAAAAATTTCTTGACGCTCGATCTCGTCAAGTGACTGTCAAGGGACTGCGTTTGGCGTCCGACTGTTGTGGTTGTAACAAGGGCTTTAATACTTTGGAAGATGTAGCAGCAGTCGCAGCACAGCACAGGCACGCCGAGAAATTTGTGATAAAACTCAGTCACACGTGGCCCTTGACAAGCGTTATCACGTCAAGTTTTATCACGTCAGTCACTCTCAATACGCGCCGCCGTGCTAGATGCTACTCTTTAAGACATAGAGATTATGTCACTGATATTGTGAGATAATGCGTGACTCAAGATCAGTCTTGGCAGCCAGTGCTCCGCCTGCAGGTGGTACTTGTGATATTTATTATGGATTACACTATTGAATATGAATAAAGTGGGACAAGATTGCAAGTGCGTTCTAAAGGCTGCGCAAACGCAGGGCCCAAGACGGGTGGTATAGTGTTACGTTGCGGTCAACCGAGTGTCACGAATGCCTACGTTTGAACAACCATGAAGGCTAAATTGAAATCGCCCACAAAATCTAGACGATCGTATAGTTTGTGTATACTATGGATGTATGGAAGATTAGTTATAAAAGTGACGTAATACAGGTATCGAAAAAGTGCCACACATTCGAAGTCATTATAATTATAAGTAAGTGGCTAAATAATGCAGATATCGAAAAAGTGCTATGCACATTCCAGGTAATTACTGTAACTAGGTATGTTCTTCGTGTAACAAACTTTGTGTTTTTAAACAATGGGGTAAAATTAGTGACTACGCTAAACATCTTGAATCGCGATTTTCTTCCCTGTCAACCTCATTAGGATGTAATCTAGCTGTTAAAAAGAATGAGCACAAAGAACTTAACCGATTTGTAATGGCTATAGAAGTATTTGTGAACTATTAAGTGATAAACATTACTTAAGCATCCATTTACAGCTTTAGCCTTGCCGATTTATTGCTAAGTCTGAAAGATCAGGATCTAAGTAAAGTTTCAGTCGGTAATGACGATTCATTCATTGTGTACAATCCCGTATGGATTTATAATCTTTGTTACCGAACTCCTCCGAAATGGCTTGATCGATTTTTATGATTTTTTTTGTTTATATTCGGTAGGTCTCAAAATAGGTCGTAAACTATTTTTTATACCCCCAACCCAAGTGATAAGGGTGTTTTTTTGAAAATTATTAAGGCGAAACGTAATTTGCGCGCACAGTTAGTCATATATATAAAATTCTCGTGTCACAGTGTTTGTTACAGTGATTTTTATGATTTTTTTTGTGTATGTTCGGAAGGTTTGAGAATAGGTCGTAAACTATGAAACGTTGTTACCAAACTCCTCCGAAACGACTCGACTGATCTTTGTGAAATTTTTTGTGTATATTCAGTAGGTCTGAGAATAGGCCGTAAACTGTTTTTATACCCCTAAGTGATACGGGTGTTTTTTAAATAATTATGGCGAAACATAGTTCGCAGACACAGCTAGTTTTTTAATATATAAAAATGTCATGTCACAGTGTTTGTAACCGAACTCCTCCGAAACGGCTTGTCCGATTTTTTTTGTGTATTCGGTAGGTCTGAGAATTGGTTGTAAGCTATTTTTTATACCCCTAGATGATAGGGGTTTTTTTTTACAATTATTATGGCGAAACGTAGTTTTGATATAAAGTAGTAGCATATAATATGTATAAATTCGTGTCTTCACCTATCAGGGCTAGGTATGTTCTTAACAGAGTTTTATCACAATAAGTTCTTGTATTTACAAGTATCATACTGGTAGGATGATTACCAGATAGTCTGCACGGGCACAGATTACAGTCATAATAGTTACAATGTAAGGGTACCGTTATCGCTATCTTACTATTTCTTCCGCAAAGCAGCGTGGTTGCATTGCTGTGTTTCGGTTCCGGTTTGAAGGGTAAGACAGGTAGTAAAATTACTGCATTCTGTGACATGTGATGAGGAAAACTTCATTCACCAATTCAACATAACTCAATTCCGAATACAAAATAATTACATAAATTGGTCCCGTAAAAATTTAATTCAGTTCGGCCTAGTAGTTTTTATTTTGGGTTATTCTGGTGTTTCATCATCATCATCATCATCATCACAGCTCATATACGTCCCCACCGACGGGCACGAGCTTACCCTAACCAGTTATGGTAGGGCGATTTAAGTCTTAGTCAAAAAACGCTGGCCCAGTGCGGATTGGTTGACTTCACATACATCTTTGAATTACTTCGCAGGTGTATGCAGGTTTCCTCACGATATTTTCCTTCACCGTAGGAGCGTCAGATAAATGTACATTATGAAATTCGTGAAACGAAAATCACATTGGTACATGGCAGGATCGATCGCGGGCCTCCCGATTCTACTCGGAGCACAGTCCAGTGCCGAGGCCACAGCGCCACCGACGACGTTCAATTCGCGACGCAAATTCTAATACGCATGTATTAAATTTACTAAAAAGATTGAAATGAGACAGGTAGTAAAACTACTGCGTACTGCGACATGTGCTGAGGAAAACTTCATTCACCAATTTAACATTGATGAAATTCCGAATACAATTACATAAACTATTGATGACATTATTATAATATTCTTTAGCGGCATTTTGAAATGACAATATTAATAACTAGCTGTGCCCGCGACTTCGTCCGCGTGGAATAGTAACTTTTGTTGAAGTTGATAAAAAGTAGCCTATGTTATACATTATATAATAAGCTATCTATTAGTGAAAGTCCCGTCAAAATCGGTCCAGCCGTTTCGGAGATTAGCGGGAACAAACAGACAGACAGACAAAAATTTTTTAAATGGTGGTTTTGTTATTGATACCCGATATACATTCATACCCATTTAGTAAAAACTGGTTATTTTGACATTACAAACAGACACTTCAATTTTATTTATTTGTATAAGTAGATGACAATTTGTAATTTAATAATAATTTGTAGTTTTCAATAATTTTAAAGCGTCGATGGCGTAGTGCGTAAGGCTGTCGCCTTCCAATCGGGAGGTAGCGGTTCGAACCCCGCCACGTACCAATGTGTTTTCAAATTTTGAATTCATATGTACGTTTATTCGACGCTTTTACGGTGAAGGAAGACATCGTGAGGAAACCTGCACACACCTGTGAAGAAAGAATTTCTTTACAGGTTGTGTGTGAAGTCGACCCACACTTGGCCAGCGTGGTTGACTAAGGCCTAAACGCCCTAGTTTAGGGTAGTCTCGAGCCCCTCGGTGGAGACGTATATGAGTTGTTGATAAATAATTTTAAATGTATTAATGACGATATTTAAAACAAAAAGTACAAAAAAGTCATTAATGATATAAAATACATTCACACTGAAAGAAATTTTTAGTAACAAATAACAAACATTTGAGTAACCTATTACATAAAAATAGTGACTTCACAACTAATGTTACTAGTAGCCAAATTCAGTTTTGTAAAAACAGTTATGTTATCTATAGCCAAACAAAAATAATTACTTCCTACCAAATATATAAACCATAAGTTACCAAAGTGTTTCGAGTAAATTACTAATATAAATGTATTAATAACAAAACTTTTAAGTAAGAATAGACCACATCTATGTTTACCATTTACGAAACTGTTTTGTTATAATTAACTATTTCTTCAATATTAGCATCACTAAACTGTTATCACAACTAAACTATTTTGCTATTTGTTACTAAACTTTTGATTAATTGTAACTAGATTCTCAGATTAGTATAGCATCAATATATTGTAATCATGACCAAACTAATTTGATACCTGTTACTAAACTTGTGATTAAAATATAGCTAGAGTTTCAGATTATTTACAACAT
Source organism: Schoenobius gigantellus (assembly GCA_963935595.1). Lineage (NCBI taxonomy): Eukaryota > Metazoa > Arthropoda > Insecta > Lepidoptera > Crambidae > Schoenobius > Schoenobius gigantellus. Next base: position 51,912,058 of record OZ012541.1, read on the forward strand.
CACTGTTATGTAATCTGTAACTGAACTTTTCAGTTAAAAGTTACATTACTTTTAGGTTACTATAGCGGTTTTTTCCTACAGGTTTATAGCTTGTAGTCAAAACCAATAATATGAGAATTTTCAGCAAGAAAGGCAAGCGCTGTTGAAACTCCTCATATATTAATGTCGACTACAAACTTGGGACAAATTAAAAACTAAATTGATTTGTTCAAATAAGTAAGTATTCATTAATTAACAAATTAATTAATTACAGAAAACTTTTAAATATATTGATCAACAAAAGAAAGAATCACAGAACTATAAATATCTACGCCTCATCACTAGGCGCCAATCCTCTTTTGGTACCCTTGTCCAAAATATTGTTGGAGCTGCAGCTGGCAATGCTACCAGCGTGGTGGCATCGGAGATCGTGGTCAATTCGACTAGTGACTTGTACAATTATTATTCAAAATCGTCAAAGCTGCATAGTCCAGTAGCTCTTCATAAGACTCTGTAAAATAAAAACATGTTTAAGTTATCTGCATTAAAATAAGAAGCAAATGAAAGAAAAATATCACTGGGGCATAAACACCAGCTCCCTTATTCGCTAACTTCGGTTGCTTCGAACTCTGAACTCCGAACTGTCATTGTGATATACTACTGAGTGTATTACACACAAAACTACTCGCTGAAATAGCAATGGCAACGTGAGTTTTGTTATGGCAGGGTTTATATAGCAGTATGATATTGTGTTCAAAATGACAGTTCGGAATTGGTAACCGAAGTAAGTGAATAGCTTAGTACACATTAGTCGCACAACTGTACGAAAAACGGACAAACATTTTCTTGAAAAAATCAAAAAGTTTTGTTCTGTTCACTCACCATCTAAAAATTTGAAATAGTCATTTCCAAGTCCCACAACCTCAGATAGTAGGAAATTATTTCCGCAGGTTCGTTTGCTTCTAGTGGGCTGCATTCATGAATACGGCATCACCATACAGTTTTGACTCTTCACGTGTACCATGATTCTTCTCTATTTTTGAAAAATATCACAAAGTTACCACTAAATGCCACTTGCTTTCTGCGAACTAGTGCGAACCGCCAGGCCGGTAAAGCGAAATGAACATTATGTTCCTGCGTGTCAAGTTTGATGCAAGTTCGGGCGGGAAATTACATTTTTTTTTTGTTACACGCAGCATCACTTTTATTACCTCTGACAAAACTATTTTGTTCTGGCTTACAAAAACATTGTTGTAATCAACATTATTAATACTAGTTGGTTTCAAACAAATATTTAATTTGTTTATAGCAACTTTGTAACACGATCTTAAACAATACTATTCAGTTGTAAACAATTTTTAGCTATGGTAATAAATAGCACAATAATTATGTAAAAGCTTAATTTAAGTTTAGCCAACTGTATGTTAGAAAATACTCTAAGTTTGTTCAATTATAGCAAAGTACTGTTATGTTACAAGGTACCGAAGTCGAATTTGACAGTAAATAACAAAAACTTTAGAAGTTCATAACCAAAATTAAATAACTGAAATGATTTTGTAAATTGTAACAAGCCAGGTGATCTAAACATAAATGAAATTAATTTAAAAGTTAACAAAGTTTTGCTAATCTTTATTTAACTCAACTAGTTTAGTTAATTAGTTTTTTCAGTGCAACATCAAAGTTTTATATTGAAGTTGGTGCCAAATTTTACACTAACTACATTAATTGTTCGTATATTTTTCTTATTATATTTTTTAAAACTTTCCAGGTGATCATTGCTTGGCACCGACTTTAATATAAAACTGTAATGTTATATGTATTCTTATATTATTTGACTTTTTTGTGTTTTTCAAGTCGGGTTTACTTTTTGTTTTATCGTCATTAATAAATTTCAAAATTATTTAAAAATACAAATTATTATAAATAACAAATTGTCATTATTCATATTAACATTTAAAAATGCCACTACAGAATATTATAATTTCTTCATCAATAGTTTATGTAATTGTATTCGGAAATTAGTCAATGTTAAATTGGTGAATGAAGTTCTCCTCATCACATGTCGCAGTACGCAATAATTTTACTACCTGTCTTATTTCAATCTTTTTAGTAAATTCTATACATGCGTATTAAAATTTGAGCCAAGGCCAGAAGGCAAACACCAGAATAACTTATAATAAAAACTACTGGTCCAAACTGATTTAAATTTTTATGGGACCAAAAGACAACTATTCCGCATCGATAAAAAAAAAAGAATTACGTAAATCGGATGAAATCTCGTCATAATCGGTGTACCTACATACATAAAAAATAACAGCCGAATTCCATACCTCTTCCTTTTTTGAAATCGTTTAATAACATTCTATTCTCTTTTTTTGGCAATTATATATATTGTAAATATTTGCGCACTGCCAATTTAGCAGTAGATTATGAGGAATTATGTTTAATTTAACACCAATCGTGTATTTTACCATATTCTTGCAAATAAAGTATGTATTATTATCATTATTCTATGAAGTGTACGTTGATTTATGGGGGGGGGGGGGGGTGTCCGGACCCCAAGCCCCCTTCCTTACCTACGCCAATGATTATGATGGCTACGGTACAGAACTCAACACACATTTTGTCCTAAACATAAATAAAGAAAAAGAATAACGACCAAAATAAGATAACAAAAAATTGATAATTCATCGTCATTTTTAGTTTTACTACCCATGATTCGTAACTTTGTCAATATGACAAAATATGTCGGTAACATAATTTTATGGTCGACTCGCTCTCACCTGTTTTCCCTTATTATAATGCGCGGAGGGCAGCACGAAGGGAGCTGTCTAACGATCCACACATAACAGGTGCATGCACTGAACAGGATGTGCTCAACCTCCGGGAGTTACTCGGACGGGCTTACTTGCTAGTCGAATCATAAGAGTTGGCTAGCGTAACGTTTTTTATAGCCTTGACAATTCTCCACATAGATTGTTTACGCTGTAGTATTTTTGTGTTTTTCAGATAATTTTGTTTGGGATTCCTGTGCAAGTGCTAATATGTTATTTTGTTTGTGGGCCCGGAAGTCATGGTTTATTTGACTTTACTACTAGAGAATTTGTTTAATATTAGATTTTTTGTATAAATTGAAAATGTGGTTTTAGATATATAATACATTTTGAATACGGTGGCTAATAAAGTAAATGGTCAGATTGGTAAAGATCAACTGATCATTATCATATCATAATCAAATTATCATTGTCATTATCACTTCAAGCCTTCATCAGTCATTTTGTTGTAGGCATAGAACACAGAAAGAGGTTGTAGGCCTCCTTCAACCTCCTCCATTTCTGTCGAGGTGGGTACAACTAAACAAGGCATACGACACTCACAGTAAAGTAGACATTTAATTTGCGAGACGACTAATACGAGGAACGAAAATTAAATGGTTTTATTTTGTTTAGACTTGTCAACGGGCCCACTAACCATAGACTGGTTTGGATACTTACAAATTATGCTCCAAAATGTTGCCTACAATGAAAAATCATGTTATAAATTACCCTGACAAAATCTTGTACGAGCTGTTTAGTGTCCTCGTACCCCGCACGGAAGACCAGAAATCTCGTATTTGTACGAGGAGCCTCGTATGATTGGCAACCTTGATAAACTGTAAGTCTGTAAGCGATAGCACGGTAATAGTATAATACCGTGGCGATAGTTACGAATTCACGATGCGAACGCCATGTCAGTCGCGCGCGATGCAAACGCAACATATTCACGATGCAAATGCGTCATAACATCGTTATAAAAGGCCTTAGGTTTCAATTCTGTAAAAATGTTTGATGAAAATTGTCTTATATATTATACTAGCTGTGCCCGCGAACTCCGTTTCGCCATCAAAATGCTTAAAACAGTGTTTAGATTTTTCCTCCATTTTATTCCATAATGATTCAACTTTATTCTGCCTTTCTAGAGCAGCGGCCATTTGGAAATTAACAAATTAAGACAATTATCGTAGGTTCGCAATGCTCTAGGTACTCTTCAGGGCCTTTCATTTAATACCCATATTGCTGGGTTTGAAAACGATCTTTAATCCATTTTTTGAACGGCGGCCATGTTTAATTTAGGGCAATTTTCCTAAGTGCATAATGCGCTACTCTTTGAGACCTTTTATTTGATACCCATATTGCTAGGTTTGGAAACGAACTTTTATCCACCATTTTTGAGCAGCGGCTATGTTGAATTTATGTCAATGTTTCTAGGTTCATAGTGCTTTACTTATCAAGGTCTACTTTCATTTGATACCCATATTGCTGGGTTCGAAAACGAACTTGTATCCTTTTTTTAGCGGCGGCCATGTTGAATTAAGGTCGATTTTTCTAGGTACCTAATGCTCTACTCTTCAAGGCCTTTCATTTGATACCCATATTGCTAGGTTTGGAAACGAACTTTTATCCATTTTTTTTTGAGCGGCGGCCATGTTTTATTTAGGACAATTTTCCTAAGTTCATAATGCTCTACTCTTTGAGGCCTTTCATTTGATACCCATATTGCTATGTTTGGAAACGAATTTTTATCCACTTTTTTTGAGCAGCGGCTATTTTGAATTTATGTCAATTTTGCTAAGTTCATAGTGCTTTACTCGTCAAGGCCTTTCATTTGATACCCATATTGCTGCGTTTGAAAACGAACTTTTATCCTTTTTTTAGCGGCGGCCATGTTGAATTTAGATCGATTTTTCTAGTTACCTAATGCTTTACCCTTCAAGGCCTTTCATTTGATACCCATATTGCTAGGTTTGGAAACGAACATTCCTCCACCATTTTTGAGCGGCAGCCATGTTGAATTTATGTCAATGTTGCTAGGTTCATAGTGCTTTATGCATCAAAGCTTTTGATTTGATACCCATATTGCAGGGTTTGAAAACGAACTTTTATCCTTTTTTTTGAGCGGTGGCCATGTTTTATTTAGACCAATTTTCCTAAGTTCATATTGCTCTACTCTTTGATGCCTTTCATTTGATACCCATATTGCTAGGTTTGGAAAGGAACTTTTATCCACCTTTTTCGAGCAGCGGCTATGTTGAATTTATGTCAATATTGCTAGGTTCATAGTGCTTTACTCGTCAACGCCTAACGCCTTCATTTGATACCCATATTGCTGGGTATGAAAACGAACTTTTATCCTTTTTTTATGAACTTTTATCCTTTAGGACAATTTTTCTAGGTACCTAATGCTCTACTTTTCAAGGCTTTTCATTTGATACCCATATTGCTAGGTTTGGAAAAGAATTTGTATCCACCTTTTTTTGAGCGGCGGCCATGTTGAATTTATGTCAATGTTGCTAGGTTCATAGTGCTTTATTCATCAGAGCCTTTGATTTGATACCCATATTGCTGGGTTTGGAAACGAACTTTTATTCGTTTTTTGGAGCCGCGGCCATGTTGAATTTAGGTCAATTTTTCTAGATACCTAATGCTTTACTCTTCAAGGCCTTTCATTTGATAACCATATTGCTGGGTTTGAAAACGAACTTTTATCCATTTTTTTGAGCGGCGGCCATGTTTAATTTAGGGCATTTTTCCTAAGTTCATAATGCTTTACTCTTCTAGGCCTTTCATTTGATATCCATATTGCTAGGTTTGGAAACGATCTTGTATCCACCTTTTTTGAGCGGCGGCCATGTTGAATTTATGTCAATGTTGCTAGGTTCATAGTGCTCTACACATCAAGGCCTTTCATTTGATACCCATATTGCTGGGTTTGGAAACGAACTTGTATCCACCTTTTTTGAGCGGCGGCCATGTTGAATTTTAGGCGATTTTCCTAGGTTCATAATGTTCTACGCTTCAAGGCCTTTCACTTGATACCTATATTGCTAGGTTTGGAAACGAACTTTTATCCACCTTTTTTGAGCATCAGCTATGTCGGCGAATTTACGTCAATGTTACATTAGGATCAAGAGTCCCGTACTCCCTCTACGCGTAATACTTTTAATAGTTTTAAATGGATGAAAGAGTTTGATTCCTTAGTCATAATGTAAAAACATAATATAAAGTCGGCTTTTGACTATGGGATATAATGTAATATATATTACATTTTGAGATATAATATTTTATCGCTTGCCATACTTTTTTACGAGACCGTTCTCACTGTGCTATAATATATATTACACCCCAAACTGTAAATATTTTTTCGCCCGACCGAGCTATATTTGAAGGCGATATATTTTACCTCACGTTCCCGCACACCGCACCTCTGCCCCTGCCTCGCTTTCATTTCGAATCGTGACGGTCATGCGCACGTACTTACATAGCTGTCCGCGTGTTATGATTTTTGGGTATTTTGGTTCGCAATCTTTTCTTTACGTATTTACCACGTATTTACCTATTTACGTATTTATCCCTATAATGGAACATTTTATAGAAAGTGTTAGGAAATATCCTTGTTTACGACTAATCTTGAAGAGTATAAAATGAATGAAATTAAGGATGCATGGAGAAACGTAATAAGAAATTCACTATAATCTTTTCTTAAGGCCTTACTAATAACCATTGTATACGCCTGATTTAGTTAAACAGTGTTTTGTCACGTTCACTCGAATGACATTTCAAATTCGAACAAAAGAGACAAAACACTACTTAACTATACAAGGTTTATACAATGGTTAGTAGTAAGGCCTTTAGTCTATTAAGATTCGATATCCAGAATCGACGTTTATTGTATTTTTTCTAAATAATGAGACATGTAAATCGAATACTGCATCATCTTCGTCTGATGAACTATCGAAAGTATCTAGCAAAACAATTTCCATATTATCCATTTAAAAACGAGAGGTCAACCGTTTCAATAAAAGACGTTATGATGTAAGGATCATAGAAGCTGAACTATTCTAAAAAATATATCTGATAGTGAGAACAGCAAACCCGGGATGTAATATATAGCTGAACATGTAATATATATTACATCCTATAGTCAAAAGCCGGCTTAACACCTTTCAAAATGCCTTGAAAAGGGCATCTTCATTTTTCAACATTTCAAATATTGTACCGATTTTGTGAAAATTGGCCAAAAATTAAACCAACCTACAAATTTTATATTTGTGACGTGATATTGTCATAAAAAATGCTATATACATTGGTTGTATGGCTTGATCCTTTTTCCTTACCACCACGGTACTACATAAGAAAAATACAATTTAAACTTCTTGGTTGGCAAAATTCAGATGGGCACAGCCAATAACAGAAAAGATTTTTTTTTGCAATATGTAACAGACTTGTCAAAATAATTTCACGTGCGCCATGTTGATTTTCTACATACTTGTCATCAAAAATTTTATATGGTATTTTTTGAATAAAAATAAAAAGTGAATTTAAGCAAATGAAATTATGCCTAAATGTTCTTCCGGAAAATTTTAAGCATTGTGGTGTAAGCCATATCAAATTCTGTCCAGTAGTTTCGGAGATCTTTCCGGACAAACATTTGTACCCCTACGATTTTATTATATATGGAGATTATAATAATGTCAATCTGGGTTACCAGCTACAAACTAAGTTTTATTCCAACAATCGATTTCTTAAGCCTTTTAAGAAGGAATAAATAACATGGATTCTTAACATGCCTTTGAGTAGATAATTTGTGTTCGCTACCCATAAAATTAATTTCAATAATATCGATTCTAATTGTTCAAGTAGCCATGATTAATTCTACGGTACTGGCCTTGCTTTTTTTCTTTTCAGTTTTGATTTTAAGTTATTTTTTTGTGCAGTCGGGGTTCATCTTATTTCAGTCAGGATTTTCTTTTTTATAATATTTTTGAATAAAAATGGTTTCCTCTCGAGTGATTATCTGTGACTGAGAGTACTAAACGCCTTTTTATTGCAACTAAGTTGGCAAACAAGCAATTTGCCCAACTGATGGTAAGTAGTAACAGTCACCTATTACAATACGAGTACATGTGGCTCTTGTGAGATGCGCAACAAAATTGCAACCCCCTCAAGAACCACAGTGTACGTTGCCATTTTGCCAACTTATGACATCAGATGTAAAGTCACGGTACCCAGTAATTTCACTGCCATTTTATACTCTTCAAACCGGAACACAGTACTGCTGCTTTGCGACAGATATAGGTAAGACGGAGGTACCCAAGCCGACGACCCTGGTATGTACATTAAGATATATGCAGTAAGATATTAGCATTAAATTCAAGTACGGCGTGGTAGTACTTTTAGATTTTGTAAATTACTTTTTCTGTCATAAATAACAACATAAACTTGCCAAATAAATTAAACTTAAGAGTCGGATGGAAATATCGGAAGTAGTGCTACATAATAAATGTCCGCTTTCGAAAAATAGTCGACAGTCTGCTGGTACGTTGAATCATCATAATACTAATTACATCAACATACAAATTATAAATGCGATAGTGAGTTTATTTGTTTGTTTGTTACGCTTTCACGCCTAAACCACTGAACTTAGTTTAATGATATTTGGTATAGGGAACTGGGAATATCATACGCTACTTTTTATCCCGAATTTAATGAGTTCCCTAGGGATGCAGACGACCGGGCGCGTGGGTAGTGGAGTCGCAGTGTGGACCTTACCTAGCGCGCCCATAAGGGCAGGAAGAACACCGGGGGGTTTTAGTGGGTAGGCCTGGTATTCTGCCAGGAGAGCCCCACACACGCCCGCCGTCTAGCCCACGGCGGGTACGGTGCGGTTACGCATTTCCCCCCGAGAAAATAAAAAAAAAGGACGCAGACGAAGTCGCGGTCGCGGGCGGCAGTTATTAACAAATAAATAAAATAATAGCGCGTTAAGTTTGAAGTTTGTCTCGGGCGGCACTTCGAAAATTAGATCCGAGCCGAGTGCGTGAGGGAGTGTCAATTAACTTGTTCTCGTGTTAGCTCTATAAGGCATGTATATCACTAAAATTGTGGTTGTCTAGAGGCTAACTTTAACAAACATTAACAAGTCATTTTGGGAGATATGGCCTTTAGGAGACGGGCAGCAGCGTCTCCTTAGATCTCGGCCCTACTGCGATCGCCAACCCGCCTGCCAAGCGTGGCGATTATGGCAACCCCCCCCCCCCCCCAATATGAATCACACACAAACAAATTGGCCCCTAGTCCCCGGCAGCCCTGCTATGCCTAGCTATGGTAGCGGCTACGGTAACGGTAGGGCAGGGGGTGCGAAGAATCCCCGGGTAAGATCCGGCTACCATCTACGACGACTCGACCTGGCAACCTACAACACGCGTACACTGAGGACGGACGCGAAGTTAACGGAGTTGGAAGAAGCTATCAGTAAGCTACGCTGGGATATCATTGGTCTATCTGAAGTCCGAAGAGAGGGGGAGGACTCGATAATCCTTAATTCCGGCAACTTGCTGTACTACCGGGAGGGCGACCAACAGTCCCAAGGTGGTGTCGGCTTCATCGTCCACAAGTCCCTCGTCAACAACGTAATAACCATCGGGAGTGTGTCGACCAGGGTAGCATACTTGATACTCAGAATATCGAAACGATATTCGTTGAATGTCATACAGGTTTACGCTCCGACCTCGACATACCCAGATGACGAAGTGGAGGCTATGTATGAGGAGATCTCTGAAGCCATACGTAGCCACAATACCCACTACACGGTTGTGATGGGGGACTTTAATGCTAGGTTGGGGAAACGTTGCGGTGATGAGTTGAGAATGGGGCAATTTGGATTTGGGCACCGGAACACCAGAGGCCAGATGCTAGCGGACTTCATGGAGAAGGAGAACCTCTATATGATGAACTCCTTCTTCAGGAAGTCCGAAAGCCGAAAATAGACCTGGATGAGTCCGGACGGTAATGTCAAAAATGAGATAGATTTTATCATGTCGACGAAAAGGCACATATTCAATGATGTCTCTGTGATCAATGCCGTCAAAACGGGGAGTGATCACAGACTGGTGCGAGGCACATTGAATATCAATATTAAGCTGGAAAGATCTCGACTGATAAAGTCTACGCTCCGACCAGTACCTGCGCAAATCCAAAACCCCGAAAGGTTTCAGCTCGAGCTCTAGAACCGCTTCGAAGCCCTTGAGAACAGCTTAAATGTGGACGATCTAAACAACATGGTGGTGGATACTGTCCGTACGGTAGGGTCTAAGTTCTTTAAAACCCGCCGTCCCAGAACAAAGAAACTCACCGACAAAACGCTCCAACTTATGGATAGGAGACACGAAATGAGGCTGCAGAACTCAACGGATGTTAGTCGTTACCGGCAGCTTAATAGGCAGATATCAAAGTCATTGACATGCGATCTTCGCCGATTCAATACGGCTTGTATTGAAGAGGCTATCGAGCGAAATAAAGGCTCCAAGGTATTTGCGAGATATCTGTCTATTGGGCAAAGTCAACTGACGCAGCTGAAGATTGACGACGGTAGCCTCATTTCGTCGAAGCCTGAGATCCTGAGGGAGATCGAGAGTTTCTATGGACAGTTGTACGAGTACTCCACGCAAGCACCTGTTGAAAGCGAGGCTAGAGACCCCAGAGCCAAGCTTACTCGACACTATACTGATGATATCCCGGACGTCAGCCTGTACGAGATTAGTATGGCTCTCAAACAACTAAAAAACAACAAGGCGGCGGGTGATGATGGAATCACTACAGAGCTTCTGAGAGCGGGCGGTAAGCCGATACTTAAAGTCCTCCAGAGGCTCTTTAATTCCGTTATTCTCGAGGGCAAAACGCCTAAAACATGGAGTGAGGGTGGGGTCATCCTGTTCTTCAAAAAGGGTGATAAAACACTCTTGAAGAACTATAGGCCGATCTCACTCTTGAGTCATGTTTATAAGTTGTTTTCGAGAGTCATTACGAATCGTCTCGCTCGCAGGTTCGACGACTTCTAACCTCCCGAACAAGCCGGTTTCCGAAAAGGCTATAGTACCATAGACCACATCCATACGCTGCGGCAGGTTATACAGAAGACCGAGGAGTATAATCTGCCACTTTGCTTGGCGTTTGTGGACTATGAGAAAGCCTTCGATTCGATCGAGACATGGGCGGTGCTGCAGTCTCTCCAAAGGTGCCAAGTGGACTATAGGTACATAGAGGTGCTAAGGTACCTATACGGAAATGCCACTATGTCGGTCCGACTCCAGAACCAGAGCTCTAATCCCATCCAATTGCAGCGAGGTGTAAGACAGGGAGACGTTATCTCTCCAAAACTCTTTACCGCTGCATTGGAGGATATTTTCAAGCTTCTGAATTGGAAAGGACACGGCATTAACATTAATGGCGAGTACCTAACACACCTCCGTTTTGCCGATGATATAGTTCTAATGGCTGAGACCTTGGAAGACCTGAACACCATGCTCGGAGATCTCAGTAGTGCTTCCCAAAGAGTGGGTCTTAAAATGAACATGGATAAGACAAAAATCATGTCGAATGCCCATGTTGTACCCACTCCAGTTAATATTGGGAACACTACACTTGAAGTTGTTGACAGCTATGTATACCTGGGACAGATAGCCCAGTTAGGTAAGTCCAACTTCGAGAAAGAGATCTCTCGTCGAATCCAGCTCGGATGGGCAGCTTTCGGGAAGCTACGAGAAATCTTCGCGTCCAAATTACTTCAGTGTCTCAAGACGAAAGTCTTTGACCAGTGTGTGTTGCCAGTGATGACCTACGGAAGTGAAACGTGGCCATTCACTATGGGTCTCGTCCGAAGGCTCAAGGTCGCTCAGCGGGCAATGCAGAGAGCAATGCTTGGGGTCTCCCTGCGTGATCGGATCCGAAATGAGGAGATCCGCAGGAGAACTAAAGCAACCGACATTGCTCGAAGGATTGCTCAGCTGAAGTGGCAGTGGGCGGGACACATAGCGAGAAGAACCGATGGCCGCTGGGGCCGAACGGTTCTCGAATGGCGACCACGATCCGGACGACGCTCAGTGGGTAGGCCCCCGACAGGCAGCACAGAACCGATCGTTGTGGAGATCCATGGGGGAGGCCTATGCCCAGCAGTGGGCGTCGTGCTGCTGAGATGATGATGATGAACAAGTCTACGACGTATTAAATTATGAATAGTATATCATATTTTATTAACGTGATAAATTTGTAAATGTTATCAAACTACATATCAATAGAAACTGTGCAAAAAGAAACCCGTTTTTTTTCTATTCTTTCTTTTCTAATCATGTTTTTCATTGGTAAATCTTGAAATTTCAAATTGTAGGAATATCATAATAGCTCATATACAGCCTACCCTAAGTTAGGGTTTTAATCAACCACGCTGGTTGGATTGGTCGACTTCACATATACCTTTGAATTTCTTCGCAGATGTATGCAGGTTGCGTCACGATGTTTTCTTCCACCGTAGGAGCGTCAGACAAATGAACATATGAAATTCGAAAAACGAAAAATAAATTGGCACTTGGCGGTCTCGAACCCCGGGTCTTCCGATTGGAAGGCAAGTGCTGAGTCTACAGTGCCACTGACGCTCCTAATATGTATACGATTTATATAATAGATTATATTAAAATACTTGTGCTATGACCTACTAAAGTTGCGGCACGCTATGATGGCCGTTTTGACAGCTGTCATCCCCATAGTGTATTTGTCAAAACTGACGGATAAACTATGGGGATGACAGCTGTCAAAACGGCCATCATAGCGTGCCGCAACTTTAGGGTGCCTGATTACAGACGGACGAAACGAGATTGATTAAAGACAGCATCGCCCTTCATTCCCACAACTATAAAGGCTCTCTTTCCACACTATGTATGATAAAACTCTTTATTAGGAAAGGTAATGAAATTATCCCTTATTTTTTAGTTATTTGTGAGGAAGTTGCTTCCTAAGCAAGGAAGTTGCTTCAATAATAATCAATTTAACTTTTAAAGGAACTAATAAGACTAACAAAAGGATGAAGTTTGTCGACGTATGTCCAAGACGTTGAAGTAAATACTCGCCTTAATACAATCGTATCGTATTTATTTATGAAGTCACTGCTCTCTACTAGATATGAGCGCCGATAGATGATTTGTCGGCGGCGACGCGCCGACTCGAAAGTGTCGGCGGCGGCGGCGTTTCGGCGGCGCGACTAAGAAAGGCAGCGTTTTATGGGAAAATGAATAAAATGCGTTATTTTTGGTCAAGCACAGTTTTATTTAAAATAATTTACATAGAAGAGATAAAATTAAATAAAAATCAACAAGTAAACACAGCAGCCCCCGTAGCACGTCCACCAAAACACGATATGATAAAGCGATTTATCGCGGTTAACTGTCAAAATACGACGAAACCCTATTGTATTTTGACAGTTCACCGCGATAAACCGCTTTATCATATCGTGTTTTGGTGGACGTGCTAGGGGGGCAGGTATCAATCAGTTTATATTACACCATTGCAAAATCCACCGATTTAACACGGAACGTATTAAAGAAGCCATCGAGCGGAACAAGGGCTCCAAAGTGTTCGCAAGATACTATATTTTGTATACCTATGGCATTTATAGCCTTAACTGTACTGATAAAAGCAGGCCGTCATTTCATATTGCATCGACTTTGTTATCAGTTCGTTTTAAATCACCATTACAAATTGATTTAAAACGCGCGACTACAATGTAACTGATGCATTGCGTTTATTCTGAAAGAATAACTTATCAGTTAACCCCAATGGTATTTTAGATAAGTAATATGTATTAAGAATCAGCCTAATTTAATAATTGAGAAAATAAACATAAAAGGAACACATATTTTATAGTTTTCCATTTTAATTCTATTTTATTTCAAATATCCAAAACGTGCTCATTACACAACGAACGACGAAAGTGCTACGGTTGCTAGCATTTTTGTAAATCAATACAAATTTAAAAATGTCAATTATGATATCTTTACAAAGAAGTTTAGTTTTACCATTGTTTTGTTTGATCACTGTAATAAATAATTCCTACTTGTATTCTACTATTCCCTTGAAATATCTCTCAATTTAGCAAGTAATAAATAAAAAAGTAGTATTCAGAAAGACTACAAACGGTTTCGTAATTTCAATGCAATTTTTAAAATGTCATTGAAATTACGAACATTTTTGCGCCTAGCGTAACGAATCGCAAAATAGTAGCAAAGAAAGTATAATCTGTCTCTGTGTAGAGAGTAGATATGAGCGCCGCGCCGGCGCGCCGCCGCCGCCGTGTCGTCCCCTCGCGCCGCCGCCGCTGGCCTACAGAGTCGGCGCGCCGAAAAATATCGAGCGAACGCAAGATCAGTGCGATCCAACATCACGAGCGTGCGCACGTCTGCGAGTTGTAAAAATGGGAAACTGGGAAACATACTGGTGAAAAAAATAAAAAGGAAATTCAGGACATATAGCAAGAATTTGAAAAAAAGGAGATATTGTCTTGGTGGCGGATCCTGGGACTAATATGAAAAGAGCTGCAAATTTACTCATTTAGCCAAGAGACGCCCACTGTTGGACATAGGCCTCCTCCAAAGTTTTCCATACCGATCGATCCTGCGCCTCCCGCATCTAGCGGCTTCCCGCGGCCTTCACCAGATCATCGGTCCACCTTGTGGGGGGCTTACCAACACTGCGTCTCCCGGTACGCGGCGGCACTCGAAGTCCTTTCCGCCCCAACGGCCGTCAGTCCTACGAGCGATGTGTACTGCTCACTGCCACTTAATTTTTTTAAATCTTTGGGCTATGTCGGGAACTCTAGTTCTTTTACGGATTTCATCATTTCTGATGTGATTACATAGATAAACCTGAGCATAGCCCTCTCCATTGCCCTTTGAGCCTTCTTATGAGACCCATTGTAAGCGGCCACCTCTCAGTTCCGTATGTCATCACTGGCAAGGCAACACGCACGAATTGAAGACTTTTGTCTTGAGACACTGCGGCAGATGGGCCGAGAATATACTATAGCCTTTACTGAATCCGGCTTGTTCGGGAGGCTGGAAGTCGTCAAACCTGCGCGCGAGACGATTCGTGATGCCGCGAATGTGACGGATTGAGTAAATCAGAAACCTGGTGACGAATTGCGTAAATGACGAACAGCGTTTGTGACAAACAGCGTGTAATCCTCGAGAACAGCTTGTATATATGACTCAGGAGCGTAATGGGTCTGTAGTTCTTCAACTTGGTCCTGTCGCCCTTTTTGAAGAACAGTGCCACCACACCTCTGTGCCATGCTTTAGGCGTATTGCCCTCGAGTATGACGGAGTTAAATAGCCAATGCAGCGCTTTCCAGACTGGTAGTCCACCTGCTTTCAGAAGCTCAACTGTAACTCCATCATCACCCGGTGCCTTGTTGTTTTTGAGCTGTTTGAGAGTCACACTAATCTCGTACAGGTTGACGTCCGGGATGTCTTCGGTGTAATGCCGGATCAATTTGGCTCTAGGATTTGAAGCTTGAATGATAGGTGCCTGCGATGTTGTGTAAAGCTGTCCAAAGAAGCGTTCGATCTCAGCCATAAGCTCAGGTCGAGACGTAATGATTCTGCTGTCCTCTGTCTTCAGCTTCGTTAGCAGACTCTGACCGAGTAAAAGATCTCTTGCGAACACTTTGGAGCCCTTGTTCCGCTCGATGGCTTCTTTAATACGTTCCGTGTTAAATCGGTGGATTTTGCAATGGTGTAATATAAACTGATTGATACCTGCCCCCCTAGCACGTCCACCAAAACACGATATGATAAAGCGGTTTATCGCGGTGAACTGTCAAAATACAATAGGGTTTCGTCGTATTTTGACAGTTAACCGCGATAAACCGCTTTATCATATCGTGTTTTGGTGGACGTGCTAGGGGGGCAGGTATCAATCAGTTTATATTACACCATTGCAAAATCCACCGATTTAACACGGAACGTATTAAAGAAGCCATCGAGCGGAACAAGGGCTCCAAAGTGTTCGCAAGAGATCTTTTACTCGGTCAGAGTCTGCTAACGAAGCTGAAGACAGAGGACAGCAGAATCATTACGTCTCGACCTGAGCTTATGGCTGAGATCGAACGCTTCTTTGGACAGCTTTACACAACATCGCAGGCACCTATCATTCAAGCTTCAAATCCTAGAGCCAAATTGATCCGGCATTACACCGAAGACATCCCGGACGTCAACCTGTACGAGATTAGTGTGACTCTCAAACAGCTCAAAAACAACAAGGCACCGGGTGATGATGGAGTTACAGTTGAGCTTCTGAAAGCAGGTGGACTACCAGTCTGGAAAGCGCTGCATTGGCTATTTAACTCCGTCATACTCGAGGGCAATACGCCTAAAGCATGGCACAGAGGTGTGGTGGCACTGTTCTTCAAAAAGGGCGACAGGACCAAGTTGAAGAACTACAGACCCATTACGCTCCTGAGTCATATATACAAGCTGTTCTCGAGGATTACACGCTGTTTGTCACAAACGCTGTTCGTCATTTACGCAATTCGTCACCAGGTTTCTGATTTACTCAATCCGTCACATTCGCGGCATCACGAATCGTCTCGCGCGCAGGTTTGACGACTTCCAGCCTCCCGAACAAGCCGGATTCAGTAAAGGCTATAGTATATTCTCGGCCCATCTGCCGCAGTGTCTCAAGACAAAAGTCTTCAATTCGTGCGTGTTGCCTTGCCAGTGATGACATACGGAACTGAGAGGTGGCCGCTTACAATGGGTCTCATAAGAAGGCTCAAAGGGCAATGGAGAGGGCTATGCTCAGGTTTATCTATGTGATCACATCAGAAATGATGAAATCCGTAAAAGAACTAGAGTTCCCGACATAGCCCAAAGATTTAAAAAAATTAAGTGGCAGTGAGCAGTACACATCGCTCGTAGGACTGACGGCCGTTGGGGCGGAAAGGACTTCGAGTGCCGCCGCGTACCGGGAGACGCAGTGTTGGTAAGCCCCCCACAAGGTGGACCGATGATCTGGTGAAGGCCGCGGGAAGCCGCTAGATGCGGGAGGCGCAGGATCGATCGGTATGGAAAACTTTGGAGGAGGCCTATGTCCAACAGTGGGCGTCTCTTGGCTAAATGAGTAAATTTGCAGCTCTTTTCATATTAGTCCCAGGATCCGCCACCAAGACAATATCTCCTTTTTTTCAAATTCTTGCTATATGTCCTGAATTTCCTTTTTATTTTTTTCACCAGTATGTTTCCCAGTTTCCCATTTTTACAACTCGCAGACGTGCGCACGCTTGTGATGTTGGATCGCACTGATCTTGCGTTCGCTCGATATTTTTCGGCGCGCCGACTCTGTAGGCCAGCGGCGGCGGCGCGAGGGGACGACACGGCGGCGGCGGCGCGCCGGCGCGGCGCTCATATCTACTCTCTACACAGAGACAGATTATAC
Source organism: Schoenobius gigantellus (assembly GCA_963935595.1). Lineage (NCBI taxonomy): Eukaryota > Metazoa > Arthropoda > Insecta > Lepidoptera > Crambidae > Schoenobius > Schoenobius gigantellus. Next base: position 51,929,334 of record OZ012541.1, read on the forward strand.
TTTCTTTGCTACTATTTTGCGATTCGTTACGCTAGGCGCAAAAATGTTCGTAATTTCAATGACATTTTAAAAATTGCATTGAAATTACGAAACCGTTTGTAGTCTTTCTGAATACTACTTTTTTATTTATTACTTGCTAAATTGAGAGATATTTCAAGGGAATAATAATAATAATACTCTTTATTGCACACAAAGACAAAGTACAACAGAAAAAGAACAAAAGAAATAAAAACAGAAATGTTACAATAGGCGGCCTTATTGCTAAAAAGCAATCTCTTCCAGGCAACCTCGGAAGTGGAAAATATAAACACAGGAGATTCAACCGGGGGAAGGGTGCAGAAACTGGAATCGGAAATAAATGTGTGATAGGGAAAGGAAATCAGTGTCACGAAAGCAACTAAGGATTCAAGGATAGGAAGTGATCACGAACATGGTTTTTAAAAGACTCCAGCGTACGCGCACTTCGAATACTCTCTGGGAGAGAGTTCCATAAGCGGACAGCGTAGGATGGGAATGAGCATGACAAGACATGTGTCGAGTGGGGCGGGATATCAAGAATTAAGTTGAAATGAGATCGCAACATGCGATTTGAAGAAGTGGGCCGAAACGAAAAATGAGACTTAAGATATGGTGGAGACGTTGGATGAAACAAAACATTGTAAAGAAGGCACAGAACATGCATGTCTCTACGCTGTCGAATTGGGAGCCATTTGAGTTGAGAGCGATAGGAAGAAACATGGTCAAACTTTCGTAGATTAAAAATGAATCTGATGGCTACATTCTGTAGGCGTTCCAACTTATCTAGGAGCTCTTCAGACAGATCCGCCCAAGCAACATCAGCATAGTCCAGCAAAGACAGTAAAAGTGATTGTGCTAAAACTGTTTTAGTGCCTATTGGGAGAAAGTTGCGGAATCTGTTGAGTGACCCATACACGGCAAACATTTTTTTGCGAACAGCCTCAACCTGCGGTTTCCATGACAGGCACTGATCTAAAACTAACCCTAAATTTTTAACACTACTGCTAAAAGGAATAACCGTACCGCCGAATACCAGCGGAGGCAACAAACTGTAATCGATCCTTGAAACAAAGTATGGACTGCCTATAATTATTGTCTGAGATTTGCTAGGATTAATGACAAGACCATACGATTTACTCCAATCATCGATCAAATTAAGGTCAGAGTTAGTTACAGCAACAGCTTCAGAGAGGTTAGTTAAGGCTGCCTGCGCGTAGATCTGCAAGTCATCAGCATACAAGTGATAGAGACATGAAAGCGACTGAGTAATAGAGTTAATAAATACTGAAAAAAGAAGCGGAGATAAAACGCCACCCTGAGGGACACCTGCAGAGATACCACACCACGTTGACATGGAGTCCTCAATGCGTATGCGTTGCCGGCGCCCTAGCAGGTAACTACGAAACCAGTCAACTACGGTAGGAGATATGCCAAGAGAACGTAGAACACTAACAAGAACATCGTAATCCACTGAGTTAAAGGCATTACTAAAGTCCAGTAGTGTCAGTAATGTGAGGTGTCGGTTTTCCATACCCTGGCGAATATCATGCGTGATTTTAGTTAAGGCAGTGGCCGTACTATGACCCATACGAAAGCCGGACTGTAATGGGTTTAAAAGATTATTGACATTGAGGAACTTGAGGAGCTGTCGAAGAACTAGTTTTTCAAGGACTTTGGAAAGGAATGGGAGAATTGATATAGGACGAAAATCAGAGAAGGAACTGGGATTGGATTTTTTGGGAAGAGGTATAACATAGGCATCCTTCCATGCGGAGGGAAATATGCCAGTAGCTAAAGAGGAATTAAGGATGTGAGTAATAACTGGAACAAGGATATCTAATATGGGAAGGATCATATCACGACCAATACAATCAGTGCCGACAGCACCAGAGGTTATAGAAAGAATAGTTCTCTTGACATCACTATCCGATAGTTGCTCTAAAAAGAATGGGGGATAATCAGGCATTGGCAGCATAGAAAGATTTTTTAGGGTCTCGGCTTTACGAACACCATTGAAAGGCGACGTAGAAGTGAAATGTGAATTAAGAGAATTAATGTCGAACTTGAAGTCGTTATTATGTATTTGAGACTTGCCGATACCAAGAGATTTAAGAAACTTCCAAACTTTAGCTGGATCTTCATTTTCTACAGATTTATGGATGTGGCGTCTTTGAGCGTCTCTAATCACTGTGTTGCACCGATTTCTTGCAGAATTATACGCCACCTGATTTTCGGCGGTAGGTTGAAGTTTGAACCTGGCTTTAGCTTTATTCCTCTTACACATCAGTTTCCGAATATCATCAGTCAGCCAAGGTGCAGGCAGATGTTTAATTTTTACAGGCCTTAAAGGGGCATGAATATTATATAGCTCCGTCAACCGTGTGTTAAATAGTTGCACCTGCTTATCTACTGACTCAGAACTGTATATGTCCGACCAATCCGTGCCAGCAGCATCTTCCTGTAGCTTTTCCAGATTCATCCTACCATAACTTCGGCGAAGTAAAACACGTGGCTTAACTTTAGGGGGACGAACTCGATATGACAGAAAAATTAAGTCATGATAGGAAAAAGCGTCGGCAGAGAATTGACCATGTTTACATACCATATCAGGAGAAGAAACTATCATGAGATCTAAAAGTGAAGGTGAGCAATTGGGAAAATGATGTGTTTCTTGAAGAGGAAGAATATGGAGATTATAAGACTTTACTAAAGAAAGCAGCTTTTGCGAACGGGAATCATTTTTAACTAAGCAAGTGTTAAAGTCACCCATAACGATGGTGTGCGTATAAGAAGGAGTAAGAGTTTCGAGAAGATTCTCAAAAGAAGCGAAGTAGTCTACCCTCAGGGATGGACTATAAAAAACGCCCAACAGGATCCGCGTGTGAGAGAGAGAGATATCTAAGAATAGATGTTCGGCAGTATTGGAAGGAGGTGGCTGAGGCGAATGACTAATTATAGAATATGAAATATTAGCTCGAAGATAAATTGCCACCCCTCCATGTGAAGAACTCACACGATCGTTGCGAATTAATTTAAAGCCCGGAAGAGAGTAAGAAATAGAGGGTAGACGAGGGTTGAGAAATGTTTCTGATATAAGAATAGCATGTATATTCTTATTATCGAAAGAAGCAAGCATGTCTGAATAGTGAGAAGAATAGAATACAAGTAGGAATTATTTATTACAGTGATCAAACAAAACAATGGTAAAACTAAACTTCTTTGTAAAGATATCATAATTGACATTTTTAAATTTGTATTGATTTACAAAAATGCTAGCAACCGTAGCACTTTCGTCGTTCGTTGTGTAATGAGCACGTTTTGGATATTTGAAATAAAATAGAATTAAAATGGAAAACTATAAAATATGTGTTCCTTTTATGTTTATTTTCTCAATTATTAAATTAGGCTGATTCTTAATACATATTACTTATCTAAAATACCATTGGGGTTAACTGATAAGTTATTCTTTCAGAATAAACGCAATGCATCAGTTACATTGTAGTCGCGCGTTTTAAATCAATTTGTAATGGTGATTTAAAACGAACTGATAACAAAGTCGATGCAATATGAAATGACGGCCTGCTTTTATCAGTACAGTTAAGGCTATAAATGCCATAGGTATACAAAATATAGTATCTTGAGTAATGGATTCCTTCTATGTACCTATATCCTGTTCTGCTTACTCAATCGAAAATGCATATTCCGCTCCTTATCCGGAAAGTGTCTGCTGCCGTAGTCATTGCGTATACGTCAGTATCCATCGACATCGAAATGCGTCGTGTACACGTTCATTTTCTCTGGTCTGTGAGACATGTCTGAGGCAAAGACCACGCAAATATAAAGTTTTGAGAATACAACATTGTATGATTATGCTGCTATGCCAATAAAATGTTTAATTTACGAATGTCATGAGTTGCGGATGTGGTGTTTTCAGATTATGATATTTTGATAATGTGTTAATCTGAGGGGCTCCTGCTGTCGGATCGTGACTAAATGCCAAACTCCGGGGATAGGCACGTCTATCGCAATAATAAATATAATAATGAATGATAAATTTTACATATTTGACTGGTTACTGGTATAGCGAATCTTTTGTATTCATGTCGGTTCTTTTGTATTCATTAATATAAATTTTGCGATTGTACCTAAAAATATAATATTCACACCGCAATAATTGTCGTACAGTGCGTAATAATTATAATCTTGTAAATATTGTGCACCATTTGAACCACCGAGCTGCCTATCATCTTACAGTCCACTACCAAATCGTCAAGACATCAACACCACCATCGACGCTGATCAGCGCTCGGTTTGGGAACTCTGTCAGTACGCTTGTGGTGACACTGATGACAGCGTTTTTGAGTCAGCATCTCGCAACACTATACAAATGTTTACAGGTTACACCGCTTTAACAACAGGGGCCCCGTAAATATTGCAATATTCTTATTAAAAGCACATAATCAAACAAAAGTTAGGCCGTAGTTTTTACTTGAAATGATTCATGCCGTGGAGCAATCGTAGCGTATCGCCGCTCGTACGCCTGTTTTTTATACGATTAACTCACAAATTATGACGTCACCCTTTTAACTTTGTCGAGGTTTTATCGACCAAACACGCCTGTACTTGTTTTTTAGACAGCTCGCTGGTTTTTATTTAGGAAGTGATCATTTGGGATAGTCATGAGCGTCTTTGCGCTATCTTGCGCCTAATGATAGACGCCCGTAAATAGAAATTCATTTGCTTCCTCACTTCCAAGCTTGATACGTCCTAATGAATTGAATTATAAATAAGGGTCTCGGGCGGGAGTCCTATGATATAAATGGCCCTTAATTTGGACGACCTTTTCCTTTGAAACGTTCATTACTTTCAACGTTGATTAGCTTTTGGATATTTTTTAAATCCACCGAAGGTGTTAGGGCACTTTTCTTCTTCTAGTTCTAGTGCTTTACCAATATTGCCGTAGGCTTCATATCTGCATATCCTAGGAGTCTCTACATACTTTTCGTATTAATATTCTGATGGAACTTTTTAACTAATAATATGATTTCTCATTTTTACCACTCAACATTTATGCATTTCGATAAAATTAAAAATGTTAATTTATTTTAATGTATCTAAACAATTTTGTTTCTATTAATGTTTTGTATAAATTATTTTGAAATGTAATGGTTAGTCACAAATAGAGATATACTCGTATCAGTTCGTCCAAATCAATGCTAATCATCTTAGTTACGTTGGCTATTTGAAACAAGTTATTCGTGGAATAACGTTTCATACGATCCTCTATAAAAATCAGCACCTGTTTCTATCTCAGAGCGAACAAAGCAAATGGTTTGCCGACTCGATATACGAGGTATATTTATGTAGGGAAGGTATATAAGACACTTAAAATTATTTTCAACTCCCGATGTAGGGTAATCAATTTATAAAGGCTATGTCTTTCACACTCGATCCATTTGGAAGTAAAAGCAGTTCAAACATCCGCTGCGGAATGGGATCAGTAATAAACAGATGGTTGCTAGGGTTGTCGACGATGAAATAATAAAGGCCAGGGAAATGATTGTTGATTAACTAGGCAAAAAAGAATATGTTTATTCAACATTTGTTTTGGGGCTCTATAAAATCCTGAGAAAAACATGTTTTATTTTTTTATAATAACCCTTTTTTAAAGTGAAGCTTTTTATAATTATATCTCTAATGGATTATAGTTTTGTTTTGATTGCTTATTCATTTCATGTCGTTTCAAAGGCTATTTTTTTATTGCTCTTACAAATTTATACTATGTAAGTTATTCAGTAATCTAATAGGTTCTAATTTCATAAAATTTAGGTTCTTTTAATAATAAATAAATTATTGTATTACTATTAATTTTATGCTATTACGATATTTTGTAAAAAGTTCATTAAGGATTACTAAAATTTGCTCATTAAAGATTTTTTGTTTAAAATGGAATAGGTTCAACGTCCTTGAACCGAATCGGAGTGGTTTGTTTGCGGATGTGTGGATGCGGCATGTGCGTTTGCTTGTCTTCCTACTCCTACACGTGTGTCGAGTGAACTGTACCTACCTACTCCAAATATTGTTTATCGACGCGACGAATTGTGGTCCACTAGACAATTAGTTGATTATACATTGTCTCGTCTTTTGTCTAGACTTGCTCTACACGGCTACAATGAAGAGCCCAATATACCTACCCTTTGCGGGTGTTATCTGAAATGCGCCGGTTATTTTGAAATTTTATAAATATCCGTTATAATTGTTGCGATAACCTTAACATTTGACACTAAACACATTTGGATGATACTATTTATAACTAGCTTTTGCCCGCGGCTTCGCTCGCGTTAAATTCGGGGTAACACCGAAGATTAAAAAAAAAATAAGGCAGGTATTTTTCGTTGGTAACAAAGAGTCTGTGTACCGATTTTTAGCTTCCTACCTTGAAAACTGCAAAAAGTCCCATATAAAATTTCACCCCCTCTTTTAAGGGGTTGGGGGCAGATTTAAAAAAAAATGATGCACGATTTTTTTGTTAGTCACAAATAGTTAACATACCAATTTTTAGCTTTCTACCTTGAAAATTGCGGAATGCTCCATACAAACTTCCACCCCCCATTTTAGGGAAGTGGGGGGTTAGAAAGAGACAAAAAGTAGCCTATGTCACTCTCCATCCGTTCAACTATCTCCACTTAAAAAATCACTTCAATCCGTCGCTCCGTTTTGCCGTGAAAGACGGACAAACAAACACATCACTATCGTCCTATAGCCGTCACTTCCATTTTGTGTAAAATCATGGAGAGGATCCTTAATACCCAGCTGATCCGTTACCTGGAAGGTCACTCATTACTTAATGACCGACAGTATGGGTTTCGTCCTAAACGGTCAACAGGTGACCTTCTAGCGTTCCTTTTGCACAAATGGGGTGAATCTATCGATAAGCGCGGCGAATCGGTGGCTATTAGTCTCGACATCGCCAAAGCTTTTGATAGAGTCTGGCACAAGGCTCTTCTTTCCAAGCTTCCGGCATACGGATTACCCGCGCAGTTCTGTACGTGGATTGCCAGCTTCCTCCACGAGCGTAGAATTCGCGTTGTCGTTGACGGCTGCGCTTCGCGGTTCGTGGCAGTGAACGCTGGAGTTCCGCAAGGCTCCGTTCTATCCCCCACATTGTTTCTTCTGCATATCAATGATATGCTTTCCTTGGGAGCTATACATTGCTATGCAGATGACAGTACAGTGCATGGGGGATATCACGGAAGCTCAGGGGCTGCTCGCGGTGATATTGGTAGGGAAAGGCAAAATCTTATCATTGAGCTCAACAGGACGCTGGACCTCGTCTCCGAATGGGGCTCCAACAATCTTGTTGAGTTCAATGCTAAGAAAACACAGGTGTGCGCGTTCTCGGCGAAAAGGTCACCTTTCCTCCCCCTTCCTTCTCTCCAGGGCACAACCCTTCACACACAGAGCATCATCACCTTGCTCGGAATGATCATTCGCTGCGATCTGAACCCCAGAGACTACATCGAATCCGTCATAACTACTGCCTCACGGAAACTCGGTGTCCTGAACAAGGTGCGTAGGTATTTTGCGCCGGACCAACTATGCTTGTTGTATAAAACTCAGGTTAGGTCTTGCGTGGAATATTGCTCGCACCTTTGGGACGGCTCCGCTCAGTACCTCCTCGATGCTTTGGACAGATTGCAGCGTCGCGCTATTCGCATAATTGGCGATGTAGAGGCAACTAACACCCTCGAGCCTCTACAACTTCGTCGTGACATCGCCTCTCTTAGCGCCTTTTACCGAATGTTCCATGGGGAATGCTCTGAGGAGCTCTTTAACCTTATCCCTCCCTCTCCATTCCTTAACAGAAACACGCGTAAGGGCCTTCGGAGTCATCCGTACACTGTGTCCTCCTTTTCATACCGTACCAAGAAATTCCAAGATTCCTTCTTCTGTCGTTCATCCTACACTTGGAATTCTCTACCTGCGCACGTGTTTCCTCCATCCTACAACATGGGTTCCTTCAAAAGAGGCGTGAAAAAGCATCTTTTGGGCCGGCAAGGGGCGGGCAGGTAGGAGAGTGGATGTCGTCCCTACTCTTATCTGTCAACTCATTTGGGCCTCTTTCACCGCTTAACATCAGGCGGGAGGAGGTCATCTGCCGGGCCATCCATAAAAAAAAAACACACTTTCCCATTTATAATATTAGTATGGATTATAACATATATATAAATATTACAAGATTTGAGATACCTCATAACAGTGCTGTGACTTGCCGATCACAGAACACAGACAGAGTACGTTTTGTAGTGCATACGCACTACGATGGCACATTTTGCTACTAGCATAAACTATTATCGGTAACTTTTTATTTGCTGCAGAAATTATACACATTGTATAATGTCTTTATATTGGGCTTTTAAAATTCAGACGCATCATCATATGATTTGTATATTTGGATTGTTTATGATCCTGCCTGTTTTGCTAACATCCGGCCGTAACATTGTCTATTGGGTCCATTGATATACTACCAAACGTTTGGTAGTAAATCAATGATTGGGTCATTGACAAAATAAAATTTATTTTAGTTTATTTGTACGGATTTAAGGAGTTTAGAATAGTATATTTTTTCTCTGGTAGCTAGTAATAGGACCTTTTTTTAGTAGGGTTAATTTTTATAGATGCCGACAGATGAATGCTGAAGACTGCCTTGTCACCAGCCTTCGGTTGGACACCATTGCAATATTGGATACATAGGGTCACGAAGTCTCCACGTATCCCATTAATGTTCTATTTAACTATACTAAACCCTTCATAAACCTATCAGCTCCTTTGAAGGCTCGTTTGGAATCGGGTGAACGATTCGCTGATCGGCCCCACTGGATCTGGGCCAGCTGTTTTTTGACAGCTGGGGCTTGGCATTTAAGAGGGATCACTAGGTTACTCTTGTGATTCCCCATCAGATATGTTTAGAACGAGGTCATATGTATATCTCACCCCGTGAGGTATCCGGTAAAGATATACCTTGCCCCGTCTTTAGGTACCTAAGGAAGGTGGAGTCAGTCATTTTGGGAAGTTAACATTTTGGGAAATTGTCGTCTTGGGTACTTAATTTTGTAAATTGACCATTTGGGAAAATGTCGTTTTGACTCAGTTGTCGTTATTAACCTGAAAGTCCACGAAGACCTGTCTCCGGGTTCTCTTCTCATTCGACTGGAGCGGGATCCAAGTAACGCTAAGATCTGCAGCCGCACTTACTGTACGATGTACGACGTTATATTTTTATGCATACTTTAGCATAATCATAAGGTTTCAGTTTTGGGCATACAGTCCTATTTAAAAAATACACCTGTATTGTTTAGGTTTCAGAATAACTCCTCTTTTAGTAATTACAATACATATACACACGTAGATAGGTAGGTATAAATATAATAATATACATTTTTTCAAAATGTTATACAGTTAATGTACCGTTATATCCGTATCCGTATTACACACAATATCATTTGTATTCTCTTTACTAAGTAGGTATATTATATTAGCAGGTGGTGCTTTCCTTTAATAGTTGGTGCATCTAGCAAAATAAGTAATTAACATGATTGTATTTTGAGTGTTGATGTAACCAACCATGGAGAGCCATTTATAAATAAATAAATAAATAAATAAATCATGTTAGTTTAATATTGTGTGAGAGCTTATAGATACACAAAACAGAAAATGAAAGCCTGATTATGTTATTTATGTATACTTTATATACATTTATTATTTACATTGTTTAGTAAATTAACATTCTGGTAACCAATCAGAGTTAATTAAAATGGACCAAATAGCTGTTTTAGCACCGAATCGCGTGTCGATAGCGTTCGTTCGTTAAATTAATATAAACATGAGGATAGTGCTGCGTGATTGAAGATTAGATGTTCGATTTTTTTGTCGCGTTATTTTGTTGTATCGACTTTCTAATAATTATATCAATTTTTTCGATGCGTTTTTAATTATACTAGCCGGGGGATGTCAGTCAGCGTTCGGTGATTTGGCTGTCCGATCTCGAACGTGCCTCCGTGCCTCCTGGTGGTATACCCAGGTAGGAGGACACCGGCGGAATAGCCATTTAGGCTCGTATTAATAATTGCATCTCAAGAATGAGCTCGATCTTAAGATACTGTTTTTGACAGATGTTCCATACATTAAACGTCAAAACTGCAACTTAAGATCGCTCTCAACTTTGAGACGCGTTTATTAATACGAGCCTTAGTGTACCTGAGTTCAATGGCATATTCAATCGGGCGGTCTAGTCAGCTTAGCCCCTTGGAATCGTAAAGAGATGACCCCCACCCCGGAAAAAGGTCTGTCAGTCAATCAACGGCAAAGTTCGCGAGATATAACGGGATATTGTTCAGTGAAGAGTACTTCATTGAACTAGCAAACAAAGTTAAGCAAAAAGCAAACAGGGAGCTATACTTATAACGCACTTATGAAGTGTTTTGTTTCTTTCGCTGTTATGAAAAAGAATAAAGGTAAAATATTATAAGAGTGTAATAGCAAATGTACGTTTATGAGTAACGATTATCAATTACCAGGCAGGCCAGGGCCTTTGGACAAATATATAATTAAACGCTAGGGCATCAAAGGCATACAAAGCAAACTTTGTAATACGGCTACAGTACTTTAGTGACTCCTTCATGTTCAATGCAATCATAGTACCTACATTGTTGCAACGAGCAGAAAGTATATGCAAGGTGCATATTATCAGCTTTTCTTTCAACTATTATCAGTTACGATAGAATTACCTCATAGAGATATAAAACGTTTTGAGCACACAAGTTTGATTTTAGTTTTTAATTCAACAATTATTAGGTAGTTTTTTGATTCATATCATGATGATGAGATAATGCGAGGGGTTGCACGACTAGGATCATAAAGTAATGCTATTAAAGGCTTTTAACATTTTTAATACAGCTAGTGACGTAGAGTCAACTAGTGCAACAAGTGGACTAGTTTTTAATAAAAGGATATAATATATTATTTCTCTTATTGGCAATGTCTTGTTTTACCGAGCACTACGTGGATCATGTTACTTGGAACGGCCACGACTCACGTCCAAAAATAGACGTGATGGAGAATATTTTGTAATTTAGAGCGATGATTGAAGAGACGAGTATGGATGGTATGACCTTAACTGAACGGTCTGCTTCCTGCATCTGAATGAATTGTTTTATGCAGATCTATACGCACTGTTATTGTCTAGTAGATGTCCAGTAGGTAGGTATTCATAATTAGTGTGATTAGGTATTCATAACTAGTGTGATTAGTTTCGGTACTTAATGACTAATTTTTATGGATAAACGAGATTTTAATGTTTTAAGAAATGAGTCGACAATACTTCTTGAAGATTTTTCTCCAACATGAATCTTAGACAATCTTGTTTGATATACTTAATTGTACTTGCAGTACAGCATTTCTTATCCGGCGTGCTTGAGTAGCCGGTACTGGGCCAGAAACTAACTAGCAATTTCTTGTCTGACGTACTTTAATGGCCGGCATTGGGACAAACAGTGACCAACAATATCTTGCCTGGCGTACTCGAGTGGCCGGATCTGTGACAAACAATCAGCAGCAATTTCTTGTCTGGCATACTTGAGTGGTCGGCACTGGGACAAACAGTGACCAGCAATTTCTTGTCTGGCGTCTCGAGTGGCCGGCACTGGGATAAACAGTAGCAAAACACTGCGACAAAAATAAGTACATAATACTAATACCTTGCTACGCAACTAGTTGTCTAAAAAGAAAATCTATTCTGGTTTCGCATCCAGTTGCCAACTAAGAATTAATTTAAAAGTTAAGTATTTGATCCTGCTACAAAACTAATCAAACGAATAGAACGCATTCTTGTTTCGCATTCATTTGCTAACTTAGAATTAGGTTTTCGTTTGGAAGGTAAAGAAACTTCACCCAATTGGTATAGGCTTGTGTTGAACCGTTGTTAAATCAACCGAACTTCGCATATCCCGAAGACAGAGTTTCATCCGCCATGGGCGGGTGCGGTCTTCGGGCATTGGTCGCCCCTTGCCCGGGCATCTTTTCGGCGAGCGGTAGCTCGCCGGTGTTGGGCACGTCATGTGGTGACGGGCCCCTCTTTGCCACCCCCCTGTGCTACGACTCCGGGATCGAGGCACGGCCCTACGCGGTCAAGCATACCGGGTTAGAGGGTCTTGTCCCAAGCCCAGCGAGCGCCGGCGAGCAGGCCGCGGCTTACACTGCGCCCGGAGGAGTGGGGGAGGGGGCCATTGGTCTACTGGGGTGGTGATGGTGGTCATGTCCGGTGATGGTGTCGCTTAGGCGAGTCACGCGCGTGAGCGGTGGGGTCCCGCGGCAGACTACAAGCCGTAAGCGACACGAAGTCTGGTCAGGTGGTGGCGTCGTCAGCGAAGTCGCTGACGAAGCGGAGTCTTGGCCGGGGTGGGTCGCCTCTTCGTGGGGATGCAGCTGGTGATGGTGGTGGTGACGGTGGTAGGTCACGGTCTCTCTCCAACACAACAGGTGACAACAGGTCACGGGGCAGCGCTCGTCCGGAAGAGTCTGGAGGCCTGGGGACATAGGGGCATAGCCCGAAACAACCAAAGAGCCGTATAGTGAGAGTTAGATGACTTTTAGTACCTTACCTTGTCATATTCATGTTATTCACAATAATAGGGAATCTATTAGGGGACTTCATTATGTTGATATAATGACATAGTACTACATAACTTGTGAAATCTGTTGAAACAGATTGCCTGACACAAATGATTGTGTTACAGTCTAATAGCTTGAGCAAGTAGCGTTTGCATAGGAACAAAAGGTATAAGGCGAATTGTAAAGCAATGATGACGCAGTGATTTAAGCATCGCAATGCTATTTGTATTTTTCTATCACATCCGTGAAGGTAGGATGAATTCTCTTCTGAAGTTTGCTACGAGTGTCATTTGCCCGTTGCAAATGGGGTCTCTCTGCAGCACTCGAATGAAATTATTTCATCATTATTTTAGCCGAGAGACGCCCATTGTTGGACATAGCCCTCCCCCAGCAATTAAAAGGGGGAGTTTGGGCCTTCTTTCACTACGCTGGCCCAATGCGTGTTGGTGAGGTTCGCTGGAGCCTCGTTGGTTAAGCAGCAGGTAGCACCGCGTGCAGGTGAGGTTGTCTTGGGTCCCGTTGGGTGATATTCGGAACCCCTTACACCCCGAAGTGGCCTGGCCATGCAGTGGAGAAACAGACAATGGGCATCGCAATGCAAATTCTTTTAGCTGGAACGATAGTTAAATGTATACACTAGAGTTTTTGGTGACACAACATTTAGAAAACATATACATAGGATTATCTATAAGTTCATTCGTGTCACCTGGAACCGATCTAGTCTAGCACCGTTTGGTTTCAGCGTTCATTTCTTCCACGTACGTGCAGACTCTGAAGCGAACTCCTACTCGGCCTCCTACCGTGATTCAGGAAACACCGTAGTGTTACCGTGCCTGAGCGCTACAATATGTTGAAGTTCAAACGAAGCTTGAAAAGACAAAGAGCATCTTCTCTCCAGACAGACAGAATCTGAGCTGTGCCACAGGCATTGCAGATGTCCATGAGCGGTGGTTACCACTTACCACTGGCTCGTCTGTCAGTAATGGCGATATAAAAATCTATAATTACAATGTGAATAGTGTAAATCAGAATGTTATGGCGTAGTAGTCGTACTCCTTTAACGAACGGTGGACTAATTTTAACGCGTGTAGTCCAAGTATGAATGAACCGTAAACGTTACACGCCCTGTGGTCAGCCCCGGTCGGGTTACGGCGACCTTCGATCATCGAATCGCATTACGATGTTAAGCACGGATCATCGCGCTAATCCTTGATCGTAATTGTAAGCTTTTCGATGGAAACCCCACTGTCTGCTCCGTAAACTCATTGGCATATTGATGTAAAAAGAATTAAGCTTAACCGCGCGACTTTGTGGTTTTGTTTCTATTTGACGATAGGGAAGGGCCTTTATCTCATCAGGTATATTGGGGACGATAAGGCTTAGCAACAAAGAACTGTATTGAAGAGTAAGAACTGTAACTGTAAGAACTGTCAGAAACGAATAATGCTATTAACTTTGTTTTCATGGCGATAATCATATGATAGATGGTGGTAACTTGCCCTAGAAGCTCTACTGCTAACCAAACTAAGCATAACTAGACTCCAGATCTCAACCAGGTTGTCTAAACCACTAGAGCTAGACCAACGATTCTGCTTAGTTTTTAGACTTTGTAGGTATGTCGCATTTATAACCATCTATTACATAAAAGAATTCGTGTTAGTTACACTATTTATAACTCAAGGACGGCTGAACCGATTCGGCTGAAATTTCGAAGGTAGATCGCTGAATTCACCCCTTAAGGGGGGTGGAAGTTTGTATGGGGAATCAATAACCGCTGAACCGATATAGATGAAATATGGTATGGAGATAGTTTCAGTTGTGGGGAAGGATTAGGAATAGTTTTTATCCCCGAAGTCATTCCTTAAGGGTGTAAAAAGGGTGGGGGGTTACTAGTGAGATAACTGGTTTCCTTATGTGGTTGGCGTTCCAAATGGAGTTCGCTTTTTCGTTTGGCGAGCGCAGGTCAGCGAAGAAGCATTAGGACTGCTAATAAGAGTGACAGCTTTATTGGTATTTAAGGAAAAAATGCTGTTCCTCAGCGTTCTTTGATAGCCAACAAGTGGCTAATAAGTGGAAGGGCAAAATGTCTATGTTATACCTTATATAATTAGCTATCTATTAGTGAAAGTCCCGTCAAAATCGGTTCAGCCGTTCCGGAGATTAGCGGGAACAAACAGACAGACAGACAGACAAAAAAATTTTTTATTGTGTTTTTGTCATTGGTACCCGTTATACATTCATACCCATTTAGTAAAAACTTGCTATTTTAACATTACAAACAGACACCTCAATTTTATTTATTTGTATGGATACTCCGGTCTCATTCAGTTGTGAAAAAATTATACCTACTTGTGTCAACGCGACCCGAAGACATGACCGTTATGTCGCATATTTTCACTTATGTTGTGCTGCCACAGGGGAGTAAAACCTTGGAACTTCTCGTTGACCTAGAATCGTGAAATTTGGCACGAAGTATGGACTTATAGCACAAGTTACGGAAAAAATCTGAAAACCGTAAATATGTAAATAGGTTTGTACGGAACCCTCGGTGCGCGAGTCTAACTCGCACTTGACCGTTTTTTTGATATACTTTATACAGATGGATTTTTTACTTACGACAGAGTAGCTCCTGGTCTTCATTGGCCAAAAATGCGGTGAAAATGAAAGACTAATAACTTAGGCACAGACGCAGCGTGTCAGGTACTTACTTTTACTTCTTAGTTGTCCGGGTATTTTTCGAGTGTGTAGTAGGTATCCATACGATATAAATATAATAGCAGCTTTGGTGCAGACTTTTTTATTGTACACTCAAGGAGAGCTTTGTAGGGTTGTAGGGCGACCACATCACATTTTAAATAGAATGTTGTATTGTGTTGACAATTCATAAGCCGCGTACTCACTTAGAGGTGTAGCACGTAATGTAACTGATACTGTAGCAATCTACAAGTGTGCACGTGCCGTCCACGAGCATGCTGCGAGCGCCAAAACCGACAATACTGCGCTCCGCGGGCGAACGGCTCGCAGCAAGCTACTGTATCAGATACGTTACACGTTACACCTCTAAGTGAGTACTCTGCTTTAGAAAAAGGGGTTTTTATTTCATTTATACTTCTACACTGGACAGCAAATAAATCGAGCCACCCGCTACTTTGGAACTCTGATTCGATTTTCTCAAAAAGTATGAAACTTACAACTATCAAAATTACTTACAGAAAAGTACGTTTCATGTAGATTGAAATGATTGGAAACTTATTGGGTTTAATCAATTTATTAAATGTTTATTAAGCATTTTACAAAGAAGAGTCGTTTTCCAGTCGTGGTAATCGTTAGTAACCACAAAAATAAAATAAAAAATAAAGCCAGAAAAAAAGTTTTTGATTAGTATTGAGTATTCCCTTCCCTTGCTCGGATAATTGCCAGCATCCCGGTATTCATCGACCTCACGAGCCCGACGATGAAATCTTAAGGAATTGTATTTGACTCCTCTCCAATTACGATTCGCAGCTCGTGAAGGCTTGTAGGAGCAGGTACCCCGGCTCGAACCCGACGTTTCAGCTCCTCCCATAAGTGTTCTATCGGATTCAAGTCCGGGCTTCGAGCTGGCCAGTCCATCGTGCGAATGCCGACGTCTCGTATGTACTGGGTCACCACATATGCAACATGAGGTCGTGCATTATCATGCATCAACTGCATACCCTGCCCGATATATCCTGCGTAAGGTACTACATGATCTGCGAGGATTTCAGTAATGTAGCGATGAAGTCAGTCCACGTGTACGACCCGTCAGCTAAAACTAACGCTGTATGTGCGGTTAACGAGATGCCGCCCCAGACCATTACTGATCCCCCTCCATAAGCAACAGTTTCCTCGATGCAACACTGAGAATAACGTTCTCCAGGGTGACGATATACTCTCTGACGTCGATCACTTGAATGTAGACTCACCCTGGTCTCATCAGGGAAGAGAACATTGCCCCACTGCTCTAACGTCCAATTCCGATGCTCTCAAGCAAATTCAAGGCGTGCTCGACGGTGGGCTACAATTAATTTTGGGCCTGTTGCAGCTCTTTATGGAGTCAGGTTTCGTTCAGCAAGTCTCCTTCTGACGGTATCTGAACTTATGACCACTTGGCGTTCGTCACGCAGACTTCGTTGAACTTGAACTGCGTTAAGGCGGCGATTTCGCAAACCAGTAAGATGGATATAACGATCATCTGCTGCTGATGTAGCCCTAGGTCTGCCCGTACCTGGTCGGCGATCGAATGCTCCAGTCTCTAGGTATCGTCTGTAAACCCGTTGTACCGAAGATCTGCTAATTCGAAGTCTCCGAGCGACCTCACGTTGCGAAACGCTTGCTTGAAGTAGTGCTACAGCTTGAGCCGCTTCCTGAGGTGTCGTATCCATTATTGACCGAAGAAAGTACCAAAAAATACACGCGTATGAAGCAAATGATGGACGACAACAAAAGAAATTAAATAAGAAACATCCGACTCATATTCATCATTGTAAAAAAGGACGCTAATCGCAAACTAGTCACAACAGAGCAAATCGTTGGTATTGTGTTTGTTGCTTGCGTACAATGTGAATTAACAGTACTTAAAAATAAATTTGTGGTCATTTTAATCCACATGAAACGTACTTTCTGTAAGTATAACTTTGATAGTTGTAAGTTTTATACTTTTTGAGAAAATCGAATCGGAGTTCCAAGGTAGCGGGTGGCTCGATTTATTTGCTGTCCAGTGTACTTATGCGAATAGAAATCACGATGTTAGGCCACTTGGCTGTAAGGCATTATTACCATCTTAAAAGATTTTGAAACTTAAAGAACGTGGATTTTTCCCGGAATTTGTAAAATTGTAAAATCATGTAGTCTTAGTGTAGCTTTCATTCAAAATAGTATTGATGAACTAAAAACATTATGAGTATATTATGAGCATAAGTAAAATAATATTAATTGATACTGATATATGTGGTGTAATTAAGGTGACCTACCAAGTTGCAGTGGTAATGGGCTGGCCACATTAACCGCTGGGGTGATAACCGATAATCGTTTTTTTTAATGAAGAAGGCCTAATCGAAGTATTTAAAAATAAGACACCGTCGGAATAGATGGTCTGGTGGCTGGCAAGCAGTTAGATCGTACTTAGTGTACTTCACTTGAAAAGGTCTGTCTTCAGAAGTGGATAATAATATGTGTAGTGTAGGGTGATTATGTTGACTTCCTTATATTAACCGCCCCCGCCGTTGATACCTCCCGCTATTGATCTGTAGTGTAGGCCCGGGGTCCAATTTCCCATGGCGGCTGAATTCTTGTTGCTTGATTTGATTGGAGATAGGGTTTCTGAACCTGCCCGGCATTAACAATGATAATGTTTTAAAAATATTGCTATGTTCCGAGTTTCGACAATTAGAGGTAAGATGACTAGTTCCCTAGTTATTGATAAGTGCAGGCGAAGCACCTTTTCATTTTGGTACTTATCGTCATTTACAATCGAGTTAAATGAAAGGCATGAGCTTCCCTGTTGTGAGTAAAAAATAATATTACTTCTTAATTAAGATTAAAATTATGTAAGAAAGAATGAGGAATTTCTTTAATAGCATGGTTACCCTACTGCCGAAGTGCCGCATTCTGTAAGGGAGATAGCTTTTGTAAATTATTCGCGAAATGTCGAGCATGTTTTGCAAAGTATTATGGAATTATTTTAGGAATTCATTTGTGTCTGTACATGGTCTGTACTGAGAGATAAAAGCAGTGAGTCTTTGCAGAGAAAGTAAAGTTCTTGGTATATTTTTGGCTGTCAGAATGAGAATATATTTTTTAAAGGGGAGGTTCATTTCTAATGTGGGCGAAATGTAGTTGCAATAATGATGATATCTCAATACCGATAGTGGTACTCTGTTACGTCCCCTATTCAGGGATTTTACGGTGACACTTTGAAACACATACTGTTGATTGTCATAATTTCGATATAATTATAATTATATTGCATAAAAATCAAAAAGCATATTATTATTAATTGGCATAACACGTCAATGGGCAATAACATTATAATAAAAATAATAAAAGCGTTAGGCGCTCATCATAATCCATTTCTATGATGAGCGCCCCACCCTTTTATTTTTAATCATAAAGATTTTGACTCAAATGTAGCAGCAAAGAAAAAAATTCTCCTTTTTTGTGCATTTTCTCCGCGTAAATAAAGGCGTGCTTTTTAAAAAGTTCTTTTATATAGTATCTAATAATAAAGTGATATCATATTTTCATTGTAACTATACTATTTCTTAATAAATAATGTTTTTTTTTATTAAAATCTTTTTGAAATTATGGAAAATTAGTATTTATTCCTTATCAATTTATGGATTTTGTCAGTTATGCTTATCAAATGTATCTCTTTTGAATATTATGGCAAACATAATATGTCTTTTTTTACTTATGCTTATTCAAATTATACCCTACATATTTCGGCCTTATAACATTATGCGTTATGAAGTTATGCTATTAACACTTATAGCAAGTGACGGTTATGGCAACTAACTTATATTTATCGAGATGAGTTTCGGCTCGTGTTCAGCGTTCACCGCTCGTAGAGCTAAGTGAAAAGAAAGTGGAATATCTCACTCGGACAATGGACGTTAATTAGACGAATGCGCCGCGGATAATTCGCATTGTGATTGGGAATGATAATGACACGGTTGCGGTCTTTTTAATTCTGCCGTGAATATCATGAAATATTTTTTTTTAACGTTGATTTATCGAAGAGGCGTACCAAACAGTATTATTCACCTATTTTTCTATTATAAAACATAAACAGTTGCGCTGTAAGTAAATAACGTTGTAGATATAAGCTTGGGATAATAGGGAATATGCACACTTTTTCATTATTGTATAAGCAAAATGTATTTTATCAGACAAAGTTAAGAAGTTAGCTTTGGATCCATCAGTAGAGCCTGCTGGTGTACTCAAAGTGTACGGAGGAAACAATTCGGTGAAGTTATATTTCGACTAACTTAAAAAAACTCAGTGTTATAAAGATTTTATGTTGCCGACTAGACAGAGACTCTGACTTCATCGATATAGACTCTGACTTCATCGTACCGTAAACTGTGGTTGTTCTGATCGATCGAATTAGTGTGGTTAAACCATTACACACCCACATATTTAGTCAATTTTTTTAGTCACATAGTCACATGTTATTAGGGGAGGAGCCTTTTGCCATTATCCCCCGGCGCTAATTCTAGACTGAACTGCTACTGAAAATTTCCTAAACAGAAAAACTTAATAAATTTTAGTCTGAGCAGGTGATCGAACCCGGGATCTTGGATTAACAGTCGCACTAGTAATCAACTAGCTAGACCTACAAGGCAGTTAGATTTACTAACGTCATCTCGCTGATTGTTCTCAGGACGAAGAGTCGCTGGAGTCTTCGCGGCCGGTGTCCAACATCACCCACCACAGCATCATGTACGCGCCCAAATGTCTCGTCATCGTCTCCCGCCAGGATTACATCGACACTTTCAGAGTAAGTCGCTTCCCATCCTTTAAATAATAATTATTAAAGATGCAGCGTGACCCTGTAATTTTCACATTTTATATAACCAGATATTCATGATACTTCCAAATGATTTGATTTATTGGTACTTCAAAGCACAATACACGTTGCACGTAATATAAAAATTTGGGTTTTAAGTTGTTTGTTTGAAAGAAAAAATGTGACTCGGCAACATCAATGCACAAAAATCCGCGAATACAATAAAATATAACAAAAATTTAATCTCGCCATTGTTTATATTTTTAGGTTTTAGTTTTCTAAGTTAAAGTAAAGGGATTCATTCAAGCTTATACAGCCACGTCTTTTGTGTCGTTTTTTAATACAGAAGTTTCGTGACATTTTAAATATTATAATTATTTGAATTTATGTTGTATTTATTTTATTTTACATAAATGCTGTATTTCTTACGTATTTGTTTTTGTTTTCGCGCAGATTGTGCGAAAAGTAGAGTATTTTCCTCGGTAATTAAGCACTTTAAGTCTTGGCTGAGCTTAAATCCCTCCCTGCACTTAGGACTCGTTGCTGCGTTCAGGATTTCAGTTCAGTTCGGGAGCAACGAGTCTTAATTCCCTTGCTGCGCTCGGGAGCTTACTTTAGGTAGAGTCCTTCGTTACGTTCCGCTCGCGATTCAAGTCCACACCCGTGACATAAGACTGTGCTCTAACCCCTCGGTCAATAATCTACTATTCCCTGTTCGTCTATTGCGTAACCTTGACTTGCTTCGTATTGTCGCGCCGCAGAACTGCCTGGGCATAATCTACACTGTGTGGGTGGAGAACCTGGGCGTGCCGCTGGAGACGCTGGTGGGCAACCTGGTGGGGTGCGTGCTGGTGCCGGGCGCGGGCGGGCCGCAGGTGCGGTTCAGCATCGGCGCCGGCGACCGGCAGGCGCTGCAGCCGCCCGCCGCGCCGCCCATGCCGGTCACGCACACCGCCGTGCACATGCTGCTGCGGCTGCTCGGTGAGTACCCACCGCCGCTGCTGACGCCCGTCGTCCTCGCCCTGGTGAGCGCGAGGAGAAACGGCCACTGGGGTTAGTTTAGTTAGTGGGTGGGCCGCGCACTTGTTGGGTGTAGTGTAGGGCACTATTTGCCTAAAGGGCTGATTGGTGCGTAACACATTCCAATCTCGCGAAAGAAAAGGTATCGTTGCCGCCGTTGATATACAGAACATCAAAGTAAAATTTATTGTTTTTTATCGATTACCACTGCGTTGCATTATATTGGAGGGCAACATTTAAAATACCGCCTCAATTAATGTAGGTAACTGCCATCATTAACATTTAGTGATTATATTTTGAAAGTCGAAATAGACCTCCTTATCTTAATAATTGATTTTTATGAGACATCTTCTCATTATTTGCTATCGATAACTACCTGTGGATTTGTCACATTGCACCAACTGAAAATTAAGGCGATAAACTATCGCGATTACGAAAAAATTCGATTTACTGTACCACCCCAAGTATAAACAGTAACAATAGTTCTAAAATTCATACATGATATTGTTGAACATTTTGTATTAACAAATCGGTGTTGGTCTTGCACTTTTGCGAGACTTGCTGCCAGACCGAGTCAAAAACCGACCTAATTGTAGCAAGACCAAGATCAACACTGACCCATGCGAGATTTGACCAAGAGTCTTGCTAAAATCTTTTATGGGTCAAGTCATGGTGTTCGTCTTGATCGCGATCTTACAGCAAGAGTCTCGTAATAGTGCAAGACCAAGACCGATTTGGGCAACACTACCATCAGCAGGCGTAGCACGGGCCGCCAAGACTGGACTCGAGTCACGCATTATCTCACAATTTCAGTGACATAATCTCTATGTCTTAAAGAGTAGCACGGTGGCGCGTATTTAGTGTGTCACGTCAGTTACACTAAATACGTGCCGCCGGCGCCGTGCCACTCTTTAATGGCGTGTTTAGACGCGTGGCATGCCTCGACAACCCTCCACAAACACAAGCGTGTAAACGGGCTTGCGTGAGATTGTGATAGCTTGTTGCCGACCCGAGTCGGTG
Organism: Schoenobius gigantellus; assembly: GCA_963935595.1. NCBI lineage: Eukaryota > Metazoa > Arthropoda > Insecta > Lepidoptera > Crambidae > Schoenobius > Schoenobius gigantellus. The sequence continues at coordinate 51,951,589 of OZ012541.1, forward strand.
TCGGTTTTTGAACACAGATCAAAGGAAGCGCGTGGAAAACACTGTTTGTTAAGGATTGTAGTTTGTGAGCGACTGCCAAGTCCTCGCAGGCGTGTAAACATAGCATAAGACGTAGAGATTATGTCACTGAAATTGTGATTTAATGCGTGACTCGAGTCCCGTCTTGGCGGCCCTTGCCACGCCTGCAGGTGGGCAGTTTGCTTGTTTGCCAACTTGCCAGCTGTAACAAAAAAAAAACCACGCGTTGCGTCAGGTATCCACAACGCGGTGACGCTGTGGTGCGCGGTGATGAGCGAGCACAAGGTGCTGGTGGTGTCGCTGGCGGCGGCGCGGCTGGCGGGCGCGTGCCGCGCGCTCGCCGCGCTCATGTTCCCGTTCCGGTACGCGCACGTGTACGTGCCGCTGCTGCCCGCGGCGCTCGCCGAGGTGCTCGCCACGCCGACGCCATTCCTCATCGGCGTGCACTCCGCGCTCAAGGGGGACCTCACCGACCTGGTGAGTGACCTACCTACTCGTATATACTCTGTCCGTTCGTTTATTCTCTTTTTTAACAGGTCACGCAGGTTCCGCGCACATCTCCCGCTGTTTTGGCCCGTATAACCACGATTGGTTGAGTAGGGCCATGGGTTGGTGGAGGGTAAAGCTCACGCCAATGAATTACCGTATTTTTTTCGGAATAATGTACTACAGTAAATGTCGTAATTTATTGACGAGTAACGCCCAGTTAGTGAAGTGTCCTGTGCATAACAAACAATCACAGACTATAAAACAGGTCTTGAAATAAGATAAATCGATCATGTTGAAAAAAATAAATTGACTTTTTGTAAGTATTGTTTCTAAAAAATTAATAATAACGAGAAAATAATGAATATAGTGTCTATGACTCCATGATTAATTATTTAGGATGCAAGAAATTAAGTCAGAATCTTGGAATTTAAGTTCAAATCAAAAGTGAGAACAATAAAAACTTATTAAATAATTATTTATTTATTTCATACATCATTGAAAAAACTAATAAACGAATAATTAAAATTTAAACAAAAATTATTTCGATGCAATAAATCGATTGAAAGTTCTTCTTTAATAATATCGATTATTATCGGTAAACGTGTGAGGGCGCCACTAATTTCGAATTGTTTCAAACTGTCAAAAAGAAAATAAACGAGTGAACAGAGTATAGTCGCATGCTCGCATGCGGCCACTGGTTGGCGTGGACGCCGCCTCCTAGTACGCGAGATCCCTTATAGTTCATTTTTTGGTCGTAAGAGCTAGTGTTATAGGTAAGAAAGATTTTCTAGTAGTCAAACAAAACTTCGTCAACCAATGAATTTCAATCGCAGCCATGGGATAACTGTGATCGACAGGGGCCAGAAAAAACAGTGGCAGTGCAATTTGACAATATTTTAATGGGGACCGCTGTCGTCAAATCCTCATATAACAAACAAATACTCATCTGTAACCATGTCGTCTGAGTTGTCGTATTTTTGTGTTTATTTTAGTAAGAACTTACCTTAATGAAACTCGAATATGCATAGAGCATGCGCCGTCATAAAATGATATAGAATTTACTTTATTTCGGTGAAAGTGTATGTAAAATTGTGCGGAACTAACTACGCATATTGGTGGCACACGCGGCATGTGGGCACTTACATAATTTTTTTCCCGTAATCTCACCGATTAATCGTTCCAAAAAAAGAGGAATATTTGTAAAATGATATGAAGACTACACAGTTCTCATTATCGTTTTTGTCATTTTAATCCTGTCGCAGAATGGTCCGTTACATGATATACCCGATTTGTAATGGCGTTTCCTGCCACAGGACTATAATGAGGCATGTGTTGAATCGGAAAAATTTGTGTCATTTAAATTGATAGCGTCATTACTTCAACCCATATGCGCTCCACTGGTCAGAATGGCTCTCCCCTTAAACGAGGAGTAATTGGTTGATTTGGGATTTTATTTTGAGTTTCCATCCCTTCACAGAGATAAACTGCCGTAATCTCCCATACTCGGGTCTTACGACGCCCATGGGAAGAAAAGGCGATACCTTTCGAACACATGCTCTAAACATGTGCTTTAAACCTTTGGCAAGTTTTTTTTTTATAAAGCAAATGATTTTTTAGACAACACACAGTTGGCAAACACGGGGGCAGCCTACATGGTGGCAAGTGGCAACATTCCCTATAGAATGAGTAGTTTCTGTAAGATTTACAAATCCAAAACCCCTACAAGAACCTAATGTATACATTGTAAGTTGTCACGGCAGTTATTTGAACGCAGCGGACCTAAAAAAAAAACACATTGGCAGAATCTATGATCATAATATGATTCGTATTACGGATGGAGTGCAATTCATCATAAGCAATTATTCTATTTGACATTTTTGTATGAATATTCGTAAAGTGGTCCACAAATTAGGCATTGCTCAAGTGTCAATTGGGACCATTTCACGAATATTCATACAAAACTGTCATATAGAATTTGTTTATGATGAATTGCACTCAATTCATAATTTATTTATTTACTTATTTAGGACAGGACAGGATAGGACAGACAGTTGTATAAAATACATTATCAAATACACTTTTACAAATTAACCTATGGTACCATTAATTATTAATATTTAAAACTAGTATGTGCTTATGACGGATATAAAATAAATAATAAATAGTTTAACAATCTAAATATACCACAATATGTCACCGATAATGTTTCGTTTACTGAATCAAAATTTCTCCCACTTTTTTTTAAACATCGGAAGGGAATTTAAAAAGATATCTATTTCATTAAATGACTTATTATATAAATAAAATGTACGCCTGAAAAAGGGTGTTCTTGGCATAGTTTGTGTGAAAACTCGGGATGAAAAAGGTATCCTTAGAACGAGAGGAGAATCTGGAAACTTTCAGTGTTATTCTCTGCAGTAAATTAGCCGAGTCGACATGACATAATACGAATCATATTATGATCATTAAATGATTCTACCAATGCGGCTCTTTTAGGACCGCACAGCTTAATAACCCACGGCCACGGTCGCATCCGTCCGCCCGCAGCTGGACGTGATCGTGGCCGACCTGGACGTGGGCTCGGTGCACATCCCGGCGGGCGTGAGCATCCCGCGGCCGGCGGGCGAGGTGCTCGCGTCGCTGCAGCGGTCGCTGGCGCTGGTGCTGCAGCCGGAGCTGCGGTCGGCGGACGCGGCGTTCGCGCCGCCGCCGCCGCCCGCCTCGCCGCCGCACATGCTCGACAAGGAGATCAGGGCGGTGTTCATGAGGACGCTCGCCGGACTGCTGCAGGGCTACAGGTCGGTGGAGCGTGTCGTCGTCATCATCATCGCCGTTACAGCTCACGTACGCCCCCACCGAGGCCACGGGAATAGTATATACAGTATGTCGACTCGACCCCTCTTTGAAATTTTATACCTACGGCCGCTCGGCATCCCTTGGTGCGTTGGCCCGTGATAGGGCTGCTCGCTTCCATAAATACGTTAATATTACGCTCACTAACACAGCGACCGCGTCCGACCGTGCTCTCCGTTTGGCTCGTGCATATGCCTTGCGCCGAACTGCATTCCTGATTGCCCTTTTAAATGCGATCCGAGTGCGATTCCAGATCGAGGCGCGTAGGCATAGCGTGTGTTTCTATGAAGTCGGTCTACTATATATACTTTAGGGTGTTTAGGCTTTAGTCAACCACGCTGGGCCAGTGCGGATTGGTCGACTTCACATACACCTTTGAATTTCTTCGCAGGTGTATGCAGGTTGCCTCACGATGTTTCCCTTCACCGTTGGAGCATCGGACAAAGAAAGTGGAACGTTAATTTAATAAAATAGATAAAGACATTGACTTGTTTAATACTAGTCCAACAGCAGTGCGACGAATTTTAAGCTTTTATTAGTTTTGTTTTGGCATTTATTTTGCGAGGCGTGAAAATTGATTATTTATTTTTGTGTTGCTTATTTGATTTGTTTTTACGTTGTTAAGTAATTGTTTTGTATTTGTTAATATTTTTACAGTTTTTTTGGATTTAAAAATTTTAGATTTTTATTAGTGACTATCTAGCTACTCGAAGGTTGTTTGGTAATTGGTTTTTATTTGTGAGAACCTATTATTGGCTTTCTGCTTTTATTTTTAGTTCATCTTATCTATGTTTAGCTGTTGGTTTTCCTCAAAATAAAATAAATAAAAATAAACGTGCAGGCTGGCTAAAATATAATAGAATAGAATAAACGTTTATTTGGACCAATCGCACACAGTTGAATATAAATAGTTACACAAAAACAAGTTTTATATATACGAGGCCAAAAAAGGCTCTGCCTCAGCGTGCGCCCTTGCGGAAAATTCCACTAGAGCGCTGTCATTATGACAGGCCTTGAGTTTTTGAGTTTAACCGGTTAATTTAAGTTGGCACGAGTCTTCAAATAACGTTCTTTGTTGTAACCGGTTCACAGAATATTTGATACCGGTAATTCGGTGTAAATGATACCGGTTTTCCCTTTTAACCGGTTAATAAATGAACACAATAAAAACCGGTTTTCATTGCGTTATCTGTGCTCTACCTATCACCGAACACCGAGTGTGTTTCTATAATTGCCTTATGTTATGTACTGTACGTTTTTGTTTTTTATGTACAATATAAAGCTGTTGAAGAAACATTGTTTAATAAATAAACAAAAAAAAAAAAAATTTAGTACGAGTATGTTGCGTACGTACAGGCACTGCCTGACGATAATCCGCATCCACCCGTCGCCTGTGCTGACGTTCCACAAGATGGGGTTCCTGGGCAGCCGCGGACTGTCGTCGTGCGAGTTCGCCGTCCGCCTGCTAGACTCCATGTTCTTCAACGGACTGGTGGCGGAGCGCGGCCCGCCCTGGAGGGCCACCGATATATGGGACGAGCTGGTCCAGTACGTAGACCATTATTACCATAGACTGATAATTTATTTTTAACTTAATGCTAGGGTTGGCTGGAAAGATCTCGTACAGAGATAAGCTCGCCTTTGTACAAATGTTTCTTCTTTGTTACAATAAAGGATAATATAATTATATAAATGGTGAAAGCGTGTAAGACGTGGAGGCAAGCCCAGCTCTTAAGAGGCCTTTTTTATTGCTTACGGAGGCAGACAAGCATATGGGCTCACCTGATGGAAAGTAGTAACCAGTAATGCCAGGGGCTAGCTCAGTTACTGCCCTCCTGGAGAGAAGTGCTCTTTTTAAACCTCGCTTGAAGTTGAATATATCGCAACGCTCAGGTTATACCGCAGCGGGGAGTATGTTCCAGAGTCTGCACGTACGTGGAAGAAATAAACGCTGAAACCGAACTGTACTAGACCAGATCGGTTCCAAGTGGTACGGATGAGCCCTATTGCGGCCTATCACAAAATATTTATAAACTAGTGCAAGATATCCAACTTCTCGCACTATGTTCAGAAACAAAAACGACAATTTTTTGAGTAAATGTATTAAAAATTTCCTCAGAATGTCGTTACTGGAGAATAGGGCCTTAGTTTTAGTAGCTGAATAACAATAAATTTTTATAATGTCCAAATGTCACTTCTGCTTCCTAGTGGCCTTTGTTGTTGATTGGTACATTAGGGTTAAATTATCATTGAAATGTTAGAATCAACTTTAACTCTTATCAGCTAAAAACTCGCCTGCCATGCCATACTCCCAATGGACACTTCAGTATACTTGTACTAAATGCTGCCATGTTTGTATATTTGTCAATAACATAAGAGTAAAATCTGTTTCAGAAATCTTCCAGAACAACTCCGACTAGAGTCATTGAACCCTGAGTTGGAGTTGCAGCATATCCAGGAGCTGGCGATGCAGCTACACCTGAACGAGAACCCCAACCCACAGGTTAGATTCCGTTTGTCTTAATATATTGCGTTTGGTGATAGCTTATTTAATTATTTATACACATGATGCAATGTAGGCACATAGATACTCGTATATACGTTACAAACTAAGTTATATTATAATGTATAATAAGAAGTATAATTGCGCTTTATGCGCACATATTCGTCACGTGAATATACGCTGTGTATTTTCGCGTGGTGGATCCTACAAAAGAAAGACTCCTACTCTCCATACACGTTAAAATTAAAAATAACACTTAAATACTCGTAAAGCTACTTCTCTTCAGTCCGAAAAGCAGGACCTTTTTGCTCCCGAACTCGCAGAAAATTTCCATTATGCTGGTTGAGGTAAAAAGTCAATGTTTCACACCAAAACAAATTTGTTTTGTGTCTCGTGCCTCTAAATCACTCTATCACTAGTCTGAACTCTATTAGACTACGGCGCCACTTCATGATTTAACTTACATAAGAATTCTGTTCTCCTGTTGAACAAATTAATTACTTTTAAAAATATTATTCGATATCAAAAGAAAACAATCTGACTCGCGCGAAGGTGCAATACCCGCAGGCGTACCAGCAGCGAGTGCTGCGGCCGCCGGAGGGGGCTTCGTCGCGTATCCACCAGCCGCCCCTACCTATGCTCGATGCGGCCAAGGTGCGCGAGGTCATACAGGAGGTCACTGCGCGCACTGCCTCTACCAGGTCAGTCCCGACTTCGTCGCGCATCCATTAGCCGCCCCTACCCATGCTCGACGCGGCCAAGGTGCGCGAGGTCATACAGGAAGAAGGTCACTGCGCGCACCGCCTCTACCAGGTCAGTCCCGACTTCGTCGCGCATCCACCAGCCGCCCCTGCCCATGCTCGACGCGGCCAAGGTGCGCGAGGTCATACAGGAAGGAGGTCACTGCGCGCACCGCCTCTACCAGGTCAGTCCCGACTTCGTCGCGCATCCACCAGCCGCCCCTGCCCATGCTCGACGCGGCCAAGGTGCGCGAGGTCATATAGGAGGTCACTGCGCGCACCGCCTCTGCCAGGTCAGTCCCGACTTCGTCGCGCATCCATTAGCCGCCCCTACCCATGCTCGACGCGGCCAAGGTGCGCGAGGTCATACAGGAAGGAGGTCACTGCGCGCACCGCCTCTACCAGGTCAGTCCCGACTTCGTCGCGCATCCACCAGCCGCCCCTGCCCATGCTCGACGCGACCAAGGTGCGCGAGGTCATATAGGAGTTCACTGCGCGCACCGCCTCTGCCAGGTCAGTCCCGACTTCGTCGCGCATCCATTAGCCGCCCCTACCCATGCTCGACGCGGCCAAGGTGCGCGAGGTCATACAGGAAGGAGGTCACTGCGCGCACTGCCTCTACCAGGTCAGTCCCGACTTCGTCGCGCATCCATTAGCCGCCCCTACCCATGCTCGACGCGGCCAAGGTGCGCGAGGTCATACAGGAAGGAGGTCACTGCGCGCACCGCCTCTACCAGGTCAGTCCCGACTTCGTCGCGCATCCACCAGCCGCCCCTGCCCATGCTCGACGCGGCCAAGGTGCGCGAGGTCATACAGGAAGGAGGTCACTGCGCGCACCGCCTCTACCAGGTCAGTCCCGACTTCGTCGCGCATCCACCAGCCGCCCCTGCCCATGCTCGACGCGGCCAAGGTGCGCGAGGTCATATAGGAGGTCACTGCGCGCACCGCCTCTGCCAGGTCAGTCCCGACTTCGTCGCGCATCCATTAGCCGCCCCTACCCATGCTCGACGCGGCCAAGGTGCGCGAGGTCATACAGGAAGGAGGTCACTGCGCGCACCGCCTCTACCAGGTCAGTCCCGACTTCGTCGCGCATCCACCAGCCGCCCCTGCCCATGCTCGACGCGACCAAGGTGCGCGAGGTCATATAGGAGTTCACTGCGCGCACCGCCTCTGCCAGGTCAGTCCCGACTTCGTCGCGCATCCATTAGCCGCCCCTACCCATGCTCGACGCGGCCAAGGTGCGCGAGGTCATACAGGAAGGAGGTCACTGCGCGCACTGCCTCTACCAGGTCAGTCCCGACTTCGTCGCGCATCCATTAGCCGCCCCTACCCATGCTCGACGCGGCCAAGGTGCGCGAGGTCATACAGGAAGGAGGTCACTGCGCGCACCGCCTCTACCAGGTCAGTCCCGACTTCGTCGCGCATCGCAAGCTATTCATGAGGTCAGTGTGCCTCCACTATTCTATATGAAAACATTTCTACATACGAGAACCTTTCAACTTTCAATAGAAATGTATTGTATTGGTTATGCGCAGGAACTGGAGCGCGCGAGTGCCGCAGCCGCGCATAGTGGCTCCCGGCGCGGCCCCCGCCTCCGCCGCACGCGCCGACCTCGCGCTGCTCACCAACTCCGCGCGCCGGCTCGAGGTATGGACATCGTTTACTTACACCATAATATTGTATGACGAAACATTTTGTTGTCTGAACCGAGCCCTCGCTCGTTCCCGTCGAATCGCGAGGCCCGTTCCGCGTATCGCGTTGTTTCGAGTTTTACCGGTTATTACAGGATAGCAAGTCTTTAAATTACGTTATCTCATTTTACCGGTTAACAGAATTATTCTTTGCAATACCGGTAAATACCGGTTTGTTCATTTACCGGTTGATAATAGAATTGTTATTTGTAATACCGATAAATACCGGTTTGTTGATTTACCGTCTGATAATAGAATTGTTCTTTGTAATACCGGTTTGTTAATTTATGATCCACTCCCCTCCCCGCACTCATTTCAAATACCTCACCCCACCCCGCACTTCGTTGTAGACATCACTGACACTTAAACGAGGGCGCGTGCGTTCGCTCGTGCGCGGTGAGACTTCACGTTCACCGAGCAGACGCGAGCGCCAGTCGATAACAGAGATAGCGCTATGCAGGTATAAGAGAGGACAGTCGCTGTACTTCTTGCGTCATTTGGATCACTCAACCCTACTAGATTCCACGCACACATTTGCGCGTGAACAAACGTCATTTGCTTCAGCAGTAGTAATAGGTAATTGATTTGCGAACGTTGTATGGAGTGTCCGTGGTGTGCCACTACTTCGTAACCGGTTCCGAGCCCTGACATAATTTCATAGGGTCACAAATTCCACAGGTGGTGCGCGGTTGCGTGGCGGCCGTGTTCGAGTGCCGCTACGCGGACGCCCGCAAGGCTCTGCCGGCGGTCGTGCGGGCGTTGCGGGCCCACGCGGCGCGCACCGCCCTCATCAGGGAGCTGGCAGCCCGGCTGCCCACCAACAAGCACCTGCTGCACCATCACCAGTTCGAGTTGCTCGTGAGGTGAGTCAGACCTGAAGAGATAGCGTATTCAGCTCATGGTCTACCCGCCAGCAGGCACCTGCTGCACCATCACCAGTTCGAGTTGCTCGTGAGGTGAGTCAGACCTGAAGAGATAGCGTATTCAGCTCATGGTCTACCCGCCAGCAGGCACCTGCTGCACCATCACCAGTTCGAGTTGCTCGTGAGGTGAGTCAGACCTGAAGAGATAGCGTATTCAGCTCATGGTCTACCCGCCAGCAGGCACCTGCTGCACCATCACCAGTTCGAGTTGCTTGTGAGGTGAGTCAGACCTCTAGGTCTCTAGAGAAAGCGTATCCAACTCATGGGATGCGTACAGCCTCATCAGGGAGCTGGCCGCTAGTCTACCCGCCAACAAGCACCTGCTGCACCATCACCAGTTCGAGTTGCTCGTGAGGTGAGTCAGACCTGAAGAGATAGCGTATTCAGCTCATGGTCTACCCGCCAGCAGGCACCTGCTGCACCATCACCAGTTCGAGTTGCTCGTGAGGTGAGTCAGACCTGAAGAGATAGCGTATTCAGCTCATGGTCTACCCGCCAGCAGGCACCTGCTGCACCATCACCAGTTCGAGTTGCTTGTGAGGTGAGTCAGACCTCTAGGTCTCTAGAGAAAGCGTATCCAACTCATGGGATGCGTACAGCCTCATCAGGGAGCTGGCCGCTAGTCTACCCGCCAACAAGCACCTGCTGCACCATCACCAGTTCGAGTTGCTCGTGAGGGGAGTCAGACCTGAAGAAAAAGCGTATCCAGCTCATGAAACGCGTACCAGCCTCAATAAAGGTCAGACATAGAGAGATAGCGTATCCAGCTCATGGGACTGCAGCACCATCATCAGTTCGAGTTGCTCGTGAGGTTAGTTAGACCTAGAGAGATAGCGTATCCAGCTCATGCAACGCGTACCAGCCTCAATAAAGGTCAGACCTAGAGAGATAGCGTATCCAGCTCATGGGATGCGTACAGCCTCATCGGGGAACTGGCCGCTAGTCTTCCCGCCAACAGGCACCTGCTGCACCATCACCAGTTCGAGTTGCTCGTGAGGTGAGTCAGACCTAGAAAGAAAGCGTATCCAACTCATGGGATGCGTACAGCCTCATCAGGGAGCTGGCCGCTAGTCTACCCGCCAACAAGCACCTGCTGCACCATCACCAGTTCGAGTTGCTCGTGAGGTGAGTCAGACCTGAAGAGATAGCGTATTCAGCTCATGGTCTACCCGCCAGCAGGCACCTGCTGCACCATCACCAGTTCGAGTTGCTCGTGAGATGAGTCAGACCTGAAGAGATAGCGTATTCAGCTCATGGTCTACCCGCCAGCAGGCACCTGCTGCACCATCACCAGTTCGAGTTGCTCGTGAGGTGAGTCAGACCTGAAGAGATAGCGTATTCAGCTCATGGTCTACCCGCCAGCAGGCACCTGCTGCACCATCACCAGTTCGAGTTGCTTGTGAGGTGAGTCAGACCTCTAGGTCTCTAGAGAAAGCGTATCCAACTCATGGGATGCGTACAGCCTCATCAGGGAGCTGGCCGCTAGTCTACCCGCCAACAAGCACCTGCTGCACCATCACCAGTTCGAGTTGCTCGTGAGGGGAGTCAGACCTGAAGAAAAAGCGTATCCAGCTCATGAAACGCGTACCAGCCTCAATAAAGGTCAGACATAGAGAGATAGCGTATCCAGCTCATGGGACTGCAGCACCATCATCAGTTCGAGTTGCTCGTGAGGTTAGTTAGACCTAGAGAGATAGCGTATCCAGCTCATGCAACGCGTACCAGCCTCAATAAAGGTCAGACCTAGAGAGATAGCGTATCCAGCTCATGGGATGCGTACAGCCTCATCGGGGAGCTGGCCGCTAGTCTTCCCGCCAACAGGCACCTGCTGCACCATCACCAGTTCGAGTTGCTCGTGAGGTGAGTCAGACCTCTAGGTCTCTAGAGAAAGCGTATCCAACTCATGGGATGCGTACAGCCTCATCAGGAAGCTGGCCGCTAGTCTACCCGCCAACAAGCACCTGCTGCACCATCATCAGTTCGAGTTGCTCGTGAGGGGAGTCAGACCTGAAGAAAAAGCGTATCCAGCTCATGAAACGCGTACCAGCCTCAATAAAGGTCAGACATAGAGAGATAGCGTATCCAACTCATGGGACTGCAGCACCATCATCAGTTCGAGTTGCTCCTGAGGTTAGTCAGACCTAGAGAGATAGCGTATCCAGCTCATGCAACGCGTACCAGCCTCAATAAAGGTCAGACCTAGAGAGATAGCGTATCCAGCTCATGGGATGCGTACAGCCTCATCGGGGAACTGGCCGCTAGTCTTCCCGCCAACAGGCACCTGCTGCACCATCACCAGTTCGAGTTGCTCGTGAGGTGAGTCAGACCTAGAAAGAAAGCGTATCCAACTCATGGGATGCGTACAGCCTCATCAGGGAGCTGGCCGCTAGTCTACCCGCCAACAAGCACCTGCTGCACCATCACCAGTTCGAGTTGCTCGTGAGGTGAGTCAGACCTGAAGAGATAGCGTATTCAGCTCATGGTCTACCCGCCAGCAGGCACCTGCTGCACCATCACCAGTTCGAGTTGCTCGTGAGATGAGTCAGACCTGAAGAGATAGCGTATTCAGCTCATGGTCTACCCGCCAGCAGGCACCTGCTGCACCATCACCAGTTCGAGTTGCTCGTGAGGTGAGTCAGACCTGAAGAGATAGCGTATTCAGCTCATGGTCTACCCGCCAGCAGGCACCTGCTGCACCATCACCAGTTCGAGTTGCTCGTGAGGTGAGTCAGACCTGAAGAGATAGCGTATTCAGCTCATGGTCTACCCGCCAGCAGGCACCTGCTGCACCATCACCAGTTCGAGTTGCTCGTGAGGTGAGTCAGACCTCTAGGTCTCTAGAGAAAGCGTATCCAACTCATGGGATGCGTACAGCCTCATCAGGGAGCTGGCCGCTAGTCTACCCGCCAACAAGCACCTGCTGCACCATCACCAGTTCGAGTTGCTCGTGAGGGGAGTCAGACCTGAAGAAAAAGCGTATCCAGCTCATGAAACGCGTACCAGCCTCAATAAAGGTCAGACCTAGAGAGATAGTGTATCCAGCTCATGGGACTGCTGCACCATCATCAGTTCGAGTTGCTCGTGAGGTGAGTCAGGCCTAGAGAGATAGCGTATCCAGCTCATGGGACGCGTACCAGCCTCATCAGAGAGCCAGCCGCTAGTCTACCCGCCAACAAGCACCTGCTGCACTATCACCACCTATGCACGTTGGCAGCGTAAGTCCGTTGGTCTAGCTACATATGCCTATCTATCTAAAACAGCACATGCGGGCTCAATGCGTGGGTCATTCCGTACATGTGTACATGTGACGTCATCACGTGTGCATCCGTTTACAGCGTGGCCGTAGGTGACTTCGTTTAGTTTGTCCTTCGTAAATCCTACACCAACTCGGCTGACCAGCGTGGTGAAGTAGACCAATTCCTCCACATCTTGAGAGAGGCCCGTGCTCAGCAGGGGGGATGTACGTATATGGGTTGGCGTGAAGTGTTTCGCAAGGCACGGCAATAGCGGGCTTGATCATTTTGGCTCATCGTCACACTGGACTGCTAGTGAAGCTATGGACAGTGCTCATGTATTTTCGTAGACAGATGTGCACTATGCCGAGTCTCTAGGAATGGGCGCCTTACCTTATATTGACTGTTATGCTTTTCATACTAGAGTCGGTCGTGTGCTTAAAATGCATCTGCACTGCACTAGAGATTACATAACACATTAACATAACACATTATCTTCCAGTGAGAGTCACATAAAGATATTTCGTCATAATAATATGTTAGATAGGAACGTGTGCAGCTAACGTACCATAATTAATGCATTTATTTTTCGCACACCGCCATATGGACTGTTTGCTATTTAAAACAACAAAAGAAATCAATACTTGTATGCTCGTAAAATCTTTATTGCTAAAACTAAATTATTGAAGTTAAAGTTTAGACTTAAAATTTCCACCCCCGTGTTAGAAAGAGACATATTATAGATATATGTGATTCAATGGTTTAATTCAGTTTTACGATCTCACATTAGAATGTCAAGGGCGTACGCGGTTATTCGTCTTCGTCAGATTCTTGTCCTTGCGACGACGGGGTGAATTCCACGGTAAGCTCGACGCACGCGACGGTCTGGACCCTGCTTAGCACGTAGGCCTTGACCCCGTACAGGCCCGGCATGCCCTCTTCTGGCAGCTCTTCGTAGTTGAACACGTAGTTAGGTATCTCGTACTTGCCCTGTGGTGGGTTTAAGGGAGATATTATTTTGGATTTTAATAACGTCATGTTTTGTTTAGCAATGATCCTTTAAAAGGAGATTGCCCATTTTCGAAGCGCTTAACATATCTCTGTAAATATTTTTCATCATCACAGCCCATATACGTCCCCACCGAGGGGCACGAGTCCACCCTAACCAGTTATGGTAGGCCAATTAGGCCTTAGGCGAACCACGCTGGCCCAGTGCGGATTGGTTCTTCACATACACCTTTGAATTACTTCGCAGGTGTATGCAGGTTTCCTCACGATGTTTTCCTTCACTGTAGTAGCGTCAGATAAATGTACATATTAAATTCATGAAACGAAAAACACATTGGTACATGGCAGGATTGATCGCGGGCCTCCCGATTCTACTCGGAGCACAGTCCAGTGCCGAGGCCACAGTGCCACCGACGCTCTATTTTTTCGTGATCGTAAAATTGTTCTAAGTGTCGAGAGAAAGCTGTATAAAGTGGCATTTTATGCTCTTGTGCATAAAGTAATTTTCATTTTAAAGACTAAGGCAATTGGGCCTTACAGTTACAATAACAAATACACCTTCACTTAATAGATATGTTTTTATGAGATTGATGATATAAATCTTAATTTAATTACGACATATTATGTATTACTATCTAAATACATTTTTGTGAAAAATACGGGCGTACATTTGCGTAATAAACAAATAATGCATATTTTATATGTATTTATTATTGGTCAAAACTAGCCAAAGTACTTGCAATTAAACAACGTCTACGAGTAGTGACGATTAAATAAAATAATTTCGTCTGAGACTTTAATGTTAAGATGTGCGAAAAATGTATATGCTTAATCCTTATTTTATTCAGTTACAAACGAAGTGAAAAGCAGAGTGTAAATATCGACCAAAAATCACATTTTTCCTTCGATGTGAACGTCTCAATTATAATCGATCGTTTTATGCACTTGTTGTACAATCTACTATGGTACCCCTGTGATAATTTTTAAAATTACTCTTAATATAATTAGTAATTACGGCTATTTGTTTTACCCTGGTATTTATTTTATTATGAGTTTTCTACAGCATTTGTAGGTTATACATAACCTTTCTGCTTTGAGAATGTAGGTGTGTGGGTAAACAATATCTCATATCACTAAAAATACCTTTACAAAATCATTCACTTATTTAGTACCCGCGGCCGTACCGCCTAACTCAAAGCGATCACTCGCTATCGTTATCGTGACTTTAGAACAGTACGTCTAGTATGAGTTTTGATAGTTTTGGATTCGAACGATCGAATAGTTTTGTTTCCATACATTTCACACCAGCGCCTCTATCGGAAACTATAATGAACTAGAATTGACAGTATGAGTTACAAAGTAATAAACTACTCGATCAATAAGTACGTATTCGAATAGTGTGGCAGTATGAGTTACATGTTTGACATTTGTTTGATAGTTTACTCGATAACTATTGTAGTTTAGGTTCTCACCTTACATTTTTATGTGAGTTTGGTACATAAATACGTTTTTTTTGTGTTTCTAAACACTAAAATTATGTCTGCACGGTGGTACTTTGCATGGAGGGCCATGCAAAACGAAATAGCGCATGAAGAGAGCTGTGACAATCATTTTTAAGCCGTATCTTCGATACACACTTTACTCAGCGCTACCGCCTTAAATCACCATTCCTTAAAAAAGTGTTAATAAATACACATAATTTAACCGAGATTTTTAATTCTATTTTCATTCCTAAAGTGTTTAATACAATTTATTAGCATTAAAATAAATTGCGACTGACTTGTCCGCGACATTATAAAATAATATAATTTACAACAAACAAAAACTATAATGTTTTTCTTTCATTCAACTCGCTTTAAAAATAATAAAAACGGCTAAGAAAACGTCACAGTGACAGAATCGCGTGTCTCTTTCCATTCACATGTGTGTAAGAGAGATATAAATATATAATGTGAAGTTCATCTAATCGAGTAAAACTAACTCGCTATCGTTTAAACGTGAATTCGAAACGAGCAACTCATACTACCGTTTACATCGTAAACTGACAGTTTGGCGAGCTAACGAAAACTATTGTAGTTTACTCGATTTAAAAACTCGTACTAGACGTACAGTACGTCTAGTATGAGTTTTGATAGTTTCTGATTCGAACGATCGAATAGTTTTGTTTCCATACATTTCACATCAGCGCCTCTATCGGAAACTATAATGAACTAGAATTGACAGTATGAGTTACAAAGTAATAAACTACTCGATCAATAAGTACGTATTCGTATAGTTTTTGAGTTTGTGGCAGTATGAGTTACATGTTTGACATTTGTTGGACAGTTTACTCGAAAACTATCGTAGTTTAGGTTCTCACCTTACATTTTTATGTGAGTTTGGTACATAAATACGTTTTTTTGTGTTTCTAAACATTAAAATTACGTCTACACGGTGGTACTTTGCATGGAGGGCCATGCAAGGCGAAATAGCGCATGAAGAGAGACGGAAGAATTCTGCTGCGACAATCATTTTCTTTAAGCCGCATCTCCGACACACACTTTACTCAGTGCTACCGCCATAAATCACCATTCCTTATAAAAGTGTTAAAAAATACACATAATTTAACCGAGATTTTTAATTCTATTTTCATTCCTAAAGTGTTTAACACAATTTATTTTTTACCTTTCCATAAACTCTATCATTAAAATAAATTGCGACTGACTTGTCCGCGACATTATAAAATAATATAATTTACAACAAACAAAAACTTTAATGTTTTTCTTTCATTCAACTCTCTTTAAAAACAATAAAAACGGCTAAGAAAACGTCACAGTGACAGAAGCGCGTGTCTCTTTCCATTCATATGTGTGTAAGAAAGATATAAATATATAATGTGAAGTTCGTCTAATCGAGTAAAACTAACTCGCTGTCGTTTAAACGTGAATTCGAAACGAGCAACTCATACTACCGTTTACATCGTAAACTGACAGTTTGGCGAGCTAACGAAAACTATTGTAGTTTACTCGATTTAAAAACTCGTACTAGACGTACAGTAGTTTTAATGTCACAGGTGACATTAGAACTATTGTTCTAATGTCACTAAAACGATAGCGACTGCTATGAGTTAGCAGACAATATAATTAAATTAAATTATACGTATATTTCGACAATGCTGCGAATCGTTGCTGTGTTCAGAGCGGACTAGAAGTTAAGCGCGATCTATATCAATGTAGAGCCCAAGCTATCGGAGCTACAAGCATGAAATTTGGTACAGGAGATTTGCCTTACGTAGGCAGCCACTATGGAAGGATTTTTCAAAATTCTCACAGTTTACACTCTCACATACTAAAACGGTTTAAGATCAGGTGGGTCATACGAGTATGTTTGGTTGCCGCACGTGCTGTGTGACATAAATGTCTAATCAATATTTTGAACTTACGGCTTTTAAAGGACAAATTGGAATGGGTATGCCGGCCGCCTCGAAGATTCGCTCCATGTTGTCCTTGCAATATTTCTCGATGAAAGCGCAGAAGTTTTCGTCGCTTAGTATGTAATAAGGTTTACAGCCGCCGTCCACGTGCCGGCACACGTCTAATTTTACCTGAGACAAAGAAAGAATAACAACTGACATTAACACTTGCACTGTCGTCTACGTGTAATTAATAATTGGATCATCGTCGATATTAAGAGGCCTCTTACACTTTTTGCACGAAAATGACATTTTCTTGCGCTAAATTTACTATTTCATAAACGATTTTCATACAAATCGATACTAGAGGAAAATAGGTTTATTTTTATTGTTGCCAGTTGTAAGAACAGATTTTCTTTTACTGCTTTAGTTTTTTTGGTATAATCGTTCTTCTTTACCTTGTTTGGCAGAATGTCATGAAATGGACAAACTAAAACGGCTAAAACTCCAATAAATTTACTAAAATAAAGTCACAAGATATCAGAAACATATTTTTGTTGCCAGTTGGAAAGACACTTTTTTTATTAAGCGTCCCATTTATAAAAAAAAATATTTGATGTTTACAAGTTTTTATGAAATATGATGACACTTTAACGTTCATTTTAGAATTGTTAAAACTATATTTACAATTAAAAAGCTATGTCAAAATAATCTATGTTCTTCAACCAATCGAACGGTATAATTTTTAAAATAAAGAGATAATTAATTATTTTTTTATCACCCCTCAAACGTCGGCCGTAAATGCAATAAATTGTATGGTAAAAACTCGCGTCAATCGATTGATCGAGGTAGGACCTGTGTCAGTTTGTGCCGCACAAGGCTGTTTTACGTAATCGTCGTAATTCTTGAAATATAAATAAAAAATTTTGGACAAGGACCTATACTAGGATCCGCACGAGTTGATCGTTTTCAAGCAGAAATTTTTTTTCGCTATCTTACAAGAAAAATATAACGTCTTGAAAATCTGACTGGGATGAAATTTTGCAAAAATGTTTGTCTGGTAACACTACTATACAATATTAAAGTGGTTTTTGAGTAGGTACTACTACTTGAGACTTTTAAGTAGTGTAATACCTCTATAAATTTAAATGGCCACCATTAAAAAAAATTGTTGGATCATATTTATTTCGCCACCCCATCAATATGGGTATCAAATGAAAGGGCTTTGAGAGTAAAATACGACACAGTATGTGACATTGCTCTAAATTCAATATGGCCGCCGTTCCAAAATTGTGGATCACTTTCCTTTTGCAACCTATACAATATGGGTATCAATTGAAAGGGCTTCGAGGGTGAAACACGATACAGCGAGTGAGATTGCTCCAAATTCAATATGGCCGCCGTTCCAAAATGGCGGATCGCTTTTCTTTTGCCACTCACGTAATATGGGTATCAAATAAAAGGGATTTGGGAGTGAAATACGATACAGTCACTAATATTGCTCTAAATTCAATATGGCCGCCGTTCCAAAATTGTAGATCACTTTCCTTTTGCAACCTATACAATATGGGTATCAAATGAAAGGGCTTCGAGGATGAAACACGATAGAGTGAGTGACATTGTTCCAAATTCAATATGGTCGCCGATTCCAAAATGGCGGATCGCTTTTCTTTTGCCCTCCACCCAATATGGGTATCAAATGAAAGGGATTTGGGAGTGAAACACGATACAGTGAGGAATATTGTTCTAAATTCAATATGGCCGCCGTTCCGAATTGGTGGATCACTTTCCTTTTGCAACCTATACAATATGGGTATCAAATGAAAGGGCTTCGAGGGCACAGAACACAGAAAGGCGATAGAAAGGCTTAGTGTTGCACCGTTTGTACGGGAACCGCTGTCGTCAGTTTGTTTCCCACTTCTTTTTCTAGTTTTTTTAAACCAACCAACATAAGCTTGCGCTGCCTGTGCAAGGTCAATTTCTTAGTTATATTTCTTTCGCGAAGATTAGTTCTCCTGATTGGCCCGTGAAAGCCAATCAGGAGAACTAATCACAGTTATCTGTATTTATCGAACTCATTTTGAAAGAAACCCTGAACAGTTCATCAACTCCCTTGATGCATATCTAAACTGTCCACACCTCAATAAAAATGTCATATTAACAGGCGATATAAACATAAATATATTTTTTGGGCAAAACAATAGACATTCTGATACATATCTTAATATGCTGGCTTCACATGGTTTTGAACCTGGACATAGACTCAACACTAGAATTAATAGTTGTATAGATCATATGTTTATAAATTTCGACTTGTCAAAATTTTCATCCACAGTAGCGGTTCTGGACACCACAATTACAGATCACAAAATGGTCTTGACATACTTTTACCCTAAAGCAAAGGTATCAAATATTTCTGCCCCTAGACAGAAAACTATTGTAAACTATTCCGATGCCCTAAAATCTTTACAATCAAAAGACCTATCTGATTTTAGTATTGTTAAGGACCCACACTTATTTACAAATAAATTAACTACAATAATTACTGATTGCTTAAAGAAAAACACAAAAACAATTAATGTTCCGAGAATTAAAAGAATACTAAAGCCATGGATTACTGAGGGTATTTTAAAATGCATTAAAAACAGGAATAACTTACAAAAAAAAATACGAATGGATCCGACTAATGAAATATTAAAAATTTCTTATAGGAGATATCGCAACTTCTGCAATAATCTTATAAAAAAGTTAAAAAAATCAATACGAACGCGATCTTCTTAATAAAGCAAAAGGAAATAATAAAACTTTATGGAGCTGTATAAAAAATATAACTAATTATGCGAATAAACCGAAAAGAGATAATGTCGAACTTCATAATCTAAAAAATACTTCTAAAGAATCTGCTGATTACATAAACAATTACTTTAATAATGTCGGGAAAACACTAGCTGAACAAATAAAAAGAAATCTGCCACGGCAAACTCACAGCCACAGTCATGTTGCTATTTCCTCTCAAGTTAACCATTGGTGTTATCCAAATAGAGCCCTTTGAAGTTGATTCCATTATAAGTGGACTTAAACCGGAGTCCGCCGCAGGATGGGATATGATTCCAACAAAATTTTTAAAAATGGCTAAGTCAGTCCTTGTTCCCCTGTTAACATCTCTGGGTAACCTTATATTTGAGAAGGGTGTTTTTCCGCGAGATCTAAAACGCGCAATTATACACCCTATCTATAAGAGTGGAGATAGAGGCGATATCAACAATTATAGACCTATTTCAGTGCTCCCAGTAATTTCTAAAATTATGGAAAAATTGATAAATAATCGGCTGTTAGATTTTCTCAATACTTTTAAAATTCTATCAAAACACCAGTATGGGTGTTGCACAGGTATTAGTACTGAAAATGCTATTTCAGACCTCACTAGTAGCATAACAACATATCTTGACAACAAGAAAAAAGCTTTATGTATATTTTTAGACCTTAAAAAGGCTTTCGATACCGTCTCTATCCCCACTCTTCTCTATAAACTCAGTAGGATCGGAATAAGAGGCAATTTTCTTGAATTACTCACTGATTATCTACAGGATCGTTCGCAAATAGTAAAAATTGATAATTATACATATAGCAACGTTAACATTTCCAGTAACTACGGCGTTCCACAAGGTAGCGTCCTCGGACCTACCTTGTTTTTGATTTATATCAATGACTTGACAAATTTAAAACTTACAAATGGATCTGTATTCTCGTATGCGGATGATACCGCTCTGCTATTCCATGGAGATAGTTGGCTGGATGTTTTTGCAGTGGCTGAGGCTGGTCTTGCTAACGTTATGGACTGGTTAAACTTGAATTTGTTATCCCTAAATATGTCTAAAACTAATTATATAACTTTTTCGATCCGTAATTCAATGCAACCGGATAATACTCTCACCATAAGTGCACATACATGCAAAAGAGATAATGTCTCTAATAGCTGCAATTGTTATAAATTAGAACGTGTTAATCACACAAAATATTTAGGAGTCATGTTAGATAAGATTTTATCCTGGTATCCCCAGCTTGAAATGGTTGGTAATCGAGCACGTAAACTTATTTGGCTTTTTAAATACCTTCGTGAGATAGCTGACAAAGAACTTATTATATATATTTATATGAGCCTTGTTCAATCTTTATTGTTATATTGTATAAACATATGGGGAGGTACCTACAAGACAACATTTATAAACATTGAACGGGTACAAAGACTGATTATTAAAGTAATGTTGCGTAAAAAGAGATTGTTTAGCACAAACTTATTGTATAAAGAAGCTAATGTTCTAACAGTTAGAAAATTATATGTACTACAGTGCATTCTTGATGTACATAAAAGTTATTATTTCGACCCAAAAGTGCTAAGTAAACGTAAAGTTAACACAGTAGTACCCGTTAAAGCTACCAAAACAGCATTTGCTAGAAAACAATTCTCGGTTCAATCGGCATCAATATATAATAAAATAAATAGAATTTTAAACATTTTTTCACTAACTTATTATAATTGTAAAATGAAAGTAACCAAATGGTTAAAATTGCAAAGTTACGAAACCATAGAAAAACTTTTATCTGACCACTAACATCTAAAAAAAAAAAAGAGAATGATCTGATTTTAGTTGTTGCATACAATATATTAAATATGGTAAGCAGCAACTAAAATTAGATACACATTATACAGACATATTTTGATAATAAATAAATAATAATAAGAAAAACACTAGATTCACTCAAAATATGAAAATGAAATGTATTACAGAACACGAAAAATATTTACACAAATTTATTTTAAAAATATTTTACAAAATATAGTTATCTTATTTACACAAGCTTAGTTAATATACAATTACACAAGTTTTTTGTTTTGTTTTTTTTTGGAAACTAGAAAAGGTATAACAAATACACAAGTTTATTTTAATTTATTTTTACAACTTCTGTCGATGTTAAAGAAAATTAATCGTTTTATATAAAGTATGTACCCTTATTATTAAGTTATTATAATTAAGTTAAATTATAAACCTTATAAATACACTAGAAACTTCCTACGTTATAAATAATTGTCATATTGTTGTACAGAAAAGAGAGGGGTCTTTTCTAATACAGGTTTTTTTAAACTTAAAAGAAGAGACCCACACATTCTAAAAGCTACGTGTAGTTAATAAATTTATTTTTGATTTTTGATTGATTTGACTTTAATAGTACTAATACTCGTACTGTACGATTACGGTTCAAACCCAATAATGTACGAATAAGGACAAGACTGACCACTTCCACGGCGGCGGCGTTCTAGCGTGTTTAGTACAGGATATAACAAGCTGGCACCTACCCATATTTAAATAGTCATATAAATATTATGGTGATATAAAAAAATTTAAAGTGCAAAATTAGTTTAGAATTTGTCCATACATTTTTTGTATGAATATAAAGAACTATTTGTATGAAGAAAATTGAATTTAATTTTATAATTTTGAATCGGATGTCACTTATATGCATATGTCAGAAAGAATAGGTGATCGTTTCGCCATACAACATGTATTAGTGATAAGCAATAATGCTTACCATGCCATTTTAACTGAGAAATAAAATTTTATTCTTACTTTATACAAATATTAAACAATATAATTATCGATAAAATGCAATGCGTGCGTTTTTTGATAAGCACGGGACTATTGCTTGTACTGCGTTAATGCTCATTAACCGAATGCGTTACTACCGAAAGCAGTGTACTACATTACGCGCTCTGAGCAGTGTGGTAAAAATCGCGTGCGTAAATTGCCGGTAATGTATATTTTTTAGAAAAATATTATGTGACTTATTGTTATGATCAAGTTTTGGTGGATTATGACTGAAAACAGTTATTATAAACAAGTTTACTACTTACTGATGTTGGAGGTACGTATAAAATTTAAGGGTTTTCTTCGATTTTCATGGGATCCCATAATCAGATCCTGACTTTGGTGACAACGGGACCAGCCCAAAAAAATATATGTACTCTATCGAATACGAAAAATTTCGAATACACAAAAAACGACAAAAAACATAGGTACGCATCGAATTGAGAACCTCCTCCTTTTTTGAAGTTGGTTTAAAAGAAAAGAAAAATAAATAAACAAATTACCTTTTATAAAGAAATATATTCTAATAAACCTTTTACGTCACTTACTAATATTCAGTAAAAACATAAACTAAAATAATAAATTCAAGTATCAATTTATACTGGCTGACTAGTCACACTATATTGGCGCGTCGCGTTGCCTCTCGCTCGAACACAGACCTCGCCGTCGGCACCTTACGTCCGCATTTACCTAAACTTAAGCAGCGAAATTTTGTGAAATGGCTCTTAAGAGGTTCCTACGTTTTCATCCAGACTATAAACGTTTAGTAGTACTGGGTGATCGACTCTAACGGTCCAATATCCAAATATCAAACTAAAACGCAGGATCAGGAACGCAGCCCCTCACCGGAAAAACCAGGTCTGGCAAGAATACCACACGGCCAAGGCAGAATATAACGAATTGGCGGGTTCCGAGCAAACGAGAAGTTGGAAGGAGTTCTGCACGAAGCAGGAAAAGGAGAGTATGTGGGACGGAGTGTACCGCATCCTAAGGAAACCATCGAGCAGCTCTGAGGATGTACTTCTAAAAGACCGAAACGGATGCACCCTGACCCCACGGGACTCGGCAGAACTCCTCACCAACACGTTCTATGCGGACGACATGCTCGAGACCGACACGGTGTACCACAAAAAGATCCGGGCGGCGACGGAGAGTCGGGGCTGGAGGGACAATCGGCTGGGACGCGATGAACCACCGTTCACCAGGGCAGAACTGGAATCTGTACTTAAAAATCAAAATCCCAAAAAGGCACCGGGACCAGACGGACTGACAGCCGACGTGTGCGTTACAGCAATCTGGAACGACGGGGGCGTGTTTCTTGGAATAGCAAACAAGTGCCTATCTCTGGAACATTTCCCCGACAAATGGAAAGTGGCACACGTGATCATCCTGAGAAAGCCGGGAAAGGACGATTACACACACCCAAAGTCCTACCGACCGATCGGCCTCCTGTCGGTGCTCGGAAAAATAGTTGAAAAACTAATGATCAATAGACTGCAATGGCATATTCTCCCCACATTGAGCGCAAACCAATATGGTTTCATACCGCAGCGCGGGACCGAGGACGCCCTCTGTGACCTAGTAGAGTACGTTAGGATGAAGCTCAAGGGGAAGAAGCTCATTCTGATAGTATCGCTGGATATAGAGAGTGCCTTCGACAACGCATGGTGGCCGGCGCTCAAAAAACAACTAATCACTAAAAACTGCCCCCGAAACCTCTACTTCATGATCGAATCATATCTACGAGATCGAAAAGTAGAGGTAAACTACATGGGAGAAAAAGCAGGGAAAGATACTACCAAAGGATGTGTCCAGGGATCAATAGGAGGTCCCACCTTCTGGAACATAATCCTCGACTCCCTGCTCAAACAGTTGGAGGGGAGAAACGTGCACTGCCAGGCCTTTGCAGACGACGTGGTCCTGGTTTTCTCTGGCGAAACATCTCAACAAGTAGAGGAGATCGCAAGTGAGGTCCTGGAAGATGTCGTCGAATGGGGATGCCGTAACAAACTAAAATTCGCACCGCATAAGACCAAGGCGATGCTGATAACGAAAAAGTTGAAGTACGAACCCCTCATAGTGACGATGTCCGGGATAAACGTCGAACTGGTTAGCGCGATTAAAGTGCTAGGACTCACCATAGATAAAAACCTGAACCTCGCCCAGCACGTCTCAGAACAGTGCAGGAAAGCAGCAAACATATGTATATAAACAAGTTGCTTGCGCGGCGAAGGTAACATGGGGCCTAAACGGTGAGATCATCAGGACGATATACGTGGCGGTCATCGAACCCATTATCCTCTACGCCAGTGGAGCATGGAGCCAGGCCACGGCCCTAGAACTGGTTAAAAAACAGCTGGAGTCGGTCCAAAGGAACTTTGCCAAAAAGATCTGCAAAGCGTACAGGACTGTGTCGCTAACGTCCGCCCTGACATTATCGGGATTACTTCCGCTCGACCTACGTGTGCAAGAAACGGCTACCCTCCACTAAAAAACGTAACTGGCGAGACCACATACCACCCGGCCGAACGCTCGAGAAAGAGGTTCCCTTTCTGAAAAGACCCCACCCATCAAAGCGAGCACTAGTCGAGTACGAATGTATAGAGGATACATCCACAGAAAACCTCCAAAAGCACAACATCCGAGACCCACAAATTTACACTGACGGCAGCAAAATCGATGAGGGAGTAGGAGCTGCCATCTCGTGGTGGGAAGGAGGTAAGGAATCTGCCAGCTATACATTCGGACTTGATTCGGCCTGTACGGTCTTCCAGTCGGAACTGTATGCTCTGCACAGAGCAATAGAGATGGTCCAGAGAAGGAGAATAAGCTCAGCAACAGTATTGAGCGATTCCAAATCTTCTCTGGATATAATCGCTAATCCTAAAGCTGACAACCATCTCGTGCAGAGGATACACGAAGACATAAGAAGCATTAGAAGGAATGGAGGGGAGGTGAGACTGTTCTGGCTGAGGGCACACGTGGGCACAGCGGGAAATGAAAGGGCGGATGAACTGGCCAAAACAGCGGCTCGGGCAGTAAACGGGACACCAGACTACGGCGAGGTTCCCGTGTCATACGTGAAGAGGAAAATAAGAGAGGAGTCGGTCCGAATATGGCAAGACCGTTACTCAACCTCGACCACAGGAGAGGTAACCAGGTGTTTCTTTCCGGATCAGGTCAAGGCATACGCCTGGGTCCGGAAGGAGAGACCTTCGCCCCTCCTAGTATAAGTCTTCACGGGGCACGGGGGCTTCGGAGAATATCTGCACCGATTCAGACTCAAGGATCACCCGCATTGTGAATGCGATCCTGCGGAGATTGAATCGGTGTGGCATCTGATCCTGGACTGTCCCAGGTTTGCCAGAGCTCGCTTTGAAATAGAAAATAAACTGGATGGGTTAGTGTTAAAAAAGGACACCATCCATGCTCTGCTGCTGAACAATAAAACCAAAGACATCACCCTAAAGTTCCTGGAAGCAGTGGCAGAAGTGGCCATAAGAAGGAACAAGAATTGTACACCACCAGCGCATGGAACTGAGGAAACTAGAGTAAACGCAGAGCCAAACAGAGTTCCCCGTGTGGCGCCAACAATAACGCGGGATCGCTGGTTGAGTGGCGGAGAAAGGGGGAAAATAGGCCTTATCAAAAGGGGTGTGGCGGTCTTCATGGATAGCCCAAGAGAGAGGATTGGCATCAGTTTTTGCATGTCAGGAACGAGGAAGCACGTAGCCATATCACCAGGCTTAGCAGTACTGCTCAAAGGCAGCACCACCAGGGCGACCATCAAGAAAAAAGTTTTTGATGCAATGCCGGAGATAATGCTTGCCGGACAAAAATGCAGGATCGTGCATGCCAGAAATAAGTCCATCCTACTCTTAAACTGGGACATGGACGATAAGTCGCCCTTCATAAAAGCTGGGGAATTGCTGTCATGCTTTGAAGGAGACCCGAGAGTCATCAGCGTGGACGTCATGAAGGTGGGCTTCGAGAAAGGGAACGTGTCGGATTACACTCCTTTGCTGGAGTCCGCCCGAAAACACGAAATAATAGTGTACGAAGGAAGAGGCGAAAACCTCGATTTTTTACTCAAACATCGAGAGCAGAATTTCAAAGATATTGCAAGTAGAATTTATAGTTATAAGTTTGATATCAATGACAAACTGATAATTATCTTGGGAAATAGGGGTAATTTAAACAAAATGGCACTGAAAGCATTTTATTCTAATTTAAATAATTTGGATGTAAGTCAGATTATAATGTTTACCTTTCCTTACCATAATGATTTGTCACAAAATGAAAATAATATTAGGTATAAACTTAATTTGACTTTAGATTTAATTACTAATTATTCTGATAAATTCCATGTCATTGATTTTAATAAACTGACATGTGTCACACACAGAGCTTTTTTGACAAAAGATAGATTATGTCTATCAATGTTCTTCAAAAAACAATTAGCTATTATGCTAAGATCTTGTTTATTAACTTTAGCCAAAAAAATGGCTATAAATTCTTGTTTAGCCAAGAACTTGGCTATTAATTCTCATGTTGACAATGCTTTTATTGAGCAACATGATGTTTTGGAACAAGTTCCAAGTAATTTAAATTAGATAATCCGACAATAGAGGTAGCCTCTGGCCAGGTATTGACCAAAGATAAGCCTCGATATTTACGGCTTGTCCATCAAAATATTCAAGGCTTTTCTGGTAAAGACTTAGAAATAAATTTATTTTTAGATTTTGAAAACATAGATAGAGTATCACAGAGCATTGGCTAAAAAATCATGAATTGTTAATAAGTTTAGATAATTACAAGATTGTAAGTTCGTTCACTAGAAAATCTGCAATCAGAGGCGGATCCTTAATAATTTTGCATAATGACATCCAATTTAAGGAAAGACAGGACATAGTTTCACTCTCTGTTGAACGAACCATTGAGTTGTCTTGTGTGGAACTTGACAATTTCATTATAATTTGTGTATACAGACCCCCCTCTGGAAATTTTTCAGAATTCGAGTCTGCTATGGAAGATGCCTTAAGAACAGTATGCAGAAAAAGTAAAAAAATTGTTGTCTGTGGGGATTTTAATGTAAATATTTTAGAACAATCCCAAATATCTAGTAGATTTATTAACTTATTCAAATCATTTAACATGAATAATGTATTTAAAGAACCAACCCGAATAACAGCAACATCTGCTACTTGCATAGATAACATCTTCTGTAATTGTAATGTACAAGATAAGTTGATTATAAATTGTATTAACTCTGACCATAGCGGACAATTAGCCTCGTTTGAGCACCATCATGTTTGTTCTATACGTGAGACTACTTGTAGACCTATAACAAAACGTGGTCTAGAGAAATTTACAAGAAATGTTACTAGTCAAACTGCAAATTTACCGATCGAGGGGACTAACGCCAGTAATTTGTATAATAACTTATTTCATGTAGTTAAAAATGAGTGCAATGATATATTCAAAGAAAAAGTAATTAAAATCAAAAATGGGAGAAAGAAATTTAGTGATTGGGCTACGCCTGGTATATATAAAAGTCGCAGAAAACTATATGAACTATATGCTTTAAAAGGAACATCCAATGACCCCGCTTTCATAAATTATGTCAGAAATTACTCTAAAACATTCAAGAAAATGTGCATGTGCGCAAAAGCTATGTACATAAGTAACAAAATCTGTTCATCTAAAAATGAAATAAAAACCACCTGGAATATCATTAACCAGGAAACAGGTAAACCCAAAAGTACTGTGCATTCTTTCTCTTTAGAAATCAATAACCAAACTATTAAATCAGACAATGCGGTTGCTAAAGCATTTGAAGACTTCTTCTCTCATATACCCATAGAAACTACAAGTAGTCTCAACTCATGTCCCAATGAGGCTGTAGCTCTTTTGGGACGGAGTGTGGAGAGGTGCAACAAGGTGTTCAACTTTTGTCACATTGATGCTAACACTGTTTTGAAAACATTTCGTATGATCAGTACCAAAAAAACTGAAGATCTTTGGGGTATTTCGACCCATATAATTAAATCTGTAATTAAAGAACTTGCACCGCAACTTGCGTTGATATTCAATAAATGTGTCGATGAAGGTGTCTTCCCCGACCTCATGAAAAATAGCAAGTTGATACCTCTATTTAAGTCTGGGAATAAAAATGACCCTTCAAATTATCGACCAATTTCGATTCTACCAGCTCTTAGTAAAATATTTGAAAAAATTATATCTAATCAGTTAACTGATCATTTCTCAAGTAACAACATTTTACATATGAACCAATTTGGTTTTACCAAAGGTCGTTGCACTACTGATGCCGGTGTTGCACTTCTGAAACACATTTTTGCTGCTTGGGAGTGTAAACAAGATGTAATTGGTATATTTTGTGACCTATCAAAAGCTTTTGATTGCGTTGGTCACCAAACTCTTTTAAATAAACTCAAACATTATGGTGTCTCTGAAGAAGCAATGAGACTTATTGAGTCTTATTTATCCAATAGGGTTCAGAAAGTGGTTATTAACAAAACTGAGTCTGTTCGTGCACCTATAGTTATGGGCGTGCCACAAGGATCGATATTGGGACCCTTGCTTTTCTTAATTTATATTAATGACCTCCCACACTTCACTAAGAATCTGTGCGATACAGTACTATTTGCAGATGATACTTCTTTAATATTTAAGGTTGACAGAGGAAATGGCAATACTGACGTTGTAAATAGTACTCTCTCTAAAGTATTGCATTGGTTCACTATAAATAATTTATCTTTAAATTCACGTAAAACTAAATGTATTAAATTCTCATTGCCAAATGTAAGAAAAGTGGATACCATAGTGGAAATGAATAATGAAATTGTTGAATTCATCGACTTTACTAAATTTTTGGGTATAACACTAGATTCTAGATTGCAGTGGGATCCACATATTGAGTCCTTGGCTAACAGACTTAGTTCTGCAGCATATGCAGTTAAAAAAATAAGACAACTTACTGATGTTGAAACGGCAAGATTGATTTACTTTAGTTATTTTCATAGTGTCATGTCATATGGAATACTACTGTGGGGATCGGCTGCTAGTATTGAAAGTATTTTTGTACTTCAAAAAAGAGCGGTTCGCGCTATTTATAATTTACGAGCAAGAGATTCTTTAAGGGACTTATTTAGAGAAATTAATATATTGACTTTAGCAGGACAGTACATTTATGAAAATTTGATTTATGTCTATAAGAATTATAATACATTTGAAACCAATTTCCAAATTCATCATCTAAACACAAGATACAAAAATAAACTTGCCGTTCCAACATTCAGGCTTCAAAAAACTAGAGGCTCGTTTATGGGGAAATGTATAACCTTTTATAATAAGCTTCCACAAAGTGTTACCGACTTGCCTTTTCATAAGTATAAAGCGCATGTAAAAAAGACTCTTATGAGTAAAGGATATTATAAAGTCAGCGATTATTTGAATGATGCCAATGCCTGGTGTTAATTTTTCAGATATTGAATCGTCTTGTTATGTATAACCATTTGTTTAAACAAATATTATTTTTGGTAATAAGTAGTAAGAAGAGAACTGACACATCTAATCTTGTAATGGAAGTTGAGCTCAAACTTCTGCTGTGAGGTCAGCTTCCAATTGACGACTCTGTAACAATACAGGGAGAAAAAAATAGCCCTTGCTGGTTTTCTTGCTGGTTCTTTCCAGTACAAGGTCTCCCGCCGTAGACTTGTGAACCAATGGCGTAGCTGCTTTGACGTTCAAAAGAGATTGTAACAATCCAATTTGAATAAAAGATATTGAATTTGAATTTGAATTTGAAAGACTCCACGCGACGACCAGATGGAATGCGGCTCAGCAAGGGCTCAAAGGCGGCATGAGGAGGCGGTGCAGGAGGAACATGAAAGGGGACGCCTCCAATCTCAAAGGCCATCCCCGACAGACGACCTCGTCAGGGGAATATGTGCCGCCCTGGGCCACGTCCATCCTCGGAGGCTAGGGTGCGTGACAGCAAAGAACACGGACCCCAAAAATAAGGCACCCTCCCTACATAAAACCACAAAGTCCACACTAGCTGACATGGGTAGGGTGAGACCGCCGCCAAGACTAACATCAGACCGAGACGGAGACGACCTAGTCAACGCCTACCTGGAGTATGTGGAGACACTACGGGCGACGTTACAGGTAAAACACACCACCTGCAGCAGGATAATTGAAACATTTCAAGCAAACGCCCGAGTGTTGCTGCGAGAGCTTCTAGACGGGGCGAGGGCTGTGGTCTACGACAACAACTCCGGGACGGTGCTGGCGGGGAATCACCCCATAACTGAGGGACAGATGGCGGCGTACAGTGGCACGTCGGGAATGGTGCTGGTGGATCAAGAAGCGACAGAACAAAGAGGAGCCCTCACATTCTATGCACCAGTCGATGACCCAATAGTGGTGATTGCTAAGTGCACTCGCTTCATGCTGGAGAACCGGATTCTGGAAACGGCGAAAAACGTAACTGGAACCTGGATCTCAGAGCCATGGGGTAAGTTGGCAATCAGGTGGGTGGACGGGGTGCCGGGGTGTGGGAAGACCACATGGCTCCTTAAAAACTTCCAAATTAAGGAAGACTTGATCATCACCAGAACACTCGAAACGGCAAAGGAGCTGTCGGACGAAGTGACGAGTCGTCTAGGAGCTGTCGCAAAGGGGAAAATAAGAACAATTGCCTCGGTCCTGATCAATGGGGCGAGAGCTTCAAAACGCCTTTTGGTAGATGAGGCTCTCTTGGTCCATTTTGGAGCCATAGTTATGGCATCAAGGCTGACCGGGGCAAAGGAACTGGGTCTCATGGCTGATAGTAACCAAATCCCCTTCATCGACAGAAACGACCTATTCGAAATGCGTTACGAAAGTCCTGCCGCCATTACGTCCATTACCGAAAAGCTCCTCTGTACACACCGAAGCCCGATGGATGTGGTGTACGCCCTCCAAGATATTTATGAGGGTATTTACACATCTCGGCAACTACTGAGGTCCTTAACATGCGGAATGGCTTCGGGAGCGAGACTAAGAAAGTGCGACCCCAATACTCTCTTCCTGACCTTCACTCAAGATGAGAAAGAAGTGCACAAGAGGGATGGATTTGGCACTGGAGTTAAGTCTAGGCTGCTCACGATCCATGAAGCTCAGGGGCTAACGTACGACCACATGGTTGTGCTCAGAGGAGCGGAACCAAAGAATCCAGTTCACGACAGCGTTCCTCATGCGGTGGTCGCCATAACAAGGCACACGGTGACCTGCACCTATTACTACCGGGAGCTGAAGGAGGATGACGCCATTAGACGCCTCATTGCCTTTTCTAGCACGGCAACGGATCATGAGGTCGTCGATTACAATGAAAAAATGGCTGTCAGAGCTCAGATATGCGCAGCGACTTAGATGCGGAAACGAACCACCTCACCCCGAATCCCTCTTGCGGTAGTCCCTCTAGCATTAACCTGGGCTAAGCCATAAGTTAAAAAAAAATGCTACAAACATATGGACATAGTTGAGTTAATAGTTAAGAACACGTATAAAAATATCGAATATGTACAACCGGCTCCGAGAGTGGATAGCAATCTTTTAGCAAATTTGGTGCCATGTCACACCAACTATTCATTTTATTTAGTATGGTTACACCTATATTTCATTGTTAATGGTTGGTGTGACATGGAACTAAAATGTTTGTCTACTTTTGAGCCGGCTGTACAAACAAATTAATAATAATAAAAATACAACATATATAATATATTTTAATGTTAAAATATAATGTAATATATAATTAATGTATGTTAAAACATAATATAAATAATAACAAAAATCTGTAATATGTAAAGTATACAATGTAATAGGAATATAATAGGTATGTATGAGTATAAATATATATATGATGTATAAGCGTGTGTGTATTATACACGGTTATTTTTTTATCACCCTGGTTATTTTAAGGGTGGCTTCAGGACACGGTAGAAGAATTATTTAACCATTAATAATAAAATTTACTCACCTGTTTAATTAGATATTTATTATCTAAAATATCCAAAAAATACTGCACTGGTATGGACACTGAGTGAAGTTGTAGGCAAAACATTGAATGAACGCGAACTGGCAACAACGTCGCCGATTCAAAGTCATCACTGAGTTGATCACAATTTCACCTTTCTACTTTACGGGCTTAGGACCGGCAAAACAAAGTTTTTAAAGAAAACAAACAGTACTAGGTAGGTATTACGGTTATGGTAGGTTGTTTTGGCGTAGTTAAAAAATTGGAATCAACTTTAAATACTTACCTACCTAGGAAACAATTTAAATCAACTTTAGTTCTAATAACAAAAGAGTTCTAAATTTAAAGGAAGTCCTCTAACTCATACATAGTCGTGCACGTTTAAAACTATACATGACCATAACAACATATCACTTTGGTTAGTGTTTAACGTCTCGAAATGCAGTTTTCGCTTCCAAGTCTTATGTTTGTGGGTTCACTTTCTTACACCAAACACTTAATTTCACTTCACAAGTAAAAGTCTACGGTCTACCGGAGTAAGTTCTGTGTATTCGCGAGATGTGTTAACTTGAAACTAAAATTCCGAATGCGCCCGATTGCCGCGCGTCAGGCGCGGGCGCGACATCGCGATACGTTCACACGCGCCGGGGTCCAAGGCGAACTAAAGCCGGCCGGCTCGTGCCGACAAGCGACAGAAAACAACAAAACGCCGCCGCTGGCGCTCGGCGCCGGCGCCGACTGTCTCTGTCTTTCACTATTGTAGTGTCTAGTGCAATAATAACTCTTATTTCAAACGAGTTGTAGATTGATCTTGCTTGAATTAATAATGCGACGTTGCCGCATTTTCCTAAGCCCGTAGTAGTAAATGCTTTATTCATTCATAATCTTACCTTATCTTGTAGTAAACAAGAACAATGTCTATAATTTAATATTATTGGCGGATAAAATTTAAAAAATATAACCACATGTTTTTTTTATCGATATGAGTCGTCTAGCGTCTACCGAGCAGCCTCTAAAATTTTCCAGTATGATAAAAAAATAACCGTGTATATAAACATGTAGGATAGTTACACTTTAGGTGATGCGCAACTCACCCTAGATATAGAGTAGAGTAGTCGGACTTATTAAGTTTATAAAAAAAAAAAAGATCAAAACGAAAATACAGCCTTAAAAGGGCACGGACTACGAGTCTGTGGTGATATAATTATATTAAAAAAAAATATATCCAAATATCTGAATATACGTTTCGTAGGATTATGAATCATTAATAATTGTGTGAATGTATTAGTAGTCTAATCAGGCGGAAGGAGATTACTCCAATGTTTTTAATCCAAAGTCATCTCTCGCGCTTTTGCTGTGCCCGACAGGGTCCATGATGTACAGGATTTATGCATTGATTTACTACCAAACGTAGATAACGCATGAACGTTCGAAAAGTGGGCCGGTGAAGAACTGCTTCGTGCAGTTCTTTTCCATCCGTTGGAGCGACAACGCTATAAGCAATTTTGAGCATTATGTTTGAGAGTATAAAGTAAAGTCTTGTAGCAATTACCAAAACGTCAAATTTAATGTGGCTAGGTATGAAATGATGTAACTGCACACGGTTGTACTTCAAATAGTTGCCGTAATAATAAAGATTAAGGTTGAATTTGATAAATACGGTACTTTCTTTACGGTAATTTTAATTCGGGTGTGCATATTCAACTACCTATTTAACAGCGTACAAATGTATAGTCGATTAGGTGACAGATTTCAAGCGCGTTTTTGTATGAAGTGCTCTATCTACGTTTGGTAGTTAATCAATGGATTTATGGTTAGCACGTTGGAATATGGAAGCAAAATAAATGAAATCATTCTATAGTCCGTTAAATTGAACTGGCCATCTATTCCAAAGTAACAATAAAGTAGTGGGTAATGAGGGGGAGGGGCATTCGCACTATTTACGAACATTTTAACCAAAACCAAATCGTAACCGTTCCCAAATGTTTTGATATCTGACAATTGACTATCAAGGTGTTGTCAAAACGTTTTTGGTTTGGTTATTATATTAGTTTTCCTCGCCATGGATACCTAAATAAAATAAAATGTATTGAAATTGTAAGAAAATATGAATTCCTGTATAATCTTAAGCACAAGGAATATAAAAACAAGCGAGCTTCTTCGCATATGAAAGTACTAATAAAAACGATCTTCATAAGACTCAAGCTCTAAACATAGTGCATGATACTGCCTTCCTCTCTTCTTTTGGTTATAATATAAACAAAAGATAATCGTGGACCCAAAATCATTTTTCCCTAGGTAACGATTCATGGCAAAGAAGCAACAATAACGCTTCTTCATCAGATAAACTGCCGTCTTCGGACAATTTTTTTGTCGAGCACACGCCACGTCGCCTATTAACTAATTTGTGACATCGCGCACGCAGCTGATACCTACTCTGCGTGACGTGTGCGGCACCGCTTCAACCGGTGTGACAGTGCTGGTACGCACACGTCACGCGCACGTCACGTCACGCGCACGCCACGTCACGCTCACGCAGTTGGTTTGACCCAGCCTTAAAACGTTGTAAATAATGCGATTGCCCCTCTGATGCGCGTTCCCTCCTTGTGCGGGAGTGTCACACACACTAACACTTGACCTGAGATACAGCATGGTGCGTATACTTGCATTTGGCAAGCATTCGCAAAAGGAAACCGTATGAAAGTTTTAGAAAAAAAGTATGAAAGTTATCAATATATATTTTTTTTTTTTTTAATCTATTTATTTACAGGACTTTGGTCTTGAAAAGACATGTCAGTCCTATTGTAGACTATAAAATTACTAAATTAAACTTATTATATAATCAAAATCTAACCAAATTACAAATTAACTTAACATTATCGGATAGAGGTTCAGACAGAATACTTTGAAAAACACCTAAATTTAACCTATTTAATTTTAAAGAATTGATTAATTGCTGACGTTGATTTTCGTTCCGTTCGCACTCCGTTAATAAGTGTTGAACATCATCAACCTTTCTGCACACTTCACAATTAGGAGAAACAACTTTTTTCATGAGGTACTTAAAGCTGTTTGACGGTATGTGTCCGGAACGAAATCTGAGAATTACTATAATATTACTTCTACTCAACTTTGATTTACAAATCCAGGGAACATGAAGAGGCTCACTTTGGATAGTTTTGTACCATATTCCTTTACTTTTAGATTTTTGGTCAAAATATTCTTTCCAGTTTTCTTTTATAAGTGTTTTACAAATATAAATAATTTCGCTGTAGTTGGGCAGAATATTATATTGTATTCCATCTACTGTTGCAAGTTTGGCCAACCGGTCAGCCTCTTCATTTCCACTTAACCCTATATGGGATGGAATCCATTGAAGCTTAATGCTCACACCCTCCTGAATAAGTTTGTGCAACAAATCAAGTATCTTATATGCTATCGATACACCTCTGTGTCCAGAGGCGCACCGAGCTATATGTTGCAAAGCACTCCTACTATCAGAGAAGATAACAATTCTTGTAGCTTCTTTTCTATACGCATACAATATGGCCTCATGTATAGCAACTAATTCTAGTGTCATAATAGAAGTGTCAGATAATATTTTCAACATTGCGTTTTCATTAAGTTGCGGACAAAAATAGGCTGCTCCTCTATTATTATTTGATTTTGACCCATCTGTGTAGATTTTAAACCAACCTTTATACTTTTTATTTAGTTCACATAGAATGTTACATTTCATAGAGTTTAATTCTTGGGTCTTTTTCGGGCCTTTGATACTATCTAGGAAAACTTCTATAATTTGATAGATATCAATATATGACACCCACGTATTTAACTGAAACATTTCTAGAGGAAAGGTGGAATGAATATTTATTTCTGGAAGATTATTAAGCATTTTAACAATTAAGGGTATTTTTTTATTATGCCAATATCTATTTGAGCAAAGTTCTCCTAATTTTTTTAAAATTTCGACTGTAGGGTTGTTATTCCAAGATTGTATTTTTACCCAATATTTACTACCTAGGAATTGTCTTCTCAAAAACAGAGGTGGTATGCCGAGTTCGCTTTCCATTACGTGGATGGGTGAACTTTTTATAAAGCTTCCTATAATTCTGAGAGCTTGATTTTGTAACTTGTCTAATTTCGAGAGATGGGTTTTACAGCTATTGTCATAGAGATAACATCCATAATCCAGTCTGCTTCTGATTAACGTTAAATAAAGAATTCTTAAATATCTCGGATGTACTCCCCAGTTAGAGCCAGCTAAAACTTTTAGAATATTTAAAAACTTTAAAGTTTTCTCGTAAAGTTCGTTGATGTGTTTTCTCCATAGTAGAGACCTATCTAACCAGAAGCCCAAGTACTTTATACATTCTGATTGTTTTATTATCTGACCATCTATTTCTAGCAAGATTGATTGTCTTCTTTTCCCTTTGCTAAAAACACAACATTGGGACTTCTGTGACGATATTGTTAGACCTAAATTGTCCAAAAATGTTACTAATAGGTTTATATTATGCTGAAGGGTTAGTTCGCATCTCTTAAGATCATTGTTACTATTGTAAACAACAAAGTCATCAGCGAATTGGCTTATCATTAAATTATTCCCTAATTCATGGCAAAGTTTGTGAGTCACAATATTAAATAATAGAGGAGAAATTGGGTCACCTTGTGCTAAGCCTCTACTTGTGCATCTAACAAATTTTTTGTTATTTAGTTCATCGACTATTTGCAAATATCTCTGACTAAGAAATTCATACAAGTATTTGCAGATTGTCTTGCCAATATTTAATTTATCTAAAGTTATTGTTAACTGATTGATTAGGACATTGTTGTAAGCATTTTCTATATCTATAAAACAAGCTAGTGTTGGTAGATTTTTTGAAAATCCTAGTTGAATGTAACTTACTAACCGTACAAGAGGTTCAATGGGAGATTGAGCCTTACGAAAACCTGTAGAATATACAGATAATATATTGTTTTTCTCAGTGTACCATTCTAAACGTTTTGCGATCATATTATGAAAAATTTTACATATACAAGAAATAAGTGAGATTGGTCTAAATTTAGGATAAGTATCTTGGTTGTTGGTCAATTTAGGAATTGGAATTATTTTAATATTACGCCACTGTTTTGGCACTGTCCCGGTCCGAAGTATGTCATTGAACAAGTTTAATAATATTGTAAACCCTATTTCCGGTAAATTCAAAATCATAGAATATGATATATTATCTAATCCTGGAGCATTATTTTTTTTCTTTAAACATTGTTTTAATTCTTGCATTTTAAACGGAGATTCTAATATTGGGTTATTTGACTCAAAGTTCGGAGTGTTTTCTAAGGCCGTGTCAGGTGTCAAAGAATGTAGCAATTTTAAAACAATATTATCAGATGGGTAATATTTTTTTTTGGACCGGCCTTTAATCCATTTCATCCGGTTCCACATATCAGATATGGAGTTTGTGGAATCAATACTGTCACAGAAGTTTTGCCAAGATTGTGATTTTGCCTTTCTTATCATACGCTGAGCTTCACTTATTTTATTGTTAAGGATTGTTAGGTTTTGTGGAATAGGATTACGGCGAAATTGTTTAAGGGCTAATCTACGTTGGGCGACTACTTGGGAGAGAGATGTATTCCAATAGTCTTTTGGTTTGAAATTGCGTTGTGGATCGGTGCATATTTTAATTATTGGGATATTTTCATTGGAAGACTGGATTATTTTGTTTTCAAAAAAATCATATCTATTTTGAATGTCATCTATAGCATGATTATATTCAGACATATAACTTGAAAAATCTTTCCTGAAGTTTTCCCAGTTTGCCATTTTATAATTTTTTCTTTTAATATATTGTGGAGAATCTGTATAATTAATAGATATTTTAATAACAAGGTGGTCACTGCCTAAATTCTCCATACTCACACTCCAACAGAGGTCAATAACTATATCCGACGATGCAAACGATATGTCAGGAGCAGATTCTTGGATTGCTTGATTTACTAATTTGACTCTGGTCGGTTGACCATTATTTAGAGTAAGAAAACTGTTTTCAAAGGAAGAGTCAAATATACACATACCTCTTGTGTCTGTTTTACAAGACCAGTTTGTGTGGTGAGCATTAAAATCCCCACAAATTAATGTTTTATGATTAAATAATGAAAAAACTTGACCCCAATCAGATTGGACAGTAGAGACAGACGGAGGACAGTAAATTGATATTATATATTCAATTTTTTTACAGTTGAACAATTTTACACATAATATTTCTATTCCAGAATTATTTAGAATAATTGGGTAAATACTAGATTTTACAGATGAATGTGTTACAATAGCAACTCCACCATAACCATCTGACCTGTCCTTTCGATAGATATTATAACCGTTTATGTTGAAATTGATTTCTTCATCTAACCAAGTTTCGCTTATAATACCTACATGGATCTTCTCTTGATAAAGGAGCGCTCCGAAACAAGAGAGCTTAGGCTTTAGACTTCGTGAATTCCACTGAATTATATTAAAATCATAACTTTTATCTATTGTGCTATCCATTAAATAAGTTAATCAAACATTGAAAAATATCACATTTATCTATGTTATTCATTAAAAGGAATTTGAATTCCTGAAAAATAATCTTAAGAGATATCAGAATCTTTTCCTCTACACTTATATTAGATAAAATAATGTCTTTGAGTTGTGATAATAGTCTCTTTAAATTAAAACGTTTTTTCTTCTTAGCACTGGTATCCACATCTTCTTGAAAGCTCTCTTCACAGTGATTTTCGTTTATACTGAAGTCTTGTTGGTCATTTTGAGGTGAATCCATGTTGTATATAGGTGTACTTTGTTTATTTTTGTTTCTTAACTTATTTACATTATTGTCTGTTGTTATATTCTTTTGCTGTTGACTATTACTTTTATTTAAACTTTTGTGTATATTTTTTGAAATCACAGAGCTATATGTTTCCTCATGATTATATAATTTTTGTGTTTCTTTAGTAATTGAGTTGGTCGGTAAGATAACTGACTGACTTTCCATATTCTCTAAGTCTATGATTTGTTCTCTTGTTTTCTTTTGGGTGAATTCTGTGAAATAGATTTCTAA
This sequence comes from Schoenobius gigantellus, assembly GCA_963935595.1. Taxonomy (NCBI): domain Eukaryota; kingdom Metazoa; phylum Arthropoda; class Insecta; order Lepidoptera; family Crambidae; genus Schoenobius; species Schoenobius gigantellus. The sequence goes on from OZ012541.1 coordinate 51,991,225, forward strand.
AGCTTTACGATATGTAACGTTTTCTTGGCTCATGATTATACGGATTTTTTTTTCTTTGAGGAACAAAGGGCATGATTTATTTATAACAATGTGGTCACCGTTGCAGTTCAAACATTTGATATTTTTTAAATCACAATTCTCGTGTCCCTTTCCACATTTGGGACATCGTTTGGTTTTGTAAGGGCAATACCTAAGGTAATGACCAAACTTCCAGCATCCTGAACATTGAGAGACAGGAAAAATGTAACGTTCTACTGCAATTCTGCAGCCATATACTAAAATGTGAGGTGGTATTGTTGGACTATTAAAACATACCCGTACAGCTTCACTTTTGATCCATTTGCCTTCATAGTTTAATCGTTTTAAGCGGACTATTGATAAAATTTCGTAGCAACATTCAAGAGCTTCTAAAATGTCCTTGTCCTCCATTTCTAAGTCCACCCCTCTTATAACTCCATATGAAGTATTTAATTCCAACGTTTTTTGACATTTGTAACCCATTTCATTTATTTTAGTACAATTCAGTAGTTTCTCAGCTTGTTCGCTGTTTTCAAATAATATTAACACTTTGTAGGGGCTTTTATATTTAATTTTAATTATGTTTGCAATTTCTTCCTGCTTCAATAGTCTCGCTAATGCCATTTGTTTGGGTAGAATATCTGTAGATGTCATACAAATTTCAATGCTATTTTCCGGTCTCGTCATCTGATTTGGTAGTTGTGCAGAATTCAGGTTATTATTAGAATTACTTCGTATTAATCGCTTTGTCCTCCTTCTAGTCACCTCAGTAAACTCTTGCTCATTGTTCTCATCACTTTCTTCTCGAACTCGTTTTTCCACACCATGTTTATTTATATTTGACGTCTCCATCGCTTCAATATTATCCCATTCCAACATACTTTGTAACTGACTTTCACACTCCTCTATTATGGCTGAGTCACTTTTATCACTACATATCTCTTCTTCATTACAATTTTCTTCCATCGATGAAGTGGGTAATTGTGCAATAATACACACTCACAATACGCGGACAAAGAGAATAGCAAGCGTGCGATCGCTGCGGCGAACCGCTATGTAGGCATAATCCAGTAAAATATAATTTTTTGCCTTCAGTTTTTAAAGCACCTTTTAAGGACAAAGTTCGCGAATGCGCATAATATCTAGACACGCGGCAGCGTGTTAAGCCAAGTTCAAAGAAAAATGAACTGACGAGATAGCAGCCGTGTGTAATATTACACGAACTATTTCGAGATGACCCCTTCACAACTCAAAATCTATTTAACCTACATACATGAAATTTGACACATTTATTAAAGCTCCTTAGCTTGTCGTCTAGAATCCAAAATGTCATAAATGTGTCGTAAAGAGCTATTTAATATTAATGTTTAAAAGCTACCATTTTTATGAATGATTCACTGACTTATAGATCACAAAACCCAACGGGTTATGCGCACTTCTTCTCATTCGCACTAGGTCCCGCATTAGCAGTTTGTCCCATTCGCACATGGTCCCATTCACGGTTCGTCCCATTCGCAGTTGGTCCCATTCGCGGTTAGTCCCATTATGTTATTCGGAGAGTGTTCCCAAGAGCTGTTTGATCTTATTCCACCATCTCCCTTTTATTACCGAGGCACCCGGAGAACGGCAAAGACCCACCCCTACGTAGTAGAAATTCCACTGCTCCGCACGAAGCGTTTCGCTTCCACTTTTTTAATGCGTACTGCAAAGGAATGGAATTCTTTGCCGTCCTCTGTGTTCCCACCTCATTACAACCCAGGTCTTTTCAGGACTAGAGTGAACGGCACCTAATGAGTAGGCACGCTCCACCTTAGTCCCCACCTTTGCTTACCAGCAGGCAAGATGAGGACAAGTGTCTACACATATTCTATAAAAAAAAACAGTTAGTTAAGTACGAGTAACTTGTACCTTTTTTTTTTTGGGAGGGGGGAAAATGCATTGACGCATTCCTCGTGGTCGAGCCAAACCACGAGGATATGTGGGACTCCCCAGACCGTACACGGCCCGGGCCTACCCACTAAAAACCCCCCAGCAGCTCTCCGTCCGTCACAAGACAGGGGAAAGGGGACAACAGCCAGGCCTTATTCCCGCTGACCCCCTGCCTGTGGCACGTCTTGCGCCGAATTGCGCCGCTCTACACCCCGGTTGGTTTTTTATTGTGGTTGTCTTCCACGCGGTCCGACGCTCAGTGCGCCGAACCCCCGGCCCGCTCAGTGCGGGTAACGGGTTGCCCGACGGCAGACCCCACTGGATCCACCGCCGCGCTGTGAGCCGAAGCTCAGGGAAAATCCCCAGAAGGTGCAAAGCACCATGGCGATAAGAATCGCCTCACCTCCGGCAGCCGAAATCGACTTCCAGCGAAAGCCACACCTCTTCTTAACACAAGAAGAGGGGACTTCGCCCTTCCCCGCATAAGGCGGGTGACCACATGAAGTGGCCCGCCAGGTTGAACCCGGCCATCCCACGCCTCCCCTCCATGGGGGTCCTCTCGTCAGACTATTAGCCCGCGGCAGAGAGTAATTTGTACCTTTTTTTTTTTGGGAGGGGGGAAAATGCATTTACGTATTCCTCGTGGTCGAGCCAAACCACGAGGATATGTGGGACTCCCCAGACCGTACCCGGCCCGGGCCTACCCACTAAACCCCCCCCCCCCCAGCAGCTCCTCCGTCCGTCACAAGACAGAGGGAAGGGGACAACAGCCAGGCCTTATTCCCGCTGACCCCCTGCCCGTGACATGTCCGTTGCCGGACTCTCCGCCTGGCTCTGCTGCTTTGTGGAGCGGCGCAGAATTGCGCCGCTCTACACCCCGCAACTGGTTTTTTACTGTGGTTGTCTTCCACGCGGCCCGACGCTCAGTGCGCCGGGCCCCCGGCCCGCTCAGTGCGGGTAACGGGTTGCCCGACGGCAGATCCCACTGGATCCACCGCCGCGCGGGTGAGCCGAAGCTCGGGGAAATCCCCAACGGGCGCGAAGCGCCATGGCGAGAAACTCGTCTCGTCCCTACTACCACCAGAGGTAGCCGCCGGGAACGGCTTCCAGCGAGAGTCACACCTTTTCTTAACATAAGAAGAGGGGACTTCGCCCTTCCCCGCATGAAACGGGTGGCCACACGAAGTGGCCCGCCGGGTTGAACCCGGCCATCCCACGCCCCATATGGGGGTCCTCTCGTCAGACAATTAGCCCGCGGCAGAGAATCTGCCGGGTTGCCCAGGATGCACCACGTGGAGGTGTCTGACATCGCACCCCAAGTAACTTGTACCTTTTTTTTTTTACGTTGGGAAATGCATTACGCATACCCCGCGCTCAGGAAGGCGCGGGGTTATGTCGGACTCTGCGGCCCCTGGGGGCAGAGTGCCAGCCAGAAACCACGTCATACCGACTAAAACTGTACAAATTTTCTTATGCTCTCTATAAACTGACAAAAATATCAGATACAAAAACAGCTCTCACGGCGTACCATGGATTTGTTGCCTCAACGTTACGATACGGTGTTATATTCTGGGGTAACTCAAGCTATCGAGAAATATTGTTAAGGGCTCAAAAACGCTGTATTAGAGCTATTTGTGGACTAGGACCGATGGAAAGTTGTAAGTCATCTTTTAAAACCCTAAAAATATTGACACTACCGCCCCTATACATTTTAGAGAGTTGCATGTTTGTGAAAAAAACCCTAATTTATTTAATATGGAAACACGCACACACAACTTGAACCTTCGTCCTAGAAACATGAAGATTTCTATTAATGAATATAAGACCGCTCTAATGAAAAAAAGTATAATAAATATGGCTCCAATATTGTTTAATAAATTACCAGAAACTATTAAATATTCTACCTTACATAAATTTAAATACAACCTAACTAAAATATTAAAAGACAAATGCTACTACAGTATAAACGAATACCTTAACGATATAAATTTCTTGGAATAATTAAATATTAGGATTAAATTATGACGTGATATGTGACATTTAATAATTAGCGGAAAATTGATACCTATTGTTATTTTTATGTATGAGGATTATTTTTATTGTGTGCTATTATTGTTAGGTCTATTATATTGTTGTTATGTAATTTTTGACATTCTTTATTATTTGACATTTTATTATATTCAATAACTAAATTTTTGTGCATGTTAACAACAACAATGTATACATATAAAATTTGCGCGTCGAAATATTCGACAGAATGTGCTGGAAAAATCTATATACTTATCAACTTGTGTACACCATATTCTGCAAATAATAAATGAAATTATGAAAACCCAACGATGCCCCCTCACAAACGCCTTGGCACGAGAACGCCCATCACCGCCGCATCCTCCCCGTCATCTGACGAAGAAGATACGTCGGGGAGGGATGCCCCGCTACCGGACAAGGCCATGGGAACCCTTTCGGACACTTCCATGACCTCGTCAGCGTCAGCTCGCCTATGGCGAGCCCCTCTCACCTCCCCAAACTGGGATGGCTGGCGAGGCTCCTGGGCATTAGGAGCATCGACGACTGGCGATGACCTGTGCAATGCAGGACTCGGGCTTCCCAGGCCCGGGTCCCGCTGGTCACCGTCAGGAGGAAGAAGGCGAGCAAACTGCCGCCTCCTCCGCCCCAATCTCTTCCGACGGCAGGGATCTGCCTCTGGGTCCTCCTCTCTGGCCCGTTCTGCCACCTCCTTCTGTGTGATGACCTCCACACAGAAGGAGTTTACTGCATCCCAGGCCTCTACGCTCTCGACCATCTTTGAGATGAGAGATGGTAGAGAGAGGTCGGGGCCAACACACGAAGCCAGACTGGTGCGCTGCGAGGAAAAGGCAGCACACTCCTCAAGAGTGTGCTGTGCTGAGTCCTCAGCAGCGCCACAGTGATGGCATTGAGCGGTCGGCTCACGCCCAATCCGATGCAGGTAGCGGCCAAAACAGCCGTGACCACTGATTACCTGCACCAGATGGTACGTGAGCGACCCGTGCTTCCTTTCCGCCCACGGCCTGAGTACGGGGAGCAATGCCTCAACGGTTCTCCTGAGAGTTCCGGAGGCTGGCTCACCCAGGCTCTCCTGCCATAGGCGGAACATCTCGATATGTGCCCCTTCCAGGGCAGCAACCCGCTCTCTTGGAGCCAATCTGTGGGCCCCCTCCCTTGCATCGACCCGCACGCAAGAGGCCGCCGCGAGAACGTGCGCCACAAGCTCCCACGGGGGAGTGCCGGCGATAGCGCAGGCCGCCGCATGTGACACCGTACGGTATCCTCTGATGGCTCTCAGTGCCATGGCGCGCTGCGCTCTTCGCAGCGATGCTACTGCGCGAGCGCTGAGAGCGTCGGCCCAGACTGGGGCCCCGTACAATGCCATGCTGCGAACAACACCGGCATAAAGACGTCGGCAGCTAGCGCTTGGGCCTCCAACGTTTGGGAGGAGGCGCCCAAGAGCGTCAGCAGCACCTAGCAGTTTGGGCTCCAACGAACGAAAATGTTCGTCGAAGCCCCTTCCGCCGTCGATTGTCAGTCCCAGATATTTAATTTGTGACTGTAGTTGGACAGTCACACCACCCACCGTAATGCCTGTCCCCGTGGGGGGTTTCCTGCGGGGGCCGTAGAAAACTAAGACCTCCGTCTTAGGCAGGGCAACCTTAAGGCCCAGCAATTCGGTCCGCGACCAGTGTGCTAGCGACGGAAGCTAGGCGAACAGCGTCGCTCAGACTGGCTCCTCTTGCTGCGACGAGGGTATCGTCAGCGTAGCAGAAGAGGCGCACCCCCGTCGGCAGGGCGCCTCTGAGGAGCCAGTCGTACCCCACGTTCCAGAGCAGGGGCCCGAGGACAGACCCCTGTGGAACGCCGCGGCACATAGGCTGGCGCACAATACGCCCGCCCCTGTTGGAGCAGAGAATATCCCTGCCACATAAATAATCCCCCAGAATTCGGCACAGGTACGGCGGGACCCCATGATGGTTCAGGGCCTCCATTATTGTGCCGAACGGGAGACTATTGAATGCATTGGCGATGTCCAAGGACACCGCCAATACCACATGACCACGTTGTGTGGCCTCTGCTACATGGCTCCGCAGGTCGGACAACGCGTCAATCGTTGACCGACCGGTACGGAAGCCATACTGTGCCTCCGATATGTTGGGGCCAACCGCTGTTAAGTGCTGGACGAGGCGAGAAGCTAAGATCTTCTCAAATACCTTCGCAACCTCGTCCAGCAAGACTATCGGGCGGTACGCCGCAGGGGAATCGACGGGGCGACCAGGCTTCAGTAGCAGTAAAAGTGCCCCATCCTTCCAGATTTTAGGGAATCTGCCAACACGAAGGCTCGAGTCAAGCAGTTCCCTAACTCTGTCACCCAGCTGGTTGATGGCCAAGTGCACCACTCTGCCTGGAATCCCATCGGGGCCGGGAGCTGTTTTCTTGGCCCTGAGACGGTCCACCGCGGTGGTGAATTCATCCTCTCCGATAGGCGGACCGGGCTCTGGCACAGAAGATATCGTGCGGGGCGGCGCCATGCGGGGGGGAGTGGGGCCGGCATCCGGTGGGAAAAGCGCAATCATAACCCTTCCCAACAGTTCAGGGTCCATGGACTCTGTGAGGGGCGCACCACGCTGCTTTAGACGCTTTTGTGCAGCTTTGTACGGTCGCCCCCACGGATCTTGGTCAAGGCCCTGCAGCATTTCTTCGCGGGCCAATTCCTTGGCCTTGGCGATGGCTGTCTGCAGAGCCTTCTTCGCCTGCCTGTACTCTTCGTACAGCCGTTGTTCTACTGCCGCATCGTTTCTCCTCCTACGGCGGCAGCGTGTGTACGCCCTTCTGGCCGAGGTGCACTCAGTTCTCAGAACGGCGATGTCCTGGGACCACCAGTACACCTCTCGGCGATCGCGCGGTGGGCGCGCCCTCGGCATCGATGCGTCACAGACTTCTGTGAACGGATCTCGGAGGCGGAGTGCCGCATCATCAACATCCGGCCCATTCATAGGTGCAGAGCACCAACGCTGGACAATGGCGGCCTCCTCAGCCAGTTCCCGGTCAAGGCGGCCAAGCGTCCAGCGTGGAAAGGAGCCGGTTCGGCGTGAGGGAGGTGGTTGCCGGGTGGAGGTCTCGAATCGGATATAACGATGGTCCGAGAGACTCTCCACGTCGGTTACCACCCTCCAATTAATTACTCTGCGAGCTAGGGCGGGCGATGCGAACGAGACGTCCACAATCGACCCGCCCCGTTGTCGGACGCAAGTGAATTCGCTGCCTCTGTTTAAGAGGGAGAGGCCCGCTGCTGCGGCCCATGCCTCGACAGCTTGCCCGCGTACATTGGTGGCAGGGTTACCCCAGACCACCGATTTGGCGTTTAGGTCGCCGAAAAAAAGGACCTGGGACGGAGCGGCTCGCCTAATTGTGGCGCCCAGAGTCCCAAGAAAGGCCTCGAAATCTGTGAGAGGCCTGTTTGGTGAGAAATAGGCGCCGACAATGACGAGACCGTTCCATGACGCTACCGCGTAGCCAGGGCCCCGCTCCAGAACAGAGGGAGGCACGAAACCCGGAGATCTTCGAACCACAATAGCGACCAAACCGGCGTCATCGCCCACCCAATTAGGTTGGTTGGGAACGAAATATGGTTCGGTCGCGACCGCAATATCTATTGACCACTCTGCCAGAACCTGCTGCAGCAGATCTTGAGCTCTGGCAGAGTGGTTCAAATTCGTGAGTAGGAAGTTGTGATGGGAACCTGGATCCATTAGGTTTCCATCACAACTCTCTCTTGCCCATCAGGTGCGGGCGTGCCTTCATTGCAGGGCAGCGGCTTTGTGGGCAGTTTCCCCTTTGTTTGGGGAGGGCGGCATTTGCGCCTACCCATGACATGCCCAGATGGAATGCGGGCTGCCGCGCAAACTGCGCAATGGGGCTCCGCGCAAGTAACTTGTACCTTTTTTTTTTTTTTTTTGGGAGAGGGAAAATGCATTGACGCATTACTCGTGGTCGAGCCAAACCACGAGGATATGTGGGACTCCCCAGACCTTACACGGCCCGGGCCTACCCACTAAAACCCCCCCAGCAGCTCCTCCGTCCGTCACAAGACAAGGGGAAGGGGACAACAGCCAGGCCTTATTCCCGCTGACCCCCTGCCTGTGACATGTCCTTTGCCGGACTCTCCACCTGGCTCAGCTACTTTGTGGAGCGGCACAGAATTGCGCCGCTCTACACCCCGAAGTTGGTTTTTTATTGTCGTTGTCTTCCACGCGGTCCGACGCTCAGTGCGCCGAACCCCCGGTCCGCTCAGTGCGGGTAACGGGTTGCCCGACGGCAGACCCCACTGGATCCACCGCCGCGCGGTGAGCCGAAGCTCAGGGAAAATCCCCAGAAGGTGCAAAGCACCATGGCGATAAGAATCGCCTCACCTCCGCCAGCCGAAATCGACTTCCAACGAAAGCCACACCTCTTCTTAACATAAGAAGAGGGGACTTCGCCCTTCCCCGCATGAAGCGGGTAGCCACACGAAGTGGCCCGCCGGGCTAATCCCAGCCATCCCACGCCCCCCTCCATAGGGGTCCAGACTATTAGCCCGCGGCAGAGAATCTGCCGGGTTGCCCAGGGTGCACCACAAGGAGGTTGTCTGACATCGCACCCCAAGTAACTTGTACCTTTTTTTTTTTTTTTTGGGAGGGGGGAAAATGCATTTACGCATTCCTCGTGGTCGAGCCAAACCACGAGGATATGTGGGACTCCCCAGCGGACCGGGCCTACCCACTAAAAACCCCCCCAGCAGCTCCTCCGTCTGTCACAAGACAGGGGAAAGGGGACAACAGCCAGGCCTTATTCCCGCTGAACCCCTGCCTGCGACATGTCCGTTGCCGGACTCCCCATCTAGCTCTGCTGCTTTGTGGAGCGACGCAGAATTGCACCGCTCTACACCCCGAAATGGTTTTTTTATTGTGGTTGTCTTCCACGCGGCCCGACGCTCAGTGCGCCGGGCCCCCGGCCCGCTCAGTGCGGGTAACGGGTTGCCCGACGGCAGATCCCACTGAATCCACCGCCGCGCGGGTGAGCCAAAGCTCTGGGAAACCCCCGGCAGGCGCGAAGCGCCGTGGCGTAAAGTCGCCTCCACTTTGCTACCTTCATAGGTAGCCGCCCAAATCGGGCTTCTGGCGAAAGCCACACCTCTTCTTAAAATAAGAAGAGGGGACTTCGCCTTTCTCCGCATGAAGCGGGTGGCCACACGAAGTGGCCCGCCGGGTTAAACTCGGCCATCCCACACCCCCCCTCTATGGGGGTCCTCTCGTCAGACTATTAGCCCGCGGCAGAGAATCTGCCGGGTTGCCCAGGGTGCACCACAAGGAGGTTGTATTTATGTATCCATGTTTAACTGAAAATATTCACTGATTATTTGCTTATTAAGTGCATTGCTTACTTATCGAATTTTTATGTTTTATTTACTTTAATTTGGTTGATTTTTTATAGACCAACTGCGAATGGGACTAACCGCGAATGGGTCCAAGTGCGAATAGGACGAAGTGCTAATGGGACAAACTGCGAACGCGAGACAAAGTGCGAATGGGACGAAGTGCGCATAACCCAACCCAACCTACTTCCAGATGACCTAATTCTTTTGGCGGCGAAGTCAACAACTACGCATATTCTTAATATTGAACTTGGCTCTCATTTCACATTTATGTTTTTGATGGGGTTAAACGTTTACTCACGCCGTAGTCTTTGTTAAGCTCCTCGTCCAGTCGAAACCAGCCGTAGAACGCGTCGTGAGTCCGGTTGCACTTGTGCCGCGTGACGTCGAACTCGAACTTGTAATCCTTGTTGTCCGGGCACTTGCCGATGTACTTTACAGCCCATTTGCCCTGTACAGGAGACGTTTGAAGAGCCATCAGCCCACTTGAGATACAAACTGGCAACTGACTGATGGGTCTGTCTTGCGAAATCAATTGCCCATTTCCCATCGATTGACATATTGTGATTTTCCGTACCCTTTAGTTGTAACACTAGCGCAAAATTGAATCCCTATTCCGTATTGCGCGGATGATGAGGCAAATTTAAACACGATCTAAAAATAAATACTATCTGTTTATTTAAAAACAATCAAATCGGACAATGTGGTTACCAATGCTTTTGGGGACTTCTCTCATATACCCAAAGAAACTACAAGTAGTCTCTCAACTCGTCTCCCAATGAAGCGTAGCTCTCCTAGAACAGAGTGTAGAGAAGTGCAAGAAGGTTTTCAACTTTGTCACGTTGGCACTGACACTGTTTTAAAAACATTTCGCATGATCAGTACCATAAAATCTAAAGACTTGGGATAGTTCGACCCACATAATCTATAACAAGGGAACTTGCCCTGCAACTTGCGTTTATATTCAATAAATGGATCGAGGAAGGTATCTGTCTTCCCTGACCTTATGAAGAACAGCATGTTAATACCTCTATTTGAATCTGGAAATTAAATCTGCAATTTATATACTGGCTTTTGCCCGACACATCGCTCGCGTTAAATTTGGGATAAAATATATATACTTTGTAAAGGAGATCGACGAAATTGAGCCCAGCAGGTACAGGATTCAGACTTTGTCCAAAATTAATAACTTAATTTTTAATGTTTAGGCTAAAATTACCAGTCACTGGTTCTTCGAGGAAACATTTATATTATATAAAAGAATACTGATTTCCTTCCATAGAAAACAAGGGTAAAACCGCCGACACAAGAAATTATTGCCAGTCGTAAAAATGTTTCATCGATAAGATTAATAGAAATCTGATTTTTTTGAAATGATAATGATTTGAAATTTAATATAAGCTATATAACTAGTAGTAAGGCATCTTATAAAAATAATATAAGAAGTCCCTTGCATATATGAATCTGTCTAGACTGCGGTTATTGTTGTCATATTATGTCCATATTGTACCTTGACTGGGCAAGGTATCAATCACATTTAGTGCCACCTGCACAGTTCTTAGATGACATTTTAATTGTATATGATGATAATGGTGAATAAATAAATTATAAAAATATTTGATGTTTATGTACACGACTAGTTATATTACCCACAAAAAAAACTCGATATTAAGATGTTTTATGGTTGATTACCGATAGAGTTAATATAAAAAACCTCACTTTAAATGTTTTTGATCGGACAAAACAAGTAGACATAACCCAACTTTTAGTTAAATGATTTCGAATATCTCCGGTCTCCCATAGAACAAGTCATTAATTTAGTACCCCTAGAATCTGTATATTTTGATCTACATAACTGACTAGAAATCATCAGTGTACGGTTTAGGCCCAAGTTCCTAAGGAATCTCGCCGATCTCCTTTACACCATTAATTACTCTTAAATAATGAAAAATCAACCTAATCTTAATTCATACCAACTTTGAACCCCCATTTCACTCCTTCTGGGATGGAATTTTGGAAAACGTTAAAACACGTGTTTCTTTATCTCTAATTGTTAGCATAAAAACAAAGTTTCATGCTTCTAGCCTCAAAAATTACGGAGTTCCATACAAAGCTTCAACCCGCTTTTCACCATAAGTGTTGAATTTCGGTAAATTCTTTTCTTATTCCTCGTCTAGGGCTTAAAAACAACACCTGTGAAAAAATTAAGCTTTCGAGGTCCAAGGGCTTAGGTTGGGCGTTAGTGAGCTAGTAAGCCTTTTTATAAAGATTTTGGTTCTTCTACCAGCACTTAGTAAAATACTAAATGCTCCTGTTGCTAGCATAGAAGTATTGTAGTACTAGAAAAAAGAGCAGTTCGCGCTATTTATAATTAACTAGCTGTTTCCCGCGACTTCGGCCGCGTCAATTTCTATTCTTCGCTCCTATTGGTCGCGGCGTGATGTTATATAGCCTAAAGCCTTCCTCGATAAATTGACTATCCAACACAAAAAGAATTTTTCAATTCGAACCAGTAGTTCCTGAGATTAGCGTGTTCAAACAAACAAACTCTTCAGCTTTATGATATTATAGTATAGATGAACAAGGGATTCTCTAAAAGATTCATTTAGTTTAGACTTATAGAGAAATCCAATCCAATTCGGCGCTAGTGTTGCAATTCAAGAGAACTGAGATCACAATATAAATGTCGATCGATTGGAATCGTTTCCAAGAGTAGCCTACTGGCCGCTGAAGTAATGGCATCGTGAACAGGGGCCTTACCATGATCGCTTATAACAAGGTTAAAACAATATTGAAATAGAGACACCGCTCTTGCTGCGTATAGCGCCATCTCGCTCTAAGCGCGGTTTAAATATTGTTTTAGGCGATCATGGTTGGGGGGCAGGGCAGTTTTTCTCATCGCCGCCGCCATCGCCTTTCTGGTCGCTGTCGTCCCATTTGCAGCCTTAATAACAGCCCAATTTAAGCCTCGCACTTTTAGTTAGTTAGTAGCTAAGATGTCTAAGGAAACTATTTAAGAATGAGATAATTTCGACAGTATTTTGTTGTACTTACGAATGATTGGGCTGAAGTAATTTGAAGTTTTGCCGTGAAGCACAATATGGTTACGATTAAAAGTTGCATCATCCTGCTCCTCTTTGCTCGGCCACTTCAACATTAGAACTATACACATGTATGGTGGCATCGTGAAATATATAGATCGTCGATAATAAATCTAATACACGAGCATTACTATGAAATACTGTTTCAGCGAATAATGGCAGTAGATTTTATCTAATTCATGTTTTTGCGTATAATGATAGGGGATAATAACGTGATTTTAATTCAGTTGTCAATGTAGCTGAAAATTAATAGAAAGGTTACTATAATTGTTGGTACAATCAGCGCCTTATACAGATAGATTTTTTTAATATAAAAAATCTTTTTATCTGGGATTTAGGACTAATTTGATTTACAATAAAGAAGTTCTCAACCCTATAAAATACATGATAAGGGAGCTTCAATTAATTTTTCTAAGCAAAAGATGAGCAACTGGCTACTAAATGTCGGTCTAAGCCCAACGGAACCGAACAGAAAATATGCAACATAACTTTTGACATTGCTCATGAAACTTACAGAAATTAACTTTCTAAAGCTCTTTCACAGGCTGTCAGGATTATTTTGATTAGAATTAATGACCAATACTCTGTTTAAGTTTGTTTTGTGTAATTATATAGTTGTTAATGCAAATAAATAAAAAATAATTTTATAGTGATGACTGTACTCATACCATCCTCATGGTATATACAGCTAGACAATCAACGACTTCTCCATTGTGTCACATACTCTCTTACAGCTATGCAGTAGCCACACGCTTGTGATATATTGTTTATTTTTTCATTTGAAAATATTATTCTGTACATTTGAAGATGAAGGTGAGCGTCTTATTTGTCCGAAGTTAAATCCAACTTAATTCTTTCCAGTTTGTGGAATCAATTTTCACAAATGTCGCATATGCATTCATGTAACTCGTGTGCAACATTACGTCCGGTGTTAGGCACAAGTCCTTTCTAATAAGGCGAGTTTGAGGCTTTGTGTTTGAATGCACTTCACGCTGGTGTTGAGCCCCTCGTTTTTGATCTAAATCATGCATCAAGTTCCCCAGTTTTTTATACAACATAGTTGGCAATCAAGCATTCTGGCCACCTGATGGTAGGTGGTAACAGACAATACACAGTGTACGTTGTCAACTTGTGATATAAGATGTCAAGTCACAGTACGCAGTAATTTTGCTGCCTGTCTTACCCTTCAAACCGGAACACAGCGATGCAAGCAGCGAGACCGCTGTTTGGCGGCAGAAATAGGTAAGTTAGAGGTACCCATACAGAAGACACTGGTTCAGAGGCCTGTTATGTTGAAAAGACCGACTCGGACCGTAGCCACACAACGTTGCATTCTCGCCTGTGGGAGATCGCTAAGGGCCACTGGGCGGTGACTTCTTCGTCGATCGCCAGCGGTGGCAATTACAGCAGGTGAATCGTACTCTTGTATGGCGCCGAAGTTGTTAAAACTGTAAAACACATAAAACACATAGAAGTGTCTCTACCGAACTTATGCCCGGGGTTCAGAGCTCGGTTCGTATCAAATTAGTGCTCAGCGTGACGTCGCACTAATTAAGTTAACGATTTTTTTTATTCAAAATAGGCATATCGAAAATGGATTCAAAGTCACTAGAAAAGTGAAATATCACAATTTATTGAAATTTTGCATGAATAATGCCTTATCCATCTTTTGTTATGTGCCTATTTCTTAAGAATTGATTATTTCTGGCTTATTCCCTTTCAGAGATACCACATAGTAATACATATTTACACCAAAGACACCATACGCTAAATGTATGAACTTGCACGATTACGACTTGATTGAACATGATTTTTTCTGACGATTCGAGTGTTTTTCTTGCGTATGTCTGCCGAAAAGAAGCGGTGCTTGCAGTGACGTATTCCGGTTTAATCGGTAAGATAGGTTGTGAAATACTAGATTCTGTGACTTGAGACCTCATGCTACAAGTTGGTACCGTAAACTGTGGTCTCGGTATGGGATGCTGATTTGCGAACCAGAGGAAACACCAAGGTCAAGAGAATTCAAAAATAGGTATTTGTAAAATGTATTGCTGTCGCGCTGTATCCGAACAACTGAAATGAGCGCAATAAGGACAACTGCAGATGGGACCGAAAATACCAATGAAAAGTACACAATATATGTATTCGTTTCGTATAATGTTTTGCTTTTTTCATATAATTTTCTTCAGTTTGATTGCTGGACGTTTGAATGCGCCAAAAAATTAGGTCGATTTTTTAGGTTTTTCAAGGTTAAAAGTCTCTTTTAATAATTAACTGAATAAAAAAGGAAAACATAGGAGCATGCTTATTCGAACGGTGGCCCTCTTGCGACGTCCGCAGAGGGTCATAGCAACCCGGGCCGTGCGAGCTTATCGCACGGTCAGCCACGGCGCGGCCTGCGTTCTTGCGGGCCAAACGCCGTGGGATGTCGATGCACGCGTCCATGCGGAGGTGTATCGACATCGGGTTGCTGTAAGAGAACGGGGGGGACGATCCGCTCCTGAGGAAGTGGAGCGGGTTCGTACCCAGGCGCAGAGGGAGGCTCTGCGTCGATGGAGCGAGGCACTCGCCTTCCCAGCTGCCGGCCACCGGACGATAGAAGCAATACGTCCGGTGTTGGAGGAGTGGGTAGGGCGCCGGCAGGGCAGTCTCTCATTCCGTATGGTGCAGGTACTGACCGGACATGGTTGTTTTGGTCACTACCTGCACCGGGTCGCGCGTCGGGAGGAAACGCCGCAGTGTCATCACTGCGACGCTCCCGACGACACTACCGAGCACACCCTGTTGGTGTGCCCGGCCTGGCGACGCCAGCGCAGTGAACTCAACGCTGCGCTGGGAGGCGGAGACCTCTCGCTGCCGAGCATGGTCGTAGCCATGCTCCGCGGCGAGGCGGAATGGGGGGCTGTGGCCTCCTTTTGCGAAGACGTCATCTTGCAGAAGGAGGCCGCGGAGAGGGAGCGGGAGAATGATCCTCAAGCCGCTCCCATCCGCCGTAGACGGACAGGCAGGCGAAGGCGGGCATTCGCTCAAGCGATGCCCGTCTAATGACCCTGCCGTGGAGGCCTACGTGCACGGTTGGCCCCGTGCATGCCGCCGTAAGGCCCTCCGTCTGGGGATTGTCCTGGTGTTCTCGGGCAATCCCCCCTTGGCGATAGCCCGACCATCTTGGTCGGGCTTGCCCGGGCGCGCTGGTAGTGGTAGTCGCAGTGTGGACCTTACCATGCGCGCCCATAAGGGCAGGGAGAACACCGGGGGGTTTTAGTGGGTCGGCCTGGCATTCTGCCGGGCCAGCCCCACACACGCCCGCCGTCTAGCCAACGGCGGGTACGGTGAGGTTGCGCATTTCCCCCCGAAAAAAAAAAAAAAAAGGAACATGCTAATTGTGGCCATTGATTTTATGGGAAAAAATAGAGCAACTAGTGCCATTATCCAGGAAGGAAACAGGGGACTACGCTTGTATGGAAAAACGGACTGTACGATTTCCTCTTAAGAGCCACATGTAGTACAATAAGTTCGCTTGTTTGCTACTTTATAGTGTGAAATGTTTGTATTAGAGCGCTTGAAATTTCTATCAACAGTCAACCACTCATATCATTATAAAATGCTATATAATTTACTCAGGTTACGCTACGACACACGATTTTATTTGTTTGGGGAGGATTTTCTAGGATTTTCTCCTGTGTCATGGGTGTAGTTACAAACATAGAATATCACATGCACATACTCCCAGACCGGGACAAATTTCTGTAGGCCATAAGTACAAAATATTTGTCCCGTACGGAAATCGAACCCGCGACCCGTTGCGCAGTAGGCGATCACTCGACCTCTGCGGCAACCGTGTTGTCAAACTGTTTGTCTGATCAATGTCTTAGATTGATGAGGAGAGAGAGAGAGTTGAGGAGAGTCAACCATCTAAAACTTCCATCTCCCAGAAGCTCGCAATCAAACAACTTTGTGTGTTCTTGCACTAGAGCGAAATCCAGTGCTCTCCCCGGTCTCCAGTGGAATCGTCCATAAGGTAACCTAACCACTCAACGTCAGGTACGCTTGCTTATTGCCAAATTGGTAATAAACAAATAAAACAGTTGCTGTTGCTGATAAACAGTTAAACATTTATTCATCGCTCGTCGCTGTCCTGCTCGCCGCAGTTCTTGAAGGTGTCCCGGAAGGCGGCGGCGACCAGGGCGCACGCCACCCGCACGCCGCCGTCCCTCAACAGGTGCATTTCGATAATGTAGTCGCCGTACATGCACTCGCTCGGCATCTCGCAGATGTCAAACAGGAAGTCTTTGATCTCGTGTTCACCCTGACAGATACAGTGCATGGTTGAGAAAGTTCCTAATATTAATAAAATATTATGTATGTTATACTTTAGATCTTCTTTTGTTATACTTCCGTAGGAAAAAGAACTAACCTGAGGTTTGAGGTTAAATGTTTATATTGAAAGACAATAGTGACAGCAAGTTTCGATTGATTGTGTAGCGGCGTGGGTATACATAAATTAGGATAAATTAATTCTTATATTAGTCATAATTCGAAATTTCAACATGCAAAAATCATATTGTTATTCGCTAAAACTCATATTCTCAGCTTCCTCACATTAAATATTAAATATAAAATTCCTCACATTAAATGTATTATTCTCATACAATTAATTTGTATCCCAAACATCTCATTACAAATGTTAGCTGTCAAAGACGTATTTCGTTAGATTACAAGTCAACCCGGCATATACTCGTACGCACTTGATAAACACGCTTTTTGACAGACACGCAACTTGTCAGATATTTACAGTTTCTAATTTTTGGCATTGTATAAAATCCATCCTCTCAGATTGATGCAATAACAAGAGAATTAGTTTTTAATCAACTATAACAAGCTTGTTCATTCTGTTTCGTTTTTCTATAGATTTACATTTGTCAAGATAGGTGCGTTTATGAAGCTTAAAATATGAATAGTTTTATTTTTTCTTATTGTAGGCAAAATCGTAGGCAAAGGAACAATAATGGCAGCATACCCCTTGTTTTTTGCCAAACTCTTATTTAACAAAGGGCTGAAGCTCTTACTGCTGGTATGGGTAGTTCGGGTGGGTCCAAGCCGGCGCATCTCAGGGCGTTCTCGGTGTTGCTCTTGGCGTGCTTGTTGAGCACCGACACCACGGAGTCGTCGACCAGCTTCTGGAACGGCTTGCAGCCGCCGTCCACCTGCTTGCACATGTTTATCTCCACCTGGAGGAGGGAGATTCTGTACCAGGGTCGTGTGCTTGAGTACCTCCGTCTTACCTATTTCTGCCGCAAAACAGCAGTGCTTGCATTGCTGTGTTCCGGTTTAAAGGGTAAGATATGGCATTGAAATTACTGGGTACCGTGACTTTACATCTGATGACACAAGTTGGCAACGTACACTGTGGTTCTTGTGGGGGTTGCAGTTTTACTGTTAATCTCGCAGGAGCCACATGTATCATAGGTGACTGTTACCACTTACCATCAGGTGGGCAGTTTGCTTGTTTGCCAACTTAGTAGCAATAAAAAAAACCTGAAAGCGACAATGATGATGCTGAATCATCGAGCAGTGAATACACGGTGTAGGGTGAATGATTATGTGAGTTAATAAAATGGTAATGAATATAGAGTGCGGTGATACAGTGATTTTAATTTGATGTACAAGTCATTAAACTAGCACTTTAAAATGTCGCTTTACGGTTGCTTTTTTAAATTTGGCATTCATTGCGATGTCTACACTTGGTGAAGACTGCCTTTTTATAAGGAATTGATGGATACTCAAAAATATAATTGATCTAAATTTTAAAGTCGATTAGTTCACACCATCTTAGCCGTGGCAAGATTAGGGCTGTTTCATTTATAGTACATTTGAACTTACACTGAGATTGTCGTTTAAATCGATGTTAAGTTTCAATTTTGCGTTGAATCTCTCGTGAGTTCGGTTAATCTTCGCACGGTGAACTTCAAACTGTATCTCGTCTGACTGACTCCCCTCGCAATCGGTTATATCGTGCAGCTCCCACTCGCCTGGCCCCTGAGTTGTTAGCAGAAATAACAATATAAGATGTTGTAATATTTGAACTTGATACTTATCGAAATCGATGATGATTTTAAACAATATATCCAGCGGTTAACTAGTGTGCTAAGCAGCCTCAGCTCGGTTGACCGCTTTGGCCTCGTGGTGAGTAACACACTGAGTTTTAAGTCGAACTCGCTTGACCAGAGATTGTTGAAATATACACGATCTAATCCTTACTCAGACACAGTAATTACTGCTCAACATAGGACAAAAGCGTTGGCAGCGCTGTGGACTCTAATCAGGAGGTCTGGTTTGATCCTGCCATGTAGCAATGTGTTTTTCGTTTTTCGAATTTCATATATACATTTATCCGACGCTAATATGGCGAAGGGAAATATTTCAAAGGTGTATGTGAAGTCGACCACACTGGGCCAGTGTGGTGGACTAAAGCCTAAACACCCTAAGTTAGGGTAGGCTCGAGACCCTCGGTGGAAACGTATATGAGCTGTGATGATGATGATGAAACAAAGGACCTCGCCATTAAAGAAAGGCGGGAAAGAGTGAAGAATGTCAGAACCTCCGTTTATCGGTAGGGTGCACTGTGAACATGTTATTTTGGATACAATTAACTTTTAAAAATAACTTACAATATCTTGCATACACCATGATTTAAAAAATAAACTGAATATAATAGTAAATAAAAGTGTTCCCTTCATAGCTCTATAAATAATGACTATACTCTATGGTGGGCCGATAATATATAATGCAGTTTACGTGCTCAATGGTCATTTCAATTTATCTTGCTTGTCCAGCCTTGTCTGTGATAATGTTAGGTGGTATCTCATGCAATATCTATGATCGGTACCACCATCGTAAATTAGGACATTACAATGACTACACGATAACACTACACATACATAGTTTATAATATCGCTTGTAGTAAAGAATCATGCTAACGTATTTTATCCCACAAAGGTGGCATCAAGCGTGGACGCTTGCAACACTAGGGGTTTCACTTGCGCGTGTAACTGACCCTTTAAAAAATTGAATCTTCTCTTGAATCTCTTGAGGGAACTTCGATAGCACCCTATCGCAGTTCTCTCATTCTACATGCAAAGCGTGCGCGAAAAAAAATCCTTCAAAAGCGTTACAATACGAATTCAAGGCTGTAAGGGTGAATTCTCTGCTGATGGGGAGCTGTTAGAATGTGGCCGTGGACATCATGTCAATGATCATGTCAAACAGCATCTCAGAACATATCACACGGAGGTGGTGAAACCTGTTCTGATATTATGAGGCTTAATACCGCTTGTGAGTATGGGATCGTCATCGTCAACGAATGTCAGAGCTCGTTTTTGTACCGCGTCAAAAGTGTAAGTTGGTTTAAAGATGTTGCCGTCCATAGATGGCACCAGTATTAAAGTTTTATCCCACTTCTGTTCTGCTTTTACTTAATAAATATCATTAGCGTTTATATTAGGAACTCGTAAATTGTGACATAATTGGTTATTGATTATTATTCATACATTTTAAGATATATTAATTATGATTAACACTATAATAATATATTGATTGCTACTATACGTAGATACGTAGACTATTTGTAGACATTGAAGCGTCGGTGGCGCTATAGACTCGGCACGTCTGGGTTCGAGACCGCCATGTACTCGTACCACTGTGTTTTGTTTTTAGAATTTCATATGTGCATTTGTCTGACGCTCCTAAGGTCGTGAGGCAATCTGCATACATCTGCGAAGAAATTTAACGGTGTATATAAAATCGACCAATTCACACTGGACCAGCGTGGTTAACCAAGGCCTAACCACCCTAACTTAGGGTAGGCTCAAGCCCCTCGGTGGGGACGTATATGAGCTGTTATGATGATGTAGATTAGTTGGAATCAAGTGTTCAATTATCGTAATGATTGCAAAGTTATAGAGATTTATTATATGTAATATTTTTAAATATTTTTTCATGTTGGTTTTATTCTAAGAGAATTATGAATTACTAAATGTGGGTTCTTAGATTCACCTTCGTTTTCAAACACCAAAATCTTATCTCAAACTCTACACCATAAATCGTATGTAAAAGACGTTAAAGGTCATGATGATGATGCCCTTTAGCTTATATGTTAGTTTTATCGTCAGTCTGTTAAATTACACCCCCTTCGCCAGTATCTCGGCCAAGCATCGCCGACCGAGGAACATTCTGTTAGACCCTCCGACCCCATCACAATAGCAAACGACATTCTTCCCCCGCCTTCCAACCGAATCTCATAGACCACCACGCACTCACACACTAGTCCCACACACCGCACTCGTAGAACAAGTGTGGGAAGACCCGATCTACACAGTATGCGATATACCAGGTATAGGCATGCACCTGGTCGCTTCTTCCCGCCCTCCACTACACAGCGAACTCAAACGTTAGGTTAGCCAACAAGGCTTGAGCACCCACCAAAGTTCTTTATTATGATGAATTTTTCATGTATGAAATTGAAAGATGTAGATGTAGCGGCTAAAAGCGTAGGCCTCGCAAAAAAAAAGGTTGTTAAATTGTCTGTCTTTTGCTTTGCATTAATAATTCCTAGGCTTGTTTGGCAATAGATTTCTAATTTCTATATGCTTGTTTCAGACTAATGAACTACGCTCTCCAGGCGGCGACTGCGCTCGACGAACACTCAATAGCGGCCGCCATGCTACCCTTGGCCACCGCTTACTGCAGGAAGCTGTGCACCGGCGTCATCCAGTACGCGTACATGTGCATACAGGTTAGGGTGACTAACCCTATGTGCTTACTCTACAGTACATGCGATTTAAATTATAGGATTTGAGGAAAAAAATACGGGACAACGTGTGAATATTTATTTATTTGTTTAACGTATGAAAAAGAAAACAAAATTTAACTAATCTTCTTATACAGGGTAAATTTTGAGGTAGATTAGATAGCTAGCATCATTAACTACAACGTTTGTTCTACGACTTTTGATAATTCGTTAGATTTTACTTTCATACAAAAATAAATATTCATTTAATATACCTCTAGAATGTTCGTAACTCTACGCGCACAGCGCGCGAGCGTAGCGTTGTCTTCCGTCGTTGTTTATAAATGAAACATAGTATCAATGTCACGATAGTGCAATAAAAACTTGAAAATGTATTTTTGTTCAATGTGTTGAGTTATCTTAAAACTCGTAAAACAAACGTTGTAGTTAATGATGTTAGCTATGTAATCCTGCGAGGTTGCCGATACCTCAAAGTTAACCCTGTGTATAAAAATGAATCGCTGTGTGTTACGTCTCTCAAAAACTCTTCAATGGCTCGACCAATTCCTACGAAATTTTCTGTTTGTGTTTGAATAGGTTCAAGGAAGGTTTATACGTACAATTGGATTCGGTAGGTGGTGCTGTAACCGGGCAGGACAACGTCTGCCGGGCCCACTAGTTATGAATAAAAAAGAAGAATACAATATTCTTTCGGTGTGTCCCAGGAACACGCAGTTTGGACGAGTCAGCAGTTCTGGGAGGCTGCATTTTACCAAGACGTGGAGAGGGACATCAAAGCCTTATATCTGCCGAGTCCTACGCATCACCAACGGGTGCCTAGTCCAAGGTCAGTGTTAAGGCTAAATCGAACGCTTATGAAATTTAAATTTACAGCGGCATTCTTGGCTATGGTTAATTCTTGTCCTTAGACTGAATTTACTATGCCTTTCCTTCTTTTTGTTTAGCCAAAAGCCTGCATCAAAATGTCTACCTCAACAATGGGGGTTATAAAAAGACATATAATAATAATAATATCATTAATATTCGGGCACATACTTACCAATATTTTGTAACCTTTATTATTAAATGCTAAAAGCTAAAAAGATAAAACAAAAACTATAACTTTAATGATGCAATATCGTATATTTTAGCCAAATACGATAGTGAAATTTCAATACGTTTTCAACGTTTGACAATGCCACAATGTTAAAGTAATGTAATATATTAAGTAATATACAAATAATAATTTGAGTTTGGCTTTAAATAATCGTTTGACATAAATTGTGTTGTTTATGTTCGTCATGTTACTTCTGCCGTAAAACTAATCTGCCATATCAAGAATCTGCCCAAACCAGAATCTGTCCTTAACCGAATAAGCCAGCTTTTACATAACAATTATCGTTCTTTGTTCCCTAGTCGTGAGGATGACGACTACATATCACTGCTAAAAGCTCAAGAGCCAAGCGCTTTGGAGATCGCGGCGGAGCAGATGAGACTGTGGCCAACTTTGCCTCCAGGTATTAATAGTAGGAAGCTATAAACTAAGAACATACAAAAGGTATAACCGTAGTTTTCACAAGCCATAATACCTTCTTATAATCAAAACATAGCTGCCAATAAAAATGTCTAACGCTACCTATTGATGTTTCAACAATTTGATATAGCACTAAAACCTTGAAAAAGTTAATAAAAAAATATTGATTGGTGCGTTATTAACACGGCGTGCTTGAAATTAGTACATGTATCCCATCACTGCCCCAGCCGTGACCTTTGGGCCTAATTTAGCCACTTCCAAGAAAAGGTTTTAGGATTGAATCGTCTACCATCACACTTGGTAGGGATTTTGGGGGAATGCATAATAAATGAGGTTGAATCTTTCCAGAAAAACAAAAAGAGCTGATAGCAAGCGAAGAATCGACGTTGTACAGCCAGGCGATACATTATGCAAATAGGATGGTGTACCTACTATTGCCTTTGGAGGGAGCTGGGAGGAGGGCGGAAGCGAGAGGGGACGAAGCGGACAGAGCTAGCAATAGTTTTACGAATAGGTACATTAGTTGATGTATTATATTTTTTCGTTATATTTTTGTGTCATTTAAAAAAACAGCAATAAATCGAAATTACGCTATAGAAGGGCCTGAGTATCGCGTTTAATGTTAAAACATGAAATTGATTTATAGTTAAGTTTGTATAAAGTGTTCCAAAAAGTTGAGATGATATTGCAAGAGGCTGTTCAGACCATTAAACAAAATAACATTTAATATGGGACCAATTCTGAAAAAGACGTGCGCGTTACGTGAACACGCCACGCGTGCCTATGGTCGACTATCTAAACTGAAGCTGAAGGTAAAATTCGCGGGGGAGAAGAGTGGCATGGCATGGCATATCCGCTCTACGGTCTAACAGCACGGTCCCTTACCGCCTTGCTTAGTAGACGCAGCGTGGTTATGCGTTTACCGTGTTGGGCTGTAGACCAAAAAGAACTGACTTGTAAATATTTGGCCGGACAAGACTGAAAAAACCGAACATGTTCGGCTAAATCCGGACAGATGGCAACCCTAGTCCTGGTACATGTTTTACATAGTCGTTTTGTATAATTGTTTCTTGGCGTACGGTGCACACACCGCACGTTCCCGTTTCAGCACTTACGTCACTTACTACATAGAATTTGGGCGTAGTGCGGCAGGCGATGTAAACACACTTCACGACTAATAACTACGCATGCACCATCATTAACTTGAGTAATTGTGTGACAATATAGTATCAATGTGAAAAATAGTTTCATTTCATCTGGTATAGTACTAACTCCTACATCAATTGGTCCTTCGAGCCGGAAGTCGAATCGCAGATTGCGCCGCCGGCTCCGGTAGCTATGACCAGGGAGTATTTCGTGATACTTGCGAAGAATTATAGCGAACTTATACTTGCGCCTCAATGATATTTTTGTCTGTAGCGTAGCAGAATCGGACAGTGCTGACGCTGAATCGGGCTTCGAGGAGACCGACCCCGGGGAAGCGGGCAACAACGTTATCAAAATGGTGTCGAGATTCGTCGACAAGGTAAAATGTGGCTTAAAGGCCTCAATAAAAATTTCCTTTGCCGGAAATTGTATGCACTAAAAACGCCCACAAAATATGGACATAATATATAGACACACACCCTATAATTAAGTAAAAAGAGTTTTTTGTTTAGTAAGTTTGACTGCATATAATCGGTATTACTATCCACAAATTAAAAGACAATGCTGTATGAGTCAGATCCCTCTGCCTTTTTTAAAAAGCGGTGACAATAAAGAGGTCGATTGGCGTGCACAGGTGTGCACAGAGGGCGGCGTGACGGCGGAGCACGTGCGCTGCCTGCACCAGATGGTGCCGGGCGTGGTGCACATGCACATGGAGACGCTGGACGCTGTCGCACGCGAGAGCCGCCGGCTGCCTCCCGTGCAGAAGGTAACCCCCCATACAGATATACACCCTGCGTTCCAGATGAAGCACTCCTACTTTCTGAGGCTAACATCTGATGTTAGCCTCGTTTTGCGTTTCTTATAAGAAATGTTAACATTTTTAGCCGCGCCAATTGTTCCAGCCTCACATAATTAGTCCAGCCACTTAAAATTTCTAATAATATAAATCAGAATTGGCTAATACTATAAATATCTTTCAATGAATTTTTTAAATCCGCTGAAAATCCTTTTTGCTTCATGAAAAAAGATTCCAAATGTCAAATTTGGAAGCTGTCAAAAAGTGGTATCAGAGGACCCATCTACTACCATGGGTATTTGATGCTAGCATTTCGTGTTAAAAATGCTTAAATAAAACGCACGACAACCAGCAAGAAAAACTAGCATCACTGCTAATGAAACGCAGAGAATGCTAAAAATGTTGATATTTATGGCTAAAAATGCTTATCTGGAACGCGCCCACATACACTATTACACACAATGTACAAAATATATTTTTTTGAATTCAATTGTTCTACCTTTTCATTCATCATTCCTCGTCGTCTATAGTTTCTAATTTTTTCCCAAATTTGAACTTGAAGCTTTCTTAATCGTTTCCTTTGCATTGTAACCACTTCCTCATCGACTACTACTTACTAACACTTAGAGTGAGCGACGCCTGCATTAGACTGATTTGCATGAAATGACACATGTCACTCTCGGGACTCTTATACGATGGTGTTAAAGTCAGATTAATTCACTAGATGAAGAAAATTATTGATATTTGATCTTTCAGTGTTAAGAAATGATGTAGATTGCTAAAAAAATGATTTTTCTTTGTAACACAATAAGCCGTCAGATTTTTAATAAACAATCCAGTAAACTTGGCGAAACGACATTTGAAGCTACTCGACAATAATCAATCGTATTGCAAGGCAGTGAGCATAAAAAGTGCGATTTCATGAACTAGCCAAGGCTTAAGTGCGATTCGTCCGGCAGCCGCGCATCGTCCCGCCGGCGCTGGTGTGCGGCGAGGCCGTGGTGGGCGCCGCGCTGCGGGCCGTGCTGGCGCCCGACGGCCGCGCCGCGCCGCTGCTGCCCGCCGAGGGCGCGCTCTTCCTCACCAACTACCGGCTCATCTTCAGGGGCGCGCCGCTCGACCCCTACGGTACGGTACGGTACGGCCGCGCTCCTCACCGCCCGCCGAGGGCGCGCTCTTCCTCATCAACTACCGGCTCATCTTCAGGGGCGCGCCGCTCGACCCCTACGGTACGGTACGGCCGCGCTCCTCACCGCCCGCCGAGGGCGCGCTCTTCCTCATCAACTACCGGCTCATCTTCAGGGGCGCGCCGCTCGACCCCTACGGTACGGTACGGTACGGCCGCGCTCCTCACCGCCCGCCGAGGGCGCGCTCTTCCTCATCAACTACCGGCTCATCTTCAGGGGCGCGCCGCTCGACCCCTACGGTACGGTACGGTACGGCCGCGCTCCTCACCGCCCGCCGAGGGCGCGCTCTTCCTCACCAACTACCGGCTCATCTTCAGGGGCGCGCCGCTCGACCCCTACGGTACGGTACGGCCGCGCTCCTCACCGCCCGCCGAGGGCGCGCTCTTCCTCATCAACTACCGGCTCATCTTCAGGGGCGCGCCGCTCGACCCCTACGGTACGGTACGGCCGCGCTCCTCACCGCTCGCCGAGGGCGCGCTCTTCCTTACCAACTACCGGCTCATCTTCAGGGGCGCGCCGCTCGGCCCCTACGGTACGGTACGGCCGCGCTCCTCACCGCCCGCCGAGGGCTCGCTCTTCCTTACCAACTACCGGCTCATCTTCAGGGGCGCGCCGCTCGACCCCTACGGTACGTTACGGTACGGTACGGCCGCTCCTCACCGCCCGCCACCCGTCAAGGGCGCGCTCTTCCTCACCAACTACCGGCTCATCGTCAAGGGTGCGCCAGTCGATTCCCACAGTAAAAGGAGTATTTATATGGCTCTAGTGGTGCGGTCTCGTTATCGCACAAAGATTCGTTAGATCTTCGTGATAAGACAGAATTGACAGCCTTTGCGGCATGAAGTATTGCTCATTCGGATATGTTGCAACAAGGTATATGGTCGCGTAATCGCGACAATGAGGTCACAATACAATGTATTGTTATTTGTCCTGAAACTAAGATGCAAGGCTTGCATATTTGTTTAAGTTTTAATACCCATTATTGCTTTCTAAAAATATAGTCGTTACATATAACACTTATTATTGCAGGAATAACTGTCGAATTGAAAGTAATTATAAAGGATGATAAGTTACTACCTAAGTGTCAAATAAATATAAAAGATTATTGCGTTGTTTGAATCAATCTTTAAATTAACTTGTTTATGCGGGCAGCTTGCGAGCAGTCGGTGGTGCGTTCGTTCCCGCTGTGCTCGCTGACGCGCGAGAAGTTGGTGCGAACCAACTACCTTGAGCAGTCGCTGCAGGAGGGGCTACAGCTCAGATCCGCTAGCTTCCAGCTAATTAAGGTAGGTTATAGACTTAAATGTGTCCTTTCTATAATTAACTCAAGAGCTGGTTGTGTCTCAATATAGGCTACATTGCTAAATATAAATAATTTATAAAAGTCCGGCTCGAAGGACCAAATCTGCATGTGGGTAACCGTAGGTCTATCGCCCACCAATAACCGGGCTTCTATTTAGATTTTCCCTAATTTCAAAAAAACTCAACTTTTGACCGTCCCAGGGATTGAACGGGGCACCATGTGATTCCATAGGTTTCAATTGTCAATCAACGGCATATTTTTTACTCTTTAATTATATTATCTTTGATTGTCACGTGGCAGGTGGCGCTAGACGAGGAGGTGACGGGAGAGCAGGTGGAAGTGTTCCGCAAACAGCTGGCGAGGCTGCGGCACCCGCCCCACCCCCTGATGCACTTCGCATTGGCACCCCGGGCCCTACAGGCCCCCACTGCTCATCATGCACCCAAGCATCACACGTTGCGGTACGTCAGTAGAGACACCTAAAAACTTGGCTATTTTGTTTGGAAATCAAGAACTTTTTTAACTAAGACATCCTCTCATTCAAGATCCTGCATTGTTATTGTCCTTAGGCTCTTGGTCTTCAAGCTATCCGATGGTAAGCGAGGGTGGAAGCAAGCCATACCTATTCTGCAACTATCCCATATACATACAGAGACTGATCGTTCTACTTTGATTGGTGTTAAACCCGCAGACTTAGTAGGACGGTGGATATTTATAGTTCCAGTTCCAATAGTTCCAGTTAACCCGACAGACTGCTTCTACTATAAATCAAAGCGAAAAATATAGTTTCTGTCCTCGTGGAGTATCTATTAGCCCCCGGGAAGCCCGGACAAGTAAAAATATTCTTATATATTTTACAAATATTGCACTGACTTGGAACTAGAATTAACTCTGTAATCTAATTCTTGTATATCACCAGAAAAGACAACTGTCACATTCAATGACCTACCAACGTGCATTTGCATCGTCGCGTTGCGCTCATAAGTGTCTGAAGAAAAAGAGAAACAAAATGCAAAAGCCTGATAAATCGTCACAAGCAATATTGGGCATTATTATAATCACTATACATTTCAAAATTTAATGTAATTCATATACACGACCCATACCTATCCCTGATTGGCTACGTATTTTTACTACGATTTACTACGGCTAATCATAGACAGACATGAAACGGCCACACGACCCATACCTATCCCTGATTGGCTACGTATTTTTATTACGATTTACTACGGCCAATCATAGACAGACATCTGGTTTCATTGAAATCGCTCTTGGTGTCAGTCTGCTTTACGCTTTACTATTGGTGAATGAATGGAGCGGGGCGTGGTCTGACGCGATTGTCATCGTGCAGTGTGCAAGCGACTTTCGACGTAGGACTGGTAAGGTGCCAGTGTCCTCGATAGTACATCTTTAAATACCGCTGTAACTTTGCTTTGTTATTATTAACGAAGAAGAAATGGAATTCCTCTTGTTCGATGCACAGGGGCTTCGCGAAGAAGACACTGTTGAAGACCGCACGCAAGGCGGGCTTAAAGCCGAAGCAATCGAAGCGACAGAAGTACGTGCTGCCCTCGGCCGAAGCGAGGTCGCTTACCTCGCCACCCCTAATGGCGTCACTCTCCGCGGACACCTTGTCATGTGAGTGTCAGTCATAATAGCCCTTCCGACTGATTTTCGGTCGCCTCACGACCGGGAAAAGATCAGGTGCAGAATTCAACAGTCAGGATCAGTTAGTTCTTTGTATGAAATCATATACAATTTCATATAAATACTCCTTAAAAATAGTACATTTTTAATGAATGAATGAATTTATTGCTTATTTACTATATTGCACAAAGAACATCTTACAACAAATTATAAAAATATAAACACAAAAGGCAGCCTTATTGCTAACTAGCAATTTCTGTCAGGAAACCTTAGTGCTAAATAAAGATTAAAGGATATAATGGAGCGGGAAGTGAATTACATAATACATACTAACAGTTAATATAGAAAAATGCGAGCTACTCGGTCCGCAGCTCGCTTGCCAGTGGCTCGGCTCGCCTGTCAACTCGCATGACTGTTTACACGATGATAGTAGTTGCCCAGTCTCTTGCGAGTTTTCGCGAGGTCGAGTCAGCGGGATTTTATTAAAATACTATAAGCAGCAGGCCTATTCGCTAACTTCAGTTGCTAATTAGAACTGCCATTTTTGAAAGACACTTTATATCCATTACTGGTTTAGTGATCGTATGTGTTGCGGCGGCGTTCATGATAGCAGTAATGGATATTAAGTTCCTTTCAAAAATGGCAGTTCTAATTAGCAACCGAAGTTAGCGAATAGGCCTGCTGCTTATAGTATTTTATTAGAATCCGGCTGACTGGACCTCGCGAAAACTCGCATATTCAAAAATTCAAAAATTCAATTCAAAAATCTTTATTCAACATAGGCCTTTACAGGCACTTATTGACGTCAAAACAAAGCAAAACATTCTAATTTAAAGGAAACATAAATTTAACCTTGTATGTGCATACATCCTGAATATACCTACTCAAGATGTCTGCAAATACAAGTAGTAATGAAAAAAAAAAAAAAGTTGAATCTACACCATCGTGTATATCATCGTGTAAACAGTCATGCGAGTTGACAGGCGAGCCGAGCCACTGGCATGCGAGCTGCGGACCGAGTTGCTCCCATGTCAACTCGCACTGTGTAAACCAGCCATTAATTAGGTGAGTTGTCGACGGGTGTGTATGTGTTGTGTGCAGTGGAGGAGCTGGAGCTGGCGAGCGAGGCGGGCGATGCGGGCGGCGGCGGCGGCGGCGGCGGTGGGGGGGCGGCGGGCCGCACGCTGGAGCGGCTGCGCGAGCGCACGTACGCGCGCGACTGGGCGCGCGCCGGACTCGCCGCGCCGCCATTCCGACTCTCGCACGCCAACGCGCTCTACACGCTCTGCCGCAGGTATTTCACGGCGGCGAGATCGTTCTGCCGGTACGCAGTCCTGTGTGACCAAGGGCTCGGCGTGTTAGAGCTTGTCCAGTGGCCCAATTCTGCTAATAAGTTACAGCCGAATCGAAAACAACGACCAATGGGAGCGCGTAAATTGCCATTCAACCGTTCGATAACGTGATAATGTGGTGTTCTGGGTGGTGATTTTGTAACTCATCGATTGATCGGCAATCGTTATCAGACTCCATGATTTAATAAAGAAGATCGAAATTATGTTCATTAGCTATAAGTATTGGTTGATATGTATCTAAGTAGTCATGGTATATTATTCAACAAATATACCATGACTACTTAGACGACGACATTACAAAACGTTAAACATTTTAAAAATCAGTTTTAAAAAAACAGAATTATCAAATCGATGCGATAGTCGATTGCCGATGAGTTACAAAATCACCCACCAGATTGGTCGATCGCAACGGTTCAGCTTCGATTTGGCTGTAAGTTATTAGTGGAATTGGGCCTTTGATGAAGCGATTAGACACGCGCGTTTCGAATCGTGAGATACTAGAGGTTCATACGTTCTGTCCACATGTAGTCGCGCGCTTTGTCGCTCGCGCGTGAATAATACCTTACAGTGCTATACTGACTATATGGATGCACACGGCGCTACGCGCTGCGTACGTGGACCGTCGGTCGAGCGCGGTGCTTGCGTACCGTTTATTCACCGATGCACTTTGCAAACATATGAACTCGTTCGTGCTGCACCTACCGGTGAACCGACTGAACATATGTGCGTCTTATCGTCGTCAAAAGTACTTTTCGAGCGATCTCGTAGTGAACATGACAAATATATAGACAAAGAATGGCGCTCGTTTTGTTGGTCAAGATAGCACTGAATATTACAAATCGGTCGGTCAATACGTATCGTGAGGACTGAAGGTACGCACCGACAGTCGGCTTATAACTGAAAGCGGCCTTAGTCGGTATGTGACGTTATTGTAGATTGAGAGCTCGAGAACGCCGCAGCAACGCTAGACTTTCTAGTGATGAGTTATAGATAGCATACCGAGTACAATAATCACCACCTGCAGGCATAGCACAAAGATCCCGAGAGTATATTCTCGGTCTTTTTCTCTACACCGAAATGTCACTTTTAACAGTAGCGAATGAGGTAGCTATTGTTTGGTTTCGAGAAAGTGACAGTTAATAGACATATTTATCTCGGGGTCCTTCTGCTACGCGTGCTGCTGGCAGGCTTGTTTGAAATTTTAACGCGATGTAGTTCATGCCATTTTAAAATAGAAAAAATACGGGGAGACAATTTTGGTGAGCATAAGTCGTGTTAGCACACCCTCTGATTCACCTGTCAAGTTCAGATAATTTTTTTGGGAGAATTATAGTGCTGGCGTATGTCCGCAGCTACCCGGGCATTGTGCCGGTGCCGGAGACCATAGGGGACGAGTCCATGCGGCGGGTGGCGCGCTGCCACCGCCAGGGCCGGCTGCCCGTGCCCACGTGGCGGCACCCGCGGACGCACGCGCTGCTGGCGAGGTGAGCCTCCACTGTAGGGGACCAAACCAGTTTATGATGATAAATTTTGAACTTCAAAAATCATTCATAACGGTTCATATTTTGAATCATACGATTTTCATTAAACAGATCGTCGGCGTCGCACCATAAGGGTGTGATCGGAATGCTGAAGGCCACCCACCAGACGCCCGGCCCAGCGCAAAGCGGCACCGAAACCACATCCAGCTTGGAGCAGGTAATTTTTGTTACACTTTTTCAGATTATTTAACATTTCTTCAGTGTGTTGTCCGTTTGGATGTTCATTGGAACCTTTTGCAAGTTTGAATGGAAAAAACTTTAAATTAGCAACGATTTTGATAAAACTTGAGATTCATGCCCCTAAGACATTTAATTGAACACGTGTTTTATGGTTTATTGGAATTCACCCCCTTAGGGTGCAAAGTAGGGGTTGAAAGTTTCTATGGAAAATATTTTAAATCTACTGCAATTTCAATGAAATTTATTATCCGAGCTATATAATAGGCTACAAAATTATTTTTCCTACCGGAAAATATAAAATTCCCAAACCAAACAATAATAACGCGAGCGAAGCCACGAGCGGAATGCTAGTAATATATAAACCAGTGTACGTTAGTAAAGTTTTTTTGTGAAACGACAGATGTTTTTTGAAAGGTTCCTAATATTATAAAAAAAATATGTTAATTAAAAATGTTATTTGCCATACCAGGCGCTTAGATATACCAATTGGATTGTCGGTTGGGTGGTCTATTCAACTATATTTAAGGTAATCCGGGTCAGTTCAGGTTAATTACTTTAACCGGTAATTATTAATAATCACCGATTATTTACTCTGACCGTAACATATACACGGGAATGCATTTGTTCCACATAAAGGATTTTTAACGGACGTTAGAAAAGCGCTCGTGCGAAAGAGCTCTAATGAAGTTTTTTTTTGACGACACTAGGAGCGGTATCTGGCGACGCTCGTATCGTTGACTCCACCGCGCCGCGCCGAGCTGGCCGACTCCAGCCTCAGCCTGGATTCGCTGCTGCTGCACTGCGAGGACGGCGCGCTGGGGTGAGTCACACAAGCGCACACCTTAGTAAGGACCTTTGAAGTGTCATGAGAATCAAAGCTGTCAGGTGTGAGCTCACTACGCCACAGTTTAGTAGAAAATTTACCTACGCAATGACGTCATGCGATATTTCAAATCAATATATCAAGTCAAGTTGTTGAATACTTAAAATAAATATGTGTGTAATATTTCTTCCATTTCCCATATTCCGATAGCTGGTCAGTGTTTATCTAAGTATAGATCTGAAAGTTATACAACGCGACCTTAGGGCCGAAAAGTAATTAAAAAAAAGGATTTTTATTTGTCATACGCGACCATAGACAAAGTATTCATTTAAGTCCAATACATCCACATTTAGTGTATAAAAAGAAAAACTTATGACACAAAAACCTATACAGCCATATATCGATACTAATAAATAAACAAACTTTCACATATGCTTATATCTAATTTTTTTCAAATTTATGGAAGTATTTTATTAGTAGCTTATTAAAAACTTATATATAAATGCTTAAATATTGCACGTGGAAAAAGGCGGGGACGCCAATGTCATCGAACACAAATGTATTTTTGGAATATTAACGTTATTTTACTTTCCCCACATTCGAAATGAAAAGTAGAGCGTTTAATTCGGGTGAACATACCCCATTTCAGTGTCGAACTATTAGCGCTCTCAATTCGTTCGAGCGCCAAAATATCTCGACTGTAATTGGTGCTGCAGCTCAGCCCTTATTAACGATCTACTATTAGTAATCTACCAGGGGCCTTATTCTGCTAGCGTTAAAGCATTTGTGGCGTGTCAATGACGCTTCAATAGCATCGCTTTTTGAGATAGTTATTGTTGGTTAACCGAATACTAACTAATACATTTGTCACTATTGACTTATCAAGAAATTGTAGTACAAAATAAATTGCAGCAGAAAATGCGCATAAAAGCGAGAAAAGCAGTTTTATTGAAACGCTATCACGACGCGACAACGACGTTAAGATTAGCGGAATTAGGCCCCAGATCTACCTAGTTATTTTAAAAAATTGT
Source organism: Schoenobius gigantellus (assembly GCA_963935595.1). Taxonomy (NCBI): domain Eukaryota; kingdom Metazoa; phylum Arthropoda; class Insecta; order Lepidoptera; family Crambidae; genus Schoenobius; species Schoenobius gigantellus. The sequence goes on from OZ012541.1 coordinate 52,025,045, forward strand.
CAGCTTCTCTATTTGATGTGTTGTACGTTCTCGCACAGAGTGTTGCGCAATAGCGGCGGTAAGGGCGGCGTCGGAGTGGGCGTGGGCGTAGGCGCGGGCGCCCGAAGTTTCGGCCGCTGGGGCTCGCTCAAGGAGCGCCGGCAGCCCTCCCACCTGGACCTGTACGCCGCCAGGCACAGGCTGTCCGCCGCCGACGAGGACGAGGGTACGCACACACGGCTTTTATATCATTTCAGCCGGGAGACGCCCACTGTTGTTGGACATAGGCCTCCTCCAGGGATCTCCAAACCGATCGGTCCTGCGCCGCCCGCATCCAGCGGCTTCCCGCTACCTTCAACAGATCGCCGGTCCCCAACTCCCACCAACTCGCACTGGACCACCGATATTGGTCAGACAGTTGTCAACTAATAATTCATTTAAATATTATTGAATTCAACTGGACAGTATAATTAAAACATATAGTAATTATAATATATTTGATAATAACAATTTTCAAATTTACAATTGAACACTTACTTCTAAAAACTATAACTTTGTACGTAACGAAATTCCATAAAATGTAACTGATTTATCTTTTCATAAGATTAAAACACATGTAAAAAGACTCTTATGAGGAAAGGTTATTATAAAATCAACGATTATTTGAATGATGCCGATGCTTGGTGTTTATTTGTAGATATCACTCGTAACAATATAAAAACATTTAATTGTGAATACTACTTATTTCTACTACTGTGTATGGTAACGATATAAATTATTGTAAATGTTGACACTTCTGAAAAAGCTGAATATGATAAAGTTTCTTGCGTTTTGTTAGCTAAAGATCGATAAAATGATTAATTTATCACACTGTCTAGACAATTTAGCTATTATTATGTTAATAGCTGTTTAATCACACTAAACATCTCCAAATCTCCATGTGCATTATTTTTCCGCCGGGTACAGAACATTATTTTCTGTCAGTTTTGTGAGCAGTGCTTACTTTTTGTTGTGCCAGCATCCGGCGAGGTGCAGATGCGTCGCGCGTCGCTGTACGTGGTGTGCGAGAAGGGCTCTTCGCCTGCCCCTGGCGTTTCGGGCGTCGAGGTGGTCCCCGTGGAGTACCCCGACTCGCGGCAGACCAAGCACGCGTTCAAGAAGCTCATGAGGGCGGCCGTCCCCTCCTCGCCCCCCACGCAGGGCGCCGACGAGCCGGGATTCTTGAGGTCACTTTTTTTTCCACTGTGGAGTTCGGCCTTTTCATACGAAATCATGAGAATCGTTGTTCCATGCGAACGAAGGCCCCTGTTTCCGGCCTGGATAATATCAATAAATATGACCACTATAAGCATGATCCTGTGTTTTCCGTTTTTTATTAAAAGAGGTTTAGATCTCTTCACGGTGATACTACAAAAAGTTTTTAAACGCTGTCTTAAGTTGGACACTGTTCAAATTGCTTCTGTCTTTATCTATCCCTTTGAAACAAATGAAACAGCAGCGTTAAGCGTAATAGCGTAACTTTAGATAGCGTTTTAAAACTTTTTGTAGTAACACTGGAATTAAAAAATTGATATATTTTCTGCTGTATTTAAATGTCCCGCAAACAAATTTGACGAGTTTATATGTAAAAAGCAAAACTTTGAAACACTTAAAGTAGAAAACAGAGGACTACGAAACGTCTATTTTCTGTACATTTAGGTATTTTCGGTCCGAGCTGCATTTGTCTCTATCGCGCTCAGCTCGGTTGTTCAGGAGCACAGCGCAACAGCAATACATTTTACAAACACCTTTTTTTAGATTCTTTCGAGTGTCTCTTCTAGTCTCTCTTACGGCCGGTTGCAACAAATTTTACGTTTTACGATTTCGTAAAAAGTAACAGTAAAAGTCAATATAAATACGTAAGAATTGCACCATAATGTCTGACCTCTAGTTTTAATTTTTTTTTTTTTTTATCCTTTACGCTTAAGAAGGTTAAATGTTTGGCGAAAATTATATATTTATGTATTAAGTTGTTAATTTTTACGGAATCGTAAAACGTTAAACTTGGTGCAGCCGGCTGTGTTGTGTTTATTGTGAGTGCACAAGTGTGTTTCTTTTTTGGACGAAAACTTGATTTCAACGGCGTTAATGTTTTACGTGTCTCCAATGCAAAATTTCATGAATCTTGTTTTGAACTCTGCGTACGCGCAGCCGCCAACTGCAACGGGTTACGCAGCACATAGGAATCTAACTCTTTTAATTGCAAGTGACTAAAGAACAATGGCAAACTCCCTGACAAATTTTTGTTGATATATTTTTTTAGTGAACATGCATGAACAATATGCCAAACTATAGAGTTTTAATTCCTTAGTAAAATAAAAGCAGAATGAATATTCCACGAAGTTTGGACAAAAAGTTATAGACGCATAAACTTTAAGAGGTTATTTCTTAAAACCGTAAATTACGTCTCGAGAATCGAAATCCTTTGGCTAGCAGTAGTCAGCAGTCATGATAGGAGATCTCAGTAGTCCCATAGCAGTCAAGAGTTACTAAAAAACACGAAAAATCAAGAGCAAATACTTTAGTACGCAAAGCAACGCACAAACAAAACAAAACAGTGAAATTCGGACCAATCTCTAATTAGTCTGTGGTCAATTGTCATGTCATATAGACAATGCTTTCCGAATTGATATTTCGCGTCTTGGATCAATTGTGAGCGCGCTTACGCTAGCTGTGACTTAAGTTATCGCCATCATATAATAATTTTCTACGTTACAGTAATATTGCTGTAACGCGTAATCGCTGTAATAGCGCTGCCATGACAGATCTGTAACACTTATTACTCTCAATGGAATACTAATTTGAACCGGCATTGATAGGTAATCGGCAAATCGGACCGCATTGATTGTCGAAGGAACTCATAATTAATTTGTCGTACGTATAAATGTAACTATTTTTCCAGACTCATTCACATTTGTGTTTTTTGGAAAAATCATAAGATATCATTTTAAGCACATTTGTAATATTGGAATTTGTGGACGCTAAATAATCTGACGGATATTATTCTGCCAATGTTCTTTGTGTGACTTGTGGCATAAATGTCCACGTTCGTGTCTCCAGACTGGTGGAAGAGTCCGGGTGGCTGTCGCAGCTGCGGCAGATATTCCAGCTGGCGGGCGCGGTGGTGGACCTGCTGGACCTGCAGGGCTCCTCGGTGCTGCTGTCTCTAGAGGACGGGTGGGACGTCACCGCGCAGGTAGTTTTTACTTTTATCGTGTAAAGTTGTCATGTCCCTAAAAACACCTTCAAAAGTTCTCTTCGATATCCTCTGTGGAGAAGGAGACCATCATCGTGTGTCAAAAGAGTTTAGTTTTTTCTACATTTAAGTTTAAGTTCACTAAATCTCAGTACATTGAATGGCGATCACGGACCGCACCCGCGATCAAAATATCCAAAGAATAAGAGGAACAATCTGTGATAAAGTGTTACAAGCAAAAATAAGCTCTATTATCTTAACAATACGAATCAAAATGAAATTTTTGAGGCATCCAATATAGGCACTGATATAATTATGTATGCAGTATGTCACTGTACACATTTTTCTTGGATGCTGTGCTAAGTCATGACGTTCATTTGTTGGTACGTCCAGTGGTCACGAACTTGAAACGTCGAAACAATTCGAGTATCGTATGACAACGTCCACGTGGTTGCACTTAAATATAAAGCTCCCAATTCTCTATCGGGCACCTGAATACTATTATTGTTATTTCGTCAAATACTATTAAAACTTTGAGCGTGTCAAATCTGTGAAGACAATGTCTGTTGAATCTGTGAAACTTAGGTGGTGGATTGTCCCGACAGATCTCAGCGCTGGCGCAGCTGTGCCTGGACCCGTACTACCGCACGCTGGAGGGGTTCCGCGTGCTGGTGGAGAAGGAGTGGCTGGCGTTAGGGCACAAGTTCATGACGCGCTGCAACGTAGGGCCTGCACCGCAGCAGGGCTTCACGCCCACCTTCCTCATGTTCCTGGACGCCGCTCACCAGGTACCTACTGATTTCTACCCCCCTCGTACTCCAGAGGGCATATTACCGATCTCATGGTTTTGCAAATGATATCATAGTGCAAAACGAAAAACACGATTTCCGGGCAGATTTTTGATCATTTGTTCATTATTTAATGATGACATTGGAGATCGGTAATACGAAATGCAGCATTCCATGACTTCTTTTTCTCAAATTTATACCATGTCATACGATGAAAGATCCATAATTGGTCTGCAGGAGTCCATACCAAAAAAGGAAAAGTTTATGTTTGTTTCTGTTAATTTTGTAGATACGTACATTTTGTAGTTACAGATACTGCTACCACCACAGGCAACCTTGTGAATATTTTAAAAATGTAGAACCTGAAAACTGAAAAGCACTGCTTTCACAATTAATTTAAAGATAACGACAGATGATTAAGAAAAACGGGGCAGGTGTTGTCAAGAATGAAAATAATAAGTTGCGTTATTTGTGTTACCATAAGTATAGTAGGTTGAAAAGTGACCTCGTGGTTTTTGAGTTCGTTCCTATCATTAATCAGAAGTTGTGTGCTAACCAAGAATTAAAATATAAGTTGCGTCATTTGTTTTGCTATAAGTATAGTAGTTTGAAAAGTGACCTAGTGATTTTTTACTTTATCCCTATCATTACTTTATTCGCCCGCAGCTGCAGAAACAGTTTCCGCTGTCGTTCGAGTTCAACGAGTACTACCTGCGGTTCGTGGCGTACCACAGCGCGTCTTGCCGCTTCCGCTCGTTCCTGGGGGACAGCGAGGCGCAGAGGGCGGACCTCGGTCTGTTGCCCGATCGCCGCCCTGACGCAGCAAGGCTGGTTGGTATACTGCTACCATGTGACACCCCCTCCCCTCCCTGCAGCTTGATCGCACCAGGCTGGATGGTATATTATCAGTTACCACCCTTGTGGCACAGGGAGGTCCCCCCTGCTGCCCGACCGCCGCTAGGCTGATGTGGCACAGCGAGGATCTCCCCCAATACTCCTGGAATAGGCTAGATGAATGAAAAAAAATTATAGCTTTAATAGAAGCTCATTCATATAATAAACAAAAAGAAAAAATCGGTTTTTGAATAACTATAAAAACAACCAAGATATAAGGTATTAAAGATTTTTCTCTATCTCTTTCTAGCAAAACGGCAATTTACATGGAGTGTATATGGCCGTACTCAACAATGACGTCACGGTTGATGTCGGATCTCTCTGTCTAATCGCTTCCAAATTAACAGCTTAAAATGCTTGTATCTTATGAATTTCTAAGCCGATTTTAATTCTAATTTCACATGATTGCATCTTTTGCTACGGTATTTTAATATTTTATGACGAGATTTCAAAATAAGAACTCAGTCATCATCCCAATTACATGCATCTTGTTTATCACATGTCTAAAATTTAACTCGACGTATACGTCACAACTCGTTAGATGTTTGCAAAGAACAATACGCTATGGTTTGCGATCGTAAAAGAAGTCGATTTCCCCGAGTATTCGATTAGTTTAAACGAAAGCCATCGATTTTCGAAGAAGGCTTAGTTTAAGAGGAGATTTTTGTCGAACGTGCAGGGCGTGGAAACGTGTGCGAGTAGCGGCGACGAGGAAGCGTGCAGCACTGGACAGTCGATATTCGACTACATCGACCGCCAGCATCAAAAGGCGCCTATATTCTACAACTTCCTTTACACGCCTGACCTGGATAATCCGGTGAGAGAACACGTTAAATTATAATTAAGGATTGATTAAATGCAACCGGTCTAATTTGCAAAGTTCAGATACACTGCAATACAGAGTTAACATTCAATGAGGGCGTCACTTACATTCTATATAGCAATTTAGTTATTTGTTAATTTATCAAAACTTCATAATATTTTGACTGTCGCCACGGATGACTTTCTTATGAGCAAGAATTTAACAAATAATTTGAGATGACCAGAGACAATAAATTAACAGTCTGAATACAAGTGTTGCCAAGAATGAAAATGTTAGTTCCAATGTAAGTCATTTATGTGAAGCAACATCCATCAACTCAGATTGATGTAAACCAGAGAGTGTTTTCTTATGCGTGTGAGTGCGTTGTGTATAGCGACGAGCTGTAGGAGACGGCAAATCATGTCTCAACTCTACCATTATACATGCAGCATAATACCCATTCTTAGCGAATAAATAAATGCATTATGAGAAATTGATTACTTTGATGAGTGCTAACGATTATTATTATTTTAAATTTTTATGGGTCTCCCATTGCTGGGATATCCTTCTTAATGCGGACTTTTAGCCAAACAAAAAGAAGAAAGGAACAGTAAATTCAGTCTAAGGACAAAAATTTTCGCACTAAACGGCAAGCATTGAGGATAACAGTTCTTTGTAAGAGGATATAGGCCAGTGGGTGAATTTCTAGTGTTTTCAAGCTAGTGTACAATGATTTAGGTATGACACAAGTTGCAGAAATAATAATTTATGTGTTTAGGTTTTGCGGCCGGTGAGCGCTGAGAGCTGCCTGGAGGTGTGGGGGTACTACACCAGCGAGGAATTGGCGCATGGTGCGCCTTATGATCTAGAGGCGCTACCACCCGCCCCTGATCTCTCCGACCCTCAGCGACGATTGCTCACATATGGGTAATGACGTACATACATTCACGCATGCATACACGCACACACACGCGCATCTAACTAAATATGCGTACACGCAGGTTTATACCAAATACGCCGCAATTCAAATATTCAAATAAGCTCTCGCAGTCCTAATCACACGTTTCGAACTAAAAAGCCCAGTAAATATGCTAACAGCGCTATCAGCATTTCAGACAGGGAGGGAGGTAGTGCAATTTCGGACAGGGATTTTAGCGCGTATACTTGTCAAACCAAATGTAACATTAAAATTTGCTTAGGTTAGGTTATTTTGTGTACGATTGCGTCTAAGTATTTTTATTTTGTGGATTTTTAATTACAACGATGAACGCTCATCCAGAACTATATTATATTGCTATATTATGTTCATTTTGAGCCGGGAATACAATTACCAAATGTCCGACAGTTTGATTACATTTCACTCCAAATCATTACCGCCGTAAGTTCGATATGACGTAAACGATAACGTCACACGGCTGTACATCGCCGCGTTCCATTTCGCGATTATAGTGACCACTGTGACTGTGAGCGCGCTAACAGGCGGCCCGTTTCGCGACAACAGCGTTCACGTTGGATGTGATGACGTCATTGATTGCGTCACAAACAACGTTTACAGTGCTCAGGCCGAATTCGTCAGCACTGTGAGTCAAATGTCATTGTCAAGTTGACATTTTGTTTTGGTTCGCTAGTTCGATGGTTGAAAATTACTCTGTATTTGAATTGAAGGCAAAAATAAGCCAAATATCCTAAAATTTAATTAAATATAAGGAAAAAATGACGATATTAGAGTTATCAGTTTTTGTTGCAGAAGAAACAAAGTAGTTTACCTCAAACTGTCTCCTGAAGACGCTAAAAGAGCAGAAAATGGTAAAAGGTAGGCAAAGAAAAACTGCTAAAGCTTGGATATCACAGAATACAATTGAAATTACGAGTTAAATTCTTTTTGAGGTTATTTATATGTTTGTTTTAATATTATTGACATAAACGCGTTCACGATCATTCCGAAACGATAGCATGTCATTGGCATCATTATCGCGTCTATTGATTCGGTCCGTGCGTGAGCAGTCTGAGTACTGTGAGTAGTGTAATCTCGAAACGGAACGGGGCCCATGCCGGCTAACGTTAGCGTGCTTACAGCATTTCGGGACGTTAACAGCGATGATTGACAGTTACTTTTAGCCCTTTTCGGACCATCATATACAGGACGTTCAATTTAACACTTTACTTTTTATCAAGTTTGATAATCGTTGTGGTAAATGTTAAAGAGGCAGCGTTCTATACAGGTACGACAGCATATCTCGCAGTCTGCCGGATGCGTTCAGCGCGCTACTGGAGCGCATCCGGCGGCTGGAGCTGGAGCTGGGCCACCTGCCGCAGAAGTGGCGCGTGCGGCTGGACCAGCTGGAGCTGCCCAACACGCTGGAGCTACAGGTTTGCTTATTACGTTAAAAAAAAAGACTGGCTAACCTCATCTGCTTGTACTGTATTTTTTTTTTATTTTGAGGATAAAGGGGCAATATGATCTGACTATCCTTACCCGCTCATACATTATGAGAGTTGCAAGTATATGAATTGTCGTATTATAGGGGGTGCGGATTGAGTAATATTTAGTTAGTACGTCAGTTAGATAACTTTGTATAAAAACCTACGTATAATTTCACAACATTTCAAATCAATGTTTATACTTTGCACACGTCCTTTTTTCTTTTTACGTTTGATGTAAACTTTTTAAGAAATTTGTTTAATGCTAGAGCTCCACTTGCGTAAATGTTAGTGTTAACGCCTGCGTCGTAATACGCCTTATTGAATACGTAAAAAATAACGCCTTAACGTGGTGGCTACATCTACGGAGTTTGATTACAAAAACGTCTAACGCCACTAACAAGGCCGCACAGAAATTAACTGTGTAGTTAATTTGTCAAAAATATCGCAGGTGGAGCCGTAGCATTACTGACATAAAATATTTCCTGCTTTCCTAATTGTATGCCATTGTCTTTCCGATTGTGGAAAAATGAATAAATGTATGTACGTGCGTGTGTGCAGCGCAACGCGTCGATGTCGTCCGGCGTGGTGCGGCGCGCGACGCTGAGCGCTCACAAGCGCGGCACGTGCGAGGTGCTCGTGCTGGGCCGGCTGCAGGCCGCGCCGCCCGCGCACCGCTGGGCGCCCGCCGCGCACGCCGCGCCCGCGCGCTGCGACCACTGCCGCGACCTGCTCTGGGCGCCGCTGCGGGTGGGTGCACTACACACTACACACTACACGGCACACGGTACACGGTGCGGGGCCGGCTGCAGGCCGCGCCCGCGCGCTGCGACCACTGCCGCGACCTGCTCTGGGCGCCGCTGCGGGTGGGTGCACTACACACTACACACTACACGGCACACGGTACACGGTGCGGGGCCGGCTGCAGGCCGCGCCCGCGCGCTGCGACCACTGCCGCGACCTGCTCTGGGCGCCGCTGCGGGTGGGTGCACTACACACTACACACTACACGGCACACGGTACACGGTACACGGTGCGGGGCCGGCTGCAGGCCGCGCCCGCGCGCTGCGACCACTGCCGCGACCTGCTCTGGGCGCCGCTGCGGGTGGGTGCACTACACACTACACACTACACGGCACACGGTGCGGGGCCGGCTGCAGGCCGCGCCCGCGCGCTGCGACCACTGCCGCGACCTGCTCTGGGCGCCGCTGCGGGTGGGTGCACTACACACTACACACTACACGGCACACGGTACACGGTGCGAGGCCGGCTGCAGGCCGCGCCCGCGCGCTGCGACCACTGCCGCGACCTGCTCTGGGCGCCGCTGCGGGTGGGTGCACTACACACTACACACTACACACTACACACTACACGGCACACGGTGCGGGGCCGGCTGCAGGCCGCGCCCGCGCGCTGCGACCACTGCCGCGACCTGCTCTGGGCGCCGCTGCGGGTGGGTGCACTACACACTACACACTACACGGCACACGGTACACGGTGCGAGGCCGGCTGCAGGCCGCGCCCGCGCGCTGCGACCACTGCCGCGACCTGCTCTGGGCGCCGCTGCGGGTGGGTGCACTACACACTACACACTACACACTACACGGCACACGGTACACGGTGCGGGGCCGGCTGCAGGCCGCGCCCGCGCGCTGCGACCACTGCCGCGACCTGCTCTGGGCGCCGCTGCGGGTGGGTGCACTACACACTACACACTACACGGCACACGGTACACGGTGCGGGGCCGGCTGCAGACCGCGCCCGCGCGCTGCGACCACTGCCGCGACCTGCTCTGGGCGCCGCTGCGGGTGGGTGCACTACACACTACACACTACACGGCACACGGTACACGGTGCGGGGCCGGCTGCAGGCCGCGCCCGCGCGCTGCGACCACTGCCGCGACCTGCTCTGGGCGCCGCTGCGGGTGGGTGCACTACACACTACACACTACACGGCACACGGTGCGGGGCCGGCTGCAGGCCGCGCCCGCGCGCTGCGACCACTGCCGCGACCTGCTCTGGGCGCCGCTGCGGGTGGGTGCACTACACACTACACACTACACGGCACACGGTACACGGTGCGGGGCCGGCTGCAGGACGCGCCGCCCGCCCACCTTGACTCAACTTGTGTTGCACAACGCCAGTGGGGGTACTGAGTGAGGCCCTGACCGACTCGCTCTAGACGCAGTCAAGGTGAATGTGGCCTTGGGCCAACCCGCTGGACGCGGCCAAGGTGATTGTTTTGTACTTAAAGCGAGTTAGGAATAGGGGGCTAGATGCCCCGCCAGTAGGCCGCTGATAATTGATTATTTACAAATATGTCGAGTCCAAGTGAAGAAGAATCCATTGTATTGTATTGTATTGTAGTGGGCTCCCTTTTCGGCATTTAGACTCTTATTCGGTCCATTATGCGTGTGGGATGACCAGTTATTCTAACCAGCCCAGCTCCTTCCAGAAGCACAGAAGTCTCTTGGGACGTTCACAGGCTTCTAGGAGTGACCTCGGGTTGCCAAGGATTTCTGCCCGCTGTGTGGCTACTCCCATGCATTCCAGGATTACATGGGCAGCTGATTCTTCAGCGTCTAGACATCCTCTGCACAAGGGAATGTCAGTTACGCCTAGTAGATATAAATGTTTGTTGAGTGTAATGTGTCCTGTTAGAGAGCCTACCACTATTCTTAGTTCTAGTCGGTTTAAGTAGAGCAGTCTATTTGTCAGTCGCGGTGTAAGTGCAGGTATCGCTTCTTTGGACTGTCTACATGTTGAGGTATTTGCCCAACGGGCATTGTGTTTGTTTTGGGTATATTGCCGTGTCCATGTTTTCAGCTGGCTAAAAGGAATCGGCAGCTGTGGTACAGGACCAGCCACTATGCTTTCTGAACCTCTTTTAGCCAGCATGTCCGCAGCATCATTACCCAACGACCCACTGTGTCCTTTAATCCACTGAAGCGTAATTTTGTTGTGTGAAGCTGTATGCTCCAGTGCTTCATGGCATTCGTTTATAAGCCGGGATGTGATGATGCCACTTCCCAGCGCATGTAGTACAGCCATGCTATCCGTAATAATTCGAATGTTATAATTCGTTATACTTCTCATGACTGCGTTGGCAGCTTGCGTGTTAGCGACAGTCTCACATTGGAATATTGAGTTTCCATCGCCCAGAGCTATTGATATGTTGATGTTAAGATCCATCGAGAATACCCCTACGCCTGTGCCCTTCTCAGTTTTCGAGCCATCCGTGTATATACGGACTTCGTCGATTCCGGATTGATCTTGTTTGTGCTCTGAGAGCTGTATATTGTATTTCCGGTCGAATACATGCCTTTTGGGGATGCTATCACATGGTGCCGCTATTAGGGGCTGATAGTCGATCATCCTATTCCATAACATGGTGTGAATCCCCATTTGGTGATGCCACATTCCTAAGTGTTTTAATCTGATAGCTGCCATTGATGCCTCTTGTTGGATGTACAAATCAAGAGGCGGTTGGAGTAGTCTGCATACAGCCAGTAACTGCTGAGCAGGCTAGCCTCTGGAAAGATTGCAATTTTTTGATGACGGTACTGAGTTCGGTCCTCGGCCACCATACTATTGCACCGTATGTCACAATCGGTCGTATAACAGATGTATATAGCCATAGTGTGATCTTCGGCGAAAGACCCCATGTTTTTCCAAGTAGTCTCTTGCATTGCCAGAAGATTATGCAGGCTTTATTTAATTTGTGGTCTAGATGCTTATTCCATAACAGTTTACTGTCAAGTATAACGCCCAAGTACTTGACTTCATATGTAAGGGAAAGCTCGGTTCCAAACAGTTTAGGTAACCTTAGGTTTCCTACGTTTCGTTTGTTTGTGAACATAATAAGCTCCGTTTTGGAGGGGTTCACTGTTAATTCATGGTCAGTGCACCACTGTTCCACTATTCTTAGAGCAGACCTCATAAGATCACATTGGATGCTTTCGAAAGGCCCGGATACTAAGATAGTTAAGTCATCAGCATAGCCCACCGTATACAGACCTTTATTGTTTAGTCTGCACAAGAGTTCATCCACAACAATATTCCAGAGAAGTGGTGATAACACTCCCCCCTGCGGACAACCCCTGGCTACCACAGCTCTTGTTGTGGTATTGACGGTGAATTGTATAGCCCTGTATCTCAGCATGCTATCAATCCATCCTGCAATTGTAGGATCAACACCATGCTTAGTCAGAGCAGTTGCTATGCTGTTAAATTTTGTTTTATCGAAGGCGCCTTCAATATCGATGAAAACACCTAGCGTTGATTGTTTCTTAGATAGACCGCTTTCAATGCAGGATACTACATCATGTAGTGCGGATTCGGTAGATTTGCCCATACTATAGGCATGTTGGTTGGCATGAAGTGGTACACACTTTAAACACTTGTCCCTAATTTCCCTGTCGCAGAACCTTTCTAGCCCTTTGAGTAGAAATGATGTCAGACTGATCGGTCTGAAGGATTTGGGTTGTGTGTAGTCGCTTTTGCCTGGTTTTGGTATAAATACTACTTTAACTTCCCTCCATTTGTGTGGAACGTAGCGATATGCAATGCAGGCCCTGTAAATAGCCACTAGATGATTAATTAATCGCTCATCGCACCATATCAGTAGTCCCGGGAAAATTCCATCCAGGCCTGCTGATTTGTAGGGAAGGAAGCTGTTGATTGCCCATTTTACTTTATTTCCATCAATTGTTCTATGGGCTGTTGTCCAATCCGAGTTCTTTGGTTCTGCTACTGCCGGTTCATCCCACGTCGGAACATCTGTGATTTGACATTCCGGAAAATGGGTTCTTAGCAACATCAGATTTGGTGTACGTATTGTCTGGTTTTTTCAGATACCCTAGGCAACGCTCGGGTTCACTGCAAATAATGTTTTAATTCTTGTTGCCTGGTTGTTAGATTCAATGTTGGTACAGAAGCGTCTCCAACATTCTGCTTTCAAAATGCGGATCTGCTTTTTATAATGGTATTGGGCTTCTTTATATTTATCACAATCATGTTCTGTGTTCATGTTTTTTTTTGCCAAAGAAGAATCCATATTATTAACTCCACCGAAAATAATTATGGAGGCGCAAAGCGCGAGTAATATTTTGTTGCCGCCAAAGTCAAAGGATAAATACTTGGCGGCATACGATACTTTCATGCAGTGGCAGATTGATAAAAAAGCGCAGTCATTTTCAGAAAAATATTAATACCACAAGATCTTTTATTTTCCTCACAAGTGTGTTGAAAAACGTCGTATGATACACGCGCGCATCGGTCATTACGTACTCTGCTTTCTTGTCGCGCTCGCCTGCGGCTCGCGCACAATATCGCCTCGTACGCGATAGCCGACATAGCGCGCTCGTATCATAATGTACTATTGTTGGAATCGTCAGGCGGGAGTGCGGTGCGTGGACTGCGGCGCGGCGTGCCACGAGCGGTGCGCGGAGTCGTTCGCCACGCCGTGCACCAAGTACAAGGCGCCGCCCGCGGACCGGGACCCCAGGCCGCAGACCGCCAACAGTACGTTTGCTTTTTATTTATTTATTTACAAAAACCAACAGCTTGTTACAGTCTAAGATACTTAAATGTGACTATCAATTAGTAAAGCCAATTACAGGTTTTTGGGTTCATATCTTTAAGTAAATACGAGTTTACGAGTTACGCGTTTTAACAAAACATAAGTTATATAACAGAAGACATTAATTTTAGTGTGCCATCATTAATAACTAGGTTACTAAAGTGGAAGAAGTTCGGTGAGACTATTTAGACATCCAATTATGAATAGTTTTACATATGTGTCTCTTAGGCCGATATTAGACTATCATTTTTTAATCATTTATATATGATTTAATATCTATCAAATACTAGAATCATATTTATATGATGCTGTTCATCATTTTTACTTATTACACTCAGGTCATAAAAACGTCATATTTAATCATGATGAATTCCGATTTAGCCGCGTTTTCCGTTGGTATGAGTGCAATTTTATTATTTGCTTTAAAGATAAAGAAAACTGTTAAAAATAAAACAAAAAACAAAAGACGTATTTGGGTTAGATCATGGATAGCAAGGCGTTCAGAATCCCTCTCTCTCCATAACACTTTACTCAAGGAACTTAGAAGATATGAAGTCTTACAAAATTTACCTCCGAATGAATGATATAGTATTTAACTATATTCTGTCAAAGGTGGCACCAATAATATCTAAGCAATAAACTCTTTTTAGATGCCCAATTAGTGCAAAAGACCCAATTAGTAACTGTGAAATATTTAGCTACCGAAGAAACGTTTTCCAGCTTACAGTTTTAAACCAGAATTCCCCAACGCACATTATCATACCAGAAACATGTAGTGCATAAAATTGTTGTATATTTTTTCCCGTTCCCGTTTTCCTTGTAAAGACTTATCAATATTTTCGTTGTTTCGATATTCCAGTCGAAACTCATGGATTTTGAACATGCCATCCTCGAGAGATCTTTCACATATCTCTATTTATTAATCATAAAGTTAATAAATAGAGATTGTTTGCGATATTTGCATAGTTGAGGTTAAAAATGATCCTAATTGTACACAGACTGTCAAATAGGATACCATAAATATGATCATAGACAATATGATTCATATTTTGTTATTACACCATCATAGGTTTTTCATTTAAATATGATCCCTACATCTATGATCATATCTAAATGATAGTCTAATATCGGCCTTAAACACCGATTTAGACAGTGCAAAAATATCCTCGCTACCAAATTTTACGTTGAATGTGTTACATATGCGTGTGAGAGTTTCATTGCGAGCGTAGTTGGTGGTGCATCGTGGGACATGTAACAGCGGTGTGTGGCGGGTACGGCGAACAGGCGTGCTATATATATTCTGGGCAATCGATATTATCACGAATTATGTCAAATAAAAAACACATGTCTGCAATTGTTCTTCTCTCCTCAAGGCTAAAAATATTGTACTTGCGACAAGCTTCAAGATAGGTTGCGAATGAACATTTGTTTCTATAATTCAGATGTCTAATGAATATTTTTTGTATGCGTTCCAAACATTCAATGTAAACTTTATATTGTGGTGACCAGATCGGACTGGCATATTCAAGAATACTGCAGACGTATGCGTAGTAAACAGTTTTTAAAACATTTAAATCATGAAAAGGTTTACAGGAGCGTAAAACAAATTTTATTGCAACTAAGTTGGCTGGTTGGCAGTCACATACCAGGGGGGCTACCGCCTAACTCACAGCGGTCACTCGCTATCGCTTTCGTGACATTAGAACAATAGTTCAAATGTCACCTGTGACATCAAAACTATTGTTCTAATGTCATGATGACGATAGCGAGCGCTCGCTTTGAGTTAGGCGGTACGGCTGCGGGTATAAGTGACGGTGTCCCTTTACTTTTAACAGTGAGTTCAGATCAATGTTAATATTTGTTTACCGATGTTTATTTTTCACGGAAAAGCTTTTAAAGCGAAAAAAAATCATGTTACGCAATGTATGGCGCGCCCGGCTTCATTTTTGTTCCGCTCACACCGGTGCGTTGACGTTCGATGACCCAAACAGCTGATTCCGCGCGCAGTATGATGCCGCAAGTGGAGCCGTAGCATGACCGCGACATTATGCGCCCGCTTCGCACTCACACACTGCTACAGTACGTGCTCATGCACACGCATACACTGCACGCACAAGCTATTACACAGTCGCGACGGTTCGTGCTCACCCATATACACGCAGTCTGAGACAATATGTGCTCACACACACACGTATAGACTGAGACAACTTTCTCAAACATACATCCACAAATACATCCATCATACATCCGACTGTGACAATACTATACCCACACGCACGCACGCAAACACAGGCGAACACGTACACTCGTGCAGGCGAATACGCATACGCACACACGCACAGGCGAATATGGACATGCACACAATGTGGACATAATCATGCAAACACACACGCATGCACGCACACAGGGACCCCACTCATTAACGCACGCACACGTACGCACACAGGGACCCCATGCATGAACGCACGCACACGCATACACAAGCATGCAAACACACATACTCGTACACACACAGCGAGAGAGAGAGAGAGAGGCTCGTAATAATAGGTCCATCTTAAGAATGAAACCGATTTTAAGATGATGATTTTGACAGATGTTTCATACATTAAATGTCAAAACTGCATCTTGAGTTCGATCTCAACTTTGAGATGCATTTATTAACACGAACCATAGTTTGAGACAGTATGTGCTTACACGAGCACGCATGCTCACACAATCGCCTTAACCCAACGTTAAAAAACTGTTTGTTGCCAGGCGTGTCAACGCTGCAGTCGTCCTCGCAGCAATACTACGAGCAGTTCTCGTCGAACGTAGCCGAGAATCGAACCCATGAAGGCCACCTCTACAAACGAGGCGCGCTGCTCAAGGGGTGGAAGCAACGGTGCGTATTTCTGCACAACTGACGATGGTAGAAGTGTTATTCTATAATATTTTAATAAAATGTTGGACTTGACTTGCTTCAGATGGTTTGTCTTGGACTCCATAAAACACCAGCTGAGGTATTACGACGCGATGGAAGACTCGCACTGCAAAGGCTTCATCGGTGAGTTTATCGATATAGTGAAACGTTGACAGCAACGCATCATGAGATTTCTCAATCGACACAATATACCGGTTTTTTTTTGTATAATATGTCGAAAACAATGCCAAACTTTTAGTTAAAACGACTGGCTGTAAAGTCTTATCGCATGGCACGAACTTTAATTTTAAAATGTGATTTGATTAAATTTTTCACTTTTAAGCATTTTCTTTGAAGTTAGTTTTTGTTTTGTAAAATATTATTATTTCAAACTTTTTACTGAATTGATTAACTGCATAATTTTCATTTTGAGACGGGTTTTACAAGTACAAGCAGAGACCTAAATAACTTGATAACGCTTTACTTAAATGGTTCGAAAGAATAAATCCTCATAAATAATAATCAAACAAAATAAATAATCCCCATAATTGCATTGTCATCGGAACTTAAGGTGTATACCTCAGCTCAATCGGACACTGGTAAGTGGGTCAAATTTAACTTGCAAGATTTGACCCAAACAAACAGGGCTAGCTAAATAAAACCGTTTAATAATGCATAATTTTCGAAATGATTTAATTATGTTGCCTGAATTTTATCTATGTGCGCGTTGTTGATAAAGATGTCTGTCTTTTGTTTACCGATAATCAGAAATGTGTTTTCTTTTTTACTTTTTTGAACATTTTTAATGATGCTTGTGATGATGATGCTAAGAATGCGTGTGAATGTTGAAAGTATTTCAGCAATTTAATTCATTGCCCCGTAGACTTGGCGGAGGTGCTGACGGTGTCACCTGCGACAGCGGCACCCCCTCATCCCAAGAAATGCGACGACCGCTCATTCTTCGACGTAAGTTTTTATCTAATCACATTTAACATTCATTCACTGAATATATGATACACTGTATACCAAGAACTATTTATTTTTCAATTAAACTTTAAATCCAACATACAAGATGTAAATTTCCGAATGTATAGTCTAAGCTGAAATGACGCACTGCGCTCCTAAATTAGTTGATTATTTGTGCGAGTGCAAATAAATAAATAGAAAATTAATAACAACACTTCATCTGTGTGAGAGCGTTGACTATTCGGTGAACTATGTTGACTAAGTCTCGTGATAAATCCGATATTCCTTTATCGAGCAGCGCTGGCAGCGCCGCCTTATTATATGTAGCAATAAGACGTCCGCTCTGTCAAGCATTTTCCGACATTCGTGACTAGTTGGACAACAAATCCGAATTCCAGTCGGTAACTGAATGACCAATTTTATTGCAAGGAAATTGTCATGTGTAGTGCGTCCACATTTCAAGTTTGTCAATAATGCAAAAATTAAAAAAGTAAATATACAAAATAGTATAAAATTTAAAAAGCTTATAAATAATTATATAAAATTATAAAATGTATCTTTCTCTCTTCTTATTTCGGTTTGACCGACAGGGCCTTATTTCATAAATCAATAACCTAATTTCATAGTGGATCAGCGATAAAATATTGAGTAGGTATTAAGTACGGTAGTAGAACGCGTCATTTCAACTTAGATAAGCTCTACTACATTAGATTACCAAATGGTCATCTTTTTTCCTTCCTTCCTTTTCCCCTCAGACTGCTTTGGCAACTGAGTTTCGCAACCAGTTGTTAAAAATACGTAGAGAAATGGGAATCAATTAGAAAACCAAAAGTATGTTGTTATTGTAAGCGTTAATGTATTTAATACATAGAAAACAGATTATTGAGCTGCCAGTTTCCTTTAAAGCTACCAACAATAAAATCATCATCTCAGCCGCACGACGCCCACTGCTGGGCATAGGCCTCCCCCATGGAACTCCACAACGATCGGTCCTGTGCTGCCCGCATCCAGCGCCTTCCCGCGACCTTTACCAGATCGTCGGTCCACCTGGTCGGGGGCCTACCCACTGAGCGTCGTCCGGATCGTGGTCGCCATTCGAGAACCGTTCGGCCCCAGCGGCCATCGGTTCTTCTCGCTATGTGTCCCGCCCACTGCCACTTCAGCTGAGCAATCCTTCGAGCAATGTCGGTTGCTTTAGTTCTCCTGCGGATCTCCTCATTTCGGATCCGATCACGCAGGGAGACCCCAAGCATTGCTCTCTCCATTGCCCGCTGAGCGACCTTGAGCCTTCGGACGAGACCCATAGTGAATGGCCACGTTTCACTTCCGTAGGTCATCACTGGCAACACACACTGGTCAAAGACTTTCGTCTTGAGACACTGAGGTAATTTGGACGCGAAGACTTCTCGTAGCTTCCCGAAAGCTGCCCATCCGAGCTGGATTCGACGAGAGATCTCTTTCTCGAAGTTGGACTTACCTAACTGGACTATCTGTCCCAGGTATACATAACTGTCAACAACTTCAAGTGTAGTGTTCCCAATATTAACTGGAGTGGGTACAACATGGGCATTCGACATGATTTTTGTCTTATCCATGTTCATTTTAAGACCCACTCTTTGGGAAGCACTACTGAGATCTCCGAGCATGGTGTTCAGGTCTTCCAAGGTCTCAGCCATTAGAACTATATCATCGGCAAAACGGAGGTGTGTTAGGTACTCGCCATTAATGTTAATGCCGTGTCCTTTCCAATTCAGAAGCTTGAAAATATCCTCCAATGCAGCGGTAAAGAGTTTTGGAGAGATAACGTCTCCCTGTCTTACACCTCGCTGCAATTGGATGGGATTAGAGCTCTGGTTCTGGAGTCGGACCGACATAGTGGCATTTCCGTATAGGTACCTTAGCACCTCTATGTACCTATAGTCCACTTGGCACCTTTGGAGAGACTGCAGCACCGCCCATGTCTCGATCGAATCGAAGGCTTTCTCATAGTCCACAAACGCCAAGCAAAGTGGCAGATTATACTCCTCGGTCTTCTGTATAACCTGCCGCAGCGTATGGATGTGGTCTATGGTACTATAGCCTTTTCGGAAACCGGCTTGTTCGGGAGGTTGGAAGTCGTCGAACCTGCGAGCGAGACGATTCGTAATGACTCTCGAAAACAACTTATAAACATGACTCAAGAGTGAGATCGGCCTATAGTTCTTCAAGAGTGTTTTATCACCCTTTTTGAAGAACAGGATGACCTCACTCTCACTCCATGTTTTAGGCGTTCTGCCCTCGAGAATAACGGAATTAAAGAGCCTCTGGAGGACTTTAAGTATCGACTTACCGCCCGCTCTCAGAAGCTCTGTAGTGATTCCATCATCACCCGCCGCCTTGTTGTTTTTTAGTTGTTTGAGAGCCATACTAATCTCGTACAGGCTGACGTCCGGGATATCATCAGTATAGTGTCGAGTAAGCTTGGCTCTGGGGTCTCTAGCCTCGCTTTCAACAGGTGCTTGCGTGGAGTACAACTGTCCATAGAAACTCTCGATCTCCCTCAGGATCTCAGGCTTCGACGAAATGAGGCTACCGTCGTCAATCTTCAGCTGCGTCAGTTGACTTTGCCGAATAGACAGATATCTCGCAAATACCTTGGAGCCTTTATTTCGCTCGATAGCCTCTTCAATACAAGCCGTATTGAATCGGCGAAGATCGCATGTCAATGACTTTGATATCTGCCTATTAAGCTGCCGGTAACGACTAACATCCGTTGAGTTCTGCAGCCTCATTTCGTGTCTCCTATCCATAAGTTGGAGCGTTTTGTCGGAGAGTTTCTTTGTTCTGGGACGGCGGGTTTTAAAGAACTTAGACCCTACCGTACGGACAGTATCCACCACCATGTTGTTTAGATCGTCCACATTTAAGCTGTTCTCAAGGGCTTCGAAGCGGTTCTGGAGCTCGAGCTGAAACCTTTCGGGGTTTTGGATTTGCGCAGGTACTGGTCGGAGCGTAGACTTTATCAGTCGAGATCTTTCCAGCTTAATATTGATATTCAATCTGCCTCGCACCAGTCTGTGATCACTCCCCGTTTTGACGGCATTGATCACAGAGACATCATTGAATATGTGCCTTTTCGTCGACATGATAAAATCTATCTCATTTTTGACATTACCGTCCGGACTCATCCAGGTCTATTTTCGGCTTTCGGACTTCCTGAAGAAGGAGTTCATCATATAGAGGTTCTCCTTCTCCATGAAGTCCGCTAGCATCTGGCCTCTGGTGTTCCGGTGCCCAAATCCAAATTGCCCCATTCTCAACTCATCACCGCAACGTTTCCCCAACCTAGCATTAAAGTCCCCCATCACAACCGTGTAGTGGGTATTGTGGCTACGTATGGCTTCAGAGATCTCCTCATACATAGCCTCCACTTCGTCATCTGGGTGTGTCGAGGTCGGAGCGTAAACCTTTATGACATTCAACGAATATCGTTTCGATATTCTGAGTATCAGGTATGCTACCCTGGTCGACACACTCCCGATGGTTATTACGTTGTTGACGAGGGACTTGTGGACGATGAAGCCGACACCACCTTGGGACTGTTGGTCGCCCTCCCGGTAGTACAGCAAGTTGCCGGAATTAAGGATTATCGAGTCCTCCCCCTCTCTTCGGACTTCAGATAGACCAATGATATCCCAGCGTAGCTTACTGATAGCTTCTTCCAACTCCGTTAACTTCGCGTCCGTCCTCAGTGTACGCGTGTTGTAGGTTGCCAGGTCGAGTCGTCGTAGATGGTAGCCGGATCTTACCCGGGGATTCTTCGCACCCCCTGCCCTACCGTTACCGTAGCCGCTACCGTAGCTAGGCATAGCAGGGCTGCCGGGGACTAGGGGCCAATTTGTTTGTGTGTGATTCATATTGGGGGGGGTTGCCATAATCGCCACGCTTGGCAGGCGGGTTGGCGATCGCAGTAGGGCCGAGATCTAAGGAGACGCTGCTGCCCGTCTCCTAAAGGCCATATCTCCCTTAGTCGCCTCGTACGACACCCACGGGAAGAGATGGGTTGGTGCTATTCTAGGCCGGCACACACACGGCACCAACAATAAAATAACCGTATCCTTTTATTACGTTACTTTAAATGATAGTAGGTTTTTTACCGTAATTTTATGTGGAAATGAGACTCCAATATTTTTATAGAAAATCGATAATAAAATTATATTGTTTACAGTTGCGCACGAGTCGGCGCACGTACAACTTCTGCGCAGGTGACGCGAACGCTGCCCAGGAGTGGATCGAGAAACTGCAGGCGTGCTTGCAGTGAGCGTTTTTTATTTTATAGCCATTGTATGGCAAGGCAGTCTCGTAAATGCACTGATATACAAATTGTGATTACGTTAATAGCCTGTATACCACGAAATTTAGAACTACCGAGAAAATTTACGATTCAAATGATATTTCAGAATAAAACCAACCCTTTTTACAGTTACGTCAACTACGTTCCCAGCTCAACGCAATGCTTTTCATCGTGTAAAAATTATTAATAATAATAATTAATTGCCCAAATATATTTATTGTATCTACTACGACATTCGATACGGTGTACAGTAAAATTTTAACCGTCTGTTGGATATTTTGCGAACGTAGTAAATCAATATTTACGTATGGAGAGCTAATGTTTTTTTATTCAATTAAATTTTCTCGGATAGTTGAAATGTCACGGTATAGTTGCCTGGAGAAATGAATAAGAATCTATGAGAGATTTTTGTGACGAGAACTCGAATAGTTATTGAATAGTTAATGATTGTCGACTTTTTTGATTAATGTACAAATGTTATCATACAGGTAACGTTAGCCTAATGCAGTTTGACATCCGATTATGTTTTGATGTTACGAACCTGCATTGACTGGACGAACTGGTTCCAATTTATAAATAATAAATTATAGACTTGTATAAAGTTATTTAATACGACATCCACGTGTCTTTGTATCGATCTCGACTCGGCGTAGATGTATCTATCGTCTATACTATGAATATATTCATATTTAAAATATATTAGTTTAAACATAATCGTCTAATCTATATTTACATAGTGTATGATTATGAATGATATTTCGTTATGTTGGATATGTGTAAATATTTTATCTTACATGTTATTTAAAAGTGTGTTGCATTATGTGATTTCGGTTTGTATGTTATGTTTGTTTGATATTGGGTCTTATACATAATTATATCACTAGGAGATTCAAGTAGTTAATATGGGCGTGTCTCGTGCTCAAATTCTCAAAATGAGTTTTTTTCCTCTGTGGTCGCATGAATGTATTGTTTCTGGAACTTAATTAATAAATGTGGGATATGTATAGATATAAATGTTAAAACAAAAAACATAGTAGTAATATTTTTTTATAAAAATGTTGTTTTTGACAATGTTCGTTACTAGATAGAGCATTATTTATATAATTTAAATAGTGTCTGGCGTCTACAAATTTATTTTAACACATATATCTATATTTACATACCTCTTAATATATTAATACATATTACGTTATATCAAAGATATTATTTTTTATTACGGGAATCTCTTTGTAATAATCCCTTTATATTGTTACATGCATACTCATTGATCGATGTACGTTTGTAAATATGTTTTAGTTAAGTTTTGTGTTAAATGTCAGTGCAACCAGCTTTTAAGTGTTTTGTATGTATGAGATTATTCGTGCCAAAAATGCACCGAGTGCGTCAATATTATTGCTCACGGCTGGGTGAGCGGCGATTGTTGAATAGTTCCAATAATTATTTTTAAAGTTTTATTTCGCGCCATTTACATGAGATTTGTAAATATTTTCTTGGTCAGAAGTAACGTAATATATTCACAAAACAGCATTCCTCAAAGGCATATTTAATTAAATGTAGAGTTTATTTTTAAATTTCACTGTAGATTTTTTATTTATTTCAATTTGGTTTTACATGATGTTCGTGTTTTAGCATATCGCTTGACGTAACTATGACAGTTGATTAAAATAATTTAAATTATATTATAATAGAATCAAAAATTATGTATATTCCGCGACTCATGGAAGGTCTCATATCCATAGAGAATGTATAAAAATAATTATCACGGTGGCGGTGTTGTGCCAGAACTAATGTGCCAGAATCAGCCATTATTCTATTGCATGGGACTAGCGCGTCACGACTACCGGTCCTGGCGGGTATAAAGACGTGTCACGTGACATATAACTCAATTTATTTTTGTTCATTTATCATTTATATCATCAATTATCATTGCAGCTAATGATAGAGACCTTCCAAAAATATCATTACGAAATGGGGATCATAATCATCTTGTTTTCAATTGATCACATCCTCATAGAGATCCTAGTAATTTCTTAAAGTAAAATAATTAATAATGCTCATTTTCGAATTTAAATTACCAAATAAATCTTCTCATGTACCTTAGTGAGTCATATCAATGTACGTTGTAAGCTTCGCTTGACCGAACGATTGTGTGGACTGTGATGCCTATTGCTGTACGCTGTCTCGAATTTCTAAGTATTGTTAGTGCAATAATTTGTGTTCTAGTGAACGTTCAGTGTCACAATATAATATACTCCCCGTGTACAGCAGTAGGTTATAGACCAATGCCTCTGTAAAGTGCATTGTGTACCAACAAATAAACAATTTTATAGAATGTTTGGTTTTATTTTGACGCTGTGATGCTTATTTCAAGGAAGGCAAATTTTTTTAATGTCCGAATGCAGGCTATAAAAAATATTGCACAGTTTAATATAATAAATAAATAAATATTTAATTTTTGTTGCGTGACGTCATACTTAGGTAAATTTCCAGCCAGCTGCCAACCAGTCACATTGCAACGGGTAACCCTGTGACTCGTTGAGAAAAAAAAGGGTGACTCATTGGGAAAAAAAACAATCTCAATAAGACTATTACTCATTAGCACTTCTTTTCATATACTTAAGTAAAATTTTTATTACCACCTATAACCAACTCGTGCACCTAAAACAGTTCAATAGGTGGAACGCGCAAGCGACAAACTCTGAAACTTAGCCGACATATATTCTGGACATTATAGCGGCATACATAGGTAGTTTTCCAATTACAGAGCATAATGCGACTCAGTGGCGCACAATGCCGAATTATGCTGATGCTAATTGGAACGTGAATTAGTTTTCAAATGCACCAGCAGAGTGCGCTAAGTTCAGTGTTGAAAAAAATAAATATTCATAGAGTTAGCAATAACCTCATTAATGTGTAAATAATGTGGTATACATAATAATTGGTTGAAAACTATTTCCTACGGTTATTTTAAGTAATTTGGATTTTGATTATTTCATTAACATTTTTTGTTTTGAGTAATTTTTGTACCTTCAGCCCTACTTATATTTATTTTTTTAACACAGTTTGAATTAACTTTGATTATTTCAAAAAAACTACAATGAAACGAAAGCTTTAACAATTTTTTAACAATAAATAATAATACTAACGATTATATATAAATAAAACATTTCGATCAATGCCAACTTAAAGAAAAAACACTTGTTAATTTTCTGTCACTGAGTTGGTATCGATTGCACGCATCACACGAAAACATTACTTTTGAGAGTGCTCGATTGTGCGAAGTGTTGCTGTAGTTGAAACATTCAACGTTAAGCATTATGCCGCATAATGCGCTCTAGTGCTGTAATTGGAAAACTACCTCGGTCTATTTAACACTTACTTTGCATGCACTTATTAAAATCAGTTTTTTTAAAGAAAGTTGTACGCGACTGTACATTACTTCAGATAGATAGACAAGGAGACTAGATGCCAAATGTTGCTTAAATAATAAATTCAAAATATATCAATAACTCATCGAGAATTTACGTTAATTTAAATATTAACGATTACTGTTTCATCACTGAATTCAATTACCTATTAACATTAACTTCTCATTGTAAGTACATACATAAAAAATAACGAAACCTTGCACATTTGGGACTCCAGGCTCCTAGACTATTTACCCAAATAAAGAATTCTTTCGTTCTTTGGATTGAGGCGTTGACAAATTCTGAATCTTTGAAGAATGTATCGACAAACTACCACTTATCTTTGTCAGTAAGCAGATTTTTGTTAGATGGTTTCGTTTTCGAGATCCAGGTGGCCCGGCTGGGGTAACGTTTTTCCAGCCGGGCCACACATATCTCGGAAATGCGCATGTCTCAAACTGTGGATCCTGTTCGACAAACTCCGACAAACCACCGCTTCACGTGTGGCTGACCCCAGCCGGGCCACAAAAATAAAACTGTGAAAATTAGATTGTTTGAGTATGTCGCTATAATGTCTAGAGTTTGTGTGTGGCTGACCCCAGCCGGGCCACAAAAAAAAGTGTGAAAAATAGATTGTTTGAGTATGTCGCTATAATGTCTAGAGTTTGTCAGAGTTTGTCGGCAAGTTTCAGAGTTTGTCGCCTGCGCGTTTCAGATATCTGTGTGGCCCGGCTGGGGATACGTTACCCCAGCCGGGCCACACAGATCTCGAAAACGAAACGACCTAGTGAAAATCTGTTTGCTGATATAGATAGGCGGCAGTTTGTCTGCTACATATATTGATCTGTGAGTTTGTCGGACAAGTTTGAGTTTTCATCGGGCTCGCGTGTAAGGGGGCTGTGTGGCCCAGCTGGGGTAACGTTACCCCAGCCGGGCCACACAGATCTCCAAAACCAAACGACATAGCGAAAATCTGTTTGCTGATATAGATAGGTGGCAGTTTGTCGTGTGCATTACCGCAGCAAAATGTTGTGCTTTAGAGAAGTGAGAGTATATCAAATAATTAGTTCATCATGAGGAGAAATTAGTTCATGAATAGCAAAATTTGTTCGCATTGTAGTTTTAAAGTTATTCGAGAAAAACAGATTTTGCTGGAGTAATGTTCGAAACGTTACCCTGGCAAAATCTTTTTTTATAAAATCGTTTCCATCCAGAACCAAATACATGAGCTTTTGTTGCGTATTAAATGTTTGTGAATAGCAAAATTTGTGCGTGTTGTATTTCTTAAGTTATTTAAGATTTTGCTGCGGTAACGTTTTAGGATATCCCAGATCTCGAAATCGGTTGAACATAGAAGTTTGAAAAAAATACCAATAATAGACCTTAATTTGTTCAAATTTGTTCAAGCATTAGTTTTTGATTTGCTTGATGAATACCAATGTAATTAAATGTTTTCAAAAATCAGAAAAAACGAATTTCTCAGTAAACCAGTACACTTACAATAAAATAAAAGGCTGTAACATGTACCCTTGGTACACCTTTATAACGACAGTAAACTTAGATTATGTAACTTTACGCAATATGAACATATAGAGAATTTTAAAAAGGTTTTTTTTAAGTCATCGAATACGCAGCTTCCATTAAACAAGGAAATATGGCATACTATGAACAAATTAAAATGTTCCATCAATAAACAATCCTGTTAATTCCAGCTTTGAATTACGGCTATTGTGAAAGTTATATCAAAAATAAGATATATCAGTAATTTGTCAATAAGCCGACCGAATTATAAAGGTTACGTAAAAGCGACCGCACCATACATACGGGTATACTTCGCAAATTAGCAGCGTAGTATGTGACGTAGTGTACAGTCGGGTAGAATAGTAATTCGGACAACCGATTTTTAAATATTTCTACCAGTTTTCTTTTTTGTAAATTGCAATCATGATAATCAACAGTATTATTATACAATTTAATGACTTAAGTATACAGTGTGGACACTTTCAGCGGGGCAGTAAGGAGAAGTACCTTATCCGTTGCAGCTACACGAAAATGGTTTTAGGAGACTATCCATAATTTTTTATGGAATTTTGATCCCCATTCACAGATTTTCAAAAAAATGTACAGTTAGCAAGAAAATAGCAATTTTACATAAAAACATTTTTTGATGCCAATCGATCCTGTTTCTAATACTGATCAAAAACTTCTATGGGATCAACCATCGTTGGAGTACTCAAAAAGTCATAAATTGCAAAAAACTTTTCCCGTACATTTTGTATGAAAATTTTACGCCAGTTTTTTTTGTGACTATGTTTTGTGATCTTTTTGTTGACTGAATAAAAAGATAAGTTTAAAAACAATCCAAATTTCGAACTCGTTATTATTAAATAAAAAACAATCTTGACAATTTGGTGATTAATGGATAGGATAGGAACACATGGTCCTATTTCTTGGCAAGCGCGTAGTCCAGATCGAACGCCTCTAGATTTATTTTTGTGGGGCTACCTGAAAACTGCGAGGTTTACAAAAAGCAATACGATAGTGTTCGAGAACTTAAAGACTCACTAACCACAATTTTGTATGGAATTTATCCAAATAAATTGTCAGCAGCCACTAGGTCGGTACAGAAACGAATCAATTTATGTATTCGTCAAAATGGCGGTCACTTCGAGCACTTGATATCGTAGGGCAAGAAACAGCAAGAATTTAAATACGAATAACATCAATAAGTTATGTTAGTTAATAAAAAAAGAAAATTAATACGCCTTCTCTTTGATAAGTGTAAAATTCTACGTGATTATTTTATTTTTTTGTATTTCAGTTACACAAATTCTTTACAAAATGTAGGGGAAAAGTTTTTTGCAATTTGTGACTTTTTGTGTACTCCAACGAATGTCCGATACTTAAAACTTAAACACAAATTGCCTAATAACGTTTGGCCTAAAACACATATCACCTAAAAACGAAATGCCTAATAACGTCAAAAATAGGTAGCGAGGAGCGAAGCGACGAGCATAGGTTTGAACATAAACCAAGCGCGCGAGCCGAGCGAGCGAAGCGAGCGTGCCGCGGCAGCGGCCGGCGAAGCGCCAGAAACGACTTTATGTGTATTCTCGACTTTATGCATACTTATTTAGGCTAAACGTTATTAGGCATTTCGTTTTTAGGTGATATGTGTTTTAGGCCAAACGTTATTAGGCAATTTATGTTTAGGTTTTAAGTATCGGACTCCTCCAACGATGGTTGGTCCCATAGAAGTTTTTGATCAGTACGAGGGCTGCTACTTATGTATCCGGAATATGAAATAAAAAACCAGATATGTATTTTTTTATGTTTTTATTGTTTTTCAAAGTACTCTCCCTGATAGTCAATACATTTTTGCATCCGTTCAAACCAATTTTTGTAACACTTTTTCCACTCTGTTTGGGGTATCTTCGAAACGTGCATTTTGAATGCATCGACGGCCTCTTCACGTGTCGAAAAACGTAAACCTCGTAATTTATTCTTCACAAAAGGGAATAAATAGAAGTCGTTGGGAGCTAAATCGGGGCTGTATGGCGGATGACCGGTCAATTCAATCTTTTGAGCTTCTAAAAACTGTGTTGTTTCGACTGACGTGTGGCAGCTCGCGTTGTCGTGATGCAGGATAATTCTTCGTTGTGGGTTATTTTTTCGAATATTATCAAAAACTTCTGCCAAACAAATGGTTGTATACCATTCAGAATTCACAGTTCTACGATTTTCTAATGGCACTGTAGCAACATGTCCATTGATTCCAAAAAAACAAGCAACCATCTGTTTTAAAGTGCTTTTTGCACGAACAACTTTTGTTGGCCTCCGCTCATCTTGGAACACCCATACCGTCGACTGCTGTTTTGTTTCTGGGTCATACGCATATATCCACGATTCGTCACCTGTATAGATATTATAAACAGCTTTTGAAGCACCTCGGTCATATTTTTGTAACATTTCTTTGCACCAATCGATACGGGCCTGTTTTTGTATAGACGTCAAATTGTGAGGAATCCAACGCGAACAAATTTTTTTTACGGCTAAATGTTCATGTAATATTTTGTGAATGCTTGTCATACTGATGCCCAAAGACGCCTCTATCTCACGATATGTGGCATGACGGTCTTTCATAATTAGTTCACACACAGCATCGATGTTTTGTGGCACAACGACTGATTTTGGCCGACCTTCCTTAAATTCGTCCGAGAGCAAAGACCGTCCACGTTTGAACTCACTAAACCATTGATATACGGTGGTTTTTGATGGTGCTTCATCACCAAAAGTAGAAACCATTTGATCGATGCACTGTTTTTGACTGAGCCCACGCCGAAAATCGTAGTAAATCATCGCACGAATATGTTCTCGACTTAATTCCATAATTACGGTGACGCGCAATTATCAAAATGGCGGCAAAGTTGTCAAACAATAGAGAGAATAATAAAACAAGCTGCATTCTACGACTAAAGAGTTCTATTTTCAAATGTAATTGTTCTTTTTTAAATATTTTTTTGTGTGTGGCCAGTTCCGGATACTTAAGTAGCAGCCTATGTATTATAAACAGGATCGATTGGCATCAAAAAATGTTTTTATGTAAAATGGCTATTTTCTTACTAACTGTAATTTTTTTTGAAAATCTGTGAATGAGGATCAAAATTCCATAAAAAATTATGGATAGTCTAAGACCATTTTCGTGTAGCTGGAACAGATTAGGTACTTCTCCTTACTGCCCCGCTGAAAGTTTCCATCCTGTATATTTAAAACCAAATTAACATTAAAAATGGAAATGTTGCCCCGTTGCCCCAATCATCGCGATAAACAAGACGATAAGTCACCACGCTAACAGGAATTGCCGTAAATGGCTATGTTCTTGCCGAATGAAATGATTGTTGAATTTCAAGCTAGCTAGTAGGGTTTCCTTTTTTAAATTTCATCTAATATTGTGTTACATGGTAATTAATCTAAGATTCTTCGCCAAGTATCAATTTGCGTTGCATGATTTTTTTTATACACGGTGCTTCATAATAACCAATAAATAATCAATGCGTTATCTAAAACTAATTATTAAATTGTGTTTACCCGTAATGTCATTCAACCCAAAATTTTCATGTAAATCATAGACATGATGATGATACTATGATATACATGAAAATATTGGGTTAAATGACATTACGTGTAAACACATTTTTAATAATTATTTTTAGATAACGCATTAATTATTTATTGGTTATTATGAAACACCGTGTATAGTTTGTTTCTCAGATCGCACAAACATGGCTCTGTATGAAGGATATTTTCATTGTCTTATTGTTCCCGGGAGTATTACGCGGCTCAACAGATTAATGTCACTCTACCAATCCGATGATTTTATATTCACGTATAATGTGCATGTGTGCCTTATAAAAATTATCTGTGATTTTTAATAAGTAAAAAATATCATTTGTATAAGACTGATTTTTAAATAAAAAAATGTCGTTCTCGTTTCATTATTTTATTATACCCTTTTTTTCGCAACTGTACTAACGAAACTTGAATATTATACCGTTCATTTAAAATGGTTAGCCTTATGTATGATGCGGTCGCTTTTACGCAACCTTTATAATTCGGTCGGCTTATTGACAAATTACTGATATATCTTATTTTTGATATAACTTTCATAATAGCCGTAATTCAAAGCTGGAATTAACAGGATTGTTTATTGATGGAACATTTTAATTTGTTCATAGTATGCCATGTTTCCTTGTTTAATGGAAGCTGCGTATTCGATGACTTAAAAAACCTTTTTAAAATTCTCTATATGTTCATATTGCGTAAAGTTACATAATCTAAGTTTACTGTCGTTATAAAGGTGTACCAAGGGTACATGTTACAGACTTTTATTTTATTGTAAGTGTACTGGTTTACTGAGAAATTCATTTTTTCTGACTTTTGAAAACATTTAATTACATTGGTATTCATCAAGCAAATCAAAAACTAATGCTTGAACAAATTTGAACAAATTAAGGTCTATTATTGGTATTTTTTTTCAAACTTCTATGTTCAACCGATTTCGAGATCTGGGAGATCCTAAAACGTTACCGCAGCAAAATCTGTTTTTCTCGAATAACTTTAAAACTACAATGCGAACAAATTTTGCTATTCATGAACTAATTTCTCCTCATGATGAATTAATTATTTGATATACTCTCACTTCTCTAAAGCACAACATTTTGCTGCGGTAATGCACACCAGTTTGTCAGAGTTTGTCGGACAAGTTTTAGAGTTTGTCGATCCGGATCATTTTACATTATATACAACGTGAAATAAATATTTCTATATGCACGACGAAAATATGCAAATGTGTATGTACATAGACACCTAGGTGCAGCGGCGCCGGCCGCTTTATATCACACGGTACAAAAAATCTACATTGTTTGGTTCGCCTACCCGCCGCTCTCAACCGATCCCGATTACGATGCCACCAACTATATTTCAGAGCTCACCTGCAGCAAAGTTGCTGCAACTGAGCTAGCTGGATCTCGAAAACAAAGCGACGTAGAGAAAAACTGTTTGCTGGAATAGTGAAGCGGTAGTTTGTCGGAGTTTGTCGAACAAATTCCACAGTTTGAGACATGCGCATTTCCGAGATATGTGTGGCCTGGCTGGAGAAACGTTACCCCAGCCGGGCCACCTGGATCTCGAAAACGAAACGACCTAGCAAAAATCTGCTTACTGACAAAGATAGGTGGTAGTTTGTCGATACATTCTTCAAAGATTCAGAGTTTGTCGACGCCTCAATCCAAAGAACGAAAGAATTCTTTATTTGGGTAAATAGTCTAGGAGCCTGGAGTCCCAAATGTGCGAGGTTTCGTTATTTTTTATGTTTTATGTACTTACAATAAGAAGTTAATGTAAAATAGTTAATTGAATTCAGTGATGAAACAGTAACCGTTAATATCAAAATTTATGTAAATCCTCGATGAGTGATTGATATTTTTAAATGTATTATTTAAGAAACATTTGGCATCTGGTCTCCTTGTCTATCTCTATAAAGTAATGTACAGTCGCGTACAACTTTCTTTGAAAAAGTAAGTTTTATGAGTTTTTGTTTGTTATACACGGTGTTTCATAATAACCAATAAATAATCAATGCGTTATTTAAAACTAATTATTAAAATGTGTTTACACGTAATGTCATTCAACCCAAAATTTTCATGTAGAGTCTGACACACGAAACATGAGCTTGGAAAAAAGCGGCAAATTCAAAAATTCTAGCTCTGGTAATACTGTCTACAGAAGGTAAAATACATTTTGATACTTGAAATATTCTAATATTTTGTTATTTATGTAGTAATTTAGAATGTCAAATTTGAGAAAGGATTGTCTTTTTCTCCTTGAATATAGTAGGAAAAAAAGGAGTTTATACTTTTTTAAATTAAATATTAGGTAATGTTTAATTTCAATGAACTTCCAACAATGAACCTTTTATAAGAAATCGCTGAATTTGGATTTCATGAATGTTAAAATTACTTAATATCTGTAATATTTCGACAGAAATAAAGAAAAAAATATTATGAAATTGTTTATTACAAAGTATCAAAATCACCATGTTGAACTAAACTACATGGGGACATTGTATCAGTGTTGCTACTTGAAAAAATGTCAGGTTCATGTTTCCTGTGTCAGACTATATCATAGTATCATAATCATGTCTATGATTTACATGAAAATTTTGGGTTGAATGACATTACGGGTAAACACAATTTAATAATTAGTTTTAGATAACGCATTGATTATTTATAGGTTATTATGAAATACCGTGTATATGCTGAAAATAATAATTTTTGTACGGGATTAAAACGGACATCGGACACTGAGGCGTAACATCGCTGCTACAGTCAGCCCGTGACCACGGCCGGTGAAACCTGGCCGAAACGTCGGAGCCAAAATAAGGTACCAAACGCGTTTTAATCCCGTAAAAGTTTTAGTAATCCATAAAGTTTATTACGAATTCATGCCCCCCATAGTGAAATTTTACAACGCTTTGGAAAGCTTGGCTCGATTTTGATTAAATGAAAACTATTAGTATAGTATTTGCACGAGTACGCAAATGAAATGCAGTAACTATTATAGTAATATTTTGATGTGTTGGTGTGACTATCATTATTAATGGATTGGAATAGATCCAACCTACTTTCAAATAAGAATTATATTAAAGTATAAAAAATAATAATGAATTTAATATGTTGCGAATACAATTCCATTACCTATCCATAAGATGGTTACCCATAAGTATCAAATTTTTTTCCGCAACATGGTGAGGTTTTCTATTTTCCTAAGTTTTTATACTTTTACCACAGATATTTTGATTAAGTCAATTCAATTAATTCATCTCACTTTTTTAATTCACAAAAGTCCATCTCAAGAGATGTAAAATCTATAGGAACACATAGATTTTTTTTCGTTGCACCATATATTTAAAGTATGTTATCAAAACAAACCAATTTTTTCTACTAGTTTTATTTTAATGTTTACTTGCGTTGATATAAGGAGTGGGTGGAGAGGGTAACAACTTTTAACATGAAACAATGAATTCGTAATAAACTCTACGGATTACTAAAACTTTTACGGGATTAAAACGCGTTTGGTACCTTATTTTGGCTCCGACGTTTCGGCCAGGTTTCACCGGCCGTGGTCACGGGCTGACTGTAGCAGCGATGTTACGCCTCAGTGTCCGATGTCCGTTTTAATCCCGTAAAAGTTTTAGTAATTTAAAATGCAACGCGAAAGTTTAAAAGTATATAAACTCTACGGATGCTTTTTACAAAAATTATTCTTTTCAGCATATACATCTAACAAACAAAACCTCATAAAACTTACTTTTTCAAAGAAAGTTGTACGCGACTGTACATTACTTCATATAGATAGACAAGGAGACCAGATGCCAAATGTTGCTTAAATAATACATTTAAAAAATATCAATCACTCATCGAGGATTTACATAAATTTAGATATTAACGGTTACTGTTTCATCACTGAATTCAATTAACTATTTTACATTAACTTCTTATTGTAAGTAAGTACATAAAACATAAAAAATAACGAAACCTCGCACATTTGGGACTCCAGGCTCCTAGACTATTTACCCAAATAAAGAATTCTTTCGTTCTTTGGATTGAGGCGTCGACAAACTCTGAATCTTTGAAGAATGTATCGACAAACTACCACCTATCTTTGTCAGTAAGCAGATTTTTGCTAGGTCGTTTCGTTTTCGAGATTCAGGTGGCCCGGCTGGGGTAACGTTTCTCCAGCCGGGGCCACACATATCTCGGAAATGCGCATGTCTCAAACTGTGGAATTTGTTCGACAAACTCCGACAAACTACCGCTTCACTTTCCAGCAAACAGTTTTTCTCTACGTCGCTTTGTTTTCGAGATCCAGCTAGCTCAGTTGCAGCAACTTTGCTGCAGGTGAGCTCTGAAATGGTGGATCGACAAACTCTAAAACTTGTCCGACAAACTCTGACAAACTGCCGCCTATCTATATCAGCAAACAGATTTTCGCTATGTCGTTTGGTTTGGGAGATCTGTGTGGCCCGGCTGGGGTAACGTTACCACAGCCGGGCCACACAGCCCTCTTAAACGCGAGCCCGATGAAAACTCAAACTTGTCCGACAAACTTCGACAAACTGCCGCCTATCTATATCAGCAAACAGATTTTCGCTAGGTCGTTTCGTTTTCGAGATCTGTGTGGCCCGGCTGGGGTAACGTATCCCTAGCCGGGCCACACAGATCTCTGAAACGCGCAGGCGACAAACTCTGAAACTTGCCGACAAACTCTGACAAACTCTAGACATTATAGCGACTCTAGACATTATACTCAAACAATCTATTTTTCACACTTTTTTTTGTGGCCCGGCTGGGGTCAGCCACACTATTTTTAAAGAAACTAGTAACTTATTTGAAGATATAAATCATCAATATTATCAAATTAAGTGTAACGAGTTAATTCCCTGAAAATCATTACACCTTCGGATTTTTTTCTAGAAGTTGTTTTTGATGAGTATCTATGGCATTTTTTTTAACGAGAAATGTTGATTAAAATTTGTTTTGGGGACATGAATATTCTCAAAAATATTTTCAAGAGTAACACATATTTCTTTTTAATACGGTATATTAAACAGGTTTTGCTAAAAAAAGTTTTAAGTAGGGCACGATGAGCTCAGCTCAGCGTTGTCAGCCTCTTAATATTGCTGTCGATATGAAATCATACATTTGGTATTTCTGACAATTCAGTGCCACTGCTACACGGGTCGAAAAACTGGCCTGGGTCGAAAAATTGTAATTCGATTAGTTAGTTACATCATTGCTAGGATACTATTGCTTTTAAATTCTTGTAATCATCATGACAGGCTGTGTTAGATATTAACACGTTTTCCAAATAATCATTCACGAAGAGCACAAAAGCTTTCGCAAAAATAAAACCACGAACATCATATGTAACAATTTATTTTACCAATATTAATAATATATTAACATATGTGGTCCAAAACCACCCTCTCTCTGATAATAATATAATACAAAGAATTTGCACATGAGGTTTGAACCCATAACAAAGAAAACAAGAGCTACACTAACGCACTACGACATGTCCGGTCAAGTGGTAAAACGCTTCCACACTAATGACTTCAATTACATTCACAACAAATATTTTAAAACGAGGTAAAAATTGAAAGAAACTAAACGCTTTTCATTATATATTAATTAATTATCTAGCCTAAACGAGGGAGCCGCGACATGTTGCCGCGCTCCGCTGCCGGATCATTTTACATTATATACAACGTGAAATAAATATTTCTATATGCACGACGAAAATATGCAAATGTGTATGTACATAGACACCTAGGTGCAGCGGCGCCGGCCGCTTTATATCACACGGTACAAAAAATCTACATTGTTTGGTTCGCCTACCCGCCGCTCTCAACCGATCCCGATTACGATGCCACCAACTATATTTGCAAGTTGTATCTATTATGACCTCCTTCATTGTAACTAAATTTTTACCTATTTCACATTTTAAATAAATTGTAACTGTTTACTGCAGTTAAAGTTATTTAAATCTTTTCTATCGAGGAAACATTAAATGACATACAGCATGTATATTATTTTTCTTGTCAAGTTACAATGAAAGAGATTTTGGCAACGCACTCGGGCTAAGGCGTGCTCTTTTTGGCTAAGCTAGATTCGGCGTCAACTATCATACTCGTAGGGGAAGTTAGGCCGTTCTTAATCCTCTTAACTTTAAAAATTCTTCGTCAAATTCGCACCTAAGTCCTTCCCTAGTCGACACCAATCAGTCCACAAACAAGGGCCCGTACACACGCATCATTGTTAACCTTAAGTTAGGATTAAACATTTTTGGTTACAACAACGTATCTAAAATAATTACATACATCGAAAAATATCCGTAACCTTCACCGTTTCCATGCCAACGCGAAGAGCCATAATAGGGAGTCGACGGAGACATTCGACAGTTGCGAATATTTTTATAAGATACACAAAGCTGTCAGATATCCCCATCCACTCACTTTTCACAGGTGTACAGTAAAATACAAATCGTGGGCAAATTCACATAGAAAATGTCAAAAATTCCAAATTTCTCTCCAAAAAGACAAAAGCCTAAAAACTTCGAAAATTTCAGTGACGGTTTTCGATGTGAAATATCGTTTAAACGATTGGTGAGGTACGTACGTAGACCTACAGACCCCGCGTCATGCCAGCAGAAGCTTTATCTAAAAGAAGGCGAACATTGGTATTTATCATTGTACTTATTAGTAAACGACCAATTGGGATGATGACTGAATTCAAATTTTTACGTCTCGTCATTAAATATTAAAATACCATGGAAAAAGATGCAGTCCTGTGAAATTAGAATTAAAATCGGCTTAGAAATACATTAGATACAAGCATTTTAAGTTGTTAATTTGAAGGCGATTATACAGAGGGATCCGACATCAACCGTGACGTCATTGTTGAGTACGGCCATATAAACTCCTTGTTAATTGCCGTTTTGTTAGAATGAGACGGAGAAAAATCTTTAATACTTTATGTCTTGGATGTTTTTATAGTTATTCGAAAACCGATTTTTTCTTTCTGTTTATTATATGAATGAGCTTCTATTAAAGCAAAAAAATTTTTTTTGTCATCTAGCCTATTGTAGTGATACGGAAGAGCATGATATGCCTTACTCAATAGCTACAATATTATATATACGTTTGGTGACACGGGGTCTGTCGAAATTGTTGTAGCGTAACAAACTCGACAAAATACTCAAGGGTTTAGTTAGACTAAATCAAATGACTCATTTATACCATAGAGCTAATGAGTTATAAACAAATACCAGTGACGCGATATCCACATGCAATATTCTTATTTTAGGCGATTTTAACGGCGATTAGCCTTTGTAAGAGAAAAATGACAATGATAAATTGGTATTCTTGGCAGTACTTATTTTTGATTAAGCATCTCATCCAATAATTTATTTTTGTAACATTAACACATTCATCGAGTACTTTGATGTCGAAAAACCGACAATTCCGGCCCACATGCGCGTGCGCACGTCACACCGACAATGAAACAATTCACACGTACTCACATCGCCACCGCAATAACATAATGACTACTCGGCGATTCGCACTTATAAAACTTATCTAATTTTATAGGGAATCTAGTGTCCGCGACACGTGGTCGAAACGACAGTGCGAGCACGGACCTCATAATCGACAACATTCGATTAAAACGTTCGATAAACGAAGTTACCTCCATAATACATAAATAAAATATTAAATTTACAATAAAATTATAATAAAGTATTGATTTTCGATACATTAATCTTGGATAGTTTGAATTTGAATTGTCGATTGAAAGGTACGCGCTCGCATCACACGGTCGTACGACTTTTACGGTTTCAGCACTCTGCTGTAGTGAAGCTAATGAACCCGGGAATGACAAAACGCAGTTGCTACATACAAACACTCGTGGATACGTATTACGCTTTGGTTTATAAAACATAAACAGGTACCATTTATATTCATCTATATGTAATATATTACAAAATCCTCATAATTCGTAACTTTTTACGACTACTATAATATTAAACAAAACACGCGTATGACAATGATTCATTGTTAATTCAACATTAACGTACGGTTTAATGGAAATACAACATTCTATCATTCCCAAATCCGGATATTCGTACTAAAATATAGCTCATACACAGAATTTTACATTTTAATCACTAAATCATGTACATTGTATGAATGATGTTCAAACTGGGGTGTATCAACGGGTATACGGCAATCGTATTGAACATAAAGATGTTTATAGTTTGTGACAATGTCATTAAAATGTATTGTTTTGATGAAATTAATAAATTTAATTTATAAGAGGCTTTGCACTGGACTTGGCAGGTAACAAAAAAAGAGAATCAAAGTTACAGAGAAAGATAACCACATATTTATTCGTTACTTCCATCACTTACTCAAACACAGATTACACAAAGCGGTAATTTGTTAGGAAAATAATGTGTGCTTTAATGAATAATTTATTTAGAGATGTAGAATTTAAGTGGAAAAAATTATATCCCTGATATAAGTATTTTCCGAGTTGATACTCAACTTTACGCCATTTTTTTAATTAGCTGCATTAAATCTGGGTCAGAATTAGCGATTTCTTCTTGTTAATGTTAATTTCAAAATCTGCAACATGTTTATTTGTGGAAGAATACTGGCCCCCTTAGATCTGTTAATTAACGGCCAGTCCAAAGCAGATCATTCGACCTGGAAATTGGGGTTTGAATTGGCAAATCTCTGTCATCTTTTGGCTCTATCTATCGACACAAATATGAAAGCATATACAATGCCATTACGCCATTAGCAAAAGATATTGCATTTTCACATTACTACAAGAGTAAGGCTACTTTTGCGCCAATCTTTTTATCTCGGTCTTACTGTCTACACAGCGTGGATTCAATAAATTAGACGCTATCAAATATTGCACAGTGTTTCAATTATTATTGACTGGGTGACGAAAAAATCACATACAATAAGATACATTTTACGATGTCGTACACCTGTTTATACACAATAATATGGCGAATGTTCAATAGTGTTTGCACGTGAGCGTCTGATCAGTCGATAAAATTTTAACAGTTTACAATTATTATTTTATACTCAATACGTACAGAAAGATCCTTATCAAGCTATACTGTTTGACCTTTGGAACGTTCTTATGTCCCTTGTAATAGTGGCGGTTTTCGTAGTATAAATGTAAAGTTTGAATGGGAGCTTACTGTACAATATAATATGTATATACCCTCAATAGAATACATAATATTTTATTTATTTTACATGCTCGAAATAATTAAGGCAACAATTTTATTTAAAACCATTCCTAAAATGAGGCCAAAACCTAGGCCATTCCTATAAGGCGACAGTGCTTGACAGCAACTTGGAAGATTTAAAATTATTATTTACACAGTCGATAAATAAGTGTTTTCGTCATATTGTGAATTTAAGACTGTTTAGGAGTTGTGGACGCAGAGGTGGAGACATATAAATAGTAGCAGTATTTTTAATACAATTGTTTTATTAAATCGTCATCGTTTACGCCCAATACATTTGGCAATATACTATTTGGCTGTTTTGAAGAACTAGACATACAATTTCGTGTAATAAATATCGCAGTCAAAACTTTGCTCGGCGCGACGAGAGAGCAGAATTTTCCTTCAGTCTCATTTCGTTCACACGTGGCGGGCAACGCCTCGCAAAGACAGTGTTCAGTAAAACACTGCAGAAATGCTTTAAGAAATGCACTTAAAAGAAAGAAATAGTTCGTTTATAGTACATCAACGGTTTTCTATTATTTCTAGTATAAAAACGTAATGTGTCAAACATTAAGACACGAATGGAAAAACAAACACGAGCAAAACTTTATTTCACAAACGTACTATGTAAAACTTACGACAATGTATTATTCTGTATCTCGATGATAAAATTCTCTACCTCTGCGCCATAGACAATTTTATCGAGCGACAGACGCAAGTATCGACGAGGTTGCCGACAATCGTGCACCACTACTAATGGTCGTTATTCTGCGCTAGTGTCCCACCGGTTCCACGTAGTTTGCGGGATAGAGGCCCACGCGCCCGTCCTTGCGACCCTTGCACCACCCCTGTTCGTCCTCGTCCTCTAACTTTTCGAATAGGTCCCCTGGAAACATACATAACATCGTTCATAGATATAGTGCATTCAGACGGGAGATGGCAAGGCTTGGCGAACCCCTCTGCCAATTTACGTTGACCATAATTACGACCATACACGTTATATAAAACGAGTTGACGCGCGGCCGCTGCCATTAGGTGTCGTTTCGTATCGCAAGTAAGAGCTCGTAAAAAATGGTTAATTGTGCAGTTTCCTCTTGTAAAAGGCTATCCAGTAACTCAAATCTTCAAGACTATGGCGTTTCCTATCACATGTAAGTATAAAATATACATAAACGTGTTTTATTTAAGTACAATTTTGAAGTAATTTTTATGGCGTTACGATAAAAAAATACAATGATACGTTGGTAGCTCAACACAGTACACGGGGCATGATTCGCGGGCACTTGCGTAGATACACGTTGATTTGTCGATGTGTGTGTGTTTCTTTATAGTGAGGTAATATTTTCATAGTGTGCGTATCTGTAATTGAATGCTAGATTTTCGTAGTGTGCCATGCGTGTTTACCTCGCCTCCCGCAAAATGTGTCAGAAAAATGTATACTGGGATTTGTTGCGTACCATATCCCTAGGCTAAATGATCTAAGTTCATAGCGCATGCGACACTATTGTTGGTATTTAGTCTTCTGACAGCTTACAAGGTCGATGATAAAGATCGACCGAAGTTCAATGACCGCGCAGACAGCTCTGTGAACTGTGACCTGAAAAAGCCTGATTCATAGCGTTGAAGCCTTAGACCATTTAAGGTTGAAGCCTTTTTGCGAGGTGGACTGCTTTTGCACACCGTGCCTGTCAGTGGAACATATAAGATAGAAAATGTTATTTAATATTAGATTGTGGCATCGCGATTATTAAACGTTTTGATGTCGGCAATTGTGTGAAGGGAAGAAAAAAAAAAGGGAAATTATGACAAACTAAATATTTAAAATGCAGTCAGATTAAGCGGGATTGCAACGAGTTGCTTGCTATACCTAGAAAGATACACTACTGTCCTCACTAGCGTTGTTACGGATGGGGTGCGAT
Organism: Schoenobius gigantellus; assembly: GCA_963935595.1. Classification (NCBI taxonomy): domain Eukaryota; kingdom Metazoa; phylum Arthropoda; class Insecta; order Lepidoptera; family Crambidae; genus Schoenobius; species Schoenobius gigantellus. Next base: position 52,066,638 of record OZ012541.1, read on the forward strand.
GTCAGAACACCTCCTCGTGGTGCACCCTGGGCAACCCGGCAGATTTTCTGCCGCGGGCTAAGAGTCTGACAGCTGCCCCGTGGAGGGGGCGTGGTGTGGCCGGGTTTAACCCGGCGGGCCACTTCACGTGGCCATGTGGGGCGACACCTCCCCTTCTTTTTGAAGATGGGGTTGTGTGTCGCCCGGGGACCTGCTCGCGGGTCATGGCGCGTTGCGCCTTGTGCCGTTGCCCCTTTGATCGGGTTGGTGCGGGTCCTTGTCGAGCTTCGGCATGTCGTTGTTCCGAGGCTGGGAGACTCGTAGAGCTCCGGTGTGTTGTTGTTCCAAGGACTGAGGCTGACCCGATCAGCGTGTGACTTCGGCACACTTGTGCGGCCCCCATGAGGGGGGCGTGGGATGGCCGAGTGCTACTCGGCGGGCCACCTCGTGTGGCCACCGTGGCCGCTTTTTGCGGTGGGTCGGCGCTTTGGCGCCGCTGAGCTTCGGCTCGTGTGCGCGGCGGTGGATCCAGTGGGGTCTGCCGTCGGGCAAGCCCGTTACCCCGCACTGAGCGGGGCCGGGGGCCTGGCGCACTGAGCGTCGGGCCGCGTGGAAGAAAACCACAGTAAAAAATTACCACCCGGAGTATGCCCCGGGAACTCCTCTCCATCTCCATCTTGGAGAGGGCGTGAGGGGCCCGCCATTGGTGGGCAGGTGCCGCGGACGGGGTTATGGTCGGTCTGTAAGGGTTCCCACGACCTCGTTCGGCAGCGGCGCGTCCTTTGGACGTGGCTGGGCTAGGCGCCAAAGAGGGCATATCGAGGGGTTTAGTGGGTAGTCGCTCGCTGCGGAGTCCCACACACCCTTGCCCCTGCGGGAGCTTGGACGGTGCGCAAACGCATTCCCCTCGTAAAAAAAAAAAAAAAAAAAAGGGTTGTTACGGATGGGGTGCGATGTCAGACAACCTCCTAGTGGTGCACCCTGGGCAACCCGGCAGATTTTCTGCCGCGGGCTAATAGTCGGACGAGAGGCCCCCCATGGAGGGGGGGCGCGGGTTCAACCCATCGGGCCACTTCGTGTGGCCGCCCGCTTCATGCGGGGAAGGGCGAAGTCCCCTTTTCTTGTCTTAAGAAGAGGTGTGGCTTTCGCCGGAGCCTGATGTTTGCGGCTACCTTTGGAGGTAACAGGGTAGAGGCGACGTTTTTCGCCATCGCGCTTCACGCCTGTCGGGGATTCTCCCAAACTTCTGCTCACCCGCGCGGCGGTGGATCCAGTGGGATCTGCCGTCGGGCAACCCGTTTCCCGCATTGAGCGGGCCGGGGGTCCGGCGCATTGAGCGTCGGGCCGCGTGGAAGACAACCACAATAAAAAATTACCCCAACCCCAAGGTGGCGTCTCCGTGCCGTGCGTGGCTGGTGGGAGACCAGTCCCAAGCGGGCAAAGGGAGTGCATCCCAAAATGCAGTCATAATGGAACTCGGCAAGAACGACAAAAGTCCCCAGGGGGTATCAGTCCCCCCCGTAGGACCGCGCGAGGCGGCTGCGGGCAGCCAGGCGTATCTGGGGCTGGCTAACCCGAGTTCCACCCTTCTTAAAGAATGCGAACCCGTTAAGAGCGGGCCACCACCGGTATCCGGACCGGCTGGTGGAAATTCCATCCATGTGACCGAGGCGGCAGGAGAGTTTCAACCCCCGACGCCGGTTCCTGGGTCGTCGAGGGGTAAAAATGCGACCGGACGAAAAGGAGGGAGAAGAAGGGTAGGGATATCTGACGTGATGTTGGATTACAATGCGCCGGATATTTTTCCTATCTCTGGGGAATCGGACTGTTTGTCCGAAACCTCACCTATGATGAGTACCACCGACAGCGGAACTAACACCCACTCCGCTCGTCGGAAGAGGGGCCGTGAAGATGCAGGAGACAGCGGCGATCCTTCTTTTGAAGATGTTCCGCTGCCATCCCTTCGAACTTCGAAGCCCAAAGGGAAGAGAGGAAGAGGCCGCCCACCAACCACTGGTGAGTACGTGGGGCTGGCCAAAGCAAAGGCGGAGTACCTTAGGCAGGAGCGCCTGGAACTTCAACTGCAGGCGGAGAGGGAACTCTTGGCTATGCCAATTGAGTCCCGGAGCACACGACGCACAGCTCCCGCACCAACACCGACGTCAGTTGTGCTATCCCCTCTGGAGGAGAGCGGAAGCGGCGACCCTACGCTCACTGTCACCGAGCGTATGGGTCGGGCAATTGAAGTTATTATCTTCATTGCGGAAAGGTCCCCTAATTTAAAAGGGACCTTCGTCAACAAGCTGAAGAAGGCGGCGGCGAGCCTTCGGGAAGACGCGAGGACGCTAGCGGCGCGCACTGTCTCGGACGAGACGGAGCGCCTGCTGCAGGCGAACCGCCGTTTAGAAGCCGACCTCAAGGCCCAGAAGGCCAGGATCGCCGAACTAGAGGCGAAGATGAGTAACCTTCAGGGGAGGAGTCTACCACCACATCCCCCCTCAACGAACCCGGACGAGACACTAGCTCTTCATAACATCGAAGAGCTAGAAAACAGGTTGATGGGGCGCATGGTTGCGCGACTCAATGCCAGGCTCGAGGGGTTAGAGCCTAGGCTGAACCCCGAGCCGCGCCTGCGCCCCTCCCTGAACCACGAGAGACGAGCCGAGAAGAACATCTCTCCCGCGGCCGTCCTAACGACGAATGCACCCGCTGCGCCCACAGCTCGCAAGCACGCTACGAAAAGCGCTCCCTCTGCGCTCGCGGCTTCTGCGAGCAGGCGCAAACCGCCTCGAAGGAGGAAACCTGCTGTGGAAAATACCGTAGCGAGGGAGCCATGCATACTTCCAGCGGCCCCATCCGACACGGAGGAGGCCTGGACCATGGTGGTGAAGCGCGGCCGGCGGAAGCGACAGAGAGGGGATGGCATACCAGCAGCTACCACAATACCGAAGCAGCCTCCTCCTCCCAAGAAGAAGGCTCCTCCTCGGCAGCCTAAACTGCGTTCGCAGAAAACGGCGGCAGTGGTGCTGTCACTGCAGCCAGGTGCCGAGGAGAAAGGCCATTCATATGCCGGGGTGATTGCGGCCGCCAGAGCAAAGGAAAACCTCGCGGAGCTGAACATAGAGAGTGTCCAGTTCCGTAGGTCTTTGACTGGGGCAGTCGTAATCCTCGTCACGGGCGAAGAGAAAGACGCAAGCGCGCCCTTAAAAGGGTAGTCGACCCGACTGTCGCGCGGGTCACCGTTCTCACCAAGATGGTGGAGATGTTGGTTTCCGGACTGGACGAATCCGTCCAGCCGGAAGAGCTAAAACAGGCACTCGCAAAGACCGGCGAGTGCCAAGTTGAGGAGGTACGGGTGGGGGAGATCCGCCAGGGCCGCTACACCATGGGCACGGCGTGGATGTGCTGCCCGGTGGAAGCGGCCAAGAAGATAGCCTCCGCCAAGAGGTTGCTGGTGGGATGGTCCGCCGCTACGGTGAAGCTCCTCCAGCCCCGTGAAATGAGGTGCTTCAGGTGCTTCGAGTCGGGGCACCTGAGAGTAGATTGCAGGGCAGAGGTGGACCGGAGCGCACTCTGCTACCGGTGCGGGGATGCAGGGCACAGGGCGTCAACGTGCTCGTCGAAGCCTAAACGCCCATTATGTACGGCGGCTGGGAAACCGGTGGACCACCGCCTTGGGGGTAAGACCTGCTCTGCCCCCAAGGCAAAAATCAATAGGAGAAGGAGGAGGGCAGCGCCAAATAGGCCACCCGAAACCTCCGGAGGGACGGAGATGGAGGCGACCGAGGACGTAGTCGGGGACCCCATCATACAAGAGGAGGCGGCCGCGGGAGGGGATCCCCGCGCTAAAAGTGGTAACCAACCCCAGGGCACCTAGTGCTGGGATATTTCGGGGTGAAGAGTGGCGCACAACACCAGCACCGCTGACAAAGCAGCTGAGCTACACGCCCTAGGCGTAGCGGGAGTCCGGAAACGGGCGCATTCACGGACAGGGGGTCAGCGCTGTTGTCCCCTTCCCCCTGTCTTGTGACGGACGGAGAAGCTGCGGGGGGTTTTTAGTGGGTAGGACCGGGCCGAGTTCAGCCTGGGGAGTCCCACATATCCTCGTGGTTTGGCTCGACCACGAGGAATGCGTAAAAACAATTTTCCCCCTTCCAAAAAAAAAAGGGTTGTTACGGATGTAAAAATGGCGGATCCGTGGATGCCCATGAGGATTTCAGTATTTTTTAGGATATATCAATTTTAAGTACACAAATACATGAATCGATTTAATTTTAATATTATGTTTTATTTAATCATATTTTCGGAACATAATTTAAATAGGTACGTGCTACTCTGGTCCCGCCCACTTTCTTTATATGTCGTTACTTGTTGCAGATATGAATACGCATCCGTAAAAGCTCCGCATTTAATGATGCGGATGCATATGTCTGAATTGATGGGAATATTCCGCATTTGTGGATGCGGATGCGAATATCCGTAACACGCCTGGTCCTTACTAGGGATGCAAAGTGTTTAAAAATATCGATATACACGGTTACTTTTTTATCACCCTGGAAAATTTTAGGGACACATAAGGACACATTCATTATTTTTTAAAAAATGCTCTCAGCTAGTGCAGCATTTTTTGGATTTTTTTGAAAATTAATATAAAATTAAGTGAGTTATTTTTTTAATCATATTTAAATCATTCTAATACCATGTCGTGAAGCGTCCCTTAAATTTTCCAGGGCGATAAAAAATAACCGTGTATATCAAATTAAGTTCATAATATTACATCGATATATCGGTCTAGTACGCCGATATGTTGATATTTTATCGATATTTCTCCTTTTTAAAAGCTTATTAAAATCCAATGTAGTTTTATAACTCCTCTACACGCTGAGCTATGATGGTGACCATTCGCTGTAGGTACCTACATTATTCTGGTTTACTATAGTTTTAGAGGGAAATTCGGAAATTTCCTTACTAAAGTCAAGATGATGGATGACCATTCACTGTACACTATTGACGCATCGGTGTATACCTCTGACACACACCACTCACCGCAGATTACAACAATAGATTAGAGTAGAGAACATAATAATTTTTGAGACTTCAGTGTTGCCAGTAACAGCATTTTTCACGTTTTTGTGGGTATCTTAATTTGGATGTTCGATATTTCGTCACAATATCGAGTTTTTTTTCGATACCGATATATCGATATCGGCGTATCGTCGATATCGATATTTATTTAGGTGTCAATATATCGATACTTGGAGCGTCGGCGGCGCTGTGGCTGCGGCACTGGACTGTGCCCCGAGTAGAATCGGGTGGCCCGCGATCGATCCTGCCATCTACCAATGTGTTTTTCGTTTCACGAATTTCATATATACCTACATTTATCTGACGCTCCTACGGTGAAGGAAAACATCGTGAGGAAACCTGCACACACCTGCGAAGCAATTCAAAGGTGTATGTGAAGCCAACCAATCCGCACTGGGCCAGCGTGGTTTGACTAAGGCCTAATCGCCCTTACAAAACTAGTTATTGTTAGGGTAGGCTCGTGCCCCTCGGTGGGGACGTATATGAGCTGTGACGATGATGATGATACCGATACTTATTGCTTTTCCTATATATCGTGTCATCCGTAGTAGTGCTCACCCTGTCTGAAGCTGAGCTCGTCGCTCTCGGCGCCCGTGTAGTCGTACAGCGCCCTCACCGGCACGCCCGGCTCGCCGCTGTCCGTGAGCGCGCCGCCCGAATCCTCGTCCCACTCCTCCTCCTCGAACGGGTTCTCCTGCTTGCCCTGACTGCCCGCCTCCTTCGCCGGGGACGTCTTCGCGCTTTTGGGCGCCGACGCCGTGCCGTTTCTACAATGTTTGCATTGAATTGCATGGGTTATTATCACACTGAATCGTCAATCGGCTCAATTTCAAGATGTTTTGACGTATTCAGTTCGGATGACCGTTATTAGTTCATCCAATTAATAATAATAATTGAATCAACAACATGATACAACATATATAGAATAATCACCAATAACGCTTGGTGATAATCCCGCGTTTTTGGTGTAGTAAGCCCCGTAAATGGGAGTAAAAAAGAGACATAAGAATAATAATAATGTAAGATTTAATTTCTTCTAATTTACAATGTAAGGTTCTTTGAAATGAATAAGATGGGATGGTTCTTCAGAGGATGATCAGGTGGAGTACCCTCACTGGTTTTGCTTTTCACTTACTTTCTTTTTACTCTCGGTCACATATAATTCTCGATTTAATTTTCATATTTGCAGAATCATCGATACCAAGAGGGAACCATAAGTAACAAATTGAATTGTCACGAATCAAATACCACCACTATGATTTGAAAGCTAGCAACATTATTTCGAAAACTGACATTTGGGACTGTCAGTTTACTCCGTTTAATTAAAAATTCGACTATAGTCTACGGGAATAAGTGTGAAACTAACGAGGCCTCCAAACATTCAGTCACTTCGGTGATGGCGTGCCTAAAGCGGGCGGAGTCGGGGCGCATTGTGAGTGGCAGCAGGCGACCTTCGGGCGGCTCGCCCCCGCTGCCGCAACTCTGACACGCAAATATCTGGAGCTGGTGTATACTGCGTAGGACAAGGGGTGTTTGAGGGACAAGGAAAGGGTTTAGTAAGATTTTTTTTTTCAAAAATAGAAAATGCAACAGATTAAGCTGTAAGGTGTGAGTGGAACGAACACTTCAGAATGAACACTGGATCTATTCACCAAGCCAAAATAAGGAGGTAATATTAACCCAACCTCCTACTCATTAATAGTTTGAATGTTCGAAATGATCAGACCGATAAGGTCGTTACGCTTCTTGTACAGACAGAGTTTGACGGCCTCATTCATAAAAATATTTAAGTAATACAGTGTCACTGTCACTTTGAATCTTATTACAGTGGAAGGACATCGAAAGTGACAGCAACATAATTGTTTAACTTAAACATTGCTTTATTGTATGAATATAGTCGTTAATATTAGGTCCTTACATATGAAATTGGCGTTTTGCCTTACTGGCCATTTTGATGTCAAATATCTCCTCTATGGTTAGGAATTCCAAATTTAAATTTATACAGCTATTTACTCATGTATTTGTGTTTCGACAATTATAATTCACTTGTTTTTTTCCTCAATTGTTTTGGACTTTTCAATCAATTGTTTTGTTTTCAACTTTTTTGGAGTCAATTTTCGCTTGGGGCATGGTTTGGCTGGTTCGGCAGGGTTCGGCCATTACGATGAGCGCTTCCGCTTATCGTACAGGACCCACTTTTCATCATAAGTAATGGATCGATTTAAAATCCCTTCATTATTGTGCCGGTTGAGTAATGCAACGCAGCAGTCAACGCGCGTTTTTTTGCTTCACTCAATTCGGGAGGTACCGACCTTTTAAGCTTTTTCACCTTCCCAATTTGTTTCAAGTGGATTAAAACAGTTTTATCACTAACACCGCAGCCTGCAGCTAACTCGGACGTGGTTTGCGATGGATCCGCTTCCACAATAGCCTTCAATTCTTCGTTATCAACTTTGGTCTCCGGCCGTCCACGGGGCTTGTTCTGCAGGTCGAAATTTCCAGAACGAAAACGTTGGAACCAAAAACGCACAGTGTTTCTTTTGCGGCACTGTCGCCATACACGTCATTAATCCTTCGAGCCGTTTCTGCCACGGTGGAGCTCGTACTCGTAAATAACGCGATATTTCAAGTTTTCCATTTTGTAAAGTGAGTGACGCAAAGAAAAAAAAACAATTGAGGAAAAAACAAGTGAATTATAATTTTCGAAACACAAATACATAAGTAAATAGCTGTATAAATTTGAATTTGGAATTCCTAACCATAGAGGAGATATTTGAGATCAAAGTGGCCAGTACGGCAAAACGCCAATTTCATACGTAAGGACCATGAAGCAAATACAAAGAGGAGGTGCCCTATCGCGTTTTCCGTATGAAATCAAGTGAAGCCGGAAATCGGGGTGCGGGGGGAGGGTGCGCGACGCCACTGTCACCTTGTAGCGAGTAGAATTACTAAAATGCCAGCATTATTGACGTTAACATAAAAGTTCCGCTATACATTACTAGGTGGCAGCAGTGCTAGTACAGACTAAAATGCCAGCATTATTGGCAGTAAAAGATACATTCGTAGGAGAAAGATAATTTATTAGGTGCTGTGTCAATATAATCTAAAAATAAAAATCGTTAAAACTGCTTATATTAATTCACGTGTTTTGTTTTCGCCCTTAATACATCCTACGTTTTCGTTAGTATTTTTACTCGCCACTAGAGGGCCTTTTGTGCTTTATCGGGACATTGACAGAAGCGTCCATGTGGCGTCGAACATTCTAGAAGCAATACGTCAAGTAATAAATTAATAATGCTTGTTTAATGTACTTACAAATGGAAAGAGATTTTTTTTTCGTTCACTTTGTTTCTGTCGTCTGTGTAACTTTTGCACGATAGAATACAACATTTCATTTTGTATTTAGGTAATTTAAAACTAAAATAAAAGAAGAGCGTACGACGTACTAATCCGACAGATAAAAAGATCGACTGATGTCAGCGCCTCTGGCGTTAAGTAGCTAAAACTAAAAATGCGTGACGTCAGGACTCTGGTGATAAGAGCTGGACCTAGATGCTTATAACATCTCCTCTTTGTATTTGCTTCATGGTCAGGACCTAATATTTAGCAGGTTGACGATTATTAGTAGACAAAAGATTCATTAATAGATCTTTTTGCACATTTAGGGATCTAATATAATGCAGTGTCCACGCGGCGACGGCGACGGAGCGGGAAATTAAATTACACACGCCTTTCTCAATTGGTGGATATAGTCAATCATAACTTTATATTTAACTTATTTTAGTTAACTAATCTTCTTATACCGGGTTATTTCTCCATCAGGAGCCAAATTTTGTATGCTTGTTTAGACAAACAAAATGAACAACTTTTTACTATGGGACCAAACTAGAAATCGCGAAAAAAATATCAGCTGTTCCATACATTTAGGTTCAATGGATGTTGAACATTTGTATGAAACAACAGATTTTTTTGGCGATTTCGAGATTTGTCCCATAGTAAAAGATCATCATTTTGCTTGTCTGAACAAGCACCCAAATATATGTATAAAAATGAAATATATAAAAATGAAACGCTGTGTGTTAGTCTCGCTAAAACTCAAAAACGGCTCGAGGGATTCTTATGAAATTTTCTGTGTGTATTAGAATAGCTCCAAGGAAGGTTTAAACGTAAAGTTGGACCCGGTAGGTGGCGCTGTAATCGGGCAGGACAACGTCTGCCGTGCCCACTAGTATCAAATATTATAATGTACATACGTGACAGCTATGGGCGCACTGATGCTCTTCTTGTCGATGGTATTGTTCGCTGTTCCGTTGTTTGTGGCGCTAGTGTTGTTGGGCACGGGCGCGCTCACTGGCTCTGTGTGGTTCGCCCCTTTGCTCGTCTTGTTATTCGTTATCGGCGGCAACTCCTGCGCAGCACACGTTTCACTTTTAAATTTCTATCGGGAATCTATTTTTAAAATAGGCTAATAAATTGGGGATATAAATAGTTTAAACATATCTCAATTTTATAAAATAATAGTAAATATAAAAGTAATAAATATTATCACAATTAATCATGCGTTATGCATAGAAGCAAAATCCACCATGCAACATCGATATCACATCAAAATAAATCAATATTATAAGAAGCATAAATAATGACCGTTCAGATTAAAATGAGAATGACCTTAGTACCCGATATTTTAAATGTTCGCTTCTACATCTAATTCGCATGCTGATGCGGCCGACTGTGTTAGGTTTCGCATTCTCATTTAAATCCCATGTGGGCCTAACCACAGCATACAAGCAACAATTCGACTCATACTACCCGCCACGGACTACCCTCAACCAGACTACCAAAGGTTCAACTTTAATCGAGGTAATTTGAATTTCGATCGAACTACGAACGATGTTAGAAAAATTGGTTATGATCGAATTTGGAAACATGATTTTAAAAGCAAACGACCGCATTGTCGGATTTGCAATTAGCGGGGTAGTTCGTAGCTCCAGCAACCAAACACTCCAAATACTTACTGCACTGTATATTGTGCTTAGCCCCATCTCAATTTAACAATTTAACTGGGTGGAACTTTGTGTGGAGATTATCAATACCTAAGAGACACATTTATTGGAACAAAATTATACTATTAATGTAACTTTTTACCATTAACTTCGGATTAAGGAAAAATCTTATGAATGTTAAAGTGACAGGAGATATAAACAAATATTTATTTTGTTCCAATATGTATGTTTCAGTAGACAACATTAGCTTAAATTGAATGTTAATCACAGTTCCTTTCACACAAAATATGTGTAAAATTAAAATAATTTAGGTATAGATATTTATTAAAAATTGCATACTTTTCACAACTGAATGTTGTCCACTTTGTAAGCGGAAACGTCTTTTGCACCATGCTTACAATACAATGCATTGTGAGGTGATGTAACTTCCTTAAAGATATTGCACTATAATTTCAAATTACACCATATTATTAGCTATTATTCTTTCTACCAACTGCATAGGCGTATATAGGAGGGCCCGGGTGGGCCATACCCACCTTAGCGTGTTCTAGTGCCCACCCCAGGATGTTAGGCCACTGATTCAAAATTCAACGATGGACGCCAATATACTGATAACTTTACACAAAATCGAGGGCCAGGCCCCCCCCCGGAAAAAAAACTCTAGATACGCTAATGATGAATCACAAACACGTACGCACGCACGCTCAGAGAAAGCATTCCTAACATCGACGTCACAATCGAGCAATGTCATTGGTAAAGCATGGTGCCAAGACTTCCATGATATAACCCGCGCCAGTGAACAAGTGTTATACGAATGGCGGCCGTGTTTTTGTAATTTGTAAATTATCTTCATTTTTCGCATGTTCAAAGTAATAATTATAATTTGAATGAAATTTTTATTTTGTTTTCATAATTAAGGTAAATTTCAAAGAAGTATTTAAATAAACTAGGCGCTTACAGATTCTCACTTGGCAAACGAACCGTGACAAGTTTAAAGAAAAATATTTTTAAATGTACGATTGGCTAGAGAATACGCATAGCCAGGTAGCACCGCCATTTTGAGAAGGCCGCCATTTCGCGAACGCTCGGCCTCTAGCCAGCTCATAAGGTGCAACGTACGTCCTCGCTGACGGGCCGCTGGTTGAGTAGCGTGATGGGCGCGGTGGGCAGACTCTCCTTTGACTTGCCCTTGGCGATGTCGCGGAACTCCTCCGTGTACTCCTACGACACACCCGCAGCCATACAGAGTACGTACACACCGGCACGTTGGGACTCGGCAGTTATAATTTTTACAGCGTTTAATTAAACGGCCGACAAGGGTACAGACAGAGCGGTCGCGGAAGTCTTTGCGCGTTTGCAACCAAAGGAGTCGGTTGCACATTGTCGACTAGGTATAATATATTTGGAGCTTTCTTTAAGACTAAGATTTGAATGGCAAATAAGTCCGAACTAAACGAATCTACAGTATCGAAATAATGAAAAGTGTTAATAAAATAAATATTAAACACTTTGTCAGGTACGATATTTTTGATCGATATATTTGCTATAAGCATAATAAGGTGATCCAGATTTCAGACTTATATTATCTGTAATAACCTTTCTCTTTCTGTCTACGTGATTGAGTGGTATATAGGCAAGAAAAATATGTATGAAAGAGTATAAATGAATTGGAGTTGCTAACTTTATCACAATGATACCACCTGCGGTAAAATTGAAAACTGATGCTTCAGTATTTTATTATAGGCATATTATTATTTTATATATTATAGTGTTTCATTCTTAATTCACCAATGTGACAGCGTTAAATTGACACAGCCAGAAAATATTAAAGTGCACATCTATTTTAAAAACACGTCAAGATCTGAAAGCTCCATTACAAGTAATTGAATAATTAAAAAAGTCCCAACGTCTCGGCACATGCTAATAGGCAAACAAAAATAAAGAAAATCAAATTAATGAAAACGAAATTCTTCACATCCATATAAAGCTTTTGTATTAATCTACACTGTAGCTGCTGCCACTTAACTGAAAGAACAGAAGTGAAGGGAACATGCTATTAGAGATATGAAGAGGAAAATAGCAAATAATTAGATTTAAAACAACTGTAAATTTTGCACAAAATCGTATTAAAAATCCCAGAATGGTTTATAGTCTCAGGTTATTATTAAACACATTTATTTTTACATCAAGAATTTACAATAAATGAAAATATCATTTTACGTTTCGACACTGAAAAATTTTTTTCGGTAAATTTAAATATTGGCAACACCGAAAAGTTTTATTCTCTTTGCGAAAGCATATAAAAAGAAATATTTTTGATAATTAAATAGCTTGCAACCGGTGCATAAATTATTCCCTGCACAGTCTGTAGTGCTCTTGCTTAAAACAAATTAGTACATCATATCCGCACTTCAGTAGATCCTAAGATTCTATCTCTTTCCATTACCCGGCAGCTGAAAGAGAAAAGAGACTCGTCTTGGGACGTTGGTTCGTGAGATGACGGTGACAGTGACGGTGCGGCTCTGTGGTCGTTACACCAAAAATGATTGTATATGAAATCTATTGCAAAACCATCAAGGTGTTTTTTCGTGCGCCACCGTTAACCATGCATTGTACCTCCAGGTTTTGTGAAAGCGTGTATGATCCCATTCGCTTCTAGCGCATGTTTGAATTTATCCTATCTCCGTATAATGTCCATAGAATTGGCCTCAGTCCAGTAAATATGTTTAATGCTTGCTTAGCTGTATTTGTTTAGCGGTGTTTGACCCACATAAATATATAATCTGTGTTTTCAAAGCGTGAATCTGAGACTGAGTAACTTCGGGAATGAGTTTGTTCGGCAATGAGATTCGACAAATAAATTCGCAGTCAACATAATTTTTCGAATGATCTTTAAAATTATTTAAGACTGTAAAGTCTATTTATTGAATTGAATATAATATATAAATACAAATATGGTACACAAAAAACAATGGACATGTTTTCATTTTTAACAAGGTACCTTAAATCGAAAACTTTTGAAAATCGAGTTTTTCAATTTCTAACATTTTAAGTAGGTATTGTTTTTCAGACTTTTGAAATGATTATTTAATGAAATATTCGAAAAAAGAACCTACAAATATATTGATAACCAACAATAAAGTTACCTTTGCGTTTTTAATAAAAACGTTCACTTTGACACCAACTTGTGAGCTTGTGCCAAATCCACGAGTAATAAATGTCAATTACACATCATTTATTCATTTAGTCAAAGGCATATACTGCTGAAATCCTCGAAATTGCGCATAAGCTCATTTAGAATGACCTACTTTTCAAATTAGTTAAAAGAGGATTTAGAATAAAAATTATGAAAAAATAAAAAATACGTGTGCGATGTTTTCCATCTTATTTCAAAATATCAAATAAAGTTATACAATAAAATAATTATGAAATCATGTTCAAAGGTGGACTTATTATTGGCGGAATGTTTACAATTTTGAATAATTTTAAGTAGTGTTTCATAATAACCAATAAATAATCAATACTTTATCGAAAACTCATTATTAAAATGTGTTTACACGTAATGTCATTCAACCCAAAATTTTCATGTAAATCATAGTATCATCATCATGTCATAGATATGATGATGATACTATGATTTGCATTGGTTATTTTGAAACACCGTGTATATTCCGAGGTATTACAAAAAAAGGATATTGTAAATGCAAAATTTAAGGAGTATAATTTTGTCACATTTTTTCTATTCCAGACAGATGCTCTAGCACATACCAGCTTATGAATGTTACACTAAAAATAAACATAGAATTCTGAGAAATTTAAAATAATTTTCATTCGTACAAATTATGTTAACGAATTTCACCTGGCAATCTCATCCGACCGTAGACTATACATCCTCGAAAATTGCAACAATGCATCGACTTTGATGTACATATAATGTGGTTTGTTCTGAGCGCAGCATTGCGGTGACTCTGATGTGGGCACATGTATTATATAATCTGTGTTTCTCGTCCGTCACCGGGCCTACCATCAACGGGTTGGCATAGAAGCGGCTGCTGCCGTAGCGGCTGCTGCTGGCGTCGGAGGGTGCCACCTTGTCCGCGCCGACGCACAAAGCGGGAATGTAGCGGCGCAGGCGTCGCCACGCGTCGCTCGCACGCATGCTTACTACGTAACGAATCGGCGTCGGAGTGGACGACGATTCCTCCTTGTTTCAACATTATACGTTTTATATGCGCACTATGGGATACTCGGCTAAAATTGTGCTGATGAATATCTGAGTTCGTTGTCAGATTTTTTTACTTTGATTTTTGCTAATCGCTCTGACGGTGGTATAACGTTCATATTTTTGAAGTAAATATGATTCAAGCGTCTTTACGTTACATATTTGATAGTAGAAATCTTTCGTGCAAAACGTAGTGATAAGAAACTCTATCCTTACAAAAGTATTACTTTTTATTACTTTTTGGCATTATAATACCGCATATTTATAGTATTTAAATCTTTGAAATATTTCACAATCTACATTTTCTATTTAATACAATGTTTACCGAAAATAAGACGCCTTTACCTTACCAGATAACTTGCTTCATCAAAGAACTATATACCTAGTGGTAGCTAGTTTGGCAAGCACAGAAATATTAATGACATAATTTTTACTCTACAATTCCAATTTGAAGAAGTTAAGATAAGAAATAGGTAATTTTCATGCCCAATTTCGAGACTAGAAGCCTACAATGCAATCTAACCTATGATAAAGATGTTGAAAGCGTTCAAAAGTTAATACGATGCATGGTGACGAGTCGATATGGACTTTTTTCTGTAATCATAATACATAAAATAATAAGTAATTACAGTGATCATACAAGTGTACTTTTAATTTATATTTTTCATTTATATTTAGGTTTAAGTTCTTGTAAGTTTAACCTACAATTGGTGAACTGTGACTCTATTATTCATTGTTTTGTAATGAATGAATTTCAACTTTCGAAGGACCATATCGACTTTTCCACACGGGATTAACAGACTATGCATATGGCAGGGCGGGGGGCATGTGCGCGGGCAGGGAGGCAGGGGGAGTGGTTACCTCGAACTGCGGCCAGGCCATGGCCATGTTGACACCGTGGTTGTTCGCCCACCACTTCAGGTCCTTTTGGTGGTCCGCATTGTTTACCGTGTGGTGGAATTCTTCGTATATTTGTGGTAATCTGGAATTTGACGTTTATCACATTGAATTTGACGAAACGCAATCCCTCTTATTACAAAACACGGTCTAAACTTAGTCCCTGTCTCTGTCTATGTCATGAAGCAAATACAAAGAGGAGGTGCCCTATCGCGTTTTCCGTATGAAATCAAGTGAAGCCGGAAATCGGGGTGCGGGGGGACGGTGCGCGACGCCACTGTCACCTTGTAGCGAGTAGAATTACTAAAATGCCAGCATTATTGACGTTAACATAAAAGTTCCGCTATACATTACTAGGTGGCAGCAGTGCTAGTACAGACTAAAATGCCAGCATTTCTAAACATGAGGTCGAATTGAATGTGCTACTTTGCAAGGTAGTGCCACGATCACAGAGGAACAGGGGCGCGTTCATGGCCTTCGCGCTAAGCAAAACTTTTCGTTCTAATTCCGTTTAAGACTTAGAGCAAATTTCAACAGAACAGCTGTCGAATTTGATGGTTGAAAACGGTCTAACGTTTATCCTACTGTAAAACTATTAAGATAATTGGATGATTTTGAGGCCATAATCTATTACGTCATCTGTTAAGAACGAGAGAAAAATGAGGAGTTCACGTGAAAGAGGGAGTTTATTGCTGCAATGCTTTCAACACGTCACCTCGAATTCAAATGACAACAACCACTACACTTTAAGGTACTGAACGCACTCCAGTAGACTTACTCTCGAACAAATTCCGATCGATTGACATTGGGATTGTAAATTTTCGTACGCTTGAGTAGCAACACTAGCGCCAAATTTGATCCCAATTCTAAGAAAATTATATAACACTGAGTTTGATTCACTGAAATCAGCGCAATAGTGTCCAATTTGGCGCCAATGCGCGGCAAAATAAGTGTACGAAAAATCACAATCCCAATGTCGATCGATCTGTATGAATTGGTTCGAGAGTAAGCCTACTGCACATCCTTACAGATTTTAAGTGATCGTTTTCGAATTCTTGCAACAGTCGCAACTTACGAGGGCTCTTGGCTGATGTTGAGGCACTTGTGGAAGCTGAACAGTACGTCCTTAAAGAAGGTGAGCCGCTGCGCCTCCATCTGCTGGCAGCGCTCGAACACCGCGGTCATGTCCTCCATGTAGCGCGGGTTGTACGCGCTGATCTCTGCCAGCGCCGCCTGGTACTTCTCCCGGTTCTTCGACACCTCCTCCCTGCATTTCGACACTCTCTCCGCCATTTTCTTAACCTGGAAAAAAAAATGGTTCCTTTGTTGCTTTGCTTTGTATCAAGGATTATGCACGGAACTCAGGATTACGCCTTACTCGGATATTTATTACATCGTAAATACATTGAAAACTTAGCGAGATCGTGCAGTAAATTGTGAAACTACAATGTAAGATTTAAAAGGTGACTTCTACCTCAAAATGGAAAATGGAGATTTTATGTATATTATATGTGGCGATCATGTATACCGGTTGATCAATCCAAATGGATCAGTAGGGAGAAGTCAGAAACTATGATAGATAGCAAAATCTGTTCTTAGGAACCATGGCGTCAATTTTAGATATAATAATAATGGCACTCAATTTTTTTGTAACTTTCATACATAACCGGGAATCGAACCTGGTCAAAATATCTATAAACAATGTTATAAATTATGCAAGTTTTTTCGTTGATTTTGTTGATGGTGTGAATCATAAGTCACAAAGAACACTATTTTAAATGGAATCTTGTTTAAATAATTGAAAGAAAAACTCAAAAATAAGACGACACGTTTAGCGCAGAGGTCGAGAGATCACCTACTGCGCAACGGGTCGCGGGTTCGATTCCCGTACGGGACAAATTTTTTGTATGGCTTACAGAAATTTGTTCCGGTCTGGGCGTATGTGCATGTGATATTCTATGTTTGTAACTGCACCCACGACACAGGAGAAAATCCTAGTGTGGGGATCTATTTTATTTAAGTAAATATTCAAAATGGTAGCCATTTTCCTGCATACTAAAATTAATTCTCTTGGGTAATTAATACAATATTGTTTCGTATTTTTGTGGGGTGCATCTGTTAAGATATTTTCTAAGGCTGTTGTTAAATCTTCTACAGTATCATTATTTCATTTGTAAATTTCATCTTTGACATCACCTCATAAGAAATAATCAAGTGGTGTAATGTCAGGCGATCTTGCGGGCCGTTTGATGGTTCGATCCTCGGCTATGTATGAAAGTTACAAAAAAATGGAAGTCATTCTAAAATCGACACCATGGTTCCTAAGAACAGATTTAGCTATGTCTCAAAGTTTCTGACTTCTCCCTACAGACCCATTTAGATTGATCAACCTGTATAGTGCATGGCAAACCCAAAGAAATGAGAAGTACCTAGGTCGGTTTTTTGTCCACCGTGTCTAATATAAGGAAAAAGGAGATTCAAATTAGCATTCCATCAAAATTTTCCTGCAAAACAGTTTTTAGTGTAGATATTTTTTGGAGTAAGCTATTAGGAAGATCTTGAGCTTCAACAACAAAATGAAGTTCTTTTCTATAAAACATAAATATAAATTGTTTTAACGATAAAGACCGCTTCGAAATGTGTCTGAGGTTTTGAACTAACGTCATCTTGTTGTAGTCATTAATTAAAACAAACTAAATTAATTTTAAATAAAACTTTCAAAATCGTTAAGAACTTCGCAGTTTTAAAAAGTAATTAGATTTCTGGCGGCTTATTTTCTCCCGAAGCCGAGTAATAGCCAACATTAAAGTGTAATTTGTTATTTGGACTAATTGCTGCGATATTTATGGGTACTGGCTGGCCTGAGGCGCGGTCGATCGCTTAGTCAGCTGTGTAATTTCAAAGTTATTTTGAAATTTAAGTTTTACGTCAATCCTATTACCAACGCACATTGATCTATTACATTTTTTATATTACAAGGGTGAAGAAAAGCATTTGGTCCATCACATGATATCAAAAAATTATTCCAGTCTATGGCTTTGTGTCCACTTCACCCGTCCGGCGCTGGTAGGTTATTTATAGCAATGGTAGGGCTGCCTGAGGCTCTAGAGAAATGCCACACGCTAACTTTTCCGCAGTCGTTCCGCAGAAAAAATGTATGGAAATGACATTAGCTTACGACAACCTCCATACATCTTTTCTGAGGAACGACTGCGGAAAAGTTAGCGTGTCGCATTTGTCTAGGCGGGCAGCAGAGTAAAAATTTATCTAAGTTACGTAAAAACGTAACATATTTCATACATTGTTATTTCGCCGACTGGTTATAGCCGACAACGACACGACAGTCACGTAACTAGTTTTACCATACCTCGGCGGCGGCTTAACTCTTTAACTGTCATCCCATCCTCTCCTTTCCTTTTAAGTACTGCATGTGCTGACTTGCGTCGTCACCGATTTACTAAGACTACTATACCAACGCGAACTAAGACATTTGGCCTCTACTGATTTCTATGTCGAACAATTAAAAAGTAGAATTCACTACCAGCGCACGCATTTCCTCGTTCTTTAACTCTTTTAAAAGAGGCGTAAAGAAGCACCTTGCAGGTCGTCATGGTGGGGGGTGGCTAGTGACGCTGCACTCTGTATCAAGGTTTTTGCTGATGCAGCTTTTTACAGTAGTATTAGCGCATGCTGATGCTGATGCTGATTTTTTCAAATCAATACCAGCGGCTGGTGATGCAGATATTATCATTACATTTGTTCACGCTCGAGGAAGAGCGAGTGGCGGCACTGCATTCTAGTCTGTGCAGTGACAGCTTTTTTGGCGGCCGGCCGCATGTGATATGTCAGTTGAGTCGAGTCGAAATGTCATGACATGCTTAGAGGTTATGTGCGGGCCGGAATAAAATATAATACACAATATTCAAGCAAATAGTGATTTGCGCGGCGCACCTAATATCGGGGTGCGAAAGCCCGCTTTGTGTTGTGCAAGGTATCAAAATCGCGTGTGTGAGTCGTGGTGGCCTAATAGGCCTTTGTAGTGCTCCGGTCTCCACCGGTGGATCCACTGCAGAACTTCAGGAGCCGCGACTTCCTTCGAGCTAGCTCAGGAAGTCCACCGGCTACGGAGGAGACGGACGGAGACAACGGGAATCGGGGTAAGCCACAATGCTTTCGATGAGCGGGTAGTAGGGCATCAGCAATCAACCCAAAATTCCTTACTCGGTGAAACGCCGACGTGGTGGAGTCTACTTGGGGCACCACCAACATTACTTAAGTAAAATATATCCTAATATAATATTATTGACAAGGTATATTGTTTGGAATAAAAGACAATTAATGCTTATTAATTGTAAGAGGTTTTATGAATTTTAGTATGGTTTATGGATTACCGATTTTTATTATCATACTATCCACGCCACACAATAATTAACTAGAATCCAACGAATTTACGTCGACAAAATAATAGATTGAGAGAAAACAGAATTTAAGTGACTTCTTTTTGGTATAACTGTCTTATTAAACTCCACCTGATTTGTGCAAGGTCCCGCCATCAACGAACAACGTTACATGTTGAATGTCAGCATTAAAAATCAGCGTCGATAGTTGCTGATGCTGACATTAAAAACATTGCTGATAATCCGCGGATGCTGATGCTGCTATTTGCAACAACCCTACTCTGTCTTCCCTTCCTTGCACTAGCCCATCTTTTTAATTTACATTTCACATTCACTCATCATCAGTGCCCCAAGCACGAACCACAATAGTTATGGTTATCGTAATCGTATTATTTGTATGAAAACTATAGCAGCGCCGCTACGGTCGCTTAAGGAACTAAATGGTATCGTGATGGTGATGCTATAGTTAACGAGAGCTAAAGTACGAGAATCGTCAGCACGAACTCAATTTAGACATGTCGTATCGTTTTATTCGACAGCGCTAGCTATCGTGATAATCTCTCACCGAGTATTTTACAGTGAGAGAACTACCGTTACGTTACGAGCTCACGATAGTCGTACGATAGTGTTTCTAGCTGCCCATTTTATATCTCATACTAAGTAAATACGATTAATATACTATATCGTGAGTGTTTCGTGCTAGAGGTACAGGTCAAGTCTTTTGCTAGGCCCACTATAAAAAAAATAACAAAAAAAATTCCTGTTAAACAGTTTTAATGTTTCTCTTGATATATAAATTTCGAGACCCTACCACACAATTGCTAGTATCAGAGTATCGATGAACTGATCCAAGTGTCTACCCATTTCGCGATCAACAGAATGCTCCATCTACTATAAACTAGAGGGCCTATTACCGATCTCATGATTTTGCAAATTTTATCATATGATATCATAGTGCAAAACGAAAAATACTATTTCTGGTCAGATTTTTGATCATTTGTTCATTATTTAATGATGACATCATTGAAATTATGCCATAGTGATGATATCATTGGAGATCGATAATACGAAATGCAGCATTTCATGACTTCTTTTTCTCAAATTTATACCATGTCATACGATGAAAGATCCATAATTGGCCTGCAGAACCACATAGCGACACAAGTATATATCAAGACCGCTTCTAGTATGCATGCGGATGGCGGCCAAGTGCCGCCACCAGTTAGTGATAAATCCATTGCAAACTCATTACAGATGCAGACCCGGTATAATTGCGTGAAGCCGTGCCACCGGCAGACGCCACATCCGCCGGCGTCCACCGCCCCCGAGACCTTCACAATTTACGTAATTGTATAAAAACGTGCAAACGCGGCTGGGGGACTATCCTCTGAGCCCTAGCAAAGATTCGAGTTAGCGATGGCGATACAAAAAAAATGAAGTCAGTCTAAGGATTAGTTTCAATTCTTAAAGTTTATTTACCTCATTCATCTAATGTGAGTCGAAGAAGTACAAACATACAGAGCCAATTCGCAAGTGCATTATTAAAAATATTTTACAAACAATAAAAACTGACTTCAAAAACAATGAAAAGTTAAAAATAATATAAGAATAGGCACAGACAACATCACACTTCTATATTGAAGTTGGTACCAAACGATGATCTCCTAGCGACTTCAATATAGAAGTGTGATGTTGTCTGTACCTATTCTTATATTATTTTTAACTTTTCAGTGTTTTAAGTCGGTTTTTATTTTTTGTAAAATATTTTTAATTTTTAACTTTTTAGTGAATGAAATCTTTTTAGTGAAAGAAACCCTAATTAATGATGTTGTCTGTACCTATTCTAATATTATTTTTTAACTTTTCAGTGTTCTTGATGTTGGTTTCTGTTTTTTGTAAAATATATTTGATTTTTATCTTTATAGTGAATTTAGGTCAGGTCAAGTCCAAAAGTTAAGAATCCTTCCATCATTGGCTCGGTTCATACGCAAATAACTTCAGAAAAAAACATGACACACGTTATAAAATTTAAGGGTTTTCCTCGATTTTTATGGGATCTTATCATCAGACCCCGACTTTGGTGACCTTGGGACCACCGCAGGAGTATACTCTATCGAATACAAACAGAATTTTGAAAATCGGTCCACAATTGGCGGCGTAATTGCGCAACATACACACAAAAAAACATACACATCGAATTGATAAACTCCTTTTTTGAAGTCAGTTAAAAAACGCATATTTGACGCATTCATCGATTGCACGATTTATACTTCAATATCGATTTAAAAACTTTTCTTCGTCCAAGAAATTGATTCCCGATCGACCTCAGATTACGTTCATGATTCGAGCATGCAGTTTCTTGTACAATGATGCAGGATTGATGAGGATTGCTTGATCGCACGATGGAGATCTTTCACCCTTAAATTGAACGTGACCTTAGTAAAACTCTTACCTATATTTATGTTTATGTATAGTAGGTAGATAGTAATTATATTTTTTATTGTCTATATTCTGTATAGTATATATATTATCGATATATTGTGTAATGTAGTTAAGTATAAAAAATAAATAAGTTCTATTTGAGTAAATGTCTATGGATGGTGTTATTCCCGCTATTTAGACTCACTACACTTGTCAGGGATGGCTGGCAAAGATCTCTTTGAAAGATAAGACCCCTAACCATGATCGCTTAAAACAATATTAAATCCGCACTGAGAGCGAGATGGCGCTATACGCAACAAGAGCGGTGTCTCTGTTTCAATATTGTTTTAACCTTGCCATAAGCCATCATGGTAAGGCCCAAGTCCACCTATGTATTCGGTAGGAATTTCAAAAAGTGTTTAATATCCGGGATTTACCGATTTACCGTACAGAGTAAGCCCTTTAAGAGCTGGCGAGTTCATTTGCCCGCACTAATTGGCGGCGCAGACGTTTCGTCGTTGCGTTGCGGTGGCTTTACGAGATTATCGTGTGTAGTAATAAATAAATAAGTGAACTGGATAGGGCTGCTAAACACGCACTCTGTCTGTGTGTGTGGTACATTAAAAGATTATAAACGCTTGCCGTAGTCCTATAATTTTATTCATACAATATTGCAGGTGTTGTCAAACTTTTCGATCGCGGTGCTATTAGTCCAGTTGATCGTGACAAGGTAAAAAATTTATAAGTCCAAAAAAATTCTAGTGAGAGCCACCCTTATTACCTAGGAGCATGAAAAATAGCCTAAGACCTATTTTCAGACCTACAAAATATATACAAAAAAAAATATTAAAATCGGTCATGCCGTTTTTTGATAACAAAATGTGTTCCAATTACTAACAAGACTAATAAAGCTCGAGACAAAATATTTGCCGTCGTGTGAAACGCAGCTTTTCATCTCGGCTAGCGAGAAAAGCAAGATTAAAGAAAAGACAAAAATTAAGACAAATAAAAGTTATTTTAAAGGTGGTGGTCGAAATACCAATCGCAATTACTTATACTATGAATTTGCTACGCACAGCAAATACCGACGTTTTTACGCGGAAAAAGCATACTTTTCGTGATGAGCATTGGCGTAGCTTCTTTGACGTGCAAAAGTGATTATGTAATAATCCAATTTGAATAAACGATATTGAATTTGAATTTGATGGAGAAGTGAAGAGAAGATATAATTTATAAAGGGTAGTCAAAAGAACTACTTAAAGAAAACAAAACAATCACACAAAATATAACTCTATAGAAAATTATGCGTAAATAAAACATAATTGCTTACCGATAAACTCCTCTGCAGCGTGAAAACAAAAAAATACAAAATCAAAAGGGTTATTAACAAAACAATAGCAATCATAAAATACTTAAATACACATATGTATTCTGAATTTATCGAATATTTTTGTGGTTAGGCCTGAAAATAATTCTTTTAAAATTCCAAATTCGGCCTGGATACAATCATGCACCGTAGCCACCATCATAGTAACAAGCAGTATCACATAATGGTGTATAAATGTGTAACAATAAGTGAAATATATGGTGTGTAAATGTAAATTAAAACATATACGGCCTTACAAATAAAAACTTATACCGAGGATAATCCTCGGAATAATTTATTCTGTGTTTTGTCTTGTTTTAGCACATGTCAGATGTAATATGTCAAAATAAGACAAAACACGGAATAACTATTCCGAGATTATTCCTGGGAATAAGTTATTATTTGTAAGACCGATAGGGTACTACTATTGTTTGTTTGATGAACGCGCAAATCTCAGAAACTACTATATCTTTATCGACGAAGGCTCTAGGCTGTATTATATCACGCTACGATAACGTGACCATACGTCCCGTTTTAGGCGGAATAGTCCCGCTTTCGCTCTGTTAGTCCCCCTGTCCCCAGCATCAGCAAAAATGTCCCGCTTTCGTTAACGGACCAAACGGAGGTGCGGCGGGCAACGACGTAGAGGAGTAGAGCATAAGTGTACTTGTGCCTTGATTTTAGCGATTTTTTTAGGTTTATTATATTAGTGATTTGATTTTTATTAGGTAGAGCAGCCATACTCTAAGTGTGTTCCGCGGAACCATAGGGTTCCGCGATACCCCTGTAGGGGTTCCGCAATAATTTAGAAAACACCCCTCTCTGGTCGTACTTTTATTATGCTTATTAATAAAGAATACACTTTTAAAAACTATTGTTTTATTGTAGGCTTCCGTCAAGTATTTCGCTTTCCAAAAGTGTTCCGTCACCAAAAAGTTTGAGAACCGCTGAGGTAGAGGTATATTCTTTCAGTCACATAATTCTACAAGAGACATCCCCCTCGGACAAAAGAAACAATGGTCACTCTACGCTACGATCAAGCTGAATACGACAAAGCACGCAAGCAAAGCTGCGGACACTGAGTGTCAATATTTCAAATTGATCAACTACGGTATTGTAAAGAGAATACCAGAATTGAAAGCATTATATGTACCTTTTAAAGATAGCTGATTCAGCTGTTGATAGACGATAGTTTTCAATATTTTATGATTTTACTGATATGTAACCGATAATCGATATCGAGGTTCGATATACATATCGATGACTGTTTTTTGGTATCGTTATTAGTTCTAGGGTTGCGAGCTTAAAACGGGAATTGGTTGTTCTGTTACGGCGGCAAACAAACGACAAACTCAAACGCACACATGGGTCAATATTTGCTATTTGGGCAAAACGAGTTTTATTTTTTTCGATTTTTTTTAAAGATTTTTAAGTTTATTAGTAGTTGTAAAATTGTAATATAGTTTATTATATTGAATAAACGTGCGTTCCGTTAACTTTAGCCTATTTTAACAATAATATAAAGATATTTGCAAACTGCCAGGACAGGAAAATGACATGATGACAGGATAATGACAACCTAAATTGAAATCAAAATATTAATTGTGAAATAAGACCTAAGCGTAACTTAAATAAACCTTTTAGTGGAAAATTAAAATAATACTGAGGTTTCGACACGAGTATTACAAATTATCAATCACAGACTAATGACATGATGACAGGATAATGAACTTTAACACTACTGTAAGTATTTGTTTAAGGTATTTTAGTGAGCTGGCAAGAATAAGTCTAACTACATAGATATTTTTTATATTTGCTGACACTTTCATATGTTTGCATTAATTCACTACGGACAACTAATCTCTCTAAATACTAATTAAAAAACTTTTTACTCACAGTAATCATTACTAAATGTCCATAACGTAAGTCTTAAACTCTTAATAGACAAAACTCTAAAAACTTAATAGACACTAGGTAGGAAAATACCAGTCGCAGTGTGGACCTTACCTAGCGCGCCCATAAGGGCAGGCAGAACACCGGAGGGTTCTAGTGTTTAGGCCTGGCACTCTACCGGGAGAGCCCCACACATGCTCGCCGTCTAGTCAACGGCGGATACGGTGCGGTTACGTATCTCGCCCCGAGAAAAAAAAACAAGGGTAGGAAAATAATAAAATCTTTAAAAATTAAACAATAAAGTTTCAAAAGGGTAGAAACGTTTTTATCACAATCAAACGTTGCAATTATGTCATGAAAGCGCAAAACACTTAACTTAAAATCTTAAATTCAATGACACAAAAGACTACCTTAAACTTAAGATCTTAGGAGAGTATTCTTTCTTACACTGTTTGAGCAGTTCCACCATGCTTGGTGTTTGTGGACTATAAGAAAGCCTTTGATACTGTCAAGACCTGGGCTGTGCTTAGTTTAGAGGTGCCAAATAGACTACCGGTACATCCAAGTGTTGCAGTCATTGTACGAAAACGCCACTATGTCAGTCCGCCTTCAGGACCAAAACTCGAAACCAGGACGACTTCAGCGGGGTGTGGGATAGGGTGACGTAATATTCCCGTTGCAGGATGTATTTAAGCTTTTGGACTGGAGAGGACACGGCATCAACATAAACACCATGACTCACCTTCGTACATGACTCACCTTCGTTTTGCCGATGATATCATAGTCATGGCTGAGACCACGGAAGATCTAGGCACAATGCTCGAAGACCTCTGTAGAGTTTCCCAACAAGTGGGTCTTAAAATGAACATGGACAACACCAAACTCGTGGTGAATTTCCATGTACCCACCCTGTGAAGGTTGGAGGCTCTACACTGGAAGTTGTTGACGAATATATTTTCCTGGGGCAAATAGTCCAGCTCGGTAAATCCAACTTCCAGAAAGAGGTAATTCGACGAATCCAACTCGTCTGGGCAGCGTTCGGGAAGCTACGCAGCAAATTCTCGGCCAATCTACCGCAGTGTCTTAAGACGAAAGTCTTCAATTCGTGCGTGTTGCCAGTGATGTCGTACGGAACTGAGACGTGGCCGTTTACAATGGGTCTCAATGTCGCTTAAAGGGCAATGGAGAGGCCTATGCCCGGAGTTTCTCTACGCGATCGCATCAGAAATGAAGAGATCCATAGAAGAACTAGAGTCACCACTATAGCTCAAACAATTGCAAACATTAAGTGGCAGTGGGCAGGACACATAGCTCGCAGGACTGGCGGCTGTTGGGGCGGAAAGAACCTCGAGTGGCGGCCGCGTACCGGGAGACGCAGCGTTGGTAGGACCCCCACAAGGTGGACTGACGATCTGGTGAATGTCGCGGGAAGCCGCTGAATACGGGAGGCGCAGGACCGATCGGTTTGGAGATCCCTGGGGGAGGCCTATGTCCAACAGTGGGCGTCTCTTGGCAGAAATGACGATGATGTGTCGTGATGTTAACCTGACACTGCCTAAAGAATTCTGAAGAGACCGAAACAGGTGGAAATCTGAAGGTGCAAGGTCAGGACTATACGGCGGATACATTAACACCTCCCAGCCAAACTCTCTTAATTTTTGCTGAGTGGCTAAAGATGTGTGAGGTCTAGCGTTATCATGATGAAAAACCACACCCCTTCTGTTGATTAATTCCGGCCGCTTTCTCTCAACTTCTTGCTTTAATCTCATAAGTTGTTCGCAGTAGAGTTCAGAATCGATGGTCCTGCCTGGTGGTAACAGCTCATAATGAATAATGCCCTTCCAATCCCACCACACACACAGCATCACCTTGTTGCGAGTTAACCCGGGTTTCGCCACAGTCTGTGAAGCCTGACCGGCCTTTGACCACGACCTTTTTCGCACGTTCTTGTCGTACGTGATCCACTTTTCATCACCAGTTATCAGCTTCTTCAAAAATGGTTCGGTTTCATTACGTCGTAATAAAGAATCACAAATGAGTACACGGTTCATTAGGTTTCTTTCAGTGAGCTCGTGAGGTACCCAAATGTCGAGCTTTTTTGTGTACCCAGTTTTTTTCAAATGCGCCAAAACTGTTTTGTGGTCAATTCCCAGTTCTTCAGCTACGTCGTAACTACTGACATGCCGATCTTGCTCCACTTTTTCAAAAATGGCATCCATTTTATCTGTAATAGGGCGACCAGAGCGACGTGCATCTTTGACATCAAAATTTCCGGATTGAAAACGCTTAAACCAAATTTGTGCTACTCTCACAGACACTGCACTAGGTCCATAAACATCGCAAATTTTTTTCGCGGCTTGCGTTGCATTTTTACCTTTTTTGTAGTAAAATTTTAAAATGTATCGAATTTCTTTATTAGATTCACTCATCTTGGCGGTACGAAAAACAAATGAAAATCACACATTTTCCTAATTTGAATTTGGAATTATGTTCTTTAAAATTTAAACTTTCAATGATACCAAAACCAGCCAGATACAAATAGTATAGCCAAAGAGATTTTATTACAAGTTTATACATACTATAATGCGAAAAGACTTTTTCCCCAACCTAATAGACAAAATCAACGTAGATATAACACACTAGTCATTATCTTGTGTAGTTGTCATTATCCTGTCATCGATATGACAGACTAATGACGGCAGGAAAATGACGGAATGGGACATTTTCTTCCGTATTTTTATTTTAATATTTAAATAAAGTAAGATCAATGAACATCTGAACACGTAATCACATAAGTCATGTATTTGCATGAATATTTTGAAGATTGACTCATGTTTGAGTAATGTTTTGATGCACAGGAAATATGACCACAGTTAGAGACACTCACCGAATAACGTGCTTCAATGACGCCGGTAACCAATGTTCTGATAAAATGGCATCTTTCGACCCACCAATCACAACGAGTGTCGCCGCGTCTATCTTAACGTTTTTGATTGGTTATGCTACAGCTTCTATTTGGCGAGATTTTTTAAAATGAAATTTCGGCAGACTAATGACCCAATAGGCATTCTCCAAAATTTAAGTATGAATTTGGACTTGATTATTTAAATAAAATAGTATAACTAGGCTTTAGAAATGAACTATCACTAAGTAACAAATATATTAAATATACATTTAAACTAACATTACTATAACAGTTTTGTTATGAAAAAATATGTTCATAAATCGGGAATTTTCCCCGACAGGAAATATGACTTTTTTGGCTAAAATATTTTATTTTGGTAATTATTTTTTAAAATACTTTCCTGGAAGTTAAATGACACAAAGGTATGATATTGAAGTATTAAATAAAAATAGTAAGAAAATAAAGTAGTGTTTAATTTCTATAAAATATGCAAAAACTCGTTTTGCCCAAATAGCAAATATTGACCCACATAAGTAATTAAAATGTTCCCGATATCGATGCTTCAGTTGCACTAACTTGGACGTAATTGTTTTAATGGCGATTTGCCTTCAAGTTTCAAAAAGCTTTAAGGAACATTTAACTTTAATGCTGTATAAGTTGAGTAAAGAGGAATATAAAATTACAAGTATAATAATTAAAGTATGGTGTTATTAATTAGAATATTGCTTTTCTGACATTTTAAAATCTAACTAAACCCCGATTTTAGGTACCTACGTTTTGATATTACGGTCTCATGTCAGCTGTCGATAAAAGCACAATTCGTAAAAAGCCCTACTATTGGACGTCGATGTCAATCGGAAGCGGCCCTAGTCGGGAAAAAGTGATGCTTGGTGTGAACGCGACATGACGTTCAATTTCCTCTGTCGCGCGTTGTCGTCGCCCTGTCTGTCTCGTGTTTCTGGGTCAATGTGAACAGTCCGCCGATTTCTGGTTCTTTCGTAGCGCATTCACAAATTCAACACCTTGCTTTGCGGAGGAGGTGCGACTCAACGAAACGCCATTCAACAGAGTAATTTTGTCTACTGTAACATTTTAAGAATGTCTCATATTTCAGTCAAGCCCCTTATGAATCAACGCACCACCGAACTAACGCAATAAATCATCTTTACGCGTAAACATGTAAAATTATAATGCTAATTTTCCACTGCGAAGAAACTCCACGATTGAATTGTATCCCGAGGCCTTCGGTGACTGATCGATTCGATTCGGGGAAGAACTCACTTGAATTTGATTAATTACAGCTCCATGCCAGCATCGAGAGCAGAAACAGATTGCTACTATTTGCTACTCAAAGCTGGGTAGGTAACGTAAACGTATAGATTGAAAACAATTTTCTTCATTTGGCGTGATTTATAAATAAGCATTTCGTAGAGTAAAGTTATCTGTTATCTAATGGTATACACAGGTTCAACTCTGCAGACGTTCCATTCCTTTTAGAGGCAGGAATATTATTTGGTTAAGTTGGTTGTTGGGACGTTTTTCTTCGACCTCTTGATTTCTAAACGACTGTAGAGACTTTAAAATGAATGTTAGGGGAGTTTATTTAATTGTAGTACTGATCTCACAATGAACAAATTTCAAATTAACTTTTGTCATCAATTACCCAAAATGACTTATTTCTAAACGTTTTGAATAATGTTCGTGTCCTAATGAATGATTACATCGAAATCAGCGATTACGTCATAAGAATGTATGGAAAAACTTTACATACTGACTGCCATGCTATCCACTGTGTTCGGGGAAATTGTGCTACCAGCACAATACACGCCTGGGAATTCGACGAGAAATGTGAAACACTAGGGATCTAAGCGACATTGACAGACACAATCACCTAAATGACACAATAGACGAATGTGTTTACCTACGCATTTTTAAAGGGAAGTATACTTATAGAAGTGTGTATTATATTTAAAGTTCAATTAGTAATGATTTTATGTTTTCATATTACATATTTTAGTGCTCATTGTTTTGAATAGAACTGTATTTACCCGGATTTCTCGGGTAACAAGGACCTGGAAAATATTAATATTGTTATTACTAGATAGATAGCCAGGTGGGCACAGAAGCCTTATAACTAAGCTAACCTTGCCAATTTCTACTCCTCTGGGGAAACCAACCCCGGACTTCTAGATAAGAACCAGGTTATTTTAACCTCGTCAACATACTTTATTATTAGAACCTAAGACTTAAAGCACCATTTGATTTATTATTTCACTTAAACCAGTTCTAGAACAACATTTTGGACCTAAATAGCACAGAACACAGAAAGAGGTTAGAAGGGCAATGTGGGCGGGGCACGCGTAGCCACAACTATGAGCAAATGCTCATAGTTGTGGCCCCGCACCGCGAACGCGTTGTTTAATCACTGACGGACAACAACAGTGAGTGTATCGTGAAGCGCGGCGCTATAAATATAAAAAAATGCCTTCTTGTGCTATAATTACTTGTAAAACAAGAAGTCAGGTATCAAGTGTAGCTAAAGAAGGAATTTCTTTTCATCGGTAAGTAGTAAATTGATCATAATGACCATATTCCATAGATCATAATGTCAAAATCCACAAAAACTGATCATAACGATAAGTTACATAATATTTTTCTAAAAAATATACATTACCGGCAATGTACGCACGCGATTTTTTCCATATTACTTAGAGCGCGTAATATAGTACACTGCTTTCGGTAGTGACGCATTTGGCTTAATGAGCATTAACGCAGTAGTCGCAGTACAAGGGATAGTGCCGTGCTAATCAAAAAACGCACGCATTACATTTTATCGATAAATGTATATTTAAAATATTTGTATTAAGTAAAAATAACATATTATTTGTCACTTAAAATGCCATAATAATAATTATTACTTTTCGAATACAGAATGTTTGGCGAAGCTAACACCTATCCTTTCTAACATCCTATTCATATAAGTACGGCGATGTAATCAAAGATTAAAATTGTAAAATTAATTTCAATTTTCACGATACAATTAGTTCGATTAGTAAAAAAATTATGGGCAAATTCTAAACTAATTTTACAAATTAGAATTTTTAATATCACCATAATATTTATAGGACTATTTTAGCATAGGTAGGTGGCCAGCTTGTTATATCATGAATACTAGACACGCCGTTAGGACGCCGCGCCGCCGTGGTAAAGTGGTCAGTAACGGAGCTTTACATCAAGCAGTCCAGGTTCAAATCCTGGCGGGAACAAATGTTTGTGTTAGTCTTGAACTTATTCCTACGTTAGTTTGTGTGATAAGCACGAACATTTGTTCACGAGGCTGTTGGTGGTTTTTGTATTGATTTATTTATTTGAAATATATTTTACTATCAATTATACCCTTTTAATAACTGTTTTTGGACATATAATTTTAGTTTTCCTAAAGATCCGGATATACGTAAAAAGTGGATTGACGCAACATGTAGAGAAGAATGGATTCCTACTAAGTCAAGCACCATTTGCTCAAAACATTTTAGTGAAAATGATTTTGATATAAAAAAATCTGGGAACAAGTATTTAAAAAGCAGTGTAATACCACATGAAAAAGTCGTGTATTTGTATTCTGCAGTATGTATTATAATTTTTTAATGATATCAAATAATGATTGCAATATCAGTAAGCCAACTCTTTTATGTTTAAGATAAATGATGCGAGAAGTTCTACTTCGTCGTTAATCAAAGAGAAATTAAACAATGGTAAATCACAAAAACGTAGTCTTACAGAAGCGAGAAATAACATAAACGATAATGATTTAACAAAACGGATGAGGCAGGTAAAGCTATGTTTATGAATATTATGTAAAATATGTAGCGTAAAGTTTTAAGAAAATACATTACATATAAGGTACTTGATTTATTCTAGGACATTTTGGATTCAATAACATCAACCTCTTTGATAATAAAAGACAGTCCCAAAAAAATCTTACAGGTAAAAATAACGACAACATAAAAATTAATTTAAAATGTAATAGTCAATTAATAAATCCGTAATTATTTTCAGTTCAATGTACTGTCAAGTAATAGCTCAAATGCACCAACACCCAGGAAAAAAAAATTAAAAAAAATACTTGTTTCTAAAGAGACTGTTATAAAACGACAAAAAAAAATAATTAAAAAAATACAAGCACAAAATCGACGTTTGAAAAAAAAGTATACAAAATGGAAGATATTATTAACGATTTATAGAAAAGTTTGCATTAAGACATGAAGATTTGAGTACTTTATATTTACTTTACAAATATTTACTTCTCCATCCAACCAAAATATCCTAACAACTAAACTACCGCACGTCCGTTTGTCAGATTATCCATTCTAGTTTATGCTTTCGGACCGGTGCATTATAGTATTATAGTTTTTCTTTTATTTTACGTCTACCTACAACATTTTTGAGCTAAAAAGCTATAATTTTGTTTCATAGAAACAAAATATTACTTGAATATTATTAATTATAAACGTATAATGAAAGTAATAATTATTTTTTGGTTTTCTAAATATTTCAAATGGTTAAATAGCTGGCAATATTTAATATCGATAACTATTCATTGATGTCAATCACTAAAATAATGTTATTTGTACACGCGGCTCTTGACGACAGTGAATTTCTGTGAATGAGGAGCCCAGTGAGCGTTGTGATTGGTTCAGCCCGATTTCGCGCGACTTTGCATGGGCGGTGCAAGGAAAAGAAGTGGGAGGAAAACTTGCGACAGCGGTTCCCGTACAAACGGTGCATGATTGCCTTTCTAACCTCTTTCTGTGTTCTGTGCTAAATAGTGATTCGTGTCTGCGCACAATGAAGAAGTTAATTGCGACTCTGAAATATCTTGCAATTACGTACCTCCCCACGTATACATCAAAACAATTTCAGTACTACCAATTATCCAAGACAATTCTGTTTGCAACACGAAACGTTCCATTTCACACACGTGTACAATTTTAATAGGCCTGAACCAAACCTAGCAGGTGATGATGTGGGTCGCTCCACATATTTATTACGTAACACAGTCAGCGCGATAAGGTTGCATCTGGATCTGCACCGTCTCGGTAACACGTGGTATTTAGTACAGTGTCCCTCGCGCTTGCATTCCGACCATTATGTTATAATAGTTGATTAGGTACAATATGCATCGAATTGTGGCATAACTGTTTGCGTTGCCATCCGGACATTGCCAGCATTGATTCGAGCGAATGCTTGAAACGAATATAGATCACTATTTAATTATTATTATTTATTGTCCTATTAAGTTGGATTTCTATATTATTTAGTTATATTTTTGAAATTATTTGATAAATACATCTGGGTACTATGTACTCCAATAACTGAAATAGGACAAAATACACATATTACAGAAAGTGCTAATATTTCCAACCTAATAAATGTTGTCCATTTCTTTGAAGATATTTTTCTATTTATACCGGGTGTAACGGAATACCGAAATAATATTTTAAGGTTGTTGATTTACAAAAAAATGTTTTATGACTATTCTTTATATTTTTATTATACTATGCCTACATTCGATTAAATATGCTTAACTGTTAAGCGTATTAAATCGAAAGTAGGCATATAATAAAAATACAAAGAATAGTCATAAAACACTTTTTTTGTTAATCAACAACCTTAAATATTATTTCGGTATTTCGTTACACCCGGTATAAATGGATATAATAAAAAGGAATATATCTATGAAATTACTACTGTTTTTGCTGTCGAATAAAATATAAGTAGGAGAATTTTATTACTTTATAAAAATCATGACTCAGCCCATAAAACCGTAACAATTTTATTTTCGACTTAGACAAATGGACGATCACAAAAGACTAACGAAGAAACAAAATAGAAATGGGCGAGCTGGCTCGGTACAAATAGAAGTGTGAAATGAAATATCAATTCCCGAACGCCGACACGGCGCGGCTGGAGCTCTCGAGAACTAAATAAGATATTCCAAGGCAGAAACGAAGTTATTACATAGTAGGTACGAACTAGGTACTATAACTCAGATAGACGGGAATTGTGGCATAAAATTACGATGACAGTTGACGACAGACGCCACGCGCCGCAGCCAAACCTTTTTCTTGAGAAAACGGTATAAATTCGCCATTCAATTCTTTCGAATTCGCCCCATAAGTGATCGAACCCTGGACCTCCGGACCAATAACCGAGTGGTTTCAACCAATACACCACGGACGCGGTAGCTAGACTACTTCCTTAGTCGGCTCTTACGACATCATCTTATGTATTCTAAGTCAGCCGAACCGTAAGTACCTATAAAAAGAGTTTATATTAGGTAATTTTCATTAAAATACAAATAATATGTGAACGCAACAAATATACACGATTAAACATCAGTCAGGTGATTTAACATCTCGAGATTAACATAAACGACTCTCTTTAGGAATAGTTTCTTTATTCGTGATATGTTTTGAATAAAATGTATTTTATACGAAAAATATCTACATTCTTTAAAATCTCATACATAAAAAATTTTTAAAACAGACTTAAAAACACAAAAAAGTAAAAAATAAAATAAGAATAGTAAACACAACATCACATTTTTTATTTAGAAGTCGGTGCGGATGATCGATGATCAGTTAAAATTTGGCACCGACTTCAAAATATAAAAAAATGTTGTGTGTATTCCTATATTATTTCTCATTACTACCAGACGCAAATACCTGAATAGCTTCAGAAAAAACATGAAACATGTTGGACGTGCCTATAAAATATAACTGTTTCCCTTGATCTTTTGGAACCCCATCACTAGATCCTAATTTAGTAAAAATGGGACCAATTGGGAAGTGGACAATGAAGAAGACAAAGGGACCTTTCGAACAAAAAAGAATTTTTCATTTCTCATATTCGGAAAGTAGTGTTGTTTTGATCTGATTATTGGGTGGAAAATGCTGGTTCCCTCCATAGGGAGGGAAAAACTCATACAAATTACTTCCCACCTAAGGGCCGGAATGAATGTTAAAAATAGAACTTCTGTCAGCTGTGAAGAGTTTTTGTAAAAAAAAACTAAATAAAAAAATGCTGCGGCCATGTGAGTTTCTAAACAGCCAGTGTGAACTTAGCGCAAACTTCTTTAAGCGGAATAAGTCGCAACAATTACGCGGTGAATTCCATATTTAAAATTTTAAAAGTCGACATAAATTGGCGGGATACTAATCTGTGATGTATCTGTGACGGAATTCAAAAAAATAGGTAATAATCTTATAAGCTAAGATTTGAATATTAAAAATGAGTTCAAGCGATTCTGAAATGTTGACACCAGATTCGATTAAAGACGAGGCAAATTGTGTTATCGAAAATCTTTTGCCAGAAATCTCAAAAGAAAGATATATCAATAAATAGTTTAGATATTATCAATAAATAGTTTAGATATTATCAATAAATAGTTTAGATAAACAACTAGTTTTATTTTCCTCATATTCGAAATGAAAAGTAGAGTGTATAACACGGGTAAAAAAAACAATTCCCGAGGTATTTAGACTCGCTTGAACTCATTTTTAATTCGACCCTTGGTTAACAATCTACTATTCCAAATCGGTTAATATCGTGACCGATTTATGAGGTAACAAACAAATAAAACATTATAGTCGAATTGAGAACCTCCCCCTTTTTGTGAAGTCGATTATAAAATATGTATGAATGTATTGTATGTATACCAGTGTATTGTGTTTTTATGTATGAAAAGAGCTTATTTACTTATTCTATTTTGAATAAATTTAGAAAAAAAAACCATCATCATCAATTCAGCGAAGAGACGCACACAGTTGGACATAGACACCACCAGACTTATTATAATAAAAGCATCCTCAGTAATTTACGAGGCCAGTGGCTAATTATTTATTTTCCAACAGGTGTGGACGAGAGTACGACACCATGTTGCCTGTGGGAAACTGAAAATTAAATTTGTTGGGATCGATAAAGTCGTTAGAATATCTTGCTTTTTAGTGTTTTTAGCAAGGATAATCTCTTAAAGATACCGAAAGGACTGGTGACGAGGCAGCTTCTCGGTTATGCTGTAGGGCTCCGTGCCGCCAATGGCTTATCCGCTGGCGACGGCTGGGTGGCTAGCAGGATTATTAGTTTGTCTTCAGAAATTCTTCGCTCCGTTAGAATGTCGGGGCTGGCAAGACCAGGACACGTATTTTTGAATCATTAGAAATGAATCTCCAATTCGAACACGAATACAAATCACATGCGAAATTTGTTTCTACTGCTTCCAATTTTAAAGATTTTTGAATCAATCGAATTCAGTATTGTCATTTAAAAAAATTCTACATTAGAAACCGTTTCACGCAGAAAAAATAAAATCCGGTACGCAATAACATGGCAATAACTCATTAATTTAAAAAACCAGCGATGAATCGCATGTAAAACGGAACGTTTATACGTTACGCATATTCTACTAGTAGAAATGAAAAACGAGTGGGTAGGACCACTCGTTGCAGAATTCACGGAATGAATGTTTAAAAATAGCGAATTCGGAAATTCGTATGCGAATCTTACGATTTCGAATGCGAATTTGAATTCTATTGTTTCAAAAATGCGTCTTCAGTTCGTCAAACGATTCCGCGACCACCACGCCGCCGCGTGCGCTGTTTCAATCGCATCAATTGGTTCAATTGTATGTACGACCTTGCAATGACATACGATATGTCTAAGTAACACACAAAGCAACCTCTTAATATTTGCTGGTCAGTGTAGAGTTCAACAAGCGACCGTTTAATCCTTACATATTATAAAACGAAGTCCCCCGCCGCGTCTGTCTGTCTGTCTGTTCGCGATAAACTCAAAACATACTGCACCGGTTTTCAAGCGGTTTTCACCACTCGATAGCGTGATTCTCGAGGAAGGTTTTAGTATATAATTTGTTAAGTTTTTTGAAGATGTCGGGAAAAAATAAATTAAGGCGAAACGTAGTTCGCGGGCACAGCTATTAGTATATAAATTAATAGGCATATTACACTACTGATCCATTATAACCCGCCACCCTAAGTGGATCAGATGCCGTTTCAGTTAATGAGCTAAACCAAAACTAAAACCCATTCCATCCGATCCGATTGGTTAATCGAAAGAACATGTGGCTAACGAAATTGTGAGTAGCTATTATTGCATCGATCGAACCCCAAAAAGCATTAAACTTTCATAAACGTACTGAAGAACTGGAACCGTTAATCTCCTCATTTCCAATTAACTTAAATATTTTAGTTAGAAAATATATATTCAATATGTAATATTATTAAGCACATAAATTGTACAAAATTGTGCCACAAATTTTATTTTAAATTAACTTATGAAATATAATTTATAAAGTTTAAAGTACTCTTAGTTTTATATTAACTTATTGTAGTTTAATTGGGTAATTGATATTTTATATGATACATTTTGATGAAGTTATATTTATTTACAGTCAGATACAGTCAGAATTTTGATCATAATGGCTGCAGCCTAAGAAAATATAATATAGGTAAGTACATGAAAAATAGAGCAGTAGAAAAATTATGTTAAGGAGTTAGCTTCATTATAACAAGACTCCGAAATAAGTTTGCAAAATCTTATAAATAAATGCAGCGCAATGAAAAAGTTGAAATGTATAAAACGTAAGCGCTTGACGGGAAACAAGACACAGGGGTCTTCACGGTTCGCCGCTATACAAAGGTTTCCCCTAAAACATCTCCCCTAATCGTTCTCCAAGAACGTGGTCGCTTGTCGCTCTAAAGCCAAAATGATTTTATGATAAAAATTGTGCGTGACGCACAAACAGGACAATTTCGCAAAAGGATAACGCTGAGAGCCATTGGAAAGTTGTTGAATTTGCAGAGACCGAGTCAACACTTGAAGAAGAAGGGGAAATATAAGAGGTGACCAAAGATCCATTGTGGAACGATAGATTTAGGGTTCATTGACCCAAGCAATATCGATGTTATGTAATGCTACTACGATGACATGAATATCTTGAAATCGCCATAAAATATTTGATTTTCACGATAGGAAACTTTTGCCTTTTATAACACAAAGAAAAGAAAACCTTTTTCATAATTCAATCATGAATAGCGAGGCGAGTTTCACTTGGGTTCCAAGTACAGTTTAATGGCGACACTCTTCAATACCATGGCGGTTACTTACTAGCCAATTGGACTCAGAAGTCCTAACAGTTAAACCAGACAGTAGAATATTTACCCTATGAGAAAACATTCAGAATATGGTCATTTAGACTTACTTCATCATGGCCAACGTTATCTAAATTTCCCTTATTTTAGTTGCAGAAGAATAAGGCTGTTATTGCTGCCGATAAGACAATAAGCTACTACGTGTCATTGGAACTTTTACTGACAATATCCACATACTAAATTCAAATCACTTTTAATCCCTGAGGGATAAAAAAGCACAAGTAAATATTCCTCAAGTGGAAAGCGGCAATTTCGCCAACTGGCTCTTTCGAATTGAAAGTCTAATGGCAGAGAGAGGATGTGGAGAAGTGTGATTAATTGAAAAAGAGGATTCGAAGAGTGAATTATCAAAAGAACAAATTATCAAAATTAAGGCACAAGTCAAGAACATTATCATACACGGCCTTTTATTTCTTGGAGAAATGCGCAAACGCATCGTATACCCGCCGTTAAGGCCTGCCGTTGTAGTAGCTCCTCTTATGTACGAGTATTCTAAATGTTTATCTGGCAGGCTGTGTATGATAATCCGGGCGCGCTAGTAGTGGTAGTCGCAGTGTGACCTTACCATGCGCGCCCATATGGGCAGGCAGAACACAGGGGAGTTTTAGTGGGTCGGCCTGGCACTCTGCCGGGACAATTGGGATGATGACTGAATTCTAATTTTTACGTCTCGTTATTAAATATTAAAATACCGTGGAAAAAGATGCAGTCCTGTGAAATCAAAATTCAAATCGGCTTAGAAATACATTAGATACAAGCATTTTAAGTTGTTAATTTGAAGGCGATTAGACAGAGAGATCCGACATCAAACGTGACGTCATTGTTGAGTACGGCCATCTAAACTCCTTGTAAATTGCCGTTTTGCTAGAAAGAGATGGAGAAAAATCTTTAATACCTTATATCTTGGTTGTTTTTATAGTTATTCGAAAACCGATTTTTTCTTTCTGTTTATTATATGAATTAGCTTCTATTAAAACAAAAAAAAATTGTCATCTAGCCTATTGTACGAGCATTTTGATGGCAAATTTTACATCAAATCAAGGCACTAGCACAAAGTGTCTATTTCCTTTGTGGTACAAGTGAGCACGAGCGAGCGCAAATGGCGCGAAGATAGAAAAGTTACAGGCGAACGCTTATTCGCTGCTAACATTAATTACGTCGAGAATTCTCAGAAACATTACATGAAAAAAATACTCGAGAAAATACCAAAGTGTATACTCAGACTCACCCAGATTAACAAGTTTTTTTCACTAATTTCAGGGCATCAAAATTATTCAAACAAGTAACAATTAAAAAAAATATTCTTTAAAATAAGTACCTATAATAGCAGATTGTTCGCCAAGGGAGCAAAGAACTATTTTAAAGGCGTGTTTTTTGAATCCAGAGCGGAGCCAAGGATTCTAAAGTAGTACTTCACTCGAGCATAAAATAGTGTTCCTCCCAAGATAGACACTGTACTTTTCATCACGTTCTATGAGAAAATAAGTGAGACCTGTGAGTAAGAATACACGTAAATTTATTTACATACATTTAGTTAAGGACAATCAGACAATAGGAAGAAAAAAGAAAAACTACTAATAGATATACTTAAGAGCCTAATATTTACATTTGAACAATTATGAAAGTTCATCGAAATAATCTTTTTACTCGTACTACTGACTTTTAACATTGAATAGGTACCTACTCCAAAGAGTTGTAGGCTGCTTAGATTTGGCAAAATCTTGAAAATGGGCCAAAAAGACATATTCTGAAAAAGATTTCACTTTTCTTGCATTGTCCCAAAGGATGAAATTGTGATATGCTTTCATATGCTGGTGCCTTATCATGATCGCTTATAGCAAGATTAAAACAAAATATTAAAACAGGGACACCGCTCTTGCTGCGTATAGCGCCATACCGCTCTTAGTGCGGTTTTAATATAGTTTTGGGCGATCATGGTTAGGGGGCTGTTCATAGGATTTTGTAGGTAAAAGACTTTGTATCACATTTTAGCGTCCGATAAAATACTTTCATCGTCATTAATTGAGGAAGACACACTTATTTTTGTATAAAATGTCTAATCCCAATTTGTATGCAATCAATCACCAACTAACTATAAAAGCAGAATGAATTTTGCGCGTTTTTACTTTTTCACAAATTT
The DNA here is from genome assembly GCA_963935595.1 of Schoenobius gigantellus. Lineage (NCBI taxonomy): Eukaryota > Metazoa > Arthropoda > Insecta > Lepidoptera > Crambidae > Schoenobius > Schoenobius gigantellus. The sequence continues at coordinate 52,107,175 of OZ012541.1, forward strand.
CTTTTTTTTAAATCAAGCCCGCGCACTTATTAGGTATGCTGCCAGTAACTATTTCATACAATATTCGCGACCGATTTCTTTGGTGATTGAAACTTTTACTCACAATATTCACATTCTAAATTCAAATCACTTTTAGTCCCTGAGGGATTAAAAAGGTATTTTGGTCCCTATTTACGGGGAACCAAGTAACGATTTTCGAATAGATGTGATAAAAGGAATATTTTTAATGCAATTTTGTAGCGATGGAACTGTGAAATCGGCGTTCACAGCCGACTGCCTCACAAAAGACTTCAATAGCGGAGTTAATGTCCAAACAAACGACGACCACCTCTTTGAAACAAAATTTAACGGATCGCCTTTTCAAAGAGAAAATCATTTTTCAATATTTTTCCTACAAATAACACATATATCACAAAAAAATTACTTGAATAAAAGTAACACTTAAGGCGAGGTTTCCCAGAAAATCTTCTCATGCATGGCGACTGCATTAGTGCAAGGAAATATAGTTGATAATTGCATATCATCTAATGTAGCTTACGCGCTGTGACCGACGTAAAACTTTATACACGTTTTAATCGATTTTAGGAAAATTTTAGAAAAAAATAGTAATCTTGCAACTTTCTAGACAATAAAAATGCACATCTACTGGTAAAACTTTTATGTCATTATTATTTATTATATTTTTAATTCACAGCTGTTTTATTGAATAGAGTGATTTTTCTTTTTTTTCTATCATGCGAAATATTATTAATCATGTTTCTGTCTTTAAGTATGTTTAGATAAATTGTTCGAAAACAAAAAAAGTAGCACCTTAGAAACAAAATACAAAATAATGTCAGTAAAAATGTTGTAAAAATAAAAAGCTACGTCTACTTAGTTTATTAATATTATTACTTTGATGTAGCAACCAATGAGATCGCTTTATTTTTGGAATTTACGTGTAGTATAATCGTATTAGTCTTTGTTCCTTGGAAGCTGTCTGTGAAACTTACAATTTATTGTTGTTCAAAGTCAAACAACGTAAGCCATAAAGGAGAACAAGCGTCATGTTTCAGGCGACACAATATTTTTCTAATTGTATTCTTTATAATGCTTAGAAATAGATTTGTAATGTCGTAGCATATAAAGTTTGTAGTTAAAACACACGCTCGCAATTTACAGCCGGCCGGCCATAATTATACATATATTGGCAAACTATCCGGACTGCATTCCTCGACTAAAGAGATCTGGCTATCTTTTCTTTAGAAGGCGACACAGTCAAATGTTATAAAACTGCTATTCAGGTGTAGTGACGTTGGTATCTCGCCAGGCGGTCCCACAAGCTGCACCGACATTTAAACCGAGCAGAACCTGCCCCCATGAAGGTTCAGAACCAGGTATTTTCAAACAGTAGATGCGGTCCTGGTAACAGAATAGTAGGTAACTAAAGTTTTCCAAATAATGCTACCGAGAGGCTGTTTTTAAGCTGAAGTTATTTGGACATCATCATCACCACCACTGCAGGCCAGTGCCCCGGCCTTCCTTATGGATGGTTAAGGAGACTGTGGACCATAACCCTCCACACGAGCCCAATGCGGATTGGAGGGTGTTACCAACTGCATATGCAGCCGGGATCAACGGCTAAACGTGCCTTCCGAAGCACGGAGGAGCTCGAGATGATAATTTTTGGGTCACCCATCCTGTGACCGGCATTTGCGAACATTGCTTAACCGCAACTATCGTAGGCTGAGGCGCTAACGCACTGCGCCACCGCGCTCCATTTGAACATACAAATAAATAAATAATAGCACGATAATATTAACCGCAACACCTTAATGATTTTAAAGATTACACAGACCTATTCACGAGAAGTAATCTTTAGCATAGTGACAGAATTAGCAACAGTTCTCAAATTACATAATTGCACAACACACCTCATACCTTATTACCATACGAATACGCCTGTGAGTCCTGTGACTAAAGTGCCTATAGATGGCATTGTACCATTCATTCATTCACTCGCCCGGCCACCGATAATGGCCATTTTCCTGTGCATCAAAACGCCATCGCCGGCGGGGGAACCATGTCAAGGTAAAAGCGTAATCTTGTCGAGAATCATCCGCGGGCCAATCAATTTGATTTGATTCGAAGTGGTAGCTACTTGATTAGGTCGCTGCCGAGTGAGTGTTATCGGGGAGCAAATTATTTGCGTGTGATATCAGGGCATGAATTCTTTTGCACTGAATGTGGACCAGAATATATGTGACAAAACAATTTACTTTTAAAGTTCGACTCGAAATTACTTATGTTTGTTTTTACAAGGACGTTTTTAAAGTGACATTTCTGCAAGTGGCCTAAAGTTTTTTTACATACGACTGGAAAGCTCTTGGCCTTTATATCATCTGATAGTAAGTGACGACAAGACCAAAGCTGGTAGCGAGCTCCACCTGGACTTCTCACCAGTTGAGGAACTGCCTATCTTATTGTCGGAATACAGCAATTCTATTAACATTGTTATAATTGCGACAGACTTAGGATAGGCGGTGGAAGCGAGCCAGGTAGGCTCCGAAGCCCTTCCACCAACCAAACCGAGCAGAAGAAGAACTTCTGCCTCCAAGGGGAATTGAATCCTGGAACTCCTATCAACACCCTGTGGTTTTAACCACTAAACCACGGCGCCGATAAAACAGTTAAAAACAATACACAAGTATGGCATAAAACTGTATTAGTATTGAAAGTATTCTTTGTACATAACATCTGAATATTACCACAATATTTTATTATAAAGGACAGACAGCAACTCGCATGATTGTTTACGGCCCAAACTTCCACAAAATATAGGTAAGTACGTCATTATTATACATTATTCAGAACAACAGATCGATGTTATTTTTTGCTTAGAAAAGTTTGAATGCGAGGGTCGCATACAATAGTCAACAGTACAATCTAAGAATAATATTAGATTATTCCCAATTCATTATACTTATGCGATCGATTTAATGTTACTATATTTAAAAGAAAAATTTTAGAAAAATTGTCAATGTAGACTTCATCTCGCACCTTTGGGACGGCTGCGCTCAGTACCTCCTCGATGGTGGATTGCCAGCTTCCTCCACGAGCGTAGAATTCGCGTTGTCGTTGACGGCTGCGCTTCGCGGTTCGTGGCAGTGAACGCTGGTGTTCCGCAAGGCTCCGTTCTATCCCCCACATTGTTTCTTCTGCATATCAATGATATGCTTTCCTTGGGAGCTATACATTGCTATGCAGACGACAATACAGTGCATGGGGGATATCACGGAGCCTCGGGGGCTGCTCGTGGTGATATTGGTAGGGAAAGGCAGAATCTTATAATTGAGCTCAACAGGACGCTGGACCTCGTCTCCGAATGGGGCTCCAACAATCTTGTTGAGTTCAATGCTAAGAAAACACAGGTGTGCGTGTTCTCGGCGAAAAGGTCACCTTTCCTCCCCCTTCCTTCTCTTCAGGGCACAACCCTTCACACACAGAGCAACATCACCTTGCTCGGAATGAACATTCGCTGCGATCTGAACCCCAGAGACTACATCGAATCCGTCATAACTACTGCCTCACGGAAACTCGGTGTCCTGAACAAGGTGCGTAGGTATTTTGCGCCGGACCAACTATGCTTGTTGTATAAAACTCAGGTTAGGTCTTGCGTGGAATATTGCTCGCACCTTTGGGACGGCTCCGCTCAGTACCTCCTCGATGCTCTGGACAGATTGCAGCGTCGCGCTATTCGCATAATTGGCGATGTAGAGGCAACTAACACCCTCGAGCCTCTACAACTTCGTCGTGACATCGCCTCTCTTAGCGCCTTTTACCGAATGTTCCATGGGGAATGCTCTGAGGAGCTCTTTAACCTTATCCCTCCCTCTCCATTCCTTAACAGAAACACGCGTAAGGGCCTTCGGAGTCATCCGTACACTGTGTCCTCCTTTTCACACCGTACCAAGAAATTCCAAGATTCCTTCTTCTGTCGTTCATCCCACACTTGGAATTCTCTACCTGCGCACTTGTTTCCTCCATCCTACAACATGGGTTCCTTCAAAAGAGGCGTGAAAAAGCATCTTTTGGGCCGGCAAGGGGCGGGCAGGTAGGAGAGTGGATGTCGTCCCTACTCTATCTGTCAACTCATTTGGGCCTCTTTCACCGCTTAACATCAGGCGGGAGGAGGTCATTTGCCGGGCCATCCAAAAAAAAAAAAAAAAAAAAAAAAAGTGTGAAATGAAATATCAATTCCCGAACGCCGACACGGCGCGGCTGGAGCTCTCGAGAACTAAATAAGATATTCCAAGGCAGAAACGAAGTTATTACATAGTAGGTACGAACTAGGTACTATAACTCAGATAGACGGGAATTGTGGCATAAAATTACGATGACAGTTGACGACAGACGCCACGCGCCGCAGCCAAACCTTTTTCTTGAGAAAACGGTATAAATTCGCCATTCAATTCTTTCGAATTCGCCCCATAAGTGATCGAACCCTGGACCTCCGGACCAATAACCGAGTGGTTTCAACCAATACACCACGGACGCGGTAGCTAGACTACTTCCTTAGTCGGCTCTTACGACATCATCTTATGTATTCTAAGTCAGCCGAACCGTAAGTACCTATAAAAAGAGTTTATATTAGGTAATTTTCATTAAAATACAAATAATATGTGAACGCAACAAATATACACGATTAAACATCAGTCAGGTGATTTAACATCTCGAGATTAACATAAACGACTCTCTTTAGGAATAGTTTCTTTATTCGTGATATGTTTTGAATAAGATGTATTTTATTCGAAAAATATCTACATTCTTTAAAATCTCATACATAAAATTTTTTTAAAACAGACTTAAAAACACAAAAAAGTAAAAAATAAAATAAGAATAGTACACACAACATCACATTTTTTATTTAGAAGTCGGTGCGGATGATCGATGATCAGTTAAAATTTGGCACCGACTTCAAAATATAAAAAAATGTTGTGTGTATTCCTATATTATTTCTCATTACTACGAGACGCAAATACCTGAATAGTTTCAGAAAAAACATGAAACATGTTGGACGTGCCTATAAAATATAACTGTTTCCCTTGATCTTTTGGAACCCCATCACTAGATCCTAATTTAGTAAAAATGGGACCAATTGGGAAGTGGACAATGAAGAAGACAAAGGGACCTTTCGAACAAAAAAGAATTTTTCATTTCTCATATTCGGAAAGTAGTGTTGTTTTGATCTGATTATTGGGTGGAAAATGCTGCTTCCCTCCATAGGGAGGGAAAAACTCATACAAATTACTTCCCACCTAAGGGCCGGAATGAATGTTAAAAATAGAACTTCTGTCAGCTGTGAAGAGTTTTTGTAAAAAAAAACTAAATAAAAAAATGCTGCGGCCATGTGAGTTTCTAAACAGCCAGTGTGAACTTAGCGCAAACTTCTTTAAGCGGAATAAGTCGCAACAATTACGCGGTGAATACCATATTTAAAATTTTAAAAGTCGACATAAATTGGCGGGATACTAATCTGTGATGTATCTGTGACGGAATTCAAAAAAATAGGTAATAATCTTATAAGCTAAGATTTGAATATTAAAAATGAGTTCAAGCGATTCTGAAATGTTGACACCAGATTCGATTAGAGACGAGGCAAATTGTGTTATCGAAAATCTTTTGCCAGAAATCTCAAAAGAAAGATATATCAATAAATAGTTTAGATATTATCAATAAATAGTTTAGATAAACAACTAGTTTTATTTTCCTCATATTCGAAATGAAAAGTAGAGTGTATAACACGGGTAAAAAAAACAATTCCCGAGGTATTTAGACTCGCTTGAACTCATTTTTAATTCGACCCTTGGTCAGGCCCCCGTCACTCGCGCAATGCAGCGTTATAAATACCTACCGCTAAGTAGCGCGCCGGCGCGCTGACCGGCAGAGGGCCGCCGCCACCCGCCGCGCCGCACGCGAGACTTTTACTATTATTATCAAATCTTGTAACTTGTTTTTTTTAATATTTTTTTTTATTATTTTGTTTTTTTTATAATTTTATTGTTTATTATATTAATTTGGTTTTAATTTCGTTTTGTTTTTTATTTATATTTTTTTTTATTAATAATTTTCTTTTCAGAACCACGAACGGGATTTTTACACCTAAATCGATTTTTTTTTCAAAACATTTTTTTTTTCAAAAATTTTCATTCTTTTTTAGTAAAACTGAATAACCGTGAGTTCAAACATGAAAAAAAAACATCGGTCATGTATTTTTCATAATAATTCGTAATTTTTTTAATCATTTGTAATTTGACAAATGAATTAATTAACTAATCAATGAAAAAAAAATTTCGCCTCGGGCGGGATTGGTAATTTTTTAATAATTTTTTTTTTATAATTTTTAAATGATAAAATAATATTCTATTCTCTTATTTTTTGACATGTAATATTTTAAAATTTTTAAATATTTGCGCACTGCCAATTTAGAAGTAGATTATGAAGAATAGTGTGTATAATTTAACACCAATCATGTATTTTACCATATTCTTGCAAATAAAGAACTATTATTATTATCATTTTATAAAATTAGAGCACATTTGAGTCAGGGGCTTTTCATTAATCCTACGTATACCATTTTGTTTATGTTCTTTGTACAACCCTTAAGTTTTCGCTCGATGACGCAATCACGCGGTGTACGCGGGAATCTCGACTCTCGGCGCGCGTTCATAGAGACCTTTTCTTCTTGCAGCGACTTTTGTCTGTCGGTTTTAGCTATTATTATTACAGCGATTCGAGCGTTTCTATGGGAGTGATGTATCTGTTACGTAGTAACTATTATCTAATCTGTGCCTTGGTTAACAATCTACTATTCCAAATCGGTTAATATCGTGACCGATTTATGAGGTAACAAACAAATAAAACATTATAGTCGAATTGAGAACCTCCCCCTTTTTGTGAAGTCGATTATAAAATATGTATGAATGTATTGTATGTATACCAGTGTATTGTATTTTTATGTATGAAAAGAGCTTATTTACTTATTCTATTTTGAATAAATTTAGAAAAAAAAAACATCATCATCAATTCAGCGAAGAGACGCACACAGTTGGACATAGACACCACCAGACTTATTATAATAAAAGCATCCTCAGTAATTTACGAGGCCAGTGGCTAATTATTTATTTTCCAACAGGTGTGGACGAGAGTACGACACCATGTTGCCTGTGGGAAACTGAAAATTAAATTTGTTGGGATCGATAAAGTCGTTAGAATATCTTGCTTTTTAGTGTTTTTAGCAAGGATAATCTCTTAAAGATACCGAAAGGACTGGTGACGAGGCAGCTTCTCGGTTATGCTGTAGGGCTCCGTGCCGCCAATGGCTTATCCGCTGGCGACGGCTGGGTGGCTAGCAGGATTATTAGTTTGTCTTCAGAAATTCTTCGCTCCGTTAGAATGTCGGGGCTGGCAAGACCAGGACACGTATTTTTGAATCATTAGAAATGAATCTCCAATTCGAACACGAATACAAATCACATGCGAAATTTGTTTCTACTGCTTCCAATTTTAAAGATTTTTGAATCAATCGAATTCAGTATTGTCATTTAAAAAAATTCTACATTAGAAACCGTTTCACGCAGAAAAAATAAAATCCGGTACGCAATAACATGGCAATAACTCATTAATTTAAAAAACCAGCGATGAATCGCATGTAAAACGGAACGTTTATACGTTACGCATATTCTACTAGTAGAAATGAAAAACGAGTGGGTAGGACCACTCGTTGCAGAATTCACGGAATGAATGTTTAAAAATAGCGAATTCGGAAATTCGTATGCGAATCTTACGATTTCGAATGCGAATTTGAATTCTATTGTTTTAAAAATGCGTCTTCAGTTCGTCAAACGATTCCGCGACCACCACGCCGCCGCGTGCGCTGTTTCAATCGCATCAATTGGTTCAATTGTATGTACGACCTTGCAATGACGTACGATATGTCTAAGTAACACACAAAGCAACCTCTTAATATTTGCTGGTCAGTGTAGAGTTCAACAAGCGACCGTTTAATCCTTACATATTATAAAACGAAATCCCCCGCCGCGTTTGTCTGTCTGTCTGTTCGCGATAAACTCAAAACATACTGCACCGATTTTCAAGCGGTTTTCACCACTCGATAGCGTGATTCTCGAGGAAGGTTTTAGTATATAATTTGTTAAGTTTTTTGAAGATGTCGGGAAAAAATAAATTAAGGCGAAACGTAGTTCGCGGGCACAGCTATTAGTATATAAATTAATAGGCATATTACACTACTGATCCATTATAACCCGCCACCCTAAGTGGATCAGATGCCGTTTCAGTTAATGAGCTAAACCAAAACTAAAACCCATTCCATCCGATCCGATTGGTTAATCGAAAGAACATGTGGCTAACGAAATTGTGAGTAGCTATTATTGCATCGATCGAACCCCAAAAAGCATTAAACTTTCATAAACGTACTGAAGAACTGGAACCGTTAATCACCTCATTTCCAATTAACTTAAATACTTTAGTTAGAAAATATATATTCAATATGTAATATTATTAAGCACATAAATTGTACAAAATTGTGCCACAAATTTTATTTTAAATTAACTTATGAAATATAATTTATAAAGTTTAAAGTACTCTTAGTTTTATATTAACTTATTGTAGTTTAATTGGGTAATTGATATTTTATATGATGCATTTTGATGAAGTTATATTTATTTACAGTCAGATACAGTCAGAATTTTGATCATAATGGCTGCAGCCTAAGGAAATATAATATAGGTAAGTACATGAAAAATAGAGCAGTAGAAAAATTATGTTAAGGAGTTAGCTTCATTATAACAAGACTCCGAAATAAGTTTGCAAAATCTTATAAATAAATGCAGCGCAATGAAAAAGTTGAAATGTATAAAACGTAAGCGCTTGACGGGAAACAAGACACAGGGGTCTTCACGGTTCGCCGCTATACAAAGGTTTCCCCTAAAACATCTCCCCTAATCGTTCTCCAAGAACGTGGTCGCTTGTCGCTCTAAAGCCAAAATGATTTTATGATAAAAATTGTGCGTGACGCACAAACAGGACAATTTCGCAAAAGGATAACGCTGAGAGCCATTGGAAAGTTGTTGAATTTGCAGAGACCGAGTCAACACTTGAAGAAGAAGGGGAAATATAAGAGGTGACCAAAGATCCATTGTGGAACGATAGATTTAGGGTTCATTGACCCAAGCAATATCGATGTTATGTAATGCTACTACGATGACATGAATATCTTGAAATCGCCATAAAATATTTGATTTTCACGATAGGAAACTTTTGCCTTTTATAACACAAAGAAAAGAAAACCTTTTTCATAATTCAATCATGAATAGCGAGGCGAGTTTCACTTGGGTTCCAAGTACAGTTTAATGGCGACACTCTTCAATACCATGGCGGTTACTTACTAGCCAATTGGACTCAGAAGTCCTAACAGTTAAACCAGACAGTAGAATATTTACCCTATGAGAAAACATTCAGAATATGGTCATTTAGACTTACTTCATCATGGCCAACGTTATCTAAATTTCCCTTATTTTAGTTGCAGAAGAATAAGGCTGTTATTGCTGCCGATAAGACAATAAGCTACTACGTGTCATTGGAACTTTTACTGACAATATCCACATACTAAATTCAAATCACTTTTAATCCCTGAGGGATAAAAAAGCACAAGTAAATATTCCTCAAGTGGAAAGCGGCAATTTCGCCAACTGGCTCTTTCGAATTGAAAGTCTAATGGCAGAGAGAGGATGTGGAGAAGTGTGATTAATTGAAAAAGAGGATTCGAAGAGTGAATTATCAAAAGAACAAATTATCAAAATTAAGGCACAAGTCAAGAACATTATCATACACGGCCTTTTATTTCTTGGAGAAATGCGCAAACGCATCGTATACCCGCCGTTAAGGCCTGCCGTTGTAGTAGCTCCTCTTATGTACGAGTATTCTAAATGTTTATCTGGCAGGCTGTGTATGATAATCCGGGCGCGCTAGTAGTGGTAGTCGCAGTGTGACCTTACCATGCGCGCCCATATGGGCAGGCAGAACACAGGGGAGTTTTAGTGGGTCGGCCTGGCACTCTGCCGGGACAATTGGGATGATGACTGAATTCTAATTTTTACGTCTCGTTATTAAATATTAAAATACCGTGGAAAAAGATGCAGTCCTGTGAAATCAAAATTCAAATCGGCTTAGAAATACATTAGATACAAGCATTTTAAGTTGTTAATTTGAAGGCGATTAGACAGAGAGATCCGACATCAAACGGGACGTCATTGTTGAGTACGGCCATCTAAACTCCTTGTAAATTGCCGTTTTGCTAGAAAGAGATGGAGAAAAATCTTTAATACCTTATATCTTGGTTGTTTTTATAGTTATTCGAAAACCGATTTTTTCTTTCTGTTTATTATATGAATTAGCTTCTATTAAAACAAAAAAAAATTGTCATCTAGCCTATTGTACGAGCATTTTGATGGCAAATTTTACATCAAATCAAGGCACTAGCACAAAGTGTCTATTTCCTTTGTGGTACAAGTGAGCACGAGCGAGCGCAAATGGCGCGAAGATAGAAAAGTTACAGGCGAACGCTTATTCGCTGCTAACATTAATTACGTCGAGAATTCTCAGAAACATTACATGAAAAAAATACTCGAGAAAATACCAAAGTGTATACTCAGACTCACCCAGATTAACAAGTTTTTTTCACTAATTTCAGGGCATCAAAATTATTCAAACAAGTAACAATTAAAAAAAATATTCTTTAAAATAAGTACCTATAATAGCAGATTGTTCGCCAAGGGAGCAAAGAACTATTTTAAAGGCGTGTTTTTTGAATCCAGAGCGGAGCCAAGGATTCTAAAGTAGTACTTCACTCGAGCATAAAATAGTGTTCCTCCCAAGATAGACACTGTACTTTTCATCACGTTCTATGAGAAAATAAGTGAGACCTGTGAGTAAGAATACACGTAAATTTATTTACATACATTTAGTTAAGGACAATCAGACAATAGGAAGAAAAAAGAAAAACTACTAATAGATATACTTAAGAGCCTAATATTTACATTTGAACAATTATGAAAGTTCATCGAAATAATCTTTTTACTCGTACTACTGACTTTTAACATTGAATAGGTACCTACTCCAAAGAGTTGTAGGCTGCTTAGATTTGGCAAAATCTTGAAAATAAGCCAAAAAGACATATTCTGAAAAAGATTTCACTTTTCTTGCATTTTCCCAAAGGATGAAATTGTGATATGCTTTCATATGCTGGTGCCTTATCATGATCGCTTATAGCAAGATTAAAACAAAATATTAAAACAGGGACACCGCTCTTGCTGCGTATAGCGCCATACCGCTCTTAGTGCGGTTTTAATATAGTTTTGGGCGATCATGGTTAGGGGGCTGTTCATAGGATTTTGTAGGTAAAAGACTTTGTATCACATTTTAGCGTCCGATAAAATACTTTCATCGTCATTAATTGAGGAAGACACACTTATTTTTGTATAAAATGTCTAATCCCAATTTGTATGCAATCAATCACCAACTAACTATAAAAGCAGAATGAATTTTGCGCGTTTTTACTTTTTCACAAATTTCTTTTTTTTAAATCAAGCCCGCGCACTTATTAGGTATGCTGCCAGTAACTATTTCATACAATATTCGCGACCGATTTCTTTGGTGATTGAAACTTTTACTCACAATATTCACATTCTAAATTCAAATCACTTTTAGTCCCTGAGGGATTAAAAAGGTATTTTGGTCCCTATTTACGGGGAACCAAGTAACGATTTTCGAATAGATGTGATAAAAGGAATATTTTTAATGCAATTTTGTAGCGATGGAACTGTGAAATCGGCGTTCACAGCCGACTGCCTCACAAAAGACTTCAATAGCGGAGTTAATGTCCAAACAAACGACGACCACCTCTTTGAAACAAAATTTAACGGATCGCCTTTTCAAAGAGAAAATCATTTTTCAATATTTTTCCTACAAATAACACATATATCACAAAAAAATTACTTGAATAAAAGTAACACTTAAGGCGAGGTTTCCCAGAAAATCTTCTCATGCATGGCGACTGCATTAGTGCAAGGAAATATAGTTGATAATTGCATATCATCTAATGTAGCTTACGCGCTGTGACCGACGTAAAACTTTATACACGTTTTAATCGATTTTTGGAAAATTTTAGAAAAAAATAGTAATCTTGCAACTTTCTAGACAATAAAAATGCACATCTACTGGTAAAACTTTTATGTCATTATTATTTATTATATTTTTAATTCACAGCTGTTTTATTGAATAGAGTGATTTTTCTTTTTTTTCTATCATGCGAAATATTATTAATCATGTTTCTGTCTTTAAGTATGTTTAGATAAATTGTTCGAAAACAAAAAAAGTAGCACCTTAGAAACAAAATACAAAATAATGTCAGTAAAAATGTTGTAAAAATAAAAAGCTACGTCTACTTAGTTTATTAATATTATTACTTTGATGTAGCAACCAATGAGACCGCTTTATTTTTGGAATTTACGTGTAGTATAATCGTATTAGTCTTTGTTCCTTGGAAGCTGTCTGTGAAACTTACAATTTATTGTTGTTCAAAGTCAAACAACGTAAGCCATAAAGGAGAACAAGCGTCATGTTTCAGGCGACACAATATTTTTCTAATTGTATTCTTTATAATGCTTAGAAATAGATTTGTAATGTCGTAGCATATAAAGTTTGTAGTTAAAACACACGCTCGCAATTTACAGCCGGCCGGCCATAATTATACATATATTGGCAAACTATCCGGACTGCATTCCTCGACTAAAGAGATCTGGCTATCTTTTCTTTAGAAGGCGACACAGTCAAATGTTATAAAACTGCTATTCAGGTGTAGTGACGTTGGTATCTCGCCAGGCGGTCCCACAAGCTGCACCGACATTTAAACCGAGCAGAACCTGCCCCCATGAAGGTTCAGAACCAGGTATTTTCAAACAGTAGATGCGGTCCTGGTAACAGAATAGTAGGTAACTAAAGTTTTCCAAATAATGCTACCGAGAGGCTGTTTTTAAGCTGAAGTTATTTGGACATCATCATCACCACCACTGCAGGCCAGTGCCCCGGCCTTCCTTATGGATGGTTAAGGAGACTGTGGACCATAACCCTCCACACGAGCCCAATGCGGATTGGAGGGTGTTACCAACTGCATATGCAGCCGGGATCAACGGCTAAACGTGCCTTCCGAAGCACGGAGGAGCTCGAGATGATAATTTTTGGGTCACCCATCCTGTGACCGGCATTTGCGAACATTGCTTAACCGCAACTATCGTAGGCTGAGGCGCTAACGCACTGCGCCACCGCGCTCCATTTGAACATACAAATAAATAAATAATAGCACGATAATATTAACCGCAACACCTTAATGATTTTAAAGATTACACAGACCTATTCACGAGAAGTAATCTTTAGCATAGTGACAGAATTAGCAACAGTTCTCAAATTACATAATTGCACAACACACCTCATACCTTATTACCATACGAATACGCCTGTGAGTCCTGTGACTAAAGTGCCTATAGATGGCATTGTACCATTCATTCATTCACTCGCCCGGCCACCGATAATGGCCATTTTCCTGTGCATCAAAACGCCATCGCCGGCGGGGGAACCATGTCAAGGTAAAAGCGTAATCTTGTCGAGAATCATCCGCGGGCCAATCAATTTGATTTGATTCGAAGTGGTAGCTACTTGATTAGGTCGCTGCCGAGTGAGTGTTATCGGGGAGCAAATTATTTGCGTGTGATATCAGGGCATGAATTCTTTTGCACTGAATGTGGACCAGAATATATGTGACAAAACAATTTACTTTTAAAGTTCGACTCGAAATTACTTATGTTTGTTTTTACAAGGACGTTTTTAAAGTGACATTTCTGCAAGTGGCCTAAAGTTTTTTTACATACGACTGGAAAGCTCTTGGCCTTTATATCATCTGATAGTAAGTGACGACAAGACCAAAGCTGGTAGCGAGCTCCACCTGGACTTCTCACCAGTTGAGGAACTGCCTATCTTATTGTCGGAATACAGCAATTCTATTAACATTGTTATAATTGCGACAGACTTAGGATAGGCGGTGGAAGCGAGCCAGGTAGGCTCCGAAGCCCTTCCACCAACCAAACCGAGCAGAAGAAGAACTTCTGCCTCCAAGGGGAATTGAATCCTGGAACTCCTATCAACACCCTGTGGTTTTAACCACTAAACCACGGCGCCGATAAAACAGTTAAAAACAATACACAAGAATGGCATAAAACTGTATTAGTATTGAAAGTATTCTTTGTACATAACATCTGAATATTACCACAATATTTTATTATAAAGGACAGACAGCAACTCGCATGATTGTTTACGGCCCAAACTTCCACAAAATATAGGTAAGTACGTCATTATTATACATTATTCAGAACAACAGATCGATGTTATTTTTTGCTTAGAAAAGTTTGAATGCGAGGGTCGCATACAATAGTCAACAGTACAATCTAAGAATAATATTAGATTATTCCCAATTCATTATACTTATGCGATCGATTTAATGTTACTATATTTAAAAGAAAAATTTTAGAAAAATTGTCAATGTAGACTTCATCTCGCACCTTTGGGACGGCTGCGCTCAGTACCTCCTCGATGCTCTGGACACATTGCAGCGTCGCGCTATTCGTATAATTGGCGATGTAGAGGCAGGCAACTAACACTCTCGAGCCTCTACAACTTCGTCGTGCCATCGCCTCACTAAGCGCCTGTAACCGAATGTTTCATGAGGAATGCTCTGAGGAGCTCTTTAACCTTTATCCCTCCCTCTCCATTTCTTAACAGAAACACGCGTAAGGGCCTTCGGAGTCAACATCGGAGTCTTTGCAATCACGTCTGTTTTTAATACTGACAGACCAATTGACGAAACTGCTAACTCAAATCTTGAAAACACGCCTGTTACAACAGAGAATACTACAGTTCATTTCACTGGGACTCAATCTCCAGCTCCTCCACATTCCTTCAAAGATAATACCATACTATACTATAATACTATACCTCCTATTCCTGGATTTATTGAAGAGGCTACTGAAGAAGTGAATGCTGCAGGAGAATGCGAATGCTCCCATTAGGTTCAGTTGCTGGTTGTAGCAGAGATCTGATTCAAAATGAATGTATGACTTTTTCTCCCGAGACCATTCGGCCTTATCCAAAAGTTACTGCAAGAACAAACAAGGTAACACGAAAAACTCTCAAAACCAGCTATTTTTACTGATACGCCGGAAAAAAATGTATTGGCACTGGAACAGAACAAGAAATAGGAAATTACATCAAAAAAAGGAAAGGTCACTAAGAAAGGGAAATCTACTGGGCCAGGAAAGATGAAGAGGGAAAAAACGCAAAAGGAAACAAGGAAGATTGCTGTGAAAAGGAAGGTTTTACATGACTCTGAGTCTGACTAAGGAAGTGTAGATGATTATTTTTGCCTGATATGTTGTGAACAGTTTGATTAGAGTCGAGCTGGTGAGGAATGGGTACAGTGTGTTGTTTGTAAGAAATGGTCACACGTAAGATGTGCTAAGGGAAATGTTTTATCCTACATAATTATGTTGGAATTGCGAAAGTGATTGTTCAGACTATAATGACTGAACTGTTTTTAACTTTTAGGATCTGATTGTTTTTTAAATAGAGACTATGTTTTTGTTTTAATGAGGCAAAAGACTGCTATATAGAAATTGTAGTTTGATATTGTAGACATAATAATTGTAATAAACTGACATTGTTCTTAATAAAAAGTGTTATATTACGTTTGGTTTTTGTTGTAACATTTTGCCTCTTATAGTGTAACAACCAGCCCCTGGCGCGGGGCTAAAAGGTACACGTCTCTTTTCCCAGAATTCATTCATTATACATGTTCCCCTGATATATATTTTTTAAATTGGCATCACAGAGTATTAAGGCTGTGACTTTTTTTGTAGAAGTCTAGCACCCATAACATTTTTATTCTTAAGATTTCAGTTTTACTTTTTCCTCTACGTTTATAACGCCAACAAATTTTGGATTCATTTACTTCCAAGTGACTTAACAATGAAACATGAATAATAACATTACAGCTGAAAAAGAATTTCTCGCCTGAAAATAAAAAAAGAAACACAATTTCGCTACCTTAATAAAGTGGCAATGAATAAAATTATCGATAACGACCTATTCTAGTACCTATTTGTAATGTATTATTTATTATTTAGTGGTTAATATTCGGAATTCATGTCACGGACGCCATAGCGTGCCTATCTATTGTTAGAAGGATTTATGCTATAATATTTAAACGCGATAGCTAAGTACGCACCTTAGTGAGGAGAGGAGTCGTCATTGTACTCTTTCTAGTAAGAGGTACCTACCTACGATTTGATTATGTCATCATCGTTTCAGTAGCGACGATAATTACGATACGATTATGAATAATGATAATTAAATGGGACGCATTGACTGATGCACGGAACGGAAAATTGCCGAAACAATGAAATTAAACTGACCTAGTTTAATTTAATACTGATAGGATAAGTTTAATGCAGCCGGTGACGTATTAAGAATACACAATATGTTGCCGCTCTCTTTCTTGCCGTAGATGCCGAGACTGGGTGACTAGAGAGTAGATGGCGACTAAGGGAGTTTAGTGCAATTATACCACTGTGAAGAGATCTGAGGGGCACCCCCACCCAGAATTGAGTCCAAATCCAAAAAGAATTCAATCGTATTCTGAGTCACATTAGCAGGGCTCTAATGAGCTAAATAGGCTCGGAGTCCCGAATCACAATCTTAGTGAACAACGACTCGAAGCTAAAGAGGAAGTCGGTGCTTCAATGAAAACCCTACGTTTAAAAATTGACCTGAAGCTCGATGCTCATGCAACAAAACTAACATCAAAGGATTTCTTCTTGTATTAATTTGTAAATAATGGTGATTTCAAAAACACCTGACAGTCGCTCTTGTCGTAACAGTTCATAGTTTCTAATATATCACCTAATTTTGAAACGTCAAACAACTCATGACATTAAGAGATTTATTAGAGCGAGGAAAAAGACGCGGGCGCAGGAACAAAATTGGGCGCGCTTCGAAACCCAGTAAAGCTAGCAGCCGAATAGTTTGTCAAAAAGAGTCCTGCAAAATGACGACGAGTTTTCAGTGAGAAGTGCAAAGGGACTAGTGATGGCATCACTGCGGCTGACACTATTCTCATTTTCACATCTGTCAAATGAACCGATCTCCAACTCCTTCTATCTGACACCAAGTTTCTGAAAAGCTGTTCAGTGATAAAATTAACTAACAAGCTGTCAATCTAATGCTAACTATGAATTGAGTTGCTGAAAGCTAAATCAACTTATTACTGTGTTAGTTGACACAGCTGTCAAATTTATTTCAAAATTATTAAGGAAAGACCCAATTTGGGTTTCTAAAATACATATGAATAAAAGAAAATAAATGATTTCAGCAATATGACCGTGTCTAAAAATATTTCTCACAAGAAATCAAATTATTAAAGATAAGTAAATTTTGGCTAACCAACGTTTCGGAGGAACTCAAATTGATTTGACACTGCTGTTAAGATGACATGGATGTTAGTTGAACAATATTTTGATCAGCCTTTCAGAAACTGGGGGTGAGTCTCGTCGAACCATATTCCATTGTTCAATAATTGAAACAGAAAAATAACGATGTTCTTAAAAATACATGACTTAATTTCGAGAAAAAATAATATTTTAAAAGCTTCTTTGATGACAAAATACTTTATTTGTTTGGTAATCTTTTAGGTTTTCGATTGACAAATTATAGAGACACCCTTTATTGTACCAAAGTGTGTGTGTGAGAGTAAAATGTGAATCACAACTTAAGATAAAACTCCGACCGACTTCTGTACTTGAACGATATTTAAACTACAATGTATCACGTGAATTGACCATAAGGACTGAAGTTTAGCACATAATTGCCCCCTCCTGAAGACCCGATTAAACGTCTGTGTCTACTGTTTATGAATTAGCCACTTTAGATTGTAAACGTTTTTGTACTTAAATATAGTTTCATTAACAAATAACATAAATTGTAGACACCAATTCAAGAAAACGGCATAGTTTTAAGCGAATCTCCACTCGTAAGATTCGCATACTGACTCAATAAAATATTTTTAACACAAAGAATAATTCCATGAGAGAGAGAGTTTTAAATAGCCGTTGTGACGTCAACACTTGAGTGGAAACTTGCTTTTCAGCATGTTCTCAACAAATGTACGGAATTTATACCTACAGACGCCTTATACTCCAGTAGTCTTCTTTACCTCTTAAGACTATTTTTCCTGCAATAATGGTGCAAGCAAACCCAATCCTGAAATCCGCG
Source organism: Schoenobius gigantellus (assembly GCA_963935595.1). Classification (NCBI taxonomy): domain Eukaryota; kingdom Metazoa; phylum Arthropoda; class Insecta; order Lepidoptera; family Crambidae; genus Schoenobius; species Schoenobius gigantellus. The sequence continues at coordinate 52,125,607 of OZ012541.1, forward strand.
CAGCTGCAAACAAAATTGCGGTCTACACAACGGGAGCTAATAAATTCATTTATAATCGAGTCGTTCAAGAATAACATATAAATAACGATTTCACGATGAAACGACTATTTGTGTTCCCAATTTGTGTGCACAAATAAAACCTTCTGTCAGTCAAGGTTAGATTCCATTGACACGAATTTCATTTTCGTGGCGGTTTTCATTTGCTTGACAGGGTCGAGGTTGGGGTTATGCGAGTGTTATTGTGAGTTTAGGCGACATACCGCGAATATAGACGTATTCACGGTCTGTTATTTATAACAACCAATGTAATTTTCTTTAATCGACAAAACATTTAAGTTATAAACACACTAAGTCGTTACATTCCAAATCAACTTTTTTTATAATGTATACATTATTGGTATGAATGATACTAAGTTTAAAAAGGGTAAAAAAAGCACTTTCGTGTCATTCATGAAAAACCACAGCATAGTGGAAGGAAACAACTTAAAGCTATAATTCTTCACCAGAATACTAACATTAAATAAAAAAGGAAACGGCCAAGTGCGAATTGGACTCTCGTCCCGAAGGTTCCGTACAAACTCTTATCTAAGTAATATGTTCTTAAATATGTTCGTTTATTTGCTGTTTTCAGATTTTTTCCTTAATATATGTTATACTACCGTGCTTCTTACCAAGTTTCATGATTCTAGGTCAATGGGAAGAACCTACGTTCTGGTTTACTTGTGAAATCACAAAAAGTGCTAAAATATGAGTCATAAACGGTCATATGTTTTGATCACCTAGACTTACAAATATGATTTGACCCTTTTTTGGGTCCCGACCCGTCCACCTACTGGACTTTCCCACAGGTGGGTGGACGGGCAATTCAGAATTACCCCTCCACCCACTACGCTAGTATGAACCGAAATATTTAAGTACTTAGTAATCGATAAAATTAAAAAGTCGATTAACTTCAAAATTTCCAGCTGGAAGAGACCGTAGTTCCGAGTATTCGATATAAATTATAGTGTGATAGATGTCTCTACACGTCACCGATAAAAAAAGACTTGACAGGCAGACGGATAGACGTACAGTAAGCTCTCATTTCAGCTATACCTTTACATTACGAAAACCGCAACTATTACGAGCGACATAAGAACGTTCCAAAGGTCAATCAGTATAGCTTGATATGGAGCTTACGTACATAAATGTGATCCTACGAGGGTTCCGTTTTCTCTTTTTCAGGTACGAAGCTCTTATTAGTCGGTTTTACAGCAGTAGCAAAAAAAAAAGTTAAACAGCATTAAAAAATGTGACCAAAAGCACATCTTGGTTGGTTCAAAGCACTGCCACAGATTGATTGAGCTGCGGTCGCTGGCCATCGGGTGCACTAGCCTACGTGCCAACACGCAGCGTCGTCCAAGCGCGTCATCAAAAAATTTCAATCGAATGGCTGAAGTATTTGAATAACGTTATTGTCTTGTGCCTCAAAACACTAGAAAAACGAAAACCGTAAGACCAGGTAGAGCTCAACTTTTTATATGCTCGACATTCGTTTTATATAGTTTTCCATCCAAAAGTTAACAAGTATGATTCCTAGCGGTCAAAGAGGACATAATAAAGTTTGTAAGGTGTATATTCGGAACCACATTTCATATAAAAATAAATCTTGCCAAAATTTATTTAACAGGTGAGAATTAATGTAAATACCAATCCGCACTGGGCCAGCGTGGTTCAACCACCCTAACATAGGGTGGGCTCGAGCCGGGGTGCGATGTCAGACAACCTCCTCGTGGTGCACCCTGGGCAACCCGGCAGATTCTCTGCCGCGGGCTAATAGTCTGACGAGAGGACCCCCAAAGAGGGGGGGTTGGATAACCGGGCTTAGACCGGCGGGCTACTTAATGTAGCCAGCCACTTCATGCGGGGAAGGGCGAAGTCCCCTCTTCTTATGTTAAGAAAAGGTGTGGCTCTCAATGGAAGCCGATTCCGGCGGCTACCTCTGGTAGTAGGGAGGTTGAGGCGAGTTTCTCGCCGTGGCGCCTCGCGCCCGTTGGAGCTTCGGCTCACCCGCGCGGCGGTGGATCCAGTGGGATCTGCCGTCGGGCAACCCGTTACCCGCACTGAGCGGGCCGGGGCCTAGCGCACTGAGCATCGGGCCACGTGGAAGACAACCACAATAAAAAACCAGTTTCGGGGTGTAGAGCAGCGCAGAATTGCCACGGGCAGCGGGAACAAGGCCTGGCTGTATTCCCTGTCTTGTGATGGACGGAGGAGCTGCTGGGGGGGTTTTTAGTGGGTAGGCCCGAGCCGAGTACGGTCTGAGGAGTCCCACATATCCTCGTGGTCGAATGCATTTTCCTCCCTCCCAAAATATACAATTCGAAATGTTCGAATGAAATATTTAAAACAAATATATTTTTCATTCGAAGTGCATCGTAGACGTATTCAAGCTTAGACACGGCGACAAGACTGTTTTAAAGAACTATCGATATCTATAAGTTGTTTTCAAGAGTCATCGCTAACCGTTTTGCACGAAGACTTGATGAAGCTCAACCTCCGGAGCAGGCCAGGTTCCGACGGAGTTATAGCACCATAGACCACATTCACACAGCAAGGCAGGTTATACAGAATGAAGACAATGAGTATATAACCAACCCCTGTTCTGCGGCAGGACCCACTGTTAGCGATGCTTTCAAAGCACGGAAGATACGTGGTGATCAATTATGTAGCAGCATACTTATTTTTCCCTCACTAGCACCACTTTGAAACAAACAACACTGTTAATTAACAGTGTCAGTTGCTTCGACAGCATATTAAACTAGAACACTCGAGTTCCACCGACCAGCAACACCTTGTAAATAATTTCCGATGTCAGGCAGGAAAATGGGCCGCCAGTGGTTGTGGAGCCCATAGATCGATATCGGAGCGTCCGTCGTCCGCCGATCTTGTTGACCGAGCAAACAGCCAGCGTCGGATTCTTCGCCTAATACGACTATTGCTAAACTGTTTGCGTTTCATTATTTATTCAAATCTTTTGCTGTTGTTTGACATATATTAGTTCGTATATACACGGTTTCGCCCGCCTAGACAGACAATAAGGTTTTGACTGATACCAACTTCAATTTTTTTTATACAACATTTTTGGCAAACAAGCAGGCTGCCCACATGATGGTAAGTGGCTACAGTTGCCTATAAGTACATGTGATTCCTGTAAGACTTGCAAGTCTACACTACAGCCCCCGCCAAAGGACGCCAATATACGCTGCCAACTTGGGACATATGATGTCCAGTGCTGCCTGTCTTACCCTTTGAACCGGAACACAGCAATGCAAGCACCGCTGCTTGGCGGCAGAAATAGGCAAGATATAGGTATCCATGTAGACGACTCTGGTACATAACGTCTGCTAATCTGTTTCCATTTCACAACGGAATTTTCTAAAATCCTTTCTTGGTTCAAGTAGCTGACATCCACTCACTACTCATAGTATACCTGTATGTTATCATCGTAGACCTTCATTCTGATTTCATCACAATAGAGTCGAGATTTCGTCACCAGTAAGGGAACTCAGATATCTAGCTCAGTCACAACATCTATCACGATATACTTTCAAACAAAACAAGTTGGCAAACAAACAGGCTGGCATCTTGATGTCATGTTGCCAAGTAATTTAACTGCCATTTTTTTTTGGCGGGGGAATCTCTTTACCATTCGACAAGGGACTGACTGTGAGGTCGACCAATCCGCACTGGGCCAGCGTGGTTGACTAAGGCCTAATCACCCTAACATAGGGTAGGCTCGAGCCCCTCGGTGGGGACGTATATGAGCTGTGATGATGAAGGGTCTGAAAAGCTGACAAGGTCGCTCCTTGGATATGCCATTGGACTCGGGTATAAACCCCATATCTGGCTAAACCACGATCCAGTAACTTCCACCCCAATGGAGGCACGTTCGGGATCGGACTAGCTATTCCCCGAACGCACCCCCCGAAGCAATTTTACTGCCTGTCTTAACCTCAAACCGGATCACAGCAATGCACTGCTCTGCTATGCAGAATTAGGTAGGTAATATAAAGAAATACCCGCGCAAACTTTTAAGAACCGAGACTCCCTCTTGTAAAAGCTTAATGTGTCAGTCAATCCGATTGTCAACTTGGAAGCGTTTGTGACAACTTGGAAGATAGATAACATAGTAAACTGTGAACTGGTAAGAGCTGATTAAAGGGGTTTACCGCAGCTATAAGTAGGTATACCCCTATGCGAAGGGACAGAAAACTCGAAACAAAAACCTGTCTAGCCAGCATGGAGAATTAGGCCAATTTCCTCTCGTCTCAATAAGACCCTCGCTCAGCAATTATACGAGTATGGGTTGAAGTGATGATGATGCAGTGGTGAAGTAGCGTGTGTTAATTCGGATCGTCAGCTACCTGGTAGTTTTAACGTGAATAACTAACCATTTTTCCACCCATCAAATCCCATCAGCACCACTTCTTCCAACTCATATCCTGAACTGAGCACGAATCTCTCGTTAAGGAACCTTCGTCTTAAATAATCGCATAATAAATATTCGGTAGAATTGTATTCACAATCTATAATACCTATATAAAGCTAAAATATGTAATAACAGTATGACATACCTAGACGTTATGTTATGACTTATATTTAACGCGACGTGCCTTATCTCTTGTACTTGGAAAAATATGATAAACATAATGATATCAGCGAAAATTCGAAAGAGCGAGCGTCGTTGTAGAATGATTTCTCTGCAGAAGAAATTGAAGAAATAGTTCGTCCTTATATGTATCATATTGTTACTTTATACTTGCACTAGCTGTGCCCGCGACTTCGTTCGCATGGATGCCCGAAAATAACAATATCGTGAAGTTATATAGCCTAAAGCCTTCCTCGATAAATGGACTATACAAAAAGAATTTTTAAATTCGAACCAGTAGTTCCTGAGATTAGCGCGTTCAAACAAAGAAACAAACAAACTCTTCAGCTTTATAATATTAGTAAGTATAGAAGTAAGTATAGATTAGCGCTAATCGAGGAACAATGTGGGTTTCATTTTCTTTACTTTTATTTTATTCCAGAAGAATACTTACTTTCGAAAAAGAAATATTGTTTCTTGAAACATAAAATCGTCAATCGTAAAACAACATCCAACAAAAATATCACTATGTATTTCAAAAATATTACACGATACTAAGATTACTGTCATTCTTATTTTAAGGTTCTTTTACACATAGAATGTGATAGATTCCAACCTAATGAGCTATTTAACGAAAAGTTATACTATAATCGAAGTGAAGTTTACCCTAATTTTATAGATGTTTCGACTGATGCTATATCCACTCCTTATTTGAAATTGGAAGGTTCTAATTGTCACTCCTAATTAATGAACAATCTTCTTAACCAGAACCGCTTTATATTAATCGTTGACAGCCATTCTTAGAAGTGCCTTATTGACTTTTAGCCCCCGTTTCGGCTCACAGTAGCTCTATTAAGAACCTTAGCAAAGTGTGTACCTTAGTGTACCTTCATAAATTGTGGGGGTGCTTGTCATATTTAAAATATTTGGAACTAAGGATGAAATTATCAACCAGTTTCACCATTGCTTCAATATGATTAAACTCATCATCATTTTACTCGCAACTGGCCCACAGTTGGACACAAGCCTCCAAGAAGGGGTAGTTAAGTTAGGGCAGTTTCTTAGCAGGCAGGCTAAATTCGGGATTTTTTTGGGAGTACCAGAGCCTCCTCCATTGATTGGTAGGGCTCATCCGTAAGACGTATCCGGGACAACGAATTACATATCATTTCATTCCTAACACACAACCATCTTAGAAAATAAATGGTATAAGAGGTACTTAGTCACATTAAAACCTTAAAATATATCAATGTTAATGTCAAACAGTATCTCTGTAGATTCATTATTACGCGGCACTAGACGGATGATAGACGATGCACTGACCTGGTCGGGACTCAGCGAACTATCACCGCTCGCGTTCCGCTCCTGGTTCTGCGCTGTCCGCTCCTGCTTGCATGCCGTGTGGTACTCGAGCCTGGTGCGCTCCACCTTCTGCAGTAGCTTCGCCCACGGCTTCTGCGCCTTCTTGAAAGCCTCGTCCATCTCTTTGCGCTCCTTCAGCTGAATCATTGACTGTGGGCAAACATGTATTGTTTTAGTTACACTGTTTTGTTTGGTTTGTGGTGGTACGTGATAATTGCTCGTGAAAAACTTGTAAGATAGTATGTCATTTGATTTATCGGAGAAGAGTTCAAACAGAATTCTATCTTGCCTCAATACTACTCTATCGGTCTAAAATTTCGCTGTCAGACCAAATTATCCTGTCAGACCAGTTCTATTAACAGAGCATCGCGTTTTGGTCGACGCTAAACGTCTATATTTGGTCGGTCGCAAGCGTCCATAGACTAAAGGTGACCACTTAACATCAGTTGGGCCGTATGCTTACAGCTATGTGATAAGCAAAAAAAGCTGTAAGTACAGTCAATTTCAGTCGAAGAAATTCAGTGATGCATTGTCGAGTGCGTCACAATAGCTGTAATAGTTATTTTCACTACAAGTGCGGGAAGCCTGTCATTGCAACGAGTTCCGACAAATGTCGTCCCGAGCCGAAGGCGAGGGTTGACAGTCGGAACGAGTGGAAATGACAGTCCCGCACGTGTATTGAACAACTATTTTTAATACAGTTGCGAAAAAATGAAACAATAAATACATAGCAACCATATGTAGCAATGTACCTGCTTTTGGACTTTACAGGTAAAATACTCACACTCGCATTTTCAGCAATTAAACATAATTCCGGTGGTGTTCAATCACTTAATATGTTATCAGAGTCACTCATTTTATAGAACTACTAGCTGTGCCGGCGAACTTACGTTCCGCCATAATAACGGCGAACTTACGTTTCGCCGTAATAAAAAATAGTTTACGACCTATTCTCAAACCTACTGAATATTCACAAAAAAATTCATTAAGATCGGTCAAGCCGTTTCGGGGGAGTTTGGTAACAAACACTGTGACACGAGAATTTTATATATTAGATTAAACTTTTAAGCAAATAACAACAATCAATAATCACGCAGAGAAAATTTTAGAAAAATGGCGCCAAATATGTCGTCGTTCGTACACAGCAGTGACAAAGCAAATGCGTGCTATGCTTTGCTTCCCGTGTTTTTAAAAGCAAGGTCCAGCCGTGCTTTTTGTTATGCTTTGCTTTTAGACATGCTTTTACAATACAAAATCTGGTAAACCAGTCAGATTATTTAGCGCAATCTTAACTTAGCATGCTAGAAAAAAGCAGGAAAAAAGCAAAATGTGTGTCAGATTCTAGACATTTGACATTTGGTAAAGAAAAAGCACTAGTGGGTAATGGTGGTCATCCCGCACGCTAAACAGCCCTGCAATATACTACTTTTTGAGCAACTGTATTAAAAAATATATTTCGTCACAACTTTCGCAATCATGACTATAAAATAATAATCTTTTAGTCTGTAGATTGTTAAATATGTCAAAGCTCCTATTGTGACGACATACAATTAACATACCATTGCCATTACTATTAATAAAATCAATTGTTGGAATGCAGCAGGTAACCTCAGTTCGAAACTTTTCTAGAAGCAATAAAAGATTAAGAGTTCTTTGAGTGGATTGACTTAGTTGACAAGTGCCTGCAAAATCACTTCTAAGCAAGCAAAAAAAAAATATTTCTTCTTAGCATTCAAATGCAAGGCTTAGATAGGTACAACAACATTGAGAAATGAATTACGTTAATTAATGTAACATTGTTGATAGCAGTTGAAAGCTAATATACCGAGTTCGGGTGAAGATTTGCGGAGCTGACAGGCATCCGAAAACAAATCATCGTCCCGTCGCATGCAGTGGCACGCTCGGTTGATACGATATGTTTTATGTAATGCGACGGTCTGTAAGCCAACCCGTGCGATGTGACCTCCTGAATATTGGATCGAGTGAAGTATGTTAATGTAACATGAACAACGATGGGCAATTTATGAGGCAATATTGTTATGCATACGTTTTATATGATTCTTTTGAGTGAGTTATCAATATTTTTGTCTAATTTGAAATTTGATTTAGGGGTTGATTTTGGAGTTACTGAAGAATAGTATTTCTACCCGCGACTTCACCTGGACTGGAGAAATTTGATATACTTAACCGTTGTACTGTGCTTTAAAATTACCCATATTTAATATCAAGTCACGAAACATAATTCCAATGAACCTACGAGTGCAAAAATAAACAAAGCTCTCTTCAAATGAATCATTCATGAGATTCGAGAGCTACGACTACTGACAAGAATAGATCAGAAAACGCAGACAGGTACAGAAGCGCATAGAATATGAATTAAAATGAGAGATGCCAGTTCACTATTCAATGGGTCTCTCACGGGCGATGTTTGGCTGATCGCATGCGCTGTCACGTTCGTCATGTTATGTACTGTATTGTATGCAATGCAATGCATTGGTCTTGCCTATGTTACATTGCGTAAGTGCATTTTTAAAGACAACAGGGAAGTTCGCCTGGTAGTGAAGATAAGGCAAAAGTCACCAACCAAACCTAACAGGAAAACTTCTGCCCACACGGGGAATCGAATCCTGGACTTCCAGGTCAATAGCGGATAGTCTCAATCATTCGACCACGGGGGCGGTTAAGGCCTAAGATTGACATGTTAATTCTTCTTTTATTGTATAACTAGCTGTGCCTGCGAAATACGTTTCGCCATATATTATTTTCCCGTTTTTACAACATTTTTCATGAATGCTCAGCTCGTATTAGTCGTAGCGTGATGTTATATAGCCTAAAGCCTTCCTCGATAAATGGACTATCCAACACAAAAAGAATTTTTCAAATTGAATCAGTAGTTCCTGAGATTAGCGCGTTCAAACAAACAAACAAACAATCAAACAAACTCTTCAGCTTTATAATATTAAGTATAGATTTCTCTTCTCTATATTTCACTTAGAACGAGCATTTTCGATTTTTTTTTCGTAAATTTATATGTTGATTGGATTTTTTCACGATGACATTGGAAAATTTAATTGAAGCATTATTATAATGGAAATTGGACATGACGCAGTGATGAAAGAAAGATTTTACTAAGTTAGTAATTTTTGTATTGATTGAAACCTTCATGTTTCAAACAATTTGTGCATTTGACATACTAAGCGACGAACAAGTCTGTACCAGTCAATCATTATGCCCAGCAGCGAAATAGGCAGCATTTATTAACCTTTTTTAATTATTGAAAAACAATACACACATAAACAAATAACAGAACTACACAAATATATTTTATGAATTTAGATGAATCGTAATTGAATTTCATTGAATCAAAAGACATACAAATATACATACTCTTTTATAAAATTACACTTAAATCCAAAACAACACGTGCAATGCTGCAGATCGCTGGATAGTCCAGTGTGTCCAAGGCAAATTGCGTTAAATCTATAAACGTTACTATTCAACCACTCGCAGGACCATAAGAACCGCCGCATTCTAATGGATGCAGTTAAATCACAAATACGAATATTTTAAATAACCTAGATACGTTTCAGCGTGGGCACTAACTGCATAATATGATAAATTATTTCGCTGAGCGACCGAAAGGAAAATTGTTTAGAAGTTAGGTAAACGCACAGTACATACATTGTATGATTTGTGTGAATAAAGTACACAACTACATATAAATGCGACTGACTACAGTCTGATTTTTAAATCGACGGAATTCTGACAGATGTCAACCATAGACAAATCAGATATTAATAACCTTTTCTGCTTAGTATTTGTTAAATATTTAATTACAAAAAATATGAAACAGAATTTGGATCAAGTAATGACATTGTAAATAGTGTTTGTTTTGTGCACTCAATGAACAAAATGTGATTTTTTAAGTGCCAAATGGAAAAACAGTAAAGCAACATATTTCTCAAATAAAAATATTTATTAATCATCATCATTAACTCGGATTATAAAAGAATCACACACACTATCCATCAGAACATTAAGAGGTCACATTTTATCCTCTTCTTTTTTTCTATCATAATATCGTTTATGCATTCTTGCCATTTTTCAGCTGTGATATTCTCCCTTCTGATATTAATTATTTATACCGCGTTATATATAAACCGCGGTGCATGACACGGCGTAAATAGTTTTTTTAATTTTAGATTTGACATCTTGTTATATTGGCTCGTAAAAGAATCAAAAATTTTACAAAACGCAGAGGTTTTTCTTAAAAAGGTTGGCAACCTACGGTTTATTGAACAGGGATCCCAGTAAAAGAAAAATAATTTCCTTGACAATTATTGTAACTTCAATAATATGATATTAAACAATGTAATTACCATTTTAAAATTATCAGTATTTTTTAAGTCTTAGTTTTTCTAATTAAAACCTTGAATTCCATAAAGGTTTATTTTTTATTTTGCTAAAATAAAAAGGGAGAGACCCTTTTTAGGAAAAGTTTTTCAATGTTGGCAACACTTCTGAAATGTCAGAATTCCGTCGAATTAAAAATCGAGAGTATAGTAATGTTATCATTGATCACATATCGCATTAAGCTGGGATTCAATAAGTCGCATTCAGTTCAATTAAGGGCGTAAACGTTAATTGTGCTTATTCGGTTACTCCGTAACTATAGGAAATAACAATACTTGTAACTAATACCGAAAGTGGAATTCCTAATGAGTAAAATTACTTTTAATCCGTTCTATAAAATTTTGATATGAAATGCTATCATCAATATGAAATTTTCCATTTCCACATATACACTACACTGTAGTATTCCAATTTGCAAGCGTTTTTGTCTTATCATAAATGTAAATTCATGTATATTTAATTATTTATAAATGTAGTTTATTTTCCAGAATGCAATCTATCTGGACTGTTTATTTATCTAAACTTACTGATAACTAAATTGTTATCAGTAAAATACTCGTATATTTATTATGAAGAGGAGCTTAGGTTCAGCCACATACAGTGTTATAACGAACGCCACAATTAACAAAATCGTAACGTCCAATAGTACTATCACCGAAAATAAAAAAATAATTGAGAAGTTTAAAATCGAAACACCATTCGAATGTGCTGTGCCGTCAGCGAATCCACTTATATATTAGTCGACGAAAGATAAGTTATTTGTTGCATTCCGATATCGGACGGGTGATAGCCATCTGCCGAGTGTATCACATTCTATTTCTTATCGGCCTGTTGATCTCGCGATATTTTCCACGTGGATTACACGTATCTACATACACTCTTCGAATTACTAATGACGTTATCTCGTTACCTTGAAGGATTGTGAGTACATTGAACAAATTACAAGTCCCCGTGTCATATGCTCTTTTTAGGGTTCCGTAGCCAAATGGCAAAAAACGGAACCTTTATAGATTCGTCATGTCTGAAGTGGTAAAATGTGTGTCCCCCCCCTGTAACTTCTAAAATAAGAGAATGATAAAACTAAAAAAATATATAATGTACATTACCATGCAAACTTCCACCGAAAATTGGTTTGAACGAGATCTAGTAAGTAGTTTTTTTAGTACGTCATAAATCGTACGGATCCCTTCATGGGCGAGTCCGACTCGCACTTGGCCGGTTTTTTTCGTATATGTACGACAGGGAAGCTCTTGCTCTTCATCTCACTCACCCGATGGTATCTTAGTTACGATAAGGCCCAACCCAACCCAAGGCTTCATCAACAATAAAGGAACTTGCTATCTTGCCTCCATTTTTGAATGGGAAGAAACTCCCATAATACAGTAAGGCTGTGGCCCAACTGTGTGGGCTAAGAATCACGAAGAAAACAAGTAGCTATCCCATCTTTGATGTGAATCGAAATCCCAGATTTAAATCTGTGATTCAACCAATTACACAAGACAACACAAAGCAGGTGTATCTATAGAAAATTTGACTTCTGACAAAACATCCAAAAAGTTAATACAATCTGTGACAAACTTATGTCCGTGAATAAAACTAGTTCGTTGAAACATAAATAGGCGAAAATTTTGCGTGTTAGCATTACAAATTCAATACAAGTGCTGTTTGCAAATTGATATCACCATCACCATCCGCGTGCCACAGTGTTATTGCGCGGATTACGCAACTCTCGACAGTAAGCTTCTTCAAATAGACGAGTTGAGAAGTGGATATTTGTATTTGCTAAGTGATCAACCGTAATTAACCGTTCTAGCTATTTTAAGGTGATTATCATGAAGACAATGTTTTTTATTAACGCCCTTCTTAATATTTCACGACAACCATAATGTACAAAAAAGTAACAGAAAACGACAAGAAAAAGAGCTTTGCCAAAGCGCCGAAGTGGGCGCGAGTTCTTAAAAGGTCAGAGGTGTTTCTAACGTTTAGTCCGAAACATTTGGCGACGTGCCAGATCGGATCACCTCTGAAAAGTAACAAGACGCAGGAAAACCACACAGTTCAACCGTTCCTATAACGAATGTTAAATTTCTATAAGACAACGAAATTTGATGTGTTCTCATTCTTAAACTTTAAATGTTCCTCGTCATTTCTCTAATTGGAGTGCAAGAGAACTACGAATATAGATAACCATTGAGCCTTTTTATAAGAACTATTGTAAAGGATCAGTTCCATATACTACTACTTCACTTAAACCAGTCCAATGTGCTATCCATCCATACTAATATTATAAATGGGAAAGTGTGTGTGTGTGTGTTTGTTTGTCCGTCTTTCACGGCAAAACGGAGCGACGGATTGAAGTGATTTTTTAAGTGGAGATAGTTGAACGGATGGAGAGTGACATAGGCTACTTTTTGTCTCTTTCTAACCCCCAACTTCCCTAAAATGGGGGGTGGAACTTTGTATGGAGCATTCCGCAATTTTCAAGGTAGAAAGCTAAAAATTGGTATGCGAACTATTTGTGACTAACAAAAAAATCGTGCATCATTTTTTTTTTTTTGAAATCTGCCCCCAACCCCTTAAAAGAGGGGGTGAAATTTTATATGGGACTTTTTGCAGTTTTCAAGGTAGGAAGCTAAAAATCGGTACACAGACTCTTTGTTACCAACGAAAAATACCTGCCTTATTTTTTTTTAATCTTCGGTGTTACCCCGAATTTAACGCGAGCGAAGCCGCGGGCAAAAGCTAGTAGTCTATATAAATGAAAATGGATCGCCAAATGTGTTGCTAAGCGCAAAACTCGAGAACGTGTGGACCGATTTGGATATTTTTTTTTTCTTATTTTCCTTTAGGCACAACAAAGGTTCTTATGGAGAGAAAAAACATAAACATTGCGTGGAAAATATTAAAAACAACTTTTATTTTCCATGCAAATCATAGAGTAGATCACTTTGGACAGAACGAAGTCTGTCCGGAGTTCCGGACAGTATAAAATAAAGCAATTAATGTGTGATGCAAATAAATTTAGTTACGGAACATAAGTCCGTCTTTTAATTCACAAGGAGGTAACAAGACTCCTTTATTTAATAAATTGCAAAGTGAGAGAAAAATAGCAGAAAGAAAAAGAGAACTACATAATTACTGAAAACAAGATGCCCTTGAATACAAGTGGGAATGTAAAGATAAGATTTTAGACGTGCGTAGGGATTTTGAAACTAAAACAGAACAAGATTTTGTTAACACACAAAAACGTGTAAGGCTAATGCTGTGTAAATAAAAACACGTTGAATTCAGCAAACAAGCTATTAAAGTCACGGCAATAAGTTTCATTATCTCGCTAACCGCTCACGAAAAAGTTGGCTCGAATCCAAGCGTGTGACAGATTCAATCCAACGTTTGAGCCATTATACGTCATAGTTTACACCGTTTGACAGGATATTTTTGCACAGCGAAGCGCTCCACCAGACAATGATGGTAATTGTTGTGAAATCTTGAGGAAACGAGACTTGAGTGCACATTGAAGTAGGAAGAAATCCTACCGTGGTGGTTAAACAATGGCATGCTCGCACACTTCTGTAATCAGTTGACTTTTGGAAATCAAACATTTAAAATAATAAAATAACACATAGCTTAGTTTATGAAAAATGAATTGACATCGAATGCCCTATATGAATTCACTGATTCAGTTAGTTGTTAATGCTGTGTTAATGTTGTTACTGTTTACACTTGTCAATGTTGACAATGCTCATGAAAAGCAATAATTACCAATATTTACCAATATTGGTGCTCTAGAGCCGTGAATTCTTTGTATATATATCGAAGTTCTTTCAATTAATATTTCAGGCTCAAGAGCTGGCACAAGCACCTAGATAGAGAAATTTAAAATTCGTAGAGTTAATGTTCATGCCGATGCCCATCAAAAAATGAAACGCTGTAAGTATTTGGAAATCATTCTAACGTGGAGATAAAAGTCAAGATGTTTTCACAAAGAACTTTTATTAGAAACTAGTGGGCCCGGCAGACGTTGTCCTGCCCGATTCCAGCGCCACCTAACGGGTCCAACTTTACTTTTAAACCTTCCTTGAACCTATCCCAATACACACAGAAAATTTCGTAAGAATCGGTCCAGCCGTTTAGGAGTTTTTGCGAGACTAACACACAGCGTTTCATTTTTATATATACACGGTTATTTTTTTATCACCCTGGAAAATTTTAGGGACGCTTCAGGACACATCCAATATTATATAAAATAAAAAAATAAAAAAAATGAAATAAAAAATTTAAAAAAAATATAAAAAAAATTAAAAAAAATCTCTAAAAATGCTGCTCTCAACTAGTGCAACATTTTTTGTATTTTTTAAAAAATTAATATAAAATTAAGGAGGGCGGTTATTTTTTTTATTTATATTTAAATCATTCTAATACAATGTCGTGAAGCGTCCCTTAAATTTTCCAGGGTGATAAAAAAATAACCGTGTATAAGAAGACTAGTGGGCCCGGCAGACGTTGTCCTGCCCGATTACAGCGCCACCAATTAAATTACGTATAAACCTTCCTTGAACCTATTCAAATACACACAGAAAAATTCGTAAGAATCTGTCGAGCCGGTTCCGAGTTTTTGCGAGACTAACACACAGCGTTTCATTTTTATATATAAGAAAGAAGAAGATTGCTCCTTATCTAGAGTCATTTTGAGTATATTATGTCATTTTGCGTTTAAGACATTTTGAGAGTATGTCATTATGCGTTTAGGTTATTGCTTTTAGGACATTTTGCGTCGAGTCCAGATTTATTACTAAGTTTGAAAGATATATAAAAATATAAAAACCAACCAACCATATAAAGGCCAAGTGTGAGTTGGACTCGCGCACCGAGGGTTCTGCACAAACTTATCTTAGTATATAAGTTCCTAACTATGTACAGCCGGCTTGAAAAGTAGATAAGCAGATTTAGTACAATGTCACACCAACTATTCCTTTCATGTTTACACCTATATTGCGTTGTTAATAGTTGGTGTGACATGGTACTAAAATGGTTATCTACTTTTGAAGCCGGCTGTACATACTTACGGTTTTAAGATTTTTTCCCTTAACATGTGCTATAATACGTTGCTTCTTGCCAAATTTCATGATTCGAGGTCAACAGTCACAAAATATAAGAAAATATACGACATAAACGGTTTTATCTTTTGATCGCGTTGACATACAAGTATTATTCACAGCTGATCACAGCGGAGATCATAGACCTGAGTAATTAATGTAATCTCTATGCGTTCGCGAGAAAAAGAGTCTTGACAGACAGACGGACAAAGGTTGTTTTTTCTTTTGAAAAACGGAACCCAAAGAATAAGGTTATAATATAATTTAGCAACGTTTCTGTTTTTAACATCAATAATAAGAAAACTTCACGTGAATCACATAATGAGAATTAAATTTTACAAATCTCTGCTCTCGGGGGGTTTTCGATTACAAGCACCTTGTTAGAGAACTTGTTATCATGTTACCGTGATACCGAGAAGCACACATCCGGACGAACTTTAAATGAGTCGAGTTGATGTGACATTCTACGATCACAACGGTTTTAGGAACAAGGAGAGAAGATGCTGCCATATTTGAAATGTCACCAGATTATTTATGCGAATGAGAAAAGAATAAGAAACTAGCAGTTGAGTTTGTTTTATCAATTCAGCATTTTCCTAGAAATAAAAAGGTTTTTTTTTCTCAAGAGAACATTTAATTATAGGATTCGTGGTTAACTATTGACAAGGATCTAAAAGTGAGTAAAGTAATGTTGATAGAAATTAACTTAAAAATCTACGTTATAGTTTCAAATATAAATAAAGCAAGCCAAATATTCCAGAACAATGTAGTCGGCTTTAATTCTACAGTAAACAAGACAGTTTAGTATCGTTAGCACGAAATTCTTATCTGATAGCTAGATGAAACAAAGGCATGTAATATGTATCTAGCTACGTACAAAATGTATCTCAGTCAGTGTATTAATTACTTCTGTATTAAACTTATACGTTTATTTTTTAATTACTCGTATCACTAAACATTTGTATGCTTGTTCAGACAAGCAAACTGAACAACTTTCACTATGGAACCAACTTTGAAATCGCAAAAAAAAATCAGCTGTTCCATACAAATGTTCAACATTCACTGAACCTAGATGTATGGAACAGCTGATTTTTTTTTGCGATTTCAAAGTTGGTCCCATAGTGAAAGTTGTTCAGTTTACTTGTCTGAACAAGCACACAATTTTTTTGTGATAATTAAAAAATAACCTTGTACCCCCTTTTAGAAATAAATAATAATTATTATTATATGACCAAGTCCGACGTGAAAAAATAAATTACAAATGTCTGATAATCCTTACAAATAATATTTATAAGCGCGAAAGTTTGTGAGTAAGTATGGATGTTTGTTATTCTTTCACGCAAAAACTAATGAATGGGTTTACTTTGGATGAAATTTTGTAGGTAGTCGGATTACGACAGGGATTAACATATAGGCTACTTATTGTCCCGGAAAAGTAAGTAGTTCCCGCGAGAAAGTAGGTTTACAGTTTTTTTTTAACTTTTAAGGCGAAACATAGTTCGCGGACACAGCTAAGTATTCAACGATACAACCACCTTTAAAAAATGCGACACAGCACAGCACTCAGCATTATCTACGAGAGTTTACATGTGGTTCTTTGCATACTGTCCCGATAGAAAACTGCTGCTAATGCATGAAGTGGGTAGATTCAGAGTATTGGCATATTACATTATTAATTCAAAAAATTAAATTAGATAACTGGTTTGTATTGAAATAAACCTATATGCATTTTGTACATTTTTTGTAAAAGTAAATATTTCAAATAATTTCAATGCACATTGGACTTTTTCCAATCGCAATCTAAGTGGGCACCGCTATAAATAGAACTATGAGCTGGAACAGCCCCCTAACCATGATCGCCCAAAACAATATTGAAACCGCGCTGAGAGCGGGATTGCGCTATACACAGCAAGAGCGGTGTCTCTATTACAACATTGTTTTAACCTTGCTATAAGCGATCATTGTAAGGCCCCAGGGCTAAACAATACTATGTATTCAGGGCGCCAAGCGGCAGTAACTTATTGCAAGGAATAGCTCTCAGCTGGATGAACCCACGTTCCGAAGATGGGCACGTGGGCAACCTATCTTAACAGACCTAAAGGCTCAGACACACATGATAATGCCATTTTTCTACTGAATGCTGCCTATTTGCATATGTGTAATAATTACTCTGCATTAGCATGCTGCTTCGTAGCACGCTGCGGTATTGATCTCTCATAAACAAAATATAATCTTGCAACCTAACCTGATAATCCTATTTTGTTTTTTTAGCATGCCACTAAAGAACATCATCTGTTCTTACCCTTGGTCCGTGTTGCATCACACGCGCAAAGGGTTCCGATTTTGCAAATCCTAAAGCAATAATCGTGTTTCAATAGCATTTTAAAAAACTTTTTTTTTACATTAGTTACTAAAAGGTCGATATGAAAGGGGCCTAATTCTGCTTATCTTAACGTAATTTATTATCGTGTCTTGATAGCTTTTGAATAAAACTACTTCTGTGACTTTTATACGTGTTTCGTGGTGCAATTTATTCGTACTACAAGTTCTTGATAAGTTAATAGTGACAAATGTTTTAGTTAGTTATCGGTTTACCAATAATAAATATCTCAAAAAGAAATGTTATTGCAGCGTTATTAACACGCCATAAATGCATTAACCCCTTTTTTCCGGGGGGAAATGCGCAACCGCACCGTACCCACCCGCCGTTGGCTAGACGGCGGGCGTGTGTGGGTCTGGCCCGGTAGAGTTCCAGGCCGACCCACTAAAACCCCCCGGTGTTCTCCCTGCCCTTGTGGGCGCGCATGGTAAGGTCTACACTGCGACTACCACTACCAGCGCGTACGGGCAAGCCCGACCAAGTTGGTCGGGCTATCGCCAAGGGGGTATTGCCCGAGAACACCAGGGCAATCCCCAGACGGAGGGCCTTACGGCGGCGTGCACGGGGCCAACCGCGCACGCAGGCCTCCACGGCAGAAACCCTAGCAGAATAAGGCCCCAGGGCCCCCTGAAATTACACTTTGACATAACATAGCTACTACTGCCCCTATGTTGCTCGTTATAGAGGCAGTTTTCGTAATGCAAGTGTAAAGATTGACGTGTTGTCAACTGTATATGTGCTTCTCGGGTCCTATATTTATTCAAAGAATGGAGTCTCGACACATCAATAGTGATAGTAGGTAACTAGTTAATTTATTGGTGAGTGTTCTAGCCACAATTACTTTCTGAAAAAGGAGCGCTAGTGCGCGTTGCGTATTTGACACGATTTAAATCTCTGTTTGACACACGTAATTGAAACAAAAGCCAGATCAAATGGCAGAAATTTCAATCCAAGTTAACAGAAATAGTTGCGCTTGCCTATATGTATAATGTATACATGTATCCATACACAAACATATTTATATACTCATATGTATACATCAGCAGCAGAGTAATTTTTACTGTCATTATTGAAAATTTGTCGAAATCAATAGACACGAATATTCTTAATATCTATACAGGAATGTTTTGTTGTGTTGTCTATACTAATATTATAAAGAGGAAAGATTTGATTGTTTGTTTGTTCGTATTGAATAGGCTTCGAAACTACTGAACCGATTTTGATGAAAGTTGGTATAAGGATAGTTAGGGACCAGAGATAGTGTAATTTTCCTACGGGAAAAAAAATCCCACGGAAAAACAAAAATAACGCGGGCGAAGTCGCGAGCGGAAAGCTAGTCTACTATAAAGAGAAATGCAACGTTATGAGTCAGATTACAAAATTGTATAGTCGAAGGTCGGATAGGCTCGTGATCTCCACATTACAGGTAGCGTAATTATAATTGCTGAATACTGATATACTCGTAATTTAAGTGAAGCGTTGGCTGACAGCGACGAAAAGGTATTGATTTATTATGTGTACGAATGTTTTTAAATTGGTAAATATAGAAAAATTGAAACGAATGATAATCAAGGCATACCTACTTAATGTTATAATTATAACAAATAGCATTACACTAGTATTATACATACTGAATTAAAATGACTAACGCTAATTGTGCATTCAAACATAATTATGTTTTTTACTACGTTTTACTTAACTTGGTTTTGATTCTGTAATTCTGTTTATTTGTTTCGCAAATCTTGTTCTCGACTTTTCGAACATTTGCGAGTAGGTACTAGAGAGCTGAAATTTTCAGGAGCTCAGAACTCGATGGCAATGCAGGATTCAGTGCATTCACTTTAGCTCAATTGTGCTAAAGAAATTTTTGAAGTGTACAGAAAACGATGGCACTTCTTCGGTCTTGCATGCGAACGCTGCGCAACATACTTCGATTTTGTGACTAAAAAGCATTAAAAAAAAAACACGATTTACATAAAGAATTAATTAATAGTTTTTTCAAATAAAAGAACGAAATATTCATTAAATAAAAAAGCTACGTTCTATATAAAAATGCACTTTCGCAATTTACTTTAGCTGGCGCTTGAACTTCTGTTACTATTATAATTATAGCAATTAAATCAGTAAAATACTAGCCATGTTCGGAATCAATCGCTACACTCGCTACCTACTTATTTATAGTTATTGACAGATTTTTGTAACCTTTAATGACTGTTAATGACAGTAAACAGATTAAAGATATACATTGAAGGCCTTACTACTAATAACCATTGTATAAGCCTTGTATAGTTAAGCAGTGTTTTGTCTCTTTTTTTTCGAATATGGAATGTCATTCGAGTGAACGTGACAAAACACTGTTTAACTAAATCAGGTGTATACACAATGGTTATTAATAAGCACACCTACTAAATATTAATAATTAAATTTTTTGTAGTACCTAAGTATTATTAATGTTAAATTTAAATTCGGTGCTGAAACGATCATTCATCGTACATACGACGATATTATTAAGTAAAAATTTTGTATTTTATTTTCGACTTACATATCGAAAGAATGACACTAACATTGACTGACACGAATTATTTATTTATAATATAGTAATTCACCATAAACTTACATTTTCATATTTCATATTGTATATTATTATACATAATATTGTAAAATAGCTGTGTTAGCGATGATGCCGGCGTAATAATAACGGTTTTATTAAGCTTATCAGACTCACAAATTCATAACCTCTGCCAAACCATAGCTTCAACATGAAACACAATCTATCATTATCTATCAATTTACCAGGAGCGTCATAATTTATCACACAGATAACAGCTTGATATGCCTGTCAATCAATGTCTATTAATATGTCCAATTGAATATATTGAATATACATAATATGTTGAAAATGTGTGAAAAGTTGCATAACACTAGACAATAATAAATGTATAATGTGAAAATAAATACCCCGTTATATCATTTTAAGTAAGGGTAGGATATTGGTGTAGGTAAAACATTTCGATAGGGGATGTCCAGATTGAAGATTTTAATTTTCCTAGAGTATACTGACCATAGCACAGAAAAATAAATAGTAAAACACGATTAATGAAGGTACCTAGTTCTGTAACAGAAAATTTGACTAAGCACATCTAAATTATTGGTAAGTTCCTTGCAAATTCTAACTAAATTGGTATTGCAAAAGAATAACATTAAATAAATCAAACTTTTTTCCCTTTGAAATTAATTCCTTCGAATCTTATAAAATCTTATCGTGGGTAGGTATTCTGTTTCTTCTGCTTTTTTATCATTTACATATTTTCAGATGGAGGAAAACTTCATTCTAACTAGTATGCGTTGATTTTTCAATGGAGAATGTCCGGACCCCAAGCACCCTCAGTTACCTACGCCAGTGAACACGTGAGCAGTTAATGACACTAATTAGAAGAAGGAATTTCCTGCCTTATCACAAACCACAATTATACATTTATCACCTCTATTTCCACAACCGCACACATTTAAATAGATAAACGGAGTATCAAGCCTCTTTCTCGTAGCATTGTAATTATATCGTAAAATAGTTACTGGAAACCACATCGTTTAGTGCAGACAAAGAAGATACAATTTACTACCAGGAATGGTAACGGATACGAATTATTGAATTTACCTTAATTATTATTAACAATGTATTTGACGAGTTAAGTTTTTGACTTGTCGTCATCAACAGCTCATATACGAGTCCCCACCGAGGGGCTCGAGCCTACCCTAGACTAGGGCGATTAGGCCACGCTGGCCAAGTGCGGATTGGTCGACTTCACACACAACCTGTAAAGAAATTCATTCTTCACAGGTGTGTGCAGGATACCTCACGATGTTTTCCTTCACCGTAAAAGCGTCGATTAAGGGCCCACCATCCGCGCGAGCCCGAGCTAGTTTAGGTAAATTTCTCTAGTCTCTGTTTGTGTGCGTCGCTCACGCACACAAGCGAACTCGGTCGCGCAATCGGTACGGCCGCCTAGCAAAATATCGTAGATGTTAATTTTGAATTTAATAGGTATTTATTATTTACTGTGTTATACTATAGTAAATACAGGGATGTGTTTGATCAACTTTTATTTTTACAAGCTTTTATTTAGCGTGCACTGTATGTATGTATGTAGATTTGACCACTTCTCGGTTTTCGATTGGGCTGAAATTTTGCACATAATAATATGTATATCGTGACAATGCAATATTACGATAACATAGAGCTGATCTGATGAAGGAACTGGACGGTGGCCATAGGAAATCCGTAATAAAACGACGCAACCCCATCGAGTTTAGGCTCCTTTGATTCGGATTGACGAGTACTTTGATCCTATATGCTAACCAGGATCTGATGCTGGAGCTGGAAGGTGGCCATAGGAACTCTGCAATAAAACGACAAAACCCCATCGAGTTTGGACTCGTTTGATTCGTATTGACGAGAACTTTGAACCCTATGGTAGCCAGGGTCTGATGTTGGAGCTGAAAGGTGGCCACAGGTACTCTTCAATAAAACGACACAACCTCATCGAGTTTGGGCTCGTTTGATTCGTATTGACCAGTATTTTGGTCCTATATGTTAACCAGGGCCTGATGCTGGAGCTGGGAGGTGGCCATAGGACCTCCGCAATAAAACGACACAACCCTATCGAGTTTGGGCTCGTTTGATTCGTAATGACGAGTACTTTGGTCCTATAATGGTAACCAGGGTCTGATGCTGGAACTGGAAGGTGGCCATAGGACCTCCGCAATAAAACGACATAACCCTATCGAGTTTGGACTCGTTTGATTCGTAATGACGAGGACTTTGGTCCTATATGGTAACCAGGGTCTGATGCTGGAGCTGGAAGGTGGCCATAGGAACTCCGCAATAAAACGACACAAGCCCATCGAGTTTTGGGCTCGTTTGTTTCGTAATGACGAGTACTTTGGTCGAGTTTCGTAATGGCGGCCATTTGGTTACAAAATGATATTTTTTTTTTTTTTTTTTATGGATGGCCCGGCAGATGACCTCCTCCCGCCTGATGTTAAGCGGTGAAAGAGGCCCAAATGAGTTGACAGATAAGAGTAGGGACGACATCCACTCTCCTACCTGCCCGCCCCTTGCCGGCCCAAAAGATGCTTTTTCACGCCTCTTTTGAAGGAACCCATGTTGTAGGATGGAGGAAACACGTGCGCAGGTAGAGAATTCCAAGTGTGGGATGAACGACAGAAGAAGGAATCTTGGAATTTCTTGGTACGGTGTGAAAAGGAGGACACAGTGTACGGATGACTCCGAAGGCCCTTACGCGTGTTTCTGTTAAGGAATGGAGAGGGAGGGATAAGGTTAAAGAGCTCCTCAGAGCATTCCCCATGGAACATTCGGTAAAAGGCGCTAAGAGAGGCGATGTCACGACGAAGTTGTAGAGGCTCGAGGGTGTTAGTTGCCTCTACATCGCCAATTATGCGAATAGCGCGACGCTGCAATCTGTCCAGAGCATCGAGGAGGTACTGAGCGGAGCCGTCCCAAAGGTGCGAGCAATATTCCACGCAAGACCTAACCTGAGTTTTATACAACAAGCATAGTTGGTCCGGCGCAAAATACCTACGCACCTTGTTCAGGACACCGAGTTTCCGTGAGGCAGTAGTTATGACGGATTCGATGTAGTCTCAATATAAAATAATAGTAAAAAGACTAAAAAAAATACGTCGCCCCACACTAGGATTTTATTTTAAAGCCCTAATAAGACGAAAATAAATTTTAATTTATTACATGATACATCTTCTAATATATAAAATTCTCGTGTCACAGTGTTTGTTACCGAACTCCTCCGAAACGGCTTGACCGGTAGGTCTGAGAATAGGTCGTAAACTATTTTTTATTATGGCGTAACGTAGTTCGCCGGCACAGCTAGTTTTTAATAAAATATAAAAGCTTGTCGCAAGATTTACCTATTTTATAAAAAACGAATATTTTTTTCTTAGAATTACCAATATTTATTTATTTAAGGCTTACCAAGTAAATACATACGGGCAAGGTACTTAAACTGTTTTTTTATGGAGGGCCTGGCAAATGACCTCCTCCCGCCTGATGTTAAGCGGTGAAAGAGGCCCAAATGAGTTGACAGATAGAGGAGAGAGGACACCCACTATCCAACCTGCCCGCCCCTTGCCGGCCTAAAAGATGTTTTTCACACCTCTTTTGAAGGAACCCACCCAAGTAGCATTTATCCTTAGTGATAGTTATGAGAGATGCCTTTTTGTCATAAAAAAGTTATATTAAGGAATTTGTATATCTTGTAAGTTCTATGTCAGTTAATTTTAGAGCTCCTTGGTCTTAGAACTATATGGTTTTTGTTTTAACCTAAAAGCCTTTTTCAAGAGGTTAATATAACGCAATCATAGATTGTTTTCCAGAGCTATAAGCCCTAAGTCTTCTTAGTTCCGAAAAGGTTATAATTGGGTTGTTTTTAGGATAATCAAATGCCTAAATATGACGTGAAATGCATTGTTATATCTCAAATGTGACTCTTTCATAACCTACTTTACTAATAACTTATTAGCTATCTCAAAAACTGTTTAATAACTAAATAGCATTTTGTGGCTACATATGGTTAGGAAAATCACTTTAAGGCGTAAAAGATAGCTTTATAGCATAATTTATAAGCTTTTATTAATAACCTTTAAATACATAAAGAAACTACTCAGTCATCACCGTAACTTCAAAGTTATATGGAATGCCCACTTACAAATATACAGGTGTCTTAACAAAAAATAGCGAAAAGTGAACATTAGAAAAGAAATTCGTAAGACATAGTACAGCGAATCATCACAAAAAAGGTTACGTTGGTTAAGTACTTATATATCTAGGTCCTGTTATTTGGGGAATAATAAAACGATCGAATAAAAAAACAGGTAGAGACTGATGATGAGATACTATTTTAATAACTTGAGCGGTATGAATTTGAGTAAGTGAAAAATTAACTAAACTGACAACGAATATTAATTAATAATAAAATCCAGAACGATCTTACAAAAAGTGGGTTATGAATAATCGATTTTGGATATTAAAATTTTAAACGTGCGACTGAATTACTATGTGAGCGACTAGAAATACAAAGAGGGCATCATTTTATATAAAAGACTAAAGAGCAGGGGGACGGTGGGGCGCAGCCCTCCTGATCACAACACAAAATAGGGGACAAAATTGCCTACTGTAGGTTAGGTTAGGTTCAGAACATGATTTGGGGGAGTGGGTTGGGCGCCGGCGAGGCAGCCTCACCTACCGGATGGTGCAGATGATGACCGGGCACGGGTGCTTCGGACATTATCTGCATCATGTCGCACGGAGGGAGCAGACGCCGCAGTGTCACCATTGCGGCGCTCCCGACGACACGGCCGGGCACACCCTCTCGGAGTGCCCGGCCTGGCGACCCCAGCGCGATGCATTAGCCCTCGCGCTGGGCCTAGGTAGGGGTACGCCCGTCGCGCTGGCCAGCATCGCACGGGAGATGCTGACCAGCGCGGCGGCGTGGGAGGCTGTCGCCTCCTTCTGCGAGGACGTTATCTCGCAGAAGGAGGCTGCGGAGCGGGCGCGAGAGGATGACCCTCTCGCCGCACCGCTCCGGCGCAGGCGGTTGGGGAGGAGGAGGCGTGCGTTTCTCAACGCACGCCAGCTCCCCTAGCAAGCTGGCGGTTGAAATGGCTCGGCCGGATGACCACCGGCCGAGAGATACTTTTCACCCCTAGCTTGGCCGTCTGGGGGGGTCGAATTTCTCAAGATACTTGTCGACCCCCTCCGTAGAGGTAAGCCCTGGCACCAGGCAACCCTCCAGGGGGCACAATCGGGGAATGGCCAACGCCGATCCCGATTGTGTCCCCACGGAGGTCTAAGTATCTAGAGAGTTTTTAGCCGGTAGTGGGTCTTCTACCCGAGTCCTGCATATCCAAGGGGTGGCCTAGTCAGCTGAATGCCCTTGTCGAATACCGTAAAGACTGTATTTTCTCTCTTGTAAAAAAAAAAAAAGGTTCAGAACATGACCATACTTAGCAGCGTCATACCTACTATTCTATGGGAACCTATACCACTGAAATCACATCATTAAGATCTTCCAATTTTTGACATCTTCTAATTCTTAAATAGGTTCAAGGTGCGGCACAAACATAATAAATACAAAACCCAACCTTTTCCCATACATTTTGAGATTAGGTTTATGATTTTTTTTTAAATTAATATCTCGATAACGACGCATCACCGAGAGAGGGGAGTGATACAAGGGGTAGCTCCCCTCCTCCTCTCGTTATTAATTTTCAAAAATTAATAACAATTTTTTTTTAATTTGAACCAAAGTACTCTGCTCAATGTGGTATTTTTCAAAGTGGTTTTTCTATTCGAAAAACTTCATTTAAGATAAAATGCCGCTCACCATAAATAAATCATTTGCCAAATACTGAAAAAAATGCAGGACCTAATATTTGGTTGATTGTCACTCCAACAAATATTAGGTCGCTCAAATATTATGAAGGTTCTCATTTTGTATTTGAAGGAACTCGAATAAATGTTTATAAGTTACTGTTCTGTTGATTTATCGTCATTCGCAGTCAGTCGCTCACTTAATACAATCACCCAAATTAATTATTTTTGTCTCTTAAAATTTTCATTTACAGTCACTCGTTTAAATACTACCCTTTATGTTCCACCCTTTCCCTATGAGTTTTTACCAATTGTATCACAAAATAGTTCATTCTTCTTAGCCGATACAAATGATGAAGAAATAGAAAGTATTTATTTATTTATTTATTCTTTAGTACATTGGTGTACAAGGCGGACTTAATGCCAAAGGCATTTTCTGCCAGTCGACCTTAGGGTGAATCTGAGAATCATGAGGTAGAAGTAAAAATTAAATGTGACTAATAAATTCGATGAACACTATTATAAAATAAAATTACACATAGTATAAATATAACATAATAAATACACTATACTATACCGGGTGTAACTTACCCCAATAATATTTAAGGGGCATATAAGTTAGATACTAAATTGACCTTCGGTGCTTGTCTGAGATCTGGAATCCCTATACTTTCAGAGTTATTTGAATTTTAACTGAAAGCAAAAACTTTTAAGTGACAACCATAATCAGCTGTTAAGAGAAAAGAAATTTTAACACAAAATGAAACGTGACAGACGTGAGTGTAGTATTCCTCCTACGCTTAGGTAAGGCTGTCGGCACTTAATACCAAAAAATTATTTATTTAGTTTGTATGACGTGAGCGTAGTATTCCTCGTACGCTTACGTAGGGTTGTCGGCACTTAATACTAAAAAATAATTTATTTAGTTTGTATGGGGAAAAAAGTAGGTTTGTTCGCCCTAATATTTTTTCTACAGCATCTCTACTTCTAATGGATACATACCCTTAAATGTTATTGGGGTATTCAGTTACACCCTGTATATACAAATACATATTATAATATTATAAATAAATATATATATACACGGTTATTTTTTATCACCCTGGAAAATTTAAGGGACGCTTCACGGCATGGTATTAGAATAATTTAAATATAAATAAAAAAAATAACCCCCCTCCTTAATTTTAATTAATTTTTTAAAAAATACAAAAAATGCTGCACTAGTTGAGAGCAGCATTTTTAGAGATTTTTTTATTTTTTTTTTATATTTTTTTTTAATTTTTAATTTCATTTTTTTTATAATATTGGATGTGTCCTGAGGCGTCCCTAAAATTTTCCAGGGTTTTTCGTGTATATATACACGGTTATTTTTTTATCACCCTGGAAAATTTTAGGGACGCCTCAGGACACATCCAATATAATATTTAAAAAAAAAATTGTAATGTCGTGTGTAGGTCAATGGCAGTCAACTGACAGAAAACTACGTAGTCTCCTATTGAATGCATACAGACTACAATCAGACATTCTTAAATCGGGAGGAAGAGTGTTGCAGGAGAGAATCGATTGCACAAACTACGAAGAATGAAAAACATCACAGTGATGAGAAGGACACTTCAGCAATCGATTGAAAGAAGATCGAAGATTCCTATCGTGGGAAGTACATAAGTACTGGAAATGGAATTTCAAATATGAGGGAGAATGTGGCGAATGAAGCAGAGAAAAAAGAGTAGTTATCGCCCTCATCTTTCTCCGTTGTCGAATGGGCATCCATCTTAGAAGACGGCGATGAGTAGATACATGATCATACTTACGAAGGTTGAAAACGAACCGAATGCAGTTATTCAGAAGTCGGTCAAGTTTATTTAAGAGATCTGCATTCAGGTCGAGATAGCACACATCGCCATAGTCGATTAACGGGAAAATCAAGGTCTGGACGAGCATCGCCTTCGTTTTAGGTGGTAGTAAATTCTTGAGCCTATAAAGTGAACGCAATATTCCTGTTACCTTCTTGCAGATATTGGTAACATGTGTCTGCCAGGTCAGAGTTGAATCGATATGCAAGCCGAGGTCTTTTACGTCACTGCCAATATGAATAACATTACCATCATACATAATTTGATTTAAGATAGCGATGTCAACTCTGGGTATAATTCTCGAACTTCCCACAATAAGGGCTTGACATTTAGACGGATTGACCGCAATACCAAACTGTTCAGACCATGTTTTTATTGCTTGAAAATCTAAATTTATATTGGCAATGGCTTCATTCCAATACTTAACATTAGCCTGACAGTAGAGTTGCAAGTCGTCAGCGTACAGGTGATACGAGCAGATAGTCAGATATCGTGAATTAACAGCATTAAAAGCATTAGAGAAATCAATTAGCACTAAGACGGTGACCTTCGTGGCTTCAATTCCCGTTCTGATATCACCGGTCACTTTCAGAAGGGCAGATGTAGTGCTGTGTCCGGGCCTAAATTTGTTTGTACTCGCTCAAAAGAGTACTATCATAAATGAATTTAGAGAACTGTTTATAGACACAGGCTTCGAGTACTTTGGAGAGGAAAGGGAGAATGGAAATCGGTCGGAAATCATTGAGTTGAGAAGGACTTGATGTTTTCGGGAGAGGACGTACATAAGCCTTAAGCCACAGGGAAGGGAAGATACCAGACATCAGGGAGAAATTTACAATGTGAGTTGTAATTGGTAGGACATGATTAAGGATAGGGATTATAATTTGGCGGCTTAAGCTGTCACAGCCTACGGCTGTGGACTTGATGGACAGGATTATTTTTTTAATATCATCAGGAAAGGCTTGCAAACAATCAGAAGCCTCAAGGCAACTCCATCCACGGGCTATGATGGTATGCCACCCAAGGTCTTAAATCATTTGAGTACTTTAATTATTCCGACCTTAACAAATCTATTTAACAGATGCTTGAGACTTGCAAAATTTCCTGATGTACTGAAAAAGTCTGTTCTTATACCGATTCATAAGGCTGGGAGGAGAGATTGTGTCATTAACTAAAGGGTAGTATTTAAACGAGTGACTATAAATTAAAATTTTAAGAGACATAAATGATTAATTTGGGTTATTGTATTACTAAGTGAGCGACTGGCTGCGAGTGACGATAAATCAACAGAACAGTAACTTATAGACATTCATTCGAGTTAGGTACGTCAAATATAAAATGAGAAGCTTCATAATATTTGAGCGACCTACCTAATATTTGTTTGAGTGTCAACGTTACGACCTGTATTTTTTTTTCAATATTTAGCAAAGGATTTATTTATGACGGTGTGTGTCTGTCTGTTGCATCATAATTCCCGAACCGAAGAATGATTTTGATTGTTTTTTTTTTGTTTTAAAGGTAAATTAGTCGGAAGTGTTCTTAGCTTTGTTTGATGACTATCGGTCCAAGATGGCCACCGCCATAAAATGGCGGATTACATTTTTTTACAACTCCCTCAATATGGGTATCAATATGACCAACAATAAAGTTTTCGTAGGGGTCGCTCTGCTGGTGATCTTCTAGTTTACTTGACACATCATTGGGCAATTGAAGCGAAGAGGGAGGCACTAGCAGTAAGTTTGGACATCGCGAAGGCCTTAGATCGGGTCTGGCACAAAGCGCTTTTTTCTAAACTTCCTTCGTATGGGCTTCCCGAGAAACTATGTGGATGGGTCACTAGCTTTTTATTAGACAGAAGCATAAAGGTCTTAATTGATGGTAAATGCTCAGACTCACTGTCTATAAATGCTGATGTCCCCCAAGGATGTGTGCTATCAACTACACTATTCCTTTTGCATATTAATGATATGCTGCAAATCAGCAGCATTCATTGTTATGCAGATGACAGCACGAAAGACACCTCATATAACGGCCGTGCGAACATTTCTCGGGAAAACGTCATCGAGTGCCGGAATAAACTTGTGCCTGAAATTGATACATGATTAGAGAAAGTCTCTAACTGGGGTCGACTTAATTTTAGTCTGTTTCAACGCTACAAAGACACAGGTTTGCCCGTTCACCGCCAAGAAAATTCCATTTGTCGTGTCTCCTCGATTTCAGAGCATTCCCCTAACTGCCTCAGCCAATACTGAGATCCTTGGTGTCGACATATCGAGCGAAGTCCAGTTCCGTGGCCACTTGGAGGGTAAGGCTAAATTAGCCTCTAAGAAGCTCGGTGTGCTCAATAGATCGAGACGGTATTTCAGTCCAGCGCACCGCCTACAGCTTTACAAGGCGCAGGTTCGGCCTAATATGGAATACTGTTCATCTTTGGCCAGGGGCGCCCCAATACCAGCTTCTCGCACTGGACCGCATTCAGCGGAGAGCGACTCGAATCGTCGATTGACAGGAAATTTCCAATCGTTTTGATACCTTGGCGCTGCGTAGAGATGTCGCCTCACTATGCATCTTCTATCGCATATTTTACGGGGAATGCTTAATATCTATGTAAATAATTAAATAAATAGATATATTAATTGCATTGCAAATAAGAATGTAAAACTAAAGTAGGTAGGTGCCTATTTAACTAGCAGTAGGTGCTATAGAATCTGAAAAATAATAGAAGAATAATAATAAGCATATCCTTTGGTTTTGTAAACACTCTATAGGTACACCACGCGAAATGTCGTTTTTTAATAAAATGCAATCTAAGCTCTTTTGGCATCTGAAATTACTACTTAGTCCGTCCGCGGTGATATAGATTTACTATAAAATCTTACTAGAAATTTTAATGCGTAAAGGGTTACAAAAATAACTAACAGTTTGTGATAAGGTTATATAAATTACCTAGAGGTTATTTTTAAGTAAATTTCGTGCGTTAATAGTAATTCAGGCTATTTAAGAGTTATTTGTAAAGCTAGTAAGCCTTTCATTGAAGGCAGCCATTTTTATGAGGCTTATTGTGGCAAAAATTTTCGAAAATATCAATTTATTTATTTTATTTGCTGGTGATAATAAATTTAAAATACATTTTAACGTTTATAAATAATTGTGTGCCAGATTGGATGTAAAAATGTATATAATGTATTTTTTTTACACTACGTATGACTATTAAATATTTCAAATATGCCTGATAATTAGGGCGCGTGTATTTTATAAGCATATTATCCCATAATTTAACATTAAACTGGTATTCGCAATAGAATTTATAAACACGTGTGAATTTTACAGACATTTTGCTCCGCATATGAATACGCTACGTCATAATAAAAAAATAGTATTACAAATGAAAGCCATTTGTCTGATATGAAATAAGTTTTAACTAATATATAACCCCTCTCTTATAAAATATTTTTAAAACTTACTAATAAGCTTTTGCTGGTACTTGACAATAACCTAATTCTGGAAAATGACTGCTGCGATAAAAACTGATTATGACTAGTCCATGACTAAGCTGAGACTTCATAAAGGTGAATTGAATTTAACCAGGTTATGAAATGGTTAATTTACGGTTACATCAAGGTTATCAAGCATGCCTTTAGGTAATTTGTCTAGTCAGTATAGAGTAAAAATATCGTCTGCACTAGGTTAATATGGAGGGCCTTTTTGGTCATTAAGAGTTTATGCGGAGTTTATTATGAGCATATTAGGACCTAACGTATTTCTTTGAGGAAATCCATAGAAAGGTTATATAACCTATCTGTAACCTTTCTATAACTTAAATTGTTACTTGGGCATGTTGTAGGATGGAGGAAACACGTGCGCAGGTAGAGAATTCCAAGTGTGGGATGAACGACAGAAGACTTACCGGAGGGAGACTGTACCAAGGTCGTGTGCTTGGGTACCTCGGTCTTATCTATTTCTGCCGCAAAGCAGCAGTGCTTGCATTGCTGTGTTCCGGTTTGAAGGGTAAGATATGGCACTGAAATTACTGGGTACCGTGACTTTACATCTTAAGTCACAAGTTGGCAACGTACACTGTGGCCCTTGTGGGGGTTGCAGTTTTACTGCGAATGTCACAGGAGCCACATGTATTATAGGTGACTGTTACCACTTACCATTAGGTGGGCAGTATGCTTTTTTGCCAACTTAGTAGCAAAAAAAAAAGAAGAAGGAATCTTGGGATTTCTTGGTACGGTGTGAAAAGGAGGATGCAGTGTAAGGATGACTCCGTAGACCCTTACGCGTGTTTCTGTTAAGGAATGTAGAGGGAGGGATAAGGCTAAAAGGCGCTAAGAGAGGCGATGTCACGACGAAGTTGTAGAGGCTCGAGGGTGTTAGTTGCCTCTACATCGCCAATTATTCGAATAGCGCGACGCTGCAATCTGTGCAGAGCATCGAGGAGGTACTGAGCGGAGCCGGAGTGCGAGCAATATTCCACGCAAGACCTAACCTGAGTTTTATACAACAGGCATAGTTGGTCCGGCGCAAAATACCGACGCACCTTGTTCAGGACACCGAGTTTCCGTGAGGCAGCAGTTATAACGGAATCGAGTTTTTCAAAAAAGGGTCACATATGCATTTAAATTTCCGGACTGCACAGCATTGTCATACGTGTGTATGACAATGCTGTAAAAAACGTTATTTGTTACAAAAAAATAAATATAATAATCAAGTTAAATTGTTTTATTGTTTATCCTAATTCTCGGGACAAGCTTTTATATTTTTATAAGAAAATATATCTTGTAATAAATTTAAGTTTATTTTCCTCTTTTAAGGCTTCATATAAGCTTGTTTTTGAAAAAACTTTTTTTAAACTAATTGCTCAAATAATACGAAATATTTTAATGACTACCGAGTTCTTTATTGTTAGTTGTATCTACAAATTATTTTATATAATATACATATAATAATTTAGTAATAAACAAATATGAAATGAATATTTTCTCGTGCTCAACACACTTTTTAGTGCATTGAAGCCATTCGCTAGATTGTAATAAAAAAAAATTAAAGTTTATTTTCTTTTTTTAGGGCATTAAATTAAAAGCTTGTTTTTAAAAATCTTTTGTGATAGCGGTCATCTTGTTTTAGTATTTTTCATGGTGTACTGTATTTTACGAACTTTCATTTGGTACCCCATATACAGACCCATATTGTGGGGATTGTACATAAAAATAATCTGTCAATTTGTGACGGCGGCCATCTTGGATTAGATTGTCTTTCAGAATATACTATATCTACAATTCATTCTCTTTTATTTGACACCTAAATTGGGGAAGGTCGCACAAAAGAAATTGATGGGGTTGCGTATGGATATTATCTAGGCTAGGCTCAAAGTACTCATCACGAAAAATCATATAGGACCAAAGTACTCGTCAATACGAATCAAGCAAGCCCAAACTCGATGGGGTTGCGTCGTTTTATTTCGGAGTTCCTTTGGCCACCTTCCAACTCCAGCATCAGACGCTGGTTACCACATAGGTCCAAAGTACTCGTCAATACGAATCAAACGAGCCCAAACTTGATGGGGTTGTATCGTTTTATTGCAGAATTCCTATGGCCACCTTCCAGTTCCAGCATCAGACCCTGGTCACCATATAGGACCAAAGGGCTCGTCAATACAATTCAAACGAGCCCAAACTCGATGGGATTGCGTTGTTTGATTGCGGAGTTCCTATGGCCACCTTCCAGTTCCAGAATCAGACCCTGGTTACCATATAGGACCAAAGTACTCGTTAATACGAATCAAACGAGCCCAAACTCGACGGGGTTCTGTCGTTTTATTGCGGAGTTCCTTCGGCTACCTTCCAGCTCCAGCATCAGACCCTGGTTACCATGTAGGACCAAAGTACTCGTCAAATACGAATCAAACAAACCCAAACTTGATGGGGTTGTGTCGTTTTATTGCGAAGTTCCTATGGCCAGCTTCCAGTTCCAGTATCAGACCCTGGTTACCACATAGGACCAAAGTACTCGTCAATACGAATCAAACAAGCCCAAACTCGATGAGATTGTGTTGTTTTATTGCGGAGTTCCTTTGGCTATCTTCCAGCTTCAGCATCAGACCCTGGTTACCACATAGGTCCAAAGTACTCGTCAATACGAATCAAACGAGCCCAAACTTGATGGGGTTGTGTCGTTTTATTGCAGAGTTCCTATGGCCACCATCCAGTTCCAGTATCAGACCCTGGTCACCATATAGGACCAAAGTGCTCGTCAATACAATTCAAACGAGCCCAAACTCGATGGGGTTGTGTCGTTTTATTGCGGAGTTCCTATGGCCACCTTCCAGTTCCAGCATCAGACCCTGGTTACCATATAGGACCAAAGTACTCGTCAATACGAATCAAACGAGCCCAAACTCGATGGGGTTGAGTTCTTTGATTGCGGAGTTCCTATAGCCACCTTCCAGTTCCAGCATCAGACCCTGGTTACCATATAGGATCAAAGTATTCGTCAATACGAATCAAACAAGTCCAAACTCGATGGGGTTGCGTTGTTTGATTGCGGAGTTCCTATGGCCACCTTCCAGATCCAGCATCAGACCCTGGTTACCATATAGGATCAAAGTACTCGTCAATACGAATCAAACGAGCCTAAACTCGATGGGGTTGCATTGTTTGATTGCGGAGTTCCTATAGCCACCTTCCAGTTCCAGCATCAGACCCTGGTTACCATATAGGATCAAAGTATTCGTCAATACGAATCAAACAAGTCCAAACTCGATGGGGTTGCGTTGTTTGATTGCGGAGTTCCTATGGCCACCTTCCAGATCCAGCATCAGACCCTGGTTACCATATAGGTTCAAAGTTCTCGTCAATACGAATCAAATGAGCTCAAACTCGATGGGGCCATGTCGTTTTATTGCGGAGTTCCTATAGCCATCCTTCAGCTCCAACATCAGATCAGCTCATATTTATACATTTGCATGCAAAATTTCAGCTTAATCGGAAACCGGGTAGTGAGTCAAATTTAACTCGCAAGAGTAGACCCGAACCATAAGAATAACTAATAATACGAGTATAGAAGCGAAACTCCCGGCCGTCGAGCGCTCAAAGCCACGTTATTTACCTACCGTTTGATTTCCGTTGAACGGAATCGCCAGTCAAGGCGCGCACCGTGTGTTTCAGGTACCTTGTGAACGTTTTCCTATTGATTACCTGATTAAGCTTTTTATAAGAATGCGTATTTACTATGCGCTGAAGTTTAATAGCCGAAACTTCAAATCATCTACAAAAACACCATCTTTTATAAATATCAGACATTTGTAAATATTCTGTTGAATTGAACCCTTTTAAATAAAAATGATTGAACACTTTAAAATTATTTTTATTATACCTACCCTAGATATACCGTTTTATTCGTAATATTCATTACATGTCAAAGCTAATCCATACTATCCATACTTTTATATTATAAATGGGAAAGTGTGTGTGTGTGTTTGTTTGTCAGTCTTTCACGGCAAAACGGAGCGACGGATTGAAGTGATTTTTTAAGTGGAGATAGTTAAACGGATGGAGAGTGACATAGGCTACTTTTTGTCTCTTTCTAACTCCCCACTTCCCTAAAATGGGGGGTGGAAGTTTGTATGGAGCATCCCGTAATTTTCAAGGTAGAAAGCTAAATATTGGTATGCGAACTATTTGTGACTAATAAAAAAATCTTGCATAATTTTTTTTGGAAATCTGCCCCAACCCCTTAAAAGAGGGGGTGAAATTTTATATGGGACTTTTTGCAGTTTTGAAGGTAGGCAGCTAAAAATCGGTACACAGACTCTTTGTTACCAACGAAAAATACCTGCCTTATTTTTTTATTTTTTTTGAAATCTTCGGTGTTACCCCGAATTTAACGCGAGCGAAGCCGCGGGCAAAAGCTAGAACAATATAATGTATCGAGTTTCTAAAGCTGTCATTGTAGTGCAATTTCGAAACTGTGAGTATGGGATTTTTTTGTCAAGTCGGGAATAATTTGAATTATGAGAAACTTTGGTACTGCTATATATATTTTTATCGACCTTTGTCACTGTTCCATATAAAATTTAAATACAATCGACGACACGACGACTTGACGACACGGTTAGCGCAGAGGTCGAGTGATCGCCTACTGTGCAACGGGTCGCGGGTTCGATTCCCGCATGGGACAGATATTTTGTATGGCCTACAGAAATTTGTTCCGGTCTGGGCGTATGTGCATGTGATATTCTGTTTGTAACTGCACCCACGACACAGGAGAAAATCCTAGTGTGGGGCGACGTTTTTAAAAAAAGAAAAAAAATCAATACTTGATTAAAATTATGAAACAACAGATTTTTTTCAAGTGAAAATGTTGGTCTGATAGTAAAAAGTGAGCTTAGTTTTTATCCATTAGTACATTCATAACTTCAACTCTTGGACTATAAACGTAGGTACGATGCCTAAATTACAAACCATTTTTGTACATCGAAATTCAAAACATTTTAATGATTTTGTTCTCGAAGTGTAGGGATTAAGCTCAATTAATCAAAAATAGGCAGGTTCTTATAACTACGGAATCAAAAAAACTAAAAATGTGCGTACTATTGCTAAAGATAGTCGGTCGCTCGCTACACTTGAAGTTCAAAATCAATAAGACTCGGTGTATGCTCAGTTTCTCATTTAATGTAAAATATGGAGGTACCTATATAAAAAATATTGTAGTGGTAACCATACGTCCATTTGGTGACCCTAGCGGCGTCCGCAGACTACTGCGGGGCGTTACAGGGGGAAGGGCGCTGTAGGTAAGCAAATAGCGGCATTTGGCGCACCCACAAAGGAGATTCGTTTCTATACTTATTAGTTATTCTTATGCCCGAACATGCAAAAGATAAATAAAAGCTTGTAAAAAGGTTGAAGGTTTTTCGTACGGCAGCCACAAATAATAAAATTGTTAGTCATCAACTTCTCCGATTACTCCGTAGGACTTCGCGTCGTATACATACACAAATAATTACGTGACCGGGAGCTAGCTCAAAGCGACGTGCTCTCACTTCGAGTCTTGATTGCACACTGAATTTCGACGCGCCCGAGCCAAGTATTTCTAAGAAAATCGATAATGTATGTTAAAAAATTCATATAAAAATCAATGTACCATAATTAAAAAAAATACCACGGTGTCAGTGTTTTGCTTACCTTTGTTCTATATATTTGTTAAACTAAAATATAATAGGGTTAATTAATGAAGCTAAAAATCACGAACGGTATGTGGGTGTAACCTAAATTTTAAGTAAAATTGATGCTATTTTTTAACGAAATGGTATGTAAATTTGAAAAACGGTGACGGTGATTGTGTAAACACATAATTTAAGAATTTAAATTTATTTTTTCCCGGTCAGTTAACTGGAACGTTAACGTAAAATATCAAAAACGCCAACGGCCTTTTTGCTATTTTTCGCGCCATGGGCCCTTAAACGTAGGTACCTATGAATTCAAAATTTGAAAACACATTGGCGGGATTCGAACCGCTACCTCTTGAATTTGATTGAAAGGCAACGGCCATACGCACTACGCCATCGCGCTTCTTTTTTTACTTGTGATCACAATAAATGCGTAATCAACTATTTATTTGGGTTTTTAACGAAATGCGTACAGTCCAATCTGATAGTGTTGTGTGATCTATCTTTGGCAGAGGGACGATGATTACGCTAGACCAGTGGTTGTCAACTTGATTACATCGATGATCTACTAGAGTTACAATGATTACGCAAGACCAGGGGTGATCAACTTAATTTCATCGATGACCTACCTACTGTTTAGTCACGAAACCTAGTGCGATCTACCGAATGGGAAAAGGATAAATTTAATAATCTGGTGGAACAGCGCGGCGTTTGAGAAATAGTACAAAATAATACGACGTTAAATCGTTTATTAACAATGTCAAACATTCAAATTGTAGAGTCCTAAAATATTACTTTTTCTTTCGTCATAAAATTTTCTGTCCAATTATTTACTTTATTTTTCTCAGGGGGAAATGCGCAACCGCACCGTACCCGCCGTTGGCTAGACGGCGCGGAGAGCGTGTGTGGGGTCTCCCGGCAGAGTGCCAGGCCTACCCACCCACTAAAACTCCCCGGTGATCTCCCTGCCCTTATGGGCGCGCTAGGTAGTCCAATGGTTTACCTAGCTAGAAAATTAAATGTTTATATTTTTGAACTATATAAACAGGCCTAATCGCCCTAGTTTAGGGTAGGCTCGAACCCCTCGGTGGAGACGTATATGAGCTGTTGATGATGATGATGATGAAACATACAGATGTAAAGTTAGACACATAATATTTTAAATCAGGTAACCGTGTGAGGTGTCTAGGCCATTGTGCTATGCTATTGCAACTCAGAACTAGTGATGACAATCTTAATGATTAATCATTTTCATTTGTGTGTGTATAGGTACATATAGCTGAACGCTTAGCCAGCAGCAGTGAGGTACGTGAAGTAGCAAGACGATAAGCCAGTTGATTGATGTTGGTTGCGATTGCTATCAATCGTTATTCTCAACGCAATCGTTATATCACTGTAGTCACGAGTGGGTACGATGCACAAGTGTCAGACATGTGATAAAAGATGCTAAAGCGAAGAGAACTATGTATTTCAGATCGATTACATTTTTACCAATCGCAAAACAACTTTTTTTTTAGAAAATCTGATAAAGCCTTCATATTTATTGTACAGATAAAAAACGAAGATTGAAAAATCAGACCTTAATAAAAAAAATTAAGTTAAATGACTTTGTACGAAATATACGAGTACCATATCATACATGCGATTTATTGCAGTGGGAACTTTCTCAAAACACACAGAATAAACTAAAAGATAAAAAAACTTACTGCTATTAGTACTGTTACATATTATAATCAATGCATTAAATAAAGTTCTACCCACCAATATAAACAGAAGCTGTGTTAAACTCTCAATTTACAACTTTAATTTAAATAACACGTAATCAAGTTAAATTAAAGATTTTAACCCAGAAAGTGCATCTTAACCTCGCGATGCATTATCGCACTGCAGTCAGCCTTATGTAACAGCCGATAGAGTTACTATTTCATTGTCAATCAATCACTACACGCCCGGTGTCGAACAATTGAAGAGGTAGCGAGCGAGTGATTGTTTTGCAAACAATAGACAACTTTGATTGAATCATCGTCAATTGTGTTCGGTATGTCCGCGCAGACCTTTTATCCCCCAACAAACCAGAACTCCGATGAGAATCAACTTTGTGTGCAAAGTGTAAATATGCGAGCCTTCACCTGCTACATAACTTAAGTTATGTTGTAAGTAAATCATTAAGTTGTAATTCCGATCCGAGTACAACGTCTGATACGGTTATTTGTAATGGAGACGACCCTAGTGTTGAGTCTCCCTTTAGTACCTCTAAAACATTGAAACCCAAAGTGGTCTAGGTGGACCCGACTCGACGGGGGTCTACGTTGGCGTGATAAAAAAACGGGGGTTCACATTTTGTAATCGGGGGTCCACGAAAATTTATGTGGTTTCGATAGTGAAGAACTAAACTGTTGGCTTGACTTCACCTATCAATGTAGTCAGATAATATTTCAAAAAGCTCAGCGAAAACTGTTAATTCGGTTACAACTCACCCACAACGTTAATTTCCATAGTTAGATCTACGAGTAATCTTCACATTTTTGTCGAGTTTTGGGAATATGGTAGAAATGTAGCTGTAGGGTTCATCGGAACCAGCAAAATTTTGAAAGTGGTCTATGAGAAAATAAGTTTGGGAACCTCTGCTCTAAATGGAGTTTTGGGAATATGGTAGAAATGTAGCTACAGGGGGTCCACCAGAACCAGCAAAAATTTGAAAGTGGTCTATGAAAAAAATGTTTGGGAACCTCTGCTCTAATTGGTGGCACTAGTTATTGTGTTCTACAAGTTATTGTGTTCTACTCTATACTATCAGTAAGTAAGCGCTCTTATTATACTTATTTCTGCCGCCAAGCAGCGTTGATAGCATCGCTGTGTTCCCGATTAAAGGGTACGACAAACAGTGAAATTAATGGGTATTACTGTGTCATATCAAAAAAATAGTATTCTTTTCGTGAAGAGTTTTTCATAAGTACGATCTGGAATATAGTGTAGTGCGTACAAAGTATTTATCTAAGATCACACTGTCTGACTTAAAAGATTTATGCTCGTCGCCCATAAACGGTGAAAAAGTAATGCGATTTTACTTACCTTATGGTTAATTAGCACGAAAAAACTACAAAATTCAAGCAACAACTGTCAAAATCACAACACATCATTTTATTACCTAATGTTCATTAATTTAATATTCATACGATGTCGCATCCTTGGTACCCACTGACATAGATGTTTGTTACTTACGCAATAGCCATTATTAACAGCTAAATTAGTACCCACTGCAGCAGTTGTCATGCAAAAATGACACCTCGTACCATGATATTAGTACCGCATGCACATAACGTACATAACATATGCATCGTGCAGTTGCATGCTAAAATAATAATTATAATGTACAAACTAATGGCATTCCACAGTCATGATCAACATGGTGGTGAAGTAATGATGATGTCTGTCTATGTATCGACATGACGTAATCATCGCGCACATTGATTTTCAATGAAACAAACAATCAAGCTATTCACGCTGCGTTCAATACGATGATAAAATTATCTACACATAATACCTAATTACCTAAATAATTACAAAACATAGGCTTTAAGTGAATGAACAAGCGGATTGTAAACTACATACTGGAAAAATAAAGATCGGAAAGAATTGTAAATGTGCACTATTACATTATTTCATTCACCTTTTATCGATACTAATTTTTTAAAGCTGAAGAGTTTGTTTGTTTAAACGCGCTAATCTCAGGAACTACTGGTTCGAATTGAAAAATTCTTTCTGAGTTGGATAGTCCATTTATCGAGGAAGGCTTATGACGATATAGTTATTTTCGGACATCCACGCGAACGAAGTCGCGGGCACAGCTAGTATGATTTAAGAAGAAAACATTAAAAACCCTTCAGAATTGCAACACAGAAATAAATTTCTTGAAAATAAAATTCTTACACCAAAACCCTTAAAAGAATTCATTAATCAGTCGTCGAAATCATACCCAGCCCTGGCTGTAAAGCATATCAAAATCGAGCCAGATGCAAAGATAGTGAATGATTCCGAGTGTAATGCCACTGGGCAATAACTTAACCACTGTTATCCTTGAGGCTAAAAAACCGCTGCGTGCTAAGCTACTAACTCATTGTGGATATAAATTCTCAACTTACTTTCCACGCGAACCTGCCAACAGTAGCTTCAAAAACAAAGGACGTAAAGGTACAAGCGGTTGATGAATCTCGAACCTAAGACAACGGCAATGTTGATAGAAATAGAACAGTAATAGTTGGGAATTGGAAGTATTCAGCGGGCACAGCTAGTCATTATACCGGGTGTAACTGAACACCCCAATAACATTTAAGGGGCATATAAGTTAGATACTAAATGGACCTTCGGTGCTTGTCTGAGACCTGGAACCCCAATACTTTCAAAGTTATTGGATTTTAAACTGAAAGCAAAAACTTTCAAGTGACAACCATAATCAGCTCTTAACACAAAAGAAATTTAAACACAAAATGACATGTGACAGACGTGAGCGTAGTATTCCTCCTACGCTTACGTAGGGCTGTCGGCACTTAATACAAAAAAATAATTTATTTAGTTTGTATGACGTGAGCGTAGTATTCCTCGTACGCTTACGTAGGGTTGTCGGCACTTAATACCAAAAAATTATTTATTAGGTTTGTATGGGAAAAAAAAGTAGGTTTGTTAGCCCTCATATTTTTCCTACAGAATCTCTACTTCTGATGGATACATACCCTTAAATGTTATTGGGGTGTTCAGTTACATCCTGTATACACGATCTGTTAACTAGAATATTTTAAAATCCTAATACGAGGCGGGATGTGCTGGAAACTACTTTCGGAAAGTCGAAACCGCTTTAAACTTGCTAAACGTCGTCTTGGCGAAATACTCGTAGGCCCGTATTAATAAAGCGATCTCAAGACTGCTCTCAAGTGCGAACTTAGCCGAGTCACTCTCAAGTTGTGATCACGCACTTAAGATTGCCGCTAATTAATAAACCTACATCAACAGCGTATCACTTGAGATATTATATCAAGATCGCGCTCTTAAGAGCGTGATCTCAAGTAAACGTCATTTTTAACTGACTTCGAAAAAGGAGGAGGTTCTATGTTCGGCTGTATCTATTTTTTATGTATGTTCAGCGATTATTCC
The DNA here is from genome assembly GCA_963935595.1 of Schoenobius gigantellus. NCBI lineage: Eukaryota > Metazoa > Arthropoda > Insecta > Lepidoptera > Crambidae > Schoenobius > Schoenobius gigantellus. Next base: position 52,168,062 of record OZ012541.1, read on the forward strand.
GCTATTTGTGGACCTATTTTTAAAATTCTTCTTGTGATAGAAAGAGTATACTCCCGAGGTGGTCCCACTGTCACCACGCCATGATCTGATAATGGGATCCCATGAAAATCGTGGGAAACCCTTGAATTTTATAGGTATGTCCAACGTGTTTTATGTTTTTGCTGAAGATATTCAGTTATTTGCATCTGGTAATCATCATATCATGTTACTGAGCTGATGATGGAAGGTTTCTGGAAAGGAGTTAGAGAATAATTCTTTCAGTACTGTTTAGAGCGAAAGACGTTTAATTTTAAGTTATTCTGGTGTTTGCCTCGGCTCAAATTCTAAAACGTACTTATGTATTACTAAACTAAAAAGATTGAAAAAAATTTTTTTACAAAAATTAAAACCGACTTCAATAATACCAACACGTCATAAATAATAAGAATACATACAACATTACGGTTTTATATTGAAGTTGGTTCCAAGCAATGATTACCTGGAAAGTCTTAAAAATGAAAAGACCAATTAATAGATATAGTTACTTAAAACCAACTTCAATATAAAACTGTGATGTTGTAGGTATGTTCTTATATTATTTATGACTTTTTGGTGTTCTTAAAGTCGGTTTTATATTTTTGTAAAAAAATTACCGACTTCCACTCCTTATTTACCAGGAACCTTCCATCATCAGCTCAGTAGCATGACATAATGACTACTAGATGCAAATACCTGAATATCTTAAGAAAAAACATGAAACACGTTGAATGCGCCTTTGAAATTTAAGGGTTTCCCTTAATTTGCCTGAGATTCAAATTCAAATTCAATATCTTTTATTCAAATTGGATTGTTAAAATCTCTTTTGAACGTCAAAGCAGCTACGATTGGTTCACAAGTCTACGGCGGGAGACCTTGTACTGGAAAGAACCAGCAAGAAAACCAGCAAGGGCTATTTTTTTCTCCCTGTATTGTTACAGAGTCGTCAATTGGAAGCTGACCTCACAGCAGAAGTTTGAGCTCAACTTTCATTACAAGATTAGATGTGTTAGTTCTCTTCTTACTACTTATTACCAAAAATAATATTTGTTTAAACAAATAGTTATACATAACAACACGATTCATTATCTGAAAAATTAACACCAGGCATTGGCATCATTCAAATAATCGTTGACTTTATAATATCCTTTACTCATAAGAGTCTTTTTTACATGCGCTTTAAACTTATGAAAAGGCAAGTCGGTAACACTTTGTGGAAGCTTATTATAAAAGGTTATACATTTCCCCATAAACGAGCCTCTAGTTTTTTAAAGCCTGAATGTTGGAATGGCAAGTTTATTTTTGAATCTTGTGTTTAGATGGTGAATTTGGAAATTGGTTTCAAATGTATTATAATTTTTATAGACATAAATCAAATTTTCATAAATGTACTGTCCTGCTAAAGTCAATATATTATTCCATCATCACATCATGACATGGTGACAAAGGGACCACCTCGTGAGTGTACTCTTTCTATTACAAAAAAAAAAATTGAAAATCGGCCTATAATTGGCGGAGTAATCGGTGAACATACATATAAAAAATAGATACCATCGAACATAGAACCTCCTCCTTTTTCGAAGTCTGTTAAAAACGAAACGCAAACGCAGACTTCAAAATCTGGCTATAAGATTTATTTTTGGTCTTCGCAAATTCGATCGTATTTCTCACTTTCGCTCTGAGTTGAAATGGCTTCCGGTCCGTGAGCGCCGTAATATGCACATCTTGACAGCGCTGTTCAAAATCTTTAGAGACCCCAACTCCCCACAGTACCTCCGTTTGCGGTTTCATATGCCGCCTCCCCCCTCTCGTTCCCTGCGCCCATGCTATACTGAAAAGCTTGACCTCCCCAAACCTAACACAAACTTCCTGCTACACTCTTTCAGCTTTCGTGCCGCCCAATTGTGGAACCACCTGCCCTCTGTAGTTCAACAGTCCTTCCATGCCCTGCTTTAAATACAGGCTGAGGCAGCACTTTCTGTCGCAAGTGGTAAATTCGCCTTAGCTATCGCATCGTCATCAAATGTATATATGTATATGTATGTATGTATATTTGTATGTTTATATGTATGTATGATGTGTTTATTGTTGTATTAGTGTAATGTTGTCTTTATCTACTTTTGTAATCTCACTTGTGTGCTTTGATGTTTCCCTCTATTTATATGTAATTTTCCAACACACTCACAGGTTGACTGGAAGAAATCTCTAAAAGAGATAAGTCCGCATTTGCTACTGAGTTTATAACTATGTTTAAATTTAAGTGTAATTGTGCGCAATAAAGTACATTTATTCAAGAAACATGAAATAGGCAAAAACAAAAAAATATTTATTGATAATAATTTTCAACTATTGAGTTTCTTAATAAAAAACCAGCACTAGAGCTTGGTACTAAGCTCTCTTCATCATCCTCTTCGATATGTTCAATATTTTCATTGTATAGGAAAGGTAATTTATCATTTAAAATTAGTGACAAATTGTGTAATACAGCGCAAGCAACTATAATGTTAGATACTGTTGATAATTTGTTACCAAGGCCCTCAGACAAACAAGGAAACCTGCGTTTCCAAACTCCAAATGTTCTTTCCACAATATTTCGTGTTTTTATTTGGGCTCTGTTATATCTAATGGACGGAGGATCTTGAGGAGATGGTCTAACTGGAGTAAGCACAAATGGTAATGTAGGGTATCCATTATTAAATAATTCTTTAAATAATTCCCTATTTACCGTGGCCTCATCTCCAGTGGGAAACTTGATGAAGTGTGAATGAAGTTGTGCCAGTAATTTGGATACTTTTGTGATAATATTCGAGGCAGTGGGTTGAGATATCTGAAACAGATCGCCACCGACAATCTGAAATAAGAGAGTATTCAATCACAGGCCTTCGTATTGAAATAGTATCAAGCAAATAATGTTGTAAGCAGAAGGTGCTGGGTACTTTTAAATGAAAACTTGAAAGATATGTTAAAAAAGTAAAGTAGTCGTCTTTTAACTTCAATTGTAAAAAAATCTGAAGAGGGCCACCCTTATCACATAGGGCTAAAAAAACCTCTCAGACAAAAAAAAACATAAAAATCGGTAAAGCCGTTTAGGAGGAGCTCGATAACAAATATAATAAAAATACTCACCTGAAATGATGCAGTAGTATAAAAGCACAAAGTCAATAACATTGCTATTTCAGGAGATATAGGAAGGCCTATTTGATTATAAGTTGTAAGATCGTTTTTTATTAACGAAGTAATATAAAAAACACTATTTTGGTGAAATCTATAGCGTTTCAAAAAGTCTTCATTCCTTATTTCAAATGGATTCTGAGAATCTCTTATATATTTTTTTGGATTTCGATGCCCGTTTATCCGAAAGATATAGTCATAATAGTCTATTTCGTCATAGTGATCGATTTCGTCAATAATATTTTCTATGTCCGTGATAAATTTGATGAATAAACCGCCAAAACGCGCACTTAAGTCATGGTCCGACCACACTCAGAAAACAGGCACTTAAGTAGCATCTTGAGAGTGCACTTGAGTCCTGAAATCGTTTTATTAATACGTCGCTACTCAGCTGATACTTTGTACTCAAGTGTGAACTCAAGTATGGTGTATTAATTAGCACAGTATCTCAAGTTTGCTCTCAAGTTCTATCTCAGAGCTGAGTGCGGTTTATTAATACGGGCCGTAGATTCGTAAGCACCAAAAAGATAATGCAAAGCCGCTATATCAGTAGTTTACCTAATTAATACTAATATCAATTGTGCGTGTATAAAAGACTTAAAGATTTTAGAGTAAGAAACGTCATAGTTTTATAACATGGAACGCGAACTCCTCATGAAAAATGAAGTGACCAACGAAATAAATGAATTAATATTGAACTTATTGCTTCCTATTAGACTAATGAGTTAAACGGGCAACATTGCAACTCGATGTCACTGGCGGATGTCAATTTACTGCAGTGATATTAAGTCGAGTCGATACCTAATAGTGTATAATAATAATAATATAAAAAATAGATAATCGTACATAGTAGTGTATGTGTAGTAATCATAGATAAATGGAAGTGGTAGTGCTGGCACAACTTTTTAGGGTTCCGTACCTCAAAAGGGAAGAAACGGAATTCTTAAAAGATCATTTTGTTGTCCGTCTGTCCGTCTTTCAAGACCCTTTTTCTCAGAAACGCGTTGAGATATCAAACTGAACTTACGCTTGACGACATGGTCGTAGAATAATTTAAATATTGATAAAAAAATAAATCACCTACTTAATTTTATATTTATTTTCTAAAATATAAAAAACATACTGCACTAGTTGAGAGTAGTATTTTTAGATATTATTTATATTTGTTTTTAATTTTCTCTTTTTTTTATACGGGGTGTCCCATAAGACCTTTGAAATTTAAATTTCGAATAAAATACAAACGGCGCGCGGGAATGGTGCGCGCGGTGCGGGGGTAGCACCAACGGTCTTTCGGAATTCAGTCGCCATGGAGCGTTTCACCGGAGCGGATCGTGCCTTTTGTGTGCGTGAGTTTTACCGCAACAATAATTCTGCTACCGTTGCGCGGCGTAAATTTCGCGAACATCGCAAATTACGCAGGTTTAATGAGTGTCATAGTCTTCAAACGATAAAGAACTGGGTTCACAAGTTCGAGGAGACTGGTTCTACGTTGGATAAACAACGATCAGGCCGACCAAGGACATCACGGACGGAAGAAAACATCGACGTAGTGCAAGACTCAATTCGTGAAAATCCTACCCAGTCTATTCGTAAGCGTTCCAGAGCATTAAACATACCCAGATCAACGTTACAGCGGATTTTAAAGAAAGATAAGAAATTTCACCCCTACAAAATTCAGTTAGTACAGGAGTTAAAAGACACTGACGCTACCAGAAGACTAAATTAAGTGAATGAAATGACGAACCGCTTTACTTCGTTTAACAACGTGTTATTCTCTGATGAGGCTCACTTCCACATCAACGGCCATGTCATCAGCGAAAAATTGTCGCTACTGGAGTAGCGGAAACCCACGACGCAAACATCAAAGGCCTTTACATAGCCCTAAAGTCACTGTTTGGGCGGCTTTGTCAGCACATAACCTCATCATAGGCCCAAATTTTTTTGAGAACGAACATGGTAGCGCGGTTACTGTTACTTCGGGGCAGTATGTGGCAATGATCGAGAACTTTTTTACACTGGAGTTGCACAACTTTTCAGGCTTCAATACCCGGACCTGGTTTCAACAGGTTGGCGCAAGTGCCCATACCTCTAACACCGCTATGCCCGTCGTCCGTCAACTTTTCCCTAACAAAGTAATCTCTCGAAGAGGAGACATCCCCTGGCCGCCACGAAGTCCGGATCTGAGTCCAATGCACTTTTTCTTATGGGGTTACCTTAAGGCGCATAGTGCTCCCAATGACCTTGCGTCTTTCGTCCCGCACTGATTACATAGGAGTGAGTGAGTGAGAGTGAGGGGAATATTTAAGCAAACCTTTACGCGTAAGATGAATTATTTAAATTAAACATTAATAAAAGCAAATAAAAAAATCTAAAAAGACCATCCTCTAGAATATTGTTCACTTTAATTATTGAAATCGAAAGTATATGATTTAACCTAATATTTACGACGCGATTAGGTTTAAAGTTTTAAAATCGAGGCATGTTTGGGTCACATTTTAACCAAGTTTTAATTAATTTATAAAAAAATTAAAAAGACCATCCTCTAAAGAATGCGTTGAATAATAACATATCTTTTTTAAAGATTTTTTTATTCAATATTTATGAAGGGAACCGGTTTTTTCTGCAGTGAATTTTTATGATTGACCTTACTATGCGCCTTAAGACTGAAGTCTACGAAACAAACCCGCGATCAATTAATGAACTAAAAGTAAATATCCGACCAGAAATGTCAAGCATTACAGAGCTTACTTGCCGCGCAGTGATGGAAAATTTTAGTCATCGTTTACAGGTATGCCAAGAACGAAATGGAGCACATTTGGATGAAGTGATTTTTTAAAAATAATTCCCCTTTTATGTAGATTACTACACAATAAAAAGAAAATTCATACTGAAAATAGTTTTTTTTAAATAATTGTTTTTCAGTTCAAAGGACTTATGAGACATATATGTACATGTATTATACTAATGGATGTGTTCTGAAGCGACCCTTTTTTCCGGGGTGATAAAAAACAACCCTGTATACTTGGATCAAACGCCCTAGCAGGTTTATATTAACACGCTTTTATTAACCTGACCTGTATGTATGTATCTACGAGTATGTAACGGAATCTTTCAACGCAATTGATTTGAAATACGAATTGATTTGAAATACAAGACCCTTTTAATAAATGGATTATTTATAACAGCTGCGATTAGCTTGATAAAGTATTCATACCATTAAGGTGTCAAAAAGGCATGCAACCCACTTTAATTGATTTATGATAGTTTTTGCGCGCGCCCATGCAATCTAAGCAGTCATCCATTGTCGCCAGTACAGTAAACACTTTGATAACGAACAGTATCACTGCACTGGGCATGATGGCTTATAGCAAGGTTAAAACAATATTGTTCGTTTGGCTCGTGCGTGTGCTTTGCGAACTGTATTCGTGACTGCCCTTGTAGATGAGATCCGAGTGCGATCCCAGATTAGAGATGGCCAAAATAATCGTTTGTATCGATACAGCGTATCGATGCGTATCGCAACCAATCGTATCGATTCAGCGATATATCGCAATGTCTTGTATCGATACATACGATATTTAATTTTATCATTTTTTTAAACAGATTAAAAAAAATAAAAGATAAAACAATTTTACTGTTCTCGAACTAAAACGAGAACAGTAAAAAGACTTTATTTACATTTACCACTAGTCAAAATATATTTCAACAAAAGTTATCGACGACGTGTTACTTAAAACGAAGACGACTTGTCAATAAAGCCACTAAAGCCAGCAAAAAAAAAATATTTTATTAAGCCGGTATTGTAATGCTACAAAAAATACTGACTTGTCGGGTAGGTTAGTAGTGCACAAACAAAGCGTGCCGCACGCTGCCAGCTCAGTTGGTCGGTGCAAAGTTTGTTTCAATTAATATCTCCTTACCAAAACATAAAGGACGTTTAATATTACAGGTTCAATCAAATCATAATTTTAAGCAGATACATGGATTCGATATATTTTACCTGGAGATACGATATATCGATGCGTAGGTATTGTATGGTCGTGTATCGATACAAAATATCGATATATCGCATTGCTACGTATCGATACAGCATAATATATATTCATATCGCGCATCTTTATCCCAGATCGAGGCGCGTAGGCATAGCGCGTGTTTCGACCGTTTCTATTAATTCGGTCTACTTACTGTATATACTATTACCGTGGCTCAATCGACCACACTCACGCGTAGAAATACTACACAACATTGTTCGGTTGCGATTTTCTGTTAGAGGGATGTACCCTTATGCGTAACTGTCATGAGTTCATGACCATTTCTCTACATGTGTCAGATCGTATGATCGATCATAAATTAAACGTTATTACGTCAAGACAAAATATCTAATCAGCTACGGGTTTGAAGTTTGCAATGACGGCATCCACTAGCATAGAGAGTCCTCGTAATGGCGAGGCCGGACGCTTCCGTCCGCCCGTCAGTCAGGGCGCACCGCACGGGCTAACCCTATTAGGGCTTCTTGCTGCATGCATTATGCATGACGCGACCATGTTGGTAGCGCCGCGCACGCATCACGTTTGGCGACCGACCCGACAGCACTGTAGAGTTGTGTAACTCAGGAGTGATTGATTCAAAAGATATATATCTGACGCAAGGAGTGATATATCAGTATATCACTTCAGTTTCAAATATATCAGTAGCTCAGTATCTCTTTCAGTCGCCTGAGATGTCCGAGAGCATTGAAACCGCATTGAATCAGTAACTCTTCTCTTTCACTCGGCAGGATTTTATTAGGTGACTGATTTTTCATATTCACAACAGTATTAAGAAAATTATTCGAGGTATATATGAATACAAATTAATTAGAAATCTCTTTAGGAATGTTAAACTCCAAATAATAAATAAGTTAATACAATTTAATTACGAAAATACACAGAGCACACATTCATTATATCACTGATAAATTAAAGAAACACTGAAAGCACTGAGTTAATGATCTAGCTAAAGATATAAATAATATAAAAGAGTGATATATATCAGCAGCTCTAAAAGATACATATCTCTCTTTTCTTCTCAGTGATATACTCTGCACAAGTCTACAGCACTGACGAGGAACAATGCTACTAGAAATTCTGCGCAACTACCTATTTGAGCTAGGTAAAGTGCATTTCAATATTTGTATGACACATGGGCATTTAGCCACGTACACATTTGCAACGAATCCTAAATAATAGGACACATATTGACATATAAGGGTAGTTTAAAATTGCAACTAAAACCAGTTAAAACAATTAAAAGTTAATATAAACAAAAACAGATTTTTTCGCGTTTTAGATGTCAATTATGAAACGGGCGAAATAAAAGGTTAGAAATAGGAAAATAATTTTAAACTAACATAACACAGCAAACTTCATTTATTGGTAATAAAAATTATTTAAATGCGCTAAAAAGAAAAAATAAACTTTTACACTAAAACTTTTACTTATAACGTTATTTTACATTTAACACAATTTATATGACATAAAAGCTAGTCGCGAGATTTACTTTTGTAGATAAACAAGTAAATTAAATAATTTACACATATAATATATATAAAAGCATATAATATATATAATAAAAGCTTGTTTTTAAAAAGGTTTTTTTACATTTAATTTATTTTTTCCTTTTTAGATATCACTGAACACGTTTCTTAGTCTGTTCATCTAATTCAACGCATCATTGTTGCAAGGTCGTTTGCCGGAACGTCTATACTTACAGAATTTCAGTTCGATCGGTTAAAGATATCTACTTCAAATTTGATTTTTTGGCTTTAGAAGTACGCCATATTGGATTAATAGTGACACCACTTTATTTTTCAAGTTATTCTTAGCAAAGCCTTTTATTTGATACCCATATTGTAGGAGTGCATTTAAAATAATTGGTCCGCCATCTTGGGTATGCCGCCATCTTGGATTTAGAATGACGTCACACAGTTATTTATGCATTTTCATCCAAACTGTGTGTGTATACAAAATTTCAGCTCAATCGGTTAAAGATATCTACTTCAAAAATGATTTTCAAACTTTAGAATTCCTCCATATTGGATTAATAGTGACATCACATTATTTTTCGAGTTACTCGTAGCAAGACCTTTTATTTGATACCCATATTGTAGGGGTGCATTAAAAATAATTGGTCCGCCATCTTGGATTTAGAATGACGTCACACAATCAACCATGCATTGTCATCTAAACTAAACGTGTATACAAAATTTCAGCTCAATCGGTTAAAGATATCTGCTTCAAAATTGAGTTGCAAGATTCCACCCGAACATAGGTACATACTTACATACTTACTTACATTGCAAGTTAAATAAAAGCTTGTAAAAATATTGACTTGTTTAACATTCCACTGTGGCCGCGGTTTACGGCGGAAATATTTTTCCAGTTGGGTAACTCTTTATAGCTAAAACATTACTACGCCCTAGATGACTTTCATTTGATAAATCAATGCATGTATCTGCTGTTCAGATAGAAACAGATTTTCACTGAACTATTTAGAAGGTTACCTCACCAAATCACAATTCAACTGGTACACGCTTAGCAATGCGACTTAGAGTTTAAATTTAAATATTTATAAAGAGCTTTCTCTGAGTCCGGACAGTTGGTTAATGCCATGTAGATTCAACTCCACCCATCCACCTTGGTAATCCTAATCAATAATTAAACTGTACCTACATGTGGAAATCGTTTTTCAGTGCAATGTGTTTTATATTCTAAATCAGTTCGATGTTTACATAAAGGTAAGAGAAAGGTTACATAGAAACATTTAAGGTAAACAGTCTAACACATGTAATATTCGTGCATAATAAAGAGCAAATAAAACGTCAATAAACATATACTTTATAATTATCTGAATATTGTTATTTTTTTTTTAAACAACTCAGTACAAATTCAGTAGATAACTTCCTAAACATATGTGTGAAAATGTCAAAAGGACCACATTATAACCTCTCTGAAAATACCGTTAATAGAATTCAGGATCGAAATTCTTATATACGCTGTTTCTTTTATAAAGAATACTATCGAGACAAAAAAACGAACTATAGAACTCACTCATAGAACCCAATGATATTCGCGTAAGATCACGTCTCGTGTTGCGACTTTGACAAGACACAGACATTTAGAAAATGAGTTGGCATTATCACGATGGGATGTTCGGAATTGCAACGCCCAACGTTAAAGAAAATATCGTTTACAATAATGCACTCACCTTGTGATACGTATCCTTCTGCCAGTTCTTGATTTGGGATATGACGTCATTGACCAGTCTGTCGCGCACGCTCAGGTGCAGGTCCGAAAGTCTTTCAGCTTCCACCATGCCGCCCTTCCACGCCGCTTCCATCGTGCCATATTCGGGTCCTACGATAAAAATTTTTACATGCTTAAAAAATTTCAATTAGCATCTTAATACTTGAAAGCGTCTTTAAACTACGGTAGCCATAGCGATCAATCGGACGAAGCAATTGGTTCACATGGTCATAATATGATAGCTTTTTGCATTAATTCGATAGTTAGCTTTTTGGTTTTGATTGGATCTTCGCGGGGAGGGCCCGAGTGGGTGGCAGTAAAATCAATATAGTTCAAACAAAATTGAAATCAAAAAATCCTCAAATCAAAATTATAAAAAATTTCAGCTTGGCCAGGATTTGAACCTAGGCCTTCATTGTACCGTATCCAGCCCGAGCGACACTTCACCTGTATTGATTATCCTACTATAACATTGTTTACGCGTTCAAGTGTGTTTCAAACACAAATTTTACATGTTTTCATGTCGCTTCAACAACGTTTTTCAGCATAGCAGAACCTTCATATGGGTGGTGTTTAAGAACTGCACTTTGAAACCTTTGTTTTTTAGTTCACGACAGCTAAAGAACTGTAAAACATTATACACCGATCTAGTGTAGCCATAAGCCATATTATTACCCAAAATAGTGGGTAATAATACAATTGTTTGTGGAGACAAAGGATACATCGTGTATGTGCCTAGTCGATTAAGCATGAAGTGTTTCCAGACCGCCTCCCTCAGATGACGTGAATAATAATGATCCGGAACAAAAAGTTCTACAAACAACCCATTCGTTGGTAGCTCAATGCCCCATTACGTGCTGTAGTACTTGGGAGACTTATTTCTCTCGATTAGCCACAGATTTAAGACGAAGTCGCGCAACGTGCTTTGTAAAACGAAATTCTTTTTGAGAAACACTTCTGTAGAAAATGTAGAAATTATCAAAGAAATTATCCAATTTAGCTTTTTGCATGTCGATCTTCATATACATATATAGGGTAAATTTTGAGGTACCGGCAACCTCGCAGAATTAGATAGCGAGCATCATTAACTACAACGTTCTATCTATCTATAGATAAAGAAAAATGTATAATATTATTAAGATATATATTTAAATTTTTAAATTGATTGAGTTGCGCAACTCACCTTAGATTAGGAGTAAAAAGTAGTCGTAAGTCTTAATATAATAATTAATAACTTAAAATAGATCAAAACGAGAAGATTACATAAAAAGAGCACGGACCACTAGTCTGTGGAGTGTTAAATTAGTAATTAAAAAAAACTAAAACGTTTGTTCGACGACTTTTGATAATTCGTTAGATTTTACTTTCATACAAAAATAAATATTCATTTAATATACCTCTAGAATATTTGTAACTCTACGCGCACAGCGCGCGAGCGTAGCGTTGTCTTCCGTCGTTGTTTATAAATGAAACATAGACTTATCAATGTGACGACAGTGCAATAAAAAGTTGAAAATTAATTTTTGTTCAATGTATTGAGTTATCTTTAAACTCGTAAAACAAACGTTGCAGTTAATGATGTTAGCTATCTAATCCTGCGAGGTTGCCGGTACCTCAAAATTTATCCTGTATATACAATATAAGGAATGTTCGTTTTCTGTTATTATTTCAAATTGGTTAAAAATGATGATGGCACTAAAAGTATATTGTGCTTTTAATAATTTATATTACTTACATTTAAATCTACATACCTACTTTGTAAGATATGGTCTGAAGAGCAGTTCCTCCAAACACAGGAATGGAAATTTATTGTTATAGGTTTTTTAAGGTTATAAAAATAAATGATTTGATTTGATGTCGGTGTCTCAAAACTATCACGAAACAAATTTCCTGTACTCGTTTTCGTATAAAAAATAACAAGATAATTCAAAGGACCAATCGCGTATAGTTGTATAGTAAAATAAATGTGCAATGCATTGCCTCCAAGTAAACTCGATCAATAAAGTATCTATAGCGACATAGCGCTGTTGCTACCTAGACCCTTGTTTATTATGATTACATCAAAGACATACAGTGTTTGTCCGTCGCAATGACAGCGTAGATATTCGTTCTTAATTAACTTTCTACGACATAGGCTTAATCATCACTTTACAACCTTTATCTAGTATCAGGGTAGAATAAACTACGCAGCTCCTTTGGCCCTCTTTGATTTGCAGGATACTATCGTGCTGCTGAAATTTCAAACTTTTGCACGTAATTCAAACAGGGTTGAGAAGTTTCAGGTATCCTCAAACAACTTATTTCACAGGATCACGAGACATCAAATAACGTTACCACGACCTACGAAGCTGTTTCCACCGGTCGGGCTGTTATAAGTGCGCAGATAACTACATCAGTGAATGCACAATCGCCGCCCGACATCTAAAGCACTGATCATATCGCGACAAACTGGATATCATCAACAGTGTAAAAGAAGAGTTAATTATTTTCTTCGCTGTCAACGGTGTTGATGAGTGAGATGTCTGAAATATATTACACTGACATAGTGGTCATAAGAGACTTAAAATAAATTTTACATTAATTTCTTAGTCAGCAACTACCAGGGCCCGTACCGCCTAACTCAAAGCGATCACTCGCTATGGTTATCGTGACATTACAGCAATAGTTTTAATGTCACGCAAGCGATAGCAAGTGACCGCTATGAGTTAGGCGGTAGCCCTCCTGGTCAAGACGCCTTGCCGTCTCAATCATAGAAAATGACTCGAGGAGAAATCGTTTTTCTTCAATAATGTATGAAATTCTAAACAAAAGATAAATTTTATTCTATTCTTCAGTGATATTTTTGGTTTTTTCATATTTGTATTTATTTTCTATTATTTAAAAATTTCAAATAAATATTTACCCTCATTCGCTCTCACTCGCACACAAATAATTAGTGCGCGGGACGATTGATTCATAGATCGTTAACTTTGCTTAGCCCCCAAAACAGAAGACAGAAGATATGCCCGTCCATTTCTACAATCAATAGTGGTCGTATTTAACACGCACAAACAAACAGTACGATCTGGGCCTCTATAGTGAGTAAATACTGTCACAAAAACAAACATCGCAGTAAATCAATTATTAACGAACGCAGACAAACACCGTCGCGTACAGGTAAGCGATATAGATAAAAGCATTCACCGTTGCGTCAACATTGACCAAGAAAAAAGAAAATAAATACTTAAAACTTAAATAATATATCATATCAATCAAATCTTAATATTTGTGTTTCAGGCAGATTAAATATACATTTATAAATAAAATATGAACAATGACATGCAGACCAAACAATGCTACACAGCATTGTGTAAGTATAATACAGACATGCGATACTGCCATGTACCAATGTGTTTTTCGTTTTTCGAATTTCATGTTATGTACATTTGTTCGACGCTTAGACATCGTGAGGCGACCTGCATACGTTTGCTCAGAAATTCAAAAGCTGTATATGAAGTAAAATCGACGAATCCGCACTGAGCACATTTGGTTAACACATTTCAACAATCTCTTCAAACAATGCTGACATTTATTTTTATATCCAAATTAAAAATAGAGACGGACAAATCTGAGCAAAACTAACGACTGTGGCAACATTTTATTTACCGGAAGAATAAACAAGATGTATCATAGAACAAATATTTGATATCGCTGTGTCACACATACATCTTGGGTTAATTGGATAGGACTTACCTGTATGCCACGTAGGAGTATGAGAATATGTAGGTATAATACTATGTAAGTTGGTTTGTATGTGTGACATATGTGATGTAAATAAACGTTAATCTATCTATCTATATCGTCAGGTTTGAAAAACACTCAACACAATAATTACTCGTCACCGGGACATGACCTCGTGCCACCATCCGGACGCTTTGATCGATAAATAAACTATCTACAAAACACAGATCAACATATTTTGTAGCTTACAAGACAAAGACGCGCGAACATTTCGCAATCGTGCATGCACAACACAACGAGGTAATTGCATGAAATCAGTCACACAATAAATCCAAACAATTATTTCGCCATATCGCAAACAATCCATTTCATGTCACAAATAAATAATCAAGGACCGCGATTCACAAATGTCAGTTAACCCTATAACGAATACAATAATGCCAAATACTGTACAAAAATGTTTGTTCCCATTTCACAAAAAAAAATATAGAACCGATTGTGATGTAACTTTGTTAGCGGTCAGAACTAAATAAATACAAATTCATACGCTGTCAACTTGTGACATAATATGTCAAGTCACAGTACTCAGTAACTTCACTGCCTGTCCTGCCATTTAAACTGGAACTCACTCAGCAAAGTAAGTATTGCTTCTTGGCGGCAGAAATAATAAAGTAAGAGGTATCCGTGCAGATGACTGGCTGGTATACAGAGTCCCTCTCTGGTATCTCTACGTTTATCTGGTATGGTATGTTTAAAAAGATTTTATCCGGACTTTTGGACAAAGTGTTATAAATGCTCAATTTTATTTCAAAAACAGTGCCCCTAGTTCTCAGCTATATACGAGTAACATGCGGTGAATCCTATGTCGCGAAGGTGCGAATGGACAACAGAGTTAATAATAAAATACCAAAATAGCAATTGACGACACGGTTAGCGCAGAGGTCGAGTGATCGCCTACTGCGCAATGGGTCGCGGGTTCGATTCCCGTACGGTACAAATATTTTGTATGGCCTACAGAAATTTGTTTCGGTCTGGGCGTATGTGCATGTGATATTCTATGTTTGTAACTGCACCCACGACACAGGAGAAAGGCCTAGTGTGGGACGACGTTTTTTTTAAAAAGAAAAAAAAAAGCAACACTAGAGATGCACACTTTAGCCAATCATAGTTAAGGTAAGCATAATACTGATTCTATAGTCTATTGCAAAATGGCCTACTAAACAAACAGAGTAAAGTTTTCGATTTAAAAGTGAAATTATTATAAATTTATAAAGTTTGCTGTGGCTGAAGCTGAATTCTGAAGTGCCGACCACATAATTCTAAGTATCTTACTTATCTTGTAGTTAGAATCAGTAAGGTGTATGATTCATTGTAATAAGTGTAACTTGGTTTCCCCCCTAAGCTCACGGTTAGGCGAGGTTGCCGGGATGTCCTGGTCCTGGCAACAAGCCGAGCCCCGGGCCTCCAGAATAAATGGGCCTGGGATCCGTGATAGTGTACGGGTAGGCGAAGTTCCGGGTTCAAGGTCCTGGCAACAAGCCGAGCCCCGGGCCTACAGAATAAATGGCCTGGGATCCGCGATAGTGTACGGGTAGGCGAGGTTACGGGACGTAAGGTCCTGGCAACAAGCCGAGTGCCTGGGCCTCCAAATAAATGGCCTGGGATCCGTAAAGGCCTGGTGTAATTAGTGTTCCAGGCCCAGTCGACTGGAGACGTCCAGAGAAGAAGCTCTGGGTCTATTGAGGTCGGTAGAGTCGCGGTGATAATTGTCAGTCACGGGTCTGCAGTACCTCCAAGCTGTTTTAGTAGTACTAGTTGGGAAATTGAGTGAGTGAGTTTTGTGGTGCAGCGAAGGCTGCTAGCGTTGAATTTGAATACCAACGATAATTAAGTGATTAAACGAACTTACCAAAAGTGAAGTTCTATCATAATTATACGAATGCTTCGTCCGAAGAGATTGGTACCTATAAGAAAGAAGGATTAGATATTCACACTTGTAGTAACGCATAGTTGCTACCACTCGATGCACTAGTTGAGGGTAAACCTAGATTCAAAACATTTTTATAAATTTTTTGAGGGTATTTCTCTCACCGCGCCTTGCCTCGATTGCCGGGCTGAGCGAACTTTCATTATTTTAGAGTGTGCTCATAGTCTGATGTTTCCAAAACCCGTTGGGGATGGCAACAAAGTAGGTAAGGGGAGGGTTGTACCAATCTCTTCAGACGAAGCATTCGTATAATTATGATAGAACTTCACTTTTGGTAAGTTCGTTTAATCACTAATTATACTTCATGCTTCGTCCTCGAGATTGGTACCTATAAGAAAGAAGGATTAGATATTCACACTTGTAGATATTGAGAGTGTTTTGAAAACATCACCATTTTGATCATTTACATACATGATTTTAAATGTATAAGGTTACTTTACCTACTTATGGAAATAAAACAGTAAGTTATCAATCAATTGCCATTTAATAGATAGATTCATACTTTGGCTTACATGTTCTTTATTACTATTCAACCAACACTAACACGTAGTAATGGAATAATTGTAATTTTTAAACTTAATTCCATAAACAAAACTTATATTAGAGTACCTAGGGATTGATTATAGCTCGCGCCATAGCTCCACTGTCTGTGCTCACGACATTCCGATTGTAAAACTTAGCAAACGTCTCAGAGTTGTTACTCCAGCCGGCTGTCAGGCGGATCTGGTCAATGCTGACTCCCTGCCGGAGAGCACGAGACGTGGAGGCGTGGCGCGTGCTGTGAGCTGAAAATATGGTTACATCAACACCACCTTCATTGAGTGTTGTTTTTATCCAACGACTCAATGTTTGAGTCGTGACTGGCTTGTACGGCTTTTTGAAGCTTATGAATAGGATGTCTGACTTACGAAGGGTTGAAGTTATGTTTAATTAAATACATCAACAATGTTTTATTCTGGTTTTTCTTCAAAAAATGGTATACAAAGAAGGGGTTGCTTAGATCCTACACGGGATGTTTTTATAAATTCAGGTATCTTTATTATAATTTGTGAGGGGAGTGATTCTATATTTTTAACATTAATCAAAGATAACGTTTGTACTCTATGCGCTGTTACAAGGGCTAATAGAGTACAACACTTCCTAGAGAGCTGTTCGATGGACAAATCGTCATTGGGGTACCACGTGGCCAGTAGGTCAAGGACTTTGTTCGTGTCCCATGTTACATCATACTTAGGTGTCGGAGGTCGGAGCCTATATACACCTTTAAAAAATCTCTGTATCCGGTCGTCTTCCGAAACAGATGATCCTAATATTAGAGCCAAGGAAGCTCTGCAAGAATTTAAGGAACCATATTGAGCACCATTTTCGAAAACAGTAGTAAAAAAATCTATTATTTTAGGAACAGGCGCCTTGTATAAATTAAGTTGATTTTTAGTACAAAAATCAAACCATTTTCTGAAGTAAGTATTGTATTGCCTAAGAGAGTTACGGGAAATAGATGCAAGCATTACGTCTATTGAGGAGTGCGGTACCTCCCGCTGCAGCAGCGCCGCCCGGACAATATCCCGGCCACCAGGGTAAGGTTGCGTTGGATATTGCGGCGACTGCAATTAGAAATTAGACAGTGTTCATTTGGAGTGAAGGTGACGCAATCTGAAACTAGTAATTCCCTAAATACCGGATACCAGGGCTGTGTTGGCCAATCTGGCACGACCATGATGCCCGTGGCTTGGTCCGATATGATTTTTCTCAATGCTTTTAATCTGATAGAGAATGGAGGGAAGGCATAAAAAAAATAAGGCGACCAGTTCACTGTGAATGCATTCACAGCGTGTGCGTTCGGATCCCTATCCCACGACACGTACATGTTGCATTTATTATTTAATCTGCTGGCAAATAGGTCGATAATCGGCTCACCAAATGTTCGAACTATAGCAGTGTACGCAGAGTCTGACAGCTCCCATTCAATATCGGGATGGTTGCGTCTAGACTCTGCATCTGCAACCTGATTGTCAGCAGACTTTATATAACTAGCAAAAATAAATATGTTTTTGTTTTCACACCACTGCCAGATGTCTTCACTGATCCGAGTTAGGTGCGGGTATTGAACACCACCCATACGGTTAATATATGCGATAGCAGTTGTGTTGTCGATTCGCAAGAGTATCTGACAGTTGGTATAATCCTTTGCAAAGATTTTCAAAGCGAAATGTGCTGCTAATAATTCGAGAACATTGATGTGTTGTGCCTGTTCGTCATGGGACCACTGGCCGCTAGCTGTTTGGCCGTTATGTGACGCGCCCCATCCCGTTGTTGAGGCGTCAGAATAAATTTCAGTGACATACGTGTCATCTCTAATGCTACGAGCCGGGTTATCTAGCGTTCGTAGCCACCAGTATAGTTCGGGCAACACGGAGTTAGGAATGTTCATAAAGTTATCATAGTCCTCGTCAGACCTAAGACTGAGGAATTTACACCGCTCTAGCTGTTTCGTATATAACAATCCATATTCTACTGCGGGGCACGCCGATATAAGTAAGCCAAGTAAACGAGCGAGTTCTCTAACTTTGCATCGCGTAATCTGTGTAAATGTTTGTATTTCCTTTTTAATTTTTTCACATTTGTCTTTTGGTAACGTAATTTGCATTTTTTCTGAGTCTAATAAGTAACCTAAGAATTTGCATGAAGTGGATGGACTCAAAACGCTTTTCGTCCAATTTATTCTGAAACCGAGTGCTAAGAGTAGCTTCTTTGTGATTTGTATGTTGGCAATGCAATCATCATAACATTGACCAAGCAAAAGTATATCATCAAGATAAATAGTGGATAAGAGTCCGCATAGTCTTAATAATTTTATAACCGGTTTCATGATTTTTGTAAATACAAAAGGTGCAGCGTTTAACCCAAAAGGTAAGACGTTAAATTGAAATATTTTGTCCTCCCATTTAAATCTCAAATATTTTTTCGAATCTTCATGAATTTTTACCAAAAAATAAGCATTTTTTAAGTCTAATGTAGTCATGTAACAATTTTTTGTTATTAACTTGACGGCTGTGCGGAGATCTTCCAATTTAAAGTGTTCTGTGTCGATGAATTTGTTTAAAATTTTTAAATTGAGAATAAAACGAAAATTTCCGTTAGGCTTAGGTCGTAAGAAAAAACTCGATAAGAATTGTTGGTCGTGCGGTTGACATTCTGAAATCGCGCCTAGCGCTAATAACTCGTCTATGGCGTGTTTGAAATGTGTTTTTTCGGTATCGGTGTAAGCCGGCGATTTAGGAATGTGATATTGGACGACTGGTTTAGAAAATGGTATTCTGTAACCTCTAATCCAGTCGAGAACAGTGTGATCTTTTGTAATAAGACACCATTGGTTATAGAAAAACGCCAGCTGGCCGGCGTATCTTACCGGGTCTACCGGCGGCGCGTCGGCCTCGGCCGCGGCGGCGACCTCCTCGACGAGGCGGCGGGCTGCTCGCGCGCTGGCGGCGCCGGGCGGCTCCGCGCGGGGCCCGGCGGCCGACGAGCTGGGACCGGGGGCTTCCAGTTTTTTGGCGGTTGTTGTTTCGAGGTTAAAGGCTGAGGATGTTTAATATTTTTAGTATAAAGTTTTAGATCTGACCCAGATTTGTTTACGGATTTAGCCGTTTTTATCGCCTCTGATAGGTTCTCTCCGAAAAGGTGTTTGTCTATTTTTGTATTGGTTAGGTACTCTTTCATTTCTTTCTTTACAGAAAAGAGGGAAAAGTTCCGTCTGGAAAGCGATTCTGAATGCTGCACATCACAGAGGAGGCGACCGATATCCATCAGTTTTTTGAGAATATCGTGGTTTTTGTCTTTGCTCGATAATTGTTCACTAATAGTACTAGCGACACATGATATTGCCGTAGCGAGTTGCTTTTGTTTAGAGTACAAAATTTTGTCTCTCTTGATGACGGGCTCGGGCAAAGCAGCACGAATTTCATCGTTAAGAGATGGCGCTCCCGTACGGACACAGTTTTCTGGAACTTTGTATTTTTCATTAAGTTCTTTTCGAACATCTTTGTTCAGGCCGGTGACGGCGAGGTGTTCAAGTCGACTCGCGATTTCCTTATGAATAGGTGGCCCATATTCCACTTTGGCCTTAGGGTCATCGTCCAATATTTCCAATATGGCGGAGTCCAGGTCGTCCATAGGCTGAGCGAGCTCAGCGGTCGGACTGGGCTCAGGAACATCATCACGCGGCGCGGCGGCGGCGGCGGCGGCGGCGGCGGCGGCGGTAGCGACGGCGGCGGCGGCGCGCGGCAGCGCGGTGGATTCACGCGGCGGTGGCGCCGAGGAACCTTCGCTCGCGAGGATGTCTTGCAGGTCTGCGTCTATGATCGCAGCCACATCTTCGTTCGGTGAGGAGTATCCGTCTAGAAAGGAGCGTTCACGTCTATGTAGTATGTATAGAAACATCACGAGGTATGTATAAAATTATGCAAGCAACCAAACGAAAAAAAAAAAACGATTGGTGAGACAGCCCCGCGGGCTTCCCTGTGCGTTTGCTTATTACGAAACGTGGCGAGATAGCCCCGCAGGCTTCCCTGTACGTTTGCTTATTACGAAACGTGGCCAGATAGCCCCGCAGGCTTCCCTGTACGTTTGCTTATTACGAAACGTGGCGAGATAGCCCCGCAGGCTTCCCTGTACGTTTTCTTATTACGACACGTGGCGAGATAGCCCCGCAGGCTTCCCTGTACGTTTTCTTATTACGACACGTGGCGAGATAGCCCCGCAGGCTTCCCTGTACGTTCGTTGTTCATAAACGTGGCGAGATAGCCCCGCAGGCTTCCCTATACGTTTATTTTTTGCGTAACATTAATGCTGCAATAAAAAATATAAAACAATGAGTAGGTACCTGTTTCATGTATACTTCTAGCAGGCGACGAGGCTGCGGAGCTGGATGAGGACGACTCGATGATCCGTGAACGACGCACGTGATGTTTGCGCACTTGTTTTTCTAACCGTTTTAATTTTTTACTAATACTGACTAAATTGGGCGATATAGCACGTTTTCTTTTAGGCATTTTAACACTTTGCAAGAAGAAAAGAAAAAAAAATGTAGCTACGATAGATTTTTTTTTTCTTGACGACTCGAGTGGTTGAGCACTAAATAGCGAATGAAAGTTCGCTCAGCCCGGCAATCGAGGCAAGGCGCGGTGAGAGAAATACCCTCAAAAAATTTATAAAAATGTTTTGAACCCTCAACTAGTGCATCGAGTGGTAGCAACTATGCGTTACTACAAGTGTGAATATCTAATCCTTCTTTCTTATAGGTACCAATCTCGAGGACGAAGCATGAAGTATAATAAATTAAAAATACCTGATGATGATATTTAGTTAATTGTGAATTTAATCCACATGCAGGAGATGAACGGTACAATCCAGTGGAAATTATAGACATTAATGGGATGCTCATATCTCAGAAGCAGATGCTGCAGTTTATCTAAATACGAAGGAGAATTAAATGAGACAAAGATAGAAGATAACTGGTAACAATAAAAATGCAGAAGTTTATTTATTTGTTTATTATTAGAAGTTTAGATATTTCTACTGAATTACGCATAATATATTTCAGATTTTAGGCAGAACCACATGGAAACAGAGTTGTTGTTACATAATTGTAACCTGATAAATACAAACCAAACGTTACTACGAGCGCGACAAAACAAAGGCCAATTTCTCGGTCCACATTCCTCAGCCGATAACATCGTTTACATTGCAATAGCTAATTTAATCAATTAAACCACTCCAAAAGATAATCTTTAATTAAACTATTCGTTACAAGGTTGAGTTTACATTGTTAAACAACGGCTTATTATTTCCATTGGCCATGCAATGCCAGCAAGAGCTCAGTTGAAAGGGAGCCTGCTTATTGACGGTAAAGTAGAAACGATGTCTAACCATAGGTATTTATAACCTGTCTAGAAGGCGAATTATGATAATTACATTCAATACAAGGCATCGCCGATTCATAATTAATGCGGACACCGATTTTGTATGTATACGCTTGCATAATGATGAATAAGGTGACATTCACTTAGAGACTACTGAGAAAGCTACTTTTATCGGAGAAACCCTTAGTTCTGGTGAGAGATTGTGTGTATATTTCCATACACACATGGGAGCAGTCAAAGCCAAATACTCCAATCTCATATGGAAATCTAGAAAGAGAAAAGATACAATACCATCTGCTCTATTCCTGTGCAGTTTCTTCTACACACTATATGAATGAAGGTCCCTTTTTTGGAGGGGCAATGCGTGACCGCACCGTACCCGCACCGTGTTGGCTAGACGGGGCTCTCCCGACAGAGTGCCAGGCCTACTCACTAAAACCCCCCGATGTTCTCCCTGCTTTATGTATAAGGCGTGGCGTGCTAGGTAAGGTCCACACTGCGACTCCACTACCCAAGCGACCACTGCGACGTATATAGCGTATACGGGGCCAAACGTGCACGCAGGCCTCCACGGCAGGGTCACTAGACGGGAGTCGCTTGTGCGAATGCCCGCCTTCTCCTGCCTATCCATTTGCGGCGAATGGGAGCGGCTTGAGGATCTTCCTCCCGCTCCCTCTCCGCTGCCTCCTTCTTCGAGATGACGTCCTCGCAGAAGGAGGCGACAGCCTCTCATTCCGCCTCGTCGCGAAGCATGGCCACGACCATGCTCGGTAGCAAGAGGTCTCCGCTTCCCAACGCAGCGTTAAGCTCGCTGCGCTGTGATCGCCAGGCCGGGCACGCAAGCAAAGTGTGTGCTCGGCAGTGTCAACGGGAGCGTCGCAGTGGTGACACCGAGGCGTTTCCTTCCAACGCGCGATCCGATGCAGGTAGTGACCGAAGCAGCCATGCCCGGTTAGTACCTGCACCATGCGGAACGTGAGACTGCCCTGCCGGCGCCCAATCCACTCCTCCAACACCGGACGGATCGCTTCAATCGTCCGGTGGCGGGCAGCTGGGGAGGCGATTGCCTCACCCTATGAATGAAACTCCCTGGAGACTGTAGATCAAATATCCCAAGATAATCAATAAATAACTTGTATGTACATACGAGTATTATATTAACATCAAAGTTTCCAAAAAAAGAAAAACGTTGATGACATGACGCACAATGATATCATCTAAATTATTTGATGTCATGATTTACCATTACCGATGTCATGATTCCTTGCAAACAAAGAATCTTGCCCAACATTGGGACATTTACGGTTTGCAATCAGTGCAGTAAATGAAGCTTCAAGCGTGAGACCTCATCAGTATCAGACTATATGTTTTGCAACAAACAGCGCCGCTTTCAAAAGCTGCGCGTACGCACATAACAGGTGCGTCGTCACCCCAATCGGGAGACACTTTCGATTTTTATATACGCTTGCGTTCGAACTGAGCATCAATCACGTAAGTAGCATAGCAATACCGCGATCGACCAATTTATATTCAGCAGCGACAAAATGTTAATTTTATTGGTGCTTTTTATTGTACGTAACACATACTAGTGCTACGAGTATTGTCGAAATGTCGAATCAATACTAAGGTGACCACGCCAAGGTCAAAGTGATCAATTAAATACTAAATACCACATGGATAATGTATTGTCTTAATAAAAATGGACATAATCGAGAGTTGGAAGATTAATCCGACTCGTCTGGAATCTAGGTAAGTTTTACACACGGAAATTTTTGGAGGCGCATCCTCCAAAAAATATCGTGGTGAGGGATCCCATCCATATGTAGTCGACATTCCACCCACTCGTACCAAACGATTTGCTTCCTCGTTTATCATACGAACTGCGAAGCTCTGGAATGATCTTCCTGCGTCTGTGTTTCCAATTAAGTATAACTTGGGGGTTTTCAAGGCAAGAGTAAACAGGCACTACTTAGTTTGCGTGCTCTACCTTAGACCACATCTTCGCATTCCATCAGGCAAGATTGTGGTCAAACGCGCTCAAATTAACCTTAAAAAAAGGCGCGTGTAGAGTTCCGCTGCCAGTGCCGAAACCTTCCAGAGCTATCGCGGTGTCCCAAAACACCTATCTTAAGGAACATGGATGACATACGACTCGCCTGATTAAGTAGTTACCGTAGCCCATCTTCGAAAATAGTCTCTTGCGCATTGTCGACCCAATCTCCACGCCCGCCGGCTGCCAAGACAAGTATAATGACAGCAACCGTCCAAATGAGCGCACACTATTGGCCTTTCACGCGCTCTATCTCAACTAACACATTGAAATAAGGAAAAAAAATAAAACTCGTGTTATAAAAGCTAATCTCGTTAATAAAAAAAGACTGGATGGAATAAAAAAGCCTAGCTAACTAGTTGTTTTTCTTGTTTTCCTATGGCACCCTGCTAACTAAGTAGTGCAATATTCAAAATAAGGCTTTTTATATCCATATTTTATGAATAATTTGCTGTGTCCGCGACTGCATTCGTGTGGATGTCGGGAAATAACAAATCGTGTGATGTTATAGGTAGGAATAGCCTATAGCCTTACTCGATAAAAGGACTATCCAACACAAAAATTAATTTTCCACGTAAATCAGAAGTTCCTGAGATTAGCGCGTTCAACCAAACAAACTCTTCAGCTTTAGTATAGACTAGCTTCTGCCCGCGACTTCGTCTGCGTGGACTTCAGAATGGGTCTACAGCTTCGCTCGTTAACAATTTTCAATTTTCCCTCGGGAACTACTTAAGGAATCGGGATAATAGGTAGTCTATGTCAAAGGCTACATGCATGCCAAATTTCGACCAAATCCGTTCAGCCGTTTTTGCGTGATGATATAATATTAGTAGGATTTTAAGCACACATTACTAGAAAAATATTAAATACTAGTGGGCCCGGCAGGCGTTGTCCTGCGCGATTACAGCTCCACCTACCGGGTCCAATTAAACGTACAAACCTTCCCTGAACCTATTCAAACACACATAAAATTTTGTAAGAATCGTTCGAGTCGAGAAATTTTGTAAGTGTTTTTGCGAGACAAACACACAGCGATTCATTTTTATTAAAGAAGAAAAGAAGATGATGAAAGATACGATTGAAAATAATTATCGTAAAGCCTTTTAGTGAATGTCTAGATCTAGAATACATTTTACATTTAACTCCTTATTTTAATTTAACCCTGTATTCTAACTCGCCTCTTGGCTACGCCGATTCCCCTTTTGGTAAACTAATAGGTAAATATTGTAAAATTTTCAGAAAAATGTTTTCAAACGCATATTAAAATTCTTAGAATTCTCGATTTCTGCTAGTTTCAATTTAAAAAAAAATAATCTGACTGAATTTCCGTAATTCCGAGTCGAATCGTACAAGAGTTCCGATTACAATAACAAGTTTCAAGTATAGGTTAAGTGCATTAATATTCAAATAAGATGCTTGTTTTACACTGGAAATAAGAGGTAAACATTCCATAAGTGTAGGCGTAAAACTAGCAACTTACGAATGTTTCAAGCAACTGTTTTTATAAGCTTTTGCATATAATATTTTATGACTTAGCGTATTTAACTAATCGTACTGTAAAAAATATAAATAATAATAATAAACATGAAATATCACAAACACAACATATAATTATACTTATTTCAAATTAATTTATTAATTACCCATTAAGATGCCTATATACCAAGAGTTGATGCTACGTTTTTTATGTCCAAAAATTACTTACTTCAGAATTAAACTAAAATTATGCAATTACCTTTGATTAATTCGGTTAACGGTTATAAAGAAGTTATGCACACATTTACGCAATCCATCAGTAAGCAGTTATACTTAATCAACATACCAATAAAAGCGATCCATGTCCGCCAATAACTCTTGCATTCGATTACCTAACTATTCGTTCAAATACTTTCACACACACAGCGCGCATTACCATAATTATACGCGCGCGCACCGCATCTTATCAGTGAATTGGTCTGTTCAGCGCACGCGCCCTTGCATTGCAACTCCATCGGATGTCGAATACAATGTGAATTTCAACTACCGATTACCGAATCGAATGTAAGTCGAGCACGCTGTTCTCGGAAAACTTTCGATTTCACTGCATATAACTTGATCGAAATGCATCCGAAGCATTCACGACGGGACACTTGAAAAATAACGACCAAGTAGGTACATATAAAGTGAAATCGTCCGTTTGCCGAATACTTTACTTGCAATTGCAGACTGAGTTATTTTATAATCGAGCAGACTTCTCGCTACAATTACGGTATTCCTTATCAAAAACAAAAACTCCACTAGCACTATAGTATAAATATAGCTAGCTAGAACTAATTAATTCTCTTGTCTTCTCTTTTACTTTATTTGTGACTAGTGGGCCCGGCAGACGTTGTCCTGCCCGATTACAGCGCCACCTATCGGGACCAACTTTACGTTTAAACCTTCCTTGGACCTATTTAAACATACACAGAAAATTTCGTAAAAATCGGTCGAGCCGTTTAAAAGTTTTTGCGAGACTAACACACAGCGTTTCATTTTTATAAATAAGAAAGAAGAAGAAGAACAAGACTAGAATGCAGGCATTAAAATTAAAGATACCGATTACCGAGGATTATACCGAGAGGTAAGTTGAATTGAATAGTCACTCTCGATTACGCTGTTCAACTTAAGTCCCCGTAGCATGAACACCGAAACACGACATGATAAAACGATAAATCGATATGAACTGTCAAAATATGTTGCATATAATGGCTTCGTTGAAATTTTATTGACATTAATATATTAATAATACCCAACATAACAATATCAATATCAAAAACATACTCAAAACGTCAAGATAGCTGAAAAATCCATTTTTTTTAAACAGTTCATATTGTTATATCGTTTTATGATATCGTGTTTCGGTGGTCATGCTAGGGGGGCAGTTCTCCAATGGCAATATCCAGTCTATTGGCGTCGGCTACCCAGCAAAACCTCCCCGGCGAACCTTTGCGCTTTGTAAAGAGCCCTGTACACGATTAGACATGTTTGTCAAACTTGCTTGACAAGCTTCACGTTTTCATCAAACACGACGTCAATCCAGATACTTTTCAAACACATCAAACACGTAGTTCGTTTGTCAAACGCGTCAAACACAGCCCTACACGAACAAACAAGTTTGTCAAACACGTAAATTTGACAAACATGTTTGATCGTTTACAGGGTCCTTCAGAAGGGTCATTTGTGATGACTGATGAAGTGATGACACAATTCGCCGAACGGCAACAACTGGCCCTCCTAGAACATATCCAGTCGTTTTGCCAGCCCACACTTCAATCAACCTACATCCACCGCAACATCCATTACACGACGCAAAATAATTTCGATTCACTTAAAATCCATTCTTTCGCAATTACAGTTACTACCGATTTATGACCGGAGTTTAAAACTTAATATCGGCACATTCTCGTCCACATAACTAGACTCGTCAAAACTCAAAGCAACGCCGACAATGACGCCAAGTTGGCTAATGAATAATCAACTTTCGTTGAGTATGGTAATCGTTGGACGCAACGGTAAAAGCGCTACGCCGACCAGTTTGTCCAGCGGTCGTGGTGATTTTAGCAGCATTTTAGAACAAGTCACACATACAGCAAATCACGTCGAAATCAGTGATTCGAGTACAACGCATATTAGCATACCAACACTATAATTATTTAAACTTTTTAACCGACTTCGAAAAAAGGAGGTTACTCAATTCGACCGTATATATGCGTTTTTTTTATGTTTGTTCGCGGATAACATCGTCGTTTATGAACCGATTTTGATGATTCTTTTTGTATTCGATAGAGGATACTCCAAGGATGGTACCAAAGATAGGATCTGATAATGGGATCCCATAAAAATCGAGGAAAACCATTAAATTTTTACGTGTGTCCAACGTGTATGTTACGCGATTACTCCGCACTAAAGACTTCATTCACTAAAAAGTTAAAAATAAAAACCGACTTCAAAAACACTGAAAAGTTAAAAATAATATATGAATAGGTACAGACAACATCACACTACACTATATTGAAGTCGGTGACAAATTTTAAGACTTTCTAGGAGATCATCGTCGAATGAAGTCGGATCAATGAAGTCGGTGCCAAACGATCATCGATCGTTTGGCACCGACTTCAATATAGAAGTGTGATGTTGTCTGTACCTATTCATATATTATTTTTAACTTTTCAGTGTTTTTGAAGTCGGTTTTTATTTTTTTTGCATATCAAGCCGTATAACGAGCTATAATCATAGTTATCGCAGATAGTCCATGTTTAATTTTGTCGGAGTTACGTTTAATAGGTGGAGGTAATTATTTTGCATTGATTTTTTTACCATGTACGTACACACGACAACATGTTGTGTCTTACACATATTGACCTTGCGACAGCCCTAATGCCGCTCTTAATACACAGCAGTGGTTTTCGTAGCACCGAAGCTTGACATGTTGTCCGGCTGTATTTATCAAAATGACTTTTGTACAATTTTGTTTAATACACAACATATTGTCTTGAACCGCCCCATATTTTTCTTATATTTCATTCAATTTATTTATTCATGTTTACAATATTGACAAAATTATTGTTTAGTAGATACAAACAATACTACACACTAATACACATGACAAATTAATGACCTAATCAGCATAATATGATTAAGTCAAATTATAGATCACAAAAGAATCGAATTCCTTATCAGACGTTAAGTTATTTATAAGGGATACTTTTATGACAACATTAAGCATAATCTTCTTTTTTCAAGTGTTTTTAATAATTTTCTGTGAATTTCAAACATTTGTTCAATCTCTAAGAATTTTGCCGATGAAGCTACAAAGTACTGACGCTATTTGAGATCAAAATACTTAGCGCACGTCGCGTTCGTCAGCCGAGTTATCTAACAGCGTGCTGTTAAATATCACGGCGGCTAACGGAACAGGTGCGCACTCTGAGCCATCGCGGGGACAGGTTCTGAGAGGACTGGTTACACCTCAACGAGTGATTATGGCTAGCAAGCAAACGTTTAGTATACGTACAAATGGCTTCATCTGCGCCTGAGTAATGTCGATAGAGCTCAATAGGTGACTCGACTTGGTGTAGGGCGCAAGTGACTTTATGGCGGGAAGCGCACATCCTAGGCATTACGCTAAGTGACAGCCTAAGTAAATCTTAAAAATATGTACGTGCTTCTTAGTGCTGAAGGCGTATAGAGAGCTGGGTCGTCGTAAGAAGAATGAACATGAACGTTGTGACAGCATGAGCGCTTTTTTTTTGTTTACGACTGAGAAGCCCTTGGTCTTCATCTCTTAAATTAACTACACGTAGATTACTGAGCTGGAATGGAGTGGACTCGGCACTTGCCTTCCAATCGGGAAGTCCGGAGATCGAGACCGTCATGTATCAATGTATTTTTCGTTTTCGAATTTCATATGTACATTTGACTGACGCTCCTACGGTGAAGGAAAACATCGTGAGGCAACCTGCATACATCTGCGAAGACATTCAAAGGTTTATGTGAGTGAAGTCGACCAATCCAGCCAGCGTGGTTGACTAAGACCTAAACACCCTAACTTAGGGTGGGCTCGAGCGAGCCCCTCGGTGGGAACATATATGAACTGTTGTGACGACGTAGTTTACTCAACTACAGAGGAACGGAAAGTGGACGATGTAAGGAGCTATCTTACCTCTAAGTGTCCGAATACAACTAGGCGGGCTCAAATGCTCTATCAACCAAGTAGAAACTTCTGCTGCCACGGTGAATTGAAACCCGGACCTTCAGTTCTGAACTACTTCTTAAAGCTTATTAAGCGAACACTTTAGCCTTGTTGGTTTTCACTTAATATCGCCAATACAACGATCCAAGGCCCCGGTTCATTACTAATTTACAGCTTCGAATTGAAAGCGAAAGCTTGACAAACAAGCGACATTGTAATGTACATAAAGTTAATTTATTAAGGAGTGTCCGTGTGAAACAGCCGCTGCGCTAACATTGATGATGATGAGATATTGCTTTGTGACGTAGTGTATAGCTTGTCACAAGCATCAATGCACACGCATAATGTGTCTTGACCGATGAAAGAATTATTATGAATGGGGATATCCGGCAGCCGTTTCGATGTCAAAGGCGCATTGTGAAGCTATGACTGATGTTCGCGACACTCACATCACATAGGTATATTAATATTGCACTTTCGCTCGGTGGATTTCCGAAAAAAGTATGTAAAAGTCACAAGATAATACCACATTATCACTGGTAATTCAAGAATACTAATTTAAGTTTTTTAAAAGATTGCTAGATCATCTATCATTTAATATTTGTAGAGATTCGAACCACTCCTTATCTCGTTAAAATGGAAATTTACATTGATTTATAATTTACACACATCACTCAAAACTGAAGAAATGATGTCAACATTAAAGAGGGTATATTTATTTTCACTTTATGTTGTGTTAACACAACCTACCTCCTAATGTCGAAATACAGTGTATAACCTTAATTGTTATAATAATATGTATGAAAGAAATCAAATCGCAATTTAGAAAAAATATAATATGCATTAGGATTTTATACACGCTTAGGATGTAACCTACAACCGTCAGCTGAAATAGGTAAGATGAAGTTACAGTAAGTTCTCATTCAAGCTATACATTTACACTACGAAAACTGCCACTATTTCGAGCGACATGAAAACGGTCCAAAGGTCGAACAGTATAGCTTGATAAGGAGCTTACTGTACCCGCCCAGATGACACACGTACAAAAAGCCCTTAATTAAGTTGGCAAACAAACAAGCATACTGCCCACTGTAAGTGGTAATGGTCACCTATAATAGTAGATACGTGTGGTTCTTGTAAGATTCGCAACAAACCCACAACCCCCAAGAAACACAGTGTACGTTGCCAACTTGTGACATTGGGTGTAAAGTCACGGTACACGTAATTTCACTGCCTTCAAACTGGAACACAGCAATGCAAGCACTGCTGCTTTGAGGCAGAAATAGGTAAGACGGAGGTACACAAGCAGGCGACCCTCATACAGTCTCCCTCCGGTAATCAAAATTATACTAAAGCCAAAGTGACATAAGTCCAATCGAAGCGCCAAACGAAGGAACCACTTTCGAACGTACCTTTTTCAATAAGATCGTTCCACTTCTTCGCCCAGCCGCGGAGACTCTTCGCGTACGTCTTCTCGATGTCGGCGCGCTCGTGCACCAGCGCCTGCAGCTCGGAGCAGAGCCGGTGGCCGTCGTCGACGCGGCGCGTGGTGCGCTTGTAGTTGCCCGGCTCCCAGAACGAGTCGGAGGCGGTCAGCAGCGCCTGCTCGTCGCTGTGGTGCGACATGCCGCCGGTGCTGGCGCCGGTGCGGCACTCGCACACCGCACCTCTGGAACAACGAGCATCATCCGTTGCAACAAACCGTTATACATCGCAAGGCGCTGGCCAGACAGAAAATACGTAAGACGCGGACGCGTCGCGGACAGGGCGGCGCGGCGTCCTTTCTAACGAGTAAGCGTTCGTGTCTGCGCCCCGTCTTTTCTGTCTGTGTTGTGTCGCGACGCTTCTATACATTTTGTATGAAAGTAAACTAAACGGGCGCCGCGTCTGCGCCCTGTCCGCGACGCGTCCTCGCTCTACGTCTTTTCTGTGTGGTCAGCGCCTAAGGTATGTTAGGGCACAACCGTTATCAGTCTAACGAGCAGCCTGGCTGAAGTACGAGTAATTCCACCTCACTGCAGCTAATTAGCGTTATGTCATGGGCCTGTGCGCGATTGAAGTCTTGAGCTCATCAGGATGCTGGCGCTATGATACTTTTGTGTTGGCGTCGTAAGGTGATCGCACAAGCGTTCACAGGTTACTGATAAGAGTGGGCCGTGTGCCTTTTGCTACCTGTGTAACCTGTATTGTACAAAAAATATTCTTATTCAACTCGTTTCCGCAAATTTCGCTTCGCCTTAATGAGGTTCTATAACATAATTAGGATTCTGCTATTTTTCAGCTTGGCTGGAAGATTCGCGGCTGGCAACACGGAGCACAAACAACACAAGAGCTGAACATTGTTTACCGACCTACTACAAAGCGCTATGAAAACAAATACCGCAGAGAGAGATGAGCCGGGCAATTAATTAGCTGCAGCAGCTCTTGTTTATTACCCGGCCTTTCATTGCGGCGAGCGAGCGCGTGAACGGTGATCCGGCAAGCTGCCTTGAACTTTCGCGGGCCACTGAGCTATCTACTCCCATCGACTGGGCCGTTGCTAGTAGTGTTACGTCAATCTTGTCATACTCTGCGCGTTTTGTTTTGCAATTAGCTTGCGCTTTGAATGTGTGTAGTTAACCCTAAATCAGTGGTTCCCAACCAATTCATGACCATGGACCATTTATATTTTTATAAAAAGCAATGAAAGTTGATTTATATTGATTTATATTATAGCAGGAAGAGAAAAATTAAGTTTAAACTATACAAAGGTTATTTTTTCAAACTTATTAATGACATTTTTTCAATAGAAATCATTGCATTTTCAGTGATTAGTGCGATTTTTAGGGTTCGGTATCGGTACCTTCATAAAAGATGGAAACTTATAGGATCACTTCGTTGTCCGTCGATATGTCAAGCCCTTTTTCTCAGAAACGCGTAAAGGAAACAAACTTAAATATATGTGAATACTTTAATACAAGCTATTTGGTGTACATCCCCCTTTTTTACGATGGGAAATGTATTACGCATACCCCGCGCTTGGGAAGGCGCGGGGTTATGTCGGACTCTCCGCGGTCACTGGGGGCAGAGTGCCAGTCAGACACCGCGGTCTACCGACTTAAGCCCATCGATGCCCCTCAGACACGCATCGGCGTGAGTACGGCCATCATCGCCGCATCCTCCTCATCATTTGACGAAGAGGACACGCCGAGGAGGACCGCGTCGCTGCCGGACAAGGTCATGGGAATTCTAACGAACACTAACTTCCACAATCTGGTGTACACCCCCTATCAAGCCGAAACCTACCCATGTTGACATAGTCATACACAAGTTATGGCGTCATTGGAAATTCGTTATTTTAAAATTAATTTTCTAATTCCCACATACATTTTTTTCACCTATTTGTATTTTCTTTCCTATTTGTATGGAGGATTTAAAAATAAATTTTACAATTTCGAAATTTCAATGACGCTATAACTGTTATATATGACTATGTTAACATGGGCAAGTTTCGGCTTGATAGGGTGTACAATGTACAACATGTATACCAAACACCTTGTATTATAGATACTCAGATGTACGGACTACGGTCTCTTTCAGCTGTGAAAAAATTAAACTTGATCAAAGTAAGTATATGACCGTTTGTGACGCACATTTTGCGATTTCACAAGGGAATTGAAAGGCGAAACCTTTAGGCCTAGAATCATTAGATTTGGTAAAAGGCAATGTCTTACAGCACATGTCAAAGAAAAAACTGAAAGCTGTAAATATGTATGACTTGGACTGAATCCGAAGTTTTAATAGAACTCGCATTTGGCCGGTTTTAAGGTTGCATCTTTTTACAAGTTCAAAAATCGTAGGATTTTGATTGCTCAAAACGACCTGTAAATCATAACATACTTCAAATCGATTCCGGAACTCGTTTTCAATTAACGGCAAGACTTGCTGGCAGATGCAAGGTTGGGAACTACTGCTCTAAATATTAATTCACAGTAAACGTATTGTCAGCTCTGTTTGATAGCTTACTCACTATCAGCGTCAGGGTGTATACAAGCTGCATTTTTCCTCCATACTTTTATACCGTGAAAAAGGTTGTTGTAAGATATGTACCTAACTATAATACGCCACCAATCTGAACATACAGGATGCAAATTGATTCATGTCGCGAACGCTGAGCGGCATAGAATAGTCATTTCACTAAATATTATAGTTAGAAATTGATCACAAAAATAATTATGCTATGTAGCTCATTGGCGTCCAGTCCACGACGAGTAGTGAAATAATTTGATTTACAAATTAAAAAAGCGGCAAATTTTATACTCAAAGCTCTCATTACCAGCGGGTGACAATACGTATAGTGTGAATTTTCCCAACAATGCAAAGGGTGTGCCTAAGTTGAAACGTGCATGGGTGTACAGTTGTACACGTAACAAGTGCCTCCAACAATACGCTTCTCGATACTGTTTCAAAAACGCGCGAGAAAAGTGCGTCAGTTTTATATTCCGCCACACGGATTTGTAGCGTTAGCGTTATTTTTGTATCCAGAGCATTGATTTACTACCAAACGTAGATTGAGCGCTTCATACAATAACGCGCTTCAAATCTGTCACCTAATCGACTATACATTTGTACTCGCTGATATATACTTGAATATGCACGCCCGAATGAAAATTACCATAAAGAAAGTACTGTATTTATCGAATTCAACCTTATTCTGCATTATTACGGCAACTATTTTAAGTACAACATCATTTCATACCTAGCCACAGATCGAACGACGTTTTAGTAATTGCTACATGAAAATATCAACTTTATACTCTCAAACATAATGCTTCAAATTGCTTATCGCGTTGTCGCTCCAACGCATGAATGAGATAACACATCGTGATACGACGCCCGTGCGAGCGAGACGATTGTGATGTACTGACACTGACGCGAAGCGACATGTTTATGATTAAAATAATTGTTTTTGATTGGTTTTTACGTATAAATCGAATATATGATAAGATGTGAAATGAGTTTACTCACGCAAAATATGAAATCCTGTCTTTTTTCTGCCGTTTCTGCCTATTGTTACCACAACTTTTGAATGCGCACTTCGACATGTTTACGTGCCGACAGCTAATCACTCACTATGGAAAGGAACTGCACGAGTCCCGATTGAGCAGTTCTTCACCGGCCCACTTTTCGATCGTTCATGCGTTATCTACGTTTGGTAGTAAATCAACGATCCAGAGCATTACAGACTGACGCACGTAAAATGCCAAGGAGATATCAAAGAATACCACTAAGTAGTTATAAATTCTCATTTGGAATGAGCAGTGCTACTTGATATCTGTACTTCTTTCAACTCAAATAGGTATATGATTTTTATAGTGTAAACGCATCAATTACCTACAATTTTTCCTTCCGTTCAAGAGGGCAAACTGGCGACGTGATATCTAAATGCAGTCATCTTTTTTATTTCAATTCAGTTTTTACGTTGGAATTCTGTACTATTACAAACCGTACTTGCATTTTTTTATAATTAGTGTGAGAACAATTTAAAATAGTAACTCCTTTTAAAATACCTTTTGAAATAAGAGTTTGTCTTTGAATTTCTACTTACTATCGCTAATAGACAGATACTTTTCCTCCAAAGGAGGTATTCAGTTTCTTTAACCCTTTAAGTGCGAGGTAATTTAGGTACCTATTAATCAAAGCCATAATCATCTTTCATCTCAATTTTTTTTATGTATCATGAGAGTTGTAACATTCCGAAGCATTCCGCGTAGGTTCACTACGCGAAAACCGGAATTGCCTCAGCGCGCAGCGTTCCAAAGTGTGACTAATTACTCACGAATGTATTTGTGAGATGAAAATTGGCAAAACCCTAACGACTAATACATGTAACACTGAAAACTGCTCCAGCTTCCTGCAGTACTGATTGTTTGTTGTAAATACGACCCCGATATAAACTAAGCCAATGCAGTTTATTTGATGTTAAAGACTGCTTTGATACTCGTATTTCGCTTATAATTATAGAAAAGGGGTTTGGGCAAAAGTGGCACGATTATGAAAGTTAGCGGCTAGGGGTGTAAATTTTGCAGAAAATAAAAAAAAGTATAATGTTATGGAGTCCAATGGAGATATAAATGTCCAAAGAGTATTGAAACATATTTTTATAAAAAAAAAAAGAACCATTTCATACAATTCAACCATGATTTTCTATGTTAATCATATTTGAAACATGCCATATATCTCCAATAAATAAACCCATTTAATCTATGCCCATCGTCGGAGATCGAAAGATCAGCGACTATGTAGGTTATGTGCAATATCACCAGTTTTAGATGGATGACTTACTAATTGTTTCAGTTGAAATTATATGATCATGAAGGTGAATTAACCCACGACTCCTACGTACACGCGCGATGATAATACTATGCACTCTCCATAATTATATTTCAATGAAATATGGTTTTTTGAAATCATATTATATATATTCTTTATTGTACACAACCAATACAAATAGATAGTGGCAAACATAATTATGACGTACAAGGGCGAGCTTATCTCTTTAAGAGATCTCTTCCAGCCAACCGTAGATGGTGTTACAGTACTTAAAATACCACATCTCAGAACTGCGCCTTATTACCTTCACGACTTTAGGATGGAATATCTCAATTCCGATATCACTTACCTACGATACGTCATAACTAGGTATTTCACCACTAATAATTTGATATTTTTAACAAGGAACAAAAATCAAGCCAGTCCCTAAAAAATTCTCCCAAACCCCTTCATCAAACACGACTCTAGCGAGTAAAAATCATTCGGATGATCTAGGTTTTAAGTTACGACGCAATACGCATTATCCGATGCAAGGTGACGCGGTATACGGAATTGTTGGTTAGCTCATCAAATAAAAATGCTCATTAAAATTCTTGATCTGTGTGCATGAGCGATCACGTAAGCTCTCCGGCTAATTATTATGTTATGATTCGCTTTGTTTTTCAATTTGGAGGCAAGGAAAACTCGTATCACGGCAAGGAGAAGTTCGGCGGCCGGCACAGTTGAGCGATGGGTTCGCTTTTTATTTGTCAAAGTTGATTTACGTGATTTGCTTATTAATAGGTGACTTATGGCCATTTTCATAAACCTCTTCTTAGCTTAGGGTACTCTTAGGTGGCATGCTGTCACATTCTTTTCATTAGAGACAAAAAGTGACAGCATACGTCTTAGGGGCTTCCTAAGCTAAGTTATGGTTGGTTAAATCTGTTTATCGATCATAAAAACAAATATTTAATCTTATCTTCTACGTGCCAAGCTCACAGCCTATCGGATCCCACCACTAAATGCTCTAAGTGTCCACCAGGTGGTCGAGTGACCCCATTAAAATTGATTTTGATCTGGATGGCTATACTATATTACATGGAGCATGCGTGAATTATGTAAGTGGCGATGGCAGCACAAAGTCAAGAGCTTAGACACGGTGTGGATAGAAAACGAAACTTTCCAGACATGTCATGGTTCTGTCTTTAATAGAAAACATCTATTCTTTATTATGATAATACTACATCTTATCATACCTAATAATTTCTTTTGTTTTTTTAATATTATAAAATATGTCTTCCCATTCCGATCAATTAATTACAATCAGATATGATCAGTCACAAGTTCAGTTCAGCCCTTCAATATCATTGTGCTTCAATAAATAAAATTGGTGGGTAAGCTTAACAGCTCGCAGTTACCATTGCATTCCAATTAGCATCATTAATGTCGTGAATGTCTGTGATCAAATGTCAAGAGCAGTGCCACAGCCCGGCTATCGAGCATACCGCGATACAATCGCAACGCGTCACTCGAAATCGAATTTCAATATAAGCGAGAAAACCTGAAGCTCGGACGTGGTCTCCGAGCACGCTTTTAAGGTTGATAAGCAATTCCAAGATCTCATTTTGTTATCTTATCATCACACTAACCCGTAGAGGTACGCACGTCATCATTGCGGTTAGTAACATCCAACAATTACTTGGATGTTAATTGTTGGATGTTACTAACCGCAATGTTATAATCTTTGTATAACTGCTGAACGAATGCAAATAAAAACGTTGATACGTGAACTTATCACATTGGAGAATTTTATCGCAGTAACGACCTGGGTAAAACACGATCCTACTTCTACATAATTTCAATCTATGAATTATTCACAACTATCCAAGTGACATTTTAACGTTGACATTAACTTGAGTCCTGACACTGTCACGATATATTATTGGTGTAAAGAAGATTTGAAAACCGTACCAGCCGTTGGCTATACCACAGTGCCATGCCTACCCACTAAAACCCACCGTCCCAGTGTTCTTGCTGACCATTTATTCACCCCGGTGATTTGGTGCCGGGTGATCTAGTACACAAAAATGCAGAGTTTGATCACCAGCCCTCGTACCGTGACCACCAAAACGCGATACGATAAATCAGTTTATTGCAGAGAACTGTCAAAATACAATACGTGTTTACGGTTTTTGTCACTTCACCGCGATAAACCGCGTGAACATTTGAAATGCATCCTGACGTTACAGAAAATTGTGCATGCCAGTTTCTGGTGGATGTGTCTCGTACCGTAAATTCCATTGTTTTTTTTTGAGATTATATGTACCACATTCTAGCAAAATAAATTGTCTTATCTAAACCGCTTTATCGTCAAGTATTATGGTGGTCTTATTACGGGGGATGGGTGATATCACTAAGGACCTTAAATAATAGCGAACCAAAAGTGTTTTGACTATTTTTCCGAAATTAAAAAAACAGTGTTAGAGTATCGGGTATTTATAATGAAAGTCAGTATAGACAAAGACTGGACTTTGAATAAGCACATAGTTTTGCTATTTGATGATACAATAAAGTTGTATATGCAATAAAGTAAGTAAAAATATAGATTTGTATGGGCAACAAATTAATATGGAAATCATATTAAGCGAAATAACAATTGACTGATTATTATAACAGTTACCCTAAAAACATAAGTGTTATAACTTAAAATAAATTATAAATCTCACCTGAAGTACTGGAAAATGTGGTGTGGTTTTCCTTTACACCTATTTCCTTCATCTTTAGATCTTGTCATATTTTACACCCGATAAATCTTGATTACCAAAGGAGAGGTGTAATTTTGTAAAGATTCCTCAACCAGCTGATTTTAAAATTGATTAAAATTTTCAACATTGAACAGCAATCGTTGGTCTATCATCGAGTCGATCTTGTACACTTCAATCTTTACACTGAGCTCCAAATATTTGAAAACTTCATAAATGACGTACGGGTACTATGTAGTTAATGTGTCTCAGATTACTTCTTACATCTTAACAGTGCCGTGCTGTTTTTTTAATAACATCGGCCATACATAAATGATTAATAAAGTACGATTGAGCTTAGATCCCACAGTATTTCATTTCGCTTTAGTTGGATATCGATTTAATTCTTCCAATCGATTCTTATTTGAATCTTGCGTACTAGAGGTAGTAAAGTTCAATTTCTATATCAAAGGCGAGTCTTTTGAGGAATGTAATACGTATGCTATTGCTATCAAAATATTATTGCCTATACCAAAACTAGATAAATTCATACTTCATTAGTAATCTTCAAAAACACTGATGCATGCAAATACAAATCTACAATAAATTTGATTTGATTCCACTATAAAATCACACAATGATAGCGCGCCCGCAAGCTCCCACGCTCGCAAACACAGACAACAAATAAATTATATGTATTGTTATGAATGAACAAACGCGACGCTTTTAGATTCGTAGACTAGACCGAGGAGTTGCGGAACTGTTTCAAGAAAACATCTTCATTATCCTTCATCACGAGCATCCTTATTGTGCTCATATTTGGCTTTACAACCATCATGTGTGGTCCACTTCAACGTGTTCACGTGGGCGAGTAGTACAGGATACCTACGCTAATTTTAAACCGAAAAAGTGGGAGAATTTGATTTTTATATTCTTATTTCTGTAAAGTGGCCGCCATTACGATATATCGAATTTTGATCATTTTTGCATTTTGTTAATTTTCATCGTACATTTCTTGCAGTTAGCAATGTTGCTCATTACAATCTTATCTATTTTAATAAAAAATAACTAACAGTCGACATTTTAAATTATACACCACAAATCAATTACCCTTCGGCCACATTCGTACCCAAAGTTTAATAAAATAGTATTTAGCACTTGGAACAAAGAAAACAATTCCACCACAAAGAATTTGTATTGGAAATAAGTTGTTATTAGTTTCGTTTCACGTATTATGTGCAGATCATCAAAACATTCACAAGATAATGATAACAAAACATAGCCATTACACCCAACACGTTATTTTCAGAATGTGACTTTTGTATATTAGACAACACTGAAGAAAGAAACCCGATCCACCGAGGCACAGACACATAATGATAAAATCTACGTAAACACTCGTACGATAGATACCGTGTGTCTAAGCAAACAAATTTGACTAAATTGATACGTGACGATCCGCAACAGATATGGACTCTATGGACATGGCCTTAGAACTTTAAAGTGTTTGGTGGAAAAACGATGTTCGATCATTTGGGCGTGCGAAAACTGAACGACCTTGAAATGTTCATGAGTTGAATCATACTCATATCAGTTAGTAGGTACGATATTGTTTTGCTTATTGTAAATCTTAACTAGATGTATACAATATACGTGCCATGAATACTATAGTTAAACCCACATAACACTGTCGGTAAAATGGTACTTAACGAGGTAAAACAAATCAAGAAACAACTACAACTAGACAATACCAATAAAAAGGTGAATTTTTTGTGTGAAATATGTAATATGAAAGAAGTTTGCAATGAAACTTTCATAATTAAAGTGTGATCAAAGATGAAAAACATTCTGAATTCGGTATAATGACAAGCGACAATTGTTAAAAAGCAACATCAAAAGAGCTAAATATTTGGTATCTTTTGTTGGTTCCAAATCCAATGTTGTTCAATCCTTATAGTAAATACCAGTTATTGGTGGGTAATTCAACAATAAGCTCCTACTAATAATGGCTCTCGGCATTTTGGGAGCGATGAGTAGACACGATCTGCGCGCCGCGTAAGGTAGACGTTCTGCCTTCTCGTGTGTAAGCTTTATGGACGTTCCATGTGCTGTTGAACTTTAATCCTGTGAAACGTTTTCAACTTTACAATCAAAACCCTTGATCCCGTTCGTGCACACACATTATCACCCTGGCTGGCCAGGAGACCGCCAGAGCGTCGTCGATCATTATCCTGGGTGAACGAGCAGTCAAGGTTGGTGGAGTAGTTTTTTCTCATTAATTTCTGGTTGTATTGTAAGGATTGAAGATCATTCCCATTATCTCATTACCTATACAGTCCACAATTTATAATTTACCAGTGTTTTGTTTTTGTGACGTAAATAGTGCACAATTTCTTGGTCCTTCGAGCCGGATACTTATTTATAGACGTTCTATATTTACATAATTAACACATATTTATTACTTCTATTCATAATATATTTCACAAGTATTATTTTCGTACGAGTGTATATTTAACGGAGGTATACAAGGTTTATTGCATCTACCTTCCTACACAATGCCTCCTAAAAAAGATCGAGGTCCTGGCGAAGGCTTCGAAGATTCCGTTGAAAGTGTTATTCCTACTAAATTAACCATATTAATTAATAAAAAAGAAAGGATTTTTGAGAAAATGCAACTTATGTATGATAGATCTCAAAATCTTATTGATTCTAAATCAATCGACTTATTTTTGATGCAAGCCTCTGAAATCGGTGATCTAAGAGCTTCCTTTGAAAAGATAATTTATGAAATTTATGAACACGAGCTGTCTTTAAGCCCTAAAGCTAAAATGTCAAATAACGAACTTCAAAATTTCGAAGATTTATATTTTGCTGTTAAAATATCAGCACGTAAATTCGATACAAAATCATCGTGTCAAAATCCCATGACCACTGAATCACGACCACGTCTTCCAAAAATTGAACTGTTTGTGTTTGACGGGAATATCGAAAATTTTAATACTTTTTATGAGACATTCTGTTCATTGGTGCACAATCGAGAAAGCATTCCTAAAATAGATAAATTTCACTATTTGTTATCGTGTACTAGGGGTTCCGCCTTGAATATAGTTAAAAGTGTTCCAATATCTGCCAATAATTACGACGTGGTATGGCAGAGTTTGCTTGATAAATATCAAGACAGTCGTATTTTATTAGGCAAATACTTGGACAAAAATGTTAAACTTTTCTCCACTATATAAAGAAAATTCCACTCAATTAAGTTCGTTTATAGAAACTTTTGAGCATTCATATAAGGCCATTGAAGCTTTAAATATTAAAAATTTATGTAGCTATATGTTTTGCCATATTGCACTTCGAGCATTAGACCCTATTAGTAGGAAATCATTTGAACAAAAAATCGATCAAAAGTCAATACCATCGTTTTCCGACCTTATATCATTTGTTCACAACCAAATAAAAATACTTGAGCACTCCTCTCCTTGTTCGAGCATTCCAAATACATCACAATACAGACGCCAACAGATTTCACCGCCAAATAAAACTGATAAAAATAGTAGTTATAATAACAAATCGTATTCGCACGCGTCTTCAACGCGGTTAAGTTGTACACACTGTGGCAAAGATCACATGATTTATCGGTGTAATCAGTTCCGGCAATTAAATAATATACAGCGAATTAGCCGTGCTAATCAATTAAAACTATGCCACAACTGTCTTAAGCCTAATCACTCTGCTAATGAATGTAAAAGCGAATTTAAATGTGTCGTCTGTCAGCGTCCGCATCACTTGTTATTACACTCGGAACCTGCTTCCCGTGACTGGAGGCAGGTCGGCGCAAGCGCCTCGCCGCCGCCGCCGCTAGCGAAGCCGGCCCCCACTCCACAGCTGTCAGCTGATGAGCAAGCGACCGCTATTGTTCACAGTTGTCATGCATCCTCACTACATAATAACAACTATGCAGTTTTACTAGGAACAGCTGTCGTACATATTTTGGATCAGTTTAACTGTTATCAACCGTGCCGCGTCTTAATAGACTCGGGCGCTCAGTCAAACTTTGTATCCATAGACTGTATACAGCGCTTAGGCTTATCACAGCGCAATTGTCCCTACAATATTTATGGACTTTCAGGCGAAAGTGTTAAAACACATGGCATGACTTCTTTTACAATTAAGCCGCGTCATTGTGATAGCCCAACATTTAATTTAGATGCCATAGTTTTAAAGAAAATTACTTCTGACTTGCCAACAGTTCAGATCCCTGAAGAGCTTGTCAGTAAATATAAAAAATTATTTTTAGCGGATCCTAATTTTAATAAAAAATCCCCTGTGGATATAATTCTTGCCAGCGATATATTTCCTCACATTTACGATGGAGGAAAAATAATTTATGAAAATAACTTGCCTGTTGCGCTGCATAGTGTGTTTGGCTATGTGGTCACGGGAAAGCTATCATTGCAGTCTTCAAATGACTCGAACTTTGTAGCGTCTACTAGTTCTTTTGTGTCATTCAGTCTGGAGGCAAATCAATTAAATGAGACTCTCAAACGTTTTTGGGAAACTGAGTCTTTGCCGTGCGAAGTCTCGCTCAGTCCTGATGAACAGCTGGCTGAAGATATTTTTAATAAAGGTCATCGACGTGATAGTTCTGGGCGTTATGTATCTCCATTATTGTTGAGACCCAATCATGAGTCTCTTGGGGACTCATATAATTTAGCTTTTAAGAGACTTACACAAGTTGAGCGGAGACTTGCTCGTTCGCCCAACTTAAAACAAGCCTATTCGGACTTCATGAAGGAGTACGAATCAATGGGACACATGGAATTATATGAAGGTGAAAAACCTTCAAATTATTTTATACCACATCACTGTGTTTTACGCCCGTCTAGCAGTACCACTCCATTGCGCGTCGTATTTGATGGTTCTGCAAAAACGAGCAATGGAAAGTCACTAAATGACATTCTATTGACAGGTAGAAAACTACATCAAAATATTGATAAAATCATTACAAATTTTAGATTGTATGATGTATGTTTCACCGCTGATGTGTCAAAAATGTATCGGGCTGTTCTCATTGACCCTTCTGAACGAATATATCAACATATTCTCTGGCGTGATTCACCAGACGAGCAAGTACGGGTTTACGAATTAAAGACTAATACTTACGGACTTCGTAGTGCGCCGTACATTGCGATACGAACTTTGCATCAATTGGCAAGTGATGTTTCTTCTTTGCAACCGAATTCTAAGGCTGCCCAAGTATTGGTAGAAGGTTTCTACGTCGATGACTTGTTGTGGTCATGTCAGACCACCACTGAGGCCTGTCACTTACAGGATGAATTAATGTTGCTTCTTAAATCTGGTGGTTTTGAGTTAAGAAAATGGGGAAGTAATTGTCCAGAGTTATTAACTCGCATGAAAGCTGATCAAGTTTCAGCAATCGATTTCCAAGATGATACGTTGTCATCTTCACTTAAAATTTTAGGTCTTACGTGGTTACCATCATGTGATAGTTTCTCATTCAATTACACCTTAAAAGACACTCAA
The DNA here is from genome assembly GCA_963935595.1 of Schoenobius gigantellus. Classification (NCBI taxonomy): domain Eukaryota; kingdom Metazoa; phylum Arthropoda; class Insecta; order Lepidoptera; family Crambidae; genus Schoenobius; species Schoenobius gigantellus. The sequence continues at coordinate 52,212,501 of OZ012541.1, forward strand.
AATACAAAACGCTCAGTTCTTCAGCTTTTAGCAAGCATATTTGACCCCATGGGTTTTATCTCCCCTTGTACGTTTGTAGCAAAATGTATAATGCAAGATCTTTGGAAACTTGGTTTAGGATGGGACGACCAGTTACCAGCTGAGCTTTGTCAAAAGTGGAATAAATTTATTTCTTTGCTACCTGAGTTGTCTAAAGTTCGAATCGAGCGTCATTTGCTTATACCAAAATTTACTAGCACGCAGATAATTGGCTTTTGTGATGCGTCATCACGCGATTATGGTGCGTGCATATACTTGCGCAGTGTAAATGACGAGGGAGCCGTAAAAGTGAGACTCCTATGCAGTAAGACTAAGGTCGCTCCATTGAAGCCACTTCTATCCATACCTAAACTGGAATTGGAAGCAGCCGTGCTGCTAGCCAAACTTATCAAATTTATTATTGGATATTTAAAAAATTTTACTTTACATGTCACTGCTATAAGTGACTCAAATGTTGTCTTAGCGTGGCTACAAACGCCACCTTATAAATTAAAAACATATATAGCTAACCGTGTTAGCCAAATAACTGACGTTATTTCTCCAAATTATTGGTTTCATATTAATAGTGAACAAAATGTAGCGGACATTTGTTCACGTGGTTCTTTGCCGGACAGATTTGTTGAGATGTCTGTTGAGTGGACGCAAGGTCCTCCGTGGTTATATGAGGAGCCAAAGGACTGGCCCATTACAATTTATTATATAAAAAATTCTGATAAAATTCCTGAAATAAAGTTGAATGTTGATACTTTTAATTTTAATTCATATGACATTAAACAACCTAAAAATGCGTTAGAAAACATTTTTAATAAATATTCGTCCTTTAATAAACTTCAGCGAATAATAGCTTGGTGTTGTCGTTTTCTTAATAATTTAAAATTAAAATCCAAATCAGAACGTGTCATTGGACCCTTAACTTCACTGGAGGTACGTCAAGCTCATGATAGAATCATTCAAATCATACAGGCGAATTATTTTGAAAATGAATTTAAATTATTAAAAAATAGTAAATATGTTCCTTCTTTGCGCAAGTTATCGCCTTTTATTGATAGCGATAATTTCCTAAGGGTGGGGGGTAGACTGTCGCAATCTAACCTCCCATATAATACTAAGCACCCGGTCTTACTTCCGAAGTGCCACGTAACTAATTTAATTATTGAGTATAATCATAAAATAAATTTACACGTAGGTCCCCGTTCGTTACAGGGAATTTTATGTAAACGTTATTGGATAGTCAATGCTCGTAGAATTATAAGATCAGTCCTGTCGAAATGCGTTATATGTTTCAAGAGTCGCCCTACAATAATTCAGCCCCTTATGGGTGCACTACCAGCATCACGGTTAAAAGCTAATAAGGTTTTTTATCATGTAGGTTGTGATCTTGGAGGTCCTTTTTTAGTAAAAGAAAGCTTACGTCGAAATGCTAAAGTGCATAAATCGTATTTGTGCCTTTTTATTTGTTTTTCAACAAAGGCAGTTCATTTGGAGTTGCTCACTGATTTGTCGTGTGAGTGTTTTTTAGCTGCCTTTGATCGCTTCGTCGCACGTCACGGGCTTTGCGCCTTTCTCTACTCGGATTGCGGCACAAATTTTATCGCTGCTGCAAAGCATTTAAAAGAAGTATCATCCTTTTTAAACTGCCAAACGAGTAAGGACAGAATATTAGAGGGATTGACACAACGTTGTGTAGAATGGCGACATAATCCTCCTAATGCAGCATCTATGGGCGGGTTATGGGAGTCCGGTATCAAATCCGCGAAATATCACCTTTACCGTGTAGCGGGCGATAGGGCTATGACCTTCGAGGAGCTTTCAACTTTGTTCTGTAAGATTGAAGCTGTTATGAATTCACGGCCTCTGTGCCCTTTGTCTGATAATCCAAATGAATTTGATTCATTAACGGCTGGTCATTTTCTGATAGGTCAAAGCTTAATAGCAGTGCCTGAACATAATTATGAAGATGTGCCTCTGAATAGATTGTCTCGTTGGCAATTCATACAGAAGGCATCCCAATCATTTTGGAAGCGTTGGTCAAATGATTATATACATACTCTCCAACAGAGAGCTAAGTGGTTCACTTCTTCCCCTAACGTTAAGATAGGTGATCTAGTGTTGCTTAAGTCTAATCTGACACGCCCTTTGCAATGGCCCTTAGGTAGAGTGGTAGAGGTTCACCCTGGTGCTGATAACACTGTACGCGTTGTTTCAGTACGTACACCTAACGGAATCTTGAAGCGGCCTGTTAATAAGATTTGTCCTTTGCCGTATGTTAACTAAATTTAAATTCACTATAATCAATATGTATTAATAATAATTTAATTTATTGCGTTATATTTTATATATTACATTACATATATCAAGTTGTACACATACACTTTAGAATAATACTCCTCCATACTTTAGCTCTATTGAGTTTTTTTTAACGTTGTTTCTGGAAATCATTACAATGATTTCGGTGGGGGGTATGTTCAATCCTTATAGTAAATACCAGTTATTGGTGGGTAATTCAACAATAAGCTCCTACTAATAATGGCTCTCGGCATTTTGGGAGCGATGAGTAGACACGATCTGCGCGCCGCGTAAGGTAGACGTTCTGCCTTCTCGTGTGTAAGCTTTATGGACGTTCCATGTGCTGTTGAACTTTAATCCTGTGAAACGTTTTCAACTTTACAATCAAAACCCTTGATCCCGTTCGTGCACACACATTATCACCCTGGCTGGCCAGGAGACCGCCAGAGCGTCGTCGATCATTATCCTGGGTGAACGAGCAGTCAAGGTTGGTGGAGTAGTTTTTTCTCATTAATTTCTGGTTGTATTGTAAGGATTGAAGATCATTCCCATTATCTCATTACCTATACAGTCCACAATTTATAATTTACCAGTGTTTTGTTTTTGTGACGTAAATAGTGCACAAATGTAGCACTTGACAGGGACTTAGCATCATTACGTAGACATATGCAATCAGCAGACTCTGCAATAGCAGCGAAGCGTAAAAGTGATGTTACAAAAAACGCAAGCCCAATACGCAAGAAATTTCCGTCAGGTTACGTTCCATTCAGTCAGATGAGTTTATTATATCATCTGTTTACTCAGCTGCTTCGGTTTATACTTAAGCACAGTCTTGTAACATACAAACACTTTACTACAGACATGTGTTAAAGCTATAAAAACTATTTCCCACGCAAGAAAGACCGAAGACGGCTCAATGACATCGCCGCTCCTGGAAAACGATCACGCACAGCGTCCATCTTTCTCGCACTTGTCGCTGCTAGAAAGTGACGGCGTACGTTTGTTGTGGACGTACTTAATGCAATCAAACCCGTAACCGTTCGTAAAAATAGAATAGCGCCGGTGCAAAAAGGTGCAAAGCTGCAATTCGTGATATAACTGCGATATTATGCAACTCTTGTTTATTACCACTTGTTATTACAAATCGACCACTCTTCGACTCGGTGACTGAACATGTTGACGGATTAAAAAAAATATTTGCTCTTTTAATGGCACTGTTCAGAAAGCTTTGTACCTATCCCAAAATAGCATACTGCTGTTAGGAAATGTTTCCATTGTTTGCAACTTTTTAAATGTATAATTTTGAAGAAAGTCAATTTGTTAGATGAAAATCAATTTTAGTAACAAAGCGTAAGGCTTGTTTGTATATCGAATAGACGATTTTCGTCATTGCAATCACTTTTGTATATTCTATTCTTATAAACATGCCTTCTTACAAACCTGCAGAACCTCTAAAATTAAAAAAAAAACATCATAATTCTTCAGCCAAGTACCAAGCCTGAAACTACGTACTAAACGTCACCCGGGTCAATGACTTCAATATTGTTTTAGTTTAGCGAATTATTAAAGCATTAAAAGTATTCCATGCTCTGCAAAGTATTAATTGTTTCAACTTTTCGAGTTTAACTGGTAATTTTTATCCAAAATCTGTCTTATTAAAATTACATTTTGCGTAAATTATGGGACAGCCTTTATAAGGAATATTTATATAGCTGTAAGGAGTTGGTATAAAAATTACCAGTTAAACTCGAAAAGTTGAAAACAAACAATTAATACTTTGCAGAGCACGGAATACCTTTTATGCTTTAATAATTCGCTAAACTAAAACAATATAGAAGTCGTTGACCCGGGTGACGTCGCTGTTCATTGTAACCACAAATTGACAAAGCCACACAATAATCAGCAAATAAGGTACCGCACCAGGTTTTTGCAGATTTATTTCACTAAGTCGTAAGGATCGAAATATACAACTACTATATATTAACAAAACATATCGCAGCAACATGAGTTTGAACAAGTCACAATACTGGGGGTGATCACCAATCAAAGAGACAACATGTCTTCTGCAGATCTGGTGAAATTGGACGTCCTATAGGACCGCACAAATCAAAGGTCGGGCCTAATGATGGAGCTAGAGATCGTAACGGTCACGCCCGTGTGGCTCAAACGACCCGATTTCCTCGCGTTCGCATCGTGCGGCAAAATGCGCCTCCGCCAAAGCCGCCAATTAATCGAACACACACGAGAGCGGTAACGAGGAAATCGCCGAGAGGGGCCCAAATTACACAGCTAAGTTTTTTACTTTCCAATTGGTACAAATTGGTAACACATTGTTTGTAGCTACTTTATCATTGCAATCGCTTCATATTTTTCAAGCATTTATAAGAGACTAGTGGGCCCGGCAGACGTTGTCCTGCCCGATTACAGCGCCACCTATCGGGTCCAACTGTACTTTTGAATCTTCCCTGTATCTATTCAAATACACACAGAAAATTTCGTAAGAATCTGTCGAGCCGTTTCAGAGTTTTTGCGAGACAAACACATAGCGTTTCATTTTTATATATAAGAAGAAGAAGAACATTAATATACTGATATTCATAATTTACATTATGTATGTGCCAAACTAAAGAAGACCACTTCGATTTATTTATAATTATTCTAACACATTTTCAATAGAAAAATGCCTTTAATAACCAACATCTTTATTTCTACCATCATCGTTACCTCAGCCACAGTGGATGTTTAGCGGGGGTTCTAGCCGTCTCTTCTGTTAAGCTGGTCCAGTGCGGGAGGGTAACATCAGGTAGGCAGTGTATCGCGAGCAGATGAGTTTGACTTGGACCCAATTATATCAATGTTGATGCAACATTACCGCAACATGAACACAACATCATCGGTCTCTACCGCGCAATCGTACTCCAGCCCCCCTAAACAAGATGTCTTTCGATAATCGCTATCGTGATCGCTAAACGGACAATGTATGAGATTTGACAATCGTGCTCGAAAGCTAAGCGAGGGCTTATGTCCAATCGCATACATTTTCCTTCTAGCGATTACGACAGCGATTATCGAAATGCATCTTGTCTAGGGGGGCTGCACTCGCTACACTAATCTGTGCCCAACTAATTAATACTCCAGTCAACAAAGCTGACCGAGTTCAAAGTTTAACGAGATTTATACCGGACGCCGCCGCCCGCCGTGTCGGCCGTTCGGTCGGACGTCGCGTCGGACGCGATGACGAAGGTGGAACGTCAACGCCACAGCTCAACCTTGACACTGAACCGAGCGGCGCGGCGCTCGTCGGCTCGTGATCCGCACCGGGAACACGCGCTCGTCAAACATGAAGAGTATCATTAAAATTGTTTTGTTGATGCGCGATGTGCTTAATTAAATTATGCGGAGGCGGCTTTACGTTTTTGTGTGGTTGCTCGTTTTTATTGTTTTGATTTGACGTAACTATATGTTTTATGGCAAACGAGAACATCAGCTATAAACCGAGACACGTACCTACTGTGTGAGTGGTACCTACGGGATTAGTATCCCCGTACGGAAGAATTTTTCTTACTCGATTTGGCTAAGTGGTTATAAATAATGTTGAAATATCCGGTTTATTATTTTGACCACTTCTTATCTATCTATATAAATAAAGGATAAGAAGTTCCCATCTATAGACGCACGCACAGCCGTTACCGTTAATGGTAGAAACGTGAAATTTGGACAGTTGTTTTAATTCAAAATGCGAAGTAAGAAGGGATTTAAAAAAAAATTAATCCTGAAGGGATGAAATAGGGATTGCAAGTTTGTATGAAAAAATCTTTAAATTAGCAACGATTTTGAGATTCATGTTCTTAAAAACATTTCATTGGACACCTTTCGTGGTTTATTGGAATTCACCCCCTTAGGGTGCAAAATAGGGGTTGAAAGTTTCTATTGAAAATATTTAAAATCTGCTCCAATTTCTATGAGATCCAAGCTCCTAAATATAAATAACATCTAACAAGTCTTCTATATAATAGGCTACAAAATTATTTTTCCTACGGTGAAATACAAAATTCCCACAGGAAAACAATAATAACGTGGGCGATGCCGCGAGCGGAAAGGTAGTCACTAATAAATAGCATGAACAAAATGTATACCTATCAGAGTTTGGTGTGACGCTTTAACTTTAGGTCTATAGTTCACGGTTAGTCCGATGAATTAAACTTGTAACGGTCCTATGCAACGGACTTACGAGCTCATGAGGCCATTTCAAACGGCGGCACCAGGTTTCAGTCATGGCTTTCCGCCGCGGGGAGTACAGCCCCGCTTGGCCTACGATACGTACGGTATGGTGCGTAAAGGCCTTAAATGCTTATGATTAGGAAAGATACCTTAGATAAAGCTTACCTGGATAAAAATATAGAGCAGACAAGACACACACGGGGAGAACAGATATTACATTAGGTCTATTCTCCAGATCCAAAAGTTACTCAGCCAGCCGGCCGATCACAGCAGAGCAGAATAATAATCGCGATTACATTCATCGGGCCGACCGAACCGAACGTGAAATCAGCTGCACGCACCGCACTATTAAATTTCCCTTGTTAGCTGTCCGCTGCGGCGGCGGGGCACACGAAATACATCGGATGTAACTAATAATAATGTTGTTAAACTGACACATCCACTGTGGATTGAGCAAAGAGCGTTACGCTTCACCAATAAGTGCTGAAAAACTTTTTCAATATACCATTACAAACAGTTGACTAGGACCTCATGTTAAGGGGATTATTATTGCCAACGGTTATGGATTGATCGCAATACTCGTAATCGTTTGTGAGAGCGAATCAGGATAATTGGTGGGAAAATATTCGCGCAAAAGGTGACATGTTTAGATAAATAAGAAAAAGCGAATGTGCAAAAACTAAAGCAATAAAGACATTAAATAATTGCCAACTTTATATGCATATTTCATATTTAACCCTAATTCACCCTGCGATTTAAGTAGTTTCAAGTAAAAAAGGAGTCATGTCAGGATCACTTTGAGAAGAAGTTGTGAAGTTGAAATAATTTTATGAAAAAACTAGCTGTGCCTGCGAACTACGTTTCGCCGTATAATTTTTACCCGTTTTTACAACATTTGTCATTAATGCTCAGCTCCTATTAGTCGTAGCGTGATGTTATATAGCCTAAAGCCTTCCTCGATAAATGGACTATCCAACACAAAAAGAATTTTTCAATTTGAATCAGTAGTTCCTGAGATTAGCGCGTTCAAGTAAACAAACAAACAAACAAACTCTTCAGCTTTATAATATTAAGTATAGATAAATAAGCCCAAGGCCACTAGCGCAACGTTACTGATTACTGACAGATAAAAATTATATTTCCAATAGAGAATTGAAATCAATACGCAACTTAATTCAAATATACCTAGATGACAAAGGCATTAAGTCCGCCTTTGTACGAAAATTATGTACATAAAAAATCAAACGATAAATAGATAAGATTTCCTTAATCTCTTCTCATAGTATGTAGTCTCATGAATTTCGCTAAAAAAATATTAAAAACTTAAGTTATTGATTATTGTAATAATAACTGTTATGATAATAATAGCATTGTAATTTTCTATCTCACTGTTTTTTAGCTCTGGAGATTCAACTCCTTGAAGCCATTATTTTTCGGATACATCATTAAATTTGAATTGTCTGAATGCCAAGCGATCCTCCTTAATGTGTTTGTCCGTTTTATGTTTTTTCTTTTCATTGTCTGCGTTAGTGACGTGATCTTGAGGTCTTCCTATATGATTTATAGCCTTTTGTACGTTTGATTACTGATTTCCTTTTGTTTTAGTTTTTAATTTCCGAATCAAATTAATAATGTTTTAATGATATTGCAATTAAGTTGTGAAAGTACTTTTAGGTGTGTTGCAAGACATGCTAAATGCAATGAGCACCAATCAATTCATTGAAATCTTATTTTCTAAATCACAGAACCATCACCACATCATCATATCAGTCATACTAAACATAGCTTTCACCAAGACGAGGCTATTTGGGCTATATCCCTCAACGCTGACCCATTGCAAGTTGGTGGAGATCGCCAAATCCTCGTCCGTAGATCGGCAGAGTAGTACAACACGTGTAGATGAGATTGATCATTTTAAATGATGGACTATGCGTTACGTGTACTTCACGTTTGGGATAACGTGAGTTTATGTAGGACACTCCGCGGCCGCTGAAGGCAGACGGCCATCTTGCGTGAGCACGTCGACCACCGCCACGTCTTCATCAGAGAAAGAAAGAGGCTACGCAGGAAGAGCCGCATCGCTGCCTGACAAGGTCATAGGAACTAGAATAAACACTTCCACGACCTCGTCGGCACCTGCTCGCTCTCTCTCGCGCGCTCTGCTCGAACCGCGAGTCTCCAAGCGAGATGGGCCTGGCTCCTGTAAAGTGTAACATTTACTAGACCAGACCCAGGTCAATTTGAAATAATAGACGTCCTCGCAACAACACAACAATAACCTAGCTTTTTTCTTTATGAAATATTCTCGAGGACCTTCCCATCCTTTGCTTAATGTTAATACTAATTTATTAAATTATGAGCCCATCTGTCACAAAACACCACATCACACAGTTTTGCATCACTTCAAATGGCTTTTTCGCAAAACGTCTACTTCGCAAAATGTCTACTAGTCGTAATATGTTATACATAGGTACAGTTTTAAAAATTGACAGAGGATGTTACATGTTACACGTATGTAGGTACGTTACTCTTATAATCGATTTAGTCCGGGTACGCTTACAACCAGCGGTTAATCAGGGTTACATATGGTATTTAATGAACAGTGACAACGCTATCCAAGATTTATACATTACAAACATAAGATATTGAAATTGAAAAAGTTAATATTATGGAAAGGAATCAATTACAATTCAACGTCACCATAGATAGGAATTATATGTGTAGATGTAATATTTTAATATCTGATATGATCGCTGTTAACACGTTTTGTTTCCAACGCGTAACAGTTAAACATGAACACGGACTCATTATTACATTAAGGCGCATAGTAACGTCAATCATAAAAAATCACTGCAGAAAAAACCGATTCTCTTCATAAATATTGAATAAAAAAATCTTTAAAAAAGATATATTATTATTCAACGCATTCTTTAGAGGATGGTCTTCTTCATTTTTTGATAAATTAATTAAAACTTGGTTAAAATGTGACCCAAACATGCCTCGATTTTAAAACTGTAAACCTAATCGCTTCGTAAATATTAGGTTAAATCATACTTTTGATTTCAATAAATAAAGTGAACAATATTCTAGGGCATGGTCTTTTTAGATTTTTCTTATTCGCCTTTATTAATTTTTTATTGAAATAATTCATCTTACGCGTAAAGGTTTGCTTAAATATTCCCCTCGCTCTCACTCACTCACTCCTATGTAATCAGTGCGGGACGATCGACGCAAGGTCATTGGGAGCACTATGCGCCTTAAAGGCTACGCATATCGCCCGCAAGCGGCGCTCCAGTAAAATTGCTCAGGGCTGCCTGTCATGTGCATAATCAAGAGGATAATGATATTCAGAACGTAACATGTACGAGTATATCACATAATAATAATAATGTGACGCTGATGAATAAATTGCGAAATTGTGTGATAATAAGGGAGAAATGTGAGATGGAAGAAACTACTATTCTTTAATATTGACAAAGATCGAGAAAGGAATGCTTAGATACCTAGTTTGAGCATGTAGAAAGGATAGATGAAAGACGACTGTCTGTAAATGCAATTGCGCAACTTATTAATGGATGGGAACGACCTAGACGACTTTAAACCTGAATCAATTAGGACACACCTTGAAGAAAAGGTTAGGTCAAGAACAACCCTAAACGACAGGGACTTGTATGAAAGCATTTATAAAATTTGAGAAAGTCAAAGAAGTACAGATCGTAGCAAGTGAAAAATTGATTTCTGCTTACCCCAAAAGGGGGAGGGGAAAGTGGAAATATAATGTACGTACTAATATAAATAAACGACAGGGACTCGTATGAAAGCATTTATGAAACTTGAGAAAGTCAGAGAAGTACAGATCGTAGCAAGTGAAAAATTGTGGTTTCTGCTTACCCCACGTGAGTGGGGTAAAATGTATATAAAAATTATTTGAAATGATAGTTTAGTGTACTATTTATATGTAATGGATAAGAGAAAGGGACAAAATGTCACTCATTATGTGATTTTGACTTTTGAGTAAAGTATAATAAATAGTGTGGATTAAAAGGCAGACAAATTTTAAATTAATTATGATATATATGAATGAAATAGACATCGAAATGTCCGTCCGTCAATAACAGCTCCCGACACGACAGAGATCAAGACTTTCTTTTTTAATTTGAAGACTACTAACTTCACCGAGAGCCCAAATGATCGGATGGCGGAAGCAGGTTACTATTAGAATATATATTTTTTGTGACAAAAATTGTAATTTGATTACATTTTAACAAAAATGGCATAATATAAATAAAACTTCGCTTCTAAGTAATTCACAAAGTGTAGCACGGAATTAGTTTAACGTCAGAAACAATAAATTCCACTGACACGATCGCGAATGTAATCCTTTAATTAAACCATACAACTGATTAATGGATTACGTACGCTCAATGTTCGACCGAAGCTAGTGAACATTGCTTTTCGCCGACCAGCTGCGTTTCACTGCGACAATGAAGTGTTCTCTCAGACAACGGTTGTATAATGAATGCGCAACAAGCAACGATTAAATAAACAACTCGAGACTGAGAACAAACCTATTCTAGAGTAGGACTGTTCAACTCAATAGTGAAAAAAATATATTACAAAAAATAAAAACCGTCTTCAAAAACATTGAAAAGTTAAAAATAATATAAGATTAGGTACAGACAACATCCAAAACGGTGCCAAACGATGATCTCCTAGAAAGTCTTAAAATTTGTCACCGAGTTCAATAATTATAGAAGCACGGTAATAATATACAGTATGAAAATTCGGCCCCTTTTCGAAATTTCATACCTACGGCCGCTCGGCATCGCTTGGTGCGTTGGCCCGCGATAGGGCCGCGCGCTTACAGTTTCTGCCTAGGTTTGTAATTATAATGTTTCAGAATGCATTATAGAATTACTTTGTCGATCTAAAGCAGTGGTTCTTAACCGGTGGTCCGCGGACCACTGGTGGTTCCTGGAAGCAGCTGAAGTGGTCCACGCAGCCATCCGAAAAATGATATTATAGATATAACTAGCAACCCTTTATTCATATACTCTATATTGGTCCTGAGTTGGTGGCCCATAGCTAGACAGATGTTTGTAAAATGGTCGTGCGTCACTAAAAGGTTAAGAACCACTCATCTAAAGAAATTAATAAAGAAATAAAGAAAAGAAAAGAAGGCCTAAAATGCCTTCCATATAATACATTAATAATAAATAAGCAAATATATTTTATTTATTTCACTCACTTACTAATCAAATAGGCGAAAGATCGCGTGAAGAACCAAGAAAACCCATTTTTGTGAAACGTCAAGCTTATATCCTTAGCTTACTAATATTATAATATTAGTACTAATATTATAAAGCTTCATTTGGCTAGTGCGTGTAACCTGCGGCGAACTGCGTTCGTGACTGTCCTTGTAGATGCGATCCAGCTGCTATCCAGTATTGAGGCGCGTAGGCATAGCGCGTGTTTCGACTGTTTCTATGAAGTCATTCTACTGTATATATTATTACCGTGATAGAAGTGTCATGTTGTCTGTACCTATTTTTATATTATTTTTAACTTTTCAGTGTTCTTAAAGTCGGTTTTTATTTTTTGTAAAATATTTTTTATTTTAAACCTTGGTATCACCCCCGGAGTATACTCTATCGAATACAAAAAGAATTTTGAAAATCGGTCCACAATTGGCGGAGTAATCGCGTAACATACACACAAAACACGTTGGACTGGACATCTAAAATTTAAGGGTTTTCCTCGATTTTTATGGGATCCCATCATCAGATTCTAACTTTGGTGACCATGGGACCACCCTTGGAGTATTCTCTATCGAATACAAGAAGAATTTTGAAAATCGGTCCACAATTGGCGGAGTAATCGCGTAACATACACACAAAACACGTGGACACACCTTGAAATTTAAGGGTTTTCCTCGATTTTCATGGGATCCCATCATCAGATCCTAACTTTGGTGACCATGGGACCACCCTTGGAGTATACTCTGTCGAATACAAAAATAATTTTGAAAATCGGTCCACAATTGGCGGCGTAATCGCGCCAATACATATTAATACATACACATCGAATTGAGAACCTCCTCCTTTTTTGAAGTCGGTTAAAAAACAAACGAAGATCCGATTGCCGCTTTCCCGCTTATTTTGTTTTTTTTTTCTAACCGGCCAGATATTCGGCCATAATTTTTCATTTTCATAATTGAAAAAATGCCCAAATCTATGGTATGTTAAAGAAATAATTGAAAGTAAATTATAATATAGCCATTTAAAACTTATATTCTTTAATTTATACTTAACTTTATGTTATTTCAATTTTACACCGCGCTGTAATTGAGTGGCTGTATATAAAGTTGCAACATTGTTCAATAGAAATATGAAAATAGAACTAGTTTATTTTTATAAGTTGACAGCTGTCAGTTGAAAGCGATTCTCCCTAGCCAGGGCTACTTTCAACCCGCTCCACAGGCAACTTCAAACCCACTTTCAGAGTATGAGTAATGAAAAATTATAAAATGATTGTTTCACGTATAGAGACAATGAAATCAGTTATTCGATTCGAAGACTCAAATATTCGAAGGGCTCCGGCATAATTTTCACGTAAACATGGTATAATTGAATTTCCGTGTTGACACGTTCTGAATTCCTAAGAAGTTGCGTGAGAACAATGAGTACATAATTTGTTTGAAACAAGTCAGTCGTGTTATGACGCGTGCGCAGCGTACTATGTCTGAATATCATCTATTGTTCGCGTTGACAACACTGTGTGGGTGGTGGTACAAGTCACAAACTCCTGAACTGTTTGAATATAAATTCAAGTAACAAATATATGCAATAGGTATAGAAAATATCAAAGTTACATTTTTTCTGAAATTTATAATTATTTACGTACGCACTGTATACATCCAGTCTTTTAAACAAAACAAAGAATAATGTCAAACTTACATACAGTGTTTTACCTGGAATCGACTTAATGAAAAATAATTTTACTTGAATATGGCCGGAATTGAAAGTTTTAAAGATTTTTGTATTTTGAGGTTATATCGGCAATGAAATAAATGCCAAAGACGTTTTCATTTTCTTAATTACTAGGAAATAGTTTTCTTAGTAGCGAACGATCACAAGTTGACTGAAAAAGAAACTGTTTCTTTCAGATAAATCATAATGTAGGTTTATTCATTTAGGTATACTTGCGTTGCGACGTATACATACATACATATTTTAAAATAAAGTCAACGAGAACAATAAAATCCAAATAAAAAAGAGGTTAACGTTCGTCAAACAAAGTGAAGTAAAGTCTTTTAAATATTATAATTTATCTCGGCTCTGACATGAAAAACGATTACCGTGTAAAATATAACAAAATTCAATGACTATAGTATTGGTTTAAGTCTCATTTTAAATTTTAGACATTTCAAGAATACCGAAGAATGTAAAAACTTGCTAATATGTTGTTCTTTGAATATTCTTTTTAATTTACATAATACGCGAGAGGTATTTATTTTACACTATTAAATAAAATTAAGCTGTGATTAATACCATCGATTGCTTATCACAAAACTCCCGATAAACTTTGCATCCGTGTTCGGCTTTATTAACGATATCTCACATTGTTGATTGAATAGTTTTGCAGTTATGTCATTGAAATGATAACTTTTACCTAGCTTGAAACATTATGATTTTCCCAAATCGGTTTTTTTTTAAATTTAAAACTCCACAGTCTCGTGGTCCGTGCCTTTGGAATTCTTGGGTGCAAAATTATGTGATCTATATATTTATATTTTTCTAAATCGCTTACTTCTTCGGTTTAGCAAGTAACTATAATTATAATAATAAGGTATGAATTATTTGAAGCAATAAGATAACAATAAAAGATATAAAAGTTTTCTTTCCTCATTGTGAAAAATCATAATTTATCTCATGTTTTTTGCTGGCTTGCGATATAGTCGAAGTACAGCGAAATGCTACCGAGTTCACTCGCAAAACTCGGTCGTCGCACAGAACAAATGTGTTTCCTTAGAATTGGAGAATGTACTGTGATACTTATTTATTAAATATCTTGAGATAGGATTGCAATTTGCAATAGATACGGGGTGGTCGTTATTCTATGATGATGCTCATTAAGCATTATGATCATACTCAAAGATAATGCTCATATAAATTTGCTAACTTATTAATGTCCTTCCAAACTCAAATTGTGAAATTGACCGCGGGGCATACGCACAAGATCACGGTAATAGTATTTTTCTCAAACATGCTCGGAAATGTAGGCATTATTGTAATAAAAAGAAGACACGAAAGTTTTTAATTCTTGGCTCATGCATTACTTTACCGGCCTAGGCCAGGAAAGTAAGTATGAAAATTAATTTTTGGCCGCTGTTCCAATGTTTTTTAATTTTTCTATAACTTGAATTATGTAAATAGTCATACAGCCAATTGCTATCACATTATAAAAAATGCACTCTTCGAGCATATACAACGTGTCTCATATCTCCCCATAAAAATTATAATATTTAATTTTATTTAAACTATCAAAAGTGCCAACCTAAAACTGTTCTAAAACTGAATTTTCATAAATTTGACAATTAAATTCTATTGATATAACAAGTTATTAAAGTTGACACATTCTTTTCGGTAAGGTGAATATTATAATTTTTATATGAATATGACAACAATTTTATTAAAATGTTGGCATAAAATCACACGAAAATATGTTTAATTTTCGTTGCGAGAGAAAAAAGTCATAATCTGCAGTATTACATTTTTTGCGTAAAATATGATTGGGCTGTATGGGCTTTGTTTCCTTTGCACTAATTGAAAATTAAAAAGTATTAGTATTACTAAATGCTAGGCTACTATAATTAATTAATTAATTGCTTATTTGTTTTTTTATTCATATTATACTCATTTGTTTTCAATTCAATTCAAAATTTATATTGCTTACCATAATGTGTAAAATAGGTGGTTCACAAAAATAAGATCATTATGGACCCGTTGGGCACGCAATCGTTGAACAAGAGAGAGGAATCTTATTATTATTACGTACCTACTATTGTTTTATTTACAGATCATAAAGCTAAATTATACGAAGATCACGGCAATTATACATATTTGAATAAATAGACAACATTAAACAATATTTTAATATGAAAGATTTTTATTTATATTATATGTATTTTATATGTATTATTACACTGAATTTCATAATTATTTCCAGTATTACGTCTTTCATTATTTCCTCGCAATTACTGAGAAAAGCACTATACATACCTCGGCGGGAATGGGATTGCCGGACTCGTAATTATTGTCAAGGCCTCGCTCACGCTCGGCCTTGAAAGCATTACTCGTCCGGCGATCCCTAACTTCCCGGCCTCTGCAGTAATGTACTATACCGTAACAAGGTGTAAACTTAAACATGAAAGAGTGTCGTACATCTGCCAGGACTAACTATCCAACAACAGCTAAGTGCGCGTTTTGAGTTTAAAAACATTATGACTGAATTGTGGTACTTGGGTAAAAATTTGGTCAATTTAATCAAAATCGAGACAAATGAAGCAAATCAAATCTAATTAATAAATATTATTTTTGATAAGATTTTGATGCGTTTTTGCCGCTGAGCACGAACGCGCTCTTTTATTACTTGCAATATCCATTACTATAACAAGGGCTCTATTCGTCGGCCTCTGAAGAAGCACCTTGGCAATAACAAGATTAGACTTTTTATGTGTATATTTTTTAAAAGATTTGTGTCATACTTTCTACGAGTCTATAAAGAATATATCATCATATACACTAGATAGGCAGGGTATGTATAATCTTATGATATAAGCCCAACTGAGTGTTTATTTCTCATGCATGAGAGCCGATTAACGGCCGGTTTCAATTTTCTTTCTAACTGTGGAATTGGTGATCTCGCACCCACTCATAACCAAAAATCTCATAACCAATACAGCTAAAGGTACTCACTCATAACCAATGGTATTTTACATTAGCCCCATACAAAATACGCCAAAATTCAATCCCCTGTAAATAATTTCAAAGATAGATATTGAAACCGATCCGTAAGAGTTAATCGCAATTACTCCTTTGCAAAAAGATGTAAAGTAATGTAGTAGGTAAATAAATTCCTTCTTGTCTGAAGGGAGACCCGTGCCCAGTAAGGGGTGTTAATGGGTGATGAAGAAGATGAGACTCTTTATCTAAACCGTTAGCATGTTAACCTATTGTTATAAGCATGCAAGACATTTACTATTCCATTGCGTTGCATCTCTTAGACTTTGATAGTCGACTGAGATTGAAAAATCAGCAGGTCAATTATGGATCTTTCATTGTATGACATGGTGTAAATTTGAGAAAAAGAAGTTATGAAATGCTGCATTTCGTATTACCGATCTCCAATGATATCACTATGGTATAATTTCAATGATGTCATCATTAAATAATGAACAAATGATCCAAAATACTGACCGGAAATGGTATTTTTCGTTTTTCACTATGATATCATTTGCAAAACAATGAAGACCGATAATAGGCCCTCAGGACTTGTTTTCGCAATCCCTTTTAATCTTTCAAAAGTACCCATTCTGTACGCGCGTACTTCGCGCGGATAGCATTGTCATCAACATAATATTAATTGAGTATCGAAGACATCAATCAATCTAAAGAACAAAGGTAAAACTTCAAAGGTCCTCTTGGCTGCCGCGGTAACCAATTGAGTGGCAATCGTTGACAAACCTTGACACGGGTGGGTTTTGCTTCATTCTCCACGCCAACAATGGCTCATAGGGCTTTTGTGCGCGCCCTCTGAAGATTTTTCGGCGGCAATATCGTTTGTATATTGAATAATGGTAGGCGGTTTGTCAAATTGTCCACGGTCATTGTCTAATTACCATTGTGTAATGTTCCGCTCCATTGAGTACCCAAGGGCACTCGCTGATAAGTTATTGAAAAATATTCTCAAATTTCTGTGGTTATATATCTGGAGATATCTGTGTTAAATTACTACTTTTTAAGATATCTCATCATGTCTTTTATTCACGACAGTCGATGAAGAGAGCATTATTTCACGTGATGATTAATTAAGATAAGGCTGAAGGTAGAAGTAAGCATCACACGTACCCCGAAACCATATATAAACTCACTTAAATTTAGCCAGTTAGTCAGAATACAAGTGTCATTAACAAGACGAAAACACGAAAATTTGTTTTAAAATACTGGAATAATCCGTTCAATATTCTACGTTTGTACACATACATTTGATACGACATAGGTTTCATATCCACTTAAAAAAACAATGAACATTTAAATAACTGTCCTTTTTGAATTGTTGGTCAACGTAGTAGTAAATTGTTATATAAATGTAATTGTGTATGTTCTATCTAGCCATGCTCGAAACATTTTTTCAAGTTAAGTATAGGTATATGATGAGTGATGACATATCCATAATAAAATATGAGTATCATTGAATACTGTTATTATAGCAACCCATAATAATAGAACAGCAACATAAATGCCTGCACATTTTGAATTTTATTTGTAGCTTAATACTATACGATTCTTTTATCACGGATAGGCAGATTTTACGACGTCAATATTTTCTATGATACTAGATTTCTTGTCACACACCACACGACACGAGACAACAATACATATTGGATTTCTAGACCAGTGGGGCTAGCACGCAGGAGAATCGAAAATCGAATCGAAATGCGAATCGAGGAGTTTGTGTGGCTAATAAAATTGCCATACAAACTCCTCGATTCGGATTTCGATTCGATTTTCGATTCTCCTGCGTGCTAGCCCCACTGTACGTAACGCTGTGAATCAAATGGATTTACAGTACTTAGTTGTAATGGTAATAGATAGTATAAAAAAACCGGCCAAGTGCGAGTCGGACTCGCCCATGAAGGGTTCCGTACGATTTATAACGTATTAAAAAAACTACTTTCTAGATCTCGTTCAAACCAATCTTCGGTGGAAGTTTATATGGTAATGTACATCATATATTTTTTTTAATTTTATCATTCGCTTATTTTAGAAGTTACAGAAGGGGTGTGTCCACACACACATTTTACAGCTTTGGAAGTGTCTCTCGCGCAAACTATTCGGTTTAGAAAAAAATGATATTAGAAACCTCAATAAATTTTTTAAAGAGCTATCCATAGAAACCCAAAAATTTTTTTTTCATCGAACCCTTGAAGGTTTGATGAAAAAAAATTTTTTGGGTTTCAGTTTTATGTATGGAGGTCCCCCAAAATTTACTGCTTTTTTTCTATTTTTGTGTGACAATCTTAATGCGGTTGCAAACTAATAAACTATGCATGAACGCGACCTAACATCTGCTTCTTCTTTCGTCTTTTCATTAGAGTGATTGATATCAATGGTTATGATGAACCATCATTTCAGCCAAGAGACGCCAACTGCTGGACATAGGCCTCCCCCAGGGATCTCCAAACCGATCGGTCCTGCGCCTCCCGCATCCAGCGGCTTCCCGCGACCTTCACCAGATCGTCGGTCTACCTTGTGGGGGGCCTACCAACACTGCGTCTCCCGGTACGTGGCCGCCACTCAAGGACCTTTCCGCCCCAACGGCCGTCAGTTCTGCGAGCTATGTGTCCTGCCCACTGCCACTTAAGGTTTGCAATTCTTTGGGCTATGTCAGCGACTCTAGTTCTTCTACGGATCTCTTCATTTCTGATGCGATCGCGGAGTGAAACTCCGAGCATGAACCAACTGTTCACGAATAATGCATATTTAATTTTCAAACACACAATTTAGAGTAATTTAAAGGTCTAATTTAAGAATGTTACCACGTAAGAGTATACAGAAAACTTCTACATCCAAGAGAAAATAAAGAAATGCTAGATGTGCCTTCTGCGTTTGTATGACTCAATTTCACTCTATTCCATTCGTAGTACCTTCTATTCTGTCTTGCAAAGATCGGGCCGCAAGACATCGGTCGTAGATATTATGTGTGCACACTAAATCAGCTGTGTTTGTTCATATAACCAGGCATATTTCACCTTGATCGTTGTATAATTACGAAATAAAAGTTATTATTAGAGAATGACTCAAAACCCACACCATTGATTTCTAAGTATGCTGCGCTTACGTTATTTGATGTTCTCGTATTACTAAACTTACAGAATGTAATGCGACAGTAAAATACTCATAATACTGTCTATTAGTGTGTGTGCAACGGCGTGTTTTATTAATTGAACCATCTGGACATCGAATTACTTACATAAATTTATCACACAAGTAATCGGGAAAGGCTTATCATGAGCAGGTAAATATGTACATGTATAACATTTGCATAGGACTTACGAGTGCTATACGATTACATTTTCATATTTTTAGCGGAATGCTGATTTGATTATAGTTTTAGCTCATCTATGAAAAAATGAATAAAAGTTGGGAAAACTAATTCCATGGGAAAGACACGAGTATGAATTAATGTATTTTCAGACATTTACATAGTCTTAGATAAAACGGCTAACGGAAAACGGTTGCTAGACACATACACATGGTTTGCGACCTTTGCTATAGTACCGTACCGTGTTGACCGTTCTGTTGCGACATATTAACTTTATTTTTATGTAATATGCAACAAACAATTAGTGGCACGCCGCATCGCATCTTCCTCTAGATAGATAATGTTAAAAGAACTAGCGAATATTATTCATATATTTATAAAAAACGGTAAATTAAACATCAGCAACATTTCTAAGCGTGTTGTCGTGGTCACATAAATCTCGATAAGGTGCTTCGTGAGCCACTAATTAGCAACGACTAACTGCATACCGACTCCACATGTAACTTGCATTACAAACTGCTCTAAATAATTCTGTCACAATAAGTATTTCACATTGTCAATGGCATGGGTGTTAAGTGGTCAGTCATTTCGAGGTGCGTAACAACTGTATCGCAACAGTCTATCATCATTGACAATAAAGCCCGAATTGCTCTGATAATAACTACTTTTTATAATATACATATATAATATACATTGTCGCGTGCGGTGTTTCCGCGTTACTAAGGAACGTTAGCTCCCGCAACGTTGTACTGCGCACGGCCAGTACGGTGGTGCTTCGAAGTGTTGGTTGATTTTTCTCTCTGAAGCATTGACAGTGTTGGCTAATTTTTTTACCAACGACAGGGAAGCTCTTGTTGGCCTTCATCTCACCTGATGGTAAGTGACGATAAGGCGGAGGGGGAAGCGAGCTTCACCTGGACTCCTCAACAACTGACGAACTGGCTTTTTACCTCTTAATTGTCGGAACACAACAATGCTATTAACAGTGTTATTATATGGCGAAAAATTTAGGTAAGACGGTGGTAGCTAGCCAGTCGTGCTCAGAAGCAATACCACCGACCAAACCAAGCACAATATCTTCTGCCCCCATGGTGAATCGAACCCCGGACCTTCCGATCAATACCCGATGGTCGCAACCACTAGACCACAGAGGCGGTTAAAAGTGGGTTTTATTATTTTACAATCGTCATTGTCATAACATATTATTTGAACTAGTAGACAGACCACTCTTCTCCCGTTACGAATTAATTTATCATTTCAACCGATCCCGTTCCGCGCTGCCCGCATCCAGCGGCTTCCCGTGCCGCGACCTTCGCCAGATAATCGGTTCGCTGCTGTGTGGGGAGACCTACCAAGGCTGCGTCTCCGCTGGTACGCGGTGCCACTTAACAATCAATTAATTATTTATTATACAATGAATATTATTCATTTCCTTGACTTACCTCCACTTTCATCTCCAATTTAATGTTACGCTAAAGTTTTCATAGTATATTGCCATTTCATTACGGTATTGAACGGTTCGGTAGTGGCGCTAAGATAGGTGTCTTACAGTTGGACCACCCTGATGTACAGAAGTTCGGAAACAAATAGCATAGTCTTCTTGTGGGTTTAGGAGGTAGCCAGAGGTTAGCGGGAAGATGCTGTTAGTTTGTATTGGCAGCGTGGGATTAGTGTTGAGACGTGACCTTTTTCACAGTTTTCAACGGTGACCGCTAACATCAACGTTCCGAATATACTTTCTCAACTATGTGATATTAAAATATCGTCATCATGCACTGAATTATTAAATCTATACGGGCGAGGGCGATACATTGTACAACAGTAAAGCGCGTGAATGCCGTTCATGCAACACGAGCGCGTGCGCAATATACATAGTTCGACACTCATCTATTAAATTTTATGGTTATTTTTTAAGGTGAAGGAACCCGCTTTTAGGTAAGCTGCTGTTAGCAGGCTAAAGATTGGTTGGGAGTTGTACCGTGGGAATACCCACTAAACGTCCACAGAACCAATTGCGTCGGCCATACCCGGCTTACAAGAGCCGGGTATAACCGACGCCAATGGATAGGTACAGTCAATGGCGGACCGAAATCGCCATCTATCTATAACATATAAGGCTGTCTTGTCAATAAAACGTATTTTTAAAATAGAGTTCTTATTGTCTCTAGGGGGAGAGTAGAAAGGGGAAGGGATAGGGGAGCCTATTTGAGAATGTACGAGTATGTGGTATAGTGTCAATTTCTAGACACCGCAATACGCCGTACACTCATATGTAATGTAGTTTCAGTTTGTAGGTACTTTAGTACGATAATTTATTCTGTGCTGTATAGGTACGTATGAGAATTAATTATACACATTCACTATCAAGTTAACGTTCTCTTGTAACCTTTTATTGTTTTGTCAGCCTATGATATCTTTGGGAATAGGGTCTAGTTTATTACGAGTATAAAGGTATCAAAATATGTAACGTTTGGGATGTTAAATTAGAGCCATCTTGCGAATTTGAAGTTTTGTATTGTTCACTTTGTTCTGATTGGTAGTTCGAAGTCTTAACTGAAAAAACTTTATTCATATTACACCTAGTTTGCAGTAACTTAATATCGTTGTTGTAGTGAACAACTTAAGCATATGCTACATCAACAGCATAAATAGTAAAGCCACTTAAACCGAAAATACAACAGTGTAACACAGTGTTCAATGACAATGACAGAAAATTTCTGTCATAAACAGTCTCATTACAAAACATGGTCTTAAATTAATCCTGGTTTAAACCAGGACTAAGTTGACGCTCCGAACGGTGGCCCTCCTGCGTAGGCCACAGAGGGTCATTGCCACCCGGGCCTTGCGGGCCTTGTCGACCCCCCCGTAGAGGTAAGACCTGGTGCTTGCGTCAGGCCTACTATCCAGGGGGCGCACTCGGGGAATGGCTAACGCCGATCCCGAGTGTGTCTCTACGGAGGTAGAAGTTGCTCTGGAGGGTGGTTTAGCCAGGTATGGGGTTACCCAGGTAACCCGAGTCCAATGGCATATCCTTGGGGCGGCTTTGAGCCCCTTGTTGAATCGTAAAGAGATTCCCCCGCCTCAAAAAAAAAAAAGGACTAAGTTGACGCTGTCTCTATCTATGTATTAATACAAGTGAAAGCGCACTAGGTTTAAACCCTTTTTTTTAATAGAGGGAAAATACAGTTTTTACGGTATTCAACAATGGACTTGAGCTGACTAGGCCACCCCGAGGATATGCAGGACTCGGGTAGAAGACCCACTACCGGCTAAAAACCCTCTAGATACTTCTACCTCCGTAGAGACACAATCGGGATCGGCGTTAGCCATTCGTAACCGCACCGTACCCGCCGTTGGCTAGACGGCGGGCGTGTGTGGGGCTGGCCCGGCAGAGTGCCAGGCCTACCCACTAAAACCGCCCGGTGTTCTCCCTGCCCTTAGGGGCGCGCTAGGTAAGGTCCACATAGGTCGGGCTATCGCCAAGGGGGGATTGCCCGAGAACACCAGGGCAATCCCCAGAAATCCCTGGAGGGTTGCCTGGCGCACGCGCCAGGACTTACCTCTACGGGGGGGGTCGACAAGTATCTTGAGAAATTCGACCCCCCAGACGGCCAAGCTAGGGGTGAAAAGTATCTCTCGACCGGTAGTCATCCGGCCGAGCCGTTTCAGTCCCCAGCTTGCTAGGGGAACTGGCGCGCGTTAAGGAACGCACGCCTTCTCCTCCCCAACCCCCTGCGCCGGAGCGGTGCGGCGAGAGGGTCATCCTCTCGCGCCCGCTCCGCAGCCTCCTTCTGCGAGATAACATCCTCACAGAAGGAGGTGACAGCCTCCCACGCCGCCGCGCTGGTCAGCATCTCCCATGCGACGCTCGCCAGCGTGACGGGCGTACCCCTACCTAGGCACAGCGCGAGGGCTAATGCATCGCGCTGGGGTGCACTAGGTTTAAACCCAGATTAACTTTAGATCAGGTTTTGTAATAAGACCGAAAGATTCTTAAAACGACTCTTAATTTGTTCCTTTATTCACAGTAAAGATCACTTTGTAAGTATTTTTTAAAATTCCACGATTTCGCACGAAGCGCAGGTTCACAACCTCTTGCGCAGACGCCGCGCCAAAGCTCAATTTCCGCGCATTCAATGAGGCTCTGGCGAACCATGAAAACCACAATGGACTCGTCTAAATGTTATTCATCCGACATAAGTATAAAAAATATTTGAACACAGCACGAGATTGAACATATATGATTTGAGGTATACATACTATTAGCAGCAGATAGTGAACCAAATACCATCTGCATAGAACTAAGTGCTAGCTACGCGCCATGTTCAATTTTTCTTAAGAGGATTGTGAAGCTGTAAATTTTCATACAAAAAGCGATAACGCTTTTCTCCCTCTAAACATAGTCCAATTTTCATAATTTTTGGAAATCTTGTAGATATAATCAAAAACTAGGTTTGTACGTTTTGATTTTGAAGAAATATTGCTCAGAATATAAGTTATTAGCATCTAAATATCTATATTTTCGACTTAAAAACTACCTTGAGCATTTTTGTCTTTTTTTGCAAAAAAAGCAAAACGTACAAACATAGATTAAGGTATACTGAATCTAATGACACCAAAAGCGTCTAATTTCATAAAGGTTTAGGGGGGTAAAACAGTTATCGCCCGAAACAATATTTCCAACAGGAATTGTAGGCAATTTCGACCATTTCTTGCAACTCTCTCTATCGCACGATACGGGTCGGGGGCAGGGGTACAATGTAGTGATAGTGATGTGACATAATGTTATCGTAGTTATTGTCGCCTAGGGAGGAGAAAGTAATATCGATATATCGATCAATAGTGAAAGTTATTACTCAAGTCGGAACTATTAATCTTCACAAATACCTTATACATGAAAAAGTAAATATCTTGTTGAATACGTTTATTGATTTTAGTGTTTTATTTTAAAGATTTTATTTCAATACAAATTTCCTTATTTAAAGGTTAGCAGCCTGTAGCCTGTTAACTTTACTGTAAATTCCCAAAACCAAAAAAGGAAAAAAATGTAAGTATGTAAGTAGTTGTTTGTTATAATAAATATGTGCCATAAAGAAACCAACTCAAAATAAATTCGTATTTTGTTTCTTGTGATAGGTATTTGTTATGCAATGTATGAAGTTGGAGCAGCTAAAAACGTGTAATAGACTATGCAAGTAGCGTTATTTTTAATATTATTTTATTTGAATTTTATTCCTCTAAAGCTGGGCTCTAAGGTTTTACTCGCGTTATAGAATCTACGATTGTATAAAAAATACAAACGACAAAGTACCGAAATAATATACGAGTATCTACGGTAGGCAGGGTAGGCTTATATGGGAAGAAGGCACCCTTCGTACGGTTTTGAAGTTTTTTTTTCATTCTAACTATAAAATTTAAAGCAGCTGATTACATATACTAATAGGTATTTTTAACCGACTTCAAAAAAGGAGTTTCTCAATTCGATGCGTATGTTTTTTGTGTATGTTACGCGATTACGCCGCCAATTGCAGACCGATTTTCAAAATTCTTTTTGTATTCTCAAAATGATACTCCAGTGGTGGTCCCACGGTTACCAAAGTTAGGATCTGATGATGGGATCCCATAAAAATGGAGGGAAATCCTTAAATTTTTAGGTGCGTCCAACGTGTTTTTTTTTTATAAAAACGTCGCCCCACACTAGGATTTTCTCCTGTGTCGTGGGTGCAGTTACAAACATAGAATATCACATGCACATACGCCCAGACCGGAACAAATTTCTGTAGGCCATACATCTGTCCCGTGCGGGAATCGAACCCGCGACCTGTTGCGCAGTAGGCGATCGCTCGACCTCTGCGCTAACCGTGTCAACCGTTTTGTATGTATGTTACGCGATTACTCCGCCAATTGTGAACCGATTTTCAAAATTCTTTTTGTATTCGGTAGAGTATACTCCTAGGGTGGTCCCTAAGTCACCAAAGTCAGGTTCTGATGATGGGATCCTATGAAAATCGAGGGATACCCTAATTTAATTAGGGTTTCTTTCACTAAAAAGTTAAACAAAAAAAATATTTTACAAAAAATAAACTGACTTCAAAAACACTGAAAAGTTAAAAATTGTGTAAGAATAGGTACAGACAACATTACATTTCTATATTGAAGTCGGTGTCAAACGATGATCTCCTAGAAAGTCTTAAAATTTAGCACCGTCTTCAATAATGATGTGTGATGTTGTCTGTACCTATTCTTATATTATTTCTAACTTTTCAGTGTTTTTGTAGTCCGGACGAACCCGACGAATCGAACCCCGCCGGACGGACCTCCCGATCAACATCCGGTGGCCTCAACCACTAGATCACGAAGGTGGTAAAAATTAGAATTCTAAGACTATTAGTAACTACCCAAGATTAGTGTATAAAAATGAGAGGTATTTTTTATTTGATGCATAATTATTACTTTATATTTATAAAATCCCTGCTCCTATTTAGTTTGTATGTAAAAGTATTAATTTATCTATCTAATATAATATATTTTTTATTTATTTTTAAGTTATTCTACCCAAGATTAGTGTATAAAAATGAGAGGTATTTTTTATTTGATGCATTATTATTACTTTATATTTTTTAAATCCCTGCTCCTATTTAGTTTGTATGTAAAAGTATTAATTTATCTATCTAAAATAATAGATTTTTTATTTATTTTTAAGTTAACAAGAGGTCTGTTCTTGTTTTATTGTAAATGTCATTTTATGTTTAGTGTTAATTTTTTTCATAAAAGGATCCATTATTGATTCACATCTCAAATGAAAATCATTTTAATTCAGTATAACAGCTTACAAAAAGTCATTTTCTTTAGATATGTAAATGTACGATAGATAAGTACTTTCATAACAAATAACAGCTCAGTCCTATAAAGTAGGACTTGGTAGGGATACACAGTAAGTGCCTACACTATAAATTTCAAAGGAATACTGAAATTATTTACGAAACTTATCTACTAAAATATTATAAAGAAAGAAGATTTGTATTTTTGTTTGTAATGAATAAACTCAAAAACTGAGCTAGTTTTTGAAAGACTGGGAAGTCTCGGCGTAATTATTGATAAAATGGTTTTTAGAAATAAAGCTATTTTTATTTATTATATTTTTTATTTTTAAAAACTACTAGGCTGATTTAAAAAAAAATGACTAATAGAATGCTACATTATCACTGAGTAATATAAGGTTATAAAATAATTTTTCATACGGGAAAACAAAATTGCCTCACGAAGGCAAAGTTGCGAGCGGAAAGGCAGTCAGGAATGACTGCCTTTAAGGGCCCACCATCCGCGCGAGCCCGAGCTAGTTTAGGTAAATTTCTCTAGTCTCTGTTTGTGTGCGTCGCTCACGCACACAAGCGCACTCGGTCGCGCAATCGGTACGGCTGCCTAGCAAAATATCGTAGATGTTAATTTTGAATTTAATAGGTGTTTATTATTTACTGTGTTATACTATAGTAAATACAGGGATGTGTTTGATCAACTTTTATTTTTACAAGCTTTTATTTAGCTTGCATTGTATGTATGTATGTAGATTTGACCACTTCTCGGTTTTCGAATTGGATGAAATTTTGCACATAATAATATGTATATCATGACAATGCAATGTTATGATAACATGGAGCTGATCTGATGAAGGAACTGGACGGTGGCCATAGGAACTCCGTAATAAAACGACGCAACCCCATCGAGTTTGGGCTCGTTTGATTCATATTGACGAGTACTTTGGTCCTATTTGTTAACCAGGGTCTGATGCTGGAGCTGGGAGATGGCCATAGGATAGGGCTGCCATAAGTTCTGAACCACCGACCGGGACATTTTGAATACTTATTTAGATTTTTTTACAAAATATAGAACCCACTTCAATAACACCAAAAAGTCATAAATAATAAAGACTACATCCAACATCACAGTTTTATATTGAATTTGGTGCTAAATTTTAAGTAACTACATAATTTTTTTATATACACGGTTATTTTTTTATCACCCTGGAAAATTTTAGGGACGCTTCAGGACACATCCAATATTATATAAAAAATTAAAAAATCTCTACAAATGCTGCTCTCAACTAGTGCAGCATTTTTTGTAAAAAAAATATATATAAAATAGTTATTTTTTTTATTTATATTTATAATATTCTAATACCGTGTCGTGAAGCGTCCCTTAAATTTTCCAGGGTTATAAAAAAATAACCGTGTATACTTTTTAAAATACTTTCAAGGTGATCATTCCTTGGCCCCGACTTCAATATAAAACTGTGATGTTGTATGTATTCTGTTACTATTTTTTTTGTTAATATATGTTTATACACATAAGAATTTGAGCCAAGGCAAACACCAGAATAACTTAAAATAAAACGTCTTTTGCTCAAAACAGTTTCAAAGAAATTATTCCCGAGCTCCTAATCTATCAGAAACCTTCCATCATCAGTTCAGTAATAAGACATGACGACTACCAGATGCAAATACCTGAATATCTTAAGAAGAAACATAAAACACGTTGGAAGTGCCTTGAAATTCATGGGTTTCCCTCGATTTTCATGGGATGCCATCATCAGCAGGCCAAGTGTGGATCTTTCATCGTATGACATGGTATAAATTTAAGAAAAAGAAGACATGAAATGCTGCATTTCGTATTACCAATCTCCAATGATATCATCACTCACTATGGCATAATTTTAATGATGTCATCATTATATAATGAACAACTGTTCAAAAATCTGACCGAAAATCGTATTTTTCGTTCTGCATATCATTTGCAAAACCATGAGATCGATAATAGGCCTGCAGATCCTGGTTTCCTTATCATGGGACCATCCTTGGAATATCTCCTTTCCAGAATCATCAAAATCAGTTTATAAACGACGAAGTTACCCGCGAACGAAAAAACCGGCCAAGTGCGAGTCGTACTCGCGCACCGAGGGTTCCGTACAAACCTGTAGGTATATAAGTTTTATTGCGTTGACATAGAAGTTAGATTTTCTTACAGCTTAAATAAAGGTATTACAGACTTGAGTATTTGATATGAATTTCAATTTAATACCTGTACGCGTTCACGAGGAAAGGGGTAGTAAGTTTAAAATTATAAATTTACGGTTTTCGCAATTTTTCTTTTATCTGTGCTATAAGACGTTACTTTGTACCAAATTTCAAGATTCTGAGTTCACGGGAAGTACCCTGTAGGTCCTGATTCCCTTGCGAGTGTCGAAAATTTGCGGCATAAACGGCTGTATCTTTTGATTGCGTTGGCTTAAAGTTAGATTTTTTCACAGCTCCAAGGGACAGTAGACCTGAGTATTTGATATAAATTTCAGCTTGATACCTCCACGCGTTCCTGAGAAAAAGGGTCTTGACAGACAAACAGACGGACGGACGGATGGACAACAAAGTGATCCTATAAGGGTTCCGTTTTTTCCTTTCGAGGTACGAAACCCTAAAAAATATACAGTCGAACTGAGAAAATTCAAAAGCTCAATGAATGATAATATAACAAAAACAATATTAAAAAATAGGACTTTTACTTCGATACGAACTTTCAAGTTTCATTTTTAGTAGGATATTTTTTTAATTAAATAAAATGTTTAATTAAACCAACAATAAAACAAAAAAAAAAACATGCTAATTCTCAGCGTTATCTCTCATAATCAATGTCCGTGTTCTCGATATATCACTTGTCTTTGTCCATTCATATTTTTCCGAGGTTCTAACTTTTTGAAGTGCTAATAGTGATCAACTGGTGAAGGTATATCTACCCACCTAGCTCCCAGACCGGGACAAATGAGCTATTGATAGGGACACCGGGACATAACGCTACAAACCGGGACATGTCCCGGTGTACCGGGACGTATGGCAGGCCTACCATAGGACCTCCGCAATAAAACGACATAACCCTATCGAGTTTGGGCTCGTTTGATTCGTAATGACAAGGACTTTGGTTCTATATGGTAACCAGGGTCTGATGCTGGAGCTGGAAGGTGACCATAGGAACTCCGCAATAAAACGACACAACCCCATTGAGTTTGTGCTCATTTCATTCGTATTGACGAGTACTTTGGTCCTATATGGTAACCAGGGTCTGATGCTGGAGCTGGAATGTGGCCATAGGACCTCCGCAATAAAAGGACGTAACCCTATCGAGTTTGGGCTCGTTTGGTTCGTAATGACGAGTACTTTGGTCCTATATGGTAACCAGGGTCTGATGCTGGAGCTGGAAGGTGGCCATAGGACCTCCGCAATAAAACGACATAACCCTATCGAGTTTGGGCTCGTTTGATTCGTAATGACGAGGACTTTGGTCCTATATGGTAACCAGGGTCTGATGCTGGAGCTGGAAGGTGGCCATAGGAACTCCGCAATAAAACGACACAACCCCATCGAGTTTGGGCTCGTTTGATTCGTATTGACGAGTACTTTGATCTTATATGGTAACCAGGGTGTGATGCTGGAACTGGAAGGTGGCCATGGGAACTCCGCAATAAAACGACACAAGCCCATCGAGTTTTGGGCTCGTTTGTTTCGTAATGACGAGTACTTTGGTCGAGTTTCGTAATGGCGGCCATGCGATTACAAAATGATAAAATATAAAATAATAGTAAGATTTAAAAAAAAGTCGCCCCACACTACGATTTTATTTTAAAGCCCTAATAAGACGAAAATAAATTTTAATTTATTACATGATACATCTAATATATAAAATTCTCGTGTCACAGTGTTTGTTGCAGAACTGCTCCGAAACGGCTTGACCGATCTTTATGAAATGTTTTGTGTATATTCAGTAGGTCTGAGAATAGGTCGTAGGCTATTTTTTATTACGGCGAAACGTTAGTTCGCCGTTATTATGGCGAAACGTAGTTCGCCGGCGCAGCTAGTTTTTAATAAAATATAAAAGCTTGTCGCAAGATTTACCCATTTTATAAAAAACAAATATTTTTTTCTTAGAATTACCAATATTTATTTATTTAAGGCTTACCAAGTAAATACATACGGGCAAGGAACTTAAACAGTTTTTTTATGGAGGGCCTGGCAAATGACCTCCTCCCGCCTGATGTTAAGCGGTGAAAGAGGCCCAAATGAGTTGACAGATAGAGGTGTGAGGACATCCACTATCCAACCTGCCCGCCCCTTGCCGGCCTAAAAGATGTTTTTCACACCTCTTTTGAAGGAACCCATGTTGTAGGATGGAGGAAAAACGTGCGCAGGTAGAGAATTCCAAGTGTGGGATGACCGACAGAAGACTTACGGGAGGGAGACTCTGTACCAAGGTCGTGTGCTTGGGTACCTCCGTCTTACCTATTTCAAAGCAGCAGTGCTTGCATTGCTGTGTTCCGGTTTGAAGGGTAAGATATGGCACTGAAATTACTGGGTACAGTGACTTTACATCTTAAGTCACAAGTTGGCAACGTACACTGTGGTTCTTGTGGGGGTTGCAGTTTTGCTGCGAATGTCACACGAGACACATGTATTATAGGTGACTGTTACCACTTACCATCAGGTGGGCAGTTTGCTTTTTTGCCAACTTAGTAGCAATAAAAAAAAGAAGAAGGAATCTTGGAATTTCTTGGTACGGTGTGAAAAGGAGGATACAGTGTAAGGATGACTCCGACGACCCTTACGCGTGTTTCTGTGAAGGAATGGAGAGGGAGGGATAAGGTTAAAGAGCTCCTCAGAGCATTCCCCGTGGAACATTCGGTAAAAGGCGCTAAAAGAGGCGATGTCACGTCGAAGTTGTAGAGGCTCGAGGGTGTTAGTTGCCTCTACATCGCCAATTATTCGAATAGCGCGACGCTGCAATCTGTCCAGAGCATCGAGGAGGTACTGAGCGGAGCCGGAATGCGAGCAATATTCCACGCAAGACCTAACCTGAGTTTTATACAACAGGCATAGTTGGTCCGGCGCAAAATACCTACGCACCTTGTTCAGGACACCGAGTTTCCGTGAGGCAGCAGTTATAACGGATTCGAGTTTTTCAAAAAAGGGATCATATATGCATTTAAATTTCAGGACTGCACAGCATTGTCATGTGTGTATGACAGTGCTGTACAAAACGTTATTTATTACAAAAAAATAAATATAATAATCAAGTTAAATTGTTTTATTGTTTATCCTAATTCTCGCACAAGCTTTTATATTTTTATAAGAAAATATATCTTGTAATAAATTAAAGTTTATTTTCCTCTTTTAAGGCATTATAATATAAGCTTGTTTTTAAAAAAACTTTTTTTAAACTAATTACTCAAATAATACGAAATATTTTAATGACTACCGAGTTCTTTATTCTTAGTTGTATCTACAAATTATTTTATATAATATACATATAATAATTTAGTAATAAACAAATATGAAATGAATATTTTCTTGTGCTCAACGCACTTTTTAGTGCTATGAAGCCATTCGCTAGATTGTAATAAAAAAATAAATTAAAGTTTATTTTCTTTTTTTAGGACATTAAAATAAAAGCTTGTTTTAAAAAATCTTTTGTGATAGCGGCCATCTTGTTCTAGTTTTTTTCGTGGTGTACTGTTTTTTACGAACTTTCATTTGATACCCCATATACAGACCCATATTGTGGGGATTGTACATAAAAATAATCTATCAATTTGTGACGGCGGCCATCTTGTATTAGATTGTCTTTCAGAATATACTATATTGTACAATTCATTCTACAATTGAAGCTCTTTCATTTGACACCTAAATTGGGGAAGGTCACACAAAAGAAATTGATGGGGTTGCGTATGGATATTATCTAGGCTAGGCTCAAAGTACTCATCAAGAAAAATCATATAGGACCGAAGTACTCGTCAATACGAATCAAACAAGCCCAAACTCGATGGGGTTGCGTCGTTTAATTTCGGAGTTCCTTTGGCCACCTTTCAACTCCAGCATCAGACCCTGGTTAACATATAGGATCAAAGTACTCGTCAATACGAATCAAACAAGCCCAAACTCGATGGGATTGTGTCGTTTTATTGCGGAGTTTCTATGGCCAGCTTCCAGTTCCAGTATCAGACCCTGGTTACCACATAGGATCAAAGTACTCGTCAATACGAATCAAACAAGCCCAAACTCGATGGGATTGTGTCGTTTTATTGCGGAGTTCCTTTGGCTATCATCCAGCTCCAGCATCAGACCCTGGTTACCATGTAGGACCAAAGTACTCGTCAATACGAATCAAACGAGCCCAAACTTGATGGGGTGTCGTTTTATTGCGGAGTTCCTATGGCTACCTTCCAGCTCCAGCATCAGACCCTGATTACCACATAGGTCCAAAGTACTCGTCAATACGAATCAAACGAGCCCAAACTCGATGGGGTTGTGTCGTTTTATTGCAGAGTTCCTATGGCCACCTTCCAGTTCCAGCATCAGACCCTGGTTACCATATAGGACCAAAGTGCTCGTCAATACAATTCAAACGAGCCCAAACTCGATGGGGTTGCGTTGTTTGATTGCGGAGTTCCTATGGCCACCTTCCAGTTCCAGGATCAGACCCTGGTTACCATATAGGACCAAAGCGCTCGTCAATACAATTGAAACGAGCCCAAACTCAATGGGGTTGCGTTGTTTGATTGCGGAGTTCCTTTGGCTACCTTCCAGCTCCAGCATCAGACCCTGGTTACCACATAGGACCAAAGTACTCGTCAATACGAATCAAACGAGCCCAAACTCGATGAGATTGTGTCGTTTTATTGCGGAGTTCCTATGGCTACCTTCCAGCTCCAGCATCAGACCCTGGTTACCATGTAGGACCAAAGTACTCGTCAATACGAATCAAACAAACCCAAACTTGATGGGGTTGTGTCGTTTTATTGCGGAGTTCCTATGGCCAGCTTCCAGTTCCAGTATCAGACCCTGGTTACCACATAGGACCAAAGTACTCGTCAATACGAATCAAACAAGCCCAAACTCGATAGGGTTGCGTTGTTTGATTGCGGAGTTCCTATGGCCACCTCCCAGATCCAGCATCAGACCCTGGTTACCATATAGGACCAAAGTACTCGTCAATACGAATCAAACGAGCCCAAACTCGATGGGTTTGTGTCGTTTTATTGCGGAGTTCTTATGGCTACCTTCCAGCTCCAGCATCAGACCCTGGTTACCATGTAGGACCAAAGTACTCGTCAATACGAATCAAACAAGCCCAAACTCGATGGGATTGTGTCGTTTTATTGCGGAGTTCCTTTGGCTATCTTCCAGCTCCAGCATCAGACCCTGGTTACCATGTAGGACCAAAGTACTCGTCAATACGAATCAAACGAGCCCAAACTTGATGGGGTTGTGTCGTTTTATTGCGGAGTTCCTATGGCTACCTTCCAGCTCCAGCATCAGACCCTGATTACCACATAGGTCCAAAGTACTCGTCAATACGAATCAAACGAGCCCAAACTCGATGGGGTTGTGTCGTTTTATTGCAGAGTTCCTATGGCCACCTTCCAGTTCCAGCATCAGACCCTGGTTACCATATAGGGCCAAAGTGCTCGTCAATACAATTCAAACGAGCCCAAACTCGATGGGGTTGCGTTGTTTGATTGCGGAGTTCCTATGGCCACCTTCCAGTTCCAGGATCAGACCCTGGTTACCATATAGGACCAAAGCGCTAGTCAATACAATTGAAACGAGCCCAAACTCAATGGGGTTGCGTTGTTTGATTGCGGAGTTCCTTTGGCTACCTTCCAGCTCCAGCATCAGACCCTGGTTACCACATAGGACCAAAGTACTCGTCAATACGAATCAAACGAGCCCAAACTCGATGAGATTGTGTCGTTTTATTGCGGAGTTCCTATGGCTACCTTCCAGCTCCAGCATCAGACCCTGGTTACCATGTAGGACCAAAGTACTCGTCAATACGAATCAAACAAACCCAAACTTGATGGGGTTGTGTCGTTTTATTGCGGAGTTCCTATGGCCAGCTTCCAGTTCCAGTATCAGACCCTGGTTACCACATAGGACCAAAGTACTCGTCAATACGAATCAAACAAGCCCAAACTCGATAGGGTTGCGTTGTTTGATTGCGGAGTTCCTATGGCCACCTTCCAGATCCAGCATCAGACCCTGGTTACCATATAGGATCAAAGTACTCGTCAATACGAATCAAACGAGCCTAAACTCGATGGGGTTGCATTGTTTGATTGCGGAGTTACTATGGCAACCTTCCAGATTCAGCATCAGACCCTGGTTACCATATAAGATCAAAGTTCTCGTCAATACGAATCAAACGAGCTCAAACTCGATGGGGCTATGTCGTTTTATTGCGGAGTTCCTATGGCCACCTTTCAGCTCCAACATCAGATCAGCTCCATGTCGTCATCATAATATATTTATACATATGCATGCAAAATTTCAGCTTAATCGGAAACCGGGAAGTGAGTCAAATTTAACTCGCAAGATTAGACCCGAACATGCAAAAGATAAATAAAAGCTTGTAAAAAGGTTGAAGGTTTTTCGTACGGCAGCCACAAATAATAAAATTGTTAGTTATCAACTTCTCCGATTACTCCGTAGGACTTCGCGTCGTATACATACACAAATAATTACGTAACCGGGAGCTAGCTCAAAGCGACGTGCTCTCACTTCGAGTCTTGATTGCACACTGAATTTCGACGCGCCTGAGCCAAGTATTTGTAAGAAAATCGATAAATGTATGTAAAAAATTTCATATAAAAATCAATATACGATAATTTAAAAAAATACCACGGTGTCAGTGTTTTGCTTACCATTGT
The DNA here is from genome assembly GCA_963935595.1 of Schoenobius gigantellus. NCBI lineage: Eukaryota > Metazoa > Arthropoda > Insecta > Lepidoptera > Crambidae > Schoenobius > Schoenobius gigantellus. Next base: position 52,248,118 of record OZ012541.1, read on the forward strand.
TCTATATATTTGTTAAATGAAAATACAATAGGGTTAATTAATGAAGCTAAAAATTACGAACGGTATATGTGTGTAACCCAAATTTTAAGTAAAATTGATGCTATTTTTTAACGAAATGGTATGTAAATTTGAAAAATGGTGACGGTGATTGTGTAAACACATAATTTAAGAATTTAAATTTATTGTTTCCCGGACTGTTCCGTTAACTGGAACGTTAACGGAAAATATCAAAAACGCCAACGGCCTTTTTGCTATTTTTCGCGCCATGGGCCCTTAACGTAAAATATTACAAACGGTAAAATAATGATCTCGAGTTCTCGCGCCGAGGAGTCGCGCGCTGCTGTCGTAGTGTGCGTGAGAATTTGCGCGTGTTGTATTTGTGGTGTAAACGCCAGACGGGAGGCCGAGCGGTGTGAAACAGATAGCATTTTAGAAAATACCTACCTACTCGCCCCGCGCACGATTACTTCACAATCCTCTTAAGCGTCTTTTTTTTAAGGTAAATTTAAGCGCGTTTGACCACAATCTTGCCTGATGGAAAGCAAAGATATTGTCTAAGGTGGAGCATGCAAGTTCAAATAGTGCCTGTTCACTCTTGCCTTGAAAACCCCCAAGTTATACTTAATTGGAAACACAGACGCAGGAAGATCATTCCACAGCTTCGCAGTTCGTATGATAAACGAGGAAGCAAATCTTTTGGTGCGAGTGGGTGGAATGTCAACTACATATGGATGGATCACCACGTCTTGTCGTCGTAGAGTGGAATGGTGCTGGTAGTAGTAGTCTTGTTAGAATTTTGTAAAATCCATGCAAAAATGTATATGTGAATGAAACAATCACCTACTTACTTAAACTGCCAGTCTGTTCTTCATGTCAAGAAAAAGTGAAAATACCTAATCCTATGGTTGTTGTGACACGCACGCGTATGTTTGCTGTTTTAAGCAGTACTCAAAATCAACAATATTATTTATTCGAATACGACTTGATAGAAAGCTCTTTGGAATCGTTCAATATTTTTACCTACCACCTATTGAGGTCGTCTTTGAGCTGATAAGAAGAATGGGCGCAAGAAAACTATCAGATTTATCAATAGTACCAACATATACTTACAATAAATGACATTACCATACAGAACAATATTTGTTTACATAAAAAGTTATACACAACAACATATCTTTACATTATAACGAATATTGACTACAAATAAACATTAAGCATTAGCAATAATTAGCATCACTCAAATAGTCGTTAAGTTTATAAATAATAACCTTTACCACATGCGTTTTAAACCTATGAGAATGCAAATCCTTAACACGATGCACCATTACACAATATCGGTTCAAAAATTGTGCACCTGTATAGACAGTGCAATATTCAGAAAAAAAGCGGCAATTGCCATCCTCGTAGATAATAAAAGGATACTCAAATACAAAATTGCCATACAGAATGAGACTACACAAGCAAGCCAAGCAACGAATAGAAACCGCACGTGAAATGCTCTTCCAATGCAGATCTTATTCCAAAGAGTTTAGAGGGGACGAGGTTCAATCAAAGTAGGTAGATCAGTTACAATGCAGGGTGTCGGCCGGCGGTGCAATGGCCTACGTTATTGGATGATTCGAGGATGCCTGGACGGGCTATTGCCGTAATAGCGACCAAGCCATGTGTCCGATACAGGACCAGCCAGAACGGATATTTTACTTACTAAAACATCATAATTATGGTTTTATTCAATCTCTCATGCGAAAACTACTAACGAGCTACACGACTGTAAAGTCCGGCGATATAAATAATGGACAATATTAAAAAATAAGACGAATCAATACAAGATTAAATTGATCTCATGCTGGATTCAAACCTGCGTCGTCAACATACCGAGTTGACGCCACGACCGAGGACTCCCACCCGAACGAAATTTCGACTGTATTTATCTCTTTTTACTTTGTGTGGCCAAAGTAGACTTTACTCACTGTTAATAGCTACCATGAACATCGAATTTACAAAAAATCAGTACAGTTGAAATTCCGCTTGGTTCGGTCTAATCGGTCATGTCATGACATCACGTCATGTCGTTTAAGACGCAGGTTAGAATTTTGCTTCAGGGTGGAATATGGGTGGAATGCATAAAATAAAATGTTATTTAGCATTTTAAAGAAAATGCAAAGGCACGAATAACATAAAAGTATTGGATTGTGAAAATAAAAAAATATTTCATGGTCCCGAAACTAATGTCACTGAAACTCAATGCCTAATCCTGCCAAAAGTTTTTGAACACTTTCCATCTTATTAGGAAACATGGTCTAAGCTTAGTCTCAAGTGAAATAACATCACCCCCCCTAGAGAAATGCCACACGCTCACTTTTCCGCAGTCGTTTTCTACCGGAGGGAGACTCTGTAATAGGGTTGTGTGCATGGGTACCTCCGTCTTACCTATTTCTGCCGCAAAGCAGCAGTGCTTGCATTGCTGTGTTCCGGTTTGAAGGGTAAGATATGGCACTGAAATTACTGGGTACAGTGACTTTACATCTTAAGTCACAAGTTGGCAACGTACACTGTGGTTCTTGTGGGGGTTGCAGTTTTGCTGCGAATCCCACAGGAACCACTTGTATTATGGGTGACTGTTACCACTTACCATCAGGTGGGCAGTTTGCTTGTTTGCCAACTTAATTGCAATAAAAAAAAACAAATAATGTATGGAGATGACACTTTAGCTGCGGAAAAAATAGCGTGAGGTTGTCACAAGCTAATGTCAATTCCATACATATTTTCTGCGGAACGACTGCGGAAAAATTTGCGTGTGGCTTTTGTCTAAGGGGGTCAGGTCACGCTTTTATGATGTTCGCTTGCCGCTGCCATTGATTGTATCATGTTAGGTCACTACTTAGGTTAACTAATAAGTACAATTCAGAAGTTTAAATGGAAGAGTTCGTTTGTATTATAAACGAAATACTCACATGCTAGTGATCCGAACAGCGTGAAGACGCTCCCACTACGAGAGCGAGCGTCTCATGGATACCGGCACTGCCTGAGGACAAACACATTTATGTTTAGTAAAATTTAAGTTTATTTATTCGATCTCTACATCCAGGTCTCAACAACTTTCACAAACTGATAATGAATCAAAAACCAATTAATAAACGTCGTCGGTACAATTATAGTATTTTTGATACAGATTTCAAGTATTTTCGAACTAGCGAATACACAATCTCAATAACATTTCAAGGGCAGCCTTTCCATTTCCACAATACCATGTCCTTGGCCAACCCTCTCTCGGGGTCTTATTCAAAACGAGCACATTAAAGATGTCTGTATTTCCGAAACTCAATTTAGGAGCATAAAAAAAACCATTTTATTTATACGAACGAGGTAGACTTCAAAGGATGAATCTACAAAAAGCAAGACCTCTTTCGCAGACACAAAAGGAATATATTCAAAATCGCAAATCTTAAAGGGTGGTTTTTCATTTATATCAAACTAGCTTTAGCCCGCGGCTTCGCTCGCATTAAATTCGGGGTAACACCGAAGATTAAAAAAAAAATAAGGCAGGTATTTTTCGTTGGTAACAAAGAGTCTAGTACCGATTTTTAGCTTCCTACCTTGAAAACTGCAAAAAGTCCCATATAAAATTTCACCCCCTCTTTTAAGGGGTTGGGGGCAGATTTCCAAAAAAAAATGATGCACGATTTTTTTGTTTGTCACAAATAGTTCGCATACCAATTTTTAGCTTTCTACCTTGAAAATTGCGGAATGCTCCATACAAACTTCCACCCCCCATTTTAGGGAAGTGGGGGGTTAGAAAGAGACAAAAAGTAGCCTATGTCACTCTCCATCCGTTCAACTATCTCTATTTAAAAAATCACTTCAATCCGTCGCTCCGTTTTGCCGTGAAAGACGGACAAACAAACACACACACACACTTTCGCATTTATAATATTAGTATGGATATCTTTGTCCAATTTCAATGATCTTTTTGTCCTATTTGAACGATGATGCAATATTTGATGAAATTTCTTTTACAGTTGCCCATTCTTTGTTCTAGATTTTGCGTGGAATGAGAACCATAATTCCGACAATTAGCGGGAAGATAACCAGATCCTCAGTTGCTGAGGAGTCCAGGTAAAGCTCGCTTCCGTGGGTCGAGTTCCATGAGGTCAGTAGGCCTTGAACTAATTCCATTCGATCGACATTGAGATTGTGATTTATTGTACGCTTGACTTCCCACGTTGAAGCCAAATTTGACTCGTATCGTGCAGATTCTGAGTGAACCAAACACAGTGCTATTTAATTTTCTCAAGATACGGCCATCCAATTTGGCGCCAGTGTTGCTTAATAGACGTACGAGATATCACAATCCCAATGTCAATCGGTCGGAATTGATTTACGAGTAAGCCTACTGAGGGCCATTCATAAGTAACAGCAGAATCGAAATTGAACCGATGCGGTCGACCAATCGGAGCGCTTATATTGCCATTCAACTGTTCGATGACGTGATAATGTGGCGTTCTGATTGGTCGATCGCAACGGTTCAGTTTCGATTCGGTTGTAACTTATTAGTAGAATTGGGCTTCTGGTCCTGAGTAAACTAACACGTGTTTATTTACTTAAGTAGCACTCAATATGGAATACGTATCCAATTTGGTGACACTTTAAAACGCATACTGTTGATTCTCATATATAAATTATTACTAGCTTTCCGCTCGCAACTTCGCCTGCGTTATTTTTGTTTTACCGTGGGAATTTTATATTTTCCCCTAGGAAAAATTATTTTGTAGCCTATGTTACTCAGGGATAATGAAGCATTCTAATGGCGAAAGAATTTTTCAAATCGGTCCAGTCGTTTCGGAGCCTATTCAATACAAACATACAAAAATACAAATCAATCCTCTTTAGAATATTATATTGCATGGCTGCTGCATGTATGGTAAATGAGCTTTTATTCCTTATGAATTTGTGGATTTTATCAGTGATGCTTATCAAATGCATGTCCTCTAAATATGATGCTTATTAAATATGCCTTTTGTTACTTATGTTTATTAAAATTATGCCTTTTCATGGTTATGCCTGACATATTTCGGCCTTATAATATAATAATGCGTTATGAAATATGATACAAAGACGTGACGATTAAAGTTATAACATTATGCATTTCTAGTTTATGACAAAAAACGTAATGCGTTTCGATAGGTCACTAAATAGATTAGGCATGACGAATGGCACGAAATCCGGATTAATAAAAGAGCGAAGACCAGCCAGCCTTGCTAGAACGTTACTTTTGTACCTTTTACGTTACATTTTGACCGAGATTTTGACCCCTTTACGTTAGACCGGAGGGAGACTCTGTACCAGGGTCGTGTGCATGGGTACCTCCATCTTACCTGTTTCTGCCGCAAAGCAGCAGTGTTTGCATTGCTGTGTTCGGGTTTGAAGGGTACCGTGACTTAACATCTTAAGTCACAAGTTGGCAACGTACACTGTGGTTTATGTGGGGGTTGCAGTTTTGCTGCGAATCTCACAGGATCCACAGGTGACTGTTACCACTTACCATAAGGTGGGCAGTTAGCTTGTTTGCCAACTTAATTGCAATTAAAAAAAATTACGTTACACAGGTCAAAGCGGTACTTTTGTTACATTTTAGAATAATTAACTTTTAATAATAATGTTTTCCAAGTGGGATCGTAAAACTAGGTGAAACGGAACACTAGCGAAGGTCTCGTATTCTGTTCTGTGGCTTAAGCAATAATTTACAGTTTTATTATAGCATTTATCTTCTTTTATACCAACAGCTTCGATTAAGCCCACCCAACATGACAAAACATTCCAAGAAAGCTAAAATAATGATGGTGGAGTGGAAAATTGTATGTATTGCGTTAAATATAAATCCATACTGATATTATAAATGCGAATGTGTGTCTATCTGTCTCTAACCTCTTCACGCTTAAACCGCTAAAGCGGTTTAGATGATATTTGGTATAGAGATAGTTTTTGTCCCGGGAAAGGACAAAGGATAGTTTTATCGCAGAAATCATTCTTTAAGGGGATAAAAATAGGGGTTGAAGTTTTTATGGGGAATTAATAATTGCTGAACCGATTAAGATGTTTGGTATGGAGATAGTTTGAGTGATGGGGTAGGATATTTAAGCAGATTGGATAAAAAGTAACCCAAATTTCTCATTCCACTGGAAAAGCTGAGGAAAGGATACTGGCAACACTAGCGACGACTTTCGAAAGGCCTGAAATCAAACTTCGTGGCGTGACTTGAGGTATGCCTATGTCCAACAGTGGGCGGAAACAGCCAAATGATGAAAGCTGGCCATGTACCGGGAGTAACCCTGATAATTTAAAATAATAATAGCAAAATCACAGCGAATCACATCAGATCTCCGATCGCGTAGAACTTAGATACCAGCCCAATGATTGTAATAATGGGTTGCAACAATTACAAATCCACTTTCCAAATCGTTGAAACATGAGAAACATGAACTTATCTAATTGCAAAAAAAAGAGTCAATACTTATCACCCATCTGCAGAATAACGAGTCATTTTCTGGCTAGTTGTTCAAAATTAATGGCGGTGGGTACATCGGTATATGTTCACATAAATCATTCGTACTATTATTATCGTGCAATGCTAGAGGCAGTACAAACTCAATATTTGTGTTTTTTTTAATGAAATGTACAATTAGTCGCTTAAAATGCATAAATCTCTTTTCAATTTCAATTAATCATTTCTGCGTTTTTGCAGATATACGTTTGAAGGCTATCTCAAGAACTACACTTGGCACTCCTAACGGATTACGGAGAGGAACGCATGGCAGATACTTTGCGTTGTTTGTAGTCTCTGCGATCGAAAATACAGATCGCGAGACAGAAACGATTGCTCCAACAATGACAAGAGCCCGCCATGTGCGACTAATCCGCCGCTGGCCGCAATCCCATAATTGTATTACGCCGACGTGGCCGGAGCGTTGAGAGGCTGCCGCGCTACCTTCATGGTGTTTCGCCGACCGACTGTGCTGTGCGACTTAAAGTAAAGAAAACAAACAAAACGCGCGTCAAGTACACATTAATGTTTCCTACCATTATTGCATAATACATGGATTGTAGTGCAGTAAGGAGACTAGAAGTCAACAAAGAGTTAGCAGCAGATTTTCTATACGCTCTGGACTGACCAAGTGAAGTCCGCGATGGACGTTAAGGAGGGCAGCAGTGCAAGGAACGTGCCTTCAATCCATGCATGGTAACCACAACCATGCTGCCAAAAGTGAGAAGAATAGAAATAAAAATAAATCACGTCTATTGGCCCGTAAAAGTTGGGCGAAGGTGTATAAATACGTAATCCTATTAAATCGAGGACGAGCCTTTTTCCGTTGAATCCTCCACTACTGGAGAATGTTCTAATGAGAAAAAATCATTTTTTCCTGACTCGAGGAACAAAGACATCGCTGTAGTCATCGCTTCGTACCAAATAGAGCAATGGGACCTACCCTACCTCGGTAGGTCGGTGCAGTATATTAATCAGTGCAGTAAATACTGAAATTAATCATTGCAGTAAACACTCAAATTAATCATTGCAGTAAATACTCCTAATGAATGATGACGACATCACAATGTGATAATTAACCAACTACTATCAGTAAAAAGCAAAGATCAAGCATGGCAGTTTGACAACTTTAGTGCTTTCCATGGTACCAGATAACCATCATCACTTTTTGTGGTTATATCTATTATAGGTGGTGCTTTTCTTCAATAGTTGGTGCATCTAGCATAATTAAGTACCTACCATGATTGTATTTTGAGTGTTGATGTAACCAACCATTGAAGAGCCATTTATAAATAAATAACACGTTGATGCTAAAAATGTTAGTTACAAATCCGTGCTAATGTGGAACGCGCCTGTTGTCTCGGGGTTTTTCTCACACCGTGACGTAACGCGCTCCGATGGGCGTTACCTGCAGTCACGTCATACTGGGCATTATTTTAAACATTTTTAATACCTATATTTTTTTTATTGCAACTAAGTTGGCAAACAAGCAAACTGCCCTCCTGATGGTAAGTGGTAACAGTCAGCTATAATACATGTGGCTCCTGTGAGATTCGCAGCAAAACTGCAACCCCCACAAGAACCACAGTGTACGTTGCCAACTTGTGACGTCAGATGTAAAGTCACGGTACTCAGTAATTTCAATACCATATCGTACCCTTCAAACCGGAACACAACAATGCAAGCACTGCTGCTTTGCGGCAGAAATAGGTAAGACGGAGGTACCCAAGCACACGACCTTGGTTCAGTGTCTCCCTCCGGTAAATAGATTTTCAGTATTCTAATATTCACTTCTATAGTACAAACATATCTTTTTTAGGGTTCCGTACGTCCGAATAAAAAACGGAAGCCTTATAGGATCACTCGTGTGTCCGTCTGTCTGTCGGTCACAGTCAATTATCTCCCAATCTACTAGACCGATTAAGTTGAAATTTTGTACACATATCAATTTCTCTGACCCAAACGAAGAGGTGTGACGTGAAAATTTTGGGGGGAAGGTCAAAAATTTAAAAAAAATTGCATTGTGTGACATATCAAATGAAAGGTTTCGTGAAGATTTTAAATGTATTTTTTTTGTAATTTTAAAATAAATAGTTTTCAAGTTATTCAAGAAAATAGACGAAAATTGACCATTCCCCCTCCCTTATCTCCGAAACTACTGAACCTACTTTTCGTTTTCCTAAAATCTACTTATAGATTATAGGAAAACCTATAAGAAGTCCATGATATTAAAATAACATGGTAAATCACTCAATATTGTGCGTACCAACTTACATTTGCTTTGCAGGTGGAATGTGTGGGAGAACATATTTTTCACCTCCAATGTTAATTTATCTAGTCAATGGTACGGAACCCTTCGTGTGCGAGTCCGACTCGCACTTGGCCGGTTTTTTATAATTGCGATAAATGTCAAATTCCCTATTAATCAGTGCAGTAATACTCGAATTAATCACTGAAGTAAATACTCCAACTGTAAAGCAATATGGGCTTTGCTATGCTCGTGCGATGAATGTGATACTGGATAAACAGAATTTTTCAGAGGTGTCACACATAAGAAGCTAGCTAGTAGGTATGCGATACGTTACTTCTAGAAAAGAGTATTGCAGTGCTGCAGGAACGCATGGCATCAAATGAAACAATTACGGCAGTCACGCGAATGACAAATGGCTGTGCAAACTGAGCTATCGGCAATTTATTTGAAACCGGTTCCGAGAATGGAATACTTTAGGTTCGAGTTTCGTTCATCGTCGAAAATTCTACAGATCATTATGATGGACAAACATCCATATTTCCGAATGTTTAAACACTTTTCTCCCTAGTATTATTATTATTTTTTGTAGGGTTGATATTTAATAACACCCCTCTCTGCATTTTCTTTAAAAAAGCAAAATAAAATGAAAAATGAATAAATCAATACTGGAAAAAATCCGAGGCAAAGTTCTGATATTTTGCGTAAGTGGTTTTTTTCCGAGTTTGGTATTTTGCGTAAAGTTGGTACTTCGCGTAAATGGTTTTTTGCGTCGTATAGTTCCTGTTGTCTTCGACTCTAGGGCCTAGTCATCGCGTGGGTAGTGGAGTCGCAGCGTGGACCTTACCTAACACGAGAACACCGGGGGGTTTTAGTGGGTAGGCCTGGCACGGAGAGCCCCACACACGCTCGCCGTGTAGCCAACGGCGGGTACGGTGCGGTTACGCATTTCCCCCCGAAAAAAAGGGCCTAGAGTCATGAACTTTGGCAGGGACCAAGGTCTTATAGTACATATTAAGGAAAAAACCTGAAACCCGTAAATATGCACACAGTAAAGAACTTAATATAATATACTTGTTTAGATAAGTTTGTACGGAATCCTCGGCGCGCGAGTCCAACTTACACTTGGCCGATTTTTCACCTCAAGATCAACATGAAGAACACCATTAGTCTGCCGGTTGTGGATAAAAATGTCGAAAGATTCACCAAAATCGTGTCCTTAGTATTAAAAGTAAAATTAATAAATAATTTTGGACAAGGGTTTAAAAAACACATTTTTATCTCACCCGAGAAGAATTTCACTTCAGAACGGAGAAACGCCTATAACAAACAAACAATAGACAAACCGCGCAGACACCTTGGTGAAAACCTCTCGAGTTCTCGGCTCGTCGGTATCTCGTCTGAGCTGAGTCTTGTGCAACCCGGTCAGGAGGTTACCAGGGTTGCATAACTAGTGAGCATTTAATTATCAACGTTTTATCGAGTTCTACTTAACAGGTATTGATCACGGTCACTACCGACATCATAATACATGATGTAACGGAATATTTGCCGAACGCTTAGCGATGCATTTAGAACTGAACATTTTATTGCCGTTTGTTAAAATAGGTATGTGTGCTTTTCGTAATACTTCAATACGGAAACACGTTGGTGGTGTAGCGGAAATCAATGACGTGGTTTATAGATTATACTAATACAACGTTTAGTTAGAGAGTATCTCTTTATATTCAAAAACTAACTCTTGATTTATCATTTATCTAACAAATAAATCTATATATAAAATAAAACGTAATAAAATAATTTTTGTACTTGGACTACCTGCACACAACACACCAAAAGTTATTTCCTTCACAGCATTGGACTTAACAGTTTTCTTATACGACCATATTTCTATTTGTGCAAATATTATAGTATAATAACCATAAAATTGTATAGTGTTAACACAATGTTTATTGATCTGTATTATAACCTGTACGCTGTGTACAATTTTAGCTGTAGTGATTGCAGATATGGTGAACGTACGAAACAAACCCAGTAGATGGTTCTAGCACTGATTTATTTACAATTAAAGAGCATTTAAAATAAAGTTTCCAGAAATGCGGTGCGAAGCATATTAGCGACATTGTAATTAGTTAAATAAAAAATATTTATTGCTACTTTACATTGCGTGGGTCATTGCCATGCTGAATAACATTATTGTACGTACGGTGCTCCGTACAACTTGCCCACGAAGAATACAACAAAGGACATACATAAAATCATAAAAAAATACAAAATATTTTATTTAATAAAATAAAAATGCATATTTTTTTAATCCTGACTAAACGTCATTACCTAAATAAATTCTGTAGGCATGAAATATAATATTTACAATGATAACAATATACAAACATAAAGAAGAATTGGAAAGAGGAGAACCAATTTTCCTGGCAAGCAAGACTACTCGCTTAAAGTCGCTTATTGTTCCATTCACAATGTGTCAAATTTCGCGACAGTCTGTCTGAGTGCATTGTGGGAACATATTTCGAAACCACAGGTGCTAGGAAAAACGTCTCGGGTTCTTCTTGTTTGAATATGATAGAAGGCTTCAGCTTAATAGTGATTTTCTCTCGTTTTTAATAAACATGTTCAAAAATCACCTGCACGCAACTCTTTCAAATAATTTTCACACTTTCAGCCTTATTAATATATATTTTTTTCTCTTTGGATCATCCTTGCAGTTTTGATTATTAAGTCCATGTCCTCGGATTAGTTACCCCGTGTTTTCGCACATGTCGGCAGTATGTCAAAATAAGACGAAACACGGAACCACAAAACCAAGGATGATTCAAGGAGTACAATTTTTGTTAGGAGTACAATTCAACTCACAAAGATTGGCAATACAAATTGAAATTTTGCTTTGTAAAGCTTTGTCCATTAAAGAAAGCCATCTTATACTGGACGTGTCAACATTGTCGTTAACAGCGAGTTCGAAAAATCCGAAATCACACAATTCTTGAGCAGAGTCAACGTTCTCGTGTGGCACGTTCGTCTGGGCAGTTAAATCAATAGCCGACCGCAATTAATAGGCGTGCGGGCATCGAGTCTCCTCGAGCAATGACTCCGGGTCACAGCCGCCGCTAGCCGGCGGCGATACCACGAACCACCATTCATAAAGCGGCTGGCGTACAGTAATGACAGTAATGTTTAGACTTAGACTGAGCACCACAATTGAGGGAAGTCGGACTGCTCAATAATAAGTGACGATACAGACCTATGAAACGCCCACTTAAGTCATTATTATCTTTTTAATTTGTAATAACTGATGAAAGAATTCCTACTAATACTAAAGTGTTTCAAGGCCGAAATTACACGCTCTATCAATGAAATACCGCCATATTGCACAAATGTTATTGCAGATTTTGTCAAAGAGTTCATACACATGTGCCAGCAAAGATATGCGGTCATTTTGTTTCATACATCATTCCTAAATGGATACATTATAAACCAATAAATATTTCAATGCTTTGTTACAGAAAACATATTTTATTTAACCTTACAATCTTCCACTTTTATGAAACATCCTATAGTAAGTGAAAGAGTATGGGATGAGAGCATTAATTAAAAAACAGAGGAAGCTATAGAACTATGTTCGTTGGATATTATCAAGTACAAATGTAATGGTTTGTCTATTTCGATGAAACACGGGCGGAGCGACATTGGAAGAAAGTTGGCAAACATAAATCAAAACATAGGATGTATGTAATTCCACACTCCATTCTGGTCTTCACACAGACTTCTTACAAAATATATTTTTTTAGGGTTCCGTAGTAAACAAGGAACCCTTATAGTTTCGCCACGTCTGTCTGTCTGTCCGCGGTTTTACTCAGAAGCTATTAGTACTAGAAAGCTATGATTTGGTATGGGTATGTATATTAATCTTGCCAAAAAGTGGTAGAAAAAAATATTGAAAAAAAAAAAATTTTTTTAGACTAGCTCCCATACAAGTAAAGTGGGAGTAATTTTTTTCTGTTGTTCTGCTGTTGAATAGGTCTTTAAAAAATAATGCAAGGTTCAGAACCCAATTTTTCGATTAACCCGGCGCCAATGACGTGAAAATAATTACGAGACCGATGACACCGGGTCATCATGACCCAATTTTAATCTATAACTTTTACACGAAATTTAGGAAGTCACTTTAATTTTAATTACTGTTTATATCTAAAAAGAGTTCTTTACTTAGGTCGTAAAATAAAAATAATGCTTATAAATTTATAAATCAATTTTTTAAAGCTTTCTCGATAACACATGCAAAATCAACGTCAAAAACATAACATATTTTTTTTTGATATTTGGTAAATTATATTTAGTAGTAAAAGGAATCAATAATCTTACAGATTAAAAGGGAGATCAAACAAACTTTTTTTTAATTAAAATAATAAGGAATCAATCTTCTACTTTATCATTCAGAGCTGCTGCAGTTATTGCAGATTGTATTAAAATGCTCTGGGTTGACGTAAATGTCGTATGTTACATGACAAGTATAAGATGTTTTTTTGTCCTTTTTAGACGGACATTATTTGACATCTCTTGGGAGTTCCTCGTTGTTATTAGCCGAATGTATTATGTTCGCATTTATGCCCGATATATTCAATATAAGTGGTGGTCAATATAAAAATCCGAAGCAGTCTGCGACTCTTTATTGTCGTAATCTGACTCATCTAACAACGCCATAATACTCTCCGGGTCGTTGGATAGTTAACATTTTTATTAAAAAACCTAAAAATAAAAGGTATATTAAGTTATAACATCCAAAAAAGAAAAAATGTAAGTCATAAAATTGGCGGCGTGGCATTGAGAATACCAACGAGACGGGTAGAGGGGTGCTATATATCTCCAGCTACATAAAGATTCACAACACACGACTTGCGCAAAAATAAAATATATTCGTTAAAAATTGCTTCGGGTCAATATGACCCAGCGTCATTGTCGCCGGGTTAAAGGATCCGTTTAAAAAATGCAAAAAAAAAGTAAAAAGTGCAAATTTTTGTTAGATGTAAGTGCCCCCCCCCCCCCATCTGCTATACGGCTATATAAATGGACACGTGAAAAAAATTACAACAGTAGTTTATCTTGTTATTAAAACACTAATTTCACAAGTTCCACTTGAATCTTTATTATACTTCAATTATTGCGACCGGTTTCGATACATCATCGTCAGGCAATTCATTCATTCGTCATTGCCTGATAAAAATGTTAAATGCTTTTTTCAATAAAAATGTTAACTATCCAACGACCCGGAGAGTATTATGGCGTTGTTAGATGAGTCAGATTACGACAATAAAGAGTCGCAGACTGCTTCGGATTTTTATATTGACCACCACAATAACAAGATACCATGGAGTTCCATCAAGAAATTACAACACAAAGCTTTAACTAACAGTAGTTTATATAACGAAGTTTAAAGGAAAACTATCAGAGTTGAGTACTAAGTAGAAACTAAAAAGTCATAGACGACCAAGTTATAAAATGTACTCGGAAAAGTAAAATTTCATCGAAAATTAGTACTTACTGAATATTAATTTACGAACCACGTGAAGTTAAGGAAATATAACATCATTGCAGTTTTATTAATAAGAATAATGCCTAATTTAATAGCAACGCGTTGTGAGGTGTGAGTGTGAACTCAAAGTTGGCATTTGCAACTACGGAATCTTACACTGCGCGTGGCCCGACACGCACTTGGCCGGTTTTTAACTTATAACATCTCCACTCCATTCTGGTCTTCACGTAGACTTCTTACAAAATATCCTTTTTTAACTTATAACGTCTCTTTTGAAAGTCAAAAGAGTCATGAACGTCAAAAGATAATTATGTTCATGTTGTATCTCCAAAACAAGCGATTCCTCGGTTCCACAACTTACCTCGACTTATATAGTATTCCGCCGAACCATCGGACAATCTCATTTTATGTTTGCTTACACTAAGCCGGTTATCCGATAGATCTGTATATACTTTCTTAAGGTGGCCTTCAGAGAGTTGATTACAAAAATAGTGCTGCTATTCTCGTGTATGAAAGGAGGTCGGCCAATCTTTCAGAATAGTTTTCACTGTGTAAGAGACTTGATACTAAAAGTCTGATATTACAAAAAATTCAAAGGTCTTCAAATGAATTATTCTATTTTTAAGTTTACTATCAATAATTTTTAATGTGGTGCTATTTATTTTATGAAAATGTTTGCTACTTCTCAAAGTTTAAATTGCAATCGTCAAATAGATCAAAAGAAGTTGAGTGAGAAGTATTAATGAATTATTACAACAGCGTTGGAATGGAAAACACTAGGTTATTTTGACTTGACTCTTAATTTAGAAAATCTTTGCCGATTTTCTTTTCAACTATTATTCTAAACATGTTTACAATAATAGTAAATTCGGCAAATAGTTTGAAAAGAATTCGATCTTTTATATTGTAGACAAACAACAACACGTTTTGCTAGTATTATAAGTTTACATATACTAGCTGTGCCCTCGAACTACATATCGCTAATATTTCTTCACAAAAAAAAACTCTGGAGAGGGCCACCTTTATAGGGGTAGAAAAATAGCCCAACGAACGAACTCAGATCAAATATACACAAAAAAAAATCACAAAAATCGGACAAGCAGTGTCGGAGGAGTTCGATAACATACACTGTGACAAGAGATTTTTATATATTAGATAAGTAATATACAATAACCGTAACATAACTATTGCATAGTCAACACTTAATGATAAAATTGAAAACATTCAAATGATTAAATAAATCAAAATGAATAAATCTACATTAGAAGACTAATTCAAATGTTCTCAAAACATCTAATAGAAGCATGATAACAATGAAGTTGAATATCAGGATGCAACATAATCGCATTCCTACTCCGCAATTTATAAATCATTTCAAATCTGCGTGAAAAGTCGTAAGTAATACTATACGATACGTCTCTTTTTCATCACATTTGAATTGCGTGCAGTTGATTTGCCTACTATCAGAATCAGAGCACCATTAAAAAAGTTATTGGCTATGGTACACTCGCGAACCTGTCGTCGCTGACGGGGCGTGGGAATCTAAGCTTTTCTGCTAGTGAAATAGCATTTATTTTTGATCGCGGAGACCAAGTCTTCTGTATTTTAATGGGGCTGCAGAGCATCCCAGCAAACATGTTACAGAGTTAAGATACACCGGTGTCTCGGCAGCGAGCGGTGAATGTGCTTAGAATTGTTGTGATACGTACGACATAGCCAACCAACCAACCAAGTATTGCGTACATGCTACTTTAATAGCATTTTATGTTCCATGTCATTGTTTTTTATTGTTTGAATTTATGAATGTTACATAAAGACTTTTTGTGTCTATACATATAAACGGTTTATCAACTTAACTAACATTTTTCATATAGAAAATCTTTGACATCGCACAAATATCAACCGTTGTATCAGTACCATTTCTATGATGGAACCGTTTACTTATTTTGCTCTCTGTCGATATTTCAGTACCGTTTGTGAGTGAATAGAGACCCGTTTCTTTAAGAAACCTTGAAATTCGCCACGGTCATGTAATCGAGTTAACGGCGAATTGAATATGCGTAAGAATTTTATTCAAAGCAGTCAGTTGTTAATACAATTTTGATGAACATTGATATGGGCTTGACTATAATTACATCAAATATGAACAGAACGGACCTAATACAATTGGATTCGTTAATGTGTTTTTAAACAGCCAGTTCATATACCATTCGAGATACGTTCTTAATGAAAGATCCCATCCCGGCTCTTAACAAATAAGAAGTTGCAATAATGAAATCCAATTGTATTAACTGCATGTAGAGTAGAACAATAATAATCGTATATTACTTGACATTCATGGTTCAGCACACATCAGTGAATAGCCTACCAAAAATTGTACATTAAATAAGACAGCGATGTTGCGGACACCTCTGTGTGTTTGATTCGAGCTGAAGAGGATTCAGGTTAAGTTCACTTCAAAGCTTCACCTGAAATCCTCTTCGGACTTATCTTTGCTTATCATTAGGTGATATGAAGTCTAAGTGCTTCCCTCTTGTGTGTATAATAAAAAAACGTAAGTGATCCTTGTTGCATCTTTTTGACCATGTTAGAGCTATAGGAATCAACAGGTTGATATTTTTTTTATTTACGATAGGGGCGTCCTTCTATGGTATCCTTATTAAATTTGTTAATATAACGACAGAATAAGGTGAGATGATTGTTGCTTGCTAGCCAAGCGGACTCAGATACTAGCCAAACAAACTGAACAGAAAAATATTTATATCTGGAGGAAATGAATCTCGGGCCAGATCTCAGCAAAACGCTCTCAACCACTACCATATTTAAAAAGGAGATATTTTAAATAATTTGTGTACGCACACCAAATTGGAGTGCCCTAGCAGATGAGGGTTGTTAACAGATTGTAAACTATGACATGCAATAAAGAAATCGAATCACAAGACCATGGAGTAAAAGGAATAGTGATCGGTGATTTGCAAAAAAAAAACAACAATAATCGAACCATTTGCAACGCAAACATCGCTATGTGATCGCCCCAGTTATATTTTTGGCAAACGCTAGTTTCGTGAAAGTCACGACAAAAAGTAAACAACCTAATTTTAAGCTGATTACTTGCAAATGACTTTGAATTTGCTTTAGTTCCAAGCGTCTGAGCTGAGTCGCTGAGAATGTTCACGTTATGAAAATTCACTACCATAAACCTTTGATGAGAATGCATCGTTTATATTACCGATTTGTAGTTTTTCCCACTTTATACAAATTAGCATAAGGCAATTTTATACAACCTAGCTAGGTGGGCAACAAAGACTCTTGATGAAGGGATTATAAGATATTGATTGCATTGGAAGATAGCTTGTGGACGCTTGCTTTCAACAGAAGAGGTCACCCGCGCGTTTCCAACCCACGTCAGATATCAGGACTAAGCACACTGACAAGGTGCCCAATGAGCTCAAAGCGTCACGTCCCATAAATTGGTTTTGGCAGTAGGTTCCTCTCAGAAATTGAGTTTAAACGCTATATTATTTATTTCCAAGTTAGGGACATACACTATTATCAATGAGTAGTTATACTGTAGGAACACAACCAAAGGGTGTTTTTGAAGTAACTCTTAAGTCTAGTTAGTATTGCAGTCAAATGCAAAGCGCGACGTCCCATAAATTGGTTTTGGCAGTAGGTTCCTCTCAGAAATTGAGTTTAAACGCTATAATAAGGTTATTTTTTAATTATGACCAAAATTTTGTGTGCTTGTTCAGACAAGCAAACTGAACAACTTTCACTATGGGACCAACTTCGAAATCGCAAAAAAAAATCAGCTGTTCCATACGAATGTTCAACATTCACTGAACCTAAATGTATAGAACAGCTGATTTTTTTTGCGATTTCGAAGTTGGTCCCATAGTGAAAGTTGTTCAGTTTGCTTGTCTGAACAAGCACACAAAATTTTTGTCATAATTAAAAAATAAACTTGTATTATTTATTTCCAAGTTAGGGACATATTCTATTATTAATGAGTAAATATGTATTAGCAAAACTTGGACTTCCAAAAAATAACGCCTGATATTGATACCATTCATTATTAACATTAATATTGTAATTCCGGAACCAAACTCATATAAATTTAAATAGTTATAACGCAGATAAATGGGAATCGGAATCATGATAAAGTAGGTATATTAAAAAGAAAGTAGCATCAACCAAATAATCTTATCTTAGTCTTAAGTCCGCCTCCCTGGTCTAGTGGTCGAGATCACCACCAAGGGAGCTAAATCATCAATTGTTGAGGACACCAGGAAAGCTTGCTTGCATTTTCGGCCTTATTAAGTCACTTGCCATCAAATAAAATGAATGAATGTCAAGTACGAGTATGTCATCATCATCATCACAACTCATATACACGTCCCCACTGAGAGTCTCGAGCCCACCCCAAGTTAGGCCTGTAGTCAACCACGCTGGTCTAATGCCGGTTGGTCGACTTCACATACACCTTTGAATTCCTTCGCAAATGTATGCAGGTTGCCTAACGATGTTTTCATTCACCGTATGAGCGTTGGATAAATGTACTTACCTATAAAATTCGAAAAACGAAAAACACATTGGTACGTAGCAGGATTGAATCGCGGACCTCCCGATTAGGCCTTGTCGAGTCCACAGAGCCACCGACGCGTCATTTCACGAGTATGTACTAAAAAGAAACTTTAGTCACTACAAAGGAAGCGACTGAAATTTAAATTGCTGTTGTCTGATGCAAAAATCAGCTCCTTTTTCATGGAGTACGCTGGAAATCTAGTAGCGACAGCCCGATCCTGTTCCGGCGCCTGCCAGGATCCGCAGACCTCGCACGCTCGCGGCGAATAGAAAGTGGAACAAGGCTGATATCGATATCGATAATATCGATATTTTTAAATAGCATCGAATAATATATTAATATCGTCCTATAATTATCGAATAAAAAACATCGATAATCGTCGTTTTTGTATTCCTGTAAATTCTGTAAGAATTCCAGTCCGGTACAAATATATTATTGCTAGAACATTAAGTAAACTTCTGTCACTTTTGTTTTCTAATGGCCAATTTCACCAACCTTGTCTTACACTTAGGTGGCATGCTGTCACATTCTTTTCATTAAAGACAAAAAGTGACAGCAGTGATATGCTTTGCTAACTCGTCTTAGGAGTTTCCTAAGCTAGGATGAGGTTGGTCAAATTGGTTATAAGACGACTTTGTAACAGTTTTATTACCTATATTCTGTAATCACTATAGATTTATTGATTTTCCAATTTATTTAGCGTTTTCACTGGTAGTCAAAAATGGACGTTGCCGTTTTTATGTTTGCTTTATTCTGAACCAATTATCAAGAATGCTGAATAAAATTTGGCTACGTAGTTATTAACAGTGAATAAAGTCTACTTTGGCTTAACAAAGTATAAAAGAGATGAAAAGAGAATATAGTTGAAATTACTTCAACTATATTCTCTTTTTTCTTCGCAAAAACACGGTATGTTGAAGACGGAGGTTCGATCACTGCTCAAAACAAAGATTTACTTTAAGTGATTTTTTTTTAAATATAATGATCTTAATTTTCTAAAAAAATGTCGACATATCGATATATTCGACCCAAGTTCCATTGCCAACACGAACGGGCTGATAGCTATAACCCAATTCCTACACTTCCGGAAGTAGCTCGGCTTACAAAAGCCGCGGTGAAGCGTGCTTCCACAATCGGTTAGTTTGTTTTATTACTAGAGCCGGTTACGAAAAAAGAAAATGCAAGGATGCCGCGTCCGATTACATATTTCGTGTATAATGTGCTGTATACATGTACTAATGAGGATGGACCGTTCTGTAGAGGAGTTTCCAAAATAGCTTTGCAAAAAAAGTGACAGTGACAGTTAAATTGTTACAAATGATGAAGCTAACATTACATTCGCATAACTATTCACAAAATTATTTCCATTTCGAGTCAAGTAGTCCGTCTCGGTTGTGCTCGGAAGTGGCCGCTTACTTGTTGTGAGTTTAAATCCAGGTGCGCCCAACTTTGTTTTAAGCAAAAATGTTTACTTGTGCTAGATGTAATAATCATCAGCGGAGCGGGCGCGAGAGGTTGACCCTCTCGCCGCACCGCTCCGGCGCAGGCGGTTGGGTAGGAGGAGGCGCGCGTTCCTGGACGCGCGCCACCAACTCCCCTAAGCAAGCTGGGGATGAAATGGCCCGGCCGGCCGACAACCGGTCGGGAGACACTTTTCTACCCCTGGCCTGCCCGTCTGGGGGGTCGAATTATTGCACTTGTCGACCCCCCCGTAGAGGTAAGTCCTGGCGCTTGCGTCAGGCCTACAATCCAGGGGGCGCACTCGGGGAATGGCTAACGCCGATCCCGAGTGTGTCTCTACGGAGGTAGAAGTTGCTCTGGAGGGTGGTTTAGCCAGGTATGGGGTTACCCAGGTAACCCGAGTCCAATGGCATATCCTTGGGGCGGCTTTGTCAGCTTTCAGCCCCTTGTTGAATCGTAAAGAGATTCCCCCGCCTCAAAAAAAAAAAAAAAAAAAAAAAGATGTAATAATCATGCGTCTGATGGTGCTGTATGCTGCATATGCAAGCGCCGATTTGATTTTCCGTGCGTGAGAATTTATCGTAAATTAGGAGACAGGAAAAACACCTGGAAATGTCCCGACCGACTAGTAGGAGTGGAACATTAACGCCAAAAGGTCCACATGAACCGACTTCTCCGTTGCATGTGGAAAATATAGAAATTAATATTTGACTGCTAAATTGATATTTGACGAGCATGTGGAAAATATAGTAAATAGAGCCTCAAAAGCACTCCGTTTCGTCATTAGATCATGTGCTAATTAATTTCAGCAACATCAAACCAATTAAGGCGCTATGCTGTTCCTTCGTACGCAGTATCCTTGAATATGCTTCTGAAATATGGAATCCCACGTATAACATTTATATTAATAGAATAGAGAGCATTTAGAAAATAGAGTTCCTCAAATATCTGCAATATAAATCTAAGCATTTTCTTCCAAATTACTAAGCTAGGTGCAAAAAATACAATTTTCCCACTTCATATGCGTTTGGAACATTGCTGACGTTACTTATATTATTAAAATTATAAATAACTGTATAGATTCACCTCAGCTACTCGGTGAAATTAATTTCAACATCCCTACAAAGCATTTGCGTAATTATCGCCCCATTTACATTCCTAAGTCCAACAGTAACTACAGAAAAAACACATTTTTTCTGCAGAGCTGGTAGACTATTGAACGAATTTTACATGATTTGTATCCTTCGGTCGATATATTTAATATGAAGCCTGCGACTGTGAGGCAGATGGTGGCCGACTCTTATTTTAATTTTAATTAAATTCTATAAGCGTTATATATGTATGTAGTACTCAGCATCTAGTGAAAAGCGTTGTTGTGTGTTTTTTCTACTGTTTATCTGTGAAAACTTTTAAATGGCTTATATAAATATATACTGGTACCCATGTAATTTTTGATAGCTGTAGGTTTTCCTGTTAAAATAAATAAATAAATAACTAGGAAACGGGTTTGTTTCTTTTGTTTCACTGGCCTACACACATGACGTCACAGATGCTGTGGCGATAAGACCTCGGATAATGCTCAACCTGCTTGATAAATACGACAAAAACAGCATTACTTCGTAAACAATTCAGCACAAAAAATACTAAATAACCAAAGAAAGGTCTTTAAAAAATTAATTTAAAATCTAATTAATCCATCCACGTCAAGATTAGTCCGATAAGATCGTAGATTTCCTCACACGAGCAACATGCAAGCCCGTTAGTTGGTGCAGCAAAAAATAGCTGCAAATTGGTCGGCGGGTTAAAATATTCGATGACATGTTGTCGATTAAAACTGAATACCGGTCACTGTACAGAATATTAGATGAGGCTGCAGAAACAAACGACACGTGGACTAACAGTCCACGAGTCCACGTGTCGTTTCGTGCTGCGGGGGATAAGCAAAGTTTCGCATTACGAAGGTTTAATTTTAGTTGGAAATTGTATGTTTTTATATTACCAAGTGAACTGCTTATCTGAAAATCTAGTAATGCAAGCAGACACATAGCCTACGCCTATTCAAGTCCACGCCGCCATCACAAAAACTCTCACAGTGCACTGCACTAAGCGCTGGCGACATTATTCTCGCTGGTCAGCCCCCCTAGCACGTCCACCAAAACCCGATATGATAAAGCGGTTTATCGCGGTGAACTGTCAAAATACAATAGGGTTTCGTCGTATTTTGACAGTTCACCGCGATAAACCGCTTTATCATATCGTGTTTTGGTGGACGTGCTACTGGGGCTGGTACGCAACTTTACGTTATTTGGCGGCAGACTAGTACAGTAAGATATCAACACTTATAGTTGAGATGCCAAACGCCCGTTAGGAATAAAATATTCATCGTAACTGAGAAACAGTTAGAAAAGTCTGTGTGTACGTACAGTGTACAGTGTCTCCGAGTGAATCATTGGTCATTGGTCGAGCGCAAGCTTCAGCAGTGACGATAAATGACGACAGTTAAGGCGAGTGTTTTTCTTACTTTTTAATTTCAAGTCTAAGGCGCCGGGTTTGAGTGTGCCTTTTTTTGTTTAGTGGCTAGTCCAGTAACCTAGGTGAGGTTTGCCTCACTAAAACCTTCCTAGTGCCTTCCATTTTATTGAGGACTATTCGGATCCTACTCCGATATTATTTCGCCATTTCAGTGGCTTGGCCACGGAGCGCAACCTGTAGTTTTAGTGTTCAGGCAAGAGCGAAGTTAGCTACACCATATACCTATTAGGATTGCGGAATCTTGTTAGTTTTAACTTTGCTAGTAATCAATAATTGCTTCAGGTTGGTTGGTTATTCGAGATCCAGTAGCTCCAATTTACCGATGGACCTCTTAGAATATATTTTAGCCTACCTTAGGTAGACTGACGCTCCAGACGCGTGAGCAGTGGTATCGCGTTGTGGACCCTACGCCCTAATGGGCAGGGACAACACCGGGGGGTTTTAGTGGGTAGGGGGAGAGCCCCACACACGCCCGCCGTCTAGCCAACGGCGGGTACGGTGCAGGCAGTCACACATTTCCCCCCGAGCAAAAAAAGGTAGACTGGCGCTGGTCCCCAGCATGACTACACTAGCTCACATAATACCTGCCAGCAGTAAGTTGCTTAATCTTCAAATCAACAACTGTGTCACCGTTGTGCTGACGAGAGGTGAAAATCAATTTTATCGCCGTTCAATTTGCAATTCAATTATTTGTTACGCACGGTAATGTGGAATTCATAATTAATTTTACATATAAATAAATCATGCTGAGTAGGAAGTTAATGTCGGGCTTGTTAAAATTTCAAAAAACTATGTCATTTTAGAAGCGGGCTTCCGCCCGCGAATTTCGTCAGCGAAATCCAAAGTGTCCTATATTTTTAATTCAGATTATAATATTTTTTGAGACAATCCTAACTATCCTTTCAATCAAACATATAACTGAGAAGCAATACTGCTTCTTTTTTATAATTATAATGTGTCATTTATAATAAGAAAAAAAGGAACTTATGTATTATGTCATGATCCTAGTTGATCGAATAAATGAATTTGAAAAGCAAGCAAGTGCTATAGTTCTTACTAGAGGTGACATTTCGATGAGATTTAATATAAAAAAGTATCAATGTATTAAAAGTTATTTTCAAATCTCTACAGATTAGATAGACGTTAAAATTATTTACGAGTATCAATCGAATAACAAATATCGACATGGCCCAAAAAGACCACTCTTATTCTGAAACATGCGATTTCGTATTATCAAAGCACGTCTTACTTTAATAAATTTAAAAAATCGTTAATTGCATCTTTGCTGTGTCTCCTTATGTATATAGCATTGGTTTTATTATTCTGATTTGTTTAGCGTGGCGCAATGTGGTATAAATATAATGTTCTTCATTGTTCTAGTCATTAAAAAAATATTATCGAAAGCAGGAGTATCGAAAGAAGTAAATAGAATCGAAGTACACAAAGCTTATACAACGGCCCTATAAAAGGAAGAGATAAATTGCGAAGTTTTGCGCATTTTGAAATACAATGCCAAAGGTGTAACGCCATAGAACAACAAGAAACACTACGAGACGATAACGAGAGCTCAGAATATGAAAATGAAAGATAAAACTACATCATCATCCATCCAATAGTACCAAAATAGTTTAGTATTAGAAAATGGTTGCGCCCACGAATCACATTCGTATGCGAGATTATGGTCGGGCGATAATGAAATAGATCCCGCCACGGTGGTCAAGTGTACAAGTGACAGGCGCTACGACCTTGCCGCGCGACTTGTTATCCGATTCCTGAACGCCGCTAATGCCGGCTTAGGGCAGCCGAGTGTCCGCTGGGACCGAAGGGCAAATTGGATTGATACTATCATTGTTCGGCAATCATCGAATCGTGTAGTGTGTGGCTCGAAATATTTGGTAAGGTAATCAGCTACTTTGGAGAATGCCGGCGCACGCATACTAGGAACCCTAACTAGAGATCAACATTTAAGGATATAGTCTTCTAGGAGACTATACTAATTTCTTCTAAATTGGAACAGACAGCAAGTCACAACGAATCTTGGTACTTTCTGAACTTCTGAAGAATACTTGTAAGTGCAAATGCAGCGTCCAGAGGCCCAATTCTGCTAATAAGTTACAGCTTAATCGAAACTGAACCGTTGCGATCGACCAATCAGAACGACAGATTATCACGTCATCGAACAGTTGCATGGCAATATACGCGCTACGATTGGTCGATCGCAACGGTTTAGTTTCGATTCGGCTGCAACTTATTAGCAGAATTGGGCCTCTGGTAGCTGTTTGTTCTCGCTGAAAAGATAAGGTTTATCATTAGTAGTCGGAGCAGGAAGAATCCGTTCGAATAAGCGGGTTATTCACCAACTCGACACGAGAGACTGGACACACGTGTGCCTGAATCTCAAAATTAGTATCACTTATTATTTCGTCATCTGGACACGCTTAAATTATGATGCGTGTCCAGATGGTGAAACTTAATTAAATCACTTTTATGTTTTCGCCAACTGGACACACGTCCGCATTTTACCCGAAACCATGACAAAGTACAGTCGTGCAGATGAATATGTTATGTCACAATCATCATTGGCCACTAAACATCTCACTGTTGGGCATGGGATATTTTGTAGCTATGTCATTGCAAAATTATTCACCGCTTTACATTCATTTTTTTTTAAGTTAAATTAATTATTATTTAAGGTAAAAGGTATTTTGTAACATTTGTGTGTAATGCTGTAAGTAATGTTTTTATAATATTACTAGCATAGCTAGTCCCGTTCTAAGAACGGGAATAATTTTTTTCTCCTGATTTACAGCATGACTTTATTTTTGAAAAATTCATAATTTGTAGCTTGTTAATTATGTGTTCAATTTGATTCTAACAAACACTCATTAAACCGAAAATCCTCCATATGTCACGACCAAAACATCAACTACTCGCATACATCTGTATTTCCTTTTACTCCCATTTTTCAGTTTTCAAATCGTTTTTGAAGGGTTAAAGGGTAGATGTGTGGGTTTCCCATAGCCTGGTCAATAACTAGACCATTTGGACGAGCTCTACCACAATAAGCCCTCATCATATCTTCCATCCTTAATAAGCAATTTACAGAAGACCCGCTTCGAAAAAGTCTGGATTTGCCTCCAGGACTCGGGTGCACAGGTTAGACCAGTGGTGGGCAAACTTTTTTAATGGTGGGACACAAAGTTTAAGAAATTCTAGAGGAGGGCCATAATTATAGAAAAAATGCATTTTGTGTTAAAGCTTTTCATTCATCATCATCATCATCAGCATTAATTTTTAATTAGTCAGTTGGTGTCAAGCCAATAAAATCTTACATCTCAATTAAGAAAAGGGAGCTGTTACGAGTCCCAATTTTAAAACACTTCTTCTTCACTGAGCAACATATTTGAATTTCTTTTAATGAATTGCAAAAGATACCCATTATGAAAGCAAAATAACAGAGCATTCATTTATAATATATTTTGACCTCGAGACCCCCCATATGACGCCCATAATAGTGGCGGTTTTTGTTTGTAGTTGAAATGTAAAGCTTTTGCCCTAAGAATAGTACACCATGAGAAATCCCTAATATTAACCAAAACCTTACAAACCGTTTATATTCTGAAAAATATTTTAAACTTCATAATTCTCTGCAAACTAAGCCAGAAACAACAATAATAATGTCTCACAAGCCTGTATTAATGTAACGATAAAATTACTGCTTATATTAAGAACAGTAAATATTGATCTGTCACAGTCATGGGTGCATTCTCTTAAAAGGAGTCAATCATTCATGGCCATTACCATCCATGGTGAATTAGGTCTAGCATCGCTCAATATGACCATCCCAAATTTCGTGTGAACTAAAACTAACATGAAAGTTTTATGACACGGAATTTTACATGTACTTTATTGTAACAACATACCAGTCTCGTTAGTATTCTTTCTTTTAATGCTGGTATTACATTTAGTTATTTTGGACTCTCTGTTGGAAGAAGACCTAATAAGTAATAACTAATGTTAGGTATTATCACAGGGGTTATTTTTCCATCAGGAACCAAATTTTGTATGCTTGTTTAGACAAGCAAAATGAACAACTTTTACTATGGGACCAAACTCGAAATCGCGAAAAAAAATCAGCTGTTCCATACATTTAAGGATGTTGAATATTTGTATGGAACAGCAGATTTTTTTTTTGCGATTTCGACATTGGTCCCATAGTAAAAGATCTTAATTTTGCTTGTCTAGGCAAGTACACAAAATTTGGCTCCTGCTGGAAAAATAACCCAGTATACAGTGTGTTTCTGC
This sequence comes from Schoenobius gigantellus, assembly GCA_963935595.1. Classification (NCBI taxonomy): domain Eukaryota; kingdom Metazoa; phylum Arthropoda; class Insecta; order Lepidoptera; family Crambidae; genus Schoenobius; species Schoenobius gigantellus. The sequence goes on from OZ012541.1 coordinate 52,275,332, forward strand.
ATCAAGTGCACATAAGTCAGGGGGCAAAAGGGCGATATATTACTGATAAAAAAATCCCACGTTATTGTATTTTTAGGGGTCATTTAATTTTTTTACCCTCCATTGGAAAACCTGACGTGCATAAACCTTAGATCATTTAACCTATGGATGCGGTACGCAACAAATCGCAGTGTACATTTTTCTGCCACTTTTTGCGGGAGGCGAGGTAAACACGCACGCACACTACAAAAATGTAGAATACACTTACAGAGACGTTGTCATTATGTTTACGAACACACACTATGAAAATATTACCCTACATTGAAGAAACACGCACACATCGACAAATTAACGTGTATCTACGCAATCGCCCCACCACAAAGAATGAATGTCCCTAGTATGTGACACAAATAATGAGTAACTATTTGGGTCGTGAGTGAATGATTGAAATGTTACAATAAATTGTATTTTTATTACTATACCCTGTTCGGCTAGAGTTGATAAAAATACAATGAAGACAGGGTTTCTTAAATTAGTACAAAGCGAGGCCCGCTTATTATTATTAAAATGCTTTAATTAGTTTTTTGTGTCAAATACAGCAATTTCACTTGCTGTTTAGCTGATCGACTGAAATAAATATATATTTTCTAGCTCTCTGCTCACGACTTTGTCCGCGTTGGTTTCTGATTTTAAGTTTGACGTGTCTGTGCGTGTGTGTGTGTGTCTGTGGCATCGTAGCTCCCGAGCGGATGAACGGATTTTGATTTTGTTTTTTTTGTTTGAAATTTGAATTAGTCGGGAGTGTTCTTAGCTATGTTTGCTGACTATCGATCCAAGATGGCACGCCGCCACAAAATGGTGGATTACGTATTTTTTAACAACTCTCTTAATATGGGTATCAAATGAAAAGGCTTGACTGGAAGAATACCACACACTATGACAAATGTAACTGGTTTATTTACATTAAAATACGTCAAGTAATTAGTCATGGTCAAAGTAAAATAAAGGTACCATTAGAAGTCAGTAAACAAATAACAGAACGACACTCCGGAGTGCAATCAAAACAATGACTAGTGTGACTTGACTTGTTTAGAGTAAGTAGAGTAAGTATATTGTATAGAAAAAGTTTTTTTTTAAATCTTTAATCAAAGCAAAGTTGAAGCAAAATAATAAGTAATATTTTCTTGATTTTTTTTTGTTCAATTAAATTCCACTTGAATTTCTATTTTAATCTTATATCTGGTTATATTAAACAATAAACAAACTCCAACAAAATAAATAAAAATATGAATTAGCATCATTCACTCAGGTTGTCCCAGCACTAAGCAAATACCCGTGTCACAGATAATATAATGCCCGTGTATTGTGTTGAGCTACCATCGTACCATTGTATTTTTCTATCGTAACGGCATAAAAAATAATTCAAAATTGTAAACAAATGAAACACAGTAATGTATATTTTATACTAACATGTGATAGGAAACGCCATAATCTCGAAGATTTGAGTAGCTGGATCGCCTTTTGCAAGAGGAAACTGCACAATTAACCATTTTTTGGAGCTCTTAGTGCGACACGAAAACGACACCAAATGGCAGCGGCCGCGCGTCAACTAGTTTTATATAACGTGTATGGTCATATGGTCAGCGTAAATTGGCAGAGGGGTTCGCCCAGCCTTGCCGTCTCCCGTATGAATGCTCTAAGGCATAAACCGTTATAACTCTTAAATGAATAGACAAATATCAATGAAATAAATGCCAGATCAATAGTCAAAACATCAATTTTGTCTATATAAAATAAAATAAATCCCTTATAAAAATACAAAAAAATGTGGGATTTTTTATCACTAAAATTACCCCCTTTTGCCCCCTGCTTCGTATGTGCACTTGATGCAGAAACACACTGTTATATTTATTATTACTTAATACCTTGGTATTTTTCACACCTGATAAAAATATGAAGGAGTGAGAGCACCAAATGAACCCTAAACACATACAAATTAGCTACCTATCCTACCAAAATGTTTTGAAGCACAAAAACTGAGCTCAGATGGTAGTGGTGATGGATGATAGAGGAAGGTAGCCTGATGGAGAAGCTGAAATTTTTCTGCCACTGACAAAAGTGAGCAGAAAAATTTCAGTCCTACCTGAGAATTGAACCAGACTAATGCAGATTTGAACAACAAAGTCTCAAATGCTATTTAACTACTGATCTAGACAACATATTTGTCAAAAACTATGCCCAGTTTCATACGATAAAATTAACTAACAAGCTGTCAAGTCTAATGCTTACTATGAATTGAGTTGCTATAGCTAAATCAACTTATCACTGTGTTAGTTGACACACCTGTCAAATTTATTTCAAAATTATTAAGGAAAGACCCATTTTGGGTTTCCAAAATACATAATAAAACAAAAGATATGATTTCAGCAATGTCACTGTGTCTAAAAATATTTCTCACAAGAAATCAAATTATTAAAGATAAGTAAATTTTGGCTAACCAACGTTCCGGAAACTCAAATTGATTTGACACTGTTGCTAAAATGACATGGATGTTAGTTGAGCAATATATTGATCAGCCTTTCAGAAACTGGAAGAATCTTATTTCAAATAAACATGTGATACTTACTAATAATAAAAATGAGTTTATTTAATTGGCCTCATTCAAAGCAAGTCTTATACCTAGTTAACAATTTTAACCTAATATACAAGAAAAAAATCCTTTTATCATATTAAGTACGTGGTATGAAGTAGAAGAATGAACTGTGATACAACTTCCAGTTCCTAGCTTATGGAACTAACCAAAAACGGGATGTTGTACATTTCATTAGAAAAAATAACAGTTACCGCAATGCTCACATGAAAGCATAGAGGTTGTACTAAACTATTGAGCACTACATCAAACTAATGTTTAGGTTCAATTACACTCAGTAAATGTAAGAATCACAAAAACCTGATGCATTTCCCCAACCGAGCCTGTTGGAAATTCTGGTCTGTTCAAAACTAGGTAAATGAATATTCATAAAAATTTGTCATTTTTTTTGTATCAACAAACATTTTTCTTGCTAGCAATAAACTTTTCATGTTACAAACTCTTGTTTAAGTAAAATAGTAATATTGACAAAAAAAACTATCTAACCTATTGTTTTACTAAATGTATCTGAGCAAGACTGTACCAGAGTTGTTTGCACAAAGCAGCAGTGCTTGCATTTCTGTAGGGTTGAAGATCTAAGTAAAGGCCGTTCAGAAACATTTCGTTTTCACATTCGGAAAAAAGAAAGAAACATTCATATTTACCTGATAGAGAAAGAGAATGTTTCTGAACAACAAAATTTATCGGCTCCCCAACAGGGGTTAAAATTCGCACATGTCAGTGGAGATTCACTTGACAGATTATTTTTAAGGGGCTCCGTGAATCATTCCATCACCCTCGGTTTCACTTTGGTTTCAGAAGGGCGTAGGGTAACAAACACATGTTGAATGCTCCCCTGACCTGACTGTATTTAAGAATTAGTGCAATATGATTGTTTTATTAATTTTCTCACTTTCTATTGAATGCTTTTTATACACAAACATCCACATTAAATATTTAGTACTAGTGGGCCCGGCAGACATTGTTCTGCCCGGTGACAGTGCCACCTACCAGGTCCGATTGAACATATGTAAACCTTCCCTATACTTACTCAAATATAAACACAGAAAATTTCATAAGAATTGTTCGAGCCATTTCCGAGTTTTTGCGAGTCTAAGACACTGTGATTCATTTCTATATATAGGATTCTTTAATAGGGATAAAATTTTAATCTTACTTTATTTTATGACTACCTATTCCTATTACAATACCATCGTAATTGAAGGTCAATATTGGAGAAAAATTTGATTTTACAAGTACACATGAAAAATGAGAGACAACATAGTAACATTTTGTGACAAACTTGAAGAAAAAGCAGAGGTTTAAATGGAATGTTTTGACAAATTTGATAAACCACTCTCTTGGCCGACTATACAAAGTACTAGAGAATGTGGTAATAAATTATGCATATCATGTAAAAAGAGCTGCTTGGGTAGTTTTAGCTTCATAGCACATTTTAGTCTCTCTGTCACAAAACATTCAAAGTCTGGTATCTATTAGAGGAGGCTAAAACTATACAATATTATGTAGTTAATGTCTTCCTTCTTTTCATTAATAGATGCCATTATACAATTCAAAGTTGAGAGTCTTAACAACTTTGTTAAATTTAGATTAGTGGCAAATATTACATAGAAGAGTTGCCAACCGTCCTGTTTTCCCAGGACATGTCCTAGTTTTTGTAGTGTCCTGGGATGTCCTGAATAGTTTCGAAGCAGCGTCCTGGGATATTTAATTTTAAAATTCGCAATTTTATGATACTGATACTGAAGGAAATTGCTGGGGTTGAAAAGTATAGTAAAAATTAATGTTTGTAGTTAATATTAGAATTTATTTGATACTTAACTAACCTTAGTTTAAAAAAATGTTACAAACTAAAGTGCTTGCTTTATATTTTTAACCGACTTCAAAAAAGGAGGAGGTTCTCAATCCGATGCGTAAATTTTTTTTTGTGTGTATTTTATGCGATTACATGGCCAGTTGTGGACCAAAATTCTTTTTGTATTCGATAGAGTATACTCCAAGATTGTCCCATGGTCACTAAAGTTGGGATCTGATGATGGGATCCTCTAAAAATCGAGCAAAACCCTTAAATTTTTAGGTGTGTCCAACATGTTTTGTGTATACATATGTTACGCGATTACTCCGCCAATTGTTGACCGATTTTGAAAATTCTTTTGGTATTCAATAGAGTATACTCCTGGGGTAGTCCCAAGGTAACCAAAGTCAGGATCTGATGATGGGATTCCATGAAAATCGAGGGAAACCCTAATTTAATACCAATATTAGGGTTTCTTTCACTAAAAAGTTTAAAATAAAAATTAAAAAAAAAAATGAAAACCGACTTCAAAAACACTGAAAATTTAAAAATAATATAAGAATAGGTACAGACAACATTACACCTCTATATTGAAGTCTGTGACAAATTTTAAGACTTTCTAAGTGATCATCATTTGGCACCGACTTCAATATAGAAGTGTGATGTTGTCTGTACCTATTCTTATATAATTTTTAACTTTTTAGTGTTTTTGAAGTCAGTTTTTGATAACTAGTTTTCAATTCGTATAATTTTATTCAAATACTTTTATTAAAATATATGATTGTTTTAATATCTTGAATTTCAATTCACCTATTTTCACAAGATATTATTAATTTAACTATTGCAACTCTATTACTGCATCCTGTTTTGACACTGAATTGTCCTGGTTTTTCCAACTTCAAATCCTAGTTTTTTAAATTTCGGGTTGGCAACTCTACTGATAGATGTGACAGACAAGAGTCACTACAACACAGAAACCCGATGCCCTTTCTAAAGCTCATTATGCATTAATTAGTGCAGGATACTGTACATACCGTATTACAAATCAATTTTACAGTTTCTTATATAATTTTTAACTTTTTAGTGTTTTTGAAGTCAGTTTTTGATAACTAGTTTTCAATTCGTATAATTTTATTCAAATACTTTTATTAAAATATATGATTGTTTTAATATCTTGAATTTCAATTCACCTATTTTCACAAGATATTATTAATTTAACTATTGCAACTCTATTACTGCGTCCTGTTTTGACACTGAATTGTCCTGGTTTTTCCAACTTCAAATCCTAGTTTTTAAAATTTCGGGTTGGCAACTCTACTGATAGATGTGACAGACAAGAGTCACTACAAAACAGAAACCCGATTCCCTTTCTAAAGCTCATTATGCATTAATTAGTGCAGGATACTGTACATACCGTATTACAAATCAATTTTACAGATTCTTATATAATTTTTAACTTTTTAGTGTTTTTGAAGTCAGTTTTTGATAACTAGTTTTCAATTCGTATAATTTAATTCAAATACTTTTATTAAAATATATGATTGTTTTAATATCTTGAATTTCAATTCACCTATTTTCACAAGATATTATTAATTTAACTATTGCAACTCTATTACTGCGTCCTGTTTTGACACTGAATTGTCCTAGTTTTTCCAACTTCAAATCCTAGTTTTTTAAATTTCGGGTTGGCAACCCTACTGATAGATGTGACAGACAAGAGTCACTACAAAACAGAAACCCGATTCCCTTTCTAAAGCTCATTATTATGCATTAATTAGTGCAGGATACTGTACATACCGTATTACAAATCAATTTTACAGTAAAAAACAAATGCTTAAAAATTAAGGTTATTGTTGAGGTATTGACTGAAGTTGTTTATGAAAATGCATCGAGATCAAGCACCAAAAATAATACCATAACCTATCTCGATTAAAGTGCAAGTTTTTATGAAGCTATAAGAATGATACCACCATAAAAATAAATGATTTGAATATATCAGCTAATATAGGTAACTGTTCATTAGTGTGTGAACCTGTGTGGAGGATTTAAAAGGAATGTAGAAGGTTGAAAAGAAACGTAAGATAGGTAGGTATGTTATCAAAATCTGTTCAAATATCGTGTAATCTTCCGTTATCTTGGGAACGAGCAAAGTCAACCTGGCTCAGGCGGGTCGACACATCACGCAACCGCACGGCATTCGTGTTCGTGTCAAAAACCTGCTTAGCAAAGCAAGAGGAACATAACCACCGGTTTCAATGAAATGAATAACTCACCTAATTTCCAGAACTATTCGATAAACAGCAAAACCGTAATCCAATAGATATTATTGACCACTTATCCTAATAATTTATAGCACAACAAACATCTTTACTTCAAAACACAGAATGAAGTCACCACAGAATACACAAATTTTCACAAAATAAAATTGTTATTTCGCTTTTATAACAAAATCACTCCGAAACACTGAATTAAGGGAAACTGATAAATTTTTCAACACAATAATTCAACTACTGAACAACACGTCCTCATAAACTGAACCATCAGCCATCACTGAACTGAGTAAAATGTTGCTAACTTGCCAAGCCACTTGCCTGCCAATGTTGCCATCGCCATAATTTAAAGTGGCGAAGGAAGAAACTCGCTCTGCGTTATCGCGTCACATTCAAATCACGTGTAATGTGATTCATTCGCCGTTGCTGGTTTGTGATATCAAAGCTTTTTTCATTTCCCTGTATATCTGTACCTATCTTAATATATAAAATTCTCGTGTCACAGTGTTTGTAACCAAACTCCTTCGAAACGGCTTGAGACATTTTTTGTGTATATTCGGTAGGTTAGAAAATAGGTCGTAAAATGAACATAATAAAAAAAAAAAAATAAATACAAGAAAAAAATTTCGTCTCGGGCGGGACTCAAACCCGCGTTTCCAACAAACCAACCACTGGACCATTGGTAACTGGGCCATCGAGTAGGTGGGTCAGGCCGGGGTGCGATGTCAGACAACCTCCTTGTGGTGCACCCTGGGCAACCCGGCAGATTCTCTGCCGCGGGCGAATAGTCTGACGAGAGAACCCTCCATAGAGGGGGGGTGTGGGATGGCCAGGTTTAACCCCGCGGGCCACTTCGTGTGGCCACCCGCTTCATGCGGGGAAGGGCGAAGTCCCCTCTTCTTATTTTAAGAAGAGGTGTGGCTTTCGCCGGAAGCCTGATTTGGGCGGCTACCTTGAAGGTAGCAGAGTGGAGGCGACTTCTCGCCACGGCGCTTCGCGTCTGCCGGGGGTTACCCTGAGCTTCGGCTCACCCGCGCGGCGGTGGATCCAGTGGGATCTGCCGTCGGGCAACCCGTTACCCGCATTGAGCGGGCCGGGGGCCCGGCGCACTGAGCGTCGGGTCGCGTGGAAGACAACCACAATAAAAAACCAGTCCCGGGGTGTAGAGCGGCGCAGAACCGCTCCACAAAGTAGCAGAGCCAGGAGGAGAGTCCGGCTACGGACATGTCACAGGCAGGGGGTCAGCGGGAATAAGGCCTGGCTGTTGTCCCCTTCCCCTTGTCTTGTGACGGACGGAGGAGCTGCTGGGGGGGTTTTTAGTGGGTAGGCCCGGGCCGTGTACGGTCTGGGGAGTCCCACATATCCTCGTGGTTTGGCTCGACCACGAGGAATGCGTAAATGCATTTTCCCCCCTCCCAAAAAAAAAAAAAAAAAAAAAAAAAAAAAAAAAAAAAAAAAAAAAGGTGGGTCAGGCCGGGGGTGCGATGTCAGACAACCTCCTTGCGGTGCACCCTGGGCAACCCGGCAGATTTTCTGCCGCGTGCTAATAGTCTGACGAGAGGACCCACATAGAGGGGGGGTGTGGGATGGCCAGGTTTAACCCGGCGGGCCACTTCGTTTGGCCACCCGCTTCATGCGGTGAAGGGCGAAGTCCCCTCTTCTTATGTTAAGAAGAGGTGTGGCTTTCGCCGGAAGCCTGATTTGGGCGGCTACCTTGAAGGTAGCAGAGTGGAGGCGACTTCTTGCCACGGCGCTTCGCGCCTGCCGGGGGTTTTCTTGAGCTTCAGCTCACCCGCGCGGCGGTGGATCCAGTAGGATCTGCCGTCGGGCAACCCGTTACCCGCACTGAGCGGGCCGGGGACCCGGCGTACTCAGCGTCGGGCCACGTGGAAGACAACCACAATAAAAAACCAGTCCCGGGGTGTAGAGCGGCGCAGAACCGCTCCACAAAGTAGTAGAGCCAGGAGGAGAGTCCGGCTACGGACATGTCACAGGCAGGGGGTCAGCGGGAATAAGGCCTGGCTGTTGTCCCCTTCCCTTTGTCTTGTGACGGATGGAGGAGCTGCTGGGGGGGTTTTTAGTGGGTAGGCCCGCGCCGTGTACGGTCTGGGGAGTCCCACATATCCTCGTGGTTTGGCTCGACCACGAGGAATGCGAAAATGCATTTTCCCCCCTCCCAAAAAAAAAAAAAAGGTGGGTCAGGCCGGGGGTGCGATGTCAGACAACCTCCTTGTGGTGCAACCTGGGCAACCCGGCAGATTCTCTGCCGCGGGCTAATAGTCTGACGAGAGGACTCCATGGAGGGGAGGCGTGGGATGGCCGGGTTCAACCTGGCGGGCCACTTCGTGTGGCCACCCACTTTATGCGGCGAAGGGGGAAGTCCCCTCTTCTTGTCTTAAGGTTCGGTCAGATAGCGGGCGGGGCGGGACGGCGACGGGGCGTCGGCGCGATATAAGCAGTTGTAATGTATGAGTTATTATGAACGACGTCACACAGCGCCGTCCCGCCCGGGCTACGTTCCAAAACATCACCCGGAGTGAGTAGGTGGTGGGGGGAGAGTGGCCGGTTAGTGTGGTCGGAGTGTTGGTTGTTTTAGAACGGCAAGAGTGTTGTCTGCTTTGTTTACATAACCAAATATACAAAAATAAGAAAATATATAATTCATCGGCGCGTCCGTTCGCTTTAATGCATGGATTACATTCCTCTGTTTCATCTACGAAAATGCTAAAACTAACAGAATATGAATTCTGTGAAATCGCGGCCTAACCTAGCTTCAGCGGAAATGAAGGCCAATTTTACAATCGTGTCACCTACGATACCTATAGTCTTTGGAATTTAAAATTAACTTAGTGTCGACGTTACGAAGCGCATCCTCGCTCTCCGAGATGCACAAATTGTGTGTGAATATGAAATCTTTGTAATCACAATCACACACAACTTTAAAATCCACACAATTTCCCGCCAAATCCAATCGAGTGAAATTACACCTTGCTATATTATGCGGGTGAGATTCTACTCGATCGAGTGCACTCCGTAGCGTTTTAGGACACGCCACTCCAACACTCTCGAGTGCACCCGAAATGTTTTAGGACATACTTCGGGTGACCGAGTGCACTCGGATGATGTTTTGGAACGTAGCCCTGGCGTGCCACGTCCCGCCGAGGACCCGCCCGGCGGCAATACAAAAACAGTGCCTTAAAGTCATTTATTTGGGAATCTATATGAAGGGAGCTTAATCAAAATGGTAAGTTATATTATGGATCATTTATTCGATTATTATTAAAGTAAGTAACAAACATTTTTCGAACTTCGAATGCAGCGTTGGGACATCGCTGATTTGTTGATCTTATTGAAGTAAGCGCTCTTGATATGTCCGACGGTGTTTCATCATTGGGTACAAAAGAATAGGAATCACCCCTAACTTTTAGGTAATTATGAAGACAACAGACTGCTTTGACAATTTGTATGGCAGTATCAACACCGGTTTCTATCGGTCTGTGAAAGATTCGGTATTTTTGCACCAATATACCAAAAACTGTTTTCAACAACTCGCCTGGCTCGACAAAGTCGGTAATTAAAACTTTTCTTTCTATTATCCCGTATAACAGTTGCTCTAGGAAAAGGCCGCATTAAATATTCCTTTAAAGCAAAACCTTCATCTCCAATTAATACATGAGGTGTGGTTGGTGACAGAGGTGAGGCGATTCTTATCGCCATGGTGCTTTGCACCTGCTGGGGATTTTCCCTGAGCTCCGGCTCATCCGCGCGGCGGTGGATCCAGTGGGGTCTGTCGTCAACCCGTTACCCACACTGAGCGGGCCGGGGGTTCAGCGCACTGAGTGTCGGACCACGTGGAAGACAACCACAATAAAAAACCAACCGGGGTGTAGAGCGGCGCAATTCTGTGCCGCTCCACAAAGTAGCTGAGCCAGATGGAGAGTCCGGGAATAAGGCCTGGCTGTTGTCCCCTTCCCCCTGTCTTGTGACGGACGGAGGAGCTGCTGGGGGGGTTTTAGTGGGTAGGCCTAGGCCGTGTACGGTCTGGGGAGTCCCACATATCCTCGTGGTTTGGCTCGACCACGAGGAATGCGTAAATGCATTTTCCCCCCTCCCAAAAAAAAACAAAAAAAAGGTGGGTCAGGCCGACAATTTTGTCACATAGTGACATAAAATGTTACATAGAATATATGTAACAATAACATAAACGTTACATAAAAACGTTACCTATAATTGTAAAGCTGGTAACTCATTACCAGATGTTTATAAAAAAAAACAAAATATAATAAGGTACCAATCACTTTATTATTTACAATTAATTTTTGATATCACTAAGTATAATGAAGAAAATACATTATTATTTTTTAACTTAATATTTTAAAACAGCTTAAGTTTTATACAGCATAAAAAGGTAGGTTAAGCAAGTCAGTCAAGCTTAAGATCTAATGTAGTCGTATTTCAGTTTTATACCTCCACGTGTTTTTGTAACACTTATATTTTTTCACCCCCTTGTTCACGAATAGTAACTTCTGTAGACAAAAAGAAGGATAGAACGATCTCACTAAGTACCAAAAACTACTAAAAATATACATATAGGTGTAGTAGGCGCCACTTCAAGCATTTTGATCTTTGGACAGCTCTCATGCGGCTCGTAATAGCGGCGGTTTTAGTAGTGAACATGCATAGCATGATGTGGTGCTGACTGTACCTTCGTGATACAAACAATCGAACAAAGAACTGCAAAACATAAAAAACATGAAAAATCACAGCAATCATGTTTTTTGAAGCTCCCGCCAATTTTGATTTATTGCCTAAAAATCAAAATAATATCCTCTGTTATTTTAATGCCAATAAATATTATTCTTTCTTGTGTTAGATGTTTCTGATGTAAACTAAGCTTTAGGTAATATTATATGTAACATGACATAAATTTATAAGTAACGTGATACATAAGCATAAGCGTTACATTGTCGTTACATAAACACAGTAGTTTGCTCTGAAAACCATCAAAATTTAAGGATATCTTACTTAGGGTACGTTTGAAAACGAGTAATATTTACTCGGGGAAGAGTGAATTTCACCCGATAGCGTTCGAGAACCACCCGAGTGAAACCGAGGGTAACCGACCAATTACTCCGCTCGTATTTCTAAACGCATTAGTGAAGAGTAATTTTCGCCTGACAGGAGTGAATTTCTCACGGCCCCCAGGCTACGTTCCAAAATATCATCCGGAGTGAGTAGGTGGTGGGGGGAGAGTGGCCGGTTAGGGTGGTCGGAGTGTTGGTTGTTTTAGAACGGCAAGTGTTGTCTGCTTTGTTTACATAACCAAATATACAAAAATAAGAAAATATATAATTCATCGGCGCGTCCGTTCGCTTTAATGCATGGATTACATTCCTCTGTTTCATCTAGGAAAATGTGAAAACCAACAGAGTATGAATTCTGTTAAATCGCGGCCTAACCTAGCTTCAGCGGAAATAAAGGCCAATTTTACAATCGTGTCACTTACAATACCTATAGTCTTTGGAATTTAAAATTAACTTATTGTCGACGTTACGAAGCGCATCCTCGCTCTCCGAAATGCACAAATTGTGTGTGAATATGAAATCTTTGTAATCACAATCACACACAACTTTAAAATCCACACAATTTCCCGCCAAATCCAATCGAGTGAAATTACACTTGCTATATTATGCGGGTGAGATTCTACTCGATCGAGTGCACTCCGTAGCGTTTTAGGACACGTCACTCCAACACTCTCGAGTGCACCCGAAATGTTTTAGGACATACTTCGGGTGACCGAGTGCACTGGGCTACGTTCCAAAACATCACCCGAGTGCACTCGTTCACCCGAACTATGTCCTAAAACATTTCGGGTGCACTCGAGAGTGTTGGAGTGGTGTGTCCTAAAACGCTACGGAGTGCACTCGATCGAGTAGAACATGAAGGAATCAGTAGAATCTCACCCGCATAATATAGCAAGGTGTAATTTCCTACTCACTCCGGGTGATGTTTTGGAACGTAGCCCTGGGGTGATGTTTTGGAACGTAGCCGGTCAGCGTTAAATTTTACCTGACATTGACAGTTGACTTCTGTGATCTGTGGCTACCTTAGATAAAGAATGAATAGATAGGACGTGACCGTATACCCGTAAGGGACAGACATAGATGACGTCATAACTGCCTAAAGTAGATGGGTATACCAGTGTTGCTTTAAGTTTTACCCTACTTTATGTTTATAGTGGCTTTTACCACTATAAACATAAAGTAGGGTTGATTGATCTACGTATTTTTTTTGAGACATTTTAATGAGCGCCCCTCGCTCAATAATATGTCTCACAAATAAAAGTGGGAGGAAGTTGCGATTTTTTTTATTGAATTCTTCATTCAACCTTCGCCGCAGTCTAAAGTTATTTACACTTTTAAATAAAACTACACTTTTCGGATTTACTCGAGTATATTTCGTTTTAAAACATTTTACTATTATTTATTTAAGCTATTATGTAAACATCTTTACAAATATAAGAAAAAATATTTGGAATCATCATCATCATCCACACGCGTCCACTGTTGGACATAGGCCTCTCCAAGTGCTCGCCACTGAGCACGATCCGCGACCACTCGCTTCGAGCTTTTGCCAGCTAGGTACCTTGCGAAGATCGTCGCTCGATTAAGAATACAGCGGGCAATAATCATTGTTTTTTCTTTATCTCTGCAGTTTATTTAGAATCCAATATTTACACATTAACTAAATATTTGTGAAGATTTAGAAAATGTATAATATTAAATTTTAAATAAACATTTTCTAAAATTAGATTTCAATAGCACCGTTATTGTCATCGAATAAAGGACTTCGGCTTACAGAGATAAAATTCACTACAATACAGGTAAAAATTCACTTGGGCTGGGTAAGTTCAAGAATTGAACTACTGATACCGCACTCAATATGGTGCTAAAAGCCCAAAGTTGGTAAGCTCACAATGTGGAAAAAAGATCTGGCAAAGAACGCAAGATGCCGATGTAGATAGCTGGTTATTCTTAGTTGCCCGTGTTGCCACCCCCAACCTCGCCCCCGCTGGCGGCAACTTGGAAATAGCGCAGGACAAGACCAATTTGTAGATCTCTGAAGAAGATTATGTTCTGTCAAGTACCTATATAATTAATTAGAAATTAGAAACACCTGTTCGGTGCATAGAGCTATACATATCTACATCCTATGTGTTCTTGTTAAATATTCAGACAAAGTAGAGATATGACTTATTTCATTTGGATTAAGCCAGATTACTAGCTATGGCACAAAATTGCTAATAAATTACAAACATTTTCTAGAGGCTGTCTACTTCTCGCCACTCACCAGCTGTTTTTGGGTGTGGTAAACACGTATTTCCTTAAAGGTTCAGAATACTTTCTTTTGTCAACTCCTAAAAATCTTTTCAGAAAATCTCTATTGGTTCCTCCTACAGTATCTAAAATGTCCAACTACTAATTCTGCATCATTAACTTACACTTCAAATCACTTTACACATTTTCAAGTGTGACTACTTTTTTTCCCAATCGTCTAAGCGATTGACGCACTGGCCGTAGTTTTTTATTTGATGACCTCGCTGATTGTTTCAAACCCAGCATTTGAAGCCGCATTTTTCTCTTTCGGGGCGTATTCAAATTTGAACCGAAATCCAACACCGATGCGTCCTGAAACAATATGTATACAGGTTAAAAATAAAAGCAGGTTCTAATTATACAACATTAAAAATATTAATTAATAAATTTTTAAACTGTATCTGTACTAATGGTCAGACTTGTTATATTAATAGAAAATGACCAAAATCAAACCATTAATAATATGTTTGGCCATATCAAAATAGTAGAAAAGGATTTGGTACCTACCCTACCCATGTTAATCCAAAACTGTAAAATAAATTTCGAAATCCCCCATAAAAATAGTTGGGTTTGTGAAAAATAAATTTAGGTTTTGGCTTGATAGGGTATGTACCTTGTAGATATAATATGTATAAGTTACTGACCTGTAAAAAAAGTTTAGGAATGGCACCACTCCTAAGAAAAGTGCCTTTTTTGTTTTTCTGAATCCACTGTTACACTGTTGTTCAAAATGCTCAGAACACATTCGGCTATGCTTGGTTGGCTGCCAATTCAATCGACCAGTAGCTTTAACCCAACTGTTTTCGAGTAGTTATCTCCGAAGGAAATCTGTTAAATACAGACAAACAAGCAAATGGAATGTCTCACTTCAAAAGAATTACCTTTGTTATCTAAAATGCTCAAAATTTTATACTTAAATATGTCAATATTAATGTAACACAGAAACTAATATGTGAGTTCCCTTTCACGTAACAAATTACCTACGAATCAAGGAAAAATAGTCGTAGCGTAACTGGTATCATTATAACCCGGCAAAATGTTATACGCGTTGGCTGTATACGTGGCCATATTGTATGGCGACATTCCTAGCTTGTTAGGTTAACAGTAACCTTACTACTTAGTTTGAAATTTCATGTTTAATCCCGTAGTATGATTGAGAACCATAGTAGAAGGATAAAATATTGCAATATAACTTGTATTTATAATTTAAAAAATAGTTTTGGCGCTTTTTATTGACACAATTTAGGTCTTACCTGTAAAAGGTTATATTTTCCTGTTTTCTAGCGCTATCACTATTACAAACTAAAACGGAGCAGTGCACCATGATTTAAATGTTCAAATAGTTCACAATTACACTAATTAAAGTGTTAAAGAATTACACAGTAAGCTATAACTCACAGAACAAATTTCTTCCACGTATTTGTTTAGCACCAGACGCTGGTGATAAACAATCCCCACTACCAGTTTCACCTATATACGGTAACAAGGACAAAAAAAAAATGATGCCATCTTCTTCTTTCCTTTGGCAATGTGTATAAGTTTATCTCTTTTCCTCATGTTTGACGGCTTTTATAGCCCATCTATTTTATTCTATATCTATGGTGGCTACTGATTTCGTTTTTAAGTCGAAGTTAGAGTTTACAAATGTTAAGTAAAACTTTGCGTAGTTGTAAAATAAAGCAAGTTCGCATTGCAAAACACAAGAAGTTTTAATGAATACACAGACGGCTAGTTCAATAGTTTATTGAACAACAAATGCACTACACAATTCAATAACTATTCACTTACTTTTTACAATAATTTACTATATTTTAGTCCAACAGACATCATCTCCATAAGTAAGTAAAAGACAAGTAAGTATTTTGGGGTTCACACATACATTTCCGGAAAAGGGCGCGAGACTAATAACGGCGGGCTTAGTTGAGCGCCCAAGAGGAAAACTCTACCAAGCGCGCCAGTTTTATACCTCTTGTAGTGCGCGGAGGAAGACGCCGGCCGGCGCGTATTCGCTACAAAGTCTTTATTTTCGTTTTTAACTGACAGAACCCGTTTGAAAACTCGTGTAGTGCGAAAAACACTCGCTAGCGTTTGAAAACCAGTTCAACTTCTCTTTCTCGCAATATGTCTATCCTTTTCTTTTTTACCGAGTGAAAACCTCACGGGTTTTCGAACGACCCCTTAAATGAAGGTGATACGATTACTAATGCCTACAAGTATAGTGATATCAAAAATGATGATAGAAATCTCGGGTACTTACCTTTATATTCTTCAAAACAACCTCCGTAACGACGTTACCACGCACACGCACACTGAAAAATACTGATAAATAAAAAAATATGGTGGTTAGTGTTTTGACATTTCCATGACAGTGTGCGGTGGTGTTGCCACCTTCGAAAAACTACATTACCAAACGGTTAGTTTAACAATAAACTGCTTAATTTCGTTACATAAAACATAAAATTGGTACCAATAAAACTCTTTTTTAACCGACTTCAAAAAAAGGAGGAGGTTCTCAATTCGATGCGTATGTTTTTTTTTGTGTGTATGTTATGCGATTACGCCGCCAGTTGTGGACCGATTTTCAAAATTCTTTTTGTGTTCGATAGAGTATACTCCAAGGGTGGTCCCATGGTCACCAAAGTCAGGATCTGATGATGGAGTCCTATGAAAATCGAGGAAAGCCATTAAATTTTAAGGTGTTTCTAACGTGTTTTGTGTGTATGTTACGCGATTACTCCGCCAATTGTGGACCGATTTTCAATTTTTTTTTTGTATTCGATAGAGTATACTCCTAAGGTGGTCCCAAGGTCACCATAGTCAGGATTTGATGATGGGATCCCATGAAAATCGAGGGAAACTAATTAAATAACAGCTCACCGAAGGTGAGCTGGTATTTAATTAGGGTTTCTTTCACTATAAAGATTTCATTCACTAAAAAGTTAAAAATAAAAAATATTTTACAAAAAATAAAAACCGACTTCAAAAACACTGAAAAGTTAAAAATAATATAAGAATAGGTCGGTGCCAAATTTTAAGACTAGGAGATCATCGTTTGGCACCGATTTCAATATAGAAGTGTGATGTCTGTACCTATTCTTATATTATTTTTAACTTTTCAGTGTTTTTGAAGTCGGTTTTTATTTTTTGTAAAATATTTTTTTAAACTATGAAATGTAGGATGATTATAATGAAGATATGGTTAAATAATTAGCTAATTTCATGGTGGTTTTTTTTTTTTTTTTTTTTTATGGATGGCCCGGCAAATGACCTCCTCCCGCCTGATGTTAAGCGGTGAAAGAGGCCCAAATGAGTTGACAGATAGAGTAGGGACGACATCCACTCTCCTACCTGACCGCCCCTTGCCGGCCCAAAAGATGCTTTTTCACGCCTCTTTTGAAGGAACCCATGTTGTAGGATGGAGGAAACACGTGCGCAGGTAGAGAATTCCAAGTGTGGGATGAACGACAGAAGAAGGAATCTTGGAATTTCTTGGTACGGTGTGAAAAGGAGGACACAGTGTACGGATGACTCCGAAGGCCCTTACGCGTGTTTCTGTTAAGGAATGGAGAGGGAGGGATAAGGTTAAAGAGCTCCTCAGAGCATTCCCCATGGAACATTCGGTAAAAGGCGCTAAGAGAGGCGATGTCACGACGAAGTTGTAGAGGCTCGAGGGTGTTAGTTGCCTCTACATCGCCAATTATGCGAATAGCGCGACGCTGCAATCTGTCCAGAGCATCGAGGAGGTACTGAGCGGAGCCGTCCCAAAGGTGCGAGCAATATTCCACGCAAGACCTAACCTGAGTTTTATACAACAAGCATAGTTGGTCCGGCGCAAAATACCTACGCACCTTGTTCAGGACACCGAGTTTCCGTGAAGCAGTAGTTATGACGGATTCGATGTAGTCTCTGGGGTTCAGATCGCAGCGAATGTTCATTCCGAGCAAGGTGATGTTGCTCTGTGTGTGAAGGGTTGTGCCCTGAAGAGAAGGAAGGGGGAGGAAAGGTGACCTTTTCGCCGAGAACACGCACACCTGTGTTTTCTTAGCATTGAACTCAACAAGATTGTTGGAGCCCCATTCGGAGACGAGGTCCAGCGTCCTGTTGAGCTCGATGATAAGATTCTGCCTTTCCCTACCAATATCACCACGAGCAGCCCCCGAGGCCCCGTGATATCCCCCATGCACTGTACTGTCGTCTGCATAGCAATGTATAGCTCCCAAGGAAAGCATATCATTGATATGCAGAAGAAACAATGTGGGGGATAGAACGGAGCCTTGCGGAACACCAGCGTTCACTGCCACGAACCGCGAAGCGCAGCCGTCAACGACAACGCGAATTCGTACAGAACTGCGCGGGTAATCCGTATGCCGGAAGCTTGGAAAGAAGAGCCTTGTGCCAGACTCTATCAAAAGCTTTGGCGATGTCGAGACTAATAGCCACCGATTCGCCGCGTTTATCGATAGATTCACCCCATTTGTGCAAAAGGAACGCTAGAAGGTCACCTGTTGACCGTTTAGGACGAAACCCATACTGTCGGTCATTAAGTAACGAGTGACCTTCCAGGTAACGGATCAGCTGTGTATTAAGGATCCTCTCCATGATTTTACACAAAATGGAAGTGACGGCTATAGGGCGATAGTTAGCCGGATCAGAACGATCTCCCTTTTTGGGAACCGGCTGGACATTGGCCTCTTTCCAAGATTTCGGCACACAACCAGCAGAGAACGACAGACGGTATAGACGCGTAAGGACCGGAGTCAACTCCGCTGCACACTTCTTAAGAACAATCGCAGGAATGCCGTCTGGTCCACTTGCTTTTCGAGTATCGATCGACTGGAGCTCCGCCCGCACATCACGCTGTCTGATACGGATATCGGGCATGGTGCTGCCACAATGGGACAGTTTCGGAGGTTGTGTACCACAGTCATCGACACGGGAATGAGCCGCAAAGAGTTTTGCCAGGAGGTCGGCTTTCTCCTGCGGCTGATGAGCAATTTGGCCAGGCGCCAAAAAGAACGGCTACCCGTAGGGTGCGATAGCAGTTCCTGGCCCACTTGTGCAATGCGCTGAGCATCCGCTCTAATGTAAGCCCTCTTACATAACTTGGTGGCATTATTGTAGGCTGTTTTCAGTAGGCTTGTATTGGGATCCTTAGATGCTCGGCCTCTGATCCAAGCGCGGTAAGCCAGCTGTTTGTTTTCAACAGCAGAGGCGCACTCGCGATTGAACCAGAGGTTACGTCTGCCTCTACTGACGAGATTGGAATGCGGAATATAATATTCCATTCCTAGTATGATCTCGTCAGCAACAGAGGTAGCGCAGGAGTCCGGATCCATCCTATTGAAACAGCGCTGCCACCAAGGAACAGATGCGTAATAATCCCGCATACCGTCCCAATCTGCTGACGCATAGTGCCACAGACGGCGTGCTGCAACCACAGGCGACGGTCGTGACGCCTGAGGCACTGAGACGGATACCAGGCAGTGATCCGAAGATCCTAGTGGAGCTCGAACCACCACCTGATATCCGTCAGGGCGATTTGTCAACAGAAGGTCCAATAAAGAGGGCGCTTGACCGATAATATCTGGTACCCTGGTGTTCTGGGTGACCAATTGTGTCAGGTCGTGCGTGAGAGCGAATGCGTGGGCAGTCCTACCCGCATGGTCAGTTTTAGAGGAACTTAACCACAACTCGTGGTGAGCATTGAAGTCCCCTAAAAACACCAGCTCGGCGGAAGGAAATCGCTCCTGGGCGTCATCTGCCACCCGACTTAGATGTTCAAAAAGTCGAGTTGTCTCCAAGTCACCACGATGGGAACGGTAGACGCAGACGTAGACACGGCAATGAGTGCCAAAATCGACGTGTACCGCAAGGAAGGAAAAGGAAGGTTCCTCCAAACAGCGCAGGCGACGACAGCAAACGTCCGCCCGGACGAACAAGCAAACACCAGCCTTCGCCTTGAAGGACTCCTCAAGAGCGTAGCCGGGGTAATTAAGGTAGCTTGTATCGGCCGGGCAGATAATTTGCGTCTCCGTCAAAAACAGCATTGCTGGACGGGCTGTCTCGAGATGGTGGTGGACAGCTAAGAGGTTAGAGTGGAGCCCGCGGATGTTAGCGAGCCCCACCTCGAATAATGGTGTTTTGGTGGGATAATGCACCGCTGTACGATCAGTCTTAATATTTTGCGCTGCCATAATTATTGGAGTGAGAGGCGTGAAACTGAGGTGTCCTTGCTGCGCTTCGCATAGTTAATGTGTGTAGGCCTGTTTCGCCAGGGAACAGCCGACAGCTGATTTGCGCTGACCCTCCGCACGGAAGGGCCCCCGAACCCCCCCGGAAGTGGCCGCCGGGACCCACCGTCCGGTCACCAACCGGCACGACGGACCACCCCGAGATTATGCGTGGCATGGTGGGGCAGCCTCACGGACTGGTTAGGTCCGCTTGGGCCCCTGTACTATACCACGGGCGGCCAGCGGAACAGCCGTTTCTTCGGGTCTTCCTGGGCGGAGGGTCAACGCAGTCAACCTGGCACTGGGTCGACGGAAGCCCGCACAAACCATACGAATCGCAGCAACGACCCCTCAAGCTCTGGCTGTGCGCAGACTGATCCCGAAACGCGGACAAAAATGGCCACTTGACGGGTTTTACATCATGCGCACGGTGGTCGCTAGCCAGTCGGGTTTTTCAAGCCCTACCACCAGAAGTTGGTCACTCGATTAGCACCACCCGGGGATCACGTGTAGGGTCTCGAGGGTAAAACCTACGGACGTGAGCGACTCCAATCCCCAAGGTTTTGTAGAATTAATTACCTTAAATGTAAACGCAATATAAAATTTAGAGTGATAAAAATGCCAAGTTACTCAGTACAGGAGACACGCGATTTTTAGAGAAAAAAACCCACTTTTGTATAAAAAAATCTAATTTGGTAATGAACTAACTGTTATTAATAAAAAAATAATGGTGTCTAGTATGATATAAACAACACAAACTTGTATAAATAAGTAAGTAATTCAAATTTATCTACATGCTATACAATTGAAAAAATCCTAACGAGACAAGAGAGATGAAAAAAAAAGTGGCAAAATTGTCGGCCTGACCCAGATACTTACCGACCGGGGTGCAATGTCAGAACACCTCTTCGTGGTGCACCCTGGGTAACCCGGCAAATTTTATGCCGAGCGCTAAGAGTCTGACAGCTGCCCCGTGGAGGGGTCGTGGTGTGGACGGGTTTAACCCGGCGGGCCACTACACATGGCCATACGTGGGGCGTCACCCCTTCTTTTTGAAGATGGGATTGTGTGTCGCCTGGGGACCCGCTCGCGGATCGTGGCGCGTTCGATTCGTCCCTGTTGAATTTCGGCATGTCGTTGTTTCGAGGCTGGAAGACTCGTAGAGCTCCGGCATGTCGTTGTTCCAAGGACTGAGGCTGACCCGATCACCGTGTGGCTTCGGCACACTTGTGCGGCCCCCATGAGGGGGGCGTGGGATGGCCGAGTGCTACTCGGCGGGCCACCGTGGCCGCTTTTTGCGGGTCGGCGCTTTGGCGCCGCTGAGCTTCGGCTCGTGTGCGCGGCGGTGGATCCAGTGGGGTCTGCCGTCGGGCAAGCCCGTTACCCCGCACTGAGCGGGGCCGGGGGCCTGGCGCACTGAGCGTCGGGCCGCGTGGAAGAAAATCACAGTAAAAAATGAACACCCGGAGTATGCCCCGGGAACTCTTCTCCATCTCCGTCTCGGAGGGCGTGAGGGGCCCGCCATTGGTGGGCAGGTGCCGCAGACGGGGTATGGTCGGTCCGTAAGGGTTGGTTCCCACGACCTCGTTCGGCAGCGGCGCGTCCTTTGGACGTGGCTGCGCCAGGCGCCAAGGAGGGCATATCGAGGGGTTTAGTGGGTAGTCGCTCGCTGCGGAGTCCCACACACCCCTGCCTTTGCACGGTACGCGGTTTTGGACGGTACGCAAACGCATTGATTTTATCAAATCATTAACTAAAAATATATTGCTTACAAACAGAGATTTTCTGCTTCCAAAAATATAATTTACAAACTCTTTACAAAGTGACGACAGAAAGCAACCAATGTCAATTTATAAAAATGTACCTATGATATTTATTCTTGACCCGACTCGACTCCATTGCAATGTTTTTTTTAGGGTTCCGTAGTAAACAAGGAACCCTTATTAGCCTTATAGTTTCGCCATGTCTGTCTGTCTGTCTGTCCGCGCTTTTACTCAGAGACTATTAGTACTAGAAAGCTGTAATTTGGTATGGGTATGTATATTAATCATGTCAAGAGTGGTGGAAAAAAAACAGAAAAAAAAATTTTTTAGGGTAGCTCCCATACAATTAAAGTGGGAGTAAATTTTTTTTTTCAACTTACCCATGGTGTGGGTTATTGTTGAATAGGTCTTTAAAAAATAATATAATATAAGGTTCAGAACACCATTTTTTGATTTAGGGATCCGTTTCTGAAATATTTGGTTTTAAAGTGCAAATTGTTAGAGGTAAGTGTCCCCCCCCCCCCTCTATCTGGTAAACGGTTATAAGGACACCTGAGAAAAATTACGACAGTAGTATATATAACGAAGTTTAAAGGAAAACTATCAGAGTTGAGTACTAAGTACAAACTAAAAAGTTATAGACGACTAACTTATAAAATGTACTCGGAAAAGTAAAATTTCATTGAAAATTAGTACTGAATATAAATTTACAAACCACGTGAAGTTAAGGAAATATAACATTATTGCAGCTTTAATAATAATAATAATGCCTAATTTAATAGCAACGTATTTAGTAATCCGTGGCGACGTGTTGTGAGGTGTGAGTATGAACTCAAAGTTGGCATTTGCAACTATGGAACCCTACACTGCGTGTGGCCCGACACGCACTTGGCCGGTTTTTTAATACTTGCAATACCTACTGCGTCAACTTTATACCTAGGTACATTGGTACAAGAATATTTTATATAAATTATTAAATTGTAAAGATTGACACAAAAGTACTTGCACCCAGTGTCGTTAATTACACTGTGGACCCACCATACCACTGGCCATACCCCTGGGGGTATGGTGGGACTTAACCATACCACCATGATTTGTGACCTATAAATAAAAAATATAATCTAAATATTTAAACTGTGCACTAGGTAGGTATAGTCAGGGCCCCCGCTACCATATGTGCAAAGTGTGCAATGCACACGGGCGCCATCATTTAGTGGCGCCAAAAACCAGGGTCAAAAATTGAAAAAAAAAACCGGAAAAAAACAAAAATTAATTTTAAAATAAAAGTTGAGAAGTTAAATACAGGATTAGGTATAAATACACAAGAAATTTTATTAGTATATCATCCAGTTACTGCCGATTCCTATGTTGCGAGAACATGTAGTTTCTTGATTTTTCCTGTTCAGACATGAACAATGCCTGGAGCGCTATAAAAGCGATGCACCGCCAGAGGCCTTTTTAAACCGGTTAGTTCACTGGACCGTGCAACAAGTGCATTAAAACAAAACAAGTAATCAAGCAATCCTATTAATTTTTACATTTAAAGTTATTTCTATTTTGTCAAGTGTTGTGTTGTATTATTTTGTTTACTACTTTTTTTTCTAAAAAATTAAGTGCTGAATACCTGCTGACTGCAATTTCAATGGTTGGATTTTTTATAAAATGGTAAGTGTCCCCTACTTTACTTTATACTATCAACATTAAGCCTTTATAGGATACTGGTTATATTTTTTTTTTAACCCAAATATTAAATTAAAAATTTATTTTGTTCTGATTTTATTATGTTTGTTTCATTTTGTTTTTTTAGTCTACAAATAAATATGACTTCTAAAGTTCCGTTTTTTGCTTTATTTCAAGCACCTACCTACCTACCTTCAAAAAAATAAATAAAAAAACATGATCCAAGGGCGCCAAAATCCTTTTTTGCACACAGGCGCCCTTACGGGGGCCCTGGGTATAGTATTTTCTTCTTCGTCCTAGTACGTACCTAACCTACCTAAATTATACATAAGTAGATTATTATGAATGTAACGATTGACGTTTACCACTACAACTGACTGGCCATTTTCCTACTCCCTCCGGCACACCCCGGTGTAGTAAAGTAACGGCACGAATGGATGTGGGCGGCTGGCTAAGCCAAAAACGAAGGTACTTAGGTACGTTCCATCTCAGCACAGATTGCAGCATTTTCAATATTTTTATATCATCCCGTTTTATTAGTAATTGAAGCTGTAATCGTGCGTTACTTTAATGCGTTCCATTCTTAAATAGGGTAATTGCTCCAAGGCATAGGCGTAGGTATAACTTTGAAGATAAGGTGGAGCATATATGGCGCGTTATGAAACACATCACGAGACATTTCATTTACCTAACTAGGTAGTTAGTTAAAAAAGTAAGTAGGTATAGGAATATGTGATTTTCCAAGTAGGTATTTGAGCGTCACTCTTAAGGATGAAAACATGATTTAGACTTTGTTAATCACGCGTTTTAAAGATAAATAATGCAAGTCTATTGAAAAATAATGCAATATTTTAATATTTTAATACATGTCTATTGAAAAATAATGCAAGATCAAGTAAATTAAACGAAATACTGTCCTCTTTAAATTTACACATACTTCCTGTTTCTGCAACGCATCATTTCCCAAATTGTTCCCCTTCTCTACTTGATCTCATGATTACTTCGTCGCCCGAAAAAGTTGTCACACACGGTCAGCTCTCTGCAACTTTTTCTTATCACGATCTTGTGTATCTTTCGCTTCGTGTACGTTCCCCTAAGCGCAAACCTTGTCGCCTTCTGCGTCGCAATTTTAATGGCATGAACTTGGAGGCATTATTACTAGATGCATCTTCTACGAATTGGGAGTCCATAACACACTGTCGAGACATCAACGAGATGGTACAGAATTTTAATTCTAAAATTCTGGAATTGTTCGATCGCCATGCTCCGCTTAGATACATTAAGTTAAAGCATTGTCCAGCTCCTTGGTTAAATGATCAGATCAAGGATATGATGAGGCGGCGTGACAGGGCTAAAAGGAGGTACAAACTGCTTTCCTCCGACCATTATCTGGAACAATACAAAACCTTACGGAACCGCTGTAGTCGTTTGTGTAGGGACGCTAAGAGACGATATTTCCATGAGTCCTTGTCTGACAGTAGCCCCACTCAAGTATGGAAATTGTTAAAATCTAATGGCATTGGCAAGGTTCCTGTCCAATCGTCAGATCATCCTGATCTCAACAACCTCAACAAACATTTTACTGTGTTGCCTGCCACTTTAAACCAATCCACTAAGCGTGCAACGATTTTTTCTATTATGAATAGTAACTTTGCTCCAGAATATCCACCATTTGTTTTACACACTACTTCCGAGAAGGAAGTTCTTAAGTCCATTCAAAGCATTAGTTCCGAGGCTGCCGGCTGTGACAATATAACCTCCAAAATGATCACTTTTCTTCTACCTTTAATCCTTCCTGTCATTACACATATCCTTAATTTCTCATTGTCCACAAGCTCATTTCCCGCGTCATGGAAAAAAGCACATATTATCCCATTACCAAAAGTCTCAAATCCAAACTCGATGAATCAGTACCGCCCTATTTCCATCCTTCCATTCCTGTCAAAAGTTTTGGAGCATATTGTGCACAGTCAGCTGTCTGAATTTCTTTCAAAGCACAGACTCATAAATCCATTTCAGTCTGGTTTTCGCTCGGGCCATAGCACAACCACTGCGTTAGTTAATGTAACTGATGACATCCGTCAGGCAATGGACAATAAACTTCTAACTGTATTAGTTCTTTTAGACTTTTCTAATGCATTCAATACGGTTGATACCGATATACTTCTGGCTATACTTCGCTCGATTAATGTCTCGTCTTCTGCTGTCCAATGGTTTGAGTCCTACCTTCGAGGGCGATCTCAGCGCGTCCGTCTGGGTGATCTTCACTCAGACTGGTGCCCAGTCATTGCTGGGGTTCCTCAGGGAGGGGTCCTCTCGCCATTACTTTTCTCCATTTTCATCAACTCGACTACAAGAGTTATTACATCCAGATTTCATATCTATGCAGACGACTTACAGCTCTATCAACATTTCAGCTTAAACGATGCTAGGACTGCTATCGCTGCTATGAACGATAACATTCAGCGTGTTAACGAATGGAGTAAAGCCTATGGCCTCGCAATTAACCCGGGTAAATCTCAAGCACTACTGATCGGTAGTAGATACTATCGCAACGAAATCAATATCGCAGAGTTACCCTCTATTACTATTGATAATACTCCGATTCCATACTCCGAATCAGTAAAAAACTTGGGAGTTATATTCGACTCAAATCTATGCTGGATTTTGCATGTCAATGAAGTGAGCAAGAAGATATTCTTCGCAATGCATAATTTGAAATGCCTTCAAACTTTCTTGCCATTAAAAACTAAAATCACTTTGGTCCAAACTCTCATTCTGCCCATTTTGGACTATGCCGATGTCTGTTACTTAGATGCCACAGAGGAGCTACTAAACAAGCTTGAGCGTTTGCAAAATCTTTGTATCCGTTTCATTTTCGGTTTGAAGAAATTCGACCATATCTCCGAGTTTCGAAACGATCTCAAGTGGCTACCCATCCGATTCCGTAGGAATACTCGAATACTTTGTTTCCTCTTTAATGTCCTTTTCAATCCCATGTATCCATCATACCTTCGAGAGCGCTTTTCCTTCGCTAACTCGTCTAAAGCTCTCTGTAGATCTCACCTTAAATCTCTTCTTAGTGTTCCTTCCTGTAATTCCACTTTCTTTTCCTATTCATTTACGGCCCATGCAGTTAGACTTTGGAATTCGCTTCCACCTAACATACGGGATTGCCAAACTATTTGCTCGTTCAAGCGGCGCTTAAGGGAGTTCTATCTATCCAGGTCCTAACATTAATCGCTAGAATTATAGATATTTGTGTTGCTGGTTTATATATATTTTTTACGTTTATTTATTATCTTTCTGACTATTATTAATATACTATGTTTATTATTATATATATTTTTGTTCTTCTGTTATACACGCATACCATTTTTATAATACAATTTCTCCTCTCGCGGGTCTGCTGGAAGAAATTTCATTTTTGAAATAAGCAGTACCTTTGTACATCTTTTCTTCTGTGTTGTTTATATATATGTTAATTTCTGCGTGCATAAATTGTTAAATAAATAAATAAATACTAACGCATGCATAAGTTCATTCTAAGGCAGCAGCTGTCGAAAAATGAATGGACAGAGTTTTTATTTTTCTTCTGACTTAATTTTACGGAGTCATAGACACTATATTTATTTTCTTGTTTTTATTAAATTTAGAAGAAACAATACTTACATAGTCATTTTTTTTCAATATGATAGATTTATTTTATTTCAAGACCTGTTTTATAGTCTGTGATTGTTTGTTATGCACAGAACACTTCACTAAGTGGGCGTTACCCGTCAATATAATGTACGACATTTACTGTAGTACATTTATTACGAAAAAATACGGTAATTCATCGGTGTGAGCTGTCAGAAAGAAAATAAACGAATGGACAGAGTATAGATACATGTCTGTGGATATAACATTAAATAAAAACCATGTATTTTTATATTCAGTAAGGGTCGATTCATACTCGCACAATCATAGTGTCAAATTTTTGGTACAGCTAAGTTGCACGAACGAACGCATTCACGCATCTGCGCGATAAAAGTTCGCACGCACCAATCAGTAAGCTTATATCCGTTAAAAAGATACTTAATTTTTTATAATTTATGAATTTACTGTTTATTTTCAAAATGACACCCTGCTACAGTTTGATTTTATGCTAGTAAATATCGACCCAACATTTATTTTTTTCAACAATTTCTTTGCAGCTGCAACAAGAGTTATACATAATATAGTTCAGTAGGTACGCAAAAGGTAATAGTACAATTAACTATTATTGTATATGCATTTCTTATAACTAGATACAAGAACAGATGTGGTTTTATGAAATTAGTTTTTCTTTATACAGGGTGTAACTTAACTGTTGCTTAACTATGCTTAACTGTTTAGCGTATTAAATCGAAAGTAGGCATATAATAAAAATACAAAGAATAGTCATAAAATATTTTTTTTGTAAATCAACAACCTTAAAATATTATTTCGGTATTTCGTTACACCCGGTATATATTTGGAGTCGCACGGCTTGCACATAAAATCTCAATAACCGTTGTTCCTTGTACCTTTTAACAAGAAAAGCTAAAATTTTTATAGTAGTAATAATTGTATAGAGGGAAAAACCTTTTATAAAGTACCTATTACCAATTCAAGATGCACGACATACCTACATACAGGAAGTACACATAATAATATACAAAATATTATAGTATTCGTACATGTTCAAGCATATTCTCGTAATATAAATACAGGCACATTTCTTTATTATTACTAACACGCACATGAGTATGGGCATATATGAAAATCAGGGCTGCCAGTTTAAAAATACATTATTAACAGGTAACATTTAAATCTGATAATGGCTATAATTTTATTTTGTGAATATATTTGTATAAAATTATATATAAACTTAACCCCGACAATAATTACTCAATTAAACGTTTCAAGTCACACAAACAGTAATTATTATTGCGAATCAATAACAAGTGTCATAATATACATCAAAATACATTTAGAAAAATCTCACTATCTTTATAAATATAATTTTAAAATAACCGCGTTCTTGGACGCTCAGTAAAGCCAGCCACACAGGCTGCGGCTCATCTGAGATGTTTACTGTGACAGTAATGTCACGGTAATAGTAATATACAGTATGTCGACTTGGCCACTATTTAAAGTTTTATACCTACGGCCGTTCGGCATCGCTTGGTGCGTGGCCCGCGATAGGATAGGGCTGCTCGCTTACCGACCGTGCGCTCCGTTTGACTCGTGCGTAGGTATGTGCCCTGCGGTGAACTGCATTCGTGACTGCCCTTGTATAGGTGGCGGCAAACATCTTGAAAAATTTCACAGATAAAAAATACATGCGCAGTTGCAGTTGCTTTTGCAAATGTATTTTTATCTGTGAAATTTTTCAAGATGTTTGCCGGCACCTATAGCTATGCGATCCCAGATCGAGGTGCGTAGGCATGGCGCGTGTTTCGACCGTTTCTATGAAGTCGGTCTACTGTATATAAATTACCGTGGTAACGTACAAGTAAACATAAGCTGCACAGTTGTGTAACATGACGCTTATGTCTACCTGTACCTACAGTTCAAGTGGTTTCCGTAGGCGAACAGAGGGCCTATTACCGATCTCATGGTTTTGCAAATGATATCATATGATATAAAAGTGCGAAACGAAAAATACCATTTCCGGTCAGAATTTTGATCATTATTTTGTTCATTATTTGATGATATTATTGAAATTATGCCATAGTGATGATATCATTGGAGATCGGTAATACGAAATGCAGAATTTCATGACTTCTTTTTCTCAAAATTATACCATGTCATACGATGAAAGATCCGTAATAGGCCTGCAGGAGCGTGTATGGTTAGCTTTAACGGGAAACTTTAACTTACCTTAAAAATACGAATGGTAGTATGTAGTACAACCATTGAACAGTACAAAATATAATCTGGCGCTTTTGGCACTAAATAAAATTTGAAACACACGAACACTTATGGCCAACTTGTCATACATAGTTAGAATATTTGAATGCAACGCCGTAGTAAAAATCCATACAAACGCAGTTTTAAAAGCCAATGATCATGTCAAAATATTTCATTGACCATTAAAAAGAGCCTTGGGCTGTAGGACAACTGAGGTGCAGTTTCCGAATAGCCGTGGGATAGCACCACTTTTCGATGAAGCTGCTTGATGGATTGGACACTTTATTGTAGGTACATCAAAAATAATAAATAAGAAAAATACTACAGAGAACAACTTATAATATTTAAAAATAAGTCATTGTATTACAATTACGAACCATTTGAAGTTTAATTATTTTTAAAATATTTACAAAACCAAAATGGGCATCGGCATACTTTCTAACAGTGAATGTCTTTGCTATTCGTTTTTTAAAGTAAACTAAAATACAGGACATAAAACACGAGTGACGTCACTAGTCGTTGATTGGTAGATTAAGATGCGTTCCGTTTCGCGTATTTTAATTTCGCAATTATTCATGAAAAAAAGTATTAATTAAAATAAAATCGTTGCCATCATTCTTGTTATACGTTTTTATAGCATTTTAATTAAAAATCGTTCATAAATATTACATTTGCATCTTCTCTATTCCCCTGCTGCCATACTACCCAGCTCAGCTACCTCGAGAGGAGAGACTCATTTATGAGGTCAGACTATAACCGACGTTATTAATATCTAACAATATAGCTCATAAGCTAAACATGATAAGCATTAAAATTCATTTTACTACTATAAAACTCAATGATAATAAGTAAAAAGGTGTTGATAGATTACGAGCGTTCTGAGTGAGGCACGACAAACTAAGCCAATTGGTTCACCGTAACCACAGTCACGCGGCGACGCTTCGCTTCAGCTGTTGCTGTCTGTTGATTCGGAATCTCGGATGTCATATCTATCTAGACTTATTTATTTGAAATATTGATCAAACTTAAATTACCTACATTAATAACAATTCTTAACATTTCATCTATATAAAAATCTTATCTTCATCATACATAACATTAAAGACGGATATATAATCAGATTTGCATTTGCTAGCTCCATTTATTAGGCTACACACGTACAGTCACCGTTAAAGAAAATGAGCGCCTTAGCAATTTGTCCCTGAAGATAGTTATTGTATTAAACTGCACTCTGCACTGTCAATTTAAAAGTACAATGGCACCAGTGTTGAGATATTAATAGAAGCTGACTGTATCATTATTTCACCTTTTTGTGAACTTTTTAAATTTAATAATATGGTTCTGATTTTTTAATATAAATAATATAATTTTATGCTTAAATTTTTGCATAATGGTAGATGTCAAAAATTATGACGACCGTCCATCACAGAGGGTATAAAAGTCATATACATTAATAAACATGATAAGGAACAAATTTATTATTGTTAAATAACTTCATTCATCCAATAAACATATTATTAAAAGAGTAAAAAATTAACACTTATTGTATGGCAAGACAATAAACTCTACTCGGGTAATATTTTTTGTAATAAAATATAATTCACACTGAAATAACTTGCAGTGTTACCAGATGAACATTAAACTTTCTACCAAAAATATTCTACCAATGTTCTTTGTGTAATTTGATATGATTATTTTCTCACAGAGCATACTGCGTATTTAAATACGGAATTATAATTATAAAATTGTTTATTGCTTTCTTTTTGCATTTAAATCATCTTAAATTTTTACAAAACAGGAAGACAAAACAATAAAAATATATCTATATATTTATACAACATCATGATGTATTTTAAAAAACTACATAATATTTTGTAAATGCACGTCACACTATAAGTACATTGGATTATAGAATCACAATTCATTATTCTAAATAGCAATTAAATTTCCACCAAGACTCTATGGT
Source organism: Schoenobius gigantellus (assembly GCA_963935595.1). Lineage (NCBI taxonomy): Eukaryota > Metazoa > Arthropoda > Insecta > Lepidoptera > Crambidae > Schoenobius > Schoenobius gigantellus. The sequence continues at coordinate 52,306,957 of OZ012541.1, forward strand.
CAAGTTATGAAGGTACAAATACAAAATATAATTAAATATATCATAATAATAAATATCTTTCGTATCGATACCAAAAATATTGGCATTGAAAGAAAATTTATGACATATTTCTTTATCTTTTGTCGAGTGAGATGTAAGGCAATCTTTTGTTATGTGCGATGTTATGTTTGCAGTGTGATGATGAAATATATTGTTCATTTTGTTGTATGCGTAATATGACGTAAAATTCCAGTAAAATCTATGAATTTACCAACTCTTGGCAGTCCAAAATGTTACGTAATCTTTGTTCATTTCGAAGTTTAAAATACCACAGTCCGTAGTAAACAGATGTCTCGGCAAAAATTGAGGATGGTTAAAAGGGAATGGGGATGTTATCTTGTGGGTGGGGATATTATATTTGGTCTGATATGATCTGGTTGGGGCAGTAGTTAAGTCTGCCGGTCGCCGCAGCAGGCCGTGCAGTCGAGGCAGCCCTGCGGAGGACCGCCTCGCGACCGCTATCTCTTGCCGCGACAACCCACCTGCTCCTAGAAATATAACATAATTCCATTAATTCCAGAGGATTATAACATGGGTTCATAAAAAAGGCGTGAAGAGGTGGTATCTAGTTTTTTCATGCTCGACAACGCGCGAGTGATGCCACTAGTGGTGCAAGCGTCCACAGGCTGTGGTGATCGCTTACCATCAGGCAATCCACATACTTGTTTGCCACCTTTGCGATATAAAAAGATATCCTTTTTTCATACAAACTAAATTAATTATTTTTGATCATATACATTTAGTTTTTACATTTCTTTTGTGTTTATTCCAGTCATCTGGAATAGGGTTGTCACTTAGAATGTTTTTGCTTTTAATTTAGTCGATTCACTCTGAAAGTATTAGATTTCCAGATCTAAGATAAGCACCAGGGTCCATCTTATATCTAACCTATATGCCCGCGTTAAATATCATTTCCACTCTCAGTTACAGCCGGCTTATACATATGTAGCCGGTAGCGAGGCTGATCTGAATATCATACATACATATACCTACATCCTTTCCGACTCGAACTGTCTGGTAACAATAATCGGTCGGTAAGCAATCAAAACGGAGATATTCAACAGAAGGCTGAGAACCTTCCAATTTTTAGGTACCCAATCAATCGTAAAACTAAGGTGGCGTTGACAAAAGGCATTTGCACTTTGCAGTATCATGGCCATAAACAAGTAAACACCATCTGCCCAATTAGGAATACCCACTGTTGGCAACACCAACTAAAATTTCTCTTTTATTATGGAGTGCTTTTATTTTTTTTTCTCTCTTGCTCTGAACTCGGTGTAGGCTAGACGTGCACTAACTGTACTGTTTGAAAAAATAATAAACTAATAGAGTGAACGTTTCTTGGAGAAGTTTTATTTAGCCACTACCATCTGCGACCAGAGGCCCAATTCAGCTAATAAACTACAGCCGAATCGAAACTGAACCGTTGCGGTCGACCAATCGGAGCGCTTATATTGCCTTTCAACTGCTCGATGACGTGATAATGTGGCGTTCTGATTGGTCGATCGCAACGGTTCAGTTTCGATTCGGCTGTAGCTTATTAGCTGAATTGGGCCTCTGAACCAGCAATAATACAGTCCACTCAAATCGAGAGATCCTTAACACCAACCTGAAGTATGCGCAGGGCGTCCAGCAGCTCCTGTTTGTCGGCCAATAGGCTGGCGGCCTCTTGCTGTGCTGCGTGTACACATTGCCGCAATGCGGACGCTTCTTCCACTTTCCTGTTGAATTCCGATCAGCCTATAAATATGACGACTTGCAAGTGAAGCACACGAGGAAATACAGATCTGATTTACTGTAGCTCAAATCGGCCTTAAATACTTTCAATATTAGGTAAAACGAGTTGTAGGAGCAATGTTTTGAAAACGTAGCACAGGTCCCGACAAACATCTTGAACATCTTTACAGATAAAAAATACGAGCGCAGTTGCAATATTTAGTACAAAAGATTTTACTGCGCAGGTTTTTTAATCTGTAAAAATAATAGACTAGCTTTCCGTTAGCGACTTCGCCCTCGTTCTTTTTGTTTTCCCGTAGGAAAATTACCTTATGTCCTTCCCTTGGTCTCGAACAATCCCTATACCAACTTTCATCAAAATCGGTTCAGTAGTTTCGAAGTCTATTCAATACAAACAAACAATCAAATCTTTCCTCTTTATAATAATACAATTAGTACAGATATTTGCCGGAACATGTAACAGACTGGACAAGTCGCCACTAAGTGCTTGTGTACTGTGATCATTATCATCCGTGTTTATTTGTCTATTTAACTACACCAAACAAAGTCTAGAGGGAAACGTCCAAAACTTTAAATTTAACGAACAAAATACCGTAAGATACATATGACAATCGCTCCCATCGTAGGAACCTTAACTGCTGACTTATATGTTGTAGTGTTCTGTCTGATTGCTATCAGTTCTTATGAAACACGAGTAAACCTCTCAAAGCAGAATACTTACGCTCTAAGCTCTCTGTTATCATCCGCTATCCTGGACAGGGTGAGGAGCCGCTTCTTCAGCTCTTCATTCTCCCTTGTGAGCCTGTCAATGGCTTCCTTAGCCTCTTCCAGGTCGGGGCGTGGTTGAGGGGTGGCTGGAGACACTACTGTCGAAGGGGTGGACAGGGGAGGACCCAATTTCACAACGCCGCCAGCGTCCCGCGTCACCCTGAGGCTAGTCAGGTCAATGTCCAGAGGTTGTGGTGGCGGCGACGAAATAGCTCGCGTAGGACGATCCTCTATTAGATGAAGCTTCACATTCTCTATGAGTACCTGTTGTGAAAAGAGTGCGAGCATGAAAATGAAGGTATTTGTCAAATACAAGGTCTAAATGATGAAATAATTATGCAGTGTAATTTTTTTAACGTACAGTGGCAGAAGGAAAGTGTTCGTCGGTAATCTGATTCGGTTAACCTGACGTGTCGACATGCACCTTTTAGGACTGTGACAATTAATAGACAAATTGCATAGAAAATGTTATTTGGCTGTTTGATAATTAAATTCAAATTTTAACGTAACCACACTAGTTTACTCTTTGTTCATTATTTATTATTCACCATAGACTATTTGTCGACGATTTCGATGACTGCAATGACATTACTGTCTTAGTTTTTTATTTTTAGGATTCCGTACATCAAAAGGAAAAACGGAACCCTTATATAGGATCACTCGCTTGTCCGTCTGTCTGTGAAGACCCTTTTTCTCGAGAGCGCGGAGAGATATCAAACTGAAATTTATATCAAACACTCGGGTCTATAGTCTCTTTCAGCTGTAAAAAAAATCAAACTTGTAAGCAACGCGATCAAAAGATATGACTATTAATGTGGCATATTTAAGTATAGTCCTTATTGATGCGCTGTTGAAACACGGCTGATCAAGAATTTCGTCATGTTGCAAACGTTAGAGACCAACCTTGGCAATACATTGTTTAATGGCACAATTCTACAGCGACCACAGGACACGAATTCGCGATAATGTGACCACTACCACACCATTATAAAAATAGGCAAAGAAAGTAAACGTCAACGTCTTATGTCAGCAGATTTGTTCTTTGCACTGATATGTTGGTATGCATGTCATCAGCACAGGGCATTCCCTGCTGAGTTAGCGAACTGACTTATTCGCAGAAGTACGGAATGATGTTATTCTGTGAGGTGGAGATATTTCTACAGCCAGAATGTGCTATGCTCAACAACTCATAACTAGACCCCATTATCGGAGGTGCAATTTGGTAGCTAGACGTTCTTAGAGATGTGTAAAATAAAAATATTTATGATGTCGATATCGACACTTTTTCATAACAATTGTTGATTGCGGCAGAAAGTTCATGTTTTTAATTTCTCGTAATTCGTCTTCAAGCCGCTGTAATAGCAAAAGAATGTTTTAATTTATCTTTTTCAACAGTTTACAATTTTTTTTTCAACTTACTGAAAAATGCTCGGAGATACATTAAAATTCTGATATAATAATGGCGAACGCGTATTATGGCGATTTGATATAGAGTATGGTTTTTCCCAAAAAACACTCATTTAGACTAAGATGAGTCGAAAGCTAGTTTGGAAAACAATAAAATATTGTATTGGTTTTGTCTGTGATATTTCAAATTGTAATTGACATCTAAAATGATAATATTCATGTTTTGTAATACTGACCTCCTCGGTAAATGTATACAGGTTAGTTAGTGAAATATTTTTACTGATAAACATAAAAAAAAGTATGATATATTTATACCTATTAATTTTAATCATGTCAGTTTTTACGAGAGACTTCGTCTAAGATTTCATTACGGTAGAGAAAAAGTATCGATATAGTTATATTTCTAAATTATTTTTACCTATCTCTAAGAAAGTCCAGCTACCAAATTGCACCTCCGATATGGAAGTGTTTACAATAAACTGGCACCCGGCGCCATCTATGCGTCGCCTCGCGACTTTTCTTAGCGAAAGAACGCGAGCCTTGCCGACGGCGCACGGACTCTGCTTTGTAAATGAAAAAAAATACGGTGTGCTCGGGGATTGCTGCGACGCTTGGGTCAATGATAATAGCATAGAATTGTTGATTTGTGAATTTTGTAGTTTTTTCGTTTGATAATTACGCGTTGAGTGTTCAAAAGGGAAATGGGTTTAGATTTCGCGTGGAGCATTCAATAGAATAAGTATTTGGACCGTTTGTAATTGTTAACGTCAGTGTGTAAAAGAACAAAGTGTGTCGCATATGAAATGGCGGATCGGCTATGAACTAAAACTGAATATTGGTTTGTCGCTGCGGAACGTGAGATTCTTCAAATTCATATCTGGGTGTGGTACCACAGGGGGTAGTCTGGGTGGTTAGGAATCGCAAAGAAGTTGTGAAGAAACACGTGACGTTGTGACCCGTGGCCGGTGACCTCCAGGGCGGACTCCATAACGAACTGTAAGTTATTTTTAGTAAATAGATTGGGACTCGAAGCCCGTTAACTTCGAGTGGTAGCAGAGCTTGACTTAGGTTGCATCAAATCAAATCAGGGGGTCTACTCATAACACTCTTACTCACCTCAAGGGGCATAGGCGGCGCGACCACCTCGTCCTCGATGAACTCCGACAGAGCGAGAGCAGTGCTCATGTTCAGTTTCAGACTTAACTCTCTCATTCGAGCCTCTAAAAGTTCCTCGTATGGTGCTAGGCTTGGCGGTTCGTCCTGAGAACAATTAAGTTTTGTTGGCGTATTTAAACTTCGTAGTACATAAGCAACGAATTGAACGACATCTTTCAAGTTTTCAAAATAACCCTGTAAGTATACAGGGTGTAACTGAACACCCCAATAACATTTAAGGGTATGCATCCATCAGAAGTAGAGATTCTATAGTTAAACTATTAGGGCTAACAAACCTACTTTTTTCCCCATACAAACTAAATAAATTATTTTTTGGTATTAAGTGCCGACAGCCCTACGTAAGCGTACGAGGAATATTATGCTCACGTCATACAAACTAAATAAATTATTTTTTGGTATTAAGTGCCAAAAGCCCTACGTAAGCGTACGAGGAATACTACGCTCACGTCTGTCACGTGTCATTTTGTGTTAAATTTTTTTTTGTGTTAAGAGCTGATTATGGTTGTCACTTGAAAGTTTTTGCTTTCAGTATAAAATCAAATAACTCTGAAAGTATTGGGGTTCTAGGTCTCAGACAAGCACCGAAGGTCCATTTAGTATCTAACTTATATGCCCCTTAAATGTTATTGGGGTGATCAGTTACACCCGATATAATAATTGGATACGATAAAAAAAAAGTATTTTGCTATTCATGAGAGAGACACGAGATGAGCCTGATAAAAAGTCCGCGTGAAGAGAGAACTATTGTAAAAATATCAGGCCTTGATTATCTTTTTTATTTAACAGACTCCATTTTGATTCTCTTGACCATTGATTTACGGAGTCAGCATTGTGAACCACAGATTAGAAAAAGTTGGGAAAAGGGGTTGTCATGTGAAAACCGTAACTTTAGTTTTTGGTCGTGGCGGATCTCTTTAGTTAGACTCCAAGAGACACATTTTTGAAACAATAGAATTCAAATTCGCATTCGAAATCGTAAGATCCGCATACGAATTTCTCAAATTCACTATTTTTGAATATTCAAACCGTGAATTTGGTAAAGAGTGGTCCTATCCACTCCTTTTTGATTTCTACTGGTAGAATATACGAAAATAAATAAGTTCCGTTTTACATGTGATTCCTCACTGTTCCTTTTTAATTAATGAGTTATTACCATGTTATTGTGTACTGGATGTTATTTTTCTTACGTGTAACGTTTTCTAATATATAATTTTTTTAAATGACAATACTAAAATTCGAGTGATCCAAAAATCTTTAAAATTGGAACCAGTAGAAAATAATTTCGCACGTGATTTGTATTCGTGTTCGAGTTCAAGATTCATTTCGAATGATTCAAAAATGCGTCTCCAAATCGACGATAATATCAAATTCACTTGAAAGTAACAGAAGAATGGACAATCGCATGTAAGTTTTAAATTTCCGTATTTTATAGTCACCTTATCAGTATCCAAGCGCGGCAGCTCGATGCGCGTGAGTCGCGCGGCAACGTGCGGCACCTCGCGCGTTCTCAGCTCACTGCCCTCCTCCGCCGACGGCTCGGACCACGCGCGCGCGCGCATCGCGAACTTATTCTAGTGTGCGACACGATCGTAATATACAGTTTTTGTATTGGCAACGAGAATCATCTGGTCAATTTTACGTTAGTTATTATATAGTGAAAAAAATCTATCGTATATGTAGAAAAAATAAAAATACAATAGAAAATTTTGATAAGTCGACCGAGAAACTCTTTGACCATAATTCTAAGATTTCGGAAATTTCTTATTGAGATAAATTCGACGATTTTGGGTAGAGCTCGCTCGCTCGCTAGCTAAAATGACGCTCCACTACCGTAACTACGCACTCAAGCAAATTTTAAATGTGAACGCACTACACATAAAATTTCGTTGGAATGGATCATTCAGTTGCCAGCTAGATATAAACGAATTTGTTGTCTAATCATCATAATTGTCTGAACTCATGCTACAGAGAGGACGTGTTGTTTCATACTAGTACAATGCGTCAGCGTTACTCTATTGCTCCAGCGTTGAGAGCGATGTCAGATTTATCACGCGACTAGTAATTACAGATCCATAGTTCACGGAATATTGACTATATTACGCACTCACACATGACGTGTGATTTATTAAGAGGAGATCGTACGGATCGTTTTCCCATACAAACGACGTCTCCTGTTTCCTTCCTGGATAATGACAATAGCTGTTCTATTTTTTCCAAAGAAATCAATGGCCACTATTAAAATGTACCTATGTTTGCCTTTTATATGAAATTTACCTATGTAGATAAACAATAATCCAACACTTATTTGACTCGATCCTGATTTTAAGAGGCTTATTACAAAAAACGCGCAGATTAAGGTTTTCTTCGTTAAATTTGTATACCTTTCGTTGGTCGCAATAAATAACATTCACTTGATAAAACTAGTTCATATTATCTTCTACAACAATAATAAAGCGGTTTTTAGATTACTTTTTTCTTAACTTAGTAATAATTATTTTCCTGAAGCATGTTTTGGCAAAAACTCGCGCAGATCTAATTTGGGAGCCCTAAATTTAAACTGTTAAATATCAACTAGCAAAATATTTATTTTATGTGACACAATATCCCACACTTCAATAATAATAGAATATATTTTTGTTGTATGGCTCCTAAGTAAAGAAAAAAATCTTAATCTAATCAAATTTTATAATGAAAAGGCGTCGAAACAAGTCAGATTTATCTACGAAGTTCTCCATCGTTTCAATGTAATTTTTATGCCTTAGTGAGGTCCTGTACTAGCACTGCTGCAACCTAGTAATGTATAGCGGAACTTTTATGTTAACGTCAATAATGCTCGCATTTTAGTAATTCTACTCGCTACAAGGTGACAGTGGCATCGCGTGAAGCTCCCCCCGCACCCCGATTTCCAGCTTCACTTGATTTCATACGGAAAACGCGATAGGTAGATAACCTCCTCTTTGTTTTTGCTTCATGCTAGTAACCAAATCCACAGATAGATAGAATATTGAAACCGACCGTAAGAACGATTGACGATTTCGTCCCATGGATAGTGTTGATTTCTTCATGTGAAGTTACAAGTCTGCGAAGAGATGAAAAACTCCGAAACAAAATTCCATGGTAACCCGTGTGGGCAACGTGGGCTAGCAATAACGTGGATGGGTTGAAGGGTTGAAGATACAATGAGAAATTATTTATCATAAAAATTTATTGACAACCTCAGTATCTTCTTTAATATATTTAAAAAGTATGATCTGAAAGTAGTACTCTAACGAAAGTTTCTCGGTCGACTGCTACTACAGATTAAAAAGCCAATTTAAGCATCATAGTTTATTTATTGTAATTTTTACAACGATCGATTAGTAGAATTCTCATCGCAAATAATTTAATTATGAAATCATATTTTTAAACCATTTACTGGATATGGCAACTATATATGAAAATATTGAGTTGCCAACTCCATTATATTGATTGAAATGTCATAATACCTCATCCAATGTGGCTGTCGATTAATGTTTTAGTGCGAGTGTATTTTAAATGTCATAGTATAACGCTATTCGATGCAATGAAATGAAGATGGCAGGAACGACATGCCCACCCATGCACTAAATAACTGTTAAGCTGAATCTAAGAGTCACAAGAAGCACTTTTTTAAGGAATAATTATATCTATTTTATATTGTTTGACATAATTTATGATTTCATTGTTTTTTGCTATTTAGAAGGCTGCTAATATAATAATAAAATAACATGTCTATATTTTCTTGCAAAAAATACAAATCTAACTTATTTCTAGGTTTATTTGGTTGTTTAGATGATAATTTACATATTTTCAAATCTTTTTAAAGAATTTAACAACTGTATATACACTTTCCTGTTGTTCAATAATCTGACAGAAACTAATGAATGAGAAGTATACATGAATAAATGTATATTTGTAATTAAAATAAGTCATCTTAGAAAACTTGCAAGCGTAGAGCTTGGAAAGAGTTAAAAAGAGACCACATGCAGAAGAACTCAGCAACAAAGTAAACCTAAATGGAGGATAGTACATTTATTCTTGCTTGACTTTAGCTGAGATGCTTACATATGGGCAGACTTTTCATTCCAGGCTGAGAAGTAGATAACTATCGTGACGTTAAGGCCGAAAGTTGAAGAGAGATGCACCTGGATTCTTTAATGAAAGTGGAACTAGTTGTCTTACCTCTAATTGTCGACATTGTCGAAAACAAGGTCGTAATGTGAACACTACTGTTCACATTACGACCATACAGCAGATTTAAGCTTAGAAAAAGCATTCACCAAACATGACAAGCGGACAAATTGTAAGCAGCACAGGTAAATGACAGTTGATATATACAACAAAAAACACGTAGCATATCTTGCAGCAAGTGCGATGCAGCAAAACAAAAATAATATCAGGAGTTGAAAGTGAGCTACTCACAGCTGTGCTGTGTGGCCGCAGATATCAGGCGTGGCGCTAAACTGTGTATTAGTGCAGAAGTCTTTTTGGAAATAGTGAAGAAGCTTATAAAATTGCTTCCGTCACAAATATCATATCTCTCCTTACAATTTGAATTAGGTCTCCAACTATTTAAATGTCAAAGTTCACTTTATCGACAAGACGTTCTGGTCAAAAATGAAATTCATTGTCAAAGTTATCCTTGACATAAAATCATATATTAAAGAAGACTCCTAAGACAAAAATGAAGCGTGACGGAAACATCTTTCGTCTCATCCATTCACACACAAACCCCCTTGGCTACGACACATAACCGCTACATCTAACTTACTCCACCACTACCATTTCAAAGTGCGATGCGATGATCGCGTATAATACCTTGAGTCGAGTCTTTCGTTGCGATAGCCGAGCGGGCGGGGTACGCCATAGAGAAAACACACGTAGACACATAGTTAGAGAAAAAACGGATGCAGATTTTACACATTAAGGGCGTATACGTCCGATAGAAGCGTTCTCGATTGCAAAAAAATCATTCCCTTCAAATTTAAAACGTCAACAATAATTTAAGTGTTACAAAAATATATACAAAAGATTACAAGTATATTTTGTAGTTATATACGTAATGTTTTGTATTTTACTATAATCAAGAAGTAGTAAAAAAAGCAAAATTTTGGTAATGTTAATTTAGAAGTGGAGATTTTTTTAAATAAGAGCGCCTTCGGACGTATATGCTCCTAAAAAGAGACAGCGATACGGGGCGTACAATGGGACGTGATAGTGAGGACTGAACATGCAGATTGTCTATGCCCGGGTCGAGTACCTACATAGAGTTTTAAAGTCTATGTCAAATAGTTTCTGGTATGTTACACAAGATTGAGAAATTCTCAATACGGGAATACAAACTAGTCAAAATTAAGTGTCTAGAATATTTCTGTTTGTGATACTCCCATAACCAGGAATTTTTTATATTTAAATCAGTTTATTATGCTCAAGTTCCATGGCATGGACATCCCTTTGATTAAAAAAGGAACAAGTAATAGAGAAGAAGAATGAAAATGTTTCATGCTAAAATAATCAGTTATGTAATTACGTTTAACTCCGAAAACATTACGGTATACATAAAATGTCAAGATAAAATATGTCAGTAGAATTGTGGTGTTCGACAAAAATAAAAAATATACTATGAGCAATGAGCATATTTAATTTTTGAAATGTGATTACTAATAAAAAATTTAAGTAAAATTACATAATGACAAGTTTATAAAGTAGGTATATTTTAGACAAATACGATAAAAGGAGGTCGCCAAAATCTGCCCAATCGATGTCATACACCATATAGAAATAAATTCTCTATAATACGCTGAATTATATACCAACCCTATTTTTTTTCTGGTTTTGGGAAACCTTTAAGTCTTTTTTTATTTGTAAGAAAATACGCCATCTTAGACCCTATAACCACAACAATATGAATTGCTGCCATCACGCGGTCAACTAAATAAGCACTGGTTGTGCTTTTGCACCAGACTAGATTTTGGATTTCATTATTTTATTTTAAGAAGTTATCGAATTTAGATCGAAAACAATATTTTATTTTAAACTCAAGCATTGAGTAGTTACTTACGATTTTATTTCTACAAAATGAGTCAATAATTTATTACATTCTCGTTTAACAAAAGCAATGCCATCTATGCAGTTTTGGATGGAACGAATTATAAATTGTTCCTGTGTCGGTACCCTGTGACCATAAGATCGTATTTTAACATTTTGTGGCGTTTTGTTACTTGCATAGTAGTCTAAGATCCGAACTAGAAACTACCTTCACCCATCTGTTAATTAAATAAAAAGTATTTAATATCAAAGAACAATGGCAGAAAAATGTCTGGATTTTTTTCTAGCGTCGCTAAATCTCCTATATAGCAAGGAAATTAAAATAATTTTCTAAGGTTTTTGAAATATACACTTATTTTTGTACAAGCCGGAGTTCCTTTTGTTTTCATAAAAGTATATCAAATGTTAACTACTAATTAAATGGCGCACAATGTATGGCGTATGCTAGACGTTCAATATTTATCACATTCCGTTTCAATATTTATTGATGGTTCTCGGACGAACCTACACGTTCAATACGGGTCGCGTGAGTATCACGGAGTACATAATCACTGTCAGTATCTCTCTAATCTGTGGATGTGTAGATACGGAAAATATACGTAAGCCATGTTCCATCTACGCAGATTTGCAGCATTATCAACATTTTTAGCATCATCGCGTTTCATTAGATTTTGACGCTAGCAGGGCTAGCATCGTATGTTAACGTAATGCATTCCATTTTGAGGTTAGGTTCTCTTTGTGAAAAATAGCGCGACTAAAAAATGTTCACATTTCTTAGAAGAAAAGCAAAACATGGTAAACATTTGATATTAACGTGAAAAAACGGTGACGATTAAATGGAAAACGCGGGATCGCGATAAATATTGATGACAAGGCTACACAATCAATAAATATCGCCATAAATATTAAGGAGTTGGATTTCAAAATATCTAGAAATTCTGTGATCCGTATTTATTCTGTGATCAATATTTTTCACGATATTTGGATCACGATCCAGGATCGCGACATTTATTGATCGTGTAGTATATGAACTTGATGGACCGCGTTCCGCCAACTTCATATAAACGATTCCGTTGTCAATATTTATCACGATAAATATCGTGATAAATATTGAACGTGTAGAATACGCCTATAAGTTATTTTTCATAACGCTTCTATCGGGTCCGAATAGCAATCGACTTCTTTAGGGGTCCCGGTCCGAATAGCCATTCCGTTTTTTTAATTTGTTTATTCCCGTAATTAATTAGAAAATATAAATGTATTTAGATAAAATACCATAGCGATAGATAAAATAACAAAACACTGTACCTACCTACGTTATAAAAGAGCTCACAGGTGAATAATGCGGTGCATAACCTAAAAAATATTAAATACCAATATCTCTTTTTTCCGGCTTTATTGAATAAAAATTATTTTACAATAGATTCTAAAATTGACGCCGAATCTTTTAATACATTTTTCATTACGGGACGCTACAATTTGATCCCAGACATTTTCTTCTATGGAGACCTGCCATTGTTCTTTAATATATAAGAAAATATATCTCGAGTGGGTTGTCTAAAAAATTCCTGGCCAGGCTATGATTAATTAAAAATTGAAAAATGATTTTTTTTTAAATTGCACTCATAAGTTTAACGAATAAATTTAATACCAACCGAAAGTATGAAGCCTATAGAATATAGAAACGTTGGGTTGTCTATTTTTTTCCTGGCATTACTACTGGGTTGCCAGGTATAAACAGGTAACTCAATATAGTTATTTTCACCTATTTGTTAAATAAATAAATCTTATATCAAAATGAGCGCTATTGAATTGCGAATACGATGATATAGGGTTGTCTGTAAAAAACCTGGCCTGAATGAGGGTTGTCGAGTTTTGAAAGGTGGACATTTTATGCGTGTGGAAACTTGTGAGAAAGAGGTCCGAGCTTAATATCCCGTGTGATAGAAGAGGGTTGTGGCTGTGCGAGACGTGACAGCCGGCTGAAAGTTGCGACAAAGAGGTCAGAGCTATCTCATGTGATAGAGCTGCTCGCTATTTAGTCGTGCAACAGAGAAGGAGAGCGATATATATCAAAGTATATTCAGGATAAGAAGATTCCTGTGAAGGGTCGAAGTTTTCTGTTTCATGCATACTAATTTGTTGTTGGCGACGGCATTTTTAATTTATTATTTATTTAATATGTTGAGGGTAATTTATAACGATATTTTTGTAAACTGAAGGTATTTTTGTTATTAATTTAGCGTCACTGTAGGGTCTGATATTTTTATTGTAATAAAAGAGGGTAAATTGTTTATCTATTGTGTTAATTGCATAAAAAGCCGCTAAATTGTTATCGCGGCGTTAGTTCGTCTAATATTGTCTGTCTGTATACGCATCTATTTGCAAAGTAACTGTATTTATTCAGTAAATTGTATTAGTGTGTAAAATATACAATTTTTACGGTGTTGTCTCGTACTTATTGTATATACTCCAAGTCACCGCCCACCATTTCGAAGCGCCTGTATCATTACAATCTTCTTTAGGTTATTTTTATCAAAAATGCAATAATTAATTCCACATTAAATAGAAACAAGAATATCAGTCCAATTGAATATAATTATTTTTTCACTCCCCATGCTCTGAAAGTGCTTATTTGTGCAGGATATAAGCTGCACACAATATAATTTTATGCACAAGTGCATTAACATCTACTCATACATAAATGTATCTATTTTAAGGCAAAGAAAATGAGCCATACAACCAAACACAATAAGAAGTTCATAGATAGAATTCGTTATTTTATTATATTTACTTTAATTTAATTCTTTATGTCTTAAAAAACACATAAGTGTTTTTTAAGACAAAGAATTGTTATACTACTATTTTATTTCCTTGCAGTCGGAGTGAAAAGCAGAGTTTATAACTCGTCCACAAAACCATTTTATCCTCGACATTACTATCAGCCCGAGCTGAACGGATAAAAATGGTTCGTTTTGTGCACTTGTTGTAAAATCTACTAATAATTTTGAAAAAAATATTTGTTTAATTAAGTAAGTTTGTATTTGAATCGTGAATCGCAACGATTCAAGTACATACACTTACACTTTTTACAAATAACAATTATTTTTTCAGAATTATAATTTTATTTAACTGGACTGATATTCTTTTTTCTATTAACTGTGGAATTATTGCATTTATGATAAAAACAACTTAAAGAGATTACCTAGTTATATTTTTAAAACATAATATTTTTAATCACGAAAACTAGTATTCATGAAATGGAAAACTTCGACCTGTCACGGGAATCTTTTAATTTTGAATAGACTATACAGGGTAATTTTTAATGCATCAACAACCTCCCAGGGGCCGATTCTAGTGCTCAGATGCAACAACTTTTTGTATGGGACCAACATCGAAATCGCAAAAAAAAAACCACTTTCCCATACTAAAGTCTCGATCAGCTAACCTAGTTTGTATGGGAAAGTGGATTTTTTTGTTGCGATTTCTATGTTGGTCCCATACAAAAAGTTGCTGCATTTGAGCACTAGAATCAGCCCCTGGGAGGTTGTTGATGCATTAAAAATTACCCTGTATATACTGAACATTATTTTATAATTAGTAACCTAAAATATTGAGAACACTTGTTACTGCGTATAGTTATTTATTGACAATAAAGGTATTGTATTGAAAAATAGCTAAAAAGTGTGTGTTTGTGTGACTCGGATGATTCGTTGATTGACTTTTATAATTAAACTTTTAAAATTGCTCATTAAAGTTAGCTATTCGTAAAAAAAATAATTTTAAATACAATGAAGTTGAGCTAACTGAGGCATCACTCGATTTTGTTGGTTACCATACCACGTGTTATAAGAAAGTGATTGTTTCAGGAAATAAATATACTTAATGAAGAATTTAGATTTTTTTGTACGCAGAATACAGTAAGTATATAATGTATGATTCTTCAAAATTATTATTATTTAATACCTATTAAATATTTCTTCTATATTTACTTTACAATGAATGAATATAACAATGGAAAATGTGATATTCTTACTTTGATTAAATTAGTTTCAGTTAAAGTAATTATTACCAAAATATTTTTTTGCACCTACGGTTTTTTAATTTACCACATTCTTTATTTTTTAAAATTTCATTAAAGAATTTTTGGTTAGCAAATAAGCCAAAGAAATTACAATTTTTGCGACTTTCTGAAACAGTATTAAAGGCAATATTTTCATTTAACGATGTAAATGAAACATCTCAAAAATTATGTCTCAAGCATGATCATTTCATAATAAAAAATACTTCTAGGAGCACATCAAACTTCTGGCTCTGATGAAGGAACAAAATGTTTAGATACTAATGTCCCTTCCCGTTCAACAGTTATTGATGTCACCTCTGTCACATCTCGCTCAGCCACAACCCTCTTCTATCACACGGGATATTTAGCTCGGGCCTCTTTCTCACAAGTTTCCACACGCATAAAATGTTCACCTTTCAAAACTCGACAACCCTAATTCAGGCCAGGTTTTTTACAGACAACCCTATATCATCGTATTCGCAATTCAATAGCGCTCATTTTGATATATGATTTATTTATTTAACAAATAGGTGAAAATAACTATATTGAGTTACCTGTTTATACCTGGCAACCCAGTAGTAATGCCAGGAAAAAAATAGACAACCCAACATTTCTATATTCTATAGGCTTCATACTTTCGGTTGGTATTAAATTTATTCGTTACACTGATGAGTGCAATTTTCAAAAAAAAACATTTTTCAATTTTTAATTAATCATAGTCTGGCCAGGAATTTCTTAGACAACCCACTTGAGATATATTTTCTAGTATATTAAATTTGATATAGAATACTTTTCATCCAATTAACAGATGGGTGAAGTTCGTTTCTAGTTCGGATCCTCTACTATAGAGACAGTTGATGAAGTTAAAATATTATTATTTTTTACTTTTGACTGTTATTATCCCATTAAGATATAATAATTCTGCCTTTCCTTTCCAAAGTCCTTGAAAAATTAGTTCACCGTCAGCTCCTTAAGTTCCTCAATGTTAATAACTTACTAAATCCAATGCAATCCGGTTTCCGAATGGGTCATAGTACGACTACTGCCTTAACCAAAATCACGCACGATATTCGCCAGGGTATGGAAAATCATCAACTCACAGTTTTGACGCTCTTAGACTTTAGTAATGCCTTTAATTCCGTGGATTTTGATATACTTATTGGTGTCCTACGTTCTCTTGGCATATCTCCTACCGTAGTTGACTGGTTTCGTAGTTACCTGCTAGGGCGCCGGCAACGTATACGCATTGAGGATTCCTTCTCTGACTGGTGCAGTATCAATGCGGGTGTCCCTCAGGGTGGCGTATTGTCTCCACTTCTTTTCTCTATATTTATTAATTCCATTACACATTCACTTTCGTGTCTCTATCACTTGTATGCTGATGATTTGCAGATCTACACGCAAGCAATATTGTCAAATCTCTCACATGCTATCGCCGAAACTAACAGCGATCTTAAGTTGATCGACAACTGGATCAAATCATATGGACTTATCATTAATCCTACAAAATCTCAAACAATTATTATTGGCAGTCCGTATTTTGTTTCAAGGACTGATTATAGTTTGTTGCCAGCGGTAGTATTTGGCGGTACTATTGTTCCCTTTAGCAAATGCGTAAAAAATTTAGGTTTAGTATTTGAGCACTGATGCTTATCTTGGCGACCGCAAGTTGAAGCTGTTCGCAAGAAGCTCTTCGCTGCTTATGGTTCACTCAACAGGTTTCGTAACTTTCTTCCGATTAGTACTAAAATAGAATTAGCACAATCACTTCTACTTTCACTGCTCGATTATGCTGATTGTGCCTGGGTGGATCTGTCTGAGGAGCTTCTCGACAAGCTGGAGCGTCTACAAAATGTGGCCATTAGATTTGTTTTTAATTTACGAAAATTTGACCATGTTTCTTACTATCGCTCTCAACTCAAATGGCTCCGAATTCGACAACGTAGAGACTTACATGTCTTATCCCTTCTTTACAATATTCTGTTTCATTCAATATCTCCACCTTATCTTAAGTCTCATTTCTCTTTTCGGTCCGCTTCGTCGAGTCGTAATTTGCGATCCAATTACATTTTATCCCTTGATATTCCGCCTCGCTCGACTCATTTTCTGACGTACTCGTTTCCTTCTCAAGCCGTCCGGCTATGGAACTCTCTTCCTGAGAGTATTAAGAGAGCGCGTACGCTAGATTCTTTCAAATCCCTAGTTCGTAGTCACTTCCTATCCACAAATCCTTAACCACTATACTGTGTTTTATATCCCTTTCCTATGACACAAGCAATTTTTATTCCTATTTCTTCCCCCTTCCCCTTGATTGTCCTTTTTCCTATTTCCCTATCTTAAGGTTGCCTGGAAGAGATTGCTTTTTAGCAATAAGGCCGCCTATTTGTACATTTTTTTACATTTGTATCCCATTGTCAGGAATATTTTTACAATAAAGGGTTTATTATTATTATTAAGATATGTTTTTTTTGTATAAGTGCACGATACATTAAAACTTAAGCAAAAATTAACTAAAAATAAAATATATCGCAAACACTACAGGGTTTGTAGAAGTCAAACCAAACGCAATCGAGCACTTTTGTTTATTGTTTACGTAGTTTTATCTAAATAAATAAAAGAAATAATATATTTTTCGGAATCCTCAAATTTTTCTCTACATTATGGTATATGTACCATACATATGTACTCAAGGTACACACATGGGCGAAAATGTATGGACTATTGGCGACCTCCTTTACATGAAATACAAACATTTTGAGTAGCTGTAAAATAATCAAAATATCTTTATATTGTAATGATGAATGTTAGTATAATTAATAAAATATGGGATGAAAATACGATAGTATAGACTTGACTATTAGTTACAGTGACGAAGAAAGAAGAATGAAATCGTATAGTTATTTTAATCTAACAAAAAAACACATGGAAATAACGTTGTTAGTGTAATGTATACCTTTGTTAGTCTTTTTACTAAACTCAATATTGTGACATAGTACTTATTCCAAAACAACTTGTTAAAATTGAGATTTGTTTGGAGGCAAACATATTCAATTCATTCATTTCTTCATACTCTATGATATACTTACTGTGTTCCATAAATTTGAAGTTGACATATTACTCAGCCAAAATTAAGTATGTTTTAAAATAACATGAATCTAATTCCTCATATTAGAAAATAGACCAAACTGTGTGTATAAGTACAGCCAACAACACATGCAATTACCCAAAAGAAAAATCTATATTTAAACTTCAATATATATTGAGTGTATTAATTTTAAATTAAGAATCAATTTAGAATAATGAGAATGTGTTTCAATTTTGCGTGCTGTTGACCGCACCAAAATGATATGTTATTTAAAAATTGACCTATATGCTAGCGAGAATAAGGTTCAATACCTGGAACTCGTCCCATGGAATAGCAGCGCACTCATCGGAGGTGAGGCCGTCTGCCGCCAACCGCAGACTAGACTTGCCTTCCGTACTCTGCTGCACTACGTGAATATTGTTTATTCTCCAAGTGCACGTTGATATCTACGGAGATATAATATTTTCTATGGAAAACGTACTTAAGAAAATAATGAAGCTACATAAAGAACTTGCTACATTATACTAATATATTATGATCAAAAAGATAACTTCAAAAACTTCTGGGTATACTAAAAAAGACAGATGCTGTGTAAAATTGAGTTATTGCTCACAAAGTCTGGGTTAAGTGTCTTCAACAGATTTAGTCGATTACAAGCGAACAAGGGAAGCAGATGACTAATAATCTACTTTTTAATGTGATCAATAAAAATGTGACAAATTACGTGCGAATTATCTTTTACGTGATTTTGATAACTAGTATATCAATGAGTTAGCTCTTTCACATTGCCAGTGATATTATAAATGTCGATGACCTCACCACATCGCGCCTTCTGCATGAGCTGGTAACAGAGTGGTCGCTCGGAGAGGATGATCGTTCCACAACTTCGGCGGCCACCTCCACGCTGCTCGAAATGCGGCCGTGCTCAAACTCCCTGCAAATGCATGATTGGTTGACGTCGTGCTGGGAGAAAGCACGCAGTGTAAACACGAGATCCTGTCGCTAAATTGTCACATATCTTTCACAACCATTTTTGGGATAGAGCATAGCACTCACAAAGGATTGGTATCTCATCATCCTCACCACAAAACCTGCACACGGGGGCATTAGTCAAGTCCGTCCTGTGCAGATGTTTGTTAAGTTTGCAGCGACCAGTTAAGGCTCTAGTAAGTGACCTTAGTTGGCTTCTGCTTAGTTGAAGATTTCGCGTTGCACCTCCGGGCGAGAATTCATTCATTTATAATAGCATAGTGTCGTCTAATGTTGTATAGACCACAGACGTGTAAAGGGAAGCAGACTTAACATCATTTTACTCACACATTTGTCATAACTTCCTATGTAATGTATATCGTTTTTACTTTTACTCCAAAGTGACATGATATATCGCTATTTGACTCCAAAGTGACATGATATATTTTCGTCTATGGCGATACTAACGCACACATAAACATTTCCAAAGCCGTGGCAGACGCCACGTGGACGCCATGTTTAGCTTTGTCAAAATAAGAGACAAATGGCGTCGTGAGTCGTGACATTGTGTTATAATGTTTTGTTTTGTGATTATAAATAAAAATAACTGCTAATCGGACAAGAACAATGGTAAAGTGCTATGCCCCGAAGCGTTCTAACATAATAAAACTCCAGAAATTACAATAAAATTAAATTATAGTACATTATGATATTAGTGCGTTAAGATGTTATAACCAATACGCACGTATATCGTACGACGTTTTTTAACACATTTGCGAGGAAACAGAAAAAAAAAAACATTTAAATAAACTCAATCTGTGAATGCACACTGTTGCTTTCCCGCCATTTTAACAGCGCGCTAGCGCTGCCTACTGACCAAGGACCGAAACCACTTTCCATATAAGGGGTTTTTGATTGGGTAATTTATAGACTTGTTTTCACAAACCCTATCAATACGGTAAGCATTTCATCGACTTACTGCACCGAAAGGCTAACCAAAATAATACAGTTAATTAGGGTAAGCACTTACCGCATCCGAAAACCCCATTGAGGCTAACCCTATCAATAGGGTTTTAACAAGCACAAGCAATTCAAGTTTTTACGTCAAATGCATTAGACTTATTGTTGCATAACCGTTTACGTGTGTAGTTCTCGACAGCCGCAAAATATCGCCCCATCAAATAATAAGGAATAATAAGTTATTCGCACTAAAGTTAATTTTCGTGTGACTCGTCAATCAGTTTACGTTAAGATGTCGCCAAGCTGCGCGCCAGTCGCGGTGCGGCTTGTTTGTTTTTACAAACTTGTATTTAGCCTGCACTGTATGTATGTGTATTTGTATGTATGTTTGTATGTTCGGGTCATTTTTTTTTATAAAATCATTTCCGTCCGGAACCAAATACACGAATAGACAGCTTTTGTTGCGTATTACATGTTTGTGAATAGCAAAATTTGTGACAAAATTTGTAACTTTTTACAACAAAGTTCCACATAGTGTCAGTTACACTTGCCTTTTTATAAGTTTAAAGCGCATGTAAAAAAGACTCTAACGAGTAAAGGATAATAAAAAGTCAACGATTATTTAAATGATGCCAATGCCTGGTGTTTAATATGAAGTTATTATTTTATTCGTTATAATGTCAATAATCGTGTTGTTGTTATAGCTATTGATGTTAACAGATATTGTTGTCAGAAAAGAACTGACACTGATTTTGAATTATATAGACTAAGTTATCATATGTTTGGTAACAACATACCTAATTTTTTGTATTATGGTTAGTGTATAAGTCTATAAAAAATAAGTTATAACTTATTTTTTGACATTTTAAGTGTATGTAAGCATACCGATTGTATTTTTTTAACTTTCAATGACTATGTAACGAAACCAAAATTGTAAATGGCGATTTAAAAGAGGAGATTAAAAAATTTTACCTTTCGAGTTTCTTGCCTGTTCTTCTCGAGAAGGCTCTCCCAATTTCCGAACAGGTGTAGATTCAACTTTTTTTTTCATTGCTACTTGTATTTGCAGAGTATATTCAGGATGTATGCACATACAAGGTTAAATATGTTTTCTTTAAATTGGAATGTTTTGCTTTGTTTTGACGTCAATAAGTGCATGTAAAGGCCTGGGTTGAATAAAGATATTTGAATTAGTGCGTGTTGTCATTCTTAAGGACTTATTCGTCAACTGGCGAGTGCGAAACTCGCGAGCGCGCGCCAGTTGGCACCTTCCGATTTTATTTTATTTTTCGTCAACTCGCGCGCTCGTGTAAAGTACAGTCAAATAAAAAAAGATTGAAACCAAAAACTATAAAAACTAGCTATTGCCCGCAGCTTTACCTGGGTTTGGAAGGTTGGTAACTGAGTCTTTGTGTTTTGTTTTCTGGGTTGGAATTGAATTTTAAGATATGTACAATCGTATTTGGTTTTCATTTTCGCACCAAAACGTTGCTCTGCCCAGATTAGCATGCTTGAGCGTGCTTTGGTTTTTATAATAAAAATTAAGCCTTTAATACTGCCGCCTGTAAAGAAAATATGGAAATATAACAGTTAATATTTAACTATGGACGTAAGGTCTCTAAGGCCTCTTGTCTACAAATATAAGGACAAACATATTTTTATTTCCTTCTACTTTTAATCAATTTTTCTTTAAAAATGTTCAATATAATCAGCTGTGCAGCCAGCAGTGCGTCAGAAAATATCGATAAAGCAATTGTATTACGATTGCTTTTGTTAAATAGGTGTCATTTTTCTATTTTTTTACCTACGAGCTTTCTTTTATGTTTAATTTACTTATTAGAATTCATAATTGAGGAAAAAGTAGTTTTTCTTGTTAGATGAGACTTATTCCTATAATTATTATCACATAAGTTCTTTATTTCGTTATACTAAGTAAAATTTATTAACATTTTATTTAATTTGTATTGGTTTAGTTTGATTTGAACCTATTTATTACGATTAAGACATAAATTTTAGCCTAATATCTAAAAAAACGTGTAAACTGCGTAACGAAGAACAGGGGCCTCAGTGACCCCGTCCATAGAAGTGTAAGGAAAAAATGACGTCCAAAATTAAAGGCGAAACAGTGAAAAATATTTGAATGTTGAAGTTTTTAGTGATATTAATGTATTGTAGGGGTAAATTGATGATTTTACTTAGTTAAAATAAGTATTATACTTACGTCTTCTAATGTGAAACGTATACTTAACTTTAAAACTTAACAAAAACTAAAATTTTCACATAAAATATCGAGAAGAAATTGCACTCGTGTCAGCGATATCAATGGCGGGTGCTACCTGGCTAAATGCAATTGTTCAAAATCAAAATAAATCAAAATCATTTATTCATTCACAATAGAAAATGGTAGGTATAGTTGCAGATGGTCAGCTTTAAAAAGGTTCAACATTTTCTAGTTATACTACTTATACTACGATAACATGTGAATATGTGTTACAATAAAAGTTTAAAAACTAATACTAAAACTAATTATTACTTAAAAATTCTTTAACAAAAAAAAAACATAGCAACCATTAATATAACTCAACTTTAAATCTGTTAAATACAGTGTGTCCCCGGATAAGGTGCACAAACGAAAATGGGTGAAACTAGACTACAATTGATCGATAAAAAAATTTTTTTTAGAAAAAAAATTGTATTTAATATTTATTTTTATTTTTTTATTCTCTTTTTAAGACCTTTTGTGTTTGTAAAATTGTAACATTGTAACCACTGCGTGGATTTTGTTCAAATAAAAACAATAATGATGCCAAAATATTAACACGGTATGGTAAATAAAAAAAAGTCCATAAAAGCAGTCAATAGGGAGAAAAACATTTTTTTAATTAATTTTGAACATAAAAGTGTTAAATTTTGAGTAAATGTTTATTTTTACCAAATAATGCCCCCTATAACAAATTCTTTTTATTACCTCTTATTAATCCAGATCTTATAACCTTTCCAACAAAAAAAACAACATTCTGTCTCTAATACATGTTTAGCTACGAGGCTTTAATTGAGGGCCCTGCTAACGCGCCGTCCCCTGGCGCCCGCGCCGCTGCATTTTTGTCAACCGCTGAGGTATCTTTTCTTAAATTGGAATTTAGCTAAACACATTGAAGCATTTTTTAAACTTAAGCTAAACTTTTTCATTGTAAAATTGATTAAAACAAGAAAAACAAATCACAATAAGTATTTATTACAAAAAATCTAAAAAAACATTTTTTATTAACTGCATTATTTGGTAAAAATAAACATTTACTCTAAATTTACTGGAGGGAGACTCTGTACCAGGGTCGTCTGCTTAGGTACCTCCGTCTTACCTATTTCTGCCGCAAACAGCAGTGCTTGCATTGCTGTGTTCCGGTTGAAGGGTAAGATATGGCAGTGAAATTATTGGGTACTGTGACTTTACATCTTGTGTCACAAGTTGGCAACGTACACTGTGGTTCTTGTGGAGGTTGCAGTTTTGCTGCGAATCTCACAAGAGCCACATGTATTATAGGTGACTGTTACCACTTACCATCAGGTGGGCAGTTTGCTTTTTTGCCAACTTTATGCAATAAAAAAAATTAACACTTATGTTCAAAATTAGTGAAAAAAAAAGTGTTTTTCTCCCTATTGACTGCTTTTATGTACTTTTTTTTATTTACCATACAGTCCCCGTTTTCCATTTAAGCGTCACCATTTTGTCACGCTAACATCAAATGCTAACCACGTTTTGCGTTTCTTATAAGAAATGTTAAAATTTTTAACCGCGCTATGTTTCACAAAAGAAACCTAACCTAAAAATCAAGATATTGTTTAAATGGAACGCATCACGTCAACATACGATGCTAGCCCTGCTAGCGTCAAAAGCTAATGAAACGCGATGATGCTAAAAATGTTGAAAATGCTGCGAATCTGCGCTCAGATGGAACGCGCCTATAGTTAATCTTTTGGCATCATTATTGTTTTTATTTGAATAAAATCCACGCAGTGGTTACAATGTTACAATTTTACAAACACAAAAGGTCTTAAAAAGAGAATAAAAAAATCAACATTAAATACAATTTAATTTTAAAATTTTTCTTTCTTTTTTTATCCATAAATTGTTGTCTAGTTTCACCCATTTTCGTTTGTGCACCTTATCCGGGGACACACTGTATATAGAGATACACATTCAACAACAGTTAATTATGAATTTTGTAGAATTTGGTCGAACACCAGGGTCAAGTCTATTTATATATCTTGTATATTTATTTGGAAATAATTCTTTAGTACTTTTAAAGATACTTCTATTTTGTTTTACAAATTTCAAATATACACGGTGTTTCATAATAACCAATAAATATATTATCGTTATTTAAAACTAATTAATAAATAGTTTATCCCGTAATGTTACTCAACCCAACATTTTCATGTATATCATAATATCATCATCATGTCTATGATTTACATGAAAATTTTGGGTTGAATGACATTACGGGTAAACACAATTAATTAATTAGTTTTAGATAACGATAAAATATTTATTGGTTATTATGAAACACTGTGTATAGGAAGGAGTAGTAAATTAAGTTTCTTAAAAAGTATTCATAGTGAAATTCACTTACATTGCTTAGTTTTAGACAGTTAATATAATAGGTAATAAGCCAAAATCTTGAGTTATTGTGATATTGTTGATAATTATTAAGGAAATAAGCAGTTTTTTGTCATGCTGATTTATATATTTATCTCAAAACTATGTTTTGTTTTATTTTAAACTTACATCGTATAAAGTATCTTAAACATTAAAAAAGGTACCTACTTTAAATTTACTTAAACATTTTTGTAGCTGACTGTACATAAATATGTCAGATTCCACCATCGAGCTAGTTGACGACCAAAAAATTAGGTAAAATCGGAAGGTGCCAACTGGCGAGCGCTCGCGAGTTTTGCCACCAGTTGACGAATAAGTCTTCTTAAGTTATTAGGAATTTGCTGCGGTAACATAGGATTTCCCAGATCTCGAAATCGGCTGAACGCAGAAGTTTGAAAAAAAAACGATAATAGACCTTAATTTTTTAGTTCAAGCATTAGTTTTTGATTTGCTTGATGAATAACTATGTAATGGCAAATGTTTCTATTCACAAACATTCAATACGCAACAAGAGCTGTCTATTCGTTATTTTAATGCCCTAAAAAGAGGAAAAACATTAATTTATTACATGATACATTTTTTTATTAAAATATAAAAGCTTGCCGCAATATTTTTTTAATAAAACAAATATTTTTCTTAGAGTTACCAATATCAAGATCAACTTAAATAGGTAAGTATTGTATTATTCTTTATCTACAATCTCGCGACAAGATTTATAGCTGTATTATAGACTCCATGTTTATAATAATTTAACATAAAACTTGAATACAGTCAATCTAATAAATAAGAAAACACTGCCGTCCGCCGCCCTCACCGTCGGCGTCGGTCGAATCAATCAATGTTAGTAAAAATCACGAAAATGTGCGGAAACAAGATAGGAGACAATAGGGGAACCTTATTAGTTGGTAAGCACTTAAAATTAAAGGGTAAGCTTATTCAAAAAAGTTTCCGCAAGGAAAGACTAACCCTATCAATGGGGTAACCCTATCGTTCGGTAACCTTTTGATAGGGTTTCCCTAACAATCGGGTTAATCAAATAAAGGGGTTTTCCGGTCCTTGTACTGACTGGCGCCGCGCGGCGATTAGTTCGAAATTTGAATAGCAACAGCGCGCTGCTCACTAGCTGGAGTCGTGCGGCGGCGATCAGTTCCATATTTGAAATGGCAAATAATACTGTTATGGAATTTGTATGGACTATAACTTAACTATTTGCTTTGGTAACAAACGTGTTTTTTATGACCCGCTTTACATATTTAAAACCGGTGGAATTACATCAGCTTTACGAGCAAGGGTGTTAAAAATATAGTTTTTAACACCCTTGCTCGTACACGGCTGAAATTCCGCCTCGCATGTTATAACCATCTTAACGCACTAATATCGTAATGTACTATTGTGTGTGAGTAATGTTTACATGTGGTAAAGTTACCACGCTTTTTGAACGATACGTTTAGTCTGCTTGCCTTTATACGTCTATGGTATAGACAATGGCACGCAACCTTTCGTGTGCAAGTCCGACTTGCACTGGGCTGTTTTTTTTAGGGTTCCGTAGCCAAATGGCAAAAAACGGAACCCTTATAGATTCGTCATGTCTGTCTGTCCATCCGTGTGTCACAGACACTTTTTTCCGAAACTATAAAAACAATACTGTTGAAACTTAGTAAGTAAATGTATTTTGTGAACCGCATTAAGATTTTCACACAAAAATAGAAAAAAAAGCAATAAATTTTGGGGGTTCCCCATACTTAGAACTGAAACTCAAAAAAATTTTTTCATCAAACCCATACGTGTGTGGTATATATGGATAGGTCTTCAAAAATGATATTGAGGTTTCTGAGGTCTAATATCATTTTCTTCTAAACTGAATAGTTTGCGCGAGAGACACTTCCAAAGTGGTAAAATGTGTCCCCCCCCCTGTAACTTCTAAAATAAGAGAATGATAAAACTAAAAAAAATATATGATGTACATTACCATGCAAACTTCCACCGAAAATTGGTTTGAACGAGATCACATCTAGTAAGTAGTTTTTTTAATACGTCATAAATCGTACGGAACCCTTCGTGCGCGAGTGGGACTCGTACTTGGCCGGTGTTTTGTTTGTTCACCTGAACGCAACGGCGGCGTCGTCCGGCGACTCGGCGGCGAGCCCCACGACGACGTACCGGTCGCTGTCGGAGCTGGCCGTGGACGCGGCGTCGCTGCGCGCGTCGTCGCGCGTCAGCGCGCTGTCGATCGACGTCACCAGCGACGTGAGCCCGCGACGCATCGACGAGAACCCTGCGATACCGGGCCGACTCAACTGTCACTGTTCTCACATGAGATTGCAGACTTGCAAACAAGCAAACTGCCCACCTAATGGTAAGTGGTAACAGCCACCTGTAATACATGTGGCTCCTGTGAGATTCGCAGCAAAACTGCAACCCCCACAAGAATCACAGTGTATGTTGCCAACTTGTGACTTAAGATGTAAAGTGACGGTACCCAGTAATTTCAGTGCCCCTTCAAACCGGAAGACAGCAATGCAAGCACTGCTGCTTTGCGGTAGAAATAGGTAATTTTGTATATTTATAAAAGGCCTTACTGACGAACGATTGACTTAGGTATCAACGTAGAGTCCAAACTACTGGGTCTAGAAACATTAAATTCAGTACAGGAGTTCGTCGGCTTATGCAGGCACAAACTTAGGAAGGACTTTTCAAATTTCCCACAGGAAGCTAAGAATAAGGATTTAGTTATTAGATTTAGATATTAGTGTTGAGCTTGATTAAAGCGAAACGTAGTTCGCGGCCACAACTAGCAATTACAATATACAGTGTGTAACAAAAACCCTGTGAATCCTTAAATGAGTGTGTACACATAGAAATGATCGCGTATCGATTCTGAACATGCTCCTAACAGGGTTTACAGGGTTTTTGCTACACATTGTATAAATGTCAAAGTTAAAAAAAGGAATCAAGAACTTCTAGGTTACGATTAAGAATATAATAACGTGTAACACAAATAACGCACATCCTGTAAGTAATTTGTTACAAATAACCAAAAGAATCAATTTCAGCATTTTTTAGCATAGGTAGGTTCTTTAAAAACTATAGTAGATTGTTCACCGCGGAAAGAAAATGACCGATTGCTAGCGAGGGAGTAGAGTAGGGAGTAGAGCGCGGGAAGAAAGTGACCGATCTGGACACTTTCTTTCCGCATTGGGCAGCGGACTTTCTCCCAAGTGCTACATAGTGCTTTATAATCCACCTGCGAGGAACTTTTAAAAACTTGTTTCATTGAAATTGTTATTATTTAGAATCTGCTGGTTTAGCCGAAATATTCATAATTACTAGGGAGTATTTAAAGGCGTACAGTGCCAATTTCTTAACCGCGTTGTAAATACCAATCAGCGCCATCTATCGGTAATTAAATTGAGTGACAACTTAATTTGGTATAGTTCCGATAGGTGGCGCTGATTGGTATCTACAAGGCGGTTAAGAAGTTGGCACTGCACACCTATAAATACTTCCTAGTCATGAGCAATAATTTGTCTAAACCAGTCTTGAAGAGCGCGAGACTTATTAAGCAGCTTTAAGTGGGAACCTGTTTTTGTTTTTAAGAAAACAATCCCCAGTAAGCACCGAGTTCCAGGGGCCTTAAAAACAAGTACATATTAAGTAAATAATATTACATTTGTATGGGTGTCATCTTATTATCACTTTCGCTACTAGAATTCGACATTTTAACTTTTATCCGGTACGTAATAAACGCATGCGTCAACAGGTTAGAAATGGAATTTAATACAACTTTTCCCCTCGCTAAAACATGTTAGAAATGGATTTTCATATAACATTTACTCCCGATTAAATTGGTCGTAGAAGAGAATAACTTTCTCTTTCATTTTTGAGGGAATAATGACTGCTGTTCCGATCAGGTGTAGTATAAATTTATTATCCTTATTGCGAACGCATAGCATGGACAGCTTACGCACGGCGACACGGACCGGACGGCAGTGAAACTCCGCCTTCAAAAATAATTCTTAGTACGTTAAATATGTTACGTATTATATTTTTTTCTTTAGAATGTTGACCCAACAGGTGGCCGTAAATAAATAAATATATTATTTTAGTATTTTTCAATTGAAATTAATTCTGAGGCCAATTCCAACCAAACAACTTTAAAACTGTACTTTTTTTTTGTTACACGTTAAAGGTAGATAGAAGAGAACAACCTATCGTATTCATCCTACAAACACCTAAAGCGATCGACTGTTCAAAATGTATTACTTTCAACTTTACTGCTCATGGTATAAGTATACACACCCCCGAATCCGAGTACAGGGCTGGGAGGTATCTCGTCTGCGGGCAGGGGCTGGGCAGTGCAGACCTCTATGGAACTCATCGCCAGAATGCCGCTGTCCCTTTCCACCATCGACGGGGCCATGGTGGCTTCTGACCCCGCTACAGAATAATATATTTCACGTAAATACAAAATTATTATATTTAAGACTTTAAAAAATGGCCGCTATGCCCGTTTTTCGATATCTAACCTCCTTACTTAAGACATTCAGTGTGACACGGTAATCAGTGACGTAAGGCTTGCTAATCTACAACCCCAACAAAGATGCCAATCGTGCGTTGCCAATTTGTAACATTACATGTCAATTCACAGTACCCTGTAAATCCACTGCTTGGCTTTCCTTTCCAACCGAAACACACCGCTGGCGCTTGGCGGAAGAAATCCTGTATTTCTTTCGTTGATGTGTAAAAAGACCGAACGCGAAGCCGAAACCCACGTATTGAATCCATCGTCAATATCATTTTTGTCTTCTAGTGTCTAAACCATACCTGGGAAATTATTAGTTACCAAGATATTTAAGTTTAAAGTGACAATTATTTTTTTGAAGTTTTTATACCAACATGTTTGGTACATTATTTGTTAATTTTCGTCCAAGGAAACATCAAAGAAAAAATCAGTATTTATTACAAATAAAAAAATTTATTTTAAAACTCGCAATGTATTTACAACGGACCCTGTCTATTGCCGTCACGAGTCGCTGACTCACGCAGAGACGAGATCCGTAGCACGCTCGCGCGTGTTACATTGCGTAGTACTTTTAGCAGTCGTTTATAAAACCTAAAAATAAATTTCGCTTCTCATCAATTTTTTTATATATAATTTAATTTTAATGGTCTGAATGCGTAGACGTGAGCTTCGTTATGGGTCTTTTTACTTCCTGTAGGTAAGGCGCAAGCCAGACAGAGGCGGCGCGGCGCGCATCAGTCGCACCCGGTGGCGCACTCGCAGCGTGCTGCAGGCGCGCCCGTGGGCGCGAACAGCGCTTGTATGGTACGGTGCGCCAGCGAGTGAGTACGTTGGTGCCATTAAAGAGTTTGATTTTGATCGAACAACATGTCTTCCTCTGACAACGAAGACATGTTAGCCCTGGTGCAACTCGCCAATTTGCAAAGGAGAAGAAGAAGGAGAAGAAACTTCCGGTCCCGCGCAAAACTCACTATAGACTGCGGTACGCGGCTGCGCGCCAGCAGTGCGACGGCCGGCGCGCCCGTAGTTGCAACCGTAGCGCGCCATCTGGAAGCTTGTCGAATGATCTTTCATACTAATTGTATGAAAACGGACGGGCACAAAACAGATAGAAGCGGTGCGCCGATGGCGCGCCACAGGTGCGCCTCGCCCGCGCCTTTTCTATCTGGCCCACGCCTAAGATAGAGGTACCCATGCAGAAGATTCTGGTATAAAGACTCTTTCTGCTTAAAAATACTAATTATGTAAGTTGAAAATGTATAAATTAATATAAGATTTTTTTTTCAATTCGGAATATAACACACTTGGTTCAAATCATACTCGAGGTGAAGGTGTTTTTTTTTGTATTCACTTTTCAATAAGCTCGCATCTTAATTTTTGTGGTCCCGTTTGTTTTCGAATGGACCCAACAAACCTTTTTTTATATTTTTTCGGGGGGAAATGCGTAACTGCACCGTACCCGCCGTTGGCTAGACGGCAGGCGTGTGTGGGGCTGGCCCGGCAGAGTCCCAGGCCGACCCACTAAAACCCCCCGGTGCCTCCCTGCCCTTGTGGGCGCGCTAGGTAAGGTTCACACTGCGACTACCAAGTTGGTCGGGCTATCGCCGAGGGGGGATTGCCCGAGAACACCAGAGCAATCCCCAGACGGAGGGCCTTACGGCGGCGTGCACGGGGCCAACCATGCACGCAGGCCTCCACGGCAGGGTCATTAGACGGGTATTGCTTGCGCGAATGCCCGTCTTCGCCTGCCTATCCGTCTGCGGCGGAGGGGAGCGGCTTGGGGATCTTCCTCCCGCTCCCTCTCCGCAGCCTCCTTCTGCGAAATTACTTCTTCGCAGAAGGAAGCCACAGCCTCCCATTCCGCCTCGCCGCGGAGCATGGCCACGACCATGCTCGGCAGCGAGAGGTCTCCGCCTCCCAGCGCAGCGTTAAGTTCGCTGCGCTGGGGTCGCCAGGCCGGGCACACCAACAAGGTGTGCTCGGCAGTATCGTCGGGAACGTCGCAGTGGTGACACCGCGGCGTTTCCTCCTGACGCGCGACCCGGTGCAGGTAATGACCGAAGCAGCCAGGCCCGGTCAGTACCTGCACCATGCGGAACGTTAGTCTGCCCTGCCGGCGCCCAACCCCGCCAACCAACACCGGACGGATCGTGTCGATCGTCCGGTGGCCGGCAGCTGGGGAGGCGAGTGCCACACCCAACTGACGCTGAGCCTCCCTCTGCGCCAGGGTACGAATCCGCTCCACTTCCTGTGGAGCGGATCGTCCCCCCCCGTTCACGAGTAGCAACCCGATGTCGATACACCTGCGCGAGGACGCGTGCATCGACATGCCACGGCGTTTGGCCCGCTAGAACGCAGGCCGCGCCGTGACTGACCGTGCGATAAGCTCGCACGGCCCGGGTCGCTATGACCCTCTGCGGACGTCGCAAGAGGGCCACCGTTCGGGAGGAGAGGCACTCTACCCATACCGGGGCTCCATAGAGTGCCATCGACCGTATCACCCCGTGATACAGTCGACGGCACGCCGATCCTGGACCTTAGGGAGGGCCCATCCAAGGACCCAACAGACCTACCAGTATCCTAACTCTCCCTCAAAGTGCGGTCACTCACCCATCCTCAGGTCTTGCAGGCTGGAGGAGTCGAGTGGTACGCTGTCCAGGTCGCGCGAGGACTCCTGGCCAGCGCCGGACGGCAGCACCAGCGTCAGCTCCGCGCTCGGCACCACCAGGCCTACCACTATCGACCTGACGCCGAACTATTGTTTTAAATCTCCAAATACAAAGTCACCAAAATACTACATTCTCAATATCACTCCAACCCATAAACGTCCCACTATTGGGAACGGGTCTCTCCTCAGAGGAGGAGGTACTGATCTGCTCTACTTCATTACGCTGGCCAGGCGGATTGGTGAAGGACAATGACACCCAAATTGGTCATAAGAATTTCCAAGCAGGAGTTACCTTTGTGTTAAAAAAGTGACTAATGTCACTTTGACATCTTTGACATTTGATTGGCCTGTGAGGTTGTGTCAAATTCACAGATAATAAACGTCACTATTATGTTATTCATGAATCGTCAAAGGCATAATACTGCCGTAACTCCTTGAAACGGCGCATAAGCTCATTAGAATAATCAACTTTTCAAATCAGTTTTAGCAATTAGAATAACAATTATTAAAAAAGAAAAAATATGTATCCCTTATTTTTATATCACATTTTGAAATTTAAATAAAATTACACATTTCGGATTTACTCGCGTATATTTGGTTTTAAAAACATTTTAATCATTTAGGCCGACGTTTCGAACGCTTTATTTATTTATTTATTATTAATTTAATATATTATTAATTATTTATACTGAAGCTGGTGGGTGTCACAGAATAACGTCAGATTTATTATTTTACTACCGTCATCTCATATATTTATGTGGTCCGTTTCACGCAAACAGAGCTCACGGTATATATTATTTTAGTAGTCTGTGGACGGGCTTGGGATTTGATTATTTTCATAATTGGGTCCCAAGCAGTTGGAATACTCCAACCATTAAATCTATTGAAATTCGGGTGTTTTGAATGTAAAAGCATCACATAGCAACACAATATACGCGAGTAAATCTGAAAAGCGTGTTTTTATTTAAATGTGCAGTACTTGTGCAAATAAAATACAGTATTATAGTCTGTCGATAAATGTGTTTACTTGGCATTTTTTATTATTTTTTGAAATCGTTTACTGGTAACGCTCTTTTCTGTGGTACTCGTGCTGTCAGTGACGTTACTTCACCGTAAATATTTTCAATATTCAATATTCTGAGTGGGGTTAAGTTAAGTAGGGTTTTTGAAATTCCTTATTATTTTCCCATGTAAACACATTTAATCGACAGACTATATTTTAAAATATCAAATAAAATTAAACGGCAATAATACTGAAATCTTGTCCACTAGTCAGGTCAAGCTGAAATGTGAAACTGCGTATATGACTCACCCCTCCTCTGCGTCGGGTTGCCTGGCGGCGTCGTGCGCGAGCCACGCGGCCATTTCGGAGACGCGCTCCAGCTGCCGGAACAGGAACAGCATCTGGTAGTGGTTGAGCTGCAGCCCCGCCAGCCCGCAGGTGCGCGCCACGCACCAGATCTTCGAGAAGCCTTCTTCGAGGCAAACCTGCGGCACACATCGGTCACTCCATACAACGTTCGCAAATCAATTACCTATTACTACTACTTATTAAGCAAATGACGTTTGTACACGCGCAAATGTGTGCGTGGAATCTAGTAGGGCTGAGTGCGTGGTTGTCAATCGAAATGACGCGAGAAGTGCAGCGA
Organism: Schoenobius gigantellus; assembly: GCA_963935595.1. Taxonomy (NCBI): domain Eukaryota; kingdom Metazoa; phylum Arthropoda; class Insecta; order Lepidoptera; family Crambidae; genus Schoenobius; species Schoenobius gigantellus. Next base: position 52,340,723 of record OZ012541.1, read on the forward strand.
CTGCCTTCTCTTTTACTCGCATAAGGCTATCTCTGTTATCGGCCGGCGCTCGCGTCTACTCGGTGAACGTGAAGTGTCGACGCACCCGAGCGAACGCGCGCGCCCTTGATTATGTGTCAGTGATGTCTACTACGAAGTGCGGGGTGGGGTGAGGTATTTGAAATGAGTGCGGGAAGGTGAGTGGCCGTTCTGTATGGAGTACTATTATGTATTCTGTGCCTGCGGGGCGCAAGGCGGTTTCTTTATTGCAAGGTAATATAGTTAATGATTGCATAGCTCTAAATGTCGCTTGCACGATGTGATCGTATAAAAACGTTGCTTTTTGCTACGTTTTAATTGATTTTTGGAAAGCTGGATTCGGGAAACACTGTTCACTGTTATCATAATTTATGATATTTTTTTATATCTCTACATTGAATGCAAAGTTCAAAATACGTAGTTTGATACGTAGTAATTAACATTGACGTGACAGAGCTATAAGTAGTGTCATAATATTTAGCGCTGAAAATATACTTAAAGCAAATACATTTAGATGGTTTTTCAAGTTGGATGTGAACCATTACTAATTTCGTGACCTGGTAATTAATAAACTTCAAATCAAACAAAGTTCAGACTTAAAGGTTAATTTTCTATAAATCCTTCATCCATCACCACAATCCACCTGCTGAGATGAAGAGCTTTTCTGTTGAGAGCCAAAATAAGCACGTTGTATTTATATGCCGTTGCTAAAATCTCTTGTAATGTGAATAAAATGACGAAACATTTACCCATGCAGTGAGCGGAGTGGCGTCGAGTAGGGGCGCTGGTTTGTAGTTGAGAGCTCGCGCTCCACAAAACTCCGCCCAAAGAGGCTCCACACGGAGACACCAAATAGAGCGGTTCTCCCGCCACAGCATCTCCGGCGAGATGGCTGTGCCGCGGTCGATGTCATCCAGATCTGGGATTATCATTGTCTACTACATTACAAGAAAAACTCACTAACATGTTTTAATAAAAACCTATTTATTATACCCTCTGATAAATGTTTCATATTTGTTTTGACGTTCACGTTTTGATTCAACCTTTCGATCGATGTTCGATTGATTGGTGTGGTAATACGCTTATTGCATTCTGCTTATTCTTTAATGTCGGCGGTCCTGAACTTAGATTAACTATTTTGTAAACTCTGCTTAAGAAAATAAAAAATAGGCCACTGCATAGTCTGTTCGCTTACAGTTAAAAATTTAAAGTACTTATACATATTTTTATTTCATTCATTGAAGGACATTATGATGCCTACACGCAGTTTCGAGTTTTGTCATAAACATAGGAATGATTTGAATTCGTGTTTGCAAAAGTACGGGCTACAACAGTAGTTTTTAATGTTATCTATCACCTATGATTAATCAATTTTAGCCTCAAATTTCAATCATTAAATTTTTTTAATGCTTGAATAATAACTATATTATGCTCACTGTCCGCGTGCAGCACGAACTGTTCGTGTATTGGATCGAGGTCGTCAGCCGCGCACGGGAAGTGTTCGCGGGGCGGCGCCGCGCGACGCAACGCCGACAATATGGCCGCCAAGTCAGCGCGGGTACCGGCCGTGTCTGCAGAACCATGCACGTTGTTATCACGTTGCTCTATGCAACAATACGGTTGACGTAGCCAAGTGCACTAATGTTATCGCTTTCACATTAAAATACATTTTTTCTATTTTGACTAATCTTTTGTTCAAGATGCAGTGCAGTACTCTTAAGCATGAACCACTCTCGTCATAGTGAAGTAATCGTATTTACTTACTATGACATAATTAAATGGACAGCTAAAAACATTATCGTAAGACTATCGTGAGCTCGTTACGATAGTAAAATCTACTATCTCTCACTGTAAAATACTCGGTGAGAGATTATCACGATAGCTAGCTGTCGAATAAAACGATACGACATGTCTAAATTGAGTTCGTGCTGACGATTATCGTACTTTAGCTCTCGTTAACTATACCATTACCATTACGATACCATTTAGTTCCTTAAGCGACCGTAGCGGCGCTGCTATAGTTTTCATACAAATAATACGATTACGATAACCATACTTATAGTGGTTCGTGCTTGGGGCATAGATCGCATAATCAAGGAAATGGTTAAAACGACATTTATGTGCACCATTAGAATCACAAGCAAAAATCCAATAAATTTTAATCCCCGTAAAAGATACACGTAAGCGTACAACTCACTGGATCTTGCGGACTCCCGCACGTTAGTTATGGTCGCACGCGCGGTACATATGTGCAGTTCCCGTGGCCTATCTCGCTGCTGGGACACGTGTTCAGCTCCCGCCTCCAGCACTATCTGGAAAGTAGACCTACGGTTGAAGAAATTAATGAAGAATGTGTGTAGCGAAAATCTCGGCATTATTAGTTGCATTGACAAGGTAGGATATATTATGTGTCTGTCACTGAACATTTCTCTAAATGTGAAGTTGTTTTTAACGAGAAAAGACAACTTATACTAGAAGGAATACTTGTTTAATAGATGATAATTGACTGATTCAAGTTTGGTTGAATCTGGAAAACATTTTCTTAGTGAGACAAGAATCTGGAATAGTAAATCTAGAACGTACACGCCGTTAGTGACACCAACCAATGTATACTACGGACACAATAATATAATTGTCTGTAATATCATCATCTACATAAATAAAAATGGATCTTCGAAATGTATGTACGCCCATAACTTTCGAACGACTGCACCAAATTGGATGATTCTTGGTTTTATGTATTCGTTATTGTTCGGACAAGGTTTGTGTAATATAAAAATTACAATAATTTTAACAAACATTTCAGTAATTTAGTTTAAAAAACATGGCGATACAAAGTACGCCGGGTCAACTAGTAGAATATAAAACAAAAATATATATTTCGTAAATAGAAGTACTGTCTTGTAAGTGGCTTGTGGCTTTAAAGTAATCAGTATTTAAAGTAATCAGCAGATTTACATTCGAATGCGGTTTATTTAAAAGATATCCGTTTCTAATTGTAGAGCTCATTTTAAGAGCTGGTAAAAGAATCTAAGCATAGTTGCTGGTCCTCACATTCTGCTATGCTACCAACTTCTCCCAGCGCATGCACTATCTCGAACAACCAATAAGACAATAGTGACAAAGTGACAATAGCTTAAATCGGGTGTAACTGAACGCCGCAATAATATTAAAGGGTCATAATATGATAATCCTTTAATATTATAGGTTACATATTAGATGGACCCTAGGTGCTTGCCTTAGTTCTGCAAACCTGATACTTTCCGAGTTAATCGATTTTAAACAGAAAGCAAAAACTTTCAAGTAACATCCATAGGTCAGCTGACTATGAAATAAACACAAAAGAAATGCAAACACTGAATGAAGAAAAAAAAGGAACGTACGCTGATGGAGGGCTGTCGACACTTAGGATAAAAAAATAATTTATTTAGTTTGTATAGAAAAAATAAAAGAAGCTTGATTAGCCCTAATATTTTTCCCACAGAATCTCCACTTCCGATGGATACACCCTTAAATACTATTTCGATGTTCCGTTACACCCTGTATAGTGTTCGTGACATATTAACCTTGGGCATTATAGCTTCGGCTCGCACGTCGAAGTAGGCTGGCGCATCATTCTTCGCGGCTGCGTCACTGGCCGCGTCGCTGGCGGCGCGAGCCACGTGCGGCAGGAACGCGCCCAGCCACGTCACGCTGGCCGCGTCCACGCTCACCCGCACCGGGCTCAGCTGCGCGTACAGCTTGGGCGGCGGCACTAACACACGCACGCTACATCAGTGAAGCCGTCACGCATCCCTCACTCATCGCACAGTACACTCAACGCCCAGTGACGTCGCCACGCATCCCTAACTCATCGCACAGTGCACCCACAACGCCCAGCCACGTCACGCTGGCCGCGTCCACACTCACCCGCACCGGGCTCAGCTGCGCGTACAGCTTGGGCGGCGGCACTAACACACGCACGCTACATCAGTGAAGCCGTCACGCATCCCTCACTCATCGCACAGTACACTCAACGCCCAGTGACGTCGCCACGCATCCCTAACTCATCGCACAGTGCACCCACAACGCCCAGCCACGTCACGCTGGCTGCGTCCACGCTCACCCGCACCGGGCTCAGCTGCGCGTACAGCTTGGGCGGCGGCACTAACACACGCACGCTACATCAGTGAAGCCGTCACGCATCCCTCACTCATCGCACAGTACACTCAACGCCCAGTGACGTCGCCACGCATCCCTCACTCATCGCACAGTGCACCCACAACGCCCAGCCACGTCACGCTGGCTGCGTCCACGCTCACCCGCACCGGGCTCAGCTGCGCGTACAGCTTGGGCGGCGGCACTGACACACGCACGCTACATCAGTGAAGCCGTCACGCATCCCTCACTCATCGCACAGTACACTCAACGCCCAGTGACGTCGCCACGCATCCCTCACTCATCGCACAGTGCACCCACAACGCCCAGCCACGTCACGCTGGCTGCGTCCACGCTCACCCGCACCGGGCTCAGCTGCGCGTACAGCTTGGGCGGCGGCACTGACACACGCACGCTACATCAGTGAAGCCGTCACGCATCCCTCACTCATCGCACAGTACACTCAACGCCCAGTGACGTCGCCACGCATCCCTCACTCATCGCACAGTGCACCCACAACGCCCAGCCACGTCACGCTGGCTGCGTCCACGCTCACCCGCACCGGGCTCAGCTGCGCGTACAGCTTGGGCGGCGGCACTGACACACGCACGCTACATCAGTGAACCCGTCACGCATCCCTCACTCATCGCACAGAACACTCAACGCCCAGTGACGTCGCCACGCATCCCTAACTCATCGCACAGTGCACCCACAACGCCCAGCCACGTCACGCTGGCTGCGTCCACGCTCACCCGCACCGGGCTCAGCTGCGCGTACAGCTTGGGCGGCGGCACTAACACACGCACGCTACATCAGTGAAGCCGTCACGCATCCCTCACTCATCGCACAGTACACTCAACGCCCAGTGACGTCGCCACGCATCCCTCACTCATCGCACAGTGCACCCACAACGCCCAGCCACGTCACGCTGGCTGCGCCCACGCTCACCCGCACCGGGCTCAGCTGCGCGTACAGCTTGGGCGGCGGCACTGACACACGCACGCTACATCAGTGAAGCCGTCACGCATCCCTCACTCATCGCACAGTACACTCAACGCCCAGTGACGTCGCCACGCATCCCTCACTCATCGCACAGTGCACCCACAACGCCCAGCCACGTCACGCTGGCTGCGTCCACGCTCACCCGCACCGGGCTCAGCTGCGCGTCCAGCTTGGGCGGCGGCACTGACACACGCACGCTACATCAGTGAACCCGTCACGCATCCCTCACTCATCGCACAGAACACTCAACGCCCAGTGACGTCGCCACGCATCCCTCACTCATCGCACAGTGCACCCACAACGCCCAGCCACGTCACGCTGGCTGCGTCCACGCTCACCCGCACCGGGCTCAGCTGCGCGTACAGCTTGGGCGGCGGCATTGACACACGCACGCTACATCAGTGAAGCCGTCACGCATCCCTCACTCATCGCACAGAACACTCAACGCCCAGTGACGTCGCCACGCATCCCTCACTCATCGCACAGTGCACTCACAACGCCCAGCCACGTCACGCTGGCTGCGTCCACGCTCACCCGCACCGGGCTCAGCTGCGCGTACAGCTTGGGCGGCGGCACTGACACACGCACGCTACATTAGTGAAGCCGTCACGCATCCCTCACTTGAGGACGCATTGACACACTCATGCTAGATCAGCAACTGATACGCGGGCTAAGCATAAATTGCGTCACGCACGCTGTACACTTTATAATCACATCACTACCATAAATATACCAAGCATGTATACCACCGCTGCCACACGCACAAATATCAATTACACCACTGCTGCACATCAATCATTGCACATACACACAAACACAGACACATGCACGTACACTACACACACCACAGACAACGCACATATCAATAAATAGAATTTACGGTTAAGGGATCAAATGGCATCGCTGTTACTTATTTAGATTGTTATTCATTTAAAAAAATGTCACAACAAAACAATGATCTATTAGTATCATTTAAATGTTAGCAAACAGTTGCATATTAATTCATTGAATGAATATAATTCATTGTTTTTTTTGAGCAATTGTCTTTTATTTAGTTTAAACGTCCATTTTATATAAGGCAAAAGCTGAAATCAGGAGTTACCTGGAAAGCACACATCTCCAGGGTAGTAGAAGAAGGTGAGCTCCGCGTGCAGGAGACCGGCGTCTCCAGGTAAAGTAGCCTTTTCAGCGCTCACGAGAGGCCGCGGCGATTCTCGGCTCTTGGACCCTGTTGATACCTACAACAAAATTTACGAGCGAATAGATGAAGTTAACAAAGTTTTCTGTATATAAATCACCATTGCCTTTTAATATATTCTCATGCTTTATACATGAGACTGAAAATGAGAACGTTAATAATTTTAGCTAAGAATATACAGTGGACAAAAATGGTTCTGAATAATGCATAATTAGTCGTGCATCTTGCCGATCAACGAATGTGGCACCCCACTAACTCACGCTGTTCCCATATGACAGGAGACTGCCCAAAAACCCCATTTAATGGTAGACCCATACCTAGCAGCGGGTGTATTTTAGATGATTGACGAATAAAAATGAGGATTAGGTCGATCACACTCACCTTATAAACAGTGAAATCATCTATCCTAAGTACGAGGCACGTGGTCATCAGTTTTCCTAGCTGCTGCAATATTCTATTTCTTGTTGGTGATGCTGAAATCCACAATAGTATTTAATGATAATTCTGTAAGAGAGGCTTAAAGTTAATGGTTGGCTGCGTATATCTTGTAATAATAAGAATAATTATTAGTAATTATGCAGAAAATTTTGTTCGTTGTCCGCTAAGCAATTTAGTTTTAAAGTTAACTAAAGCTTACGATCTAACTGAGCTTGTCGATATTTATTTCTTATTTATGTAACGTAAATTGAACATTTCATCAAATCCCGTACCATACCTGCGGATGTAGTAGTGGTCGTTGACGAGTGCGTCTGCGCAGGCGGCGCGGCGACAACTCGCGGACTAATGCCATTGGTCATCGGCTCCTCAGATTTTTCCGATGGGTTGTTCTGTATCATATCAAGATACATAATCAGATATGAAATAGTAATAAAATGTCCTCCAAACCTTTTGACCATATCGTCAACCTCAATAGAGTTTATCCATCTGCGCGGGAGATAATGAGGGAAGTGTCTAAGCAAACCCATGTTCACTCAGTACTAAATAAATCGCGGATGGTTAACCTACACGACTTCAACGAGATCAGACGTAGGGGCTCCATTTTTCGTATCATTTGTCTGGTGTCGAGCACCTGATTTCTATTGATTTTCATTTTCGGAAATTCCCTATTTTTCTTTTGATCAAGCAAATGTAGGCGTCATTCGAGGGCATACTCGTTGTATGCGACTCGCGATTTCAAACGAGCAATATAAAAAATAAGGGTGCGGAACCCAGTCTTATCGTTCCTTCTGAAGCACGGAGGAACTCAAAATTAAGAAAAAAAAATCATTTTTGGCCCATAGGTAACTACGACGAACGTTGTTTACTTCAGCTACCATTGGTAATGCCGAACCGAGCGCAGATACTACTGCTCTATTCACCTTCTCTAGTTAGTGGAGTCTGATTGTATTAAGATGCCATTAGTATTGTGTACGTCCCAAATGTGACACATTTCATTATGTATTATATTCAAATTATCATATAATTGTTTGTCGTGGATCCTATAAATGTTGGCTTAGGAATTGCAGTATAATATCAGACTTGCAATGAGAGCCTAAACTCTAAATATAACCTTGTGCAAAAAGTGTTTGATCCGCACGTAGGTTACGATACGTATAACTCTGGGCTTGTGCCAGAGATTGTAAGAGGTACCACTAAGAAAATAAAAGTTACCTTAGGTGGCTGGTGGATCGGCCTTGGATCAAGCTTATCCAGAAGAGCGGAGCAGAAGGAGGACAGCGACTGAGAGATCCACTGGCTATGGGGTGTCGCCGCTTCCCTGATAGAGTATACCGTCTTCTTGTAAAATAGTATAAGTCAGTCCCTAATGTAGATGGCATATTTAGGGACTAAAAAGCTATTTCACATGCATATTATTACGAAGGTTTATTCTCATATCAAACAGATTTTTATACATATAACTATTTTAGACTATTGACACTTGTATAAAACTGCAAATAACAATGTGGGTATGTATTTCCATTCTTTCACTAGCTGAGATTACTCAGAATGATGAGGAATGAATTGTTGGATGTAGCTGTATTTGTTTCAAGTTACTGCCATTCCCGCCAGACGATGTATGCTTAGTGTTGAGTGCATTGCGCGGACGCTTGTGGCAGCATTTCTCGGCTGATATGGTGAGAGCATTGCGAAAATAACTAGTTGGCAGCCCGAGTGGAAAGTATCTCAACTTTTAGGGTCACCATAAATTTGCTGGCGACACTGTCAGGAATCACGGGGTTTTCGATTCCCAACACGCTGGTCTTTGGCTCTTTGGTCGCAAACGTTCGTGGGCTGCGGTTGCGGTGGGTTCTATACTTGTTTGAAGGGATAGAAGATAAGTTGCCCGCTTTAAGTCTAGTTGCACCCATACCCATATAATGAAATTATTATTATTTCTAGCTTTAATGTATACAACAGAGACAATAAATGTGATGAAAGTAGCATTAAGTAGATGGGTGAGACGCATATTATAACGGACAGTCGTACAAATATCGCTCACATGATTTGACTCGGCACTGGCCTTCTAATCAGAAGGTTCGGGGTTTGATCCTACCATCTACCAATGTCTTTAGTTTTTTATATTATAATGTGCATTTGTCCGACGCTCTTACAGTAAAGGAAAACATCCTGAGATTACATGCAGACGCGAAGAAATTCAGAGGTGTATGTGAAGTCGACCAATCCACACTGGGCCAGCGTGGTAGGCTCGAACCCCTCGGTGGAGAAGTATACGAGCTGTGATGATGAGATGCACCAGTAACATACCTGTAACCTCTCCAATGTGAGCGATCGCCAGCAGCCGGGTGGTATGGGAATAGGTCAGCCTGCATGCTTACTAGCGTGACTTGAAGGGCGCCACCTTTCGCCAGGGACGGATTCTCTGACCTACCCACTGAAATGTACAATTTCTTACTGAAGAAACATTTCAGCTACCGATGCAGATTCAAAAAGCGTATTAGTTAGATGGAAGTGACAGCAACAGCAAGCCTTTATTATGTTTGGAACTCTGTTTGCTTCGCTTTCACGCCTGAGCCGCTGAACCAATTTACCTGAAATTACGTTACTTACTATGTGACTAAAACAAATTGTCTCCTTCAAAAAATGTTGATGGCTGGCTTATTGAAAGAACACAAATACAAGCCTCTTGTATAAATATGTGTTTTTAACTTGATCGTCATTGTGATGATACAAGACTCTGTGAAGGCTGTCGCCTATTCGTTCTTCTAGAGCAGGGTTGGATGTACTTTGTTTGTTGAATTGGAAGCGATAACGACATTATTATGTTGAGTCACATAAAAAGAGGGTAGTTAATACTGTCTTTTATTTGCATGAGTACGTCACATTTAAAAAAAACTAGACTTTTCGGATTTACCCTAAATCGCTAAATATACGCGAGTAAATCCGAAAAGTGTAGTTTTATTTAAAAGAGGGTAGTTATGAGCGTTAGCATGTAGTGGACTTACATCCAGGGTCATCGCAGAGGTGCAAGTCTATTCTCGGCGCGAGCAAGTGGTAGGAGGTCTCGCGGACGTCGTGTTTAGCGAACATCCGTGCGAGGATGTCCCTTTCGCCACTCCCGCCTAAAGAGGACCGGCTCTGGATGTTCTCCCGGGGCTCTTGGATCTGTTTCAATAGGAGTGTGAAGAGTCAAGTTATAACTTAGTTTTAAAGTAGTAACTCTTAACACACGATTGGCACACATTTTGACCGTTCAGAGGCTCTGAGTAATGCAATGAAACTGTAACTTAAACAATAAATGAACTCATCGATAATTAATCATCATTGCACTATAACCCCCCGTTTGACTTTCTTGTTATTTTGAAAAATAGATGTTGACGATAAGGAGAATCAAATTTAAAAACGATTGCAACCGCCTCGTGTCGAAATAAAATGTGTGAAAAACACTTGGTTAGATTACCGTCCCTCTAACTAAACGTAGCGACTCCAACCGTCGCAGCATGCTCTCGTGTGAATCCCACATCAACTGGCAACGTAATAAAAACGAATGAATTATGATAAAGTAAGGTAGCTTGCCAGCCGAGGTCGGAAACCCTATCAACAACCCTAGTGAGTAATAGTCCGATTTTGTGTTGTACCTATTGGATTAGATGGATTCTCAACGTGGGCGATAACGCCCCCTTGTTTGAGACTTTCAGGGGGGCATTAAAAGACCCAGAGGAAATGAGGGGGCACTGAAATTGCGCAGAGGTTGCGTGGCAGATTAAGTAAAACAAATATTTTCAAAGTGGGCGGAGATCGAAATTAGGTTGAGAAACTGTGGATTAAATGATGGTATATAGGTGACGGTGTCAGAAGCTCTACCAGTCGTTTGGATGTAGTGGAGTCCTCTCACCATTGACTTACAAACAAATGGACTTCGCGTCTGCGTTCCAAAAGTGGCCCAAGAAAATGAGATCCAAAATTCAAATTCAGTATGATTCAGATCAAATCACTCGTCATATTGTGAAGAATTGGTGCAAGCAAAATTGAACACCACAGTAATGTCAATACGACTTAAATTAAATTGTTTATACATGCTTTGACGTTTCGAAATTTTTCGGAGACATTTTTCTTTAAGTTTTCGTTCGAAAACGAGTAATTTTTATTTGGGGTAGAGTGATTTTCAACCGATGGTGTTCGAGAACCACCCGAGTGAAGCCGAGGGTAAATGATCTATTACTCCGCTCGAATTTCTCAACGCTTTCGTGAAAGTAAACCCAGAGTGATTTTCGCCTGACAGGAGAGAATTTCTCGCGGCCCCCATTCAGCGTTAAATTTTACCTGACATGTTGACAGTTATTCTGTGATCTGTGGCTAGCGTTTCGTTTTTAAGTGGAAGTTAAAGTTTGCAAACGATACGTAAAGCTTTGTGCAGTTGTGAAATAGAGTAAGTTCGCGTTGCAAAACACAAGCACTTACCGTTTTTAGCTGTCAGAGCCCGTTTGAAAACTCGTGAATTCCGAAAATCACTCGCTAGCGTTTCAAAACCAGTTAAACTTCTCTGTCTCGCACTACTTCTATCCTTTCCCTTTTTACCGAGTAAAAACCTCACTAAAGAACAATGGTCACTTTCTTAGAGCGATTTTCACCCAAAAAATCAAAACTTACAGATTATAAAAACTAGTTTAACTTATTGTACTGGTTAAAAAATGCATGTTGAAATAATATTATATTATTTTTTAAACCCCAGGTTAAAGAGATATTGAGGTTTTAATATTATTGATAAGATACGCATTTCGGACCGTGCGATGTTATCAAAGTCAGCGCGCTAAAAGTTGTTTCGAATCACGGTGAGCGTGCCGACAGCCGCGTCCAACCTGACATCATCGATGACGTCGTTACGTCCAACGCTTGTACTGTCAAATTACAGATGCATTCTGGCTCTCGAAGTAGTAAAATGGCGGAAAGAAATTACATTAAAGCGTTCGAGAAGATTTTTTATTTTATTTCGTAATTTTTTTACATATTTTATTAGGATCACATTTATCCATAAATTAATCTCTCTATTTTTCGCTTTTTTTTTGGGAACAGAAATGACCATTGTTCTTTGTATTAGACACGACGTCCATAATGTTTGTACTTCAACGCCTCTCTATCTCTCTCTAGCCGAGCGTGTGGTGTGCCTGTGAGTGTGAGTATAGTGTGGTCACCTTCCGCAGCGCCTTCGCGCGTGTGGCGGCGGCGGTGGCGCGTCGCACGGGCGCGGCGAGCGCGGCGGCGCACGCGAGCGCGGCCCGCAGCTGCCCGTCGGTCAGCGCCCACGCCAGCGGCTCCGGCCGGATGGCCAGCCGGGACCCTATCACCGCGCAGTCTGCGCGCACAGACGCCGATCGATTCACACTTAGCGCGGCCGCACATTATAAGAGTTAATTTCTAACGGAAAAAATCTGACGCTCGCCGGAAGGCACTCGGTGCATACGTTTTGTATTAGATCTCGGCACACCGTTAGAAAAATTCTGACCGATCATCCGTTTCTGATGCACACCTAACTATTGGATATGGCGCCTCAGGCGGACGTAAGAATTTTTCCGTTGGAAGGCCTGTTTGCTATAAATGTTGTACTAGTCCCCGCACACTATAAATATTTTGTCGTCAGTCAAGGCACAATTCTGACGCTCGCCGGAAGGCACTCGGTGCATACGTTTTGTATTAGATCTCGGCACACCGTTAGAAAAATTCTGACCGATCATCCGTTTCTGATGCACACCTAACTATTGGATATGGTAACTACGTAAATATTTTTCTGTTGGAAGGCCTGTTTGCTATAAATTTTGTACTAGTCCCCGCACACTATAAATATTTTGTCGTCAGTCAAGGCATGTCGGCGCAAACTTTACACGTGTTTTTTCCGCTGTTGCTCCGTATGTACGTTCTTGATGAAAATGAGCGAAAAAGATTTAAGTGCAGAGGTGAAAATAGCCATGTGTGTGGAATCTTGAGGATGAAAATTATCGGAACAAATCTGTAGAAAGCCAAAAGTTTACTCGGGTAGACTCTCAATCTGGCAGGTTTTAAGTAAAATTGGTTGTCTTATAATCTTGTCTTAATAGGAGTGAACCGAATAATGTGCGTTTACATAAGTTTACAGATGAAACACGACTGGGCTCAAAAGTTGCCAGATCCAAATGTCTGATAGTATGCGTGGTGCGTCCGGCAAGCGTCAGAATTTTTCTGTTAGAAATTTCTTATAATGTGCGGCCGCGCTCAAGAAGCTGACAACACTGCTGAGTTGAGCTCATCGAGCGCCACTTACAACTTTTTTTAGCAAAACCTTCCTGCGAGCATGGACTTGTCGATCGACATATATCGATCGACAAAAGCATCTGTCCTTTTCACTCCTTAAGAATATCGATTAAAGTCAAATTTATCGATTTTTGTCGAGTATGTCGATCTTAGCTGTCAAATTTTGTTTATCGAGAGTTTCATGCTCGCAGGGCCTGTTTGATATACCGTAGTAAAAAAAAATGTTATTCTCGAAAATATTTCTGAGAATATTCATGTCCCCAAAACAAATTTTAATCGAAATGTCTCGTTAAAAAAATGCCAAAGACACCAATGAAAAACAGCTTCCAGAAGAAAATCCGAGTTATTTAACAAAGGTTATTTAATAATTTTCGGGGAATTAGCTCGTTACACTTAATTTGATAATATTGATGTTTCATATCTTCAAATAAATTACTAGTTTCTTTAAAAACAATATTTTGATTTTTTCGCGCAATTTCAATAACGCACCGCGCCCGTAATCCGTTAGAAACTCATGTCTCAAGATCGTTGGCGTTACTCAGCCACTTAAGAGCAACTTGTACGGGTCGTTTCTCCATACGAACGTAGTGTCCTGTTTCCTTCCTGGATAATGGCAATAGCTATTCTATTTATTCGAAAAAATCAATGGGAATTATAAACATGTTCCTATGTTTTCCTTCAAAAACCTGAAATAACGACCTGATTTTGTGCTATATTCGATTATCCAGCAAACAATTTTGACGAAACTATGAAAAAAAATCAAAACATAGAAACACAGCCAAGGCCTTCCTTTAATTTTTAACGCAAAAAGTAATTAAAACGGTCTAGTTTTAGCGGGGAAAATAGAACGTATACGTAACTACGAAACGTATATTATGTGTACTTTTTATAGGTATTTCCGGTCCCAGCTGCATTTGTCTCTATCGCGCTGAGAACGATTGTTCGTTCACACAGCGCGACAGCAATACATTTCGCAAATACCTATTTCTGAATTCTGTTTTCTTTCTGTTTCCTCTTGAGGCTTGCCCAGGAAATCTACTCGTGCAAATTCAAATTCAATATCTTTTATTCAAATTGGATTGTTACAATCTCATTTGGACGTCAAAGCAGCTACGCCATTGGTTCACAAGTCTACGGCGGGAGACCTTGGAAAGAACCAGCAAGAAAACTAGCAAGGGCTATTTTTTTCTCCCTGTATTGTTACAGAGTCGTCAATTGGAAGCTGACCTCACAGCAGAAGTTTGAGCTCAACTTCCATTACAAGATTAGATGTGTCAGTTCTCTTCTTACTACTTATTACCAAAAATAATATTTGTTTAAACAAATAGTTATACATAACAACACGATTCATTATCTGAAAAATTAACACCAGGCATTGGCATCAATCAAATAATCGTTGAATTTATAATATCCTTTACTCAAAGAGTCTTTTTTACATGCGCTTTAAACTTATGAAAAGGCAAGTCGGTAACACTTTGTGGAAGCTTATTATAAAAGGTTATACATTTCCCCATAAGCGAGCCTCTAGTTTTTTGAAGCCTGAATGTTGGAACGGCAAGTTTATTTTTGTATCTTGTGTTTAGATGGTGAATTTGGAAATTGGTTTCAAATGTATTATAATTTTTATAGACATAAATCAAATTTTCATAAATGTGCACGGCGACTGCTTTATTGCAAGGCACTATAACTGACAGTTGCATAGCTTCTAATGTCGCTTACGTGCTATGAGCGAACTAAAATGTTACTTTTGACACGTTTAAATGGATTTTTGGAAAACTGGGGTACAAAATAAAAAAATACATTTTTGCAATTTTCCAGAAAATAAAAATGCACATCTATTAAATTCTAAGATTTAAATTGTGCCATCATTAAAAATAGAATGTAGTATTTGTCTAAGAGATGTTATTTTAAAAAAATTAATTGGTTTGACTTTGAACAGGATCGATTAATTCCAAGTGAATAATATACATACCAGACAGTCTTTTCTTTATAACGATACGGCAGTGCGTGTTGCCGAGCAGCAGTCGTAACGGAGGCAGGTTGGCGGATGAGACTCCGTGAGCCTTGGCCTCGATTCGAGCACTCTGCCACTCCAGTTCCTGAAAGCGAAGAAGCGAGTGGTTCTGAGAATGGGATGGCGTTATTGCTTAACGAGCAGTCCAACGGGGGAAGTACCTTCAGGTACAGCGCATTGTAACCAAACAACTGTGTGTAGCGTCGCTGTGTTTGAATGAGGTCTTGTGCTGGTGATATATAGAACGTGTTAATAAAATAGCTCAGTACGTTGTGTGTTGTTGTCTTTAACACATTGAGTTGGAATATATGGGTCGGTTACGTTACGTTACGTGTAACTGATGCCTCTTTGTTGTAATGCCACATGTTTTTTATACAACTAAGTTGGCAAACAAGCAAACTGCCCACCTGATGGTAAGTGGTAACAGTCACCTATAATATGACTCACGTGAGATTCGCAGCAAATCTGCACCCCCCCACAAGAGCCACAGTGTAAGTTGCTAGCTTGTGATATAATATGTAAAGTCACGGTAATTTCACCGCCATATCTTACCCTTCAAACCGGAACACAGCAATGCAAGAACTGCCGCTTTGCGGCAGAAATAGGTAAGACGGAGGAACCCAAATGGCGTCAACGTCTTTTTTTCTACTTATATTTGCAGACATATTGGGATGGATGTATAGTTGTATAGATAAGGTTAAATAATTATTCTCAAATAAGAATTTTTCATTGTTTTTGACGTCAATAAGTGCCTGTAAAGGCTTATATCGAAAAAACATTTTCGATTTTGATTTGTATTTTAGCCGAGTACCTACTAAAGTTTAGTAAACGATTTAGTTGAGTCAAACGAATTAGTAGCCAAAATATATCAAACGATATATATTAGTACCGAATAGTTTAGCTTTTAAATAAGTAATTACGATATTTTTTTTTTATTGAGAAATAAGGCTTCAGTGCCGAAAAGCTTGCCAAAATATTTAAAAAATCAACCAAATAGTTCCACTCTGAACCTACATGCCAGATTTATGATATCGTGTTAATATAATAAAACAGTTTAATAGATTGACAGGTAATATTATCACAAAGGCTACTACAACTACCAGGTTCAGTTAAAGAAATAAAGATGTAGGGACTCGTAATGTGAAATGATGCTTCTTTTATGTAGTATATATTTAAATAAGTATAATAATAACCTTGAATATAAGAAGTTGCCCTGTGTCAGGCGATTTGATTCTAGTCAGTCTTAAATCTCCCTTCCGACCTTCTGGCGTCCGAGACTCCACCGTAACTCTTGTAATCTGTAAAGAGTAATGAATAATGAAAAATTGCCTACAAAAATCAAAATGCTGCCAAAAGTTACTATTCCACGCGGACGAAGTCGCGGGCACAGCTAGTACTTAATATTATAAAGAGGAAAGATTTGATTGTTTGTTTGTTTGTATTGAATAGGCTTCGAAAGTAATGAACCGATTTTGATGAAAGTTGGTATAGGGATAGTTTGAGACCAAGTGAAGGACATAGGGTAATTCTCCCACGGGAAAAAACTGACGGGAAAAGTTTTCCTACAGAAAAAGTTAGTTATAATGCAAACAAAGTTGCATACGGTCAGCTAGTGTTCAATATAATGAAAACCAGTAGTAGGTTTCTTTCAGCCCACACAGTGACACCTTGTCCAGAAGGGACGATCCGTCTCGTGCGAAAGCATAATAAGCATGTTGGCGATGTATTTTTATTACCACAAGCATTGCGCGAGCTAATATCGCGAGCGGGCGCAAATTCGCCGCGAATTTACCCCTTAATGTAGCAGGTTATTAAGACACTAGCTGACCGTATGCAACTTTGTTTGCATTATAACTAACTTTTCCCCTAGGAAAACTTTTTCCGTCAGATTTTTCCCGTAGGAAAATTACCCTATGTCCTTCCCCTGGTCTCGAACTATCCCTATACCAACTTTCATCAAAATCGGTTCAGTAGTTTCGGAGCCTATTCAATACAAACAAACAAACAATCAAATATGTCCTCTTTATAATATTAGTATAGATAGATTACAAAGTCATTAGTCGCAGGTGCAACTATGGTGTCCGTGGAAATCGAACCTTGGTAATAGGCTAGATGAATGAAAAAAAATATTGTTTTAGGAAAAGCTCATTCATATAATAAACGGAAAGAAAAAATCGGTTTTCGAATAACTATAAAAACAACTAAGATATAAGGTATTAAAGAATTTTCTCCGTCTCTTTCTAGCAAAATGGCAATTTACATGGAGTTTATATGGCCGTACTCAACAATGACGTCACGATAGATGTCGGATCTCTCTGTCTAATCGCATCCAAATTAACAGCTTAAAATGCTTGTATCTCATGTATTTCTAAGTCGATTTTAATTCTTATTTCACATGATTTCATCTTTTTCTAAGGTATTTTAATATTCTATGACGAGACGTGAAAATTAGAATTCAGTCATCATCCCAATTGAGGGTGCTGTTCTACATACTTGACTGTGTCAGTTCTGTTCAGCAAAACCATAATAATATCGTGAAATAGTATGTATTTGCCATTTTGATCCTTTTACGTGAATTTACAACTCACCCCATTTCCAATCACAAGATTAGAAATAATAAGAAAAAAAACACTATAAAAGCATTAGCGCACTTTTCAGCCGTCGAATTAAAAATGTGAGGTCTTTTCATAATACCATAACATATCGAGTCTGTGGCATATACCACAGAAAAAATAGCTGGTTTAAACAATTTTTTTCGTATCAACTTTGTGTAAAGAATGAATAAATGATTGTTCATTCATTAATTTGTAGGGATCGATAAAGAGAAATTATGAAATTCAAACGAACACTCCGTCTAATATACAACAGTGTGATGTACACGGGTGGACAGTTTATGTAAGCTTTACCAGGATATTGTAAGTTTTCTGTATTTATATTGAACATATAACGTACAAGAGGATTACCTGAACACTACTGGTGAAAGCGTCACAGTTGAAGTCTATCTGAACATGATTCACAGCCACCGATATTCCATCTATAACCTGTCAAAATAAAACAATGTTTCTGTTAATGTCTGTTAGTCAAAAATTCAAATGACACTTATCTAACAAAAAGCGAAAAAGAAATAACTAAGGGATGCGATCTGTGATTTCAGTATATCGTATAAACCTTATCATAAGTATAGATAAAGATATTCCCTTTGTACACACACAAGCTGCATCTGTTTTTATAGATTTTGAACAAACCCCCTAACACTCTTAGGAAATAAGTGACTAGAGTTAGACACTCCAACCTCTATTTGATGTATAATCTGGCGAAGTACAAAGCGGACTAGGTCATTCCCTTACTATCGCTACTTACCTTATGTATATAGCTGTATTTGCCGGGTATTGGCATGGAGTTTCCCGCGTTCGGGTTCAGTACTCGTGGCTCTGAGCATACCTCCAAAGCTATGTGCACTTCGTCTAAATTCTAAAAATAGGAAAAAATAATTCAATTTTAACAAGTATAGGATTGCATACTTGGTTTATTGGACATGTTATACATTACAATAATTAAAACAAATTGGAATCACTAGTGGAACCACACGGTAGAACATACAATGCGAAATGCTATTAGAATCAATTATTCATTTAGACATTTTGTTTAGTATGTTTTGTAATCACAATGACGATTTTACTAGAGTGATATTATGCAAACACGAAATTGTAATTTTAATATTCAGACTATCTGCCTACCTCGACAATTTACATGGATTCCTTTGGGAATATTGAAAATCCTTCCTTAGTGGGCGCCTAGATAAGTCAACGAAACCTAACTCTAAGCTCCAGTAATTTGGGCTTTACGTTGATACCTCAGTCAGTCACCAAAGCTTTTTATAAATACAAAAGATATTTGAATGTTGCCTTAATATGAGTCACTCTCGAACCAGGGCAAGATTTTTCCATAAACGTGAAGTGGAAAGTGAGGAGTGAAAATTAAATCTGGATGGGATGGAATGGGATTTTCTGGACAAGGTTGGAAGTTTGAAATATGGAAATGTGGTCATATATGCATAATTATTTGACTTATCGAGAAGGTCTTGATTACACAAGTATAATCGATTATAGGTAGAACTATGGATTGGAATGCAACAAAACATTGTACAGATGATTTGTACGAAATTTCAATAATTGTTGGTTATATTTGAAAAAAAAAAACCGTCTTGAGCATATTGACAACAATCTTAGACCATTTAGTACAAATGGTGTAAGATAACAATACATCACTTTTACAGTATTAAGACTGGCACTCAATCAGAATGATATAATTATAAGTGCTGTAATTGACCATAATCTTTACTTAAAATCGGGAGTGTTCTGTAAGGGGCATATCTTGTAACGGTGAATATAGTAGTACTCATTGAGTATTCATGTTCCCATAGAAATAAGTAATCAAAATAAAAAGTATGTTGAAACTGCTTATCTATTTATTATAATAACAAACTCAGTACACATGCATTACAAATATAATTAAAGTCAGCGCGATAGCAATATACATATTTAACCAAGTGTATACACATTTCAACACAATAGTCCTTGATATTACTAAATTTATTATATAAGCTATACAATGTGTTCTTTTTGATATCCCATAACTTTAAGGTTATATTCTTCCAGAATACATACTTTCGAAGATAATATTAATTTTTATTACAATTAAATAAGTTTCAAAATGGTCACTAGTGTTGAGTCTTCATTTTTGCGACGTTGCCCATTGTTCTATTCAAAAACGTTGTTTTATACATACAATTACTAGATACGGACCAACTTCTATTGAGAAGAAAGTCCAATTATTCATAATTTGACAAAAGGAAATGCGATGTTGCCATACTTAACATAAAGGGGGATTTGCATGTGAAATATTATTTTTGTGGAATTATTTTGTACGAAAACTGAACCTAAAAAAAGAATAATTGAAAAATAATTCATATGCTATTCTATGTTCTTACACGGTCTCATTAATACCCTAGAGTTATGGGATATCAAAAGGAACACATATACACAGTGTTTCATAATAACCAATAATTCATTCAACCCAAAATTTTCATGTAAATCATAGACATGATAATGATACTATGATATACATGAAAATTTTGGGTTGAATGACATTACGGGTAAACACAATTTAATAATTAGTTTTAGATAACGATAAAATATTTATTGGTTATTATGAAACACCGTGTACTTAGCTAATTTTATTTCGGGCGATAAGACAATTTTTTTTACGTACAATAAGAAAGCTCTTGGACTTCCTCTCCCCTAATGGTATAGTGACGACAAGACCAACGTTGGAAGCGAGCTTCACCTGGGATCCTCAACAACCAAGGAACTGCCTATATTATTACCTGTAATTGTCGGAACACAACAAGGCTAATTGTTTGCTAATTATAACTAAGGAAAGACGTTGGTAGCTAGCCAGGCGGGCTCAGAAGCTCTACCACCAACCATCAAGCAGAAAAACTTTTACCCCCACGGGGAATGGAATCCCGGACCTGCAAATGAACACCCTGTGGTCTCAACCATTAGACCACGGAGGCAAAGACAAAAAAGAAGGAAAAACAATATTATCAACGTCATACCTTTAATATCAAGCCTTAAATAATATCTCACTGTTTAACATAGAAACCTCCCAATAGACTAGAATGGTCACCTGGTCAGAAAGAATAATGTAAGGTTACATTTCTAGTGTCCTATCTCTCACACAAAAATTATAGTTTCTGAACTGAGAGTCTAAACACTTCATTGTTTTACACATCTGATCAATAATCTTTGTTTGATGCATATCTGTGGTTTGGAGAGCACTATGAAAATACTGGGTTAGTCTAAACAGGTGTTTCAATCAAGTCGAAAAGATGAGAAAATACACATAATAATGAACAACTTTTAATAAAAATCGATAATATTGGAGTAAAAGGTTTTTTACAAACTATGCTGTAGCATCCCTAGCCATCAGCTGTTGTTTGTTTACATTACGGTCATTTCAAGGTCAACAAAATGGTTTAATTTATCTCATCTAAGTCTATGCATGTTTAAAAGGATAGACACTGGTCCTTCCAAATATTTGATGATGCTTAAGTGCTGCCCTGAGTTGCGTCCACATTCAGGGTTGTACATTTTTAAAATTTTATAATGTTATTTTATGTTTGTTTGTATGAAACTAAAAATGATCATTTTGACTAGCCCAGTAAATTACAAAGGCATATTAAGCATAACTATCACAGTTAGTTGCGTAATCCCTTTGCATACGCATTTCTCAGGACATCAGTGATTAGCTAAACATCTAAATTTTAATAAATTATTATTGTACCCATAATAAACATTTATGCCATTATCTATCACAAGGTTGAAGATGTATTGTAGGCTGTTGTGTAAGAACAAAAGTGTTGGTAGTATGCAGGGTCAAGGTCAGACATGCAAGCACAACTATGAGAGCAATTCAACTGTATCAAAGACAAAGGCACTTTAGTCACGAATGTTGTATTGAAAAACCTGGAGATTACATTGAAAGTGCCAATCATTCTTGATTCTAAAATATAGTCATTTTTTGTTTGGTTGTTTAAATAACATGGCAGGATGATCTGATGAGAGCCTTTAGTGGAACCAAACACCACTTGATTTGCCATTCAAAAAGAGTTTTTAAAAAAAATTATTAAAGTTATTAATTTTAAAAATGAGCATTTTTTGCTTTTAAGGGATATAAATCAGTGTTCTGAATAGCACTTTATAATTTTAACCAACTACATCCTACATTAAAACTATCAAAACTTGAAATGGTGTTTAGAATACCAGTAATATTAATTATATTATTATGTACACATGTAATATAAACACATAGGGCTTTGTTTCAGGTGGGGCACAAAATATGTTACTTATAAGTAGTTCACTAAAATATATCTAAGATGTATATTTTTTTATTTTGTGTAGGTTTCTAATATCATTGAAACAAAACAACACAAGCACTAAAACATCAAAATATATTTGAAAATATCCACTGCATTTTGCAGTAGACATGGTTACACTATTTGTGCTTGTCGCACTAGCGGTCCAGCACCGCATGCCAAGCAGTGACTCTCCCCAACACTTTCGTTGCCTACATTTACTGCTATGTCCTCCTATGGTGGTCACAGTATCCAATCTAGCCATCTATGTGGGAGATATTATAGTACACAAGTGTCTGTGGAAATGCATGTGTACTCCCTGTTCCTTCACTTGCATAGTCATATGGAACGGTTAGTTGACATGACAAGAACAAGATCACCCATCATAGACCTGACCAATCTTGCATAACTTTTGCAATTGTGAGCTGAGGGAATACACCAATGCACTACCTCAAGCTACTCAATATATATCCCTGGTATAGTGACAATGTTTAATAGATATTGTGCTGAATTTACATCATTATATGCATGTTTTAAGTTTTTCAATGAAATATGTTTATTAATGATACTTGATTGCAAGGAAGAAATATATGCACTATCTCCAACATAGCCTTAATAACTTTAATATGTGTTAAAAATCAACAATCATCAATAACTGAATCAATGCATTCATTTGTATATTCTTCTACTAGTGATCCAACTAATAGATAGGAACTTTAGATTTGCATACACACTGGGCAAAACACAAGACTATTAAGCGTATGTTGTTCCTAGCTCATTGATCTATGACTGCTGTAATAGGTACCTATTACATGAGGAATATAGACAAGGATTTCAATCTCTGTATGTAAAAGTGAAGAAGGTGTTAGGGTTTCTAAGTTTCAAGAGAGAGGGGTTAATTCCCAGTCCATTCAAATGCATAATAAAAAATGTAAAAACAACACTATATTTTACCATTTTTCAATATTATTAAGTTTTTAATAATAATTGGCTTCCTGATCACAGTGACAAGAAAGGTTAATTTTACACTGACTTTTTTATCACTGACTTCACACTACTGACATACAGCTGATTTTACCTGGTAACTATGTTAATCCACATGGGTTGTGGCAGCTTCTGGAACTACAGCTCAAAAATTTTATTAATGTTAATTTTAAAATTAAATTGTGATCCAATTTCTCACATGAAATCTTATGGAGATTGGACTACTTGTCTTCAGTGTTTGTGGCTAATAAGTATGGTACTATGACAAAGATGGACTGTATAATTGAAGGATTTAAACAACTCGACATTGGGGGAATATTCTGTGTGGACAGAGCCCATATAAAAAAATATATATTTTATGTTTTAGTAAGAAAATATGATAAATAATTACCAGCACTATTGGTACAGTCTTCAGTTTTGTCCATTGTATCCTGAAACTGGCACGGTTGCACTTGGCAGACGTGAGCCGCACCCAGCCTGGCAGCTCCAACAGATCCGTCAACAGATCTTCATCTAGAGTTAGATCGTGTAACTCCCCAGCACCACGCAGAGCTGACAGTGATATTTGCTCCGGGGACAGGTTCTTTGTGTATCTGCATAGTCAACAATTAATTGCCAAATTTAAAGTTAGATCAAAGGTAAAATAATATACCAATTTGTGACAAAAATAATTAAGCTGTTACTAAAATTATTTATTTCTACGAAATTTTGATCCATAAAAACTGAGTAATACTTTGATGTGCGCCTTGAAACTGGTTTAAAACAACATAGATTTGATTACTTCATAGGTCCCTTACTTCATAGGGTGTACTTTATTCAGTTAGGGCCTATTTTACGCAGTACTACCTAGATTTAGTCCATTTTATTTAAAAACAAACTCTAAAGGGCGTGCAAACTCACCTCGATAGATGTTTCAATAATTGATTCTTTATAATAGTAACCATTTTCACTAATTGTTTAATCTAACTAAAAAGGGGATTTAGCGAATAATCATTATCATTAGACGAATTTCCTCTACACAAAATTTCTGGTTCTTTGAAATGAATTGAAATTGCTCAAGTCAGAGAAAATTGACAGCAAAACGTCAAAAGTCAAAACAAAATCGAAGACAATAGGTACGTTCCAGATAAGCATCACCACTTGGTTGGTGCTCACATTAATTGCTTACCGCTGATGTTAACCATTTTTTTGTTTCTTTCAAGAAAATTAAATGTTATGCTAACCATTTTTAGCCAAGCTAATTCTTACTAATGAAACGGTTGAAACTGATTTTTTTCCGAATATTGACATGCGACCTTAGTCCAGTAACTTATAATTTCAAATAGTGCAAAAAATCAGAATTGGATAAAACTATATGTACATTTCTTTTAATTTATTTTCAAAACTCACGAAATCAGCACGTTAAAGTTTACATCAAAAACTAATGATGCGTGTTGATGCTAAAAATGTTAAAAATGTTGCAGATTCGCGCTTATCTGGAACGCGTTTAATACGAGCGTTCAAAAGCAGGGGGGCTACCGCTTGGCTACCGGCTACAGTGCATTCACAGATAATTTACATAAGAATTCATTATAATGTGGATGACCTTTATTGTCATATCAATAGAGGCGCTCTCAGAGCCAAAATAAATGCGAATGCACTGTAAGCTCATAATAGCGAGTTAGACTGCCGCCCCTAGGACGCTGCCGCCTCTAGGCCGCGGCCTATACGGCCTATTGACAAATCCAAGACTGTTCAAAAGTAAAAAAAAAAAATATTATTTTTGGCTCACGATGGTTATGTTATAGCCATATCAAATTGTAAGTTAAATAAAATAAATAAAAATAATTATTTAAGTATATTGTAACGATCAAGGAAGTAATTAAAAGGTAGCTAATAGGAACATTTCAAAACATTATTAGTGACTAAAATGCAAAATGTGTTGATTATGACACGTTATTATAACTCATTTATTTTAATAAGTCTTATGTAATAAATACCTACCTAAGTAGGTATAGGTAGGTACTGTATTTATCTACACAATACAATACAATATAATATACAATAACGTTATCTATAGTTTTATTTAAATAATTCTTAATCCCAAATTGGTATTTTACAAAGCTTTATAAAATTACTAACCGATAACATAATTTTCAATACTAGGACTATAGGCACGGATTATGTACTCCGTGACTATAGGATTGTAGTTCTTTCACAGTCCGGAATCTGAAGTAACGGAACGCATGCTTATCATCCTTAGCAACCAAAACGCGGGTTATTTGTTTGCATCATCTCCAAGGGTCTCCGACTATTGATTTTTCAGTGAACTGTTTGATTAATTTACTCATTTTCCTATCTAAAAGATTTTAATTTCCACCTTTAAAAACATCTATTCAATACTTGAGAAGGACTGGCTGTCTGTAATAAAATACGTGTAAGACAAAACTTCAAAAAGTATATATACACGTGTCAAATAGTCTATCAATGTTGTTGCACTTTTGAAACTTATCAATTTTAAAACTTTTCTTACACAATTATCAATTTCTATTCAGCATATTGTAGTAAGTATATAGGTTTGTATTTTCGTAATAGTTTCTTCAGTTCTTTTAAAACTTATTATTCTCGATAGAATTCACTAAGTTTAATTATATTTCTTGCTAAAGTATTGGTAGTTCAATAGGTAGATAACTTATTTAATACACAGTAGGGTGTAGATATACAATGTAGGAATTCTGGATATTAAGCAATAACTAACGAGTAAATTTGCAAACCCCATGGACATGCTTGCTAAACGAATTTCATAGAACTTTAAATTTTATTTAATGTCAAAGTTCCAGTGTACTGTAGGCAGTGGCGCCATTTTTATAAATTTTAAAGTAGGTAGAGACAGCAATGATATTTTTTATATTTTTTTTTAGCTTCACTTCACAGTAATAGCACGCTTGGCTACACAATGTCACGCAGGGAGAGCCGTGTAGATATTGGCGGTTACATTGATGCAAAATATTCTTCCGGTGATTCTAATAGAGCTATAACTAAACAGCATTATCAGGAAGAGAATAATAACGAGGTAAATGAACTCTCCAAAGAACTTTCGGAAATGGGATGTATAGTGGATGCAGTGAAACGACCTCCTAACATCTGCGTTGAGACTTGCGTCTACGACACGGAAACAGATGGCGAGAAAAAGTCGTATGCTGAAGATGCTTATTCAGACGAGTTTGAGGATGACAAAAGTGACGACGAAGAATCAATGAAAAGTATAAAAATGAAACCACAATCTGTAAGTGATGTAAGCAAGAGAGATCCAGCACCATCCTCCATAAAACTTACTAAAAGTCATTCGTCAATGTCGCATAAGCCTCCAGGATCGATTTCGGGTCGTTCTACGGGAGATTATGGGTAAGTGATCAGTGTCTGTTAATAAAAGCCTCTAGATAAGAAATATATGAAGCTGAGAGGTGGTGGCTCACTACTAAAACGAAGATGAGTCATGTACTCGCCGTTTATGTTGATGCCGAGTTCCCCTCCAGTCCAAAAGCTTAAATACATCCTCCAACGCAGCTGTGGACAGTTTTGGCTATATAACGTCACCCTGTCTTACACCGCGCTGAAGTCGTATTGGTTTCGAGTTTTGGTCCTGAAGGCGGACTGACATGGTGGCGTATTCGTACAATAACTGCAACACTTGGATGTACCGATAGTCTATTTGGCACCTCTGAAGTGATCTAAGTACGGCCAGGTCTCGACAGAATCAAAAGCTTTCTAATAGTCCACAAACGCCAAGCATAGTGGCAGATTATACTCCTCGGTCTTCTGTATAACCTGCCGCACAGCGTATGGATGTGGTCTGTGGTACTATAGCCTTTTCGGAATCCGGCTTGCTCGGGAGGCTGGAAGTCGTCGAACCTGCGTGCGAGACGATTCGTGATGACCCTCGAGAACAGCTTATAAACATGACTCAGGAGTGTGATGGGTCTAAGTTCTTCAACTGGGCCCTGTCGCCCTTTTTGATGAAAATATCACCACGCCTCTGTGCCATGCTTTAGGCGTTTTACCCTCGAGTATGACGGAGTTGAATAGCCACTGCAGCGCTTTCCGGACTGGTAGTCCACCCGCTTTTAGGAGTTCGGCTGCAACTCCATCATCACCCAGTGCCTTGTTGTTTTTAAGCTGTTTGAGAGCCACACTAATCGCGTACAGGCTGACGTCCGGGATGTCTTCGGTGTAGTGCCGGGTCAATTTCGGCTCTAGGGTCTGTAGCCTGAATAACAGGTGCCTGTGATGTTGTGTAAAACTGTCCATAGACTGAGATTAATAATTCTCATAAGCAATCAAAAAATATTAATGACATTAAAATTAAATCTAATCATTCTAGTTTATTCTTGTACACTACTGACGAGGAAGAAATAATTAAAACTATTAATTCTCTTAAGTCCACTCATTCGACAGGCTTTGATGGAATACAAACCATAATAATTAAGTCATGTAAGACGGAAATTGCCACTGTACTATGTTACCTGATTAACTTATCCCTGACTACTGGTATCTTTCCGGGAGCACTTAAGACAGCGGTAATTAAGCCCTTACATAAAAAAGGATCTAAAGATAATATAGATAATTATAGACCGATATCGCTGTTATCCGTGTTTTCGAAGATTTTTGAAAGGATAATGCATAAACGACTAAGTCAATTTATTAGTAAATTTGGATTGATAAAACCTGAGCAGTTCGGATTCCAAAAAGGCAAGTCAACATCTCTGACAAGGCAAGGCTGCGTTCTCATTAGTAAACACATTGATAATCAATATGGACAAACGTAAACCTGTCACATGTGTATTTTTTGACATGAGCTGTAGTATTATATTATCTGTGACATGAGCAAGGCCTTTGATCTCGTACCGTACGATATCCTTCTCCGTAAATGTGAATTGTATGGTATTAGAGGTATAGCAAATAAATGGCTGCACTCATATTTGACAAATAGGACACAATACGTCGAAATAACAAACATAAGTGATGATATGGAAATAAAACAATACCAATCAACGTCACGGCCTAAAGCCCTAGGCTTACCACAAGGCAGCATACTGGGGCCACTGTTGTTCCTGTTATATATAAACGACCTCCCAGATGTTACAAATCACAGTTATACTCTCTTCGCTGATGGCGTTTCTGTTGTCGTACCGTGTAATGACATTAAACATTATAATGACGAAGTGAATGAAACAGTTATAAGGGTAATTAATTGGCTTAATGAAAATTACCTTAAGGGCCCACCATCCGCGCGAGCCCGAGCTAGTTTAGGTAAATTTCTCTAGTCTCTGTTTGTGTGCGTCGCTCACGCACACAAGCGCACTCGGTCGCGCAATCGGCACGGCCGCCTAGCAAAATATCGTAGATGTTAATTTTGAATTTAATAGGTGTTTATTATTTACTGTGTTATACTATAGAAAATACAGGGATGTGTTTGATCAACTTTTATTTTTACAAGCTTTTATTTAGCTTGCACTGTATGTATGTATGTAGATTTGACCACTTCTCGGTTTTCGATTGGGCTGAAATTTTGCACATAATAATATGTATATCGTGACAATGCAATGTTATGATAACATGGAGCTGATCTGATGAAGGAACTGGACGGTGGCCATAGGAACTCCGTAATAAAACGACGCAACCCCATCGAGTTTGGGCTCGTTTGATTCGTAATGACGAGTACTTTGGTCCTATATGGTAACCAGGGTCTGATGCTATAGCTGGAAGGTGGCCATAGGAACTCCGTAATAAAACGACGCAACCCCATCGAGTTTGGGCTCGTTTGATTCATATTGACGAGTACTTTGGTTCTATATGGTAACCAGGGTCTGATGCTAGAGCTGGAAGGTGGCCATAGGAACTCCGCAATAAAACGACACAACCCCATTGAGTTTGTGCTCATTTGATTCGTATTGACGAGTACTTTGGTCCTATATGGTAACCAGGGTCTGATGCTGGAGCTGGAATGTGGCCATAGGACCTCCGCAATAAAACGACATAACCCTATCGAGTTTGGGCTAGTTTGATTCGTAATGATGAGGACTTTGGTTCTATATTGTAACCAGGGTCTGATGCTGGAGCTGGAAGGTGGCCATAGGAACTCCGCAATAAAACGAAACAACCCCATTGAGTTTGTGCTCATTTTATTCGTATTGACGAGTACTTTGGTCCTATATGGTAACCAGGGTCTGATGCTGGAGCTGGAATGTGGACATAGGACCTCCGCAATAAAACGACAAAACCCTATCGAGTTTGGGCTTGTTTGATTCGTATTGACAAGTACTTTGATCTTATATGGTAACCAGAGTGTGATGCTGGAACTGGAAGGTGGCCATAGGAACTCCGCAATAAAACGACACAATTGGCCGTTATTATGGCGAAACGTAGTTCGCCGGCACAGCTAGTCTTATATATAAAATTCTCGTGTCACAGTTTTTGTTACCAATCTTCTCCGAAACGGCTTGATTGATCTTTATTAAATTTTTTGTGCACATTCGGTAGAACTGAGAATAGGTCGTAAACTATTTTTTATATTATGGCGAAACGTAGTTCGCCGGCACAGCTAGTTTTTTTATAAAATATAAAAGCTTGTCGCAAGATTTACCCATTTAATAAAAAACAAATATTTTTTTCTTAGAATTACCAATATTTATTTATTTAAGGCTTACCAAGTAAATACATACGGGCAAGGTACTTAAACAGTTTTTTTATGGAGGGCCTGGCAAATGACCTCCCGCCTGATGTTAAGCGGTGAATGAGGCCCAAATGAGTTGACAGATAGAGGAGGGAGGACATCCACTATCCAACCTGCCCGCCCCTTGCCGGCCTAAAAGATGTTTTTCACACCTCTTTTGAAGGAACCCATGTTGTAGGATGGAGGAAACACGTGCGCAGGTAGAGAATTCCAAGTGTGGGATGAACGACAGAAGACTTACCGGAGGGAGACTCTGTACCAAGGTCGTGTGCTTGGGTACCTCCGTCTTACCTATTTCTGCCGCAAAGCAGCAGTGCTTAGCAATGCAAGCTAAGCACTGCTGTGTGTTCCGGTTTGAAGGGTAAGATATGGCACTGAAATTACTGGGTACCGTGACTTTACATCTTAAGTCACAAGTTGGCAACGTACACTGTGGCCCTTGTGGGATTTGCAGTTTTACTGCGAATGTCACACGAGACACATGTATTATAGGTGACTGTTACCACTTACCATCAGGTGGGCAGTTTGCTTTTTTGCCAACTTAGTAGCAATAAAAAAAAAGAAGAAGGAATCTTGGAATTTCTTGGTACGGTGTGAAAAGGAGGATACAGTGTAAGGATGACTCCGTAGACCCTTACGCGTGTTTCTGTTAAGGAATGGAGAGGGAGGGATAAGGTTAAAGAGCTCCTCAGAGCATTCTCCGTGGAACATTCGGTAAAAGGCGCTAAGAGAGGCGATGTCACATCGAAGTTGTAGAGGCTCGAGGGTGTTAGTTGCCTCTACATCGTCAATTATTTGAATAGCGCGACGCTGCAATCTGTCCAGAGCATCGAGGAGGTACTGAGCGGAGCCGGAGTGCGAGCAATATTCCACGCAAGACCTAACCTGAGTTTTGTACAACAGGCATAGTTGGTCCGGCGCAAAATACCGGCATGAGGCAGCAGTTATAACGAAATCGAGTTTTTCAAAAAAGGGATCAATTATATGCATTTAAATTTCAGGGCTGCACAGCATTGTCATGTGTGTATGACAATGCTGTACAAAACGTTATTTATTACAAAAAAATAAATATAATAATCAAGTTAAATTGTTTTATTGTTTATCCTAATTCTCGGGACAAGCTTTTATATTTTTATAAGAAAATATATCTTGTAATAAATTAAAGTTTATTTTCCTCTTTTAAGGCATTATAATATAAGCTTGTTTTTAAAAAAACTTTTTTTAAATTAATTACTCAAATAATACGAAATATTTTAATGACTACCGAGTTCTTTATTGTTAGTTGTATCTACAAATTAATTTATATAACATACATATAATAATTTAGTAATAAACAAATATGAAATGAATATTTTCTTGTGCTCAACGCACTTTTTAGTGCATTGAAGCCATTCGCTAGATTGTAATAAAAAAATAAATTAAAGTTTATTTTCTTTTTTTAGGACATTAAAATAAAAGCTTGTTTTTAAAAATCTTTAGTGATAGCGGCCATCTTGTTTTAGTTTTTTTCATGGTGTACTGTATTTTACGAACTTTCATTTGATACCCCATATACAGACCCATATTGTGGGGATTGTACATAAAAATAATCTGTCAATTTGTGACGGCGGCCATCTTGTATTAAATTGTCTTTCAGAATATACTATATTCTACAATTCATTCTACAATTCAAGCTCTTTCATTTGACACCTAAATTGGGGAAGGTCGCACAAAAGAAATAGATGGGGTTGCGTATGGATATTATCTAGGCTAGGCTCAAAGTACTCATCAAGAAAAATCATATAGGACCAAAGTACTCGTCAATACGAATCAAACAAGCCCAAACTCGATGGGGTTGCGTCGTTTTATTTCGGAGTTCCTTTGGCCACCTTCCAACTCCAGCATCAGACCCTGGTTACCATATAGGACCAAAGTACTCATCAATACGAATCAAACGAGCCCAAACTCGATGGGATTGTGTCGTTTTATTGCGGAGTTCCTATGGCTACCTTCCAGCTCCAGCATCAGACCCTGGTTACCATGTAGGACCAAAGTACTCGTCAATACGAATCAAACAAACCCAAACTTGATGGGGTTGTGTCGTTTTATTGCGGAGTTCCTATGGCCAGCTTCCAGTTCCAGTATCAGACTCTGGTTACCACATAGGACCAAAGTTCTCGTCAATACGAATCAAACAAGCCCAAACTCGATGGGATTGTGTCGTTTTATTGCGGAGTTCCTATGGCCAGCTTCCAACTCCAGCATCAGACCCTGGTTACCATATAGGACCAAAGTACTCGTCAATACGAATCAAACGAGCCCAAACCTGATGGGGTTGTGTCGTTTTATTGCAGAGTTCCTATGGCCACCTTCCAGTTCCAGCATCAGACCCTGGTTACCATATAGGACCAAAGTGCTCGTCAATACAATTCAAACGAGCCCAAACTCGATAGGGTTGCGTTGTTTGATTGCGGAGTTCCTATGGCCATCTTCCAGTTCCAGGATCAGATCCTGGTTACTATATAGGACCAAAGTGCTCGTCAATACAATTCAAACGAGCCCAAACTCAATGGGGTTGCGTCGTTTGATTGCGGAGTTCCTTTGGCTACCTTCCAGCTCCAGCATCAGACCCTGGTTACCATGTAGGACCAAAGTACTCGTCAATACGAATCAAACGAGCCTAAACTCGATGGGGTTGCATTGTTTGATTGCGGAGTTCCTATGGCCACCTTCCAGATCCAGCATCAGACCCTGGTTACCATATAGGATCAAAGTTCTCGTCAATACGAATCAAACAAACCCAAACTTGATGGGGTTGTGTCGTTTTATTGCGGAGTTCCTATGGCCAGCTTCCAGTTCCAGTATCAGACTCTGGTTACCACATAGGACCAAAGTACTCGTCAATACGAATCAAACAAGCCCAAACTCGATGGGATTGTGTCGTTTTATTGCGGAGTTCCTATGGCCAGCTTCCAACTCCAGCATCAGACCCTGGTTACCATATAGGACCAAAGTACTCGTCAATACGAATCAAACGAGCCCAAACTCGATGGGATTGTGTCGTTTTATTGCGGAGTTCCTATGGCTACCTTCCAGCTCCAGCATCAGACCTTGTTTACCACATAGGTCCAAAGTACTCGTCAATACGAATCAAACGAGCCCAAACCTGATGGGGTTGTGTCGTTTTATTGCAGAGTTCCTATGGCCACCTTCCAGTTCCAGCATCAGACCCTGGTTACCATATAGGACCAAAGTGCTCGTCAATACAATTCAAACGAGCCCAAACTCGATGGGGTTGCGTTGTTTGATTGCGGAGTTCCTATGGCCACCTTCCAGTTCCAGGATCAGATCCTGGTTACTATATAGGACCAAAGTGCTCGTCAATACAATTCAAACGAGCCCAAACTCAATGGGGTTGCGTCGTTTGATTGCGGAGTTCCTTTGGCTACCTTCCAGCTCCAGCATCAGACCCTGGTTACCATGTAGGACCAAAGTACTCGTCAATACGAATCAAACGAGCCTAAACTCGATGGGGTTGCATTGTTTGATTGCGGAGTTCCTATGGCCACCTTCCAGATCCAGCATCAGACCCTGGTTACCATATAGGATCAAAGTTCTCGTCAATACGAATCAAACGAGCTCAAACTCGATGGGGCTATGTCGTTTTATTGCGGCGTTCCTATGGCCACCTTTCAGCTCCAACATCAGGGCCCCGTTTCACGAAGCAACAAGTTACAATTTTACAGGTAAAAACTGGCAACACTAGTTAAAAACCAAGAAAAAGGTGTTTCACGAAACTACTATGCAACAAGTTATATCATTGTTGTGACAAGTTCTTGTATTACAATCCACAGACAAACCATAGACTATTTTAACAATTACCGGTTAATTTTACTAGTGTTTCACAAAGATATGCAAAAACAAGTTGACAATCTTGTTCACTTGTTAAACAATTCTACTCACCTCAACCTCTCGGTAGACTTGTAACTTTTTAGCCTAAATAGTTAAACAACGAAGTAAATAGTGTAATAAAATTAATACTTATTGCTTGGATAATCTTTGATACTTACCCTCACCTATCTACTGAGTAACATGTCGAGGCGAGAAATTATGTGGGAATCTTCTTCGGATTCCGAAGAAGAGTTCGCGGAAAACAATAATGGTCGACACCCATTGCCAAGAGTATTCCGGGAGAGAATTAACACGCAATTATGTACGGAGTACGAGTTCAACGAACGATTTCGCCTTACTTCAGTGAAAATGGAAGACCTTCTCACTCTATTGGGAACATTCTTAAAACATCAAACTGCAAGAAGTCAGGCGTTACCAGAAAAATTGCAACTATGCATTGCCTTACATTGGATGGGGTCTGTCTGATGCACAGTATCACTGTGTTGGTGATATCCAGGACTCGGTTTTTTCGGATTTGGTCAGTGTTCGAAAACTGACCAAATAAAACTTTTTTTCTAGAAAGAATTTTACTTTTTGCATTTTATCCATTATTTATAGATAACTATTATTCTCTTCGCTAGAAGAGTAGTTTAATCCTTGCTATTGTTTATTTCTGCACAAAAACCTCTTCATATCTTTAGTTTTTTTTTAATTTCAATGATGTGCTTACTTACTTGTAACCGATATTTTACGGTTGTAAAATAATTATGGTGTAAAAAGTGATGTTCGTGAAACACTTGTACTTGTAAACTTGTCATTACAATGCTTGTTATCCGTTCACTTGTTACTTGTTAACTGGTTGCTTCGTGAAACGGGGCCCAGATGAGCTCCATGTCGTCATCATAATATATTTATACATATGCATGCAAAATTTCAGCTTAATCGGAAACCGGGAAGTGAGTCAAATTTAACTCGCAAGATTAGACCCGAACATGCAAAAGATAAATAAAAGCTTGTAAAAAGGTTGAAGGTTTTTCGTACGGCAGCCACAAATAATAAAATTGTTAGTTATCAACTTCTCCGATTACTCCGTAGGACTTCGCGTCGTATACATACACAAATAATTACGTAACCGGGAGCTAGCTCAAAGCGACGTGCTCTCACTTCGAGTCTTGATTGCACACTGAATTTCAACGCGCCCGAGCCAAGTATTTGTAAGAAAATCGATAAATGTATGTTAAAAAATTCATATAAAAATCAATGTACGATAATTAAAAAAAATACCGCGGTGTCAGTGTTATGCTTACCTTTGTTCTATATATTTATTAAACTAAAATATAATAGGGTTAATTATTGAAGCTAAAAATCACGAACGGTATGTGGGTGTAACCTAAATTTTAAGTAAAATGGATGCTATTTTTTAACGAAATGGTATGTAAATTTGAAAAATGGTGACGGTGATTGTGTAAACACATAATTTAAGAATTTAAATTTATTTTTTCCCGGTCAGTTAACTGGAACGTTAACGTAAAATATCAAAAACGCCAACGGCCTTTTTGCTATTTTTCGCGCCATGGGCCCTTAAAGCTAACTTAAGCAAAACGACATTTATTCAATTCATTAATAATAATGGCCGAAAATACAATTTAAATTTGACATTTAATAATGAAACAATTAATGAATGTACACATACAAACTTTTTAGGATTATTAATTGATGACAAGTATTCTTGGAAAGAGCATATAAATAAACTTTGCAACAAAATAAATTCGTTTGTTTATGCACTGTGGAAGCTTACTAAAGTAAGCAGCCAACATATCGCTGTCCAGGCTTATCACGGTTACGTAGGCAGCTTATTAAGATACCAAATTCTTCTTTGGGGTAACTCGTGTCACGCACACCAAGCATTCATCGCACAGAAGCAAGGTACAACAAATACAAAAATCCTATGGATGCACTCGAACTGAAATTATTAAAAAAACGTTGTAAAAAACTTACTACAGAATGTTATAATACGTACATTAGAAACATTGAAACTAACATAACGGAAACACCAAAATTATTTTGGTCCTACATAAAATCAAAAAGAAACAAAACTAGTAGTTATCCGTCTATGTTAAGTAATGGTCATGATGTAACGAATGATGGCACTGAAATTTGTAACATGTTTGGCTCTTTTTTTTCTTCAGTACATAACATAGCTAACCAAGGGGGACTCCCTGAAGATGCTTCTATACAGCATATAAAATGCTCGGACAGTTTTTCGCATTACCAAATTGATTACAATAAACTATATAATAAACTGCGTACATTAGACGTAAACAAGGGGCCTGGTCCCGATGGTATTCCACCAATTTTTATTAAGCAATGCGCTAGAAATCTAGTAAAACCTCTGTTAGCAATATATAACACATCCCTAGATACTGGTAGTTTTCCGGATCAATGGAAAATAGCCAAAGTGATACCAATTCATAAAAACGAAAATAATACTTTAGTACAAAATTATAGGCCTATATCTATCCTTAATATTTTTGGCAAGATATTGGAATCTTTTGTTTGTGATGCTATGCAATTGTATTTTAAGCAATACATTACAACACATCAGCATGGTTTCGTTCGCGGTAGATCTACTACCTCTAATCTGGCATGTTTCACGGAAAAAATCACAAATGCATTGGATGAGGGTAAACAAGTACATGTCATATATACTGATTTTAGCAAGGCATTTGATGGGGTACCTCATAATATTTTAATATCAAAATTGGCTAACTATGGGTTTACAGGTACGCTATTAAATTGGTTAAAGTCGTATTTAACAGGAAGGTCCTTTTATGTAGTAGTTAATGGCTTTGAGTCATCAATATACCCCATAGGTTCCGGAGTACCACAAGGTTCTCACCTTGGCCCAATTTTATTTAACTTATATGTCAATGATATACCAGATCATATTAAGAACTCCAGCCCCTTTATGTATGCTAACGACTTAAAAATATTGAAAGTAGTTGACACTGTATCTGATACTGCAGCCTTACAAAATGACCTAACCGAGCTTGTGACATGGTGTAGAATGAACGGCATGCGCCTTAACCCAAGTAAATGCTTCCACATTAATTTCACTCGCAGCACTAATAGAGTTATAAAAAATGATTATAAAATAGGAAACCAAGTACTAACTGAAGTGGAATCAATACGCGACCTAGGTATTCTGTTAGACAAAAAACTAACGTTCGTTCCACACCTAGATCATACCATATGTAGAGCATCAAAAATACTTGGATTTGTGATCCGTAACATTAAGGCTTTCCGTAACCCAAAGACCAAAATTATTCTCTATAACAGTTTGGTAAGGAGCATGCTAGAATACGGGTCTATCATTTGGCGACCTCACTATGCTACTCACATGATAAGAATCGAAAGAATATAAAAGAGATTCTTATGGCATTTGACGTTTGCACAAGGCGAGTCTAAGAAATATAGATCCTACACAAGCAGATTAAAGCGGTACAACATGGTTAGTCTCGAACAAAGAAGAGATATACTGGACTTGACGTTCTTATACAAATTGGTTCAAAATTTGATAGACTGTCCACAATTGTTGAGTGCTATACATTTTAGAATTCCCTATCGGTATCCACGTAATAAAATCAACAAGTTATTGATGCCACCTCAGCGCAAAACTAATTTCGGACGGCACTCACCAATTCCACGCCTTTGTGATCTTTACAATAAACATTGTAATGATATTGACCTTTGTGACACTATTGCAAGGGTTCGGAATACACTGACTAGTCGTCTAGGCTAAATTATAGAGTAAAATCTGTACGTAAAAATAATAAGTATATTTGCTGTAGTTTTAAGTCTCTAGTATAGAAAATTAGTGTTAAGGTACCATTGGATTTTTTTTTATGCATGTTGTGTTTGTCTGTAAGAGGTTATACAATAAGATCCTTTTTATTTATTTTTTAAGTTATGTAATTTTCGTTGTATTAACTGTAGACAAACCTAAAAAAAAATGTGTTCGGGCTATTTGCAATATTGCCGAACATCTTGTAGACCGTTTTTCAAACAGCTTAAGCTGATTCATCTGCAGTCCGGGTTTAAAAATTTAAAGTCTCGGGCTGCCCGCGACACACGCACTGTGCCCGCACGCCGTGATCAACCGAAGAACCGATTCGCTAAATTCACCGTCTCCCTGCCCCTCCCATCGTTGTTGCCAGTGTGCACTTCGACTTCGCTGCCCGCACTCCGCAGTGACACTGACATTTAAACAATTTGTAACAAACTGTATTATGATTCTGGTTTGTTAGGTACAACAGTGAAAACCACGCTATTGGACTGCACATTAACCGCTAGGGTGACTAGGGAATGTCTGCAGAGTAGGGGGGTTTCATCACTACTGTGGTGTTTGGTCGTTGACTGCCTTATCCAGTTGAACAATGCGTATCTTTTGAATTCTCTCAGAATGCCAAATACCTTTGGATCCACCTGGATCCAAGACTAAACTGGGGTATACATGTAGGCGACATTATCAAGAAGGCCAAAGCAGCGCTAGGTATCTGCCACAGGCTAACCAGCTCCAGGTGGGGACTGAAACCAAGTCACCTATTCTGGCTTTACACCGCTGGGGTAAGACCTATGGTTAGCTACGGGTGTATTGCTTGGTTTAAGCAGAATGCAGTAGGGACCACCATAAAGGCCCTAGAAAGCCTGCAAAGATGTGCCTGTTTGATGATTACGGGGGCTATCTCATCTTCTTCCATCCTTGCGATGAAGGCTATCCTGAACCTCCCACCACTCCACCTGTTCATACAGGGGTAGGCTAGGATGGCGATGCTCCGAGCTGTGGAGGGAGGCAGATCGAGACTGAAATACCAAACCATGAGGAAGCTACAGGGCTGCCTAATAGTTAATCCTGCCATGACAATGCCAACCGATGCCATGATTGAAACTTTGGAGCTCAAGAAGAACTACAAAGTCATGATTCCTAATAAGAATGAATGGGATAAACAAGTCCCTGAGCCCTTTAGGAAAGCTCACCAGATATGGTGCACTGACGGCTCTAGAAAAGAGGGCTAGTCAGGTGCAGGTGCCTTCGGAGGTAGTGCGAAATCCAGGAGAACCACGTGCCTGGACGCATATGCCACCGTATTCCAGGCAGAAATGTATTAGATTATCGACTGTGTTCACTCAAACAGGTCGAATGAGGGTTAAAACATCTTCATCCTGTCGGACAGCTAAAGCTGCTCCAAAAGCGCTTGGTGCTGTAGAAATCAAGCCCAAGATCACCTTAGAGTGCACGAAGGCCTTGAATGAATTGGGGACCAGGAACTCGGTAACGACTGGCTGGGTTCCAGGTCACTCTAATATCCGAGGCAATGAAATTGCCGACAAACTGGCAAGGGCTGGTTCCGAGAGCGCTCTCATAGGACCAGAACCAGCTTGTGGCATTTCGAGGGGGATTAAAAAGAGAGTCGTCAGAGATTGAGTACAAACACAGGCCCGATTCCAGTAGGCCCAGTCCTCTGGACTACTGCACTCGAAATTGCTAATTAGGGAATTTTCACCCGCGGTCGCAATGCGAAACCTCCAACTAAGCAGGGGCAATTAAGGGCGCTCACTCACTGCAAACTCAACAAACATCTGCACAGAATGGGCCTGACTAATGTTCCCACGTGCAGATTCTGTGGTGAGGATGATGAGACACTATTACACATCCATTGTGAATGTCATGCTCTCATCCACACAAGGAGCTGAACTCTGGGTGGACCTAGTCTGCCACCACATGATGCGAAGGCTCTGTCTCCAAAAAAGGTTATTGACTATTTCAACGCCGCGGCCTTATTTGGAGACCTTTTAAATAGAGGGGTCGCCCACAATAGATCTGTACAAGTCGCACTGGCTCGCTGGGGGACGCTCCTCTGTCGCCCCCAGTCTCCCCTTTTTTTTCTTTTTTTTTTTCTCGCGGGGAAATGCGCAACCGCACCGTACCCACCGTTGGCTAGACGGCGAGCGTGTGTGGGGCTCACCCGGCAGAGTGCCAGGCCTACCCACTAAAACCCCTCGGTGTTCTCCCTGCCCTTTTAGGGCGCGTGTAGTAGGGTCCACAATGCGACACCACTACTCCCAGTCTCCCCTCGAATTCCAGATAGATAGGTACATTTAAAATGATGATAAAAGATGACTAAATTTAAAGGTCTGAAAATAAATAAAAAGGTGATTTATGACATTTTCAACTGTTTTTTATTACACTGACTGTTTAAAAAAACCTGTTGACATGTCCGGGTTCTGGGCTCTAAAATCCGGGGTTTTCACGCGTCTTGTCCCGGCCGTACCGCCTAACTCAAAGCGAGCACTCGCTATCGTTATCATGACATTAGAACAATAGTTTTAATGTCACAGATGACATTAGAGCTATTGTTCTAATGTCACGAAGCGATAGCGAGTGATCGCTATGAGTTAGGCGGTTGCCAAATTTTAGAGATGGCAACGCTAATCCTGAGGCCACTGGTCGGCCCGAAATAGCCGAACGTTTCTTCAAGTAATCGGCTATCTAAGCACAGTTCTGCGTGGCGAAATTATTGGTGTTATCGGTCAGATAGACTACAGATTAATACATTAGTCAACTTTTTTGTGGTCAGTTTGATATAAGTTAACAAAATATTTGCACTTCACTGTTGAATCACCCACAGTTGACCGACAACAATATCAAAAACAAACCACTAAATCACCAGATTTTCAATAGATTTTTCTCACTATCATTTTAAAACAGCTAAGTCTTCCAACTGTATACTATTTCAACTCGAGTAATTAACTTTTATGAGTCTCAACTAACACGTCTTTCTCTGCTGCTGCTTTCGAATGCTCTTATGGCGATTGCTATCTTTAAGGGCCCATGGCGCGAAAAATAGCAAAAAGGCCGTTGGCGTTTTTGATATTTTACGTTAACGTTCCAGTTAACTGACCGGGAAAAAATAAATTTAAATTCTTAAATTATGTGTTTACACAATCACCGTCACCATTTTTCAAATTTACATACCATTTCGTTAAAAAATAGCTTCCATTTTACTTAAAATTTAGGTTACACCCACATACCGTTCGTGATTTTTAGCTTCATTAATTAACCCTATTATATTTTAGTTTAACAAATATATAGAACAAAGGTGAGCATAACACTGACACCGTGGTATTTTTTTAAATTATCGTACATTGATTTTTATATGAATTTTTTAACATACTTTTATCGATTTTCTTACAAATACTTGGCTCGGGCGCGTCGAAATTCAGTGTGCAATCAAGACTCGAAGTGAGAGCACGTCGCTTTGAGCTAGCTCCCGGTTACGTAATTATTTGTGTATATAAACGACGCGAAGTCCTACGGAGTAATCGGAGAAGTTGATAACTAACAATTTTATTATTTGTGGCTGCCGTACGAAAAACCTTCAACCTTTTTACAAGCTTTTATTTATCTTTTGCATGTTCGGGTCTAATCTTGCGAGTTAAATTTGACTCACTTCCCGGTTTCCGATTAAGCTGAAATTTTGCATGCATATGTATAAATATATTATGATGACGACATGGAGTTGATCTGATGTTAGAGCTGAAAGGTGGCCATAGGATTTCCGCAATAAAACGACATAGTCCCATCGAGTTTGAGCTCGTTTGATTCGTATTGACGAGAACTTTGATCCTATATGGTAACCAGGGTCTGATGCTGGATCTGGAAGGTTGCCATAGGAACTCCGCAATCAAACAATGCAACCCCATCGAGTTTAGGCTCGTTTGATTCGTATTGACGAGTACTTTGATCCTATATGGTAACCAGGGTCTGATGCTGGATCTGGAAGGTGCCATAGGAACTCCGCAATCAAACAACGCAACCCCATCGAGTTTGGGCTTGTTTGATTCGTATTGACGAATACTTTGGTCCTACATGGTAACCAGGGTCTGATGCTGGAGCTGGAAGGTAGCCATAGGAACTTCGCAATAAAACGACACAATCCCATCGAGTTTGGGCTCGTTTGATTCGTATTGACGAGTACTTTGGTCCTATGTGGTAACCAGGGTCTGATGCTGAAGCTGAAAGGTAGCCAAAGGAACTCCGCAATCAAACAACGCAACCCCATTGAGTTTCGGCTCGTTTGAATTGTATTGACGAGCACTTTGGTCCTATATGGTAACTAGGGTCTGATCCTGGAGCTGGAAGATAGCCAAAGGAACTCCGCAATAAAACGACACAATCTCATCGAGTTTGGGCTTGTTTGATTCGTATTGACGAGTACATTGGTCCTATGTGGTAACCAGGGTCTGATACTGGAACTGGAAGCTGGCCATAGGAACTCCGCAATAAAACGACACAACCCCATCAAGTTTGGGTTTGTTTGATTCGTTTTGACGAGTACTTTGGTCCTACATGGTAACCAGGGTCTGATGCTGGAGCTGGAAGGTAGCCATAGGAACTCCGCAATAAAACGACACAATCCCATCGAGTTTGGGCTCGTTTGATTCGTATTGACGAGTACTTTGGTCCTATATGGTAACCAGGGTCTGATGCTGTAGTTGGAAGGTGTCCAAAGGAACTCCGAAATAAAACGACGCAACCCCATCGAGTTTGGGCTTGTTTGATTATATGATTTTTCTTGATGAGTACTTTGAGCCTAGCCTAGATAATATCCATACGCAACCCCATCAATTCCTTTTGTGCGACCTTCCCCAATTTAGGTGTCAAATGAAAGAGCTTGAATTGTAGAATGAATTGTAGAATATAGTATATTCTGAAAGACAATCTAATACAAGATGGCCGCCGTCACAAATTGACAGATTATTTTTATGTACAATCCCCACAATATTGGTCTGTATATGGGGTATCAAATGAAAGTTCGTAAAATACAGTACACCATGAAAAAAACTAAAACAAGATGGCCGCTATCACAAAAGATTTTTAAAAACAAGCTTTTATTTTAATGTCCTAAAAAAAGAAAATAAACTTTAATTTATTTTTTTATTACAATCTAGCGAATGGCTTCAATGCACTAAAAAGTGCGTTGAGCACAAGAAAATATTCATTTCATATTTGTTTATTACTAAATTATTATATGTATGTTATATAAATTAATTTGTAGATACAACTAACAATAAAGAACTCGGTAGTCATAAAAATATTTCGTATTATTTGAGTAATTAATTTAAAAAAAGTTTTTTTAAAAACAAGCTTATATTATAATGCCTTAAAAGAGGAAAATAAACTTTAATTTATTACAAGATATATTTTCTTATAAAAATATAAAAGCTTGTCCCGAGAATTAGGATAAACAATAAAACAATTTAACTTGATTATTATATTTATTTTTTTGTAATAAATTACGTTTTGTACAGCATTGTCATACACACATGACAATGCTGTGCAGTCCTGAAATTTAAATGCATATATGATCCCTTTTTTGAAAAACTCGAATCCGTTATAACTGCTGCCTCACGGAAACTCGGTGTCCTGAACAAGGTGCGTAGGTATTTTGCGCCGGACCAACTATGCCTGTTGTATAAAACTGAGGTTAGGTCTTGCGTGGAATATTGTTCGCACTCCGGCTCCGCTCAGTACCTCCTCGATGCTCTGGACAGATTGCAGCGTCGCGCTATTCGAATAATTGGCGATGTAGAGGCAACTAACAGCCTCTACAACTTCGATGTGACATCGCCTCTCTTAGCGCCTTTTACCGAATGTTCCACGGGGAATGCTCTGAGGAGCTCTTTAACCTTATCCCTCCCTCTCCATTCCTTAACAGAAACACGCGTAAGGGTCTACGGAGTCATCCTTACACTGTATCCTCCTTTTCACACCGTACCAAGAAATTCCAAGATTCCTTCTTCTTTTTTTTATTGCTACTAAGTTGGCAAAAAAG
This sequence comes from Schoenobius gigantellus, assembly GCA_963935595.1. NCBI lineage: Eukaryota > Metazoa > Arthropoda > Insecta > Lepidoptera > Crambidae > Schoenobius > Schoenobius gigantellus. Next base: position 52,384,196 of record OZ012541.1, read on the forward strand.
CAAACTGCCCACCTGATGGTAAGTGGTAACAGTCACCTATAATACATGTGTCTCGTGTGACATTCGCAGTAAAACTGCAACCCCCACAAGGGCCACAGTGTACGTTGCCAACTTGTGACTTAAGATGTAAAGTCACGGTACCCAGTAATTTCAGTACCATATCTTACCCTTTAAACCGGAACACAGCAATGCAAGCACTGCTGCTTTGCGGCAGAAATAGGTAAGGCGGAGGTACCCAAGCACACGACCTTGGTACAGAGTCTCCCTCCGTTAAGTCTTCTGTCGTTCATCCCACACTTGGAATTCTCTACCTGCCCACGTGTTTCCTCCATCCTACAACATGGGTTCCTTCAAAAGAGGTGTGAAAAACATCTTTTAGGCCGGCAAGGGGCGGGCAGGTTAGATAGTGGATGTCCTCCCTCCTCTATCTGTCAACTCATTTGGGCCTCTTTCACCGCTTAACATCAGGCGGGAGGAGGTCATTTGCCAGGCCCTCCATAAAAAAACTGTTTAAGTACCTTGCCCGTATGTATTTACTTGGTAAGCCTTAAATAAATAAATATTGGTAATTCTAAGAAAAAAATATTTGTTTTTTATAAAATGGGTAAATCTTGGGACAAGCTTTTATATTTTATTAAAAACTAGCTGTGCCGGCGAACTATGTTTCGCCATAATATAAAAAATAGTTTACGACCTATTCTCAGATCTACCGAATGTGCACAAAAAATTTAATAAAGATCAGTCAAACCGTTTCGGAGGAGTTCGGTAACAAACACTGTGACACGAGAATTTTATATATTAGATGTATCATGTAATAAATTAAAATTTATTTTCGTCTTATTAGGGCTTTAAAATAAAATCCTAGTGTCCGACTTTTTTTTAAATCTTTTTACTATTATTTTATATTTTATCATTTTGTAACCGCATGGCCGCCATTACGAAACTCGACCAAAGTACTCGTCATTACGAAACAAACGAGCCCAAAACTCGATGGGCTTGTGTTGTTTTATTGCGGAGTTCCCATGGCCACCTTCCAGTTCCAGCATCACACCCTGGTTACCATATAAGATCAAAGTACTCGTCAATACGAATCAAACGAGCCCAAACTCGATGGGGTTGTGTCGTTTTATTGCGGAGTTCCTATGGCCACCTTCCAGCTCCAGCATCAGACCCTGGTTACCATATAGGACCAAAGTCCTCGTCATTACGAATCAAACAAGCCCAAACTCGACAGGGTTATGTCGTTTTATTGCGGAGATCCTATGGCCGCCTTCCAGCTCCAGCATCAGACCCTGGTTACCATATAGGACCAAAGTACTCGTCATTACGAATCAAACGAACCCAAACTCGATAGGGTTTTGTCGTTTTATTGCGGAGGTCCTATGGCCACATTCCAGCTCCAGCATCAGACCCTGGTTACCATATAGGACCAAAGTACTCGTCAATACGAATCAAATGAGCACAAACTCGATAGGGTTATGTCGTTTTATTGTGGAGGTCCTATGGCCACCTTCCAGTTCCAGCATCAGACCCTGGTTACCATATAGGACCAAAGTACTCGTCATTACGAATCAAACGAGCCCAAAGTCGATAGGGTTATGTTGTTTTATTGCGGAGGTCCTATGGCCACCTCCCAGCTCCAGCATCAGACCCTGGTTAACAAATAGGACCAAAGTACTCGTCAATATGAATCAAACGAGCCCAAACTCGATGGGGTTGCGTCGTTTTATTACGGAGTTACTATGGCCACCGTCCAGTTCCTTCATCAGATCAGCTCCATGTTATCATAACATTGCATTCTCACGATATACATATTATTATATCCAAAATTTCAGCCCAATCGAAAACCGAGAAGTGGTCAAATCTACATACATACATACAGTGCAAGCTAAATAAAAGCTTGTAAAAATAAAAGTTGATCAAACACATCCCTGTATTTACTATAGTATAACACAGTAAATAATAAACACCTATTAAATTCAAAATTAACATCTACGATATTTTGCTAGGCGGCCGTACCGATTGCGCGACCGAGTGCGCTTGTGTGCGTGAGCGACGCACACAAACAGAGACTAGAGAAATTTACCTAAACTAGCTCGGGCTCGCGCGGATGGTGGGCCCCTAATGACTTGCCGAATGATCTCAAGATTTTACCTATAAATACATTTAAAAGGAGACTGAAAACCTGGTTAATTGAGAATTGTTTTTATTCTGTTAAGGAATTCATGGACTTTTGTAAAAGACGAAAATGAATTAATGTATTCAAAGGAAATTTGTCTTGGTATAATTAAAATTGTGTATCAATAATGATTGCATGCTAGTGACTGGTGAATTGTGTGCGACTTAATAATGAATGTAATACCTTTTGTACCACTCCTCATACAAATAAATAAACATTATCATTATCATACGTGCATGCAAATTAATTAATGAATAAATAAAGGAAGAATGAAATAGAGATAGAATAATATTAATGTTATAAAATTATGAAATAATATATTTAAAGTTATATAACTTCTTTATATTTTAATCATTATTTTAAAATTATGTAAATGTTGCGGTGCCCTTTTCAGGGTTCATGTCATGGTACTGTACTAGCTTTTTATATCAATTGACACCACATGAATGCAATAAACGGATTTGATTTGATAGAAGCGTTCGATCTCGGCCATAAGCTTAGGTCGGAATGACTCTGCCGTCCTCTGTCTTCAGCTTCGCCAGCAGACTCTGACCGATTGACAGATCTCTTGCGAACACTTTGGAGCCCTTGTTCTGCTCGATGGCCTCTTTAATACGTTCCATATTAAATCGACGTATGTCGTGAGTCAGACACCTAGAGATCTGTTTGTTGAGTCGCCGACGAGCATCTTCAGAAGACTCCAGACCCATTCCACGCCTTTCCTCCATCAGCTTAGCTGTCGGCTCCGAGATCTTACTTCTTTGGTTAGTACGGCTGAGTTTGCAAAACTTTGCACCCACCGTAAGGATAGCTTCCACAACCCTGTTATTATAAGTGTCCACATCCGTGCAGTCCTCCAGGCAATTGAAGCGATTTTGCAATTTCGAGTTGAAAGCGCTCGGGGTTGTGGATCTGGATGGCTTCGGGACGGAGCGCAGACTTCACCAGGCGATACCTTTCCGCTTTTATGTTAAGATTCAATGCGCGTCTTAACATTCGGTGATCGCTCCCCGTGTTAAACGAATATTGATCACTGAGACGTCATTGAATATGCGGGTCTTAGTCGACATGATGAAGTCAATCTCATTTTTTTTTCACGCCATCCGGACTTTTCCAGGTCCATTTTCAATGCAGCCGTTATTTGAAGGAAGAGTTCATCATATAGAGTCGCTCTCTCTCCATGTAGTCGGCTAGCATTTGACCTCGGTAATTCCGAATTCCAGCTCCAAATTGCCCCACTTTCAACTCATTATCGCCCCGCTTGCCTAGCCTTGCGTTAAAGGCTCCCATGACAACGGTGTAGTGAGTCTTGGAAGCATGTATTGCCCGAGAAATATCCTCATACATAGATTCCAGTTCCTCGTCGGTGGGGGTCGAGGTCGGGGCGTAGACCTGTATGACTTTCAGCGAATACCGTTCGGTGATTCTGAGTATAAGGTACGCCACCCTATTCGATACACTTCCGATCTGTACCACGTTGTTCATGAGAGACTTGTGAACCCGACACCACCTTGCCTGCTCAATTCCCTCTCTAGTTCCAGCAGCTTCTCCTCGGTCCGCAGTGTACGCGCGTTGTAGGTTGCCAGGGCCAAGGTCGTTTGAAGGGGGGCTTTCGCCGCCCGGGGATTCTTCGCACCCCAGGTCCCAGCGTCGGGTCGACGACCGTCACCCTGGCACGGCCTCCGGGACCGCCGGGCACTTGGTGGTTTGATTCATTTTGAGGGGTTTTGGGCCTTCTCCCACCACGCTGGCCCAGTGCGGGTTGGTGGGGTGCGCCAGAGCCTCGTCTGTTGAGTAGCAGGGTGCACCACGTGCAGGTGAGGTTGACTTGGGGTCCGTTAGATGAAATTCGGAACCCCTTACACCCACCGTTCGGATTTCTTTGGGATATATATCCCAAAGAAATCCGAACCTTATATGTGGTAGTGGGCAGGATACTAGCTAGGACATGATCGTTGGAGCAGAAAAATGCTCAAGTGGCGGCCGCATACCGGAGAGACGCAGTGTTGGTAGGTCCCCGACAAGGTGGATCAAAGATTGTTGAAGGTCGCGGAAAGCCTCACAATATAATCAGTTTGGAGATCCTTGGGGGTGGCCTAGTATATTCAACAGTGGGCGTCTCTTGGCTGGTAGCCACTCGCTATTTTTCCCCGCAGCTACCTATTGTTTTCATAAATTTTTGCTTTTGGAATGATAAGCACGTGGCTTTCGCCTTGAGATGCTGTTTTATTAATAGCTCATTCGTTCTTCAAAATACGTTTTTTTCTATTTAATGCGATAAAATTCTATTTATGTAACAATAGCATATATGTGTGTGTGTCCAACAGGTCTATGTCGAACACCAGGGTGTCTCTTGACTTAAATGATGATGCTGATGATGATATATATATGTTTGTGGGCATAACTTACGCTGAAATTGCAGTGGCGAACGTATCTAAAAGCTACCTACTGATTCATTTGCATATATAGGCAAAGAGCATGTAATCAGCAATCACTATACGTGGTTGTATCATCATCATTTCGATCCATCACACCCCACACGCATATTGTCTAACCAAAATGCAACAAGCCAAATAATACGATAGATAGATATTTTACGCATACGATACACAGACACGACGCAACTCGTCGGATATGTGTAAAGACTATAAACCCTGTAAACAACAGAAATACTGAAAATATATAGAAAAGCACTTTTCTAAAGATTTTAATATTTAAAGTACCTACTTTATTACACCGCTATAGTAGGTATAAAATATGGCAATAAGCTTTTAAGCTCTATTTTGGGTATTACTTATTTGCAGGAAGCGTATGCTAAGTTACGTTTATGCCGAGCTGCGTATTTGGCGAAATGCTTAATTGATTAACTACTTGCTCCTTTGGGGTATGATTCGGTGAGTTTCTTGTTGATGATCGGCATTTTGTGTCTTCAGGTCTATTTCTCTCCAATCGTCGCGCAGGATCAACATGTCGTTCACGAACGAGAGACTGAGAGAAATCGAGCGCCACAATCATATACTGCTGGCGAAGATTCTGAGCGCTAGGAACAGCAAAAAGTCTTCCATACCCACGGGCGAGCCGCGACGGCCGCTGCCCTCCTCCGCAGTGATGAGGAAGAGCCAACAGAGACAGATCGACAGGGAAAACATGGTGAGACTTTCGCAAAATTAAATGTTTCTATTACTATCGATTTAAGACGGATGGTTAATTCATTTTTAGGGTTAGAAGTTCTTTTGAGCGAGGTCACTGTCCATATTTCCCAAATTAATATTTACGTATGGCAATGCTACAACATTCATTCAATAAAAATATACAGTAAGGAGGTGCAAATCCATTATCTCGGCCATAGGCGTCCAACAGGGTAACCCCCTCAGCCCAACACTCTTTAGCATCAGAATTCATCCCGTTATTCTAAATTCGGAGCTTAACATTTTGTGTCTGCCCCCCTAGCACGTCCACCAAAACACGATATGATAAAGCGGTTTATCGCGGCGAACTCTCAAAATACAATAGGGTTTCGTCGTATTTTGACAGTTCACAGCGATAAATCGCTTTATCATATCGTGTTTTGATGGACGTGCTACGGGGGCTGGATAACGGTGTTATCGCTGGCAGTGTTGATATGAATAATTTTATCAATGTTTTTAAAAATTCAAAATTCCTAATTTAAATTTGAAAAAATCGCAATTTTGCGATTTTTTTTATCTCTGATAAGGTTTCCTCAACTGGAAAATAATAAATTCCTGCGATATTCGCTTAATCTCCAGAGATCTACAATATACTTTCTCTTCATGGGCCCCATCCCTGAATCCGCCAGTGAACCTCTTAACCAATTCATTGCGGCGCCCATTTTTGAAAACTTTTCGCCATGACTGTGAACAAATTTTCTATGACACGACTGGCGTGTCAAGCGCCATAGAAGTTGATGGCACGCGTAATGTGCCATCAGCCATGTATATAAAACCACATGCTTTTTTTGCTTTTTCACTTGTTTAGACTTGATTCAAGTTTAGTTGACATCAAACTACGGTAGTGTACGGCACGATACGTTAATTAAATTAAATTAAACGGTTTTGACGAGGTTAAATACGTGTTTTCCCTGAAATGGAAGGTAAGTGACTTTACTTTTTCAGATGTTGCAAACCTTTTGTGATATTGTTTAATTTCTTTGTTGTATTCAACGAATTGGTAAAAAAACTAGAAACATTTTATTCGACTTGGGGATTATTCATTTATAACAAAAGACAATTTGCGGTGTGGAAATTCACATGGTGAGTGGGGTATCTTGCTTTGGGGGGAGGAGGGTTGTTATTATTACTTACATAACTACAATGGATGGAAAATAGATTTTTGTATCAAAAACTCATTTCTGATTCAATAATAACAAAATGTTTGCATGTTTTTTCTTCTTATAAGTCCTAGTATGTTACAGACAAAGTGATAAATCAGATATTATGCACTAGCTGTTATATAACTACTACCTACATAGGTGGCCGCCCAAATCGGGCTTCCGGCGAAAGCCACATCTCTTCTTAAGACAAGAAGAGGGGACTTCGCCCTTCCCCGCATGAAGCGGGTAGCCACACGAAGTGGCCCGCCAGGTTGAACCCGGCCATCCCACGCCCCCCCTCCATCGGGGGCCTGTCGTCAGACTATTAGCCCGCGGCAGAGAACTCAACACACCCTTTTTTTTTTGGGAGGGGGAAAATGCCTTTACGCATTCCTCGTGGTCGAGCCAAACCACGAGGATATGTGGGACTCCCCATACTGTGCACGGCCCGAGCCTACCCACTAAAAACCCCCCAGCAGCTCATCCGTCCGTCACAAGACAGGGGGAAGGGGACAACAGCCAGGCCTTATTCCCGCTGACCCCCTGCCTGTGACATGTCCGTTGCCGGACTCTCCACCTGGCTCAGCTCATTTGTGGAGCGACACAGAATTGCGCCGCTCTACACCCCGAAGTTGGTTTTTTATTGTGGTTGTCTTCCACGCGGTCCGACGCTCAGTGCGCCGGGCCCCCGGCCCGCTCAGTGTGAAATGCTCAATGAAACGAAATGCGGGTAACGGGTTGCCCGACGGCAGATCCCACTGGATCCACCGCCGCGCGGGTGAGCCGAAGCTCGGGGAAATCCCCAACGGGCGCGAAGCGCCACGGCGGGAAGCGCCACGGCGGGAAGCTCGCCCTCATCCTCCCTACCACCAGAGGTAGCCGCGGGAATCGGCTTCCAGCGAGAGCCACACCTCTTCTTAACATAAGAAGAGGGGACTTCGCCCTTCTTCGCATGAAGCGGGTGGCCACACGAAGTGGCCCGCCGGGCTAAGCCCGGCTATCCCACGCCCCCCCCCTCCATGGGGGCCCTCTCGTCAGACTATTAGCCCGCGGCAGAGAATCTGCCGGGTTGCCCAGGGTGCACCACGTGGAGGTGTCTGACATCGCACCCCAAACTCTACACGCCCTAACTCTACAAGCTCTTATTTAACAAACTCTACACTTTAGTCAAAATATGTGGTTTGGCCCTTTTTACTGATATTAATATTTCGCATTTTAAGTTTTTTTTTTACAATTTATGTGGTAACCAGACGCAATATGACTGACTATAGGCAGTCAGTCATATTATTGTACGTGTTCCTTACGATAAACCGTATAAAACGATTATACGGTTTATCGTTTATTTAGACGTATTAATTCACCATCTGCTGTAATAAATAATCGACAAATAATTCTGTTCGATTGTAGAATTTTAGCAATATTCAACATTTTGTAACGTTATCAACCGAACTGTTTTGACATTTTTCTCAAATGTATGGACCAATAATTCTTGTTTTGTCAGATTCTACTGAAAAAAATCCAGCGTGTCAAGTCTTCGGTCCCGAGCTTGCGCCGTTGATACAGAGCGAGCGTCCGGTGCGCGGGCGCAACTGCCGATGCTGTTATATTTCTTCGTGTTTGCTTGCTATTAAATTTTATTATATTGTTTGTAAGTGTTGATTATTATTTATAATTTTCCGGAATATGTATAAGTAATGTTAACTATTATTACATATTTCTGCTATGTATACCAATAGCGGCATATGGCAAACAAGTATTCGGTCTATTTGATGTTAAGTGTATACTTGCTTGCCCTTTAATACTTGCTATGGGTGGACATTGTGATTACATGTTTCTTGCTTATCTATGATACAGAAACCCTATTTTAGAATTAATGTGTTGTGTGTATTTATTGAGTTATAATGGTACTACATATGTAGTGCATTATAACTCAATGGTTGTGTGTGACTTATCTCGACGCTAACAGTCTTCTAGCGATGGTTGATTGCTATGAGTACAGTTGTACTACAACGAAAGACACAGGAACCATATTTTAGAATTAATGTGTTGTGTGCATTGACCGATAGAACCATTGATTTACTACCAAACGTAGATAACGCATGAACGTTCGAAAAGTGGGCCGGTGAAGAACTGCCCAATCGTGCCTCGTGCAGTTCTTTTCCATGCATTGGAGCGACAACGCCATAAGCAATTTTGAGCATTATGTTTGAGAGTATAAAGTTGATATTTTCTTGTAGCAATTACTAAAACGTCAAATTAAATGTGGCTAGGTATGAAATGATGTAACTGCACACGGTTGTACTTCAAATAGTTGCCGTAATAATAAAGAATAAGGTTGAATTCGATAAATACGGTACTTTCTTAATGGTAATTTTAATTCGGGTATGCATATTCAACTACCTATTTAACAGCGTACAAATGTATAGTCGATTAGGTGACAGATTTCAAGCGCGTTTTTGTATGAAGTGCTCTATCTACGTTTGGTAGTAAATCAATGGATAGAATTCAAGGGCTTGACGCCAGCCGAATGATTGAAAAATAGGGACCCAAATTATACCTATCATCGCTCGGCATTCATAACCACAGGAAACTATTCAGGAAACTGTTTTTCAAATTTTTTTTTACAAAAAATAGAACCGACTTCAAAAACACTGAAAACTTAAAAATAATCTTCTTCTATCTTCTTGAAGTCGGCACCAAACGATGATCTCCTAGAAAGTGTTAAAATTTGTCACCGACTTTAATATAGAAGAAGAGTATTTTTAAGTTTTCAGTGTTTTTGAAGTCGGTTCTATTTTTTGTAAAAAAAAAATTTTTTTTAACTTTTTAGTGAAGGAAATCTTTTTAGTGAAAGAAAACCCGTCGGTGAGCTGGTATTAAATTAGTGTTTTCATCGATTTTCTATGGGATCCCATCATCCGATCCTGACTTGGGTGACCATGGGACCACCCTTGCAGTATACTCTATCAAATACAAAAAGAATTTTGGAAATCGGTTTAAAAAATGACGGAGTTATGAGGTAACAAACATTAAAAAAAAATACAACCGAATTGATAACCTCCTCCTTTTTTGAAGTCGGTTAAAAATCGATTTACAGTTAATATAAAATATAAGACTGGTAAAAAGTACTTTTATGATCACTTTCTGAAATAATAAAATAATTTAATTATTTTAATATTTGATAAGGTCTAAATTCTGCTAGGTACCGAAAACACGAATGAAAAATATTGTAAATTTTTCACATTAGCGGTAATTAATTCCGAACGACGCTATACTTACTCAAGGATACTCTCAGAAAGTACGATTCCAGCAAAATTGTGCTAGTTCTATGTAGGTGTGTGTGTGTGTGTGTGTCCTATGTATTAGGTAGCTGAAAATATGTAGAAAATATGCAAATGGCACACCATTGTGGCCGTGACCTCCAAGATGAGTGGTATCCTATCTATTTACATTGTGGTGTAGCTGTGATGGTGTATTCACACTCCATAAGACAAGATGAGGTGACGCGAGTGCAAGAATTGGCTGGCCAGCACTCATACAGCGTTACTCGCGAGTGAGTAAGAGTGTGGTAGAGCCGTCTTGAAATGATGTGCAAATGAGCGATGAGGGAATGTGTAGCAATGTAGCAGACTCTTCTCCGATAAGCGGTAAGGTTTTCACCTTGGAGGCGAACGACCTTTTTTCTGTTCTATTCTAAGTAGAGTAGAACTATATCTAAGTAGTTCTTAGAATGTACCTAGCTAGTATTCTACATAAAATATATTCACTCGGATAACACTACTTATGCAACACTACTTATGTGGCCTGCGTACTAACATGGATCCAGCCTGACGCACCGCAACATTGATTTGGTAGTAATCAATGCACCGCACCCATAGAAAGTCTAGGGTATAACATAGCTTTTGTGTTCAAGGGTTCAGAGAATAGGGTTTCACATATTTCAGAGTGCTATGACTTGAAATAAGATGTTCGATGACATATAACCATTGACACACAGGTGCGCAACAGCATAACACTTAGTAAAAAGGGTATTAGGTTAATTAAAGAAAAGAGTTATTCTAAGCAAAGTTCATTTACAAATTTTACAGTGGCCAGTCAATCGGCTAATATAATTGATATTTGCACTATTCACCAATTTATATTTCAGTTCTACATCAAATAAAGTGACGGTAGCTGAATGATCTCTGCGTCACACTCTTATTTCGCATCCAACAAGTGGGGACATCAATATTTTTACTGCATCAATCTCATAAATCCCGATGACTAACGCTCTTACGGGAATAATTCAAACGCGTGATTCAGTGACGTGATGTTCGTAGTCAGTAACTGAGTGAGAGTAGTCTGAGTAGACAATTTATAATTATTAGGTGTGAGTAGTCATTTGCGTGTATGAGTCGCATCCGCGTTTATTTTCTAACGGATATGATAATGGATAACATTTTCATTCTCAGTCACATAAATTTAGAACTATGGAAGAATATAGGCATGGACTGATTATGAAAAAAAGTAAAAAAATTGTAAGTTAAACGGTTTTATTGAAAATAAGTATAATAATGATTTACAAAATGTACTAAAAGCTAAAAAAATAGTTCAGGAGGTACTAGGTACTTTACAGTCATCACTCATCAATATAGGGCATTGATCAGATGAAAAATTAAAATCGTGGGGCGTACTTAGTATAACCTGAGATAGCATTTTTATAATGATAAACCATAGGCGGTTGACTTGATAGAAATTTAAAGTGCCCACGATTTTTTTTCTCTGATCAATGCCCTAGATTGATGAGAAAGTTGTTTTATAGCTTTAAGTGTTATCTACATCATTATTATCTTTATTTTCAATAAAGCCGTACAACTTATTTTTTTTACTTATTTTCAACTTTTTCATTTTTGTCATAGTGTACACTATTCTACAAGTCAACCCTCTCATTTGATACCCATATCGAGGGGGTTTTGAAAAAATATGTAATCCCCATTTTGTAGCGGCGGCCATCTTGGATTTACAATGATACTGATTATATTAAATTGTATTGTCATCGGGGCTAAAGGTGTGTACCAAATTATCAGATCAATCTGTCAACAGGTTGAGGGTAATAACTACTCACTAAATGAAACAAATAAACAGGGCAAGCTAAATAAAAGCGTATAAAAATCGGAATCTAATTGTTAGTGCGTCAGCTGATAATAAAAAAAATATCAGACTCGGGTATTTTTTGCTTTGTGGAAATAACAAAACTACTAAGTTGCGAGTTAAAGCGCATAAAAATTATGAAGTGGGCAGCTTCCTACATCACAAGTTAGAAGAAAGTTTACCCAAGTATGGCGTTATGCGGTATTCCAAATCAATGTATCGTCACAAGTTGTTGATTAGGTTGCAGAAGTAAAAACACGTGTGCAATATTTTTTTTTATAATCTGTTAGACGGTCATTAAAAAAATGACTGCTTCCCTCCTATTTTAAAATAAGTTCTGACGAGAGACCCTATAACAACATACTGTATTTTCATGCTCCCTGTGGGCTTATTGTATAAGGGAAATCTAGTTAAGTATCACGTTGACAGTCTTTACTGCACCAATACAATACCCCTGGTACCCAGGGTCGGATTGACATATTTTACGCCTATGGGCCCAGTAAACTTAATTAAAAGCACTCTCTCTATACCACAATCCAGCCAAAATTTTATCCTAGGGTGGGTTGAGTTGGGTGTTTCCCATTGGCTACTTGCTACTTCCCAATATTAGATAACATAAAAGAACAATAATGTTGCTTGGGGTATCAATTGTAGATATTAATGGGTGAGGCACAATTAATGTATATTACATTATCAAATATTTTTTACCGCTTTGTCTCCCCTAAAAATTTGCCGCTATGGGCTCGGCCGGATTTAGCATGGAGCAATATGGGCATATTGCTCCATGCTAAATCCGGCCTTGCCTATACTGATTGTCTTCTATACAACGTGTAACAAAAATAACGCACATTCTGATAGTAGTTTGTTTATAAGTGCTTTCTGAATCGATGTCAATGAAAATAAATGAAAAAATGTTTTCGTTAAACTGACTAACGAAAACACTAAAAAGTCAAAACTTATAAGAATACACATAGCACCACATTTAATACACACCTTTTAAACATGAACGGATACCCACTCGGAGCTAGGGTTAAAATGACAAGTCAATTTTGAGGGCACAAGGTTCCTACTCGGAGCTAGAGTTAAAATATCACAAGTAAACAAAAATAGTTGGTAGGTCCCCATAAGGTGGACCGACGATCTGGTGAAGTTCGCGGAAGGCGCAGGACCGATCGGTTAGGAGATCCCTGGGGGAGGCCTATATCCAACAGAGGGCGTCTCTTAGCTGAAATGATGGGTCGCCACATTACTAGTCATATAACGCTTATAATAAGAATGATTTGATTCGATTCGATTTTAAAATTTAAATTACTAAAAGTGATTTGTTTGCATATTTGTTATTAATATGGGTTGAAGTAATAGTTCTAGGCTAGGCTAGGCGGTTGGGTAGGAGGAGGCGCTAGGCTAGGCTAGGCTAGGCTAGGCGGTTGGGTAGGAGGAGGCGCGCGTTCCTGGACGCGCGCCACCAACTCCCCTAAGCAAGCTGGGGATGAAATGGCCCGGCCGGCCGACAACCGGTCGGGAGACACTTTTCTACCCCTGGCCTGCCCGTCTGGGGGGTCGAATTATTGCACTTGGCGACCCCCCCGTAGAGGTAAGACCCTACAATCCAGGGGGCGCACTCGGGGAATGGCTAACGCCGATCCCGAGTGTGTCTCTACGGAGGTAGAAGTTGCTCTGGAGGGTGGTTTAGCCAGGTATGGGGTTACCCAGGTAACCCGAGTCCAATGGCATATCCTTGGGGCGGCTTTGTCAGCTTTCAGCCCCTTGTTGAATCGTAAAGAGATTCCCCCGCCTAAAAAAAAAAAGGCTAGGTCAACCAACGTGCAGTTGGTAGTGGTCATCCTTCCCCACCCACTTACATTGCTTTTGGGGCTAGCGTGGTGCATGGAAGATGGCCCAAATCTCTCTTCTGGTGGTGACATGTTATGGCAGATAAAGTCAGTTATGCTCAATTTTATTAAATGCTTTCAGTGGTTTATGTTATTATATTATAATAGATATAAAAACCCACAAACAGATTATGAAACCACAGACATTATTAAAAATCTATCAATTAAATATATTACAAAGTTTCACAATACCAATAATATGATAAACAAAACAAACAATCACATGATTTCGACGCTATATTTGATGCTCCTACAATAACATTTATAGCAATGACTTGTTTGTGCTTCTATCTATGTTTGTATCTGAATATTACTGTCTATCCCTCTAGTACCATGGAGTTGTCCCATCATGGGACAACTGAGACGATACCCAGACACCATATTGTTTTCATTAATTAATTTCTTGTTCAACACTTAATGCTTTGTGTAGACTATTACTATGTCCTTAGAGCTGTGTTAAAAATTATCTAGCTGATATTAAGAGGAAATCGTACAGTCCGTTTTTTCTATACAAACGTAGTCCCCTGTTTCCTTCCTGGTTAATGGTACTAGTTGCTTTATTTTTTCCAATAAAATCAATTGCCACTATAATCATATTCCTATGTTTTCCTTATTTTATTAAGTTAATTATTAAAAGAGCTTTTAAGCCTTCAAAAACCTAAAAAATCGACCTAATTTTCTGCTGTATTCAAACGTCCAGCAAACAAATTGAAGAAGATTATATGAAAAAAGCAAAACATAGAAACATAGGGAAAGCCTTGCCTTAATTTTTAACGCAAAAAGTCATTAAATCGGTAAATTTTTCGTGGAGAAAACAGGGGACTACGAAACGTATATTTTGTGTACTTTTCATAGTATTTTCGGTCCCAGCTGCAGTTGTCCCTGTCGCGCTCAGTTCAGTTGTTCGGACCCACAGCGCGACAGCAATACATTTTACAAATACCTATTTTTGAATTCCCTCGACCTTGGTGTTTCCTCTTAAATGCTAACGCTCTTTGTTGTGAAGTGGTAACAGCATACAATAAATAAAGGGCATTATGACTACAAACTTAAGGTTAAACAGTTGCTAGCCAGTGGGGTTATTGTGTCTAAGAAAAATTCTATCGCGATCGCTTACAATTAGACAGTCGCAGTCCATCCATCGCTCCTTTACAAAAGAAAGTCGGCGCAGAGTCTTGTGTTCATGGCGCAATGGTTGTGAAACTTTAGGCGATCCCGGCGATCGTGATATTTTTTTGTTAGACAATAATCCCCCTGGGCTTCTGTTTTGAATCATTTGTCTGGAGCCCACCCGGCCCGTCCTCTATATACGCTTATGTAACCAATCAACCAATTCGCGTATAAAAATTTTTGCCTCTATGGAAAATCGAATTTTTGAGTTCCAGAGGTGTTTCCTGTTTTGAAAATCATCGACAATCAGCCGTCGTTTAGACTTGATTATTCTGTTTGTTTCTTTCCGTTCAGACGATCTTTCAATACGTAAGTACTTATAGCAGTTTGTAACGTCGCACGTCCTCATCTGAGCAATCTTAGCATTTTGTAAATTATTCAATCAATACAATCTGTAAAAACCAATACACAAGCCGAAACCTACCCAAGTTAGCATAGTCATATAAAAGTTAAGGCGTCATTGCAATTTGAAATTGTAAAATTAATTTTTCATCACTCATACTCTGAAAGTAGGTCTGAAGTTGCCTGAAGAGCGGGTTGAAAGTAATACTTTTCAGCCCTAGGGAGAATCGCTTTCAATTGACAGCTGCCAATTATCAAAAAATACCTTCTATACAACCACTCAATTACAGCGCGATGTTAAACTGAAATAACATAAAGTTAAGTAGGTATTAATTAAAGAATATTTATTTAAATGATTTTTTTATAATTTACTTTGAACTATTTCTTTAAAATAACATAGATTTGGGTAAAATATTTACCATTTTTTCAATGATGATAATGAAAAATAATGGCAGAAGAGCTGGCAGGCAGTAGGAAAAAAAAACAAAATAGACGGGTAAGCGTCAATCGGATCTTCATTAGTTTTTTCGAGTTCTAGAGTTTTATCTAAACTTCCGTATAGCAGAGATTTGTATTAACACAATAAGTTCATCTGATTCAGATATAGATTTAGCGTCTGATTTCATATGAAGCTAAAGCAGAAGTTGTTAATTTATGTAAAATAAAATATTTGAATTCATTCATCAATATTGTATTTGAATTCATGTTTTTATTTTTACTTTCCTTGTATTCGTAATGAAAAGCACAGTGTTTACCTCGGGTTAAAGACTTATTTAGTCCCTCGAGCTATCGGCGCCCTCGCTTCGCTCGTGCGCCAACTCCCGTCTTCGGACTAAATAAGTAACTTTCACCCCTAGGGTAACAATGTACTATTGAATTCCCCCATACAAATAGTTAGGTCCGTGAAAAGTAATATAAGGGGAAGTAGAAAATAATTTTACAATTTCATTTTTCAATGACGCCACAACTTTTATATGACTATGTTAACTTGGGTAGGTTTCGGTTTGATAGGGTATGATGTACTAAACACCCTTTATAATACTTATAGCCGTTGAATTTTACTTCATTTTTCTCCATCAAATTTTATAACGATGTGAGTGCAGCTTAGGCACGGTAATAGTATTACCGTGGCTTAGGGTTGGTTTGGGGATTCTGATGAACTAAAGTGAACTTTCACGGGACGAACTCGATCAATCGATGAGTAACAAAGTCACCCCTCTATATCTGGGTGGTGATTTTGTAACTCATCGATTAATCGGCAGTCGAAATCATACTGGATGACGTAATGAGAAAAATAGGAATTATATTCATTGGCTTAATTAAAGTATTGGTTGATTCGATATATATGCCAATATCGCTCGGACGACGACATTACAAAATGTTGAACACATTAAAAACCAGAAACAATCAAACAGAATTTTCAAATCTATATACGATGACTGATTGCCGATGAGTTACAAAATCACCCCACAGAAGGGGAAAATCTACCAAAGCGATTCACTGAAATATGAATAAGGGTTTTTTATTGAAATATATTTCATTCGCGATCTGACCGACATTTACAGCCGATGAAATTAATTTCGTTTTTCATTCAATTCGATTCGATTGCCGATTAAAACATGTAAATAAATAAAGATATTTTAATACGGTTGATGTGTTCAAACTTTGAAGACATCAACCGTCAAAGAGTATTCCGCCGCATTCTGGCAGACCTATAAACAGTGAAAAAAAGGGCATTCGGTTCGTAAGTTCACGTACCTAACTAATACCTACTGCCCGATTCACTCGGTAAATATACATGGTTTTTAAATTCAGAAGTATAAGAATGTATGTAATGTAAGTATTCGATACTCCGTTTTAATCAAATAGAAATGTGAAATCTCACTTCCTAAAGGTGATCTTAACCAGTAGACATGGTAAACATATTATTTATACAAGTGATTACCTATTGAACTTTGCAAAATATTTATCAAAACATTACCCAAGAAAGAATATTACCTACCAATGAAAGACGCAAATTGTTAGTTCGGATTTTTTTTATTTGTTCAAGGAAAAAATAACAGTGCAGGCGACGCAAACGCAGTTGCTAAAGGTCGGGGGTCGCGCAGAATTGAGTAAACAATAGATACCTACAGGAAAGCTAGATAGAATTATTTATTTATAACTATTGCATCCCTAATACTTTTAAGTTGTCGCGATAAGCAGCAAGTTGTCGCGACAAGCAATTCTATTAAAAATGTAGAATTGTGAGCTTCCTATCAGTTTTTTGCGTCTCGTATGAGTGTTCAAGAAAGTTTTGATAGAGACTAAATATTTGCAATTTTAATTTTATGGAATGATTAATGAGATGCGCTCTTGAGTTCTGTAGAAACTTTGTATGATTATGCTGAGGGATCAACACCAACAATCGCTTATTTGTGGATCATTTTACGAAACCTCATTTGTGAAATTATTGTGTGTAAATAAAAATCTTTTTCACTTCTCGTGCTCGCATAGTTCGTCTTTATGTCGTTTATAGGCTACATAAAATGGCTTTTTATGTTCTAGAGCAGGGGTCTCCAAACTACGGCCCCAATGCCATCAATCCGGCCCGCGAGCCGCGACAGCTTAAGTTACTGAAATGCAAAAAAGCGTATATTTGCTTAAGTCGCGCACTCGGCGACTTGTCTAGATATATAATTAAGGGCAGAAAAATTAAAATTGTTTTGGCCCTTGGAACATACTGAAGTAAACATTATAGCCCTAAGGCCTCAATGTTTGGAGACCCCTGTTCTAGAGCATAAAGTAAAATTTTCTTTTATACAAAGATTCTTATGCCCAACAGCCAACAACGCTCAATAAAACTTCACAGAATAATTTGCGATAATTTATTTATTTGCTTTAATTTTTTTGACTTGTGTTTACCTCAAAAGACATGAAACCAGATAAAAATAGTAACCGGTTATTATTAAAAGGCATCGAATTATTTTTATTACCTGGTAGAATGAAATATGTAGGAGGATGTACCTAAGCTATCGCCTTGTAAAAATTAATTATACTGGCATAAACAAGTCATTGTACCCCTCAACTTACTATCAATCCTCGCCTACGGCTCGAGTGGATTAAATCGTCTCGGGCTAAATGACTCATTTTATGCCCTTGTTGTACAATCTACTATTTCCCGACAGATCTGTTATTTGTCAAAGGAAATTAGTGCGAATATTTTTAGTTCTCTACGTAACAAGTGTATTGTATCGACAAAACGCCATATATCAATTAGCGATAAACATCACGAAGCTAGTGAGTTTGTCAGTCGCCATCTGTTTATTTTAAGACCCATACAAAAGCCATTTGCAAGTTATTTGAAAAGTTAAATTAGTGGCATTATCATAAATAGAATAGAAAACCTATTTTAGTTGTGAAATTAAAGAGTGCCATTTAGCTAATTAAAGCAGTTTTCAAAAGTACCTACCTAGCGTTAAGTACATACATTATGAGAGAAATAGGTACTTTGTTAATTTGCAACATGTACTTAGCCGCTTATCAGCCGACTGAATGGATCTCCTTCACAAAACAAGTTTAGATTGTAAACATGTTGACGGTTTGCGCATAAATGATTAATGTTTTTACTAATTAATTGATTATAGTACGCCTCATGTACAGATTATTTAGATTGCATATTTGTTTGTGTAGGCATATTAAGGATTAATTCTGTTTGGTTAAAACATAGTTGAAAATTTAAAAGCTCAAAAGTAGTTAGATGACGCCTCTTGCCTTGATAAGGTAATACCAAATTAAAAATAAAATAATAAATTCCAATAACATTATGGGAATTTTGGAACCAAAATTGGATCTCATCATCATCTGGGGTCTGCTTCATTTCAATAGGTTGAATAGTATATAGTTGTTGCATGACGGGATGACCACTTACTGAAGCGCAATTAATTATTACTATCAGATATATATTATTATGTCGAAGATTTCTACCGTACAAAGACCTTTGCTCAAGTCCACGTGGTTCCATAATAAATTATTACTCATATATAAAACATATTATGTCATTATATAATACTGAAACCGTTCTGCCCGTTTTCAATAATAGATGATACAAGCATTGAGCATAATTACATATAGGACTTATATTGCAATAAATAACGTACCCTTTCCTAACAAGAAAAAAATTAAGTAGTGTATGTGTAATAGTTTATGAAACTGTTTATGGGTTATTTGAAAACACGAGTGTGTGCTACGCTACTTTATCTATAATCATATTGGGGTAGCGTTACTTTGCGCAGCCCGCAAAATTTCACCCGCTTTGTTTTTGTTTGCCCGTATATTTTCCCGTAGGAATAATAATATTTATGACAAAAGTTCTTCACATTTACTATTGTCAGTCAATTTTAGCAAGATTTTTCTTTTATAAAATTAAAAACTACTAAAACGCAGGACTGGCACTATTACTTAGCAAATCACCACACATGCGCTAAAACGTGATAAGTAAGAAATGAAATGACAACTTTTTGTGACTGATGCACTGATGGTCTGGTTAGGCACGAGAGAATCTGCTGGATTTGAGTAGGTATTGTAGGGCCGACTAGTCTGGAGATAATTATGTACTTATATAGCTAATACTAATATGGACCTCTCTTGGATGATGATGATGAAATGCAAAGATATAAGCAATGATATAATATGTTCGCACACTGGACACAAATTTTATATCCAGACGTAAAGCCTGATTAACAATGACGAAAATACAAACGATTAGCACTAGCACTAGGTGTGCAAGTGTGCACGCTATAAACGCGTGCTACATTTTTAATAGGACGATCGGAAAATTCATTACACCGCGTATCAGCACATGTTGATAACAATTGATAAAACAGCGGAAAATACGTAACAGGACTTCTAAATTTAGCCACAATCAACTATTTGTGGAAGTGAAAATGATAACGGTTTGTTTTTATATCTACTTACTGTCTTTATCTCACGTGAAAGACTCATTTCTTTTGAGTCATCAAGTCGTTTACTATCAGGCTTGTTGAGGTATTCATCGAGCTACACCGGATATCGTTTTTTAGGGTTCCGTAGTAAACAAGGAACCCTTATAGTTTCGGCATGTCTGTCTGTCTGTCTGTCCGCGCTTTTACTCAGAGACTATTAGTACTAGAAAGCTGTAATTTGATATGGGTATGTATATTAATCATGCCAAAAAAGTGGTGGAAAAAAACATTGAAAAAAAATTTTTTTTGTATCTCCCATACAACTAAAGTGGGAGTAATTTTTTTCTCAACTCACACATCGTGTGGGGTATTGTTGAATAGGTCTTAAAAAATAATGTAAGGTTCAGAACACCATTTTTCGATTTACGGATCCGTTTCTGAAATTTTGCAAATTTTTGTTAGAGGTTAGTGTCCCCCACCTCTATCTGGTAAACGGTTATACATATATGGACACGTGAAAAAAATTACAACAGTATAGTATACATATATAACGAAGTTTAAAGGAAAACTGTCAGAGTTGAGTACTAAGTACAAACTAAAAAGTTATAGACGACTAACTTATAAAATGTACTCGGAAAAGTAACATTTCATTGAAAATTGGTACTGAATATAAATTTACGAATCACGTGAAGTTAAGGAAATATCAAACCATTGCAGCTTTAATAATAATAATAATGCCTAATTTAAATTAGGCATTATTTAGTAATCTGTGGCAACGTGTTGTGAGGTGTGAGTGTGAACTCAAAGTTGGCATTTGCAACTACGGAACCCTACACTACGCGTGGCCCGACATGCACTTGACCGGTTTTTTCGTCTAGTTACTAAGTACTACGTATATATTTTTAACGGGGTGATAATTATGCTATTCTACACTACCTTCGCCAATAGTTATATTATAGGCACTCTTCACAGAGTTCATACCCACTTAATCAACGATATTATGATACATCGTGTGAATTCGTGAGTCATCCTGTCCGGAAGCTCTTAGGTACTTAACAATTAGGTAAGAAAGCCAACTATAACCTCATCATCATTTACTGCCAGGTGAGATAAATGTATATCAACAGAAAGTCGTAAAAGTATATGATACGATTACTTATTTTAAAAAACATGGCTCTGATGCTGACCTTTTGTGACTTTGTTTTGGGCAAGGTAAAGAATAGGTAAATATCTAATGGATACATGTTCACAGTTTCACACATCATTACGATTAGCATAGAAACCTCAGGCGCGAATAAATACTAAATAATATTTTTCTACCGGTAAATATAGAATTTAAGGACAGAGATTTAAATACTATAAGCAAGCATACACGATCACAAGTGTTATTTTTAGAAATCGAAACGTCAGTGTTATTCCGTTCACCTAATCGACACATGAGCGTAAAAAATGTACTATTTTGATAGTAAATAAAAAATAACGTTCCGCAAAGTTGACTTTCAAACGGCTTGTCTGACGAGAGCTTGTTATAGATCTAAGTAGGAATTCGATCGTTCATTGGACCGCTTGTAAGCAAAAAAAATAAATACTCTGGTTCAGTTGCTATGTGGAACCTAATCGACGTGTTTTTAAATGTTGTAGTTTCTTTGACCACATTTTAGCGAATATCGGCGAAAAATAACTGCGTATTTTGGTGCTTATTGCAACTCTTGTATTAGATTAAGTTAGATTGTAGAGAAAATAAAGATTTATTATTATTATTATTTATGTTTTTTACCTCATTACTTTGTCATTTATTAACCGATTTCAAAATTCTCTGTGTTTGATAGGGTGTCGATTCGACCTCTCGATTTGTCCCCTTGTCACCAAAGTTTCTGGTGATGGAATCTCAGGAAAATCGAGGGATACCCTTCGTTCAACGTATTTCATGTATTTTCTGAAGCTCTTCGGGTTCAGAATTCAGATTGATGATGGAAGGATCCTTGACTTTAAGTAAGATATAAGTTTTTTTTAAAT
This sequence comes from Schoenobius gigantellus, assembly GCA_963935595.1. Classification (NCBI taxonomy): domain Eukaryota; kingdom Metazoa; phylum Arthropoda; class Insecta; order Lepidoptera; family Crambidae; genus Schoenobius; species Schoenobius gigantellus. The sequence continues at coordinate 52,406,177 of OZ012541.1, forward strand.
ACAATTGGCACGTATTGACTGTCAGTTTTATTCTTTCAAGTTACTTCGGTGAGATGGTATTTTATTCACTAAAAATACTAAAATGAAATAAATATCTAATAAAGAACTAATTGATCATCGAATCGAAATCGAAAAAATATGTCTGTAAGTATTCTTTTATTTTTTTACTTTTTGTGTTTTTGAAGTCGGTTTTCATTTTTTAACCGACTTCACAATTCAATGCGTATGTTTTTTGTGTGTATGTTACGCGATTACGCCGTCAATTGTAGACCGATTTTCAAAATTATTTTTGTATTCGATAGAGTATACTCCTGGGGTGGTCTCAAGATCACCAAAGTCAGGATCTGAAGATGGGATAAATTCACTGAAAAGATAAAAGTAAAAAATATTTTACAGAAAATAAAAACCGACATCAAAAACACTGAAAAGTCGAAATAATATAAGAATAGGTGCAGACAACATCACACTTCTATATTGAAGTCAGTGCCAAATTTTAAGACTTTCTAGGAGAACATCGTTTGGCACGAACTTTAATGTTTAAAAGTGTGATGTTGTCTGTACCTATTCTTATATTATTTTTAACTTTCAGTATTTTTGCAGTCGGTTTTTTTGTACCTATAGTGGATTAATATTAAAACATTCCTTTGATTTACTTAAATTCTTGGTAACTACCAATACATTGAATTGGTATACAATACAATACCTACGTAAGAATAACTTAACCCACGGAAGATTGTTTTTTTCTTAGGAACATTTTTTGGGGTTAAATGGTGCTTCTACAAGAGATTGGCAGACATTTTTATTAGAAAATTATTTCCATTATGTACTTATTCTTAGGCCAGAACGTAAAATTGACCACTTCATGATGTGGCCGACCATTTCATGAAATAGGATAGTTGTATTTCATAATATGGCCAGCTAAAACTGACCATTTCGTTTAAACGTCTATGTTTAATGTTATGTTAATCTACGTTTGGGCATGTCGGTAATGTAGGGTGTTCATGATATCTAAGATTTAATAAAAATGTCAATAAATATTTGGGCTATATATAACACATTCAAGCCTTTTCGTAAAACTATGCTATGTACTTATTTTGAATTTCTAATATATTTATATTTGTTAAAACTACTCGTATATCTTAAATGTTTGCAAGTTAAACTTAAAAACACTAACTTATAATGACAAAATTTCCAAATAATTCACAAATTGCGTAAGCAATAAGATATTATTTGACAACATCTGACAATAGGCTTATTAATAATAATAATTTATTCCAGAAACATTCGGTTACAAAGTCTGCATATACAATAAGTGGTATGAACAGATAGGTGACATTTTGTTATTGTTTACATAATATGCATTAGTTGCTGAAGGGACCCAAAGTAGACAATAGCCTGTATATTGAGTTCCGTATTCCGTTTCCAGACAATTAACTTTACAAAATAAAAAGGCACAAGAAATAAGGAATAAAATAAAAAATACAATTTGAAAACATTGTGCGATCATTTTAGCCGGCGAACACGGCTGTCTGTGTACGTGTGTTAAAAGTCTGTGTGGTATATGGATGATGGTAGGTGTGAGTATGAGTGTGTGATGTGTGTGAGAGAGTAAATGCGTGTGAGATATGCAATTATTATTTAAACGCAGCGGGCATTACATTTTCCCTTTCGTTATAGGAGAGACTATATGTATACAGAATAGCTTTTTTGCACGCGTTTCGAGTGGAGTCTTTAATGTTGCCTCAGGTGCAAACTTTATTATATACATAGGGTAGTGAGAAGTTTGGGCTGCTCCAACTTTGATGTAGACAACCACACCTCCATTTTTGTTAACCTATGTACTCGGGCGGTAAGCGTTGCCATCTCTAAAAATCAAAAAACCGTACTTACCCGTCAAAAAAGCCGGACTTTTGGGTCCCAAAGCCGGACATAAAGAAATTTTTTTAAAAAATTACAAAAATATGGAATAAGTCACATATTTAAAAGCCAGACTTTTACCAAAACCGGCTGCTAAAAAAGGGATAAAAAAATTATTAAAGCACACAGTTGTGAGCAAGTCAGCCAATCTCGTCTCCCTCGCTCGTTCGCTACTAACTGAAGCGATTGATTGAATTGATTGTACGATAGTTTAAAAAGGCTAACAAAAAGCCGGACGCGCCGGACGCAGTCAGATTTGGCCGGACAAGAGGTCAAAAGTCAAAAAGCCTAACACTGTCCGGCTTTATCCGGACAGATGGCAACTCTACAACATGGAATAACCTGGCAAATCGGGAATTATATGATCACCAGACAGCCAACACTGTTAGCACTAGGACATCCACACCCGAGCCAAGACGTTGGAAAGCTATTGCTAAATTGTGGAAATTACGTTGAATTGCTTCTTATGTTAAGAGATAAAACTTCGAAATCGTATTTACTGGAGTTGAGATAAGATTTACATGATTCCAGTGACTCTAGGTGGTGACATTTTATACCAACGGTGTCGTCTACTTATACCATGCAAAAGTGAATAATAATTTAAACATAAGTGATGTCATCCAAATGTACGAAGTATTGATTTTCATATTAGTAGTGTACTGGTTGTTAGTGCGTTTTATTAATACTTGCAAGCTCCCATAACATAGTAAATGATTATGTATGTGTGTTAATAAATTGTCGGTTATTAGTTTGGCAATATGTGTGAGTATGTGAGGTGAAACGACATGACTGACGGTATCAATATATCGCGGTGAGGAGATCGCAATGTTTATGAACAGAGAAATTACAAACTAATAGTAAATAAAACAGTGACAATTTTACCGTTGAGGAGCTTAAAGTTCTTCGCTCAAGTCGGTGAGTTTGGCGAAAAGTTGCTGTCAGTGTTGACGCAGGTCATAACTCTGTTGTTGAGCTCTTCAACACTCTTAACCGGAAATGCAGCGAAGCCGTCCGTTTTCCGAATGTGAATAGTGCCGCTTTTAATCCAACAGAACTTATAATTCGCACTTTTGCAACGTACTCGTGCCAAACGAAACAAATCGCGCTTTTCTTTTGTAACAGCACTTTGCGAGGAACGCCTGTAATATCTGAGGAACTCAGGTTTCGCCTGATTTTTCCATTTTCAAAAATTCGGTCCGCTTATCTCGTCTTATGAATCTGACGACCAACGGTCGAGGCAATAACTTGTCACTGGATTGAGTTTCGGTGTTCGACTTTTGTAGTTTTCCGACTCTGTGCGCGTATTCTAAGTCGCAGTCTTCAAGAGAGACTCCTATATTTTTTGTGCTAACACTAGATCGACATGATTTGAATTTTCATTGGGTGTTTCGTGAAGCCCGCTAATTTCAATCTCATTTCGAAGAGACGCCTGAGCCCTATCGCTCAGTTGCTCGTGTAGGGAATCTATGGTACTTCGTAAGTTTACAATGTTTTCAGCATGTTCTTCTTTCATTAATTTATCACTGGATGGAAAATTTCACAACTATCAATTGATTTAGTTTGATAGTAATACCACGTAATACGCCAATTGATAGTAAGAGTGATAATATGTTCATAATTGTTTATATTAAGATAATTTATTTCGCAACATATTTCACTATTATCTCGTCGGCATCACGCCACAAACTAACTCTTGAAGATAGGGAATATGAACACCACCCCCTTTTTGTAACTCAAAATCTGTTACGATCATTTTCAATTTGACAACATCTGAGAATTGACTAATTAATTAATCACCGGATGGAAAATTTTGCAATTATCGATTGATTTAGTTTGATAGTAATACCATGTAATACGCCAATAGTAAGAGTGATAATGTTAATCGTTGTTTATGTTAAGATAATTTATTTCGCAACATTCGCTATTATCTCGTCGGCATCACGCCACCAACTAACTCTTGAAGATAGTAAACATGAATACAACCCATTATTGTAGCTCAATGTCTATTACGATCATTTTCAATTTGACAGTTAATTTATATGTATAATAAGGTCAGAGTTTCTATCATTTTTTAAAAACCTTTTAAACAAATTACCGCAATAAACCAAAGTAACTGTCACCACGGGGAAATCAACTTTATTGTGTTATTTGACGCGAAACTATGGACTATTATGGATCCATTAATTGATTTGTTTAGTGGATTATAGTGGAATAGGGCGAACTTACACCTTTCAAAATGGAGCGATTTCGTCGCCGCCGGTAAATTTGCGCCATTCCGGGACGGGGTATTATAAGGCTCGTATTATTAATTGCATCTTAGAATGAGTTCTATCTTAAGATGTTGTTTGTGACAGATGTTCCATACATTAAACGTCAAAACCGCAGCTCTGAAATTCGAGTAGCGTTAGGGCGCCTTATTTAACATTTAACCAACCGCTAGCTCTATCGTCGCTGCTAAAGGCTATTTTTATTACATGCTTTTATTAAACTTGCACTGTATGTATGTACTTATGGTATGACGACAGCTTAAGTTGCAAATTAGCTGATGTTGTACGCGAAATTCTTTACTTTGTAGTAGGTACATACAATACAGCAAAAATTACGTCAATTTAAAAGTCTAAAGTACTCTGTGGTGACTCCTCATACCAGATGTATGAATTTTTTATTTTATTTTCTTAAATAGGTACGTATATAACAGGTTACAATCACAAATACATATAACAAACGCTTACACTAAGGATCCTGGACAAGACTATAACCCACTACATATGTACACGGTGGTGTTATTCATGTAAACACTATAAATAAAAAAGAAAAAAAACATACGCATCGAATTGAGAACCTCCTCCTTTTTTGAAGTCGGTTAAAAAATAGATTAAACAATTAAAACTAAACAATTATACTATGTAAAAAAAATAAAAAATTGGGCCATTGAGAACTTGCAAACTATTATAATATATGTACATTTTTGAAAATGTTGTGGCATTTAGTAGTAGTTTTGTTTAGTACTCCTGGGGCTGCATTTATTTATATTCTTTTAGAAAGAATCATTCACTTAAATATTTGATAGACCTATCACGAGTTAGTCGTACTAAATGACGGCGCAATTTTTAATGGCGCTCAATCAGACTCTCGGTACATTAAAATTCGTAGAAAAAAAATCTAACCTATTTTAAGCTCGTTCCTACAACACGAATTGTACACAAATAGCTGTATTTTGACGACAATCACTGAACAAATATACGTACGACGACGTTCCAACCAACGTAAGTTGTCGCCCGTTTTAGTGATGTTTACTTACTATATTCTCTGTAAGCTATTTTCAACTATACAACGTTCATTCAGTATTTCTCCATTCTACATGGTCGAAACAGAAAATCCTCAAGCCCACATAGCTCAAAGAATTGTGATCCTTATGTGCAGGGCACACTATGAGGACCGAGGGCCTGTGAGGCGGAATCAAGGTCCTTGAGTGGCGAATGGCGATCGCATACAGGGAGACTGGAAGAGGTGGAGTTGGTAGTCCCGCACAAGGTGAAGGTGAAGTAAGCGGGTAATCACTGGATGGTTTTGATGGATTGGACGATATTAAGCCGATGGATGGGTGCGATCAGTTTGAAGATGCTTGTCGCAACCTCTGTTCATTCGTAAGCGTCTATTGGCAGAAACGATGATGTTTTTTTATTGAACTTCAACTGTCATGAAATATACTATCAATTTTATGTGTTACTGATGAAATCGGTTTCTATTGTGAAGATACAAGGCAAGTTGATCTCACTTGTTCAAAGTGGTTGATAAAGCCGATACAAACGCTTCACTGGCCTCCTCCACTTTACCTCTAATATCTCACGCAACACAAACATATTTTGTCCGCTGTATAAAATTATTCACCAATTTTGTACCTTCAAAACAAAAATTGACGATGTAGTAACACCTATGTATTTCTTAGTAATAAGCCGTGTTCACTTTACCAGCTTCTGACGTCAGTTCGGATCTACTCAACTTTATTGCTGACGTTTCATAACACTGAGAAAGCGCTCAAGTTCGCATCGCAACTTGTTTGCGTAACCGCCGCCCAGAGGCCCAATTCAGCTAATAAGCTACAGCCGAATCGAAACTGAACCGTTGCGATTGACCAATCAGAACGCCACATTATCACGTCATCGAGCAGTTGAAAGGCAATATAAGCGCTCCGATTGGTCGACCGCAACGGTTCAGTTTCGATTCGGCTGTAGCTTATTAGCTGAATTGGGCCTCTGGCTTTACACGTGCGGGCCTGTCTACGTCATTCACGTTAAAGGATACCTACTTACGTTTTTTTGAAATCCTATAAACATAGGTAAGATATCGATACATTTCCATATTTCATAGTAACAAGCACAAACTCACAACTCACAAGCATTATAGCTCAATTTTTTCATCTCGGTATTTATATTGTAATGGTGCAAACTAAACTACTATGCATCGTTTGACTAAGTAGTTTCGTTTGCACCATTGATAGTGCTGGCCAATGGTGCAAATGAGACATCGGGGACAGTTAAAAGGAGGGACTTTATGATCAAAGTTTAATGACGGTGCGGTAGAAAAAAATGTAATTCATAGGGTCCATACCACGGTAATATAACTATACTAAAGGTTGCATAAGTAAACTACTGTAAAAATTAAAATTTTGTTTTGGTTTAAAAATATCCCTAAGTAAAAGATAATAACACAATATTTTCATGTACATACATACATACCTATAATATTTTCCTAGTGAGGCTATGCCAACTATAATCATAAGCATTTTAATTCACCGAGTTGGAGTTTTTAGAATTTTTTTACTTAACCGACTTGGAAAATGTAGTAGTTCTAAATTCGGCTGTATCTATTTTTTTATGTATGTTCACCGATTGCTCCGCCATTTGTTGACCGATTTTCAAAATTCTTTTTGTAATCGAAAGAGTATACTCCCAAAGTGGTCCCATTGTCACCATGTCATGATCTAATGATGGGATCCCATGAAAATCGAGGGAAACCCTTGAATTTCATAGGCACGTCCAACGTGTTTCATGTTTCTTCTTAAGATACTCGTATTCAGGTATTTGCGTCTGGTAGTCATCGTGTCTTGTTACTAAGCTGATGATGGAAGGTTCCTGGTAGATTAGGAGTTCGGGAATAATTCTTTCGAAACTGTTTAGAGCGAAAAATGTTTTACTCTAAATTATTCTGGTGTTTGCCTTGGTTCAAATTCAAAATTTTTTTACAAGTAAATAAAACCGACTTCAAAAACACTAAAAAGTCATAAATACATATATAAGAATACATACAACATTACATTTTTTTATTGAAGTCGGTGCCAAGCTATGATCATCTTGAAAGTCTTAAAAATATAATTATAAGTTTTAAAAGTCGGTTTTATTATTTTGCAAAAAAATTTTTTATAAAAAATTATCGGTTAATCTCAGCCCAGGTGTATATTATTAATATTAATGAATTTAACATCAGCATTCGAGTTCAATTTTAGTTTTGCAGATGTACTTGCGGACGCGACATGAACATGATTCGTGAAATGACGCATTTCTAGGCAAACATTAATTGAATTGAAGGTAAATAAGTTTTCGGTAAAATTTTATGTATGTACTTAATATTTGAATCGAGTGCTCATAACACACTAAATATATATTACATATGTATAATACCACTTACATTGATGTTCTAGTGAAAATATTTTATTTTCGCTAAAAGTTCATTACAACCGATTTTTACTTCTTCTTTTAAGTATTTCTTAGTACTGGCATTTTCCGCAACTCGACGACTTCGATTATTAAGTTTAGGACAGATTCTGGTTTAGGCAGGTTCTGGATACAGCAGATTCTTGATTGAACAGATATTGCACAGTCATCCACAGTAACCGAACCAAAAAGAAAAAAAATACTCGAAACCATACGACTTTGTTAGGTAGGTGTGAGACAGGGCATCGTTATATCGCCGGAACCGTACACAGTTAGGCTGCGGATGTGCCTAAAATACTTTTGGACTAGAGAGGACGCGGTATCAACAATAACAGCACAAAGTTAATTGTTACTAACAGTGAGTACCTACTTAACTTACTTTTTTATTCTGCACCCGTTTTCGTCGGAGGATTGGAAGCAGGATTACTCCAGCCATCTTAGCTCCTACAGGAAGTTTCCTAGTTCTCCACGGTCGCTAAGGACGTTCTGGTGGGTACCTGGGTTGTCTAGGTACTTCGCTCGGTATGTTGCCACCCCTCTGCATTCCAGGAGGATGTCGGCGGCTGTCTCATCTGCCTCCACGCATGTTTACATAGGGGGCTGTCCGTGATATATAAATTAAAAAGAAAATAGCTGGATTTTTTTATTTTTTTTAAATACGATAGAGCACTACTTCTTACCTTATCTTCGGGTGGGGGCGGCCCAATTATTGAGCCTATGCACTTCGACCCACTTAGAGCTTAAAGCTTTGTCCGTAATGCTATCGCCACCAACGGTCCAGTCTATCGTGCCCATGACTTCGACGATGTCCTTCGGTCGTATGGCCCTGTAATCCTCCGGTTTTGGGTATCCAATTCCCGTCAGCCTTGCACCCCGGCACACCAACTCCTCCATCCAGCACAGCGTATGGCTGTCACATATGGCCAGTAACCAAATCGAGGTGGATAGACTGTGCGCAGAACTAACTGCGCAGCTATTCACCGACGGTAGCAAACTGGAGGACGGGAGTGTCGGGGCTGCATGCGTAATGGTGTGTCCGGAGAACCGGCCGACTGTCATGTCACCACCAAGAGGCTTAAACTCCATGGCGTGTGCACCGTGTTTCAGGCAGAACTTTTGGCGATCCTCCAGGCGTGCAGAATGGCGAGTGAGCACCAAAGGCCTGATAATCTGATATTGAGTGACTCACGGTCTGCACTGAACGCAATTGGGCAGCGAGATAGCGCGCATCCTATCGTGGCCCAAATTCATGGGACCATCCATTTACTGCCTCCTGGCGTGGCGGTGAGCTTCTGCTGGGTGCGCGCGCATGTGGGGATCGCTGGCAACGAGGCGGCTGACCTCGCCGCTAAGGCGGCTGCTGCCGCGCATACCCCCACTGACTACAGCGCGTACCCCGGCAGTTACATCAAGAAACTCGCCAAGGCCGAGAGCCGTAACATCTGGCAGGAGCGCTATGAGTGCATGGATGGTGGGTCGTACACCAGATCCCTTTTCCCGAGGCTAGACGATATTGTGGCGTTCAACGCGCCTGTGCCTAGGTCATTTCAAATGACCCAGATGCTGACCGGTCATGGATCGTTTAGGGCTTACCTTCATAGGTTCAAAATAATTGACAACAACACATGCCCGTGCGACCATCAAACGATCCAGACTGCTTAGCATCTGCTAACTGAGTGCGACCGATTTGGCGCAGAAAGATTGCAGCACGAGCTGGCATGCAGCAACTTGGGCGTGCCACCTTATAACCTGCCTGCGTTATGCGCTAAGACTGGGAGCAGGGAGGCATTCATCAAACTGACCTACCACATTGTTAATAGCCTCAAGACTTTCAATGCGCACCAGCAGGTTATGCTATGCAGATACCGGGTGGAAACAAAAAACTTGATTAACAAAAAAAAACGACTTCAAAAACACTGAAAAGTTAAAAATAATATAAGAATAGGTACAGACAACATCACACTTCTATATTGAAGTCGGTGCCAAACGATGACCTCCTAGAAAGTCTTAAAATTTGGCACCGACTTCAATATAGAAGTGTGATGTTGTCTGTACCTATTCTTATATTATTTTTAACTTTTCAGTGTTTTTGAAGTCGGTTTTTATTTTTTGTAAAATATTTTTTATTTTTAACTTTTTAGTGAATGAAATCTTTTTAGTGAAAGAAACCCTAATTTAATACCAGCTCACCTTCGGTGGGCTGGTATTAAATTAGCGTTTCCCTCGATTTTCATGGGATCCCATCATCATATTCTGACTTTGGTGACCTTGGGACCACCCTAGGAGTATACTCTATCGAATACAAAAAGAATTTTTAAAAACGGTCCATAACTGGCGGAGTAATCGCGTAACATACACACAAAACACTTTGGAAACACCTTAAAATTTAAGGGTTTTCCTCGATTTTCATGGGATCCCATCATCAGATCCTGACTTTGGTGACCATGGGACCACCCTTGGAGTATACTCTATCGAATATAAAAAGAATTTTGAAAATCGGTCCACAACTGGCGGCGTAATCGCGTAACATACACACAAAAAAAACATACGCATCGAATTGAGAACCTCCTCCTTTTTTGAAGTCGGTTAAAAATGACAAAAATTTTGATTTTTTTTTATATTCGTGGACCATATAGAAAGTCCTATATCTAAATTGTCAGACGCGGAGCAAACATTTACTAGACCGTGGCGGTTGTGCCTGCCTCTCCGAGGGGTGTACTACTACCTCCTCGAGGGGACGGGCACAGCCGCCATTCACTGGGATCAGGTCTGTCCCCACATCGTATCCCATTTGCAAAATGGGCGACCGACCATATGACTCCAAGATACATGACTGCCTACCATAGATTGAGAAGACCTAAACAGACGAAATCATACGAATAAAATTCTTAAAAAAGAATTCCCGTCAGCCTTAGCCTTAGCGTAGAGCACTACTTCAAAATTCATTACAGAAATGGGGGTGTTCGTGGTTCGTTCGTTCGTTCGAATCGTGTTTCTATTTCTGAAGATTCAGCTATTTGCGTCTGGTAGTCATGAGCTAAGCTGATGATGGAAGGATTCTTGACTTTTATCAGTTAGAGGTTAGTTTCTTTAATTAAATACAATAGGCAAGTAATGACCCCTTGTCGTATTCTTTCAAGTTACCTCGGTGAGCTGGGGGGCTACCGTCTAACTCATAGCGATCACTCGCTATCGCTTTCATGACATTATAACAAAAACTGAAATGTCACCTGTGACATTAAAACTATTGTTGTAATATCAATGTGTTTTTCGTTTCGAATTTCATATGTACATTTGTCTGAGGCTCCTACGGTGAAGGAAAACATCGTGAGGCAACCTGCATACATCTGCGAAGAAAATCAATGATGTATGTGAAGTCGACCAATCCGCACTGGGCCAGCGTGGTTGACTAAGGCCTAATCACCCTAATATAGGGTAGGCTCGAGCCCCTCGGTAGGGACGTATATGGGCTGTGATGATGATGATGATGAATGTCACGAAAGCGATAGCGAGTGATCGATATGAGTTAGGCGGTACGGCTGCTGGTATTAAATTCACTAAAAGAATAAAAATGAAAAAAACAAAAAATAAAAACCCTCTTCATAAGCACTTAAAATTAAAACATAAAAGAAGAATATAGACAACATATAGACACATTTCAATATTGAAGTCGGTGCCAAACGATGATCTCCTAGCCAGTCTTAAAATTTAGCACCGACTTCAACGTAGAAATGTAATGTTGCCTATTTTATATATAAAAAATCTCTTGCCACAGTGTTTGTTATCGAACTCCTCCGAAACGGCTTGACCTATTTTTTTATTTTTTAGGTCTATTTGATAGGTCTGAGAATAGGCCGTAGACTATTTTTTATACCCTAGGTGATAAGGGTGGCCCTGTTCAAAGTTTTTTGGTCAATTATTATAGTGAAACGTAGTTCGCAGGTACAGAAAGTATTCTAATACGAGTATTATTTTCAACTTTTAAGTCGATTTTTATTTTTTCAGCTTCTGTTTAATCCCTGTTTTTATTAGAAGCTTTAAATTACTTTATTTGGGTTTACATATTGTGTCATTTGACTCAGAATATACAATTTTTTAGAAGTTTGTGCAAAACGTATTGTCTCGTCGGCTGATCGTATAATTTGCCAGATCATGAAATTCCTAGTAGGTAAGTTTCCTACTAGTATATCAAGGACATGAAAACGCCGGCATTTCATGATATTTCTAAGAATTCGACAGTCTTATACATATATCACCATCCTAACCTTAAATAAACTATAATCTTTTGCGTTTCAAATGTGATTACGAAGATTAGATTTAGGAAATGATAAAGCATTTATTTTAATCAGCTAATGGAAGAAGTTGTAGCTATCGAAACAACAAAATATATGGAATATACAGATATAACCTTCAAAATATACGAACTTGTGTGAATTTGTTGATCCTTCTTGAGAGACTGAAAAATATCTTAAAAATATTTCACCAATCTGCTTTCCCCACAATTCAAACTATCACTATAACAAATTCCATCCAAATCGATTCAGCGCTTATTGATTCTCCTTATAAACCAATGCACTCCCCTTTTCGCCCCCTTAAAGGAAGATTTTTGCAATAAAAACTATCCTATGTCCTTTCCCGGGACTTCTACTATCACTATAAAAATTTAATTAAAGTGGGTTCAGCGGCTTAAGCGTAAAGAGGTTACAGACAGACAGACATACTTTCGCATTTATTATATACATATGGATTTAAAGTTGTAACGGGGGAGCAGTAGGTGAGGTTCAGCGACGCAGTGGTGCAGTGGTTAGGGAGGTTCAGCCAAATAAAGCTCCAGGATTGTGTCACTGATTATGTATTTTCCGTTACAATATTATAATATAAGGAAAAGGCACTCTGAAACAGATATACGGACTATTGTAGACTGAAATACAAACAAACATAATATAAAAACTTACCAAAATATAAACTTACACATAAGTGCCTTAAAGATTTTATTGAATTCGTTACATTATTTCCTCAGATTTATAGAAAAGGTGCTAATAAAAATATTAATTTATATTAATTAGCCATCGCTACTTTTTGCGTCTCGATGTCCTTATAGCAGTGACAGGAGAAACATAATGTCATTGAGACAAAATGTAAGGATTAAAATGCAGTCAAGTTAGGCGGGAATGCAACGAGTTGCTATATGTAGAGTATAGCACCTCGTTACAAAGTATAATTTATCACCACCTTAAAACGATATACTATGATCTATTGCGTCTAAAATGTGATTATAAAGACTAGATTCAGGAAATGATAAATCATATATGTTTATCAGCTGTAAATAGAACAAATTATGGCCTTTGAAATTATTAGCTACAAATATACGGACTTGTATGTGTTTGTTATTCCTTCTTGACAGCATTAAAATTTCTTAAAAACATTTGCACGAGTTTGGCTACGTTTCCAGGAGCTTAGAACAAGAATAGATTTTGTCTGCAGTTCTGCACCTTAAAAATGCACATAACAATCATATTATCATACGGTTAACGTCCTTATTAAATTCCTTATTCGCCACAAAGTAACAATTGTCTGTACCATTTATGCCCTAATCATGAATGGTTTTATACCCAAGGGAAGCTCACAAGACCTACGCGAATCATAGATCTCATTGTATTGTTATAATCTTTAGCTGCGCATGCGTCAAACAATGCAGTTCCGTTCTTGGCCTCGATGCTATGATTATACTGTACTCCACCCTAACACGATTGTTGGTATTGTTTAAATCAATCTTTGACCTTTCAAGTTTCTTGCCTATTCTTGATCTTGAGACGTATAATCAAATTTTTATTTCTTTTATTTTATTTGCATACACTAAGTTATCATTTAGATGTAATCCATATACAGAGATTAATTGTTTAATATTTAAACATGACCAACGTCAGGTTAGGCATGATACGCTCAATTCTAGGCATAGTCTCTCTCAAGAAGGGTGCATTTGATTTGTGGGGAGCGTCAGAATTTCCCTCGTTCCTTGATCAGCAGGGCAGGCAAGATTGACCTGTAACCTCTACTTACCTTGTTACCTAGCTTAACCTTGTTTTTACTGTTGGGCCTACCTAAGAGGGCTTTGTAAGGTAAATTGGACCGATTTTCCTGATTTTGGGTATCGGGAATCCAGTGAATTAGCAATTGGTAGGCTGGAGTCCTACGGCATACCCTTGGAATATTTAGAAATGCCGAAAATATTGACAATTTAACATAGATAATAATTAGTTTATGATAAGTTAAACGTATTATAACTTATTTTTTATTGTAGTTTTAACTATTTAATTTGAACTGATTTGATTTAATTGCATTTTAATTTAATTTAATTTCAATTAAATTCTATAATCCTTTATAATTTTTAATATGAATGAACTAGTGCCTGAAATCCCGCTGACCTGGCGAACTTCGTATCGCCATACTGAACGTCAATTCGTCAATGTTTTCTCAATATATTGAAGATCTCTCTTTGGACCATTTGCAGACTTATTACTCAAACTAAGTTCATGGATCTCTCACAGTCTTCTGTTTCATTCAATCACTCACTTTTCATATTATGAGAGTAAAAAAAAATTTTAAAATTTTATATTCTATTAATAGAAACCTTTTTCTGATAATAACGAAAAGAAAAAAAACCGGCCAAGTGCGAGTCGGACTGGCGCACCGAGGGTTCCGTACAAACCTGTAGGTATATAAGTAAAAGTTCACCCATATATTTTTATAATATGATGTAACTAAAAATTTACGGTTTTCGCACTTTTTCCTTTATCTGTGCTATAAGACGTTACTTCGTACCTACCAAATTTCACGGGAAGTACCCTGTAGATTTTGATTCCCTTGCGGAAATTTGCGGCATAAACGGCTGCATCTTTTGATTGCGTTGGCTTAGAAGTTTGATTTTTTTCACAGCTCCAAGGGACAGCAGACCTGAGTATTTGATATAAATTTTAGCTTGATACCTCCACGCGTTCCTGAGAAAAAGGGTCTTGACAGACAGACAGACGGACGGACGGTCGGACGGACGGACAACAAAGTGATCCTATAAGGGTTCCGTTTTTTCCTATTGAGGTACGGAACCCTAAAAGAGAAATATCCAGTTTGGTACAGTCGTTCGGAAGTTATGCGCGTACATAAATTTCGGCGATTCATTTTTAAGCTGCAGTAGACATAATTCACCTGGGCTTATTCACCTAGGGTAATTAAGTAGCACTCGGGGAATGGCTAACGCCGATTCCGAGTGTGTCTCTACGGAGGTAGAAGTTGCTCTGGAGGGTGGTTTAGCCAGGTATGGGGTTAACCCGAGTCCAATGGCATATCCTTGGGGCGGCTTTGTCAGCTTTCAGCCCCTTGTTGAATCGTAAAGAGATTCCCCAGCTTCAAAAAAAAAAAAAGGTAATTAAGTAGACTATTTAGTAGACTTAATTCACCTGTGTCTGTAGGTGATTTAAGTGCACTGTTTAGTTGACTTAATGCACCTTTCTTAAATCAAATTATAATAAAACACATGTACAACTTTGCATAGGGATCAACATCCCATCTCAAAAATAATGATCTAATCTTAAGTACCTAATAATGATCCATACTAATGAATTTGTTTGTTAGATATGCGATCTTCTTGAATACGGGTCATCTCTATAAGAAACTATGATGAGGTTTAGTACTTAGCATTAATAATTTATTATTCTCCTGTCGATTTTTCGTTGCTGTTGTTTGTAATTATTGTTGCAATGAATGAATTCTCATTTTTAAAAAAAATATTCTACAAAAAATAAAAACCGACTTCAAAAACACTGAAAAGTGAAAAATAATATAAGAATAGGTACAGACAACACTTCTATATTGAAGTCGGTGCCAAACGAAAATCTCCTAGAAAGTCTCAAAAGCCACCGACTTCAATATAGAAGTGTGATGTTGTCTGTACCTATTCTTATATTATTTTTAACTTTTCAGTGTTTTTGAAGTCGGTTTTTATTTTTTGTAAAATATTTTTTATTTTTAACTTTTTAGTGAAAGAAACCCTAATTAAATACCAGCTCACTGAAGGTAAGCTGGTATTTAATTAGCATTTCCCTCGATTTTCATGGGATCCCATCATTAGATCCTGACTTTGGTGGCCTTGGGACCACCCTAGAAGTATACTCTATCGAATACAAAAATAATTTTAAAAGTCGGTTTACAATTGGCGGTGGAATCGCGTAACATACACACAAAACACGTTGGACACACCTTAAAATTTAAGGGTTTTCCTCGATTTTCATGGGATCCCATCATCAGATCCTGACTTTGGTGACCATAGGACCACCCTTCGAGTATACTCTATCGAATACAAAAAGAATTTTGAAAATCGGTCCACAATTGGCGGCGTAACCGCGTAACATACACACAAAAAAACATACGCATCTAATTGAGAACCTCCTCCTTTTTTGAAGTCGGTTAAAAAGGGGGCGAGGCGTAGTTTTATTATACGATGGTCGACAATTTTAAAAGAAAAAGAAATAGGCATGCTAGCAGTGCTGAGTGGTGGAGATGCTGTAACCGGAAATGTATTGGTTCTATTACAATACAAGCAATAATAATGTCCAGACCGTATTCGGCCACGGCGACGTTAAACCCGTTATTGAGAGCTTCGTTGATGTGCTCTCAGGTGACTGACATATCCGATTTTTGCAGTGAATGTACGTCCGCATTCACTGCAAGTCAGGACCCCTCCAACATAATTATAATAGATGAGCTCGGGTGTTCGAGCCTTAAGTTCATCTCGTTTAGTATCGAGTTCTTCTTTGCGTTTTCTTTCAAACTCAAACACCTTGATGCTCACAGTACGCCTCCACTGTGACCGGTCCGCTGCTAGTGCCTCCCACCGTGCAGGGTCAAGGTCACAACGTTTCATGTGACGTTTGAGCACATCCTTGTACCGCAGGAATTGGCCGCCTTGTTTTCGCTTGCCATCCTGTAGCTCCGAGTAAAAGATGCGTTTGGCGACTCTGCCGTCAGACCTACGGGAGACATGACCACACCACCGGAGCTGCCGTCGCATTAGATAAGCCTCTATTCCGCCGATATTTGCTCGTCTTAGAACTTCCGTGTTGCGTACACGGTCCGACCAATGGATGTTCATGATATCGCGAAGGCATTTAAGGTGGAATCTATCTAATACGCGAATATGTTTACGGTAAAGGCACCACGTTTCGGAACTATAGAGGAGATTTGGCAGGACGATTGCCATGTATACAGCTATTTTGCGTAGGGAGTTTTATGTCATGTGAACGAAACACCTTGGAACGAAGTTTGCCAAAGGCCTCCAATTCTGCTGTTAACCTCGTTATCAAGGAGACACTTCGATATTAAAGTGCTGCCCAAATATTTGAATTCCTCAACCTGCTTAAGAGAGGCATCGGCGACTCTAATGTCGACTGGACTGTTTAGTTTATCCAAAACTTCGGTCTTTTTAACACTAATCTTAAGACCAAATCTACGACACGACTTATCAAGACTCGTCATAAGCCTTTGTAGACCCTGCGGGGAATCCTCCACAATACATAAGTCATCTGCATACATCATCTCGGTAATGGTTGCGTGTGACACTTTGGTCTGAGCTCTAAGCGTAGATAGGTTAAAGATTCCACCGCCATCGGTACGAAAACGAATACGAATGCCATCAGACAGATTCTGCAAGGCGTCCCTTACTACTACTGTCGCGGAGTACCGCGAATACTCTGTCTACTTCCGGTAAGAAACGAAATGAATAAATTGATACAATGATTATGTTTCTAATATTGTTATGGGTAATAAATAAATTATAAATCTAATTATGTGAATTATTAATGTTACCGATACTACCAGCAGCATTCCCAATCCCTTTGTCAGTATAAATAGCGTTGTGTCGACTCAGTGGTAATAATGGTATTGTACTGTGTCGGTATTTTAAGAATGTTACCCTGCTTTGCCTATAAGGCAGACATGTGGCTTTTCTCTTGTGACTTGTTCACTTCGGTTCTGAACATCATAGTGATCAGGTGAGAAAGGCGAGACCTGGGAGCGAAGAAAGGTGCAGCAGGTGAGAGTGTGAACTGGCCAAGTGGCGGGGTTATGAATATATAATATAAGGATATATTATGGTAAGTGCCTGATGGCTTAGTTAAGAATTGTGCAAGTTCATGAAGTATGGTCCATCTGATATGTTCAACCACAGAACACTGGAAGAGGTTTCTATGTTCTGTGTGTCCAACAGTGGCCGGAGAGCTCGGCCTTTCCTGATCTCGTTTCCTGGGGGCGTACACTGATGCGTCAAGGGAGCCTGGGGGCGTACACCGATGCGTCAAGGGCAGCCTGGGGGCGTACACTGATGCGTCAAGGGAGCCTGGGGGCGTACACTGATGCGTCAAGGGCACGTGGTCTGGACCACATGAGGCATCTGGTGATGCAGGCGATGAAACCGCCTAGTTGTGTGAGAGAGATCAGGAGCGTCAGTAAGGACGCAGTTAAAGCGGAAGTAAGACCGTAAAGCGGAAGTAAGACCGTAAATAAGTTGCGAGGCATGGGCAGACTATAGGGGAGGTTGGAGGTCTGTGAGGGGGTGAGCCCCCGTGGTTGTGTTGATGAAGGATTGTGTTGTTGAAGGCAGCTCTAGCGGTCCCCTAACGGAGAGGGACAGGTGTAATGCCTCCTAGATGCGTCTAGGTTTCCTGTCATTACTGAGAATTTCTCGGCCTCCGTGCAGAGAGTATAGCGGGCCGTATGACCCGCTCCATCGAGTATGGCTCTCAATACGTATAGATAAGACGATACTTCGTGAACAACCTATGTTACTCCTTAAGGTTATTAATCCGTTTTGTTCTTATGTCGTGTAACCTATTGTATGCATTACGGTTCATATAAAACGCCACGACATAAAATGGTGGAGGTGCTGGGATCTATATTCGAGTAAAAAGGGCTTGAATTACGAGTATCCCGACAGGTTATGTTGGATTACTATTTTCCCGGTGATTGGAGTAACATTCGCCCACGTGTTATTTGTGAGGTTGGAGTAATATTACAAGAATTATTTTGTTAGGGCATTGAGTTTTGAAAACCAGTGAACTGCTGTGAGTGCTGTGACCATTTGTTTACGTTTAAGTTTCTTCACTTACGGAATCGTATTAAATAATTATTAATTATGGTTAGGCAGAGAGAGGAGCCGGGGTGGTGAAGGTGAATGTTAATGCATTATAAAGTGGCCACTTAAACCTGCACCTGGGTCATAAGCCCCAGGCACCGCTCTTGGCTCTCTTCTCTGCAACGCGATAGACCGAGCACCCGCGTGGAATGCTAAGTTATCGTCTCTCCTTGGGATTAACCTAACAATTTCGTTAAGTTAACGTTTACTTACGAGGTTCTTTATAATTTACCTACCTATTATTTGAATATGCAAATTTTGTAATGAGCCCAGTAATCATTGATTACTATGGTTCGGATATTAAACGGACTACCCGAAGCAATCAAATAAAATTAATTATCAGTCTGCCTTACTCCTATGTGTATCTACCTTCCTTTATTTGTGTTAAATGTGTCTTTGTTTATTACAGTTACGGAATTACGTTCTTGTCTTTTATTCAAAGGTGTTCTTTGAATTCCTACGTTTAAAAAAAAATATGCTGTGTGTTCTAAAACGCGTTTCAATATTTTGTGGATAAAGTTGGTGCCGATGTGTTTTAATATTTCGGTAAATGTTATTAATGTTTTTAGCCTTTACACAAGTTTTATTACCACCTCTTCAACGGGAACTTGTGTAGTAATAATTGTTTTTTATTTCGTTTGTATACATCCGCAATACACAAAGGTCTTTGCTTAATAATGATCAAATCGCTTGTGCGTACCAGTCAGTGGTATCGACAAATTTTTATAATAGTAAATTTTGGGATAATATATAGTGCGGTGTGTTGGTTGTAACTCACAGGGCGTAATAGCGCCCAGTGTGGGTAACCAGTGTACGCGCGTGTGTTGTGCGACGCTTTTCAGCACGCTTGTGAGGAAAAATAAATAAAGACTGAGTTTCTTTATTAAATAACGCAAATCATTGTTGATTTGTGGACGAGCTAAATAATGGTCGTTTGGAAAATTATGTGGTTCGTTGATACCCTTTATAGTATCTCTGGCCTTATTCGTGGGTTTTTACTTACTTATTGTATTATTATGCATTTTGTGTTCTTTACTAAAATGCGAAGCGACTGTTAATTGACCTATCCATAGTGTATTTAGTCCAATGGTGATTAATTTATAGTGCTTAGAAGTTAGTGGAACTAGGTATTGGCTGACCAATAATAACATATTATTGAATTGAAAGAAAGAAAGAAAAGTTTATTATTTGGTTGCTATAATTGGAATGGAAAAATTGCTTGCATCGGTTTCATAAAGTATATGAGTATATTAAGATATATAAACTCATATTAGTTTGTAGGAATTATAGGTAAGTGATAACCTGCTTTATTTTACGAAATACTTGTGAAAATTATTATATACCTACAGTTTGTGGATGAGAAAATTCAAAACCACAATGATTGAGAAAAAAAAAAAAATATATGGGATGATTGGAAAGGGGGAAATGAAATACCATTTTCAAGTCATTTCAGTACATTGTAACTAGTGAATTCACTCATACATAGGTAAGTAACTGTTGTATTACCTACATGTTACAAGTTATTCCAAAGAATTTCTTCTTCCTTGTGTTATTCGATACTAAGTGCCACTTACGGATTAAGTCTTGAAAATATTTCGACCTTGTGTGGTCATGTTACATTATTTTACTTACATTTTGAAACATCACCAAGTGGCTAAGTAAATGGACACTGTTTAGTGATGGTATAAATTTGCTTAACATTTGCAAGTTAATATCATGTTTTTGTGAAGATAAACTTTGAGCCTTTTATTTTAAACTACCGTAATTAGTTGAGTTTCACAGGTAGGTAACACCATGGAAATAATGCTAGCACCAAAACATGCCAACCATTGTAACCTGTAATAACGAATTTAATAAACTGATTTGATTTTGATTTAATTTGACCTTTCTTGCTTTTTCTTAGTGCTTAAAGACATAGCTTACCTCTAAATATCTGATGGTTTCTATAGTATATTTTTAGATAAATGATGAGGTGCACATATAAAATGTATACAAAATATTAACAATATAATTAGGTACACTACTGATATGTTAGATGCCCATGGGCACCAACTGGTAAGAATACTCCATAAGTGAAATACTTTCGAATAGAGTAAAAAGGCTCTGATTGTAAAATTGTAACTCGCTTGTCATGGAATTAAGTACCAGACCACTTTGGTGCAAAGTTTTTTACAACGTGTATAGAAAGTATGCTTGATTCTAGGTAAACTAAAAAAGCCAAAATTAAAGATACTTCCTCTGATCTGATGAAATAAAGTGAACAAGATCTCTAACAAACAGCTAAATGGAATAGCGGCTATTAAATAAACGGTTACATTGCTGAAGACAATCTCTATACTTATAGTTTATATGGGTCAATTGCATTGAAAATTGATTTGCATTGTAAAGGCAGAATTATAGCAATAGAGCAATTTCATCTGTAGGTGCCTGTAGACAGATACTGAAGAAAGGAAGAGTGCTAATTTACAATAAATTAGAATTAACAGGTATATAAAATATCAAACTTTGCTAATTTTTAATGGTAAGTAATTAATCGTAGCATTGGCAATAGAGTCAAACGCTAGTCTTTTTCTTAAAATGTGAATTGTGTAGTCTGTAACAATTAATTGGCAAAGAAATGAATTGTGAATTCAAAGGCTTTATAAATGATTTGTTACATATGCAGTCAAATATTATTTCTTTATACCAATGGTTCCCAGCCCAGCCAGTGGAGAAAAGTAGTCCGCAAATGCAAACTTACCTACTCCTCGGAGCAGATCCTTGTGGGTCTCTCTGGAATCTCAGAACAAGGTCCGAAGCGACTGAGAACATAATGATAATTTGCTGGTTGCTTCGAGCAATAATATTAGTCCTACAAATATGTGTAAAAGATTAATGGCACAACACTATTAAGTTATTTACAATAATATTCTTTAAAATTTATTGAGGTTTTTTGTAGGTACATAAAGGTCCCTGGAAATGAAAAGGATGGGAACCACTGCTTTACACAAAAAAAAAAATCAAATCCACATGCCTTGTAAAGTATGAATAAGCAATTGGCTTCACCATTCATCATTTCTTCATACATTCTTATTGTAAATTCAAATTTAGAATAACCATTGGAACATAGCATCTTTCACAGTGTTCGAATGATGCTACAAGTAGGCATGTTTGATGGATTAAAAATAGTGTTATAGTTTGAATTTAAAATGATTTGAATGTTTGCTTCTAGTATTTTGTTGTTAATTTTCCTATGTGTAGTTGCTGCCTATGATTAAGGTTACACTCACAATGTTACCATTAATGTACGAGTATGTTAATTGGTAATATTTTTTGCTTCATGTGAACCTAATGGTCTAAATATGAAGTAATGAACTGCGAAGTAGACTTTTAAGCTGATGATGATCCAGCAGAAATGTTAATTGATAAGTTGACTAGTAGGTAGTAATTATAACTTTATATTGCATAATCATATTATAAAAGATAAAAGCGAAATTTCATATTTTATTGATAATAATTATAATGCTGAAGATACTTGACATTGTTTTAAATATATTAACAATGTCATAACTATATAATTAGTTCCCATTGTCATGGAACTTAATCCCCTTAATCAAAAACACGTAGTTCATGAGCTGCGTCTCTGTTTTAGTTTGCTTTAGCGTAGCTATGAGCGATCACGGTAAGGCCTAGGTGCCTACCGTTCCGCGCACACTGAGAGTGCAAAGGCAGCGGTGCTGCCGCGCTCTTGGTATTGGCACAGAATACATAATAGTACGGTGCATACTTACAGTGATTGGTGGCGTTTTCGCGCGCTTAATTGTTAACCATCAGCAACAAGCCTATCGCTCGAAGCTGGAAGCGACGTGAGGCTGTAAGAGTACGCGTGATATTGGGGTGTGATTCGGCTTGATGCTCAAAGATAGTTATTTAAAGTGTGTAACACCGTTTTTTCTTAAAATTTCATAAAACACTAATTTTGCAAAAACACTTTGTTTTCACTGTAGTTTTAACACAAATTTCACAACTAAAATCGTAATTCAATAACTTTGTCAATGAATTTCACAATGTCAATGTCAAGTGTCAACGTCAACGTCGTTTCACGCCACGTCATTGACATTTGCAATTATCTTTGGTCATTATTCGATTTTGGCATAAACAAAATAAATCTCGCGTTTATCCTGGCCTTATTTACAAAGATAGTTTTTTTTCGCCCAAAATCCCGTGCTTCCATTTAGGTGGGTTGATTTTCTCAAAATTCGGAATTTGACATTTAGACCGTTTGTTTTGATCATTTCTATAGACATATTTTAATAAAATACGCTTAAACTTATAGATCATATAATTATAGTTTCGTCGAATAGAATTTGGAAAGCATTCACAATTTGTTTATGGTTAATTTTTCATTACGTTTTGTTTTTCAACCAAACTTATAACTTTAGCTGGAAATACTTATTGCATATTGTAGAATTTCGAAAGATCCGTATGTTGACTTGACACATCTTGAAGCAAGTTAAGAGTCTTACGAGTGTCATGAAATGAATTTGGTTTTAGGAGAGGTTCCGTCGCCAATACGGCGCTTAACATTCAGCAAACGGACCTCGGCTCCGTCGCTTCCACATAAACGCAAATCTGCGCGCAAGTGGAGCGTTGGTTAGTCTATCGTCTAGGTTATGATTAGTCTGTGAGACATCGATCGAAGTAATTTGTTATTGATTTGAAGATCATAAAGTTTTTATATATTTATATAGGTATTTCTCCCGTTTTCCGTGTGAATTTGATTTGAAAAACCACAGTGAAACTACAAAATTCAGTTCTTTTTGTTTTCAGCTTGAAGAGTAAAGCTAAGGGGAAAAATACTATATTTACTCGCCGGCACGCGATTCATTAAATTAAATGGATTTATTGTATCAATAAGTGCAAAAAATCAATAAGGTATCTAATTAACTTATTATATTTCATGATTTAAAGCAGATTTTGTTAATTTTATTTTTATTTGTGGGTAAATTGATTATTAAATCAAACATGTTACATTTCCAAAATTCGCCTTTTTCATCCCCTATTTCATTAAAAAAACCTGATAGTAAGCGGCATCTTAGTGGGATTAATGCATATATTGAGTGACACTTGTGAATTTCATGTTAAATTCTAGATTTTCGCTATATTGAGTTTCACATCATACTTTGGCAAATAACTCACAAATTAAGCTGTTTTCTTTTTATTAATAGCAGTAATTATACACAAAATAGGTGCTCTCCCCTCCATATGTCTTTTTTATTAACTAACCAATAAGAAACTTTGACAATTCATTGAAAATTATGTTTGGAATTAACTTGCAATGTTTATTACCTGAAATTCAGATGTATTGACTGGGATTCCTTCAGAACTCAGTGTTAGACCCACTGACCTCAAGATCATAGGCATATTTAATTATATTTTTAACCTAACACTGTGCTATGAATCTCCAGGGCAGTTCCCGGAGGCCGTAGGGCTCCGCTGCTTGACTTTAGAGCCAGATGAACTAACCTATTATCAAGGAGGAATTCTGTGGAATTACACAAATAATATTAGAAACAGAGAATAAGTTAAGAAACTGGAATATCATAGCTCTGACCCGTGATTGCAAGATTTAGCATAGAAGGTACGCTCTACTAACAACCGCTCCGGGGAAAGCTACTAATTTAAAAAAAATGAAACCTATAACTATTTGTTCGTGTACTTTATTGCCCCTCATTTTGTAGTTTTGTACCCAATTTGTACCTGATTTTTACCTGCCGAGATTGATCAAACAAACCTGAACCATCCTGCCCTTGGCTTGTATTAATTAAACATTTAGTTAAGTGCTTTGCATTGAGGGATTTTGTTAACTTCAGTAACATTATGCATAAGTGAATTACAACCATGTACCTACCAGAATAAAGCTTTTCATTTTGTATCGGACTAAAGGAATAAGTTTGTTTTTTTTTCTTTCAACTAAGATTTCCCAATATTTCAACAATTCAGCAGGAAAAAGCACTACAAGTGTCGACTTTTCGGAGATCAAAGAAGTGAAATTTCTGTATGTACTGTTATCTATTCTGGCATATACATGGTATACCGCCCGACGCAGGTCGGATTGATCCTTCTGTACCCAAAGATTTGGTAACACTAAGGCATAATAAATTGGCATCATAATGGATGTGGGTATGAAGGACGAGGGGTCACAGATGTTACTATATTGTGACCATAGTAGGTATCCCACTAAAATGTGACACAGTTTAACAATATACATTGTTAAACTGTGAATGTGCTGAGGATGACTTGTTGATTTTATGGACTGCCATTTCAATAATTTTAAGCGTTTTCTTACTGATACAATATGTGTTTTGTGTAAATCTTATGACAATAATAAGTAACAAATGCCACGTTCGTAGTTTATAGTGGAATTGAATTGATGTGTTGGGCATTGGTGGCGCTGTGGACTCGGCGCTGGCCTTCTGGTCGGGGGATTCGGGGTTGTATGTGAGGTCGACCGACCCGCGCTGGCCCGGCGTGGTTGAGTGAGACCTGGACGCCCTGTGTTTGGGATGGACTCGAACCCCTCGGTGGGGGCTTGTGTGGACTGTGCGAATTTGTAGCATACAATTCGTGGTTAGCAATGAATAGTCTGTTTGGGCTTGACAAAGTTAAGTGTCTGGGTTTACAAAGTTAAAATAGCAAAAGTCGAGATTTCGCCCGGACTGGTGGGTCTTCGGTGACCACATTGATCAGGGCTTTGACACGCAATGTTGAGGACGCGAGTTCCGAACCGTTTGCGTCAGGATTTCTTCTTGTTTTGATTTGCTCGTTTCTCGACGTATTTAGATTTTTAAGGAAAGTGCAAACTCACAAAAAAAAAAAAGTCATAGTTCTTTGGAATGAATATCTTTTTTAGGTTACATAAAATAATATGTGTTAAAATGATTTCTACACATGATCCCTATAAGGAACTCCTAGAAAGATAGGTAACTCAAAATGATTTCTATTTTTGAATATCTAGAAATGCTTAACAGTGGTTAGATGTACCTATCCATGGTTATTATAAACAAAATGTACCTATACCTCAGCCTCAGATTATTGTTCTGAGACCTCAGCAACCTATACAGTGCACATTATGTCAAATATATTAAAAAAAAAAATCAAGATAAATATTTATAGATTATAGATAGATAGTTGGTACTGTTAAATTAGCAGTGGTGGCTGTTACCCTATTACCATTAAGACAAGTGAAAGATATTAAATTACATAACTAAAAGTTATGTTAATTATAGTTTTTTTTTAATAAAATTATTTTTTCCAAATTAAATTTGAAACGAACCTCTTATATTGGGACAGAGATTTTGACCACATCAACTTTCTTTTGTTTGGGGAGGTCCTACTGGAAGAGATCTGGTTATCTAGTGGAGAATATAAAGTTGGTGAATTGCCCACAATGCATAGAGTACAAGAATGAGTTAGTAAGATAAGTATATAGTAGGAGGAGTTAAAGATGTTTCCAATTTAATTCTTCCTGGTGCAGGCCATGGAAAAGAAACTTGAAATGAATGTATAGGACTAATGTATAGGGATGTAACTTGTCTTCATCTGACCAACTGGTGATATGTTGAAGGAAATACTTCCCATTCCGAGCTTGATTTCGTTAGAAAAAATGAATGGGTATGAACGGGATACTGAGCTGGTGTCGCCTACACGTTAAGCATTGAAACAATTTTTGATCTCTTTAGTTATGTATCAAGCATGGCGGAGGCTGTTTGAAGAGACCGGCAGAAGTTTGTCTACTACTATAACACGTGTGGATGACTCATCAGATATAGCAGAAGTTAATGATTAGGAAGACCCATATTGTGAGGGCCAGAAGGAAGGCAGCCTCGAGCATGAAAAAAAAAAAAAATGCTCAATGGGCTCGTCATTTACTGTACTACAAACTTCTTTCTCTTTTGCCGTCGGGAGTGTCGCGAATACTCTGTCTACTTCCGGTAAGAAACGAAATGAATAAATTGATACAATGATTATGTTTCTAATATTGTTATGGGTAATAAATAAATTATAAATCTAATTATGTGAATTATTAATGTTACCGATACTACCAGCAGCATTCCCAATCCCTTTGTCAGTATAAATAGCGTTGTGTCGACTCAGTGGTAATAATGGTATTGTACTGTGTCGGTATTTTAAGAATGTTACCCTGCTTTGCCTATAAGGCAGACATGTGGCTTTTCTCTTGTGACTTGTTCACTTCGGTTCTGAACATCATAGTGATCAGGTGAGAAAGGCGAGACCTGGAAGCGAAGAAAGGTGCAGCAGGTGAGAGTGTGAACTGGCCAAGTGGCGGGGTTATGAATATATAATATAAGGATATATTATGGTAAGTGCCTGATGGCTTAGTTAAGAATTGTGCAAGTTCATGAAGTATGGTCCATCTGATATGTTCAACCACAGAACACTGGAAGAGGTTTCTATGTTCTGTGTGTCCAACAGTGGCCGGAGAGCTCGGCCTTTCCTGATCTCGTTTCCTGGGGGCGTACACTGATGCGTCAAGGGAGCCTGGGGGCGTACACCGATGCGTCAAGGGCAGCCTGGGGGCGTACACTGATGCGTCAAGGGAGCCTGGGGGCGTACACTGATGCGTCAAGGGCACGTGGTCTGGACCACATGAGGCATCTGGTGATGCAGGCGATGAAACCGCCTAGTTGTGTGAGAGAGATCAGGAGCGTCAGTAAGGACGCAGTTAAAGCGGAAGTAAGACCGTAAAGCGGAAGTAAGACCGTAAATAAGTTGCGAGGCATGGGCAGACTATAGGGGAGGTTGGAGGTCTGTGAGGGGGTGAGCCCCCGTGGTTGTGTTGATGAAGGATTGTGTTGTTGAAGGCAGCTCTAGCGGTCCCCTAACGGAGAGGGACAGGTGTAATGCCTCCTAGATGCGTCTAGGTTTCCTGTCGTTACTGAGAATTTCTCGGCCTCCGTGCAGAGAGTAAAGCGGGCCGTATGACCCGCTCCATCGAGTATGGCTCTCAATACGTATAGATAAGACGATACTTCGTGAACAACCTATGTTACTCCTTAAGGTTATTAATCCGTTTTGTTCTTATGTCGTGTAACCTATTGTATGCATTACGGTTCATATAAAACGCCACGACAACTACTGCAAAGTACAGAGTAAAAAGAGTTGAAGCGAGCACGCAGCCTTGTTTTACACCGCAGCTCACCGAAGAGAACTCTGAATCTTCACTCTGCATCGCATGTCATCATGCAGGAGCCGGGTAATTCTTACAAACTTATCTGTACATCTAAGTTTTTTCCATACCACCCATAGAGCTTCACGAGGCACACTGTCGAAAGCCTTTTCTAAGTCAACAAAACATAGATAAAGAGGTTGACCCTGTTCTCGACTCTTCTCTTGTAGTGGACGAACAGAGAAGATAGCCTCACACGTGCCTCTGTTTGGTCGGAAGCCGAATTGAGTTTCTTCAGACAAGAGGATTAAACGGTTCAGGAGTGTCCGAGCAAAGAATTTCCCCGGAGAAGTCAGTAAGGAGATACCCCTATAGGAATTGCAATCCGATTTGTCGCCTTTGTTCTTGTAGAGAGAACATATGTGAGAGGTTCGAAAGTCATCAGGTACTCGCTCCTCATCCCACATTTGAACGAACAACTTCCAGATAGTTTCGTGCAATTCCTCACCTCCATACTTGAGTAGTTCTCCAGGTACATTATCAATGCCAACCGCTTTTTGGTTGTGCTGTTGTTGAATGGCAATAACAACTTCGCGCAAAGTCAGTGGCTCGTCCAGCTTGTCGACCATGGGGAGTGCTGTTAGTGAGCTAACGTGTGTAATGTCCGCAGCTCGGTCAACATTCAGCAAGGTATTAAAGTGCTCTCGCCATCTTTTGAGTACATCTTTTTTGTTGGTAAGCAGTTGTGTACCATCCAGGGACTTCAGGGGTACTCTAGCATGAACTGCAGTACCAACAAGTTTGCGGACCTCGTCATAGAAAGGACCCAGCTGTTTGGTGTCTGCAAGCCACTGTAAGCGCTTTGCTTTGTCTTGCCACCACTTGTCCTTTATTCCCCGTACATATCTTCGCAACTCAGTACTACTGCGCTTGACTTGCTCCGCCTGGTGATCATCGGTACTCACGTAATAGAGAACGATGCTTTTGAATGGCTTTAGTCAGCAGTTTGTCATTGTCATCGAACCAATCCTCGTGTCTGCTAGGTTTGGTGCCTAGTGTTTTAGAGGCGGTAGATACTAAGTTGGACGACAGTGTTTGCCAATTCGCAATAACATCACCAGTCTCAACTTTTATCCCTAGGATTGCATCACCCATTGCTTGGGCATAGGTATCACGCACATCCCTACTCTGCAATTTCCTTATGTCCAGACGTGCAGGTCTTACCTCCGGTGATCTGCGAGGAGGATGCAACCGGAGACACAGTTTTGAAACAACAAGCCGGTGATCTGAGGAGCAGATGGTATTGGCGTCGCGCATAACGCATGTGATCTGTACTTGGGAAATATTTCTTTGTCGGACAATTACATAGTCAATCAGGTGCCAGTGTTTTGAGCTTGGATGCATCCATGTTGTCTTATATTTTACCGGGAGTCTGAACATAGTGTTGGTGATTGCCAAATCGAACTGGGAACATAGGGACAGTAGGAGTTGCCCATTACTGTTCATGTTTCCAACACCATGCCTTCCCAAGACTTTGGGCCAAGCTTCAAAGTCACGCCCGACTCTTTCGTTAAAGTCGCCCATCAATAGTATTTGCTCTCGAGGACAAATCCTGGAGAGGGTTTGCGTGACTTCCTCATAAAACTTGTCCTTGGTTTCGTCATCCCTGTCCATCGTTGGCGCATATACGCTGATGACATTGAGGTAATTACCATTGTAAAGATGTAGGCGCAGCATGGTAACGCGGTCCGATATGTGAACAGGATACTCCTCCAATGTAGGCACTATATGGTTTTTGATAGCGAAACCGACACCGGACCTCCTAGGCTCCGAGGATGGAGTACCTTTCCAAAAGAAAGTATATCCACCCTTGCGTTCCACCATCTCCCCCTCATCAGCCAGGTGCGTCTCACTGAGAGCAGCAATATCCACACCATAGCGTCGAAGCTCCCGGGATACGAGGGCTGTTTTTCGAGGAGGGCACAGACTGGTCTCACGATCAAGGAGGGTGCGCACATTCCACGCTGCAAAAGTCATATTCCGGAAATGCATTTTGTTGCTATTCGGTATAACATATCTGTGCTTTCGACCACGTTATGAATGAAGCAGAGACAGCCGTGGTTACTACCTCCGAGAAGGATGGGTTAAGCCTTTTTTGGGACACCTTTTCTAGTCCCTTCCCCTAATTGGGGGAACCAGGGCCTCTCTAAATAGAGCTGCTTCGTCACTCAGGGAGCTGCCGAATTGTACTATTAACCCAGTGTAGTACAAAGCGACCATCTTCCTTAAGCCGCCTGCGTGCAGACATCAGACAAAGCCCAGTTGGCATCACAACTAAACTTCTCTACCTTTGCCCATCGCCGCAGGACTTGTTATAAATCTTCAGTTGGAGTCCGTTTTTAAGAGCCACGTCAACTGCGCAGGAGATATTATAGTGCACAAAACGTTAAAACGACAGTGTGCGCGCGTACACTGGTGCACTCTTGTCCCTACCTCCCTGTATCCAATGGAACGGGGAACCGCTACGATTGGCAAGAGGTAAGCACGTCCCTAGGCATCAGCAAGGCCTCTGATGCAGAACCATTTTTGTAAAATATGTTAGGTCCAGTGACTGACCGGGATTTTCAGTCGATTTTGAACGGGAGGCGTCTGCTACTTGGAAGTGGAAGTTAGGAAACAAAAAGGATATTAGGCATGGGTATAGGATACCACTGTTACAGGAAAGAGGAGTGTAACAGTAGCAGCTAGAGCAGTCCGGGGTTGCGCACCCGTAGCAATCCTCACAGTGCAGTTATCGGACAAATAACTGACAGGATCGCCCTCTGAACCGAATACAAGCAATACAGGGGGTATATTAAGAAATCTTAATTCCAGTCAGTTTTCTGAATTGCTATCAGTGGCTTTCTTTTACTTATTATACAAAGAGAAAGAAATGGCATTACAGCAATTCAGAAAACTGCCTGGAATTAAGATGTCATAATATACCCCCAGGTATGTAATGATCACAGAACTCAGAAAGACCTGTGTTCTGTGGTAATGATGGTTGGAAATACGTTCAGAGTCGATTTGCAACATTCGAGCACTTGTAACCTTTTCTAAAGTATTTTAAATATCACTGGATGAAGTCAAAACAGGCCGAAGAGTTGTGTGTTTTGGGTGAAAGGTACCGCACGAATAATTGTGTCGAAGGTTGGCACACCAAGCTTAATAAAAGTATCAAAAGAAATAATCAGAATATTTTAGAATTAATTGCAGCTTTTAAAACAGACTAATACTAAACGCTATTCAAATCCACAAAAATCTTTTAGTCAAGTTGTTACATGAAGACATTAGTTGGTGTGGGTCATTACTTAGAGATGTTGCGTTAGTTACCTACACTCGCGAGAAAAAGTTTGGAATCAGTTACTTGAAATTGGTTACGCGTGATCTTGCTTATTAAATAAATTTTTAATAATCATAAAAATGACATCATGTTAAATATGCAACTGTCCACTTTAAATCGATATAAAATTAATTCATATCGAGCCCGTAATTGTGGAGTTATCCCGGATTAAGTGAAGGAGGTAGGAAAACAAGGAAATAGGGAAAATAATGAATGAATAAAACAACAACAATTACCTATTAAATAAAAAATTTATTTATCTTTAAAAATAAGTGTCAATATTTTGTGTTCCCTCCCCTCGCCCTAATAACTGCTCCAAGACGATTCTTCATAGACCTGATCAGCTTCTGAATTGATTCTTGTGGAATACCTTCCCACTCCTCAATCAACGCTGATTTCAGCTCATTCAGACATGAAGGAGCAGGAGTTCTGGAACGAACCTTACTCTTCAGTTCATCCCACACGTGCTCAATGGGATTCAAGTCAGGGCTGAGCGCTGGCCAGTCCAATGTGGCAATACCGACTTCTTCGAGGTATTCCGTTGTTACACGGGCAGTGTGACAACGAGCGTTATCGTGCATAAGGAGGAAGTCATCACCGATGTATCCCACATAGGGAACGACATGTTCCAGAAGAATATCGGAAATGTACCGGTCCGAAGTTAGACCGCCTCCTCGTCCCCCGCCAGGCACGAAAACAAGCTCGGTTTTACCATCGAAGGAAATGCCGGCCCACATCATACAAGAGCCGCCCCCATAAGCCACTGTTTCAGCGACACAGCACTGTGCAAATCGCTCCCCAGGCCGCCTGTAGACCCGTCCTCTTCTGTCGCTACCGTGCAAACACATCCTGCTTTCGTCGAAGAACAGGACTTGCCTCCATTGCTCAACCTCCCAATCAAGATGGGTGCGAGCAAACTGAAGGCGTGCTTGTCGGTGAGCTGCCGTGAGTTTCGGGCCTGTGGCAGGCCTTTTTGGAGTCAGATTCGCTTGCTTGAGTCGTCGACGAACTGTCCACTCCCTGGCTGCTACCCCACGAACATCTCGGAGCTCCTGTTGGACGTCGACACCAGTCAAATGCCGATTTCGGAGAGAGGTTGACACGATAAAACGGTCATCCCTCTCCGATGTGCACCGGCGCCGTCCAGATCTTGGTCTCGGGATAAAGCCACCAGTCTCCCGAAAGCGCTTATAAACTTTCGAAACACAGGATTGGCTTATGTGGAGCCGACGAGCGACAACCCGCTGGCTGAGCCCTTCTTGCAATAGGGCTACGATTTGTGCTGCTTCTGTAGGTGTTGTCTCCATTGTCGTACAAGGTAAAGGGTCAAAAGTGGCGGAGATGTGTACCGGTCAACGTGTGAAAGTCGACTGATAAAGAAAATCCGATAACAGGTGCTTTTATAGGGGGTTAATAGGTCGCAACTCGTGACGTATCAAACAATTGAAACACATCTTTTTCGATACACCTTCACTTAATGCGGAATGGCTCCATAAATACTGGCTTGTTTTTAATGAATTCGGTATTTAAAATGATGTCATTTTTACGATTATTAAAAAAGTATTAACTACTCAAAATAACGCGCAACCAATTTCAAGTAACTGATTCCAAACTTTTGCTCGCGAGTGTATATGATAATGTCGAGAATTAATTTATTTTATTTATTTGCAAAAAAACAGGGATGGATTTACAATGAAAAGTGCGAGATATACATTCTATCTTCTATTACAAAAATTTTTTTAAAGGAAAGTGAATTAAGTCAACTGAACAGTGTACTTAAATTACCCACACAAAAAAATAAGAAACAGGTGAATGAAGTCTACTAAAGAGTAGGTATACTTAATTACCCTAGGTGAATTAGAAGTCTACAGCGGGATTTTTAATTAATATGTATGTGAGTATATAAGATAGATTTGCGGATTTGCGGATAAGCGGATGATAAACTCCTTGGCGTCAATTACTTACACACTTGAATGATAAACCTCACAAGGAAAAGGATAACGGTTTTATGATTCCTTCCTTCCTCCTAATTAAAATTTTCGTTAACTCAACAATTTTCCTTCAATTACTAACATTGATGAATAACACATGTTATGGTCTAGTTTTGTGAAACAGTTCCAGCGGCATCTCTTAAACCGCCGAACCTTCCCCGGTGGAGCAGTCAGACTACACTACTGCCCACCCAGTGATCAGCCGCCTTCTCTACCTCGGCGCAGGGGCCGCAATGGGATTTGGCGATGCAGGATACCGCCTTGTCCCCGCCTTGACTGCAACGGAAACAGTCTCGGTTGCGATCAGCCTCTCCCTACAGAGGGTAGTCATGTGGCCTACCTTGAGGCACCGGTAGCAGCGTGTCGTCTTGGGGGGCAAAACGCCTCAACCTAACAGACACAAAGCCTACCGCTAGTCTTTCTCCCTCCGATATGGTCTAGGCAGCAGCAATGGGGACTCTGGCAAGAACAGTCCCCATCCCAGAAGGCCCACAGGTTATCTCCCTAACCCGAACCTGACTCTCCGGGCAACTTCCAGTCCGAGGCAAACGACGACCCTGATAGATGTTGTGTTACATAAAGTAGGCTGGCCATTGACAGTCATAAGGCATTAGAGCACACACTCGAAGACTGTACGTGATTGCAAGAACGTAACATTCAGTTATTAGTTAAGTAATTATCTATGATTGTACCTAATTAGAAGTATCGTCTCATAACTGTCAGGCACAATCCGTATACGAGCAGCGACACTCACTTTGAGGGGTTAGTTATAAAATTCCTAAATAACAATTTAGTAGCATCACTGTTTGCGACTAGTATTTTCTTTTTAACCGACTGCAAAACTCGGTGCTTGTGCACATCACACGTACTCCATCGTACGTACATAGTCTATACGTATCTATCCAAAATAATAATAATCATCAACATCAGTTAATTGTCCAAGTAATTAAGGTTGTTTTTTATTATTTGCTTTATGTTTTTTTGAAATCGGTTAATATTTTTAGTTCTGTTAATCAAAGTATGCTCCCATGCTCGCTGCACATCTGCAACTACAGTAGTAATTTTACAATGCTCTTCTTAAACGGTCGGGTGTTCGGGTGGCAACAAATGCTTCAAAAGTATTTTTGACTGCCTCTCGGCTATTGAACTTTTTCCTGCCAAGATAATTTGTCCAAATTTTTAAGAAAGATAAAGTCTGTAGTCGTAGTGTTTGGTGAGACCCTACGTTGAGATGCTAAGCTATTAAAACTGGCTCTTGTGTCCTGGAGACTTCAGATGTGCCATGTAAGGCCGAGCGTCGTCGTGCAGGAGCAGCAGGGTCAAGCGATTAACCAATGCAAGCCGGAAAGTTGCAAGTTTCTTCATTGTAGTGTTCAGTTCCTCACAGTACATACCAGCAGTTATTCTCGTGTGAAAGAAGCTGTGATAAATTACAATGGCACTAGACCAACAAACAGTGATAAACGCTTTTGTAGAGGGAAAGCTTACTCCTACAAAAGCGATTTGGGGAATTGCCTAGGAGCTGAACCCTTTTTTTTTCTCGAGGGGAAATGCGTAACCGCACCGTACCCGCCGTGGGCTAGACGGCGGGCGTGTGTGGGGCTCTCCTGGCAGAATGCCAGGCCTACCCACTAAAACCCCCCGGTGTTCTCTCTGCCCTTATGGGCGCGCTAGGTAAGGGCCACACTGCGACTCCACTACCCACGCGCCCGGAGGAGCTGAACCCTGGTCTAAACATGATGTTGACCGCTAATCATTAAAAAAAAACAAAATTAGAGCGGTGTTATTGATGGCATCCAGCACAGGGCATTAAGTATTTAGAAATTGAGACATGGCCGGTTACAATGCTTCTCATAAAAAGGTTCAAGTTCACTTAAAGGACAATGAACAGGGCTAAGCTCGGGGCTTCTCTATGCGATCACAACAGAAATGATGGGACAGTCCAAAGAATTGCAAACCTTATGCGGCAGTGAGCAGGACACTTCGCTCGCAGGACTGACGGCCGTTGTGGCGGAAAGGTCCTCGAGTGGCGGCCGCGTACCGGGAGACCCAGCGTTGGTAGGCCCCCCACAAGGTGGCCGACGATCTGGTGAAGGTCGCGGATAGCTGCTGGATGCAGGAGGCGCAGAACTGATCGGTTTGGAGATAACTGGAAGAGACCTATGTCCAACAGTGGGCGTCTCTTGGCTAAAATGATGATTAGAAATCATGAATAAAAATAAATCTAATAATAGACAAAATGTCAAAGGCTCATTTATCACAAATCCAATGAGTTTTTGAAGCTGGAGAAATATTTCAACATTTTATTTTTCCCTGTAGGTACGTCATCAAGAAGGATTTGCGTACGATAGCGTTGGCCATCGGGAGATCCGACGTCATGTCTCAAAAAAGCAAGATTTATTAGTTCTTTGGGAGTGGCGTGAAATGGGGTGTCAATCAAGCGGAGCGGGATTAGTCGGTAAACCGTCTTCAAGGAAATCGTGGTTGGCGGCCGCCCAAAGATCGCTGCATAAACTGTGACCCGGTTATTTTAGTGATTTAGTGTTAATTTATTGATTTAACCCGTCCTCCTAACGCGCGGTATTATCTGTTGAGAACAAATATGACTTTTCTATGGTCTGATACTGTTTGATTCCTATGAGGTAATCATCATCAACAGCTCATATACGTACCCACCGAGGGGCTCGAGCCTACCCTAAACTAGGGCGTTTAGGCCTTAGTCAACTACGCT
The DNA here is from genome assembly GCA_963935595.1 of Schoenobius gigantellus. Lineage (NCBI taxonomy): Eukaryota > Metazoa > Arthropoda > Insecta > Lepidoptera > Crambidae > Schoenobius > Schoenobius gigantellus. Next base: position 52,442,263 of record OZ012541.1, read on the forward strand.
GGCCAAGTGCGGGTTGGTCGACTTCACACACAACCTGTAAAGAAATTCTTTCTTCACAGGTGTGTGCAGGTTTCCTCACGATGTTTTCCTTCACCGTAAAAGCGTCGAATAAACGTACATATGAATTCAAAATTTGAAAACACATTGGTACGTGGCGGTGTTCGAACCGCTACCTCCCGATTGGAAGGCGACAGCCTTACGCACTACGCCATCGACGCTTATGAGTTAATGTAAAATGTTAATTACAGAGATTTGCTATCTGTGATCGACTCTTTTCTATCGGTGTCATAAAAATAAAGGATGCTTGTTTACAACATTTGCCGCGTTTGATCTGCAATTACGAGTATGTAGTTCGATTTTTTTTTTAAATCATAATGAAGTTTTCTTCTAGTAAAGTTTTCTATCCCCTACTACTTTCTCTCCAAATGGCATCGCCGTGGGACGCCCTGTATGACACTTAAATTACGATTTTCGATATGGGGTATGCAATGAACGAGACTGCTTCTTGAATGGACAAAAGACCTATCGCTACGGGATGAGGCAATGGGAAACTTTTCGAATACCTCATCAGCACCTATTCGAGTCCTTCACACCTCCTCAAAGACCCAAAATACTAGCACAAGCGCACGTGTGTTCTGGAGATTATTCACCAAGAAAAGAGGAACCTTTTTATACAACTAAATTAGTAAACAAGCACACACATGATGGTAAGAAGCTATATTCGCCTATAGTACATGTGGTTCCTATAACACTTGCAAATCTAAACTTTTTGAGGCGGGAGAATCTGTTACGACGCGAAGGGGCTAAGTTGAATAGGCTGCTCACCTGGGAATGCCGAAGAACTCGGGTGTATCAGCGGCTATTTCACTGGCATCCCATACCCGGCTAAACCGCCCCTCAAAACCTCTCCGCCCCCGATGGAGGTACGTTCCAGTTCGGGAAGGCCAATTCACCGAACCGAAAAAAACTTCAACCCTACAAGGACGCTAATACGTTACCAACTTGTGACATGAGAATTCAAATCGCAGTACCTAGTATTTTCACTACCTGTCTTACCTTTCATACCAGATATATTTGTTTATTCTACGACGTTTATTAACCTGGCTTAGTTAATCTATATTGTGTTTCATTCATTATTATGAAAGACTTATTTCTGAGTAAGACATTACATAGATTAACTAAATCAGGCTTAACTTTAATATATGCCTTAAGTGAAGGCTATGTTTTGATAATATGATTATTTGCGATTATAGAATTTTAGATTTGTGCCGGATTCGTCGTGTTCGTGAATCGTCGTAATACGTACAAAAAGTGACTCCTTAACTATACACGTAAGTCGACGATGCTGATAAAGTGACCTTTCAAATGCATTTAAAAAGTCACTTTATCAGCATGTGTATGCCAAGAAGCTTGATATGCATATTGCGCAACATAAAAGATAGGGTCTACCGTGTACATACGTGCAAAACTTATTTTTTTATTTAATGTATTAAGCGACAAAATATTCTTGGTTTTATAGAGAAGATTCTTTCTCATAGGTTTTTAATTTTATTACAAACATGCATCATGCTGTTCAAAATATATTGCGACAAATCCTGGAAATATTTATTACTGCTTAAGAACATGGTGAGTATATTATCAAGTGTTATGTTATCATGGGTTTGACATTATAATATTTTGCTTATATGTTATTTTAAAAATATGGTAATCTGAGAGTTCTGAGACTGACTGTTTCTGTTCATGAGTGTACTACGGGCAAAAAAAAATACCTGTAGTACTACCGGTAGAACCATGAAGCAAAAACAACTTTGTTTTTGCTTCATGGGTAGAACTAACAGTAATACCACGGCTAAGCACGGATCTTTCCACCTCTTACTCAGTGCGTAGTTCAGTTATTTTTAACTTATATTGTGAACACAGTTTTTTCAGCCAAATAAAGAAAATAAACTCAATATTTTCTCGTAAGCACGTGAGTACATTTTGCGTCAATCTGTCTGTGGGACTACTTGCATATCATAGATAATGTAGTTTCGATTTCGAAGTTGTTATTCGCTTTACAATGATGCTGCAAAGCGCCTTGGTCAATCGAGAACTGTGCGTGCACACAACATGTACAGCATTATGACGGACACGAAATTTCGTTTGTCGATTGAAGGATTCCCTCTGGCTGAAGTCCCGGTCACTCCCTCGCACTGCTGGCCGGTGAGCGTGTTTTTGTTTACATTTTACGAACGTGGAATCTGTTCCGAGTACGTTGTGCTGTACGCGGAAAAACATCGCTTTAAGAAGTTGCCCGAAACAAGCTCGTAACACTGTTTTCCTTCATCGTTTTTACCTATTTTCCTGTAGGCATATCAATCAATACATATTAGAAAACAAAGTCTCCTGCCGCATTTATCTGTGTGTATGCTCGCGATGATCTTAAAAACCACTAAACGGATTTTCATGCGGCTTTCATCATCAGTAAGAATTTAACTGTTAGATATCATTTATTCCGGGTCGTTGATATAAACGATTAACACCCAGTTTCTGAAAGGCTGTTCAGTGATAAAATTAACTAACAAGCTGTCAATCTAATGCTAACTATGAATTGAGTTGCTGAAAGCTAAATCAACTTATCACTGTGTTAGTTGACACAGCTGTCAAATTTATTTCAAAATTATTAAGGAAACACCCATTTTGGGTTTCCAAAATACATATGAATAAAACAAAATATATGATTTCAGCAATATGACCGTGTCTTAAAATATTTCTCACAAGAAATCAAATTATTAAAGATAAGTAAATTTTGGCTAACCAACGTTTCGGAAACTCAAATTGATTTGACACTGCTGTTAAGATGACATGGATGTTAGTTGAACAATATTTTGATCAGCCTTTCAGAAACTGGGGGTAAGCCTGGTAAAACTTTAATTTAAGAAGAACAAAAATTATGTTTGTATCCAAGTCGTCGATCAATAAATTTAAATGGCTTACACAAATCAAACCTTTTAAGATACTTTTTTTTATTCGGGGGGAAATGCGTAACCGTACCGTACCCGCCGTTGGCTAGACGGCGAGGTTACCTTTAAGATACCAACTTAAACTGATGTACTAGAAGAAGAACTTTAGTTTTTCTAATATCCTAAAGAAAACTCTGCGATGGTATATATTTACCTGTTACGATTAACTCACCATAACATTTATTTTAATTTGCAGAATAGGAAGTAACATTGAAAATAGTATGATAATATGTTACATTTAAATCTAATTTATACTCGACGCAACAAGCTGATGCAAAAAAAGCAAGCATGGTATTCAAATTCAATTTCAATATCTTTTATTCAAATAGGATTGTAACAATTACTTTTGGACGTCAAAGCAGTGCTCCGCTAAATCTGTTAATGTTCCGCCTAAATAGCTTAGAATCGTTACGGTTAGCATATGAGAAATTATAAAAAAAGATAATAATTTATAAAGATTAAGTTTTATTGCAGGTAAGTATTGTTATTAAATATAGCGCACCTAAGGGGCTGACTAACAAAATTAAGCATTTACCGATTCTAGGAATGCGAATTCTATCTAACTGCGTTGGATCATCCGCCAGTAGGATATAACACTACTGATTGCGTTTTCTGCTTTTTTATTACTAAATTAACTCTCCACAGACTCGTGGTCCGTCCCCTTTTCATTTATATCTTTTCGTTTTGATCTTTTCTATATAATTATTATATTATTTCACTCCTGAGGGCCTATTACCGATCTCATGGTTTTGCAAATGATATCATATGATATCATAGTGCAAAACAAAAAATACGATTTCCGGTCAGATTTTTGATCATTTGTTCATTATTTAATGATGACATCATTGAAATTATGCCATAGTGATGATATCATTGGAGATCGGTAATACGAAATGTAGCATTTCACGACTTCTTTTTCGCAAATTTATACCATGTCATACGATGAAAGATCCATAATTGGCCTGCAGATCTAACGTGAGTTGCGCCACTTAATCAATTTAGTCATCTATTCTAGTTTAAAAATTAAATATATGTATATCTTAATAATATTATACATTTTTTTTATATCTAAGGAAAATGTTATTATTGCAACATTATTATTATTATTCTTGTATTCCTTAGTAACTTGTACTAACATTTCCCTGTTTATGCCTAGGTATATACAACGTATTTGGTCCGTTTCCAGGGTTATTGTTTAATATCTAAACTTAATAACATAACGTAACTCTTTTTTTCAGTTACATCAAGGTCGCTGCGTTTGATAGGGCCCTGAGCACCAGCACCTTTTCATCTGTTGCTGTGCTGGGAATGGTAATGAGACGTCTAATATCCTAATAATATTATACATTTTTTATATCTAAGGAAAATGTTATTATTGCAACATTATTATTATTATTCTTGTATTCTTTAGTAACTTGTACTAACATTTTCATGTTTATGCCTAGGTATATACAACGTATTTGGTCCGTTTCCAGGGTTTTTGTAATATCTAAACTTAATAACATAACGTGACTCTTTTTTTCAGTTACATCAAGGTCGCTGCGTTTGATAGGGCCCTGAGCACCAGCACCTCTTCATCTGTTGCTGTGCTGGGAAAGGCAATGAGACGTCTAAATGCGTCGTCCTCCTTTAGCTCCCGTGTAGAACACAGAGACACGGTTTCTGTTTAGTGTTTAGATCTGGCGACCTCACAAGCAGGATCATAAAGAGGTCTCTGAAAATAAAATGACAACAATATTAAGGTACTCATAATTTCAACTATCATGAAGAAGATTTTATGCACACGAACGCACATGACATTCAACAATTAACAAACATAAGTGAAACTATTCTCCGAACTATATGTACAACGCCGCTACTTAGATAATTTTATCTACTTAAAAACACAGCGGGAGAGACTTAAAGTCCTCAAATTGTTCTAGTTTAGGCTCCAGTCCCTTCAAAAAAATTTGTCCCTGGGGATATAACCCAAGTAGCAAAATTTGATACTATAAAGGTCCTGAGAACATTTTGGAGCCTCTAATTAGTGTTTATGATTAGCACTTTAATGGTCTTGTAAACTTCTACAGAACCCCGAAAAGGCCCTAGTTTTATCACTGATTTAATCTATAAACATTACATAGAGGCTCTCATGGTGATAAATTAGCTCTGTAGTTGAAATGGTAAAGTGTCAAGAAACGCTTTTTAGTACTACAATAGTGCTCTCTGCAACGCTTATGTCACAAAGCTAAAGTAATAAAAGTAACCAACACATACTTATAGTGCTATTTTGCACCATAAATAATTCCAGTGATCATTTTTATCACTCCATTTAATGTTCCTCAAGAAAACAAATATAGGTAACTTTAATTATGATGCTTTATGTTATTCGTCATTGTTGCTTAACATAACTTTTAGTAAAAATGACATACTACAAAATATTCAAGGACCGTCTCTAACTCTGTCGTGTCAGTGCACTTGCGAAAATAATTGTATCGATAAAATCATTATGCTGATTTTAATTTTAACAATGCGCCCTCATAATTTTCGTGTTTTAATTAAATTTAAATAAATAAAATAAGGACTTGTCCCGTCTATGGCTGCTATAGTACAAATTCGCTTCAGTCGTGCTGTTAATGTGCAATCACGGCAGAAAACAGCAGCCATTTTCACTTTAAATTATTGAGCAAATGAACCAGGAGTCGCTATGGTACTATATAATACTAAAGAACTAGCCCATAGCGACGTTAAGGGAGCTTTTAAGAAGCTAAAACATTACGTAATGGTTGTGTAAGGTTCTTGTATATTGCAGAATGATACTGTAATAGTGTTTTCGATATTGTTACAATACTAGTACTGTAAAAGTTATTTTGACACATTATTAGTGCCAAATAAATACATTAATGTGTTAGAAGGGTCGTCTTTAGTACTAAATAGTACTATAATCACTTTTTCTAATTTATTACAATTCAACACTTTAAAGATTCTTTTGTATGGTCCTGAAAGCGTTCTAAGAGCTCAGTTATAGAACTGAAATGTTCTTTAATCTTATAGAATAAAAACGCTATGTTAAAAACCTTTATAGTACACGCAGTCACAATGATTACTATTATAGGCCTATTATATCACTGTTCGGTGATAAAACGCCTTGATTATAGAAGCTTCTGCTTCTTGGGAAGTAACAGTTGGTGTATTTTGTTGAAAACAGTTTATTTCACCATTTATTTTTTATTAGAAATTTGTACGCTTAGGTTCAGAGAATATAATGAGCACCGAGTAGTCTTTCTGGGGAAAAACATCCTTTCAAAGATATCAAAACACCTTCATAAGTGAGGTTGTCAGAGCAATACATCGGAAAACAAACAATCATCACATTTTTATGCTTATTGATGTCGGTACCAAATTTTAACTGACTCCATTTCATTAATATTTAAAGAATTAATAAAAGTCGGCGCGACTACAATATAAAATAGTTATTTTAGTAATGTTTGTAGTCAGTTAATATTTTTTAGTGAAATAAATGAGGCAATTTACCTACAGTTCAACCCAACGTATATACATACCAGATTTACTTGAATATATGACTTTCGCTGTAAGCGGTACAAAAGAATGATTTGCAATATTTTTGGTCATTGCAATTTCACTATCAACTCATCTGAATTACTTTAAAGAATAGATGTACGGGTCAATATGTGCCCCTAATATTTAAAGATTTATTTAAAATTCCTTGTGACAAACCTCACAAGGAATCTTCTGTCCTCAGCTTAGCAACCTGCGATGAAGAATACCACACGCAAATACCTGCATAACTTTATTAAAAACGACAATCATGTTGAATTTCCCTCTTTTTACAAGCTTTTACTTTTACCTGTCCGGTGTCTGTAATGAAATTTTGTAAGTTAAATTTGACCCACTTCCCGGTCTTCGATTGAGCTGAAATTTTACATGACAATTCAATAGTATGATGATATAAAAGCTTGCATTTAAAAAAGTTTTTTTCAAATACAATTTTAATTTTACTTGTTCGAGAATTTTACTTGTTCGAGATTTACTTGGTATCCTCAGATTCTGACTTGGTGACAATGAACCAACCTGGGGAGTATACTCTTTTAAATAGAATTTCTAAAATCCGTCCACAATAATCGTAGAAATCAAAAATATTCACATAAAATAATAGATGTAGTAGAAGAAAGTAATTTACTTTCAGAGTTTCTTGCCTGCTCTTCTCGAGAAGGCTCTCCTAATTTCTAAACAGGTATATACGTAAAGTCAACATTATTTTTCATTTTGTAGTTACTTTTCATGCATTTAAATTAAGTATAGTATAGCAAGGTAAAATATACATACAAGTATTAAGTTATTAATTGCTAAATATCTTAGTAAATTAGAGTTTTAGTTTAGTTTCTTAGTTAATTAATTGTTAATTAGTTTTTCGTTGATATCAATAAGTGTCTGTAAAGGTCTACATTGTAAAAGATTTACGAGTTCGAGTTTGACAGAACCTCCTTTTTGAAATCGTTTTAAATGGATATATTTACATTGATGTAAACTACGACGTTTCCATGTAAGTACTTAGATACGCATGACAGCTAGTGCGGGCAAGGCCACAAAGTCTAGAATACTGTGAATAGGCCTGCGCAGGGCTTCACCTGTTTATTCAGGTCAAGCGTATTTGCAATAACTAAGTATTCATGCAGCCGAGCTGGCAGCCATAATATCTGAGATTTGAAGCAAAATTTTATAGTGTATACTACCGAGGACATGAGTGGTTTTCGACGTTGTTAATAGTAAGTCATAATTACAAACGTATTTACACAGAAGACTTTTATCATAAATTTGTCAAAACAAAATAATTATGTTGGGTCCATAATCGTATCAGCAGTCGGTGACACGCCCGCGCTGGGCATTAGTCTCTCGCAAGAAGGGGAGATTAGGCCATCTTCCATTACACTGGCCCTGGTAGCAACGGACCCATTTTCACACTGACTTTTCGCACCAGTGTTAAGGTAGGGAAATTACTTTCCCGGTTTTCACACTGTCTTGTTTTAAAATTAAATTAAATTACGCTCTGAACCACTGACACGCAGATTTAAAAGTCGAAGATCCAACGCATACACCAATTCTGACCTATACGAAGTAGTGAAATTAAAGAGCTCATGTTTTATGTGTAATGTGATATGCGATAGATAGATCAAAAATTTGTGGTGATGTAAATAAACTTTTACATTAAAAGAGAGATAAAAACAATACAACCACAAAAAAATAACTATTACTGGTGGAGGATGACAGAAACTAGTCCGTTGATCAGCAGAGTTGTACTACGTGTATGTGTTAAGTGCCACTGCCGTAGTAGTAGGTAATACCATCATCAGGTACTTATGGTAATTTGACCGATATCCTATTCTTTTTTTAAATACGACAGGGAAGCTCTTAACCTTCATCTCGCCTGGCTATAATGGTAAGTTACATCAAGGCCGAAGATGGAAGCGACTCCTCAGCAACACCTAAGCGACTGGCAATCTTAACTCTGATTGTAGGAACACAACAAAGTTATTAACATTGTTGTTATGGCGAGAAACTTAGGTAAGACGGTGGTAGCTAGCCAGGCCTTATTACCAACCAAACCGAGAGGAAAAATTTGTGTTGTGGGTAATCAAACCCCGGATCTCCCGATCGACATCCGGTAGTCTTAACCATTATACTATGGATGCGGTTAAAAATAATCTAGAACCTGTCAAAATATTTTTCCTCAAAACTATAATCATACGATTGAAACCAGCTCTTAGTATATTAGTATAGAATTAAATACTGTGTAGGTATTGTATTTGAAAAACGATGTGAGATCAAACATTGCAAATTTTAAAAAATCGTTTGAAGCATGCACGATAATAGCAACTGTACATACCTACCTACGTACGGCTTATCGAACCGTTCCAGACAGTTTACGCACCTGTATTTTTATTATGTATGACGTAAAGTTAGTTGGCAACCAGATAATGAAAACCACAGGCCACATTGATAATAATATGGTCAATGTACCTGTACCTAACCGTTTCTACGTCATTGGAGCGTAGCTACATATTCATTGAAATATTCGTGTGATTTTTTGTCATAATTAATAAATTTCACTTAAATAATAATAATAATAAAAATTTATACTCTTCGTCCTCGTTCTTCAACTATCCATAGCAGCTGGGCAGGGGTAAGCCGAACCCGCATCTGACTGATACATACGAGTTTTAACCTGGTGAATCTGGTTACCCCTAATACCGCCTTTCGTTTGCACGTGTAGGTACTACACATTCATTTAATGAAAAAAAAATAGAAGCGACTTCAAAAACACTGAAAACTTAAAAATAATCTTCTTCTATATTGAAGTCGGCGCCAAACGATGATCTCCTAGAAAGTGTTAAAATTTGTCACCGACTTCAATATAGAAGAAGATTATTTTTAAGTTTTCAGTGTTTTTGAAGTCGGTTCTATTTTTTGTAAAAAAAAAATATTTTTAACTTTTTAGTGAATGAAATCTTTTTAGTGAAAGAAACCCTAATTTAATACCAGCTTAATACCAGCAAATTAGTGTTTTCCTCGATTTTCTATGGGATCCCATCATCCGATCCTAACTTTGGTGACCATGGGACCACCCTTGCAGTATACTCTATCAAATACAAAAAGAATTTTGGAAATCGGTTTAAAAATGACGGAGTTATGAGGTAACAAACATAAAAAAAAATACAACCGAATTGATAACCTTCTCTTTTTTTGAAGTCGGTTAACAATAACTCTCTTTGGATTTACTCATTAAAACGTTTTAAATTTGATATACGCTAGTAAATATGAATAGTGTGTTCATTTAAATCTGCTGACCCCTTCCTAGGTGAAGTCCGAGCCGGTTATACTGCTGTCTCCAAGGGGTGCGTTCGGTGAATTAGCCTTCCCAATCTCGAACGTGCCTCTATCGGGGGCGAAGAGGTTTCGAAGGGATATTTAGCCGGATATGGGGACACCAGCGGGATACCTGGTGGACCAGAGTTTTTCTTTTGCAACTAAGTTGGCAAACAAGAAAATTGTCCACCTGATGGTAAATGCTAACAGTCACCTATAATACATGTGGCTCTTGTGAAATTCGCAGCAAAACTGCAACCCTCACAAGAGCCACAGTGTACGTTGCCAACTTGTGACATCAGTTGTAAAGTCACGGTACCCAGTAATTTAACTGCCAGCCATATCTTACCTTACAAACCGGAACACAGCATGCAATCACTGCTGATTTGCGGCAGAAATAGGTAAGACGGAGGTACCCAAGCAGACGACCCTGGCACAGAGTCTCCCTCCGGTAAAAGACGAGTCCAAGAACGATCTCGACACTGGTTATACATCGCCCAAGAGGTGAAAATGTAGTCGATGAACAGAATTACATTCTTCCTCATCGTTTGATGAGTGAAAAAAGTACCTTGTTGTTTTCGGCAATTTGTTATACCTTTGACGTAAAGTCAAAGGTATATCAGATTGCCGAAAATAATAACTTTAACTGATTATAAACTATGTATGTGCATTTTCTGCGTTGTTGAGATAAGATATATCCGAGATGATTTCCTGTTTGTGCTGTAAAAACGGTAGATCGTGCATCATCTACAAAGATGTCCGCTGCATCCAACGGTTTCTCGAATAGCATATTAAGCAATAGCCTTTATTTGGAAGGCCTTTTCACTGCCTCTTCCGTACGTGGTCGCCCTAAGCAAACTTTTGGCTCGATTGCCCCCTATGTTGCTGGACGCATGCAGTACCCACAGCTATTTCAGGCTTGTAATTTTTCAGGCTACCTTGGGCATCACATTAGTTCTTTTATGGTTTGGCTTCATGTAGGTTCTGCGTTCTATTCGGATTTCCCGGAAAAATTTTAGAAATAGCGAGCACAACTAGCAGCAGTCGTTTTAAATTATAATTTTACTCTATTATCTACCTAATAGATACACTATTAGGTATGCATGGAGTACAAAATGAATACATTGTTCTATGCATTTTGCTGAACGTAATTCGAATGACGTCAGCAATATAGTCTTCTGTATAGCTTTGCCATTCTAATGATTGTGTAATAATGCATAACAATAGTAGAAGTTAGTCACGAAGCCAAGGGGTTTCTGTGGAAGTGGCCTTCAGGTGCTACGCGACGCGATGAAAATATCTAGAGTTGGGAGTTATGAAATAATGTTTTTAGTTTTTGTTTTCAGCGACATCGCGCGATTACACTGAATTTCAATACCACTTTATCATTGGATTTATTTTATAAAAAATCTCATATATGTTTTGCTCAGCATATCGCTGAAAGTTGTATACGAAGAAGAAAAAAGTAATTGTAAATTTTATAGGCATTTGGTAATTCCAAAATGGCGGACCTTGCAATTACTATCCAGAATTATTTTAAATAAGCAATTTCAATTTTATTCTGGGAATTATTATTTTTTTAGTATAGGTTGGTAAGTAATTCAACTATCTCATTTGGCATTAGATTTTAAAGTCTGTGTTTTGATTCGATTTTTAAAATATTTGAGACATACTTACACAAGTATTAATTCAAAGCATGTAAAATTCAAAACAATAAATTACATGCTCATTAAACTTGATATGCACTTGAAGCACACGCTCCATTTATACAGAATAAAATTACGTAAAATCACATTGTATATTATCCGAGTTGCATGAAAGTTATCGAAAATGTATATATAGGTACATATATTTCTTATTTGTTATGGGGCTTTCACCCTCATAACAATGTCAGCCACATGGTATCTTCTTAACTTACTACAATATTACACAATAAACAAAACGACGGGGCGACGTTTTTTTTAAACAGACAGACAAACAGACCCACACACACACACACATACATATTTATTGCACATTTTTGTCTTTTTATTTTTCTACTTTAACTGTACTGTATTTCATTTTCGGGCATAAATATTTATTGTTTGAATATTATGTACCCTTATGTTTAATATATTATATTTTTTATTAAACAAAGTAAGTAACTGGCTTATGTACAGAGATGTGTTATCAAATTGTAATCTAACTTGAATTATGCTGTGGAAACTATGTTTATAATAAATAAATAAATACACAACAAGAGCGATGCCTCTATTTCAATATTGTTTTGGCTTTGCTATATGCTAGAACCTGCAGGCCAATTATGGATCTTTCATCGCATGACATGGTATAAATTTGAGAAAAAGAAGTCATGAAATGCTGCATTTCGTATTACCGATCTCCAATGATATCATCACTATGGCATAATTTCAATGATGTCATCATTATATAATGAACAAATGATCAAAAATCTGACTGGAAATCGTATTTTTCGTTTTGCACTACGATATCATATGATATCATTTGCAAAACCATGAGATCGGTAATAGGCCCTCTGACCCCTCACCTCATCTAATGACTTATAGCTGAATATAGAAGCAAGCTTCATCTGGATTCTATTGACGAGTTACTGGCAGGTCACATCACAACAAAGTTATAAACGTTGTTTTCATGGCCACATTCTTAGGTAACGGTTGTAGCGTAATTCTGCCCTTTTAGCCCCTTAAGGCGCATAGTAACGTCAATCATAAAAAATCACTGCAGAAAAAACCGGTTCTCTTCATAAATATTGAATAAAAAAATCTTTAAAAAAGATATGTTATTATTCAACGCATTCTTTAGAGGATGGTCTTTTTAATAAATTTATTAAAACATGGTTAAAATGTGACCCAAACATGCCTCGATTTTAAAACTATAAACCTAATCGCTTCGTAAATATTAGGTTAAATCACATACTTTTGACTTCAATAAATAAAGTGAACAATATTCAAGGGGATGGTCTTTTTAGATTTTTCTTATTCGCCTTTATTAATTTTTTATTGAAATAATTCATCTTACGCGTAAAGGTTTGCTTGAATATTCCCCTCACTCTCACTCACTCACTCTATGTAACCAGTGCGGGACGATCGACGCAAGGTCATTGGGAGCACTATGCGCCTTAACCGTTAGACTTAGGGGGTAGCTGGCTGTTACACATTCGTTTTCTTAATTGTCTTGTATTAGTAGTGTAGAATACATCTTGTATGGCTTCGCGACAAAACTGGGGCGACCTACTTTATAATAACAACACATCCGATTATAGTAGATGATACGCTGACGAACAAAAAAAAAAGCAGTAACTGTTGAAATTTCTTGAAGACTACACTTATATTTCCGATCTTTAACTTGTATAAAATGTGGTCTTTTTGTGATTGAACGATGAACAATATCTTTAAATATCAACAACACTTTTTTTTTAAACACCTTACAATTTATTTCTCCAAAATACATGCCTCGCGGATTTACCCGCGTAGTCCCTCCGGTCCGGACCCACCATATCCCTAGCAATACCCCTCGCGGTAGGGTGGGCCTTAACTATACCATCATAGAGATGTGATCTATTAGATAAATATAAAACTACTTGCACAAGTCCTGTTGCTGTTTTTCGAATGACATTTTATTAGTAATAAAATATAATCTTTCACGTCGGTAATAATACTGGGTTGAATAATGTTGTCCGGAATTACACCACATCTTCATATTGATAAATGATAAAAGATAGATTATACAACAATTAATTTAATTTATCAGCGTGTGAAATGGTATTAATAGCGACTACAAAGTTGTAGTTTAATTCTTCGCGATATATAATTTGCAACGTATATAGATTTGAGTGGAATTATTTCTGTTATCAACTAATAAGATAATAATTATATTTGGAGGTAGGGCCCAGTGGAATTTTCCATTACATCGAACAATTAATAGCGTCGTAAAAGATTACTCATTATGAAATTCTAATTTTAAGTCTAATGACAAGAAATATGAAGGTCTGCTGCGACGATACCACAATTCTGTAACAAGATCTAACACGCTAGTATTATTTATTAGTAACATTTCATTACTTTTCATTTATTGTGCTATTCCACAATGTGATGAAATTTTAAATGTAAATAGAAATGGCACAATAATGACACGCAGTGTGACTCTCTGGAGAATGATACACTTTATTTATTTTGAATTCATTTAGTTGGCTTTAACAACATCTGCGGCAAAAAGGAGCGCCCACAATATGTATTTGAATCTGTCATCTCACGGACTTTACTGCAATCGCACCTCAGAGGGCTCATTCGCACGGATCAGAAAGGTAGTTCGAATTCGAATTTATTCTCGAACAGTAGTCACATCTCAGCATGGACTTAATAAAGTCCATGCATCTCAGCCAATCAGATCACAGGATATATAAAGCTCCGCCATTTTTAAAAAAAAAAAAAACAAAAAAAAATATATCCACTGTATATAATTTTTTTATTTATGTTCACCGATTACTCCGCCATTTGTAGGCCGATTTTCAAAATTCTTTTTGTAATCGAAAATGAGTATTCCTGAGGTAGCCTCATAGTCAACAAGTCGTGATGTGATGATGGGATCCCAGGGAAAACAAAATCGAACCAAACCATTTTAATTTCTGAATTCTCTCACCCTTAGTGTTTCCTCTTAAGGATTTACCCGTGGCCAACAGTGGGGCGAATATGGGTTGACAAACATTATAAGAGTTTAGACAGGTACAGTTTTTTATCATACAAAAAAGAAGAGGTCATCAATTCGACTGTTTGCTTTTTAACCGACTTCAAAAAAGGAGGAGGTACTCAATTCGATGCGCATATTTTTTTGTGGACCGATTTTCAAAATTCTTTTTGTATTCGATAGAGTATATTCCTGGGGTGGTCCCAAGGTCACCAAAGTCAGGGTCTGATGATGGGATCTCATAAAAATCGAGGAAAACCCTTAAAATATTAGGTGTGTCCAACGTGTTTTGTGTGTATGTTACGCGATTACTCCACCAATTGTGGACCAATTTTCAAAATTCTTTTTGTATTCGATAGAGTATACTCCTGGGGTAGTCCCAATGTTACCAAAGTCAAGATCTAATGATGGGATCCTATAAAAATCGAGGGAACCCTTAAATTTTATAGGAACGCCGAACGTGTTTCATGTTTTTTTCTTCCGAAGTTATTCACGTATTTGCGTCTGGTAGTCATGAACCGAGCTGATGGTGGAAGGATCCTTAACTTTTGGACTAGATCTGAACTGACCTGACCTCGGACCTGAATTTAATACGAGCTCACCGAAGGTGAGTCGGTGCCAAATTTCAAGCCTTTCAAGAATATCATCGTTTCGCACCGACTTCAATATAGAAGTGTGATGTTGTCTGTACCTATTATTATATTATTTTTAACTTTCAGTGTTTTTGAAGTCTGTTTTTATTTTTATAAAAATTTTTTTTTTTATGTTTGTTACCTCATTAGTTATTTATTTACCGATTTGAAAAATTCTTTTTTTTGGTTGAGAGGTTATACTTTCCCATTGATCCCATTGTCACCAAAGTTAGGATCTGGTGATGGGATCCCAGGAAAATCGAGGGAAACCCAAAAATTTTATAGGCACGACTAACCTGTTTCATCTTTTTAATCGACTTCAAAAAAGGAGGAGGTTCTTAATTCGATGCGTATGTTTTTTTTTGTGTGTAACGCGATTACGCCGCCAATTGAGGACCGATTTTCAAAATTCTTTTTGTATTCGATAGAGTATACTCCAAGGGTGATCCTATGGTCACCAAAGTTAGGATCTGATGATGGGATCCTATGAAAATCGAGGAATACCCTTAAATTTAAAGGTGGTGTCCAACGTGTTTTGTGTGTATGTTACGCGATTATGATAGAGTATACTCTTGGAGTGGTTTCAAAGTCAGGATCTGATGATAGGATCCCATGAAAATCGAGGAAAACGCTAATTTAATACCAGCTAAATTAGGGTTTCTTTCACTAAAAAGATTTCATTCACTAAAAAGTTAAAAATAAAAAAAATTACAAAATATAAAAACTGACTTCAAAAACACTGAAAAGTTAAAAATAATATAAGAATAGGTACAGACAACATCACACGTCTATATTGAAGTCGGTGACAAATTTGAAGACTTTCTAGGAGATCATCGTTTGGATAGAAGTGTGATGTTGTCTGTACCTATTCTTATATTATTTTTAACTTATCAATGTTTTTGAAGTCGGTTTTTATTTTTTGTAAAATATTTTTTTATGAAGCTATTCAGGTATTTGCGTCCGGAAGTCATGACGCGAGCTGATGGTGGAAAGGACTTTTAGCGGTCAGATGTTAGTTTTTAAATAGATATTAGGGAATGTATTGACCTTCAGCTGTATTCTTTCAAATATGTAACTTCGGTGAGCTGGTATTGCTGGTAATTCAGAAAATTAAATATACATTAAATTAAAAAAGTTAACAGAAATAAAAACCGACTCCACAAACACAGAATAATATGAAAATACATTCAACATTACATTTTTTATTTTGAAGTCGGTGTCACATTTGAACTCATGATCATCGATCCTCTGCACCGAGTTCAAAATAAAAATGTAATGCTGTTTGTATTCTTATAGTATTTTTGACTCTTTTGTGTTATTTAAGTCGGTTGTTATTTTTAAATACAATAGGCACTTATTGACCCTCAGTATTATTCTTCCAAGTTACTTCAGTGTAGAAAATCCCGAAACACTAAAGATAATGATAACCAGACAAAAATATAATAATACATATTATTGTAGAATAACAACAAAGTCATTGCGTGGCTAGTGTTTTTGGATTTTCCTGATAGTTCAACATCAAATTATGACTCAGTATAGCAGTTAAAAATCTTGCAAATAAAAAAGCATTCAAATTTCTTTTCTATCTGATCGATAGAGTCGATCTCTACATACGCATATAGGTAGGTACGTATCCAATTTTTAAGAAAACGTCGGAGCGTAGTTGTAATTTGCTTTGACGTAGCTAAATTTTAGCAATAAATTATACAAAGTTAGACATTTTAAAAAAATTGAGAAGTTTGCATCATTTTCCTTATATACTTACATATAATAATAATCTTTGGGAAATACTGATACGTTTTTCAAAAACTGTGCAGTGTTCGAAAATCCAAAAATACGTTTCCTATAAACCAAGATTGTTCTCAGATTCAAAGAAATACTGACCGCTGATTTTTCAAAGAAATGAGGTAAGTAACACCGCTGAAAAAAGGCGTAAAACTAATAACACGTTTTCTAGCGAATGTTTGCAAACACAGTGTTCCATTTAGCGTGCGACCTAGTTCTATCAAATTACGCTCACAACTTGCTGATAAACGACGATCACAAAGTTCACAACGCATTCCCAATGCACTATAATAAATCGATCGTTATTACTCTCGGAACATTAACTTATAGCCAGACGATTGGTCGCCACTGCATAAAACAACGTGCATGAACGGCATCATCATAGAGGAAATACGTAACTCATTATCATATCTATCGCGATGCGGTAAAAACTGTGAGCCAAAGATCACGGGCTACCCAAGTGGTTTGGTTACCTATGGGAAAAATCACAAGGTGCACGTTCCGTGTGACGCGGAGCCCTATTCAAACCAATTTACGCGGCCGGCTCGTGAGAATATAAAAGGCGCGCGCCGCTACGCCCCTCACTCCACGCCGAGAGCTCACTCTGAGAACACGCGCATAGAGTAACTACTACGTAACAAACCCGAAAACCGATAATCATGGTTGTGAAACTAGAAACTGTCGCGTCCCTGTACGCTGACGCTTATCCCGTGCTGTCAAAGTCGAGGAAGGATATGGAGTGCATGAACATGGAGTGCTCGAGGAGGCAGAAGCTGCGCCGCGCTGCGTTGCCGGCTCTAGTCGAAGATGAATCAGAAGAAATCTTCGAGCCAGAGCAACGCTCGTACAAATTGCACACAGAGGGTCTGCGAAGACAGAAGTCTATCTCGCCTCAACGACGCGGGAAACTGTGCCGACAGCTGGTCTTGCCTTCCCTTTCGGAGGATGAGGAGCCTTGAATCCATCTTCAGTGACGACAGGAAAGAAGTGATAATGAAGTCGGCCGCTTCCTTCCGGCGCAGTTGACATCGTTTCAGAAGTGCAGCTTGCTACGTCACTGAACCGAGTGATTCGACAGTGCCCGAGATCTTAGTGATAACAAGGAAAGACGATATCAATCCCTATTGGTGATAATGATAAGTGATACCCACCAAACGCCATGAAGCCAGTTTTGCTAAAGATTAGAGACATTAAGTTTAAATGTTACCACACTACGATGTTTTCAATGAAATAAAATTTGTGTTAAATTAATGTTTGGTTTATTCATTTCCACTCTATGCTATGGTATGTACTACACTTTGCATACGAAACAGATACCTTTTTAGCTAACTTAAGTAGGTATATTATTTTTTCATAATTTTAAGAATTTTAAAACTAGAAGGGAGTTACATTATCCTTGACTTGGAACAGACCGGCGATGATTACATTACAAGTTTACACTTACACAATTCTAAACAAACAATGAGTCTAAACGTTTGTTATTATCATGGACAGTTTCATTGGGCGTCTAGACACGCAACGCTGGCCGCAAGGTCAGTGTAATTGGAAATTTTTCATTGATATCAGCTGAACACACTTGTTTGTATTGGGGAATTGGAAATAACCGTTCGTAATAGATTAGTAGTACAAGAAAGTTCTTTAGAATGGGTTATTGACATTAATTTGAAAACTCGTGAAACACTATAGATATTTTTTATTTGATATAGGTATTTTTCCTGAAATACTTTTCTAATGCAGATTCCACAAAGCAGCTAATAGGTACATAACATGTCAGATAGAATTTAAAGCAAGACTGAAATAATCACGCTTTATTTATAATCTATCAATCTAATTAATTTTCAATCTTAGAAATTTGATGACAAAATTTTTCCCACTAGGGCGGACAATAATTGTCATTTTCTGTTTTGGTCCCTCCTTACTAAAAGGGCAATGCTAATTTTTATTTGTTACTGTAGACTCTTTGATACATGAAACAGATAACGGTTTATCTTTAATTTTCAGGTAATAGTTATCTATTTTGATTCTTGGTAGAGATTAAGCCTACAATCTGTAAGCCCTTAAAAATTTGAGATGTGACCCTTAAGGACGTATGGCTAAATATAAGAATAAAAAAGATCCCGCAATTATTTAAATATACAATAGGCCAGTATGATAAACATCATAAAATACCTGTCTAAATTCTTCTCAGCTTGTTATATTAAAAAAACCGTCATTATAGAATACCAGAGCGGGTCTAAAATAGCATTTTTAGTACCAGGGGATAAAGTTTTTTTTCTTTACAATCCCCATGTTTAGGGGAAAGCAAAGGAAATAAATGTCTATGCAGTCTACCTATTTATTGGTAAATTGTTTTATTTCTTTAATCTTTTTTTTTGGTTTTTCTATTCGTTATTTATTATAACTATCACATTATTATCAATATTTTTTTGTTTTTTTAAGACTCAAATCAATCCACCAAGGACTAAGGAATAGGACTAGGTTAAGTGAAAGTAACTCATTTAAAATAGTTCGTCTGTTACGCTTTTTATTGTTTCATGAGAAAAGGAACATTTTATTTTTTAAAATGAAACTAAATGCGGCTATTATTTTGGTAGAATGCATGCATTGAGTTGCAATTCGCCTACAGAATAAATTTAAAAATTAGACATTGGCGTGAAATCTTTAGAATTTATTATAAATTGAATTGGTGACCGCAATTTATTTAGACGTATTGTATTGGATTATTTTAATTTATCGCAATCGTAGTACAAAGTAGAGTGTAAAACACGGCGCTAAAAACTCGTTAGAACTCGGTTTCTGTTTAAAACTACCTCGTATATAATGTGTCAGTCATTCAGCCCCTTGTATAACAATTTACTATTATTAGATGCAATAAATCTATGAACAAATTTTTGCCTGCTACAACATAGAGTTGATTCCATTTTTAACCGACTTCAAATAAGCAGGAGGTTATCAATTCGATGCGTATGATTTCTTGTGTGTTTGTTATGCGATTACGCCGCCAATTACGGACCGATTTTCAAAATTTCTTTTGTATTCGATAGAGTATACTCCAAGGGTGGTCCGATGGTCACCAAAGTTAGGATCTGATGATGGGATCCCATAAAAATCGAGGAAAACCTTGATATAAAAATTGATAAGAATAGATACAGACAACATCACACTTCTATATTGAAGTCGGTGCGAAACGATGATCTTCTAGCAAGTCTTAAAATTTGTCACCGACTTCAATATTATTTTTAACTTTTCAGTGTTTTTGAAGTCAGTTTTTATTTTTTGTAATTTTTTTTTCATAGTTGAATAACCAGTTGAGTTCCATAACCATATACTAAAATATCTATTAAGAAATTTTCAATATGATGAAAATAATCTTTTATATATTACGAGTACGAGTATTTATAAAAAGCTTTGGTGACTGATGGACTGAGGTGTCAATGTAGAAGTAGAACCTACTAGTGAAACTAGAAGCTTAGAAGCATTAAGTTCGGTACAGGGGTTTGTTTGTATTAAATTTCCTTCTTTCCCTACGGACTGAATTAATTTTATTTGGACCACTAAAAATACTTTAATTTTGATAGAAACCCATTTTATATTGTTAGGCGAAATCTTAATCGACAGCAAAAATTTGTGAAGACACTAAACTAAAATATAACAAAAACAAAAAATTCAATTTCGCCACCTACGTCATACTATTACCTATTCTGTGCCTTTGTTTCCGAGTTTTTCAGGTATCTTCATATGACCTGGATTCATGTTCTCAAGTGTATAATTGAATTCATTCATTTAGTAGGTACGTTCAAATGCGTTTTTATCAGTTCAGGACAAGCTACTGCCTTTTATAGTTCATGACTCTAATGACATTTGTAAACATAATTATAACAAACCAATCATTGACGAAGCTTCATTTAATAAATCAATGGGTTATTTATTTAAGCAAAGGAGAAGTTAATGTCAAAACAAAGAGCGTCCAACAGAACGTTCATAATTTATGTTCGAATATTCTACACTTTCTGTTTATTTATCGCTTTGCATTAATAATAATTACAGCATACCTACTCATTATGCACTGTTGCCGATAGTTGTGGCAAATATAATGAACAGGATAAAGAGCGTATGTCTTTGAACTCAGTATTACTTATTCACTTCGTTTGTGATAGAATAGTGTTTGGGATAGTACCTACCTATCGCATGACATCATGAATTTTAATATTAGGTTCTGGTATTAACTTCATACACAATAGTAAACACTAAATGCAATGGAAACAATATTTTCCTCCATATTGTTTTTTCTCATTAAGTTGATTATTATCAAGGTAATAATAGCAGCCGAATTATAATGGTTTTTTAAGCACTACACTCCATTTTTCACTACGATTGTGGGAAAATAAAATAATCCAATGCAAGAGGTACTAAATACATTCATAATAGCTTGCCTTTTTTCAATTTTTTCTGTAGTCGAGTCGCTTTTGTCTTTTCTTCTTTCTACCGAAAAGACAACCCGCTTTTTGATGAAACCGGAAAAAGTTCATTATTAATGACTATTTTACTTATGAATAAATACTTTTCGTTTTGTAGGCTCTTTGGTAACAGACAAAAATATAAAAAAAACTACTCTCTATGAGTTACTTTCAGTTAACCTAGTCTTAGTCCTTGGTGGAATGATTTAGAACTCTTAAAAAAATAAAAACAAAAAAAAAATAATCTGAAGAAATTTAACAAATTACTAATGACTACAGACTACTTGGACCTTCGTTTCCTTTGCCTTGTCCTATAAACAGCGAGAGAGAAGAAAACACTTTATCCTGTAGTGTAGGACTACAAATCCTACCTCAACCAGCTCCGATACGGTACAGGACGGACGGAGAAGAGAAAAATATATTAGTAACGTCACACACAACGCAACAACATTAATTAGTTTTCATTAGCATAGTAACAAATAAAAGTAAGATATTATGATATTATCATGGCACAACATAAATTTGGTTGATATTATTTAGTTGTATATTTTTGCTTGTTATCGTGTGACGTCTTGTGAACCACATCACACTTCTCGACTATCTCTCATGGAGACTGGCGCAGCACAGCGTAATAGCGCAGCGCAGCGCATCTGTGCGCATTAATCATGATAGCGATAAGTGTCCAACCAAACACCTGCCTTTGTAGATTAGCCAATAGCCACTGTATGTGCAAGTGATTGTTTAACGAAACTTTCCATAACGATGCATTTAGAGATTATTAAGTTCGAGTATTTCTTTTTTTGGAGTAGCTAAGTGTTCACCAATCTACATTATCACCGCACAGGCTCTCATAGAAATGAGATTTAATTTTTTGTAAATTTTAATAATATATCAATAAATCTAAGTTTATTTGCATCACTTTATGTTTCATATATTTAATATGTAAAAACAAGAGTATTATTTGTGCGTATTTCATCTA
The DNA here is from genome assembly GCA_963935595.1 of Schoenobius gigantellus. Classification (NCBI taxonomy): domain Eukaryota; kingdom Metazoa; phylum Arthropoda; class Insecta; order Lepidoptera; family Crambidae; genus Schoenobius; species Schoenobius gigantellus. The sequence continues at coordinate 52,464,683 of OZ012541.1, forward strand.
AATCTATTAAGCAGTTTCAACATCTTACGATTTCACTACAAAACGTTGTTTAAAGTCATGATTAGTTAGTCATGGACGTAGTAACTATTAAGTAATCTGTGGTCATGGCTTAAACATAATGCTGTCCCTATCTAGTAGACTAAAGTGTCCCCACTTTACTAACAAAAAAAGCACCTTAAAACATAATATTTCACATCGCTGAATCGAAAAATAGTTTTCACACACCCACAATATTTCTGAAAAATCTATCCAACTACACCCAACACCAGGGGATAGACGAAAAACAATATGCCCACTTTACATCCAACATTATTTTATTTTATTACTTTGTCGGCGTGATTAACATTTCCATGCCAAATTACAACTTTATGGTATCTACTGAGTGTCTCTGAGCTAAGCCGCGGATACAGAAGGACAGAAAAACGGACATGGCGAAACTATAAGGTTTCCTTGTTGACTTCGGAACCCTAACCCTTTAAGCATTGCTTAAAGGGTTAACCCTAACCCTTTAAGCATTGCTTAAAGGGTTAAGGTTCCGTAGACCATAAGTTCTGTAGACCATAAGTGTTTTATTGCGTACCTTATAAACAAACAATCTTATTACATTTACTGAATATACTAAATCAATTTTACTCATCGCTTTGACTTAGGTTGAAATGTTATGAATAACATTTCCGAAGTGACACTAATCCACTTACAGATGTATTTATCGCACCGGTACGTTGACCGTCTTGTTTACGAGATGATATAGGTTTATAGATTTACTAGCTTTCCGCTCGCGGCTTCGCCCGCGCTATTATTGTTTTCCCGTGGGAATTTTATATTTTCCTGTAAAATATTTTTTTAGCCTATTATATATAATAATTAATATTATATTCTATTATAGCCTATTATATCTAATAATTTTTTAGACTGTTATTTATATTTAGGAGCTGAAATAATAAATTTCATTGAAATTGGAGCAGATTTTAAATAATTTCAATAGAAACTTTCAACCCCTATTTTGCACCCCAAAGGTTTGAATTCCAATAAACCATGAAACACGTGTTCAATGAAATATTTTTAAAAGCATGAATCTCAAGTTTTATCAAAATCGTGGCTAATTTTAAAGATTTTCCATACAAACTTGCAACCCCTTAAATATTTTTAAAACCCTTCTTAGTGTGCGTCCGCATTTTGAATTAAACAACTGACCAAATTTCACGTTTCTACCATTAGCGGTTACGGCTATGGGTGCGTCTATAGATGGGAACTTCTCCTTTTATATATAGATGTTGCGAAAATATCGTGATACATATTATTTAAGGCATTACTTTCCCGGTTTCACACAATTTTGATTTGCTGTATCGCCACAAATATAAAACATACATACAGTTCTAAAATACATAAATAAGAATATACGATATTGTTGTACATTTTATCTAAACAGTCATAAAGCTTAGACACAAACATGATTAATAATATATCACTCGATAGAAAAAAATCCAAACACACTATTCAATATTTTAAAATAGCTGTGAATCAGAAAATACAATAATAAATAACTTTTACCAATAGACGTGCATATTAATTATCTAGAAAATTGCAATAATACATTTTACGGTCCCCGGTCATAGCGCGTAAGCGACATTAGAAGCTATGTAATTATCCACTTTATTACCTTGCAATAATACAGTTGCCGTGTACGAGTAGATTTCAACACAAGAAAAAAATTAAAACCGACTTAAAAATGCTGAAAAGTTGAAAATAATATAAGAATAGGTACAGACAACATCACACTTCTATATTGAAGTCGGTGCCAAACGATGATCTCATAGAAAGTTTTACAATTTGGCACCGACTTCAATATAGAAGTGTGATGTTGTCTATTCCTATTCTTATATTATTTTTAACTTTTCCGAGATTTTGAAGTCGGTTTTTATTTTTGTAAAATATGTTTTATTTCACCTTTTTAGTGAATGGAACCTTTTTAGTGATTTAGCTGGTTTTAAATTGGGGTGCAAGGTCAGGTCAGGTCAAGTCCAAAAATTAAGGATCCTTCCATCATCAGCTCAGTTCATGACTATACCAGACGCAAATACGTTTATAATTTCGAAACAAACATGAAACACGTTGGACGTACCTATAAAATTGAGGGTTTCCCCCGATTTTCACGAGACCCTGACTTTGGTGACCTTGGGACCCACCCCACTGGGACCCCAGAACTATACTCTATTGAATACAAAAAGAATTATGAAAGTCGGTCCACAATTGGCGGAGTGATCGCGTAACACACACAGAACGCGTTGAAAATACCTATAAAATATATGGGTTTCCCTGATTTTTATGGGATCCCATCATCAGATCCTGACTTTAGTGACCTTGGGACCCACCCCAGGAGTATACTCTATCGAATACAAAAAGAATTTTGAGAAAATCAGTTCACAACTGGCGGCATAATCGCGTAACATGCACACAAAAAAAGTACAACATACGGGTCGAATTTATAACTTCCTCCTTTTTTGAAGTCGGTTAAGAACAATCAGGTTTTAGATTGTAACTTTTGGATTGGTGGATGAAACTGTATGCATTTATCGTTATGTAGATATGAATGTGATCTTGTCTATGTAGAGAACATCTCAATCAGACAAGCTTAGCGAGTGTCATAAAATCGCAATTCTGCTTTTTTATACGATATTTTAACTAAATGTTCAGTCACAGAACCTACTAGTATGTACGATATAGCAATACCTAATATTGCTTATTAAACCATCCGACTATACTGCAGCATATATATATACCATTACCATGATGGTTCAGTGGCTATGAGGCGAAAGAAAAAAGCTAGCTGGAACTTACCTGAAGTGAAGCTCGATCTTGATCATTCCGTCTTCTTCGAAGAGATTTATTTATTTTACTATATAGTAGCCCCCGCTACGCTTCAGCTTACTTTAAATTCTGTACGGTTCTTAATCATGTTATCCTCAATTACATTCGTTTACATACACAAAATTCAAGGATTCACACTGATCTCCTTTCGTGGGAGTAAGTGTTTTGTGGTATTACCAAATCTGCTTTTACATTGTTTACCTTAACCTTAAAAGATATTCATTCAATGCCACCTGTCGCGTTTATTTCTAAAAACGCAAAAATTTATTGATCTAGCGCATACTTTTGTTTAGCTACCTACCTACTACTAGGTTTGCTGAAGGTAATATAGCAAGTATTTCGGTATCATTTGGGTATTTTTTAACTTTAAAATAAATGAAAGACATAAAATCGAGTAAAATAACTTTATACAGGGCAAGTCATACCCGCTGGAGGGCAAATGTTTCCTCAAAGCTGGTTAGTTATATTCTGCATTAGATCTCCAAAGAGAATAATTTTCAAAAGTTTGGAAATAAACAACCTGCAAGATATTAATATATTATTTTTAATGACACTAATCGATAGAGTCAGTCATCATAACGAACAAATCATTTTAATAACTCTGTAGAGTACCTAGGTTGAGTTATTGATATTGATTCGTGTTATTTGCTTCTAAGTTCTAGGGTATCTATCTATATATTATAAGCCTTTAAGCTATTATTTTTTAGCTATATTTTTTTTACGTACATAGACCATGACAAAAGCTCGGGTCTTGAAAGTTCAAAGGCTTTTGTGCAAATTTCTATGTATGTTAAATTGTACACTCTATAAACCTTGCAACAACTTTAATTTAAATGTTTTATCGTACATTTCCAGGGCTCGGCCAATGTCGGCGAGTTCAACATGAATATTCAGATGGTTCCATCCAAAACCCTATGTTTGAGCAAATTTTGAGCGAAACAATTGTTCGCTAGAAGAAATGCCTACGTTACTCAATACTTTTTGTTACCTGGTGACCTCTCACGGGCCATTGGACTCGTTGAACCACCCCCTTTGCCGGGACATCACAAAGGGCAAACAGCTGAGCTCTTTGTACGTGAATGATAAAAGGGCAGCTGCCTTGAGCGGCGAATCGTAATTTACTTTCACCACGTGTACGGTAACGGTTCCCACGAATTCGCGAATTTTAGTAAAAAAAATATAATTGTATGACGCGAATTCGCTTGCTCACTTATACAGTATACTTCTTTAATTATCGCGAGCAAGTAATGTAATCTGTAAAAAGTCTGTTAAGTACTAAAAAAACTTGTAGATTGAAAAAAATACAGTTCATATAAGGATAATAATATAGATATTTTTATATTTATATTTATTTAATTAAACAAACGTTACATGATCTTTGACGAATGTGTCATAAATTCGAGGGAGTTTTCCGTACATTCGATTCATCGCAAGAGTTAGGTGTACATATCGGGGGGGAAATAACCGTTACGTTAAATTGGGAAAATAGGTAATACTTGATACTTGCTATCAACTCATAATTCTTGATTAAGGTTGTAGTTCGGTGGTGTGCCTAAAATAATGTGTAACATCGCAGCTAATGCTATGCTCAAAAGCTTAGTACCTACACATTAACTGGAATAAGTATTCGTTTTGAGTGCGTAAATAAACAAAATATACAAAACAAGTTTAAAAATTATACGGACGGACAAATCCAGCAACTGGGTCGCGCAGAGTCTGGCAGAACAAGGCAGCAGATTGGGACGGACTGCGTGACTTCTATGCGTCCGCCTCATGGAACCGGCTTTGCTTCTCTACCAATGATCCTAATATCTGTGCGGATTCCATTGCGGAAACCATACTTTTTGGTATGGAACTTTTTATCCCCAACTCAATAATACCTGTTGGCGGTCGCAGTCGCCCGTGGTTTAATAAAAACTGTAGGGAGGCTGTGAACCGAAAAAAAAACCGCTTACTTGGCTTGGAATACAGCTAGGAAACGTCAGGATCGCAACATTGGAGACTTGAAGCGAAAGTTTAACGCCGCTTCCAGATCCAGCAAAAGGGTAATTGCTGATGCCAAGGCGCAACATGTTGCCAGAATTGGCGAGCGATTAGCAGGCTTTCCTTCTGGGAGCCGCGCCTTCTGGTCGCTTGCCAAGGCTGCGGAGGGCAACTTCTGCCAGTCTAGTCTCCCACCACTGCGTAAGTCCGATGATAGTTTGGCCCACAGTGCAAAGGAAAAGGCCGATCTCTTGGCGCATCTTTTTGCCTCAAACTCCACATTGGATGACGGAGGAGCCACTCCACCGAATATCAAGGGATGTGCAAGCTCTCTGCCTGAAATCCGTTTCACTCAACGTGCGGTAAGGCGTGAGGTCAGACTTCTAGACATCAATAAGTCAAGTGGGCCGGACGGTATCTCCGCAGTGGTGCTGAAAACGTGCGCCCCTGAGTTGACCCCAGTTCTTACGCGTCTCTGCCGTCTCTCCTACACATTACACAGTGTTCCATCTTCTTGGAAGGTAGCTCTTGTCCACCCAATCCCTAAGAAGGGTGACCGATCAGACCCGTCAAACTATAGGCCGATAGCGGTAACATCCTTGCTTTGCAAGGTTATGGAGCGAGTTATAAACCGCCATTTACTGCAATACCTAGAGGACCACCAGCTTATTAGCGACCGCCAGTACGGTTTCCGTCATGGTCGCTCGGCTGGTGATCTTCTGGTATATTTGACACACCGCTGGGCTGAAGCCTTGGAAAGGAACGGTGAGGCCCTCGCTGTCAGCCTCTATATCGCCAAGGCATTTGACAGGGTCTGGCACAGAGCACTTCTAGCGAAGTTACCATCCTATGGAATTCCCGGGGGACTCTGCAGATGGATCGCCAGCTTTCTGAATGGTCGGAGCATCAAAGTAGTTCTTGATGGTTCATGCTCCGAGACCAAAATGATTAATGCTGGGGTCCCACAAGGCTCGGTTCTCTCCCCAACGCTGTTCATTCTGCATATCAATGACATGTTGTCTATAGAGAACATGCATTGTTATGCAGATGACAGCACTAGTGATGCGAGGTATACCAGCCACCAGAATATCCCCCAGAGCGCCCTATCGGAGAGACGGTCAAAACTTGTGTCTGATGTTGAGGACTCTTTGGGGCGGGTTTCAGAATGGGGGAAAACGAACTTAGTACAGTTCAACCCCACAAAGACACAGGTTTGCGCATTCAGTGCCAAGAAAGACCGCTTTACATTGGCGCCTCAGTTCCAAGGAGTAACCCTTAAGATCTCCGATAGTGTTGGTATACTCGGTGTTGAGATCACGAGCAAAGTTCAATTCGGGAGTCATTTGGACAACAAGGCTAAGCTGGCCAGCAGAAAGCTCGGTGTCCTTAACAGAGCAAAGCGTTACTTCACGCCCTACCAACGCCTTGTGCTTTATAAGGCCCAAGTTCGTCCGCACGTGGGGTACTGCTCACATCTGTGGGCTGGAGCACCAACTTGATCCATTTGACTCTCTGCAAAGAAGCTCGAATAATCGGTGATGCTAATCTATCGAACTCATTGGAGTCGTTGGGGTCACGGAGGGATTTCGGCTCCCTCTGTGTGTTCTACCGTCTTTTTAACGGTGAGTGCTCCGAGGAACTATTTGACCTGGTACCGACGTCACCCTTTTTTCATCGTACCACTCGACACCGCAGTGGGGTACCGAGTACCGAGCACCCTTATCACCTGGAAGCGATATCGTCTAGTACGGTTCGCTTTCAGCGCACATTTTTACCACGAACGTGCCGGCTCTGGAACGAACTTCCCGCTGCTGTGTTTCCTGAGCGCTACAACATGTCCCTATTCAAGAGTAACATTAAGAGAGCATTATACTCAAGGTAAGCAGCGACCTAGCTATGTCCCTGATATTAGCGAAGTCCATGGGCGACGGATACCGCTTACCATTAGGTGGGCCGTCTGCTCGTCTGCTACTTTCAGCAATAAAAAAAAAATGTCTCTAGACAACAATTGGCTTCCAAGACATCATGTAACGCAATTCATCTTATATTCTACGTCTAATCTTAAAATTTGTCAATAATATTAATATTCAACACTTGGAAATACTCAAGTATATTGTTCTACCGTCATATCGTGTAGACATCTTTGCAAATATGTACCTAAGTATATAGTATATATGGAAAAACTTCCAGAAATGGATGTGTTTGAGGTAAGGTTCAAAAGAATGAGCCCATAAATACAGCGAGTAACAAACTTTATTATTATTATTATATATGGCGTCATTGAAAATTCAATTATTTTCTAATTCTTCATACATTTTTTCTTAACAGACCCAACTATTTGTATGGGGGAATTCAAAATTAATTTTACGATTTTGAATTTTCAATGACGTCATAACTTTTATATATCGATTCCCAACATGCTCCTAAAAGGGTTCATAGAGTTTTTATAACACACTGTATATATCATTTTTTTAACTCTTTGATAAAAAAATCAAGATAATATTTAATCATCAACATTTACTTTGTGCGCCGGCGGCGGCTCCTCCTCGTCTATGTCGATAAGTGAGTACTCGTAAATACTAATGTTAGAAACATTCAAATGTATCAATTTTAAAAAAACAATCAAAGGTGGACAATATTTGGTCAAATATTTTTTTTAAATTATAACTTTCTTTGAATTTTACCTCTAGCGACAGTAGTTCGGTTATGGTAAGCTTATAAGTAAACATATAGTATGCTCCTTTAAGGGTTCACAGGGTTTTCGCTACACACTGTATATCTTTGTAAATATATAACAAATTAATGTTGTCTTCCGTAATATAATTATTGTAAATATGTCCGTAAAAATTATACGCATACGCCTCCATTATTATATTAAATGTATTTATGAAATATAAAGACAGGTGTTTTTCACATACATATTTTATATTTAACATGTTTATGGTGTTTGTACATAGGTCACACTAAAAGTTTCCGGAATTGGCCACTTACTTAAACAATATTTAAAAAGTTATTACTACATTTAAAAATGGAACTCTTCAGCCGTAGAATAACAATTTGCTTCATAATTGCGTGATTACAATAAAAAAGGTTTAACTCTGAAAAAATTTCATTCCATGATTTGTTACGATTTTAAGTGAAATTTGTAATTTGACAAAGCAGAGCCTCGTTCAGCTTCAATCTGCTTTTGACGAAGAAGCACCATGCAAGACGACAATTTATAGCTGGTTTGCCAAATTCAAACGCGGTCGTGTCAATCTCCATGATGAAATTCGTGAAGGTCGCCCGTGCATCGCTGTGAACACCAAAACCTAGGAGATCCGGACATCTTTGAACATGGCATGGGTCAAATACAGTCAATCCTACACAAACATTTGGATGTGAGAAAGCTGTGTTCTCGATGGATTCCACACAATTTGACTAATGCTCAAAAAACAAACCGCATCACTATGTGGCATGCTTTGATTATATATGTATGTGGGATATGATCAAAAAATCAAAGGTGCCATGCTATGCTTGCCAGATACAACGAAGGGGCTTTAAATTTGGTGTGGGACATAGTAACAAGTGACGAAACATGGATGTATAGCTACGATCCCAAAACAAAGCAGCGATCGAATGTATGGGTCTTTTGAGATGAGCCGAAACCAACCAAAGTGGCGCGCGTGAAAAGTGCCTCGAAGCGGATGATTGCTTCTTTTTTAATAAAACCAGACAAGTGGCTACTATAGACAATGGTCTAACGTCTAATGCATAGACCAATCTTGACTTACATGAAGTAGTGAAATTAATGATCTCATGTTTTTGTGTAATGCGACATGCGATAGAATTTAAAGCGATGTAGGAAAAGATTCACTTTAAAAAAACATTAAAAAGAATGACCTATTAAGCTATTTTACGAATAGCTGTATCCATAATTTAATAAGTCCCGCAAAAACCATAAGTTTTTGCAGTAGAACCTGGATTAATGCCTGAGAAATGGTAATAACCATTGTTATGGATTGGGCATAGAAGTGTCAGTGCTGGCTGATGAGAGATGTTTTATTTTAAAAGAAAAGTTGTCATTTTCTATAGTTAGGAATAGAATTTAAAAATTTGTTTAGATTCCTTGTCAATACATTTCTAATGTACATATAATTTTTATTTTTCGTGAACAAGTCTTTTGAATATATTTTTGTGTTTATTGATCCTCCAAGTGTTTTATTTATCATTTTGAAGACAATAATTATCGTAGCACAACAATCGGGCCATTATCGAACCACCACATTATGGCGACCGTGAATGAAGTTGAAATACTAAAAGCCCGAAGAAAAATTCAAAGAAGACAATTCACGACATGCAAAGGAAAGATTCTTAATTTACTCGCTGAGCCCGCTCGAGACAAAGTTTCGGTTTCAGCAGAGTTTGAGCGAATCAAGTTGCGCCATGAAAGTCTTTGCTCAACTCAAAATGCCTTGCTAGACGTATGGCTTCAAGATGAAAATAGAGATGAGGAGGCTATACAGATAGATATGGACGCAGCGGATGAGTATGAATCTGATTTATTCATCATACAAGGTAAGGTGAACCAAATTATTACCACAGCGGCATCTAGCGACTCTCAACACAATATAAAAAAGACAGGAAGTAGTTGCGGTTGTTCGGTAGATAATAAGAATGTATTTCTAAAGCTGCCAAAAATAGAACTGCCAAAATTTGATGGCAAGATCGAAAACTGGCTAGGATTTTGGACACAGTTTAGAAAAATCGATGTTGATGAAAGTGTAGATAAAGATTATAAGATTCACTACCTTTTACAATGCATGGAGCCAGGTACAGCCGCTAGGGATGTAATCAGTACTTTTCCGCCCACGGGAGAAAATTATGATAAAGCTCTTGAGCAATTGAAGTTGCGATTTGGCAGGGAAGAGATGATTGTACAGTATTATGTTCGCGAGCTTTTAAAACTTGTACAGACAAGGGGCGTTACGCCAATTAGTATTCTGTATGATAAATTGATGACCAAAATTTTAGCTCTTGAGACGTTAGGTATGACACAGGAGAAGTATACCGCATTTTTGTTTCCGATGGTGGAGTCTTGTATACCAGAGGATACCTTAAGAGCCTGGAACAGGTCAAGAGCTAGCGGTAAAGAGGTCAATCTTGAAAATCTTTTAGAGTTTTTAAAGAAGGAGGTAGAATCTGAGGAACTCATAAATTTAGCGCATGGCTCAGATAGAGTTTCTTCTTCAGCGAATACCCCAACTACAGCGTGCTTAGCAGCGTCGTCAAGTAAGAAGGAGTCACATGACCATAGCACAAAACCGACGAAATATGACAATAAATGTCTGTGGTGTGACGTGAATACGCATAATAGTTCCGAATGCGCTAAGGCTGTAAATATGTCATTGGATCAGCGAGTAGAGTTTATCAAAAAGAAGAAGGCATGTTTAATTTGTTAATGCGTCGGACATAGAGCGGCTTCATGTAGAAAACATCCGAAGTGCGTAGTTTGTACCAGACGACATTATCCAATTATATGCAATGAGGTAACCAAAGAGGTAAAAACAGTTGCTAACTCTAAGGTAAATATTTCAAATTTTTGTAATAGCGAATGTTCTGTGCTTTTGCAAACTTTAAAAGTTAAGATTGTCAATGGAAGCAAATTTGCGACTGTCAGAGCACTTATTGACTCTGGGGCTCAGCGATCGTTTATTGCTAGCGATACTGTATGTAAATTAGGCCTAAAGTTGATAGGTACTCAGCAACTTGTACATAATTTATTTGGTGGTAATGTAACCAAGAAACAATATCATAATATGTTTTCTATTTCTGTAAGTAATATAAATTGTACATATGAGTGTAAATTAAATGTATTAGAGCAACATGCGATTTGTGGATATATACCTAGATTAAATAACAGTAGTATTAAGTCTAGATTGCAAAGCGAAGGTATTTTTCTATCTGATGATTGTAACGATGATATGGAAATTACCTTGTTAATTGGTTCTGATTTTATAGGGTCACTCCTCACTGGACGATGAGTACTAATCGAGGGCAACCTTCTGGCAACTGAGACCATCCAGGACCATCCAGGAGCCGAGTTTAGGTGTATATAGTTGTTCTGTAAATACGCTCAATTGTACATTTGATGTGGAAGACTTATGGAAATTGGAGACTATAGGAATCCGAGATGATGCTGAAGTTAAAGAACGTTGTGATAAGGACTCAGAGGTAATGCTTTTCTTTCATAATTCGGTAAAGCGTCATTTTGATGGCCGGTATAAAGTAAGACTACCATTTAAAGCAATTGTAGAGTTTTTACCCACTAATTACAATTTAGCTGTCAAGCGTTTACAATCGACGACAGCCAAGTTGGACAAAATGGGTATTGTGGAAGAATACGATACTGTATTTAAAGAGTGGGAAGCCGAGGGCATTATTGAAGAGGCCAATAATGATGATGCGGAATATGGACATTATTTGCCGCACCATGCCGTTGTCAAAGAGAATAACTTAACAACTAAAATTAGGCCGGTATTCGACGCTTCAGCCGCAGAAAAGGGTGAATTGTCTCTTAACGCATGTTTAGAAAAAGGCATAAATTTAATTGAACTAATACCTAAGTTATTGATACGATTCAGGATAGGTGCGATAGGTATTACTTCAGACATTAGGAAAGCTTTTCTGATGATTTCGGTGAGTCCTAGTGATCGATGCTATTTAAAATTTTTATGGTGGCATGATGTAAATAGTACGCAAAGGAGACTAAGAACATTTCGACATCGCAGAGTAGTTTTTGGTGTTACCACAAGCCCATTCCTACTGGCTGCTACGATATTGTATCACTTGGAGAAGTTCAAGGATTGCCCGACCGCCACAACGCTTATGAAATGTTTTTACGTAGATAATTGCGTAACAAGTGTAGATTCTGTCGATGATATGCGCAAATTCATGTCTGAAGCTAAAAACATAATGCTACAGGGTCAATTCGACTTGCGTTGCTGGGTAACAGGTCCTGAAATAACGGACCCAGAAGTTGTCACCGCACCAGTCTTAGGCTTAATTTGGGATCCAAGATGTGATACACTTCAGGTGAAAATACCTGCGATAAAAATGTTTGATGCCAAGATAACAAAGAGATTTTTGCTGTCTATTACACAGAGCATTTTTGACCCATTAGGTTTTATTTGTCCGATAACAATTGTACCTAAGTTAATTTTGCAGAAATGCTGGAGTCTGAAGATTAACTGGGATACGAAACTTCCAGAGCAATTGGAGCATAAGGTGAAAGATTGGATCGATCAGTTAAGTTTACTAAAATCTTATAGTATCTCTAGACGTCTCTGTAGAAGTAAACTAAGCAACAATATCAATTCGATGCATGTATTTTGTGACGCCAGCCAGAGTGCTTATGCCGCATGTGTATATTTGAGATCGGAGAGTAAAGAGGGCGTAAGTGTACAGTTGATAATGGCAAAAGCGAGGCTAGCTCCTACAAAAGCAGTAACTATTCCCAGGCTTGAGCTAATAGCGGCGGTGATGGGTATTAGGTTGACTGCGGAAGTGATGATGGCTTTAGAGATAGAATGTTCAAAGACATATTGGACAGATTCAAGCATTGTTTTAGCCTGGATACGGAGAAAAGTTGGACTTAATACATTTGTAAATAATAGAGTTAGGGAGATTGTTCAAAGAACTGATGTAAATAATTGGCGACATATATCAGGTATTCAAAATCCTGCAGATTTGCCATCACGCGGATGTGACCCGCAGAAGCTTTTAAACAGTAGATGGCAAGATGGTCCAGAATGGCTCACGAAACCAGAGGTAGAGTGGCCGTTATCTAATCCTACGCCAGATTATAAGGAGGTGGAGAAGGAAGTAAAGAAAAGTTGTTTGGTAGAGGTTGTTATAGAAAAGTTTTCGGAGCGGTTGTGTTATTTCGTCAAATATTCGATGATAGTGAGAACAATCGCTTGGAGTCTTTTACTTGCGCTACATATCGTGCTGTTCACCTGGAGCTATGCACGTCGCTGTCCACTGAAGATTTTCTTTTTGCTCTACGCAGATTTTTAGCAAGAAGAGGTGCAGTAAAAATTTTATACAGCGACAATGCAACCAATTTTCGAGGCACGAGTAATGTGTTGGCAGGTATTGATTGGGCTAAAATATCTGAAACTTCCCAAGTTAATAAAATTTCATGGCGCTTCATACCGCCGTCAGCGCCATGGTGGGGTGGGTTTTGGGAAAGAATGATAAGGACAATCAAGGAGATTCTACGTCGCATTCTTGGCAAGGCGTCAGTTCATGAAATGGAATTAACAACCATTCTTTATGAAGTCGAAGCTGTTATAAATTCTAGACCTTTGACGTATATCTCTGACAATACAGAAGGCTTAGTTCCCTTAACACCAGCAATGTTTTTAGGTGCTATCGGTGCAGAAACACAGCTGGTTGGTGTTTCAAATGCCACGGGATTAACCGCGAGATGGCGCTACATAAAGAAACTCACAGAAGATATAAGACAACGATTTAGAAGTGAGTATCTTTCTTTACTCGTTCATAGGAAATCTACCATAGATGCGAAGCTTGTAAAGGAAGGTGACGTGGTCTTAATTGGCAGTGATGATACGAAGCGTGTGGATTGGCCTCTTGCTGTTGTTCTTCAGATAATGCCAGGAGCAGACGGTCACAGCAGAGTTGCTCGATTACGCACAAGCACGGGTGAAAAGCTGAGGGCTTATCAACGTTTGTATCCTCTTGAGCTTAACAGTAGGGATGTTTCACTGGGTGTTGATGAACAACAAGTAGTTGTCTCGCGTAGTGGTCGTCCAGTGAGAGTACCCTCTAGGCTAGATCTGTAATTATTTTTTTTGCATTGCTGTTTTATTTATGTTATAATATTTAGCACTGCAAGGTGGGGTGGATGTTATGGATTGCGCATAGAAGTGTCAGTGCTGGCTGATGAGAGATGTTTTATTTTAAAAGAAAAGTTGTCATTTTCTATAGTTAGGAATAGAATTTAAAAAATTTGTTTAGATTCCTTGTCAATACATTTCTAATGTACATATAATTTTTATTTTTCGTGAACAAGTCTTTTGAATATATTTTTGTGTTTATTGATCTTCCAAGTTTTATTTATCATTTTGAAGACAATAATTATCGTAGCACAACAATCGGGCCATTATCGAACCACCACAACCATATAACTGCTGTAGCAGAGTTTTCTGAAAGGCTGATCAGCGATAAAATTAACTAACAAGCTGTTAAATCTAATGTCAACTGTCAATTGAGTTGTCGAAACCTAAATCAACTTATCACTGTGTCAGTTGACACAGCTGTTATATTTATTTGAAAATTATTAAAGAAACATCCATTTTGGGTTTCCAAAATACATATGCACGAAACAAAATATATGATTTCAGTAATGTGACCGTGCCTAAAAATATTTCTCACGACAAATCAAATTATTAAAGATTGGAAAATTTTGTCTAATCAACGTTTCAGAAACTAAAATTGATTTGACACTGCTGTTGAATTGACACGGATGTTAGTAGAACAATATTTTGATCAGCCTTTCAGAAACTGGGAGTAAGTCTGTTGATTCAAAGGAATTTTCAGTCTATATCAGAAAAACGATCGCCAAAAAATTTCACTTAGCTCACAACGCCATTGACTATCTGCATTTTAGCAAAATGCTTCGCAAAAAAGATTCATTATATTACGAGAATCTTGACCTTAAAAACTTGGCATTTGCTTGAGTGAATTAACGTCGCATAAAACAAACAGAGCTACGCATTCAGGTAATAAACAAAGAAAATATATTCTCTTTGGAGATCTAATAATAAGAGCTATACGTGCTTTAAGCCACGCCGTGCTTGGCCACGTGTGGTTTAATAATAGGAACAGGTTTTGTTATTGTACGTATTTCACCAAAGTGACCAAAATTGTGCGATTCCGTTGGCAAGCTTCAGTATACATTAAGTTCTCTCTATCTGATAATGAAGAGACTTAAAGCCGATCACTTAGATATGCAGTTTGTCAACAGATCTTTTGTGGTCACAATTAGACCTACAGCATTAAAGTTACCATTAACTATCCACAAACCAAACGTCCTAGTTACTTATTTCGGTACTGTTGACCACAGGGGCTACTTCAGCCGTCGACGCGTTTCACCGACAGCCGTTGTAGCGTCGGGTGCCAGCTGTCAATGCGTAAACGCTACCGTCGCTTGTTACCGTCGCCGTTATATTTACGAAACAGAGCCACGGTAAAACTGCGTAATGTTTCTTTAGGAAAACAAGGGAAGTTTTCTCGAGACCTATCTTTATAGCCGCCTATCCGATATACTTCCGATATACTTCCGATATACTTTTAAGCCGCCAGATGTGAAGAAGGTAGTCTACCAGACTGCCAAGACATAGATAACGTGATCTAACTGCATTGATTTACTACCAAACGTAGATAGAGCACTTCATACAAAAACGCGCTTGAAATCTGTCACCTAATCGACTATACATTTGTACGCTGTTAAATAGGTAGTTGAATATGCACACCCGAATCAAAATTACCGTAAAGAAAGTACCGTATTTAACAAATTCAACCTTATTCTTTATTATTACGGCAACTATTTGAAGTACAACCGTGTGTAGTTACATCATTTCATACCTAGCCACATTAAATTTGACGTTTTGGTAATTGCTACAAGACTTTACTTTATACTCTCAAACATAATGCTCAAAATTGCTTATCGCGTTGTCGCTCCAACGGATGGAAAAGAACTGCACGAAGCAGTTCTTCACCGGCCCACTTTTCGAACGTTCATGTGTTATCTACGTTTGGTAGTAAATCAATGTCTAACTGCTATACCTATTTAGGTGGGTAACCGTATCGACTCTGAAGAGCCCCCTGTGTAGTGGCGTGTGGACCCGGCGTTCGACTGTAAGCAACATTCGCTATGGTTAAATAGAACCCGGATGGGTGAAAAGTGTAAAACATACTGGCTTTTCCATAATTCGCACGTTAAACAGTGGGTCCTGCACCTGATCGTGCTCCGGTCGTGTGGGTGATTTTGTAATTCATGGGCAATCGGCCATCGTTTACATTTGATAATTCTGTTTGATTAAAACTGATTTTAATATGTTTAACATTCTGTAACGTATTCGTCTGAGTTATCTTGGTATATTTGTTGAATAGGTCAACCATTACTTATAACTTATGATCATAATTCTGCTTTTCTTCAGTAAGTCATCCAGTTTGATAACGATTGCCGATCAATCGATGAGTTACAAAATCACCACCGCGGGTGGTGATTGGTCAGACCGTCAGGTAGGCGAAGGACACTTACGTCACATTAGGATTCTTGTAAGAATTGTGGATCCTTACAAGAATCAGATCTTACTGGAATCACGTATACTATAGGCGACTGTAGCCACTTACCGTCAGGTGGGCAGCCTGCTTCTTTGCTAATTAAAAAAAATACTATCCGCTATACTCAAGTATTTATCATATGTTAAGATTGACTGTCGAGACAGTAAATGAAGTTTTTATATCAGCAGTTATCGTTTACTGATGTAGCTACGAGTATGTTGGCTTCCTGTGAAAAAGACAAAAGACACAATGGGCAGCGAGACAGCCGCAGTAACTGCCGACCAACAATGCTATGGGCGTGTTCATCTGTACACTTTAACGGATCATTACCACCTTAATATGATGCTTCATGCATTATGTGCAGATTTTTAAATATTTAATTTGGGATAAAGGACAGTTATACTATACCTGTTATCTTCTATGATTAATTCTACAAAGTGAATTCTATGATTAATTTTGGTCACCAACGATTCCCTCATTAAATGATTTTAACACTAATACCACTAATCCCGACTTGCCCCTTTTGTATGTTGCTACACATACATGCATTTTTGTTATTTTTTTCCCTCCATCTTAAATTGTCGGTATCTTCTTTCCGTTCATGTGCAGAATGTTTTCTTTTTCAGAAAAATATAATCTTACTTATGTAGGATCACACATGATAAAAAAGATGCCAATACCCATATTTTTGGATAAGGATGGCTGTGAATGAAGACAATAAGACGTAAGAAGCATTCTTATTTCACGTGCTTAGGAGTTTGCTAGTTAACTATTACTTCATTATTAAACGGTTTTATTAAGCTTGTCCTGTTTGTTTGGGTCAAATCTTGCAAGTTAAATTTGACCCACTTGCCAGTGTCCGATTGAGCTGAAATAACCCTTTAGACTTTAGTAAACACCTTTAGTTCCGATGACAATGCAATTATGTATAATTATTATTATGTTCACTTTCAATAAAACCGTTTAAGTAAAAAAAAATACTTATTTTTTTCAACCTTATTGTCGCGCCCTGACATTCACCTACGCATCTCATTAATTTACATCGAAGTGTCGCGTCGTTGGGCGGGAATACGAAATTAGGGCAGTGACCGTAAACTTCGCCTCTGTGACCGATCGACCGCGGAGGCGTGGGATGAGCAAAGGCTGCCCCAATGACATAAGCATGACGTTATTTTGTTTTAAGTGATATAAAATGACATTTCACCCTAGAGCTCCTTGTATAGTTCTTTGTAGTCCTGCCGATAGCACCTGAATACTGAAAGTTCTATCGCATCCGCTACGAGCTTATTATCTACTCATAATAGGCTAGATCACTATATTTTTTTTTTGCTTTAATAGAAGCTCATTCATATAATAAACAGAAAAAAATCGGTTTTCGAATAACTTTAAAAACAACCAAGATAATATAAGGTATTAAAGATTTTTCTCCATCTCTTTTTAGCAAAATGGTAATTTCCAAGGAGTTTATATGGCCGTACTCAACAATGGCGTCACCGGTTGATGTCGGATCTCTCTGTCTAATCGCCTTCAAATTAACAACTTAAAATGCTTGTATCTAATGTATTTCTAAGCCGATTTTAATTCTTATTTCACAGGACTGCATCTTTTTCCACAGTATTTAAATATTTAATGACGAGACGTAAAAATTAGAATTCAGTCATCAACCCAAATGTTTTGAAAAAAAAATAGAATTCTGTGTTTATGGTATATTTATTTAGAACTATATTAATACGGACCTATGTATTCCGTTGATTGCTTCCAATCTCATTTGCCCTATCTAAAAGTAGTGCAAATTTAAGGTTCTCTATTTTGTCTCATAACTTTTTTATCCATAATCTAACGTGTCATAATGTTTTCTGACATAATCATCATATGTCTGAATGATAAGCACCCCTAACTTAATTTCTCATAATATCACTTGCCCGAAAACCGAAATCTCTAAATATAATATGACCTAATTTTTTTTTGCTATAAGTAAATATCACAATCTAATATATATTTAAAATTTCTAAAAACCTTTTCTATAATAGTCATAAGTCCTAACGTAATATCTCATAATATAACGTGCCCTAAAATCGAAATACCACAAATATAAAGTTCTTTCATTATATGTATTACCAAATCCATGCATACGTTTAAAAACAGTCACTTGATGTAATGCAAGCAAGCATGCAGCATGCAAGCAAGCATGCAGCATGCAAGCAAGCAAGCAGCATGTAAGCAAGCATGTAGCATGCAGGCAAGCTTAAAGCATGCAAGCAAGCGGCATGCAGCATGCATGGCTTCTGTCACGGCTCCGGCGCTGCGGGGCTCCGGCGGTCCCACGCGACCTTATCGTCGCAGATGGTTTTCGCCCACCACCGCAGCTTCGGCTTGCTGGCCGGCTGAGCCGGCCAATCTCAGCCGCGGCGGCGGTCGTTAAAACCACATGCTCCTCAGCTGGCGGGCCGCCTCGCCTCTCCGCGCCTACGCGGGTTTAAATGGGGGTAGGGCAGACAAGACCACGTGGTGTCGGTTTTACAGCGATATATTTCTGTCGCTGAATTTGAAAACGTAACGGTTGTTAAGGTTCATAAGACAACATTTTAATTCAATTTGTTATTATTGATAGTAAGTCTAAGCTTTATGATATTGATAACATAACCAAGATAAATCAACTGTTATACATGTTTTAGGACTAACAAAATTATTATTAACCATCATTCGGACTAACAATATTATACAATATAACACTTAGGACATGTGCCTTTATAGCAAGTAAAATTAGGATATCTTATTATTATAGCACCCGATATTATGACACAAAAGCATTAGAACTAAAGATGATTAGTTAATATACAATTTCGTATACCCGTACATTATGGAAAGTGATGATTATAGCAAGCGTTTTCGGGATTATGATTTTCGGACGATCGATATTCGGAGAAGAAAGGGACTACCCAAATTTAATTTTATGATTTATATATCGTTTCTACTTACCTGCAACCTTACAGCTCGTACAGCACGTAAGTGCATATACACGGTGTTTCATAATAACCAATAAATAATCAATGCGTTATCTAAAACTAATTTTTAAAATGTGTTTACACGTAATGTCATTCAACTCAAATTTTCATGTACCTATATCATAGTATCATCATCATGTCTATGATTTACATGAATATTTTGGGTTGAATGACATTACGGGTAAACACAATTTAATAATTAGTTATAGATAACGCATTGATTATTTATTGGTTATTATGAAACATAAGGCAGGTTGGGCAATTTTTTTTAACCACGGAATCTTTGACGTTAGTACTCGTATATTTGAATTCTTAGGAGAAAACAATTGTTATACCGGAAACCGTGCTGTGAGATAAAAGCCTACACCTAGTAGTATTGGACTAGGTATACTTTTTGCACAACCATGCAAAACAGACGTAGCCATAACTTTATTGTTACCTATAAAATTTTACGATGGAATCCTAATAAGCCGCGATTAATAGACACATAGGTAATTATAGTCTGACCTATATGCGAAATTACTCCAGACAACATTTCAAACTTATCTAACAGGTAAAATACTATTGAGCTAAAAATAGTAGCTTAATAACGCCGCAATGTGAAACGCAGGTGGCGTTCACAAATGTCACGATAACAATAATTAGCTAAATTGCCGTGCAATAAATTCTATTCTGTTTCTGAAATGACTAGGCGTTTAGGGAATAATTATATAAAATTATTGGATTCAACAGAATTCCTTGCGATAGAATTTATTGGTCAAATGTCATTCATATAACAGACAAATATAATAAGTGTATAATGAGACAGCCCGACGACTAATCCAAGTAGTGTAACGCCTACCGCTTAATTTAAATACAGAATATTAGATGTTAAGTAAAGGTGACTATGAGCGTTAAAATTTTGTTATTATTGTTATTTTTAAGCTTTACTAGAAATCATGGAACAGAGCACTTGCACAAAATTACATTTCCGGCGCAGTAAGTTACAGGTTAGTCTATCCATCGATCGTCTGGTATCTCTAAGAACATAAATAAATAAATAAATCTTTCATTCGGTAACTTATCGTTGACTTCGTATAATATTTCAGTAAAAACCAGATTGAATGAAGAGGAAATATAAGCATGAGCCTGAACTAGGATTAACCTGTTTGTCAGTCAAACAAATTACAGCGATAACATACGGAGAATAAAAATTAACAAATAAAAGTATAATCTACATTAGGAACATATACCAGACACACACGCACACGCGCGCACACTCATACACACACAAACACAATACACGCTACAAATCAAACACTTTATGATATTAATAAATATAATAAAAGTGTAAAATTATTTCATAAAAATATAAATTTACAAACACCGATTAGGGAAACGTTTCATTAAACTTGCCAATATTTTTTTTATAGCAGGCCTAGCAAATGACTTCATTCCACATGTTGGTAGTGGAAGTGCAGACCAAATCCGAAAGCTAGTCACCCTTACCTTCCCGACCTAAAAGGTGATCCTTCACGGCTCTCTTAAAAGACCTGGGATTGTAAGAACCGGAATTGTAGTAAACACGTCATTTTAATACTGTAATGGTTATAGTTTATGGTAGGTCCTAACATCTACGTATTTGGCCGCACGCAGAATATTTCGCGCACTCTACATTTAGTTGCTTGAACATTTGAAATTCGTAAGTAGAGCGTTGCCAGACGTCCCGATTTTGGCGGGATGTCCCGATTTATAAATCAAAATTAAATGTCTCGCGCGGGATAAGCTCAGTCCCGCTTTTCGTGGATAACTGCCGTGCGTGCAGCGTGCTGAGAAAGCACGGCCGGGTGGCACAGACAAGTGTATTGTTATTAAAATACATTTTCTATGGCTATTTTTGCTATATATTGTTACATAAACTTTATTTAAAACTTAAATAAAAAGATAAATATTTAAAAACATCTGATTATATACTTTTACTTTTACTACGTCCCGCTTTCGACAAAAGGATCCCGCTTGTTTACCTCAGAAAATTTCAAAATCACGACTTGCCAAAATAAAATCTGGCAACGCTTTAAACCTCTTTTAAATACATTCAAGTGATGTGAAGTGAAATATTTGTCAACCTACATACGTCCATAATCTTCCGTAATGAGGGGCTGGAGACTTCCTGTCCATGTAGGCAAAAGATTAAGAAGGAAGAAAATATTTCTTTTTAAAATAAAACTTCACTGGAAACTCGTGGTCCCGATGACACATTTATTATCTTTAAAATTATTAAAGCAATTTATTTTATTCACTGTTCGCGTTCGGCTCTCTTGGCATAACAAGTCACTGAACTTTAAAGCCTGCGCAGTGTTTTCGTGGAAGTCTTTACGTAGTAGGTAGGTATACCGTACGAAAATACTGGCAGTCTCATTTCCATAGAAGGAAAACATATTTACGTACTTTAGGTACCCGACCTCGGCGACTTTAGTACTGATTATATTGACAATTCTTGGTAAACAGCCTCTTGGCTGAAATACCTAATATTAGACATTTCGGTCAAGAGACGGCTTATAAGCATCTGTGCCGGGAAAAGCAATCATTTTTGTAGCTTTTTAACCGATTTCAAAAAAGAAGGGGGTTGTATGTTCTACTGTATCTTTTTAACAATGTATCTATCAAAAACATTAGCATTTTTAAAGAAATTGTACAATCTATACTAATATTATAAAGCTGAAGAGTTTATTTGTTTGTTTGTTTGCTTGAACGCGCTTATCTCAGGAACTACTGATTCAAATTGAAAAATTATTTTTGTGTTGGATAGTCCATTTATCGAGGAAGGCTTTAGGCTATATAACATCACGCTACGACTAATAGGAGCTGAGCATCAATGACAAATGTTGCAAAAACGGGTAAAAAATATACGGCGAAACGTAGTTCGCTGGCACAGCTAGTTATAAGATAATGTAGCCTTCTAATGCCATGTTTCCACCTGTCTAAATGATTCATGGGTTAAAAATAACGCCTAGAAACAATGACCACATCCTCGGTGTTTGCTACTATTAGTATTATTTAACGGTTGTGGAACACATAAATGTGATGATGAATAAATCGAAAAAGAAAAAAATGTCGTATTGGGCGAAGATTTTTAAAGAAAATGCAAAGTCACATATTATTATAAGAAACAGGTACATGTGATGTCAAAATTATCAGTTTTATTAATGCATTACAACGTAAACCAACTTTGATTAAATCTTAGTTTTAACACACAGCAGTAATTCGATGAAATGTTATAATGTCAATGCTCAATTTTCTTTTGTACTTTATAATTAAATGGTTATGGACCTTTTTTTTTGAGGCGGGGAATCTCTTTACGATTCAACAAGGAGCTGAAAGCTGACAAGGCCGCCCCAAGGATATGCCATTGGACTCGGGTATAAACCCCATACCTGGCTAAACCACCCTCCAGAGCAACTTCTACCTCCGTAGAGACACACTTGGGATCGGCGTTAGCCATTCCCCGAGTGCTCCCCCTGGACCGAGACCTGACGCAAGCGCCAGGTCTTACCTCTACGGGGGGGGGGGGGGGGGGTCGACAAGTGCCATAATTCGACACCCCAGACGGGCAGGCCAGGGGTAGAAAAGTGTCTCCCGTCCAGTTGTCGGCCGACCGGGCCATTTCATCCCCAGGTTGCTTAGGGGAGTTGGTGGCGCGCGTCCAGGAACGCGCGCCTCCTCCTACCCAACCACCTGCGCTGGAGCGGTGCGGTGAGAGGGTCAACCTCTCGCGCCCGCTCCGCTGCCTCCTTCTGCGAGATCATGTCCTCGCAGAAGGAGGCGACAGCCTCCCACTCCGTCGCGCTGGTCAGCATCTCGCGTACGACGCTGGCCAGCGCGACGGGCGCACCGCTACCTCCTGCGGGAGTGGCCGCTCCCCCCGACTTCTCGCTGCCACCCGATGTCGGTGCACGGCCGCAAGGACGCGTGCCTCGACATCCCACGGAGGCGAGCCCGCTAGAACGCAGGCCGCCCCGTGAGAGACCGTGCGGTAGGTCCGCACGGCCCGGGTGGCAATGACCCTCTGCAGCAGGAGGGCCACCGTTCGGGGGGCGAGACGCTCCGCCCAAATCGGGGCTCCGTACAGCGCCATCGACTTTATCACCGTCTGATAAAGTCGGCTGCGCCCGGTCCCCCCCACGTTGGGGAAGACCAACGTGGAGGTATTTTTTTATACAACTAAGTTGGCAAACAAGCATCTATACTACATGTGGCTCCTGTGAAATTCGCAGCGAATCCGCAACCCTCACAAGAACCACAGTGTATGTTGCCAACTTGTGACATAAGATCTAAAGTCACGGTACCCGGTAATTTCACGGCCATATCTTACCCTTCAAACCGGAACACAACAATGCAAGCACTGCTGCTTTACGGCAGAAATAGGCAAGACGGATGTGCCCAAGCAGACGACCCTGGTACAGAGTCTCCCTCCGGTAAAATCTCTTTCAAGATTACATTTTTATGTGAAGCCAAATTTACAGGAGCGACTGGGCATCAGTACAGTTATTTATCTAATTTACTTTAAAAAAGTGTTTGTTTTCTAACATGGTTTCAATATGTCAATATTTTTTGCAAAAAATTAAACCAACTTCGAACATTTTTATATTGAAATAATATATATTGAATAAGAACTTTATATATTTTATTATGACTTTTCAGGTGATCATTGGTTGTTTTGAAAATATAAAAATGTGAAGTTGTCTGTACATTACTTACATTAGGTACTTATGACTTTTTGAAGGAGGTTTTTTTGTAAAATAATTTTATTGAAAGAATTATTCCCGAACTCCTAACAACCTAACTGTTCAAGAGTTTTTCTTTTTTTCACTATTATAATAATAAGTTTTAATAATAATAACTTTCCACTATCAGCTTACCTGAATCGCTTGAAAGAATAGAACTACGCATCAATAAGTTCCCATTGTATTAAAAGAACTATCCCCGAACTTCTTACCTACCAGACACCTTCCATCATCAGCTCAGTATCATAATATGATGACTACCAGATCCGAGTGCCTGAATGTCTTCAATTAAAACATGAAACACGTTGGACGTGCCTATGAAATTTAAGGGTTTCCCTCGATTTTCTTGTGATCCCGTCATCAGATCATGACATGGTTACTCTGGATCACCTCGGAAGGATACTCCTTCGATTACAAAACTAATTTTAAAAATCGGCCCACTGCTGACTATTTATTTTACAGACACAGAAAAAAAAATACAGAAATTCATTTGATATTTTAAGGTATGAGATAATATTATCATATCAATGCGTTCTATTTTTAATCCACTTCAAAAAAAGGAGGCTGTTATTTACGTTCGACTGCATCTATTTTTAGTGGATTAAAAATAGAACGCATTGATATGATAATATTAGGTCCTTACATATGAAATTGGCGTTTTGCCGTACTGGCCACTTTGATCTCAAATATCTCCTCTATGGTTAGGAATTCCAAATTCGAATTTATACAGCTATTTACTCATGTATTTGTGTTTCGAAAATTATAATTCACTTGTTTTTTCCTCCTCCTTTGAATCTTAAAGGACTCCAGCGTGCGAGCTCTTTTAATGCTCTCAGGGAGAGAGTTCCATAACCGGACGGTATATGCTGGAAATGAGTATGGAAGGAAATCAGTGCTGTGGGGTGGGATATCAAGAGTTAAATTAAAGTTTGACCGTAAAGTACGACTTGAAGAAGAGGACCGGAAAGAGAACTGAGACTTAAGATATGATGGAGAGGTCGGAAGAAACAAAACATTGTAAAGTGGGGATAAAACATGTAAGTCTCTGCGCTGGCGAATTGGCAGATTTTAGTTGAGAGCGATAGTAAGAAATATGGTCAAATTAACGTAGATTAAAAATAAACCTAATTGCCACATTTTGAACACGCTCCAACAACACGAACACAATATATTTTTAAATTTGATTTAATTTCATTCATATAAAGATGTAATTAATTAAAAACAATCAATCATTTCTCTGCGTAATTATACCTTAATCCTAGTAGAGATCTTTATGATCGATGATATACGAGCAGGTTTATTTTACATAATATTATTTCAACGTCTGATGTAAGTATAGATATTACTATAACCTACTCGTACACGAGTATGAGTCAGACATGCGCGTAGCTAGAATTACCAAGCGAGGATGGCCTAAATTCTAATTAGGTAACGCGCTATACTTACATTGATCCTACCAGCGCTTACCAGTGTTTTACGCATTCTATAGTACATTGTTACCCTAGGGGTGAAAATAACCCGAGGTAAACGCTATGTTTTTCATTACGAACCAACAACTTCTGCTTTAGTCTCTTCTCTTATGAAATCATGCGTTAAATCCATATCTGAATCAGACGAACTCATTGTGCTAAAATAGAATTCTCTGCTATACGGAATTATAAACAAAACACTACAACTCGAAAAAACAAACGAAAATCGCATTGCCGCTTTCCCGCTTATTTTGTTTTTTCTTCTGTGGCCGGCCAACTATTCAGCCATTATTTTCCATTATCATCATTGAAAAAATGGTTAATATCTGCCCAAATCTGTTATTTTAAAGTACTAGTTGAAAGTAAATGATAATAAAGACATTTAAAAAAGCAATTATTTAATTAATACTTACCTAACTTTGTTATTTAAAATTTACATCACGCTGTAATTGAGTGGCTGTATAGAAATTGGAACATGGTACAATAGAAATGTGAAAATAGAACTAGTTTTTTTTTATAATTTGACAGCTGTCAGTTGAAACGATTCTCCCTAGGACTGAGAAGTATTACTTTCAACCCGCTTAAATCCATATCTGAAGCAGAGGAACTCATTGTGCTAAAATAGAAATCTCTGCTATACGGAATTGCAAACAAAACACTACAACTCGAAAAAACAAACGAAAACCGGATTGCCGCTTTCCCGCCTATTTTGTTTATTCTTCTGTGGCCGGCCAACTATTCAGCCATTATTTTTCATTATCATCATTGAAAAAATGGTTAATATCTACGCAAATCTGTTATTTTAAAGTACTAGTTGAAAGTAAATGATAATAAAGTCATTTAAAAAAGCATATTATTTAATTTCCTTCCAACTATGCTTTAATTTCATCATAATCACACTGAAAACTGAGCACAAAGCAAATCTTTAGTGCTCTAGAGCAATAAAAATGTATGTAATTTCATTATTGCGCAGTTTTTTTATCGCACAAAGAAGTTACCAATCTCAATGGAATAGTTATCTATTCAGCCAGCGGATATCGATACTTTCTTAGTTTATATACGTATAATTCGTTTCTATCCTACTTGTTCCAAATTTAAAAAATGATTGCTGCCAACTCTGATTTAAAAATGTAAATTAGCGGGAACTTTAATAATTTTGCGTGACAATATTATTGGAATCGTTAAAGTGTGATACTGTCTTATTTTGAGTGCTTCGTATTAAGAATTAAAATGGAATCATCTAGCGACTCATTAACTCCGGAAAACATTTTAAATGAAGCCGACAGTGTTATAGAAAACCATTTACCCTTAAAATCACGAACTACAATACGTAAAATCTTAAACTTCTATTTTCATTTTTTGACGTGAGTTTTTTTTATCTACTATTCCTATAGGTAATAGTTGAAAGAAAAGCAGATTATGCACCTCGCCTTAAGTAAAATCTAGTATCCATATTTTGGAATTTTCAGGTCCGACTTTATAGTACCAGTGCCACCTAAGGCAAAATCGTAAATTTTCATACATAAAAATATATGATTTGAAAGGTAATGTTTACGTTTGTGAATCTTGCGAAGTGATAATTAAATCTATGCAGTAATCAGCCATATTGCAATGCAATATAATCAACCTTCGTGAAATAGTAGATTCCGAGTACAGGGGGGTTATTGTGTCTAAGAAAAAAATTATCGCGATCGATTACAATTTAACAGTCGCAGCCCATCCATTACTCCATTTTAAAAAGAAGTCGGTACAGAGTCTTATGTTCACGGCGCAATGGCTGTCAAATTATAAGCGGTCGTGATAGATTTTTTCTTAGACAATAACCCACCTGGTCCGGTCTAATATTGTAGGCCTACCAAATTTCTCTATTTGAAAATAAATGTTCCTTTTTCATTAAACACGCGATCTGAAGTTTCATACAAAAATTCAAGACTTACACGTAGGTACTAGGCAAAATTGTATTGAGCAAAGGATTTTTTTTTGTAATACCTACTAGAGTTGGTCCGATACTGAAAGCTGTTCAGTTTGATATGAACAATCTCTTTAAATATCAACACTACTATTTGGCTTAATCTGCATTCTAATAATGTACTAGTAGGTAGGTACGTCTGAAATTATAAATATCTCACCTAGTTTAGGATGTAAACACGATACACGCGTATTACGTAATTTGACAGCTAGGTCATCTTGATGACAGCATGCCCGGCGTCCTCGACACTACCATATTGACCGATGTTGCCGGCCCATTCGACAGCAGGGCGTTTTACCGAGGTCGTAGCTAAAACAACCATATTACATACTGTTATCTAATATATAAATATCTCGTGTCACAGTGTTTAATGTCACAGTGTAATTGAACTCCTCCTAAACGGCTTGACCGATTTTTATGAAATTTTTGTGTGTATTTGGTAGGTCTGAGAATAGGTCGTAGGCTATTTTTATACCCCTAGGTGATTAGGGTGGCCCTCTTCATATATAAATCTCATAATAAATTCATCTCTTCATAATAAAGTAAAAGGTCGTTTGCGGGCACAGCTAGTAATCGTATATAATAAGTTTTAATGATTTTATAAAATATTGTAATGTTGAGCATAATATACACGGTTATTTTTTTATCACCCTGAAAAATTTAAGGGACGCTTCACGACATGTTTGTTGCCGACGTGAATCCCTTTATTATGCGATTACCTTTTTATATGTTATTTTTCTAAGTTTTGAGTTTGAATTTATTATTGTCTTTGGTCTAAATTGAAATTTGCTTGTCATGTCTGCTACGTTGTCATATAAATAAAACGTGTAAAAAATACAAACATCTTTTTATACTCGCAACGTCCACAAATTTAGTGTCAGAAGTATTGGTAAAGTGAGTAAGCACCTACGCAAAAACTGTAAGTACCCAATTTATTAATAAATAAAATGTTCACTCGTTCAATGGCTAAGGTCAACTCGGAGCGAAGGGTTACCAGCAACGCTGACTCTACCACCTCGTCTACGCGAGCAGCGCAAAAACTAGCACTGGAGGCGGAGCACGCCAGAAGGCTCGCTGAAATTGAGCGCTCTTTGGCTGAACAAGCTGCCGCGCGCGACGCAAAAATCGCCGCCGCGGAACGCGCAGCCTCTGAAAAAGAGCTCGAAGCTCAAATCGCTGCCCTTTCTAGTCGTGACTCCCATTCTAGCCGTCGCTCTACAGTAGATAGGTGGCTAGACGCCGCCATAGTTAGCCCGCCGCACAATCAACAGAACCCCACCGAAGCTAACCCTACCTTAAGCCAAGAATGTTCTAACTTACCTCTTTCGCAGGTTGGTGAGGCGACGTCATACTCAGCGGCACCGGAGGTCCGCATGACGTCCTCTGAAGTTTCTTCTCCCTTTGTATCCGACTTGTCGAAGCTTAACCCTGTTCAGGCTGACATAAGCTCATTAGGTCAATCTTCTGAGCTACCTTCGATGCAGCCCCTTTTAACGCCAGCGCCCCTTTCAAAACCGAAGCACCATGGCCTTCCTTATGCTGCATCGACCCTCAACCTGGCTGCCTCGCACGCACGAACTCCGTGCCCTCTACAAGCGCATACCTACCCGGAGTTTGAAGACCACCAGCCACCACTTCGATTCCTATCAGAGGAACGCCATGGTACTACAGATTCTTTGCCCACTGTAATAAACGTGCCTAAATCAGTTTATTTTTCCCGCAGTTTCGCCCAAGAGCCCGTACCTGTGAGACCGGAGGTCGCTTATAGTCAACGCCCTATAGCTGCGATGTTCACGCAGCCGGCATCGTCCACCGCGCACCTGCCCTACCTCAGCGGCGCTACTGGCACACCTGCACCCCCGAGGACGGAGGGCATCTATAGCCCGCACCATATAGCTGTCTCGCAGCCGGTGCAGTCGGCGACGGCCCCACCTCAACTTTCACACTCATTAGGCACTCACGACACTCATAATTATAACAAAGATAATAAACATATATCAAAAACAGACACACTACTTCTTGCGGAGGCCGTCGCCCAAGTCGCTGCGACCGCAGCCACTAAAGCAGTAAGAAGTCCTAAGGTCAGTTCATTACCGTTTTTTGATGGTCGCCCTACAGATTTTCTCATTTTCAAGAGGATTTACGACGAGACCAGCAAGTCGTTCTCGCCCTCAGAAAATCTGGCGCGCCTGAATTCCGCCCTAGGCGGCGCCGCCCGTGATGCGGTTGCTGTCCTTCTGGCCGCCGCGCGGGACCCCATGGAGGTCATTTATAATTTAGAAATAGGATTTGCTCGACCAGAACAAATCATTTTAGCAGAGCTGGCTACACTGCGAGCGCTACCGAAGCTCTCCAGCCACGAGAGCGCTAAGGAGCTAAATTCTTTCGCGCTGAAGGTTTCCAAATGCCTGCAAATAGTAAGACTACTAAATCGTTTAGAATATTTAGCCTCACCTGAGCTCTGTAACGAGATCTTACTTAAGATGACACCGCTACTTAGAACATTTTGGGGCCACTTTGCAGAGCAACCAAACCAACGCGGTAAGTATAAATTAGAAATTAGCCGATTTTCTTATGCGTGAGGCAAACCAGCGCATAAAGCATGGCGTGTTCGTCGAGCAACCTAAGCTAGCACCTAAGGTATCATGCCATGCTACTGTGTCTCGTCCAGCCGATCGAGACAACACCGTTTTACGTCATACACGCATCCAAGGTAAGGACTCTAAAGACGTTAGCCCTCAATGTCTATTTTGCTCAAAGGGACACTATGTAAGAGAATGCAAGAACTTTCAGGCACCCTCCACAGAAAAAAGGCAGGAGTGGATTTATGAAAATAAAGTCTGCCATAGGTGTCTAGAAAAAGGTTCTCACCAATATAAGAGGTGCAGGAAATTCTCTTGCAAAGAGAATCCTTGTAAATATCCGCACTCACATCACACTCTCTTACATAGAGTTCCCCTAGTAGTAGATGTAGCTCACGTCGGCGAGGAAGAGGTACCTACTCCCTCGATGTCATCGCACACCGATACCTCAGTCGTAGTCGCCCACAACTGGTCCACTGGTGCGAGAAGACCGCTGCTGAAAGTGGTACCGGTGACTCTGACTGGGCCTAAAGGTAACTTTAATACTTACGCGTTAATAGATGATGGGTCCACAGCCACACTCTTAGACTCCTCCGTTGCAGAAATGCTCGGGGTAGAGGGTCGCAAGAGCAAAATAAAAGTGATTGGAGTAGGCGGCATGACAACGGAAGTCGAGGTTAGTTTCGTGGACGTGAAGATCAAAGGCCGGCATACGTCAGACTCGTACCATCTCAAAGGCGTCAGGGCGATTCCTCACCTCGGACTACAGAGCCAGTCCATCATACAGCATGAGGTTATGCGACTTACTTACCTGTCAGACATATGTGACGTGGTCTGCTACGAAGATGCGCGACCTACTCTCCTCATAGGAATAGACAACTGGGAGCTCACAATACCCCACATTATTCGGCGAGGGGCGCGCACCCAACCGATTGCGGCCCTGACGTCACTTGGCTGGGTCTTGTACGGTTCCCTTAAAGGTAAGTCTTCGCCCACAGCCTTTGTAAACCACTGTGCCGTCGAAGAACCTGACGTAGACTCCTGCGATAGATATTTGAATGCTCAACTCCGTGAGTATTTTCGGATAGACTCAATTGGTATCATAAAAAAACCTTACTACTCCCCCATGGATGAGCTAGCGATCCATACCCTAGAAAATACCACTCGCAGGCTTCCCTCACGTAGGTTCGAGACCGGTCTGATATGGAAGCCAAACCTAAGTGGCATACCTGATAGCTACGGATTAGCTCACTCGCGGTTTCTCAGTCTCGAACGGAAGATGAGCAGAGACCATACCTACGCCGATGCTTATCGGCAGAACATTAACGCGATGATTCAAAATGGTTACGCGGAAGTTTGCAATGACAAACCGGTAGGCACCGGCGTGGTTTGGTATCTGCCTCACTTCGGTGTAGTGCACCCGCAAAAAAAGAAGCTTCGGGTTGTACACGATGCTGCAGCCAGGTCCTCTGGAGTGAGCCTTAATTCGTTGCTACTCCCGGGGCCGGATCTCCTTCAACCACTAGTGGCAATTTTGATGAGGTTCCGAGAAGGACGCGTTGCCTTAAACGGGGACATCCGAGAGATGTTCCCCCAAACAAAAATTCGCCCGGAGGATCGTGACGCCCAACGATTTCTTTGGCGCGACAATCCTTCTGTGCCCATCCAGGAGTTTCGGATGAGCTCCATGATATTTGGTGCTACCTCTAGCCCCTTCACGGCAATTTATTTAAAAAACCGCAACGCGGAGGAGCATCGAGCATTGTTTCCGAAGGCAGCTGATGCCATAATCAACGACCATTATATGGACGACTATCTCGGGAGCCTTGACTCCACAGAGGAGGCGGCTCGCTTAGCGGCCGACATCGTACACGTTCACGCGCAAGCTTCCCTGGAGATGCGATCGTGGGTGTCGAACTACAAAGAAGCCCTCGCCAGCCTTCCGTCAGACCTATGCGCTTCTAGCACCTCCCCCACGGTCGT
The DNA here is from genome assembly GCA_963935595.1 of Schoenobius gigantellus. Taxonomy (NCBI): domain Eukaryota; kingdom Metazoa; phylum Arthropoda; class Insecta; order Lepidoptera; family Crambidae; genus Schoenobius; species Schoenobius gigantellus. The sequence goes on from OZ012541.1 coordinate 52,496,657, forward strand.
TCGTATTTTGGGCGCAATCTGGGATGTCAACACTGATACACTTCGATTCGCACGCGACAATTTATTGGAGTTTCCTACGAAATTAACAAAGCGTTCAGTGTTGGCACACCTTATGCGTGTTTATGATCCTCTTGGCCTTTTAACCCCTGTCATAGTTAAAGGGCGGGTCATTTTCCAGCGCACTTGGAAGCTGGGAATCGACTGGGATGACGAGCTCCCAACCCGTTTCGTTTCAGAGTGGGAAAACTGGTATCGGGATTTGTCAGATTTGCTTGGTAGCAGTATCCCGCGACACTATCTTTGCTCAAAACTCGCTCTCCACGCTCAGCTTCACGTCTTCGCCGACGCAAGCGAGTTGTTCTATGCCTGTGTCGCCTACTGGCGCTTTGAGTGCGAAGGCGGAGAGGTGATGCTGAGCCTCATTGGAGGAAAAGCCCGCCTCGCTCCCCTCAAACCTCTATCGATTCCTCGCCTCGAATTGCAAGCCGCCTTAATTGCGGCCCGTTTCACGAGCTATATCTTAGAGGCCCATGTCCGAAAACCGGAAAAGGTATTCTTCTGGTCCGACAGCCTGACGGTTTTAAAATGGCTACGGAGTGACGCTCGCTCCTATAAAACTTTCGTAGCGCACCGATTAGGAGAAATCTCGGAGACTACTAACGTCGCGGATTGGAGATATGTGCCCTCTGCACTGAACGTCGCCGACGACGCAACGCGCGTGTCTCACAAGCTCGAGAGCTCTTCTCGATGGTTCTCGGGACCGCCTTTTCTTAAACTTCCTCTTACTGACTGGCCCCAGGAACCATCGACAGCTCCGACCCCTGTTCCAGAGGAGATGAAGAGCACCTGCTCTGCCTCTCACCTGGAATCGATCGCGTGCACGAGCCTGCAACCGCCAGGGCTACCGACTCCGATAGTCGCAGACGCGCACCGATTTAGTGAGTGGCTACGCCTTCTGCGCGCCACAGCGCGTACCGTACAATGCGCTAAATTTTTTAAACAGTTGAGCCATAGAGGAGACTTACCCCTAAGCCGAAGTTCCCAAACCGCATTAGACCTATCGGCTCTCGCTCCGCTTGCACCCGAAGATCTGGAAAAAGCCGAACACCTCCTGCTTCTCCGCTCCCAGCTTAACTCATTTCAGAAGGAATACGCTCACGTTTCGCGTGCAGAGCCCCTACCCAAGGGAAGTCGCTTGAAACGTCTATCTGTGATGCTGAGCCAAGACGGTCTTCTTTGCCTTTCTGGAAGAATCATGGCCGCTGAAGTTCAAAGCGTGTCTAATCGACCACCCATATTAGACGGAAGAGAGAGAAACGTCCAGCTCCTAATAGCGTACCACCACAGACGAGCAGCGCACGGCTTTAATGAACTAGTTGTGAACGAGCTGAAGCAAAAGTACTACATCATCGGACTCAGACCAGCTGTAAGAGGAGTGGCTAGCAAATGTCTAACGTGCAGGTTCTCTAAAGGCAAACCACAAATTCCGCCTGTGGCCGACCTCCCCGCTGAAAGACTAGCCTTCAACTGCAGACCGTTCTCGTGTACCGGTCTGGATTACTTTGGACCCCTCACCATCACCGTAGCACGCCACACTGAAAAGCGATACGTAGCTCTGTTTACCTGCCTCACAGTACGTGCAGTCCACCTAGAGCTGGTGAACGATCTGTCTGCGGACTGCGCCATAATGGCGCTACGGCGATTTATCGCTAAAAGAGGAGTCCCGAATACGATCTGGAGCGATAACGGAACAGCATTCGTAGGCGCCAATCGTCTCCTGATGGCCGAGCTGGCCGACTTCACTGCAGAGCGCAAGATCCTCTGGAAGTTTATCACCCCCGCATCACCGTTCATGGGCGGAGCGTGGGAGCGTCTAGTCCGAACAATAAAGACTGCTCTCTCGGCCACTCTCCATCAGCGCGCGCCCAAAGAAGAGGTCCTCATAACGTTGCTAGCGGAAGCTGAGGGTCTCGTAAATTCACGTCCGTTGACTCACGTCGTCGTTGAGCCGGGAACGTCAGAGGCTATAACGCCATTTCATTTCATACTAGGAACCCCCTCTCCGTATTCTCGAGCCGCAGACGTAACCGACGATGACTTGATTCGACGGACTCGTTGGAAAAAGGGACTTCGGCTTGCAGATCATTTCTGGTCGCGCTGGGTCAAGGAGTATCTGCCTACTCTCGTCCCTAGGATGAACGTCGACCCAGCACGACCAGTGCGAGAGGGGGACTTGGTACTCGTAGCGGACGGTAATGTGCCCCGCGGTACTTGGCTTCGTGGCCGTATACTTAAAACTCTACCCGGTAGAGACGGAGTAGTTCGTTCGGTGGAGGTCCGCACGAGTACCGGCACACTGAAGCGCCCGGTGCGCCGCTTGGTACTACTGCCCTAGACTGTGGTGTGTATACCATGTTATATAGTACAGTCGGCCTAACTATTTTCGCGTCTTCGACACCGGGGGCAGCTGTGTTGCCGACGTGAATCCCTTTATTATGCGATTACCTTTTTATATGTTATTTTTCTAAGTTTTGAGTTTGAATTTATTATTGTCTTTGGTCTAAATTAAAATTTGCTTGTCATGTCTGCTATGTTGTCATATAAATAAAACGTGTAAAAAATACAAACATCTTTTTATACTCGCAACGTCCACAATGCTATTAGAATGATTTAAATATGAATAAAAAAATAACTCCCTTTCTTAACTTTATATTAATTTTCTAAAAAATCCAAAAAATGCTGCACTGGTTGAAAGCAGCATTTTTAGAGATTTTTTTATATTTTTTTTTTATATCCTGTATCCTGAAGCGTCGCTAAAATTATCCAGAATGATAAAAAAGAACCGTGTATAATTTTAATTAAAATATTTTATTTTATCTTCATCCGCCAAATCGACTTCAAGTAGTTCAAAAATATACATTTAGAAAATACAAAATGACAAACGTAGGTTATCCAGCGAGGCTCTTACAATCGGTAGATAGATTACCTTGTTTTATCAGCAATTCATTATCAACTTCTTTGATAGTGCTACTTTCAAAGTCCGAGTACGCATTAATTTTGGTTACTGGTTACTATCAACAAGAAAATTTGACGTACTGACAAGCCCCCCAGCACAAGTCAAATTAGCATCATAAAAAACTTGTTACAAATAAAAAAAACTATAATAGAGCATTGTAGAGTCAACGACTCGGGCTGAGCGGTCAGTAGCTCCGACATCAAGGACTTTGGCTTACGAATTTCATTTGGGATACAATTACCCCAGCCCATTTTTAGCGATTTTATGAAACAAGCTTTTGCTCATAACATAGCGCGTGATTTAGGAATTGGTCGTATAGCGTGATGAATGTGGCCTTATGCGTTTAAAATAGCATCCAATTTTTTACAATTGTCTCAAAAAAAAATATTTTACAAAAAATAATAACCAACTTCAAAAACACTAAAAAGTTAAAAATAATGTAAGAATACGAGTAGCTACAGACAACATCATGCTTCTATATTGAAGTCGGTGCCAAATTTTAAGACTTTCTAGGAGATCATTGTTTGGCACAGAATTCAATATAGAAGCGTAATGTTGTCTGTATCTACGAGTATTCACATTATTTTTAACTTTTCAGTGTTTTTGAAGTCCGTTTTTATTTTTTGTAAAATATTTTTTATCAAAATTCCTTTTGTATTCGATAGAGTTTCCCTCGATTTTCATGGGATCCCATCATCAGATCCTGACTTTGGTATGTTATGCGATTACGCCGCCAATTGTGGAACTATTTTCAAAATTCTTTTTGTATTTGATAGAGTATACTCCAAGGGTGGTCCCATGGTCACCAAAGTTAGGATCTGTTGATCGGATCCCATGAAAGTCGAGGAAAACCTTTAAATTTTAAGGTGTCCAACGTGTTTTGTGTGTAGGTATGTTAAGCGATTACTCCGCCATTTGTTGACCGATTTTCAAAATGATTTTTTTATTTGATAGAGTATACTCTTGGGGTGGTCCAAAGGTCACCAAAGTCAGGATGATGATGGGCTCCTATGAAAATCGAGGGAAACGCTAATTTAACACTAGCTCACCGAAGATGAGCTGGTATTAAATTCTTTCACTAAAAAATAAAAAATATTTTACAAAAAATAAAAACCGACTTCAAAACACTGAAAAGTTAAAAATAATTTAAGAATAGGTATAGACAACATCACACTTCTATATTGAAATTGGTGACAAATTTTAAAACTTTCTAGGAGATCATCGTTTGGCTTCGACTTCAATATACATAGAAGTGTGATGTTGTCTGTACCTATTCTTATATTATTTTTAACTTTTCGGTGTTTTTGAAGTTGGTTTTTATTTTTAGTTATATTGAAGGCTGCTACTAATTCCGACGTAATTTGAAATGAATCTGCTTCTACTATAGCTTACATTCATCGTCATCGACCTTCTCTGGTCAGCCACGGGATTCTTTGTCGAGATAATCACGAACAGACAGAAGCCATTAAACTAAAAAGGCACCGTGCGTTCGCTTGAGGCACCTTCCACACACACATATTGAATAACCTAAGTACTCGTATGTACAGAAAGAATGATGATAGAAAATAAAACTGATCTGAGGTAAAAGAAATGAACAAGGAATTCTACCAAGAATAAAGGATATCGATTTTCTTAATTTAATTAGTAAGGATCTAATAGAAGTCGTTGCTTAATTTGTTTCGAGCTGAGACAGTTTCAATAAGATTATTCGTTGACCTCTTCTATGCGACAAGGGAGTCATTACCTTGTCTTGATAAAGTTCATCTAAAGGTTGTCTCGAAAGAGTCTATTAGTTGATTAATCGCGGGTCAAAATTTCCCTCAACCTTCAAAGGAGTCGTCAGGAATAATATGCGTCAGGACAACAGTACAAGATGGTTAAACGCCCACACATATTGTTGGGTTAATCAAATTCAATTCTGCAAATCGCTCGAAAACATTCAGCTTAACAAGCTTATTGTAAAATCGAATTTTTTGTTCATCTTATCTCGCCAGAAGCGATGACCTTTTCATCTGCAAATAACAAAGTGCCTTATGGCATTCACCAGCGAGTAGTTCATAATTAAGAAATTTAAGGAGGTTAAAAGAAGCTATCCTTTGCGTTAATTCAGTATTTTAAACATTATTTCAATGCAAAAACTTACTCTCCTCCTTTTAAAAATTGATTTTTCGTCGTTCTGATTCATCCAAATATCAAACTGTCAGAGGAGATTGCCCAAAAAAATATCACCTATTTGCATTGTGTGCCTAAAATAATAACCATTAAATTTTTCGTTAACTACATACATGAAAAAAAATTTCGAAGCCTGGGTTTAAAGCGCATAATTATTAGTAATTTTATTGATTTATTGCTTTACAACAACAACTCAACTTCCATCTTGTCTATAGATTATTATTTGTAAAGTTAAAGGGAAATGAACATAAGCAGCCATATGCTTAACAGCGATTCTTTTATAAGATAAAAATAAGCCGCTAAGCAACTAAGAGACTTCTGGTTTTTACTAGATGATAGAACATGACATATAGCTTAGCCCATTTTAATTTTTTTAACGTCAAGTCACCTAGGTTTTATAATCCTAATTTTTATATAGAAATTCAATACATGGCTTAAAGCAACTCGAACTGGATTTTTTATGCTGATTATGGAAATGATGATGACTCGTTCCCTAAGACCTAGACCTAGGGTCACCTTGAGTCATGCCACACGGGAGTTATTAGGGCCAACGAATATAATAAAAAATATTTTCCGACCCCAGTAAATATGTGTATTGAATGAAAGGGTTTGAAGAGTAGAGCACTATGAACTTGTCAACATTGACCTAAATTCAATATGGCCGCCGCTCAAAAATGGCGTATAATATTTCGGTTTCAACCCTGTAATATAGGTATCAATAAAACAGGCTTAAAGCGTAGAACACCATGAACCTAGAAACATTTCCCTAAGTTTAACAGGCGGCCGTTAAAAAATTGCTGATAAAAGTTTATTTCCAACCCTAGTAATATTTGTATCAAATGAAAGGGATTGAAGAGTAGCCCACTATAAACCTAGCAACATTGCCTCAAATTCAAAATGACCGCAGCTGTTAATGGTGAATAAAATAGTTCCAACTTCAGAAATATGGTTATCAAGTGCATGAAAAGGCTTGAAGTGTAGAGTATTATGGACCTAGCAACATTATCCTAAATTCAATATGGCCGCTGCTCAAAAAATGGCAGATAAAATTGGATCACGCGGCTATACCCATGTTATGGGTGATGAAACATTTTTTTACGTTCTATATACGATTAAATATATATTAGAAAAAATCATGCTGAATTAGGTTTACCTAAGTATAGGGCTGAAAATTATACATCGCGAACCTAAGGGGCGACAAGGGGCCATACCATGACCGCTTATAGCAAGGTTAAAACAATATTGAAACAGAGACATCGCTCTTGCTGCGTATTGCGCCATCCCGCTCTCAGGGCGGTTTTAATATTGTTTTGGGAGATCATGGTTAGGGGGAAGAATAAAAAAAAAAGAATATCACAATTTGTCAGATTTTGTCACACGCGGCCATAGATATAGTTTAAAATTTAGTCCAATACAGTCACATCTAGTAAATAAAAAGAAAAGACTTCTTCTTTTGGGCAATGAAAAAACATTTAATAAAATAAAGTCACACATCACACACTAATAAATTAATAAACTTCGTGAAAACTTAATGAAAAAAATCCATTTCTTTTTCAAATTTGTGGAAGTATTTAATTAGAAACTGATTTGACAGTAACAAATACCTACATATTAAAAATTTACGTATAAATGTCATGCCATTACAGCGCTTAAATATTGTGCACTAAATTAAAAAAAACCGGCCAAGTGCGAGTCGGACTCGCCCATGACGGGTTCCGTACGATTTATGACGTATTAAAAAAACTACTTACTAGATCTCGTTCAAACCAATTTTCGGTGGAAGTTTACATGGTAATGTACATCATATAATTTTTTTAGTTTTATCTTTCGCTTATTTTAGAAGTTACAGGGGGGGACACACATTTTACCATTTTGGAAGTGTCTCTCGCGCAAACTATTCGGTTTAGAAAAAAATTATATTAGAAACCTCAATATAATTTTTGAAGACCTATGTGTGGGTGTGACCTTTTTTTTTTTTTTTTGGGAGGGGGAAAATGCATTAACGCATTCCTCGTGGTCGAGCCAAACCACGAGGATATGTGAGACTCCCCAGACCGTACCCGGCCCGGGCCTACCCACTAAAAACCCCCCCAGCAGCTCCTCCGTCCGTCACAAGACAGAGGGAAGGGGACAACAGTCAGGCCTTATTCCCGCTGAATCGGCTGACTAACGGGCAGGGGCCCGTAACATGTCCGTTGCCGGACTCTCCGCCTGGCTCTGCTGCTTTGCGGAGCGGCGCAGAATTGCGCCGCTCTACACCCCGCAACTGGTTTTTTACTGTGGTTGTTTTCCACGCGGCCCGACACTCAGTGCGCCGGGCCCCCGGCCCGCTCAGTTCGGGTAACGGGTTGCCCGACGGCAGATCCAAGTGGATCCACCGCCGCGCGGATGAGCCGAAGCTCGGGGAAATCCCCAACGGGCGCGAAGCGCCATGGCGAGAAACTCGCCTCGTCCCTACTACCACCAGAGGTAGCCGCCGGGATCGGCTTCCAGCGAGAGCAACACCTCTTCTTATCATAACAAGAGGGGACTTCGCCCTTCCCCGCATGAAGCGGGTGGCCACACGAAGTGGCCCGCCGGGTTGAACCCGGCCATCCCACGTTTCAAATTTTTTTTGGGTTTCAGCTCTATGTATTTTTTTTTATTTTTTTTATGGATGGCCCGGCAAATGACCTCCTCCCGCCTGATGTTAAGCGGTGAAAGAGGCCCAAATGAGTTGACAGATAGAGTAGGGACGACATCCACTCTCCTACCTGCCCGCCCCTTGCCGGCCCAAAAGATGCTTTTTCACGCCTCTTTTGAAGGAACCCATGTTGTAGGATGGAGGAAACACGTGCGCAGGTAGAGAATTCCAAGTGTGGGATGAACGACAGAAGAAGGAATCTTGGAATTTCTTGGTACGGTGTGAAAAGGAGGACACAGTGTACGGATGACTCCGAAGGCCCTTACGCGTGTTTCTGTTAAGGAATGGAGAGGAAGGGATAAGGTTAAAGAGCTCCTCAGAGCATTCCTCATGGAGCATTCGGTAAAAGGCGCTAAGAGAGGCGATGTCACGACCAAGTTGTAGAGGCTCGAGGGTGTTAGTTGCCTCTACATCGCCAATTATGCGAATAGCGCGACGCTGCAATCTGTCCAGAGCATCGAGGAGGTACTGAGCGGAGCCGTCCCAAAGGTGCGAGCAATATTCCACGCAAGACCTAACCTGAGTTTTATACAACAAGCATAGTTGGTCCGGCGCAAAATACCTACGCACCTTGTTCAGGACACCGAGTTTCCGTGAGGCAGTAGTTATGACGGATTCGATGTAGTCTCTGGGGTTCAGATCGCAGCGAATGTTCATTCCGAGCAAGGTGATGTTGCTCTGTGTGTGAAGGGTTGTGCCCTGAAGAGAAGGAAGGGGGAGGAAAGGTGACCTTTTCGCCGAGAACGCGCACACCTGTGTTTTCTTAGCATTGAACTCAACAAGATTGTTGGAGCCCCATTCGGAAACGAGGTCCAGCGTCCTGTTGAGCTCAATGATAAGATTCTGCCTTTCCCTACCAATATCACCACGAGCAGCCCCTGAGCTTCCGTGATATCCCCCATGCACTGTACTGTCATCTGCATAGCAATGTATAGCTCCCAAGGAAAGCATATCCTTGATATGCAGAAGAAAGAATGTGGGGGATAGAACGGAGCCTTGCGGAACACCAGCGTTCACTGCCACGAACCGCGAAGCGCAGCCGTCAACGACAACGCGAATTCTACGCTCGTGGAGGAAGCTGGCAATCCACGTACAGAACTGCGCGGGTAATCCGTATGCCGGAAGCTTGGAAAGAAGAGCCTTGTGCCAGACTCTATCAAAAGCTTTGGCGATGTCGAGACTAATAGCCACCGATTCGCCGCACTTATCGATAGATTCACCCCATTTGTGCAAAAGGAACGCTAGAAGGTCACCTGTTGACCGTTTAGGACGAAACCCATTCTGTCGGTCATTAAGTAACGAGTGACCTTCCAGATAACGGATCAGCTGGGTATTGAGGATCCTCTCCATGATTTTACACAAAATGGAAGTGACGGCTATAGGACGATAGTTAGCCGGGTCAGAACGATCTCCCTTTTTGGGAACCGGCTGGACATTGGCCTCTTTCCAAGATTTCGGCACACAACCAGCAGAGAATGACAGACGGTATAGACGCGTAAGGACCGGAGTCAACTCCGCTGCACACTTCTTAAGAACAATCGCAGGAATGCCGTCTGGTCCACTTGCTTTTCGAGTATCGATCGACTGGAGCTCCGCCCGCACATCACGCTGTCTGATACGGATATCGGGCATGGTGCTGCCACAATGGGACAGTTTCGGAGGTTGTGTACCACAGTCATCGACACGGGAATGAGCCGCAAAGAGTTTTGCCAGGAGGTCGGCTTTCTCCTGCGGCTGATGAGCAACTGAGCCATCGACATGTCTCAGCGGTGGCAGCGAGGGTTGGCAGAAGTTTGATTGCACAGCTTTGGCCAGGCGCCAAAAAGAACGGCTACCCGTAGGGTGCGATAGCAGTCCTGGCCCACTTGTGCAATGCGCTGAGCATCCGCTCTAATGTAAGCCCTCTTACACAACTTGGTGGCATTATTGTAGGCTGTTTTCAGTAGGCTTATATTGGGATCCTTAGATGCTCGGCCTCTGATCCAAGCGCGGTAAGCCAGCTGTTTGTTTTCAACAGCAGAGGCGCACTCGCGATTGAACCAGAGGTTACGTCTGCCTCTACTGACGAGATTGGAATGCGGAATATAATATTCCATTCCTAGTATGATCTCGTCAGCAACAGAGGTAGCGCAGGAGTCCGGATCCATCCTATTGAAACAGCGCTGCCACCAAGGAACAGATGCGTAATAATCCCGCATACCGTCCCAATCTGCTGACGCATAGTGCCACAGACGGCGTGCTGCAACCACAGGCGACGGTTGCGACGCCTGAGGCACTGAGACGGATACCAGGCAGTGATCCGAAGATCCTAGTGGAGCTCGAACCACCACCTGATATCCGTCAGGGCGATTTGTCAACAGAAGGTCCAATAAAGAGGGCGCTTGACCGATAGTATCTGGTACCCTGGTGTGCTGGGTGACCAATTGTGTCAGGTCGTGCGTGAGAGCGAATGCGTGGGCAGTCCTACCCGCATGGTCAGTTTTAGAGGAACTTAAACACAACTCGTGGTGAGCATTGAAGTCCCCTAAAAACACCAGCTCGGCGGAAGGAAATCGCTCCTGCGCGTCATCTGCCACCCGACTTAGATGTTCAAAAAGTCGAGTTGTCTCCAAGTTACCACGATGGGAACGGTAGACGCAGACGTAGACAAGGCAATGAGTGCCAAAATTGACGTGTACCGCAAGGATGGAAAAGGAAGGTTCCTCCAAACAGCGCAGGCGACGACAGCAAACGTCCGCCCGGACGAACAAGCAAACACCAGCCTTCGCCTTGAAGGACTCCTCAAGAGCGTAGCCGGGGTAATTAAGGTAGCCTGTATCGACCGGGCAGATAATTTGCGTCTCCGTCAAAAACAGCATTGCTGGACGGGCTGTCTCGAGATGGTGGTGGACAGCTAAGAGGTTAGAATGGAGCCCGCGGATGTTAGCGAGCCCCACCTCGAATAATGGTGTTTTGGTGGGATAATGCACCGCTGTACGACCAGTCTTAATATTTTGCGCTGCCATAATTATTGGAGTGAGAGGCGTGAAACTGAGGTGTCCTTGCTGCGTTTCGCCTAGTTAATGTGTGTAGGCCTGTTTCGCCAGGGAACAGCCGACAGCTGATTTGCGCTTTGGAAGTGGCCGCCGGGACCCACCGACCGGTCACCAACCGGCACGACGGACCACCCCGAGATTATGCGTGGCATGGTGGGGCAGCCTCACGGACTGGTTAGGTCCGTTTGGGCCCCTGTACTATACCACGGGCGGCCAGCGGAACAGCCGTTTCTTCGGGTCTTCCTGAGTGGAGTGTCAACGCAGTCAACCTGGCACTGGGTCGACGGAAGCCCGCACAAACCATACCAATCACAGCAACGACCCCTCAAGCTCTGGCTGTGCGCAGACTGATCCCGAAACGCGGACAAAAATGGCCACTTGACGGGTTTTACATCATGCGCACGGTGGTCGCTAGCCAGTCGGGTTTTTCAAGCCCTACCACCAGAAGTTGGTTACTCGATTAGCACCACCCGGGGATCACGTGTAGGGTCTCGAGGGTAAAACCTACGGACGTGAGCGACTCCAATCCCCAAAAAATGTATGGAGAACCCCCAAAATTTATTGCTTTTTTCCTATTTTTGTGTGAAAATCTTAATGCGGTTCACAGAATACATCTACTTACCAAGTTTCAACAGTGTAATTCTTAGAGTTTCGGAGAAAAGTGGCTGTGACATACGGACGGACAGACAGACATGATTAATCTATAAGGGTTCCGTTTTTTGCCATTTGGCTACGGAACCCTAAAAAGGCAGGAAAGTCAATGTCATCGTACACAAAATGTTTTTGGAAGAATAGCATTGTTTTACTTTCCTCTCATTCGAAATGAACAGTAGTGTTTAATTCGCACCCACACCCATTTCAGTCTCGAAATATTGGCTCGAGCTCTCGAACTATATATCTCGACTGTAATGGGTGCTGTTCAGCCCTTATAAAACAATATACTATTTGATATTTACAAATGTAAACAATCAGTTATCCACAATGACGAGAAAGAATGGAAGTTTTTAGCTTCGTTTTCGACTTAACATACATTTATCTGTCTATATTCTAAAATAGGCCAAGCTTTCTCTGCTGATTATTTGTTAACCGACTTCGAAAAAGAAGAAGGTTCTAGGTTCGGCTGTATTTTTTTTATGTATGTTCATCGATTACTCCGGCATTTGTGGACCGATTTTTAAAATTCTTTTTGTAATCGAAATAATATACTCCCGAGATGGTCCCATTGTTACTTGTCATGATCTGATGATGGGATCTAATGAAAATCGAGGGAAACCCTTAAAATTCATAGGCACGTCCAACGTGTTTCATGTTTTTGTTGCTGAAGATATTCGGCTATTTGCATCTGGTAATCATCATTTCACGTTCTTTTTTATGTGTTTTTACGCTAAAGCCTATCAGAACACATCAGGGTTGTCTCATTATCGAAATGAGTAGGTAGGTTATTACCTACTTATGCATTAAAGTCAATACAAAATTGGGGTTGATTCAAAAAATGCTCAATAGATTGAATAGAATTCACGTATAACCTATCTCTCTCTTGATATTTTAGACCAATTTGTACATGAAGTAAAATATGAATTACCAAAAGGAGTTTGCAATTACTACTGTCTGAAAAGTTGAACGACCGGTCTGTCGTAATATGAAGCTTCGGAGAGCCTGTGTCCAGGGCCTGATTTACCCACAGGCTAATAAGGCTAGAGCCTAGGGCGCAAGAGTCAAGGGGGCGACGGGCGCTGCGCTGAGCTGAGACTTACCTAGTAATACTCATAATATTTGGTAATTTTGTGTTAAAAAAGATGTGCGTTAAAATAAAATTCCTGTGTGATGACGATAATGTTGTATTTTTGGAGCTCTTGTGCTCGTCTAATTTCAACGTTGTACAGCTTCAAGCAAGTTACGTTGATTTATCAAACTGTGTTACTCTAATATGAGTAGTTATATTCACATATTGAAACGTTACGAGACGACAAAGAGTTTGAAAAATTGGAATCGGAAGCAATTGAAAGCAGCGGAATCACTGAAAATAAAAAATATTCATTAAGAAAAAGAAACCAAAATTCCATTTTGAAGAAGTAAAAGAGGGACACACCGAATTTGAAGGTAAACGATCTTCCTTTCATCGTAGAAAAATATCACGCTGCCATTGACTGTTCAGTTGAAAAATCTCGAGCCTACCCTATATAAGTGTGATTAGGCCTTATTCAACCGTGCTGGCCCAGTGCGGATTGGTCGACTTTACATACACCATTGAATTTCTTCGCAGATGCATGCAGGGTGCCTCAAGATGTTTTCCTTTACCGTAAGAGCATCAGATACATATGAAATTCGAAAAACCAAAAACACATTGGAATACTCGTATAGCGGTCTCGAACCTTCCCGGTTGAAAGGCAAGTGCCGAGTCCACAGCGCCGCCGACACTTTGATGTACACCCTGGATCCACACTTTAATTTCCGCCCGATTAAAAATTGTTTTTGTATTCGATAGATTATACTCTTGAGCTAGTCTCATTGTCACCAAAGTCAGGATCTGATGATGGCATTCTATCTAAATCGATGGAAACCCTAAAATTTTATAGGTACGGCCAACGTGTTTCATGTTTTTTCCGATGCTATTCAGTTATTTGCGTCTGGTAGTCATAAACCGAGCTGATGATGGAATGATCCTTAACTTTAAGGAGTTAGAGGTTACTTTTTTAAATACAATAGGCATGATCGACGAAGATAAAAAAAAATAAAAAACGACTTCAAAAACACTAAAAAGTTATAAATAAATTATGAATAGGTACAGACAAGATCATATTTCCATATTGAAGTCGGTGCCAAACGATAATCTCCTAGAAAGTCTTAAAATTTGGCACCGACTTCAATATAGAAATATGATGTTGTCTGTACCTATTCTTAAATAATTTTTAACTTTTCAGTGCTTTTTAAGTCGTTTTTTTTAATTTCTACTTGCATATTTTAGGGACAAAATAAATAAGTAGATTGTAAAAATTATTGTTGGAATTATTCGGTTTTTTTCGTCTTTCATTTACCTACTTACTTATTGAAAGTTTGATTAAAAAATGTTAGTTTTACGTAAGCTTTCTTCTGTACCTACTTGTAATTAAATAAGAGGCACCTGTAAGTGAATGAAAAAGTAGGAAAGGACAGGCTGGGGGGCGCATTTTCATAGTTCGCCTAGGGCGGTCAGTACTGTAAATCAGGCACTGCCTGTGTCCAGAGCGACAACTATCATAATCAATAATGTATTATCACTCATTGTGTCCACCAAATCATCACCAATCATTGTTCGCTCTCCATTGCAGTAGGAGCGCGCGCCCTAACGTGGAAACAGTACGCACGCACTAATGTACCACAAGCGATGAGAAAAACGTCGGGATATTGATTTTAATTGTACCCTCGTCTTTTTCCGTCCGTGATCCCACCTGCCGACTTTTTGGTGGACACAATGAAAATGTTATCAAACATCCCTTAAATCACAAAAAGTTTTTAATTAATTTTTTTCTAGAATCTGTCAATGCTAGCTTAAGGCGCATAGTAACGTCAATCATAAAAAATCACTGCAGAAAAAACCGATTCTCTTCATAAATATTGAATAAAAAAATCTTTAAAAAAGATATGTTATTATTCAACGCATTCTTTAGAGGATGGTCTCTTTTAATTTTTTGATAAATTAATTAAAACTTGGTTAAAATGTGACCCAAACATGCCTCGATTTTAAAACTGTAAACCTAATCGCTTCGTAAATATTAGGTTAAATCATATACTTTCGATTTCAATAAATAAAGTGAACAATATTCTAGGGGATGGTCTTTTTGGATTTTTCTTATTCGCTTTTATTAATTTTTTATTGAAATAATTCATCTTACGCGTAAAGGTTTGCTTAAATATTCCCCTCGCTCTCACTCACTCACTCCTATGTAATTAGTGCGGGACGATCGACGCAAGGTCATTGGGAGCACTATGCGCCTTAATTAGGCTGCGAACGGCCGCAAAGAGCACAGGTGTTTGGTGCAAACATAAGCTTATATTAGTTCGAGTTGGATTTTCGTCAAATCTCTTCGTCACCTTTACGTATTGTTTACGATGTGGATTTCACTCGAAAAGGGTGACAGGTCGCGTAGTACCGGGCATGACGTTTGACCCGCTCGGCGCGTGCTCGCAAGATTAACATCTGTGACGCATTCTGCATTAATTGTATGTGGCGTATTTGCTGGTCTTTGTTATCGTTGCGTCGCTTCGCTGCGTCATAATCACTGATGCCGAGCAATGTAGCCAAGGTTACTTCGTGGATGGGTGATCGAAAGAAATATTGCCTATGAATTTTTAAAAGATAATTTTATATAAACGTAAGGGTTCCATATTCCATATATGGAACCCGTACGTTTTATGGAGCCGTTTATGGAGCATTTTATTCTTTACTCAAAATTGTTTATAGTCGGTCGTTTTAGTTGAGGTAATCCTGAATCGGTGGTTGGCGCTGTGGACTCGGCACTTGCCTTCTAATCGGGAGGTCGGGGTTCGAGACCGCCATGTACCAATGTGTTTTTCCTTTTATGAATTTCATATGTACATTTATCTGAAGCTCTTACGGTGAAGGAAAACATTGTGAGGCAACTTACATACATCTGCGAAGAAATGTAAAGGTGTATGTGAAGTCGACTAGCCCGCACTGGGAGAGCGTGGTTGACTAAGGCCTATAAACACCCTAACTTAGGGTAGGCTCGAGTCCCTCGGCGGGGACGTACATGAGCTGTTATGATATATTCCTGAATCGCAACCATGTACGTTCATACATGTTCTACACACCGCTTTTTAATGAAAGGCATGTGTTTTCCCACAATCCAAGCCCAGTAGTAGCCACAGAACACAGAAATCTCTTTCTTTGTTCTGTGGTAGTAACAGTAGGGGCAAGGATGTGTGGGACTCCGCGGTAGAGTGCCTTGTCTACCTACTAAACCCCTCGGGACCACCTCGCCGGCCATAAGTGAGCGACTGCGTGCAGTGCACGCGTCACTTGCTCGGCCTGGCTCGTACTGCCCCTAACGTAGAACAGTACCACCCTCTCCGCCAGAAGCATAGAGACAGCTAGTGCCCTGTACCCACCATCACAGGGGTCGAGGGCAAAACAGGTGACATGGTACCCATCCGTATCACCCGCAGATGGCTCCAAGCACGGCACGACGGACTCAAGGCCTTACAGCCCCTTCGTGGCTGCCTTGCTCTCCAAACACTTCCTAAGGGCTTTCGCTGCGTTAAGCGGGCGCACGGCGCGTGCGCCCGCTCCGCGTGATTGTTTCATGTCATTTCATAAAGCAGCGCTGCGTGAGGCGGATAGCCGTCGCACGCGACGCGGGCAGCGGGGCCCGCGTCGCGGACAACGTGACATATGGGCTGATTGGCTGTCGCCTTTCTTCACGTCATCGTCTTTTGTATAAGTAATATAATATATAATCCATATTTATCGACTGTACCCCTACGCGATCGAAATTATACTGGTGGCGGCGCTGCGATAGACAGGAGTCCGTCGCGGACGCCCGCGACGGAGCAGGCGGGCGCACGGCGCGGACATCCGCGTCGGGCATTCGCGACGGGCACCCGCTTAACGCAGCGAAAGCCCTAACATCTCAAGAAGGCATCGCGTTCGCGACGCTCCTTCGCACACTTCTTTACAGAAATTGGAAGCCGCATTCCAGGTTGCCCGCTCCGTGAGCATCGCTCTTACCACTGCGCGGGCGGCTTGAGGGCTCCTCACAGTATAATGACGGCGGTCAGAGCACCGCGCTAAATGATCCACGCAGTGCAATGTACCAACGTGTACAACGCGGTGTGTTTAGCCGCTCCACAGTGGTGGCAAAGGCATCCTACTCCCACCATGTTATACCTACACCTAAATGCTTCCCCATTGTAATTATGTAATTTCATTGTACAAATTGTTTTAGACTGTAACCATCAGCTTTTTTGTAATAGGTAATACTTACTTAATATTTGTTTAAATTAATGCTTAAATTGATTGTGTGGCCAGAATAAATAATTTTTCTTTCTTTCTTTCTTTCTTATTTATAATTTATTTACTGGATTGACTGGAAATCCCGGTACTCGCATCAACTTTGCTGCCGGAATTTTTAATTTGCAGCATTTGGTCATAATACTGTCGCTAGATGTTTTTCTCGTGAATTTATTGCCCACCTTGTACTGTTTCTAAGCGGGGGTTAAACTTTCTGTACTCTTTTGTAATTTTATATTAAATACTGTGAGATATTCTAGCCGAGTATATACTCCGCATTTCTTACATTTGCAGCTTGCAAAAGGGCAGTTAGTGGGAAATGCTGTAGGTATTCTCGTAGTTTGCGTAGTTTATATAGAGAAAACACGTTCAAGTGCATCGCTCGGGCCACGTATAATGATGGGTTCTGTACTATTAGTATTATTAAGGCTGTTATAGTTTTATTTTTCCATAAAGTCACATGACTCGTTAATATAAAATATATTAACTGCCTGTTTTATTCAACTGTAGACTTTATCTAACTGAAGGAAAATTTTCAATGCAAGTTGTACGAAATTTTTCTACAATAAGTACCTCCATTTTATAAGTTGCTCGACTATAACTCTTTAATTCGTAAACGGATAGACAGACATGGTGCGAAACAATAACACTTCCTTGTGGACTATGGAACCCTAAAAAGTTTGCGCTAGACCAATGGTGGGCGAGACGAACTCTACCACGGGCCCTACTTTCATATTTAAAAAAATACATAATCGGTCCGGAAACATCGAGGAACTCGTATACAAAAACTACTTTATAAATGTTCAATAACAAATTATGCAGAAAACCCCATAAACTCACGTTAATGCAACCAAAACCGGTTCATTCCAATCACAAAATCAACCAAGCACGTGTCAAAGATATGACGTTTCTTTACCTACCAGATTACGAAATATAAAATACCAGTTCTTAAACATACAATTTTAGATAACATTGTATGTTTATGACAAACAAAATCAAATACAGAAGTCTAAGGTAGGTATTCCATTTATTTCTGCTACTGTATTTTATATTAAATGTTTTGAATTTATCTTAAATAAGTCTAAAATAATAATGATCTTTTTGTCACTACACATCTTGTACCAGACTACCAGACGGCTGAAAGAGGTTTTATTTAGAGACTACTTTTTGCCCACGGCTTCGCTCGCGTTAATTTCGGGGTAACGAAGTTTACTCTATAGAACTTGGATTAGAACTTGTTATGAATAATAAGCGTATAATCACAACCAAAGCCTCATTAAAAAACGATAAAAACGATACTCATATTGATTTTCAGGCTTTGTTACCCCATTTCACGCCTTTGGCTGTCTGAAAAAGTCTGAAACACGTACATATTCACGAATGTATTTAAGAGGTATGTACTTCTGTGAAGTTCCGAATAAAAAGTCTAAATCTTGTTTTTCTACACAAACTTTGAACTCCCGTTATATCCTCTTATTTAATAGACGCAACCCCGTTTCACCTCTTTTCTAGTTTTAATTTCGTAACGAAAAGCAACGTAATAAGTTATATTAAATATTTGCTACTGATTTTTACAATGAGAAATGACATTTTTAAAGACATCTTTGCCCAAAACGATTCGAGTTTAATACCTGTCAACTTAAATCTAGGCTTATACTTGACATTATAGGTAGAGCCTTAAAAACTCTAACCTCTCGCAATATTGGAAAACTGCGCAACAACATTGTCGTCGGCGTTTCATGATTTACGACCGGCCAGCTACGTCGCTCTTTTGATTAAAAAGAAACTCGTGACGTCAGAGTGCGGTTAAAAGAATAACCGACCGTTTATCCAATTGTTACAGTACAGGAGGCAATTCGATTTATAAATAACTCAGGTTTGATCAGGGTCTTGCTTAGAGCATTACTTGTTTAACCTTTTTTTTCGGTAAGTGCTTTTTTGCTTTATAATATCAGAGTGTCATTCATTAAGTACCTATGACAGTTCTTACACATGTTCTATGTACAGTTGTGTCTTTGGTAAAATGTTTCTCATATATTCATGAATTTATCTCCGTCATGTTTTTGAGTATTGGTTATTATTTATTCATTATTTATAACTAGCTGTCCGCCCACAGCTTCGCCCGCGTTTTTTTTCGATTTTCCCGTGGAAATTATATATTTTTCCGTAGTAAAAAACTGTTAACATAAAAAGCAGAAGAATATAAATCTTATTAAGTTTCATTAAAATACACTAAGTAGTTTTAGTGGGATACCCAAACAAAAAACAAACTTTCAACCCCTATTTCACCTTTTTAAGGGCGGAATTCAAAAAAATCTTAAACACGTGTTTACCTACTCATTTCTTATTGTTAAATTAAATATGAAATTCCATGCTTTGAGCTTCAAAAATTACGGACTTCCATACAAATTTCAACCCCAGATTTACCCCTAAGAGTTGAATATCTAAAAATCTTGGTAGATGTTAACGTTATAAAAATAACATAAATTCGAAATGTCATGCTTCTAGCTTCAAAAATGACGGGGTCCCATACAAACTATCTATCCTTAACTTAGAGGTTGAATTTTCAAAACCCTTAGTAGATTAAGCGTTAAAAGGAACCTGCTCGTTAAATTTCACATAGCTAGTTTTAATAGCTAGCTTAGGCTCGACGATAAGGGATCATTGAAGATTTGCGTCCGTGAAAAATAATGCAGGTCCTGAGCTAATTTTATAAAAATAGATATTATGGCTTCAAAAATTGAAAAATAGTAAATGAAAAGATTTGTGAATAAGCAAACAAGATTTATTTATTCATTATGTACGATTGTGTACAAAGGCGTACTTAATGCCTGTGGCATTATCTGCCAGTCAACCTTTGGGCGATGCAGAGAATCCAGAGGCAGGCGTACCAAAACCAAGAGTTGAGCAACATTACCTACTAAGCTACCTATATTTAAACATTTAATATAAATATGTACCTAAGTATCTAAATGTAAATAAATACACACATTCATAAAAATACATATATGCAATATTGAAAACAAAATAGAAAATAAAAGATATAAAAGCCGATTTTACTGAAAGCAGTCTTACGCCTCAGCCACAGATGAAAACTTTCGCTGTAAAAGTGACCGCAACCTATTTTTAAATCCAAGTTTTCTAGAAGACTTTCTGACGTCCAGAGGGAAAGCGTTCCATAGAAGGATAGATTGGACTAAGAAAGAGGAGTGTATGATCCCAGACTGGTGAGAAGGGCATTTAAGGAGGCTATTAAAAACAGAACGGAGAGATCTATCATAGGAGGTAGTAAAATATTGAAAATGGTCTTTAAGATAGCTAGGCGTATTGGGACAATTTATCAAGGACTATAGATTCAAACGTCTGGTGAATAGTAGAAAAATGTCGCTATTTTTATACGGATCCTCTAGAAATATACCAACACTATATCTCTGAATATTATCAAATATATCAACTGAACATCTGTTAGCTGTTGATCACCAATTTTACTATCTAACAACAGTTTCCTCGGGAGTTTCTGTCAACAATCAACATTTATGGGCAGGATGTGACGTCGGTATAAAACATTAGCTTAACAAATTTATATTATTCGTTTGCTTCTGATTGTGTTATCAGACTCCATGTAAATGTGATGTAGCCTTGGCCCCAATGGCTTTTTTGTAGCTGGATTGTATGTATTTTAAATGTTGTCCAAAGACGCAACCGTATTTGAATTTCAAAAGGTTTACATAAAAATACGAACTACTACGACTAAAGTTATAAATACGAAATTCGGGTAGACTATTGTAATAACTCATAATTATAATATTAACCAAGTGACACCCACTGCTGAACACAGGCCTCTCCCAGGGATCTTCAAACCGTTGCCCAAATCCAGCGTTATCCTGCGACTTTCACTAGATCGTTGATCCACCTAATGGGGGCCTACAACGCTACGTCTGCTGGTACCTACACGGCTGCCAGTCTGCTACTCGAGGATTTTTCCGCCCCAACGGCCGTCCTTCTAGCACGTGCCATGTCCACTGCCACGTAAGGGTTAACTTCCTCACACAAAATCTTTTCGAGGATTGAAAATGGTATAATTATAGTTAAAGGACTAAATTAACTCTCGACTATCAAATAGATTTTGGGAAAATTAAGCTACAGTAAAAGTTAAAGCGGGTAATCTGTAGATCCTTTCCCGGCTATGTTGTTCTTTGTAATTCAATAAACATGGCTTCGACCGCATTCAGAGGGCTTACTGCAACCCTCGATCAATACTTCATCTGTCTCACTCCGGTTCAGCATGAAGATAGGGACAGACAGGTGAATTATACGTCATTCAAATGTTTATGTTGCGCAATTGTCTCCTTGAAATTGCAATGTTGAATGAATCACGTCAATAATATACCAATGTAGGCATACAGGTACATAAAACATTGCAGTTTTGTGATGTAAACAAATAAAATAACATCATTTTTATAATTAATGCCTTCACTGTACAAATTGTCATCAAAAATAATCACGGAGATGGGGATGTGTGGCCGCCAGTAAGGTCAAGTACTACGCCTAAATGTACAAAAATCGTCCTCATTTGGCATGAATGTTACCTACATTCCGAGCCTATCTATAACCACGGTACCGAAACGGAAAAAACAGTGGAAGTGCGATATCATACAAAAAATGTAGTAATTTTCTATAACTAGGAAAAATTTCGTTTGATTTGAAGTATTTTTGTAGGTATTTATTTTAGTAATTATAGAAAGACAAGTGTATATCGAACGTACTCGAAAATACTCCGTCATACATTGAAGTAGAATTTTTTTTAATTCGGTAAAAAAAATATGTACCTTCAAGTTCCAGTCTACGGAGTTACGCATACTTCCCCTGTTTTTTTCTGTTCCGTTTGCTGTCTAGCTGTTAATATTCAAAGTTTTAGATTATTTATGACTAGCGGTACGGTTCATTCATGAATGAATGTAGAAAACTGTAACGTAAGAAATTCAGGTCGCAATAGCATTTTCTTAGATTTTATACATAAAACATTGTTATGTCTCAGACACTGTTTATCTACGCGATGTTTTGAATGAATTTCTGTATCAGATATAGACACACATTTAAATTATTATTTTTATTCTTCATAACATTTACTTTTGACAACACGTTAAAGGATATTTTTACAGTTTTAGATTCGCTACATTGCGGTAGATTCCGCTTTCCCGTTCGTCTCTCTTCCATGTTGATTCGTAGTTCATTTTTCTGTGAAAGAGTTTATTGCTGTCTAAGAAAAATCCCTAAAAAAGGAACAGTCAACTTGGTGGAACTGGCAAGTAAGGTAATTGGCAAAATTATAGCTTAGGTAAGCTGGCAAAATAGTGAAACTGACAAATAAGGAAAATGACCAGTGATACGCTAACTCCTTAATATGACCTACCATAGATTTAAAGTATTAGGGACATTTAAATGTCCACCCGACTAAAATTGTCTTGGTATGTCATTGAATGGAAGCAACATGTTGGTCAAGTTACAATTGTGGTATGCCGTGCGAAAGAGTTCGTACATGGAGAAGCAACTGCACATTGAGTCCGTCAAAGGTGATGAGTATCGTTCATCCCTACTATTAGTACTAAAGCCACCTCGCAGAAGTTCACAGTAAAATCTCATGCTGTGTTCTTGCACCCAGGTGAGAGCGGAGCACGAAGACACTTCTCTTGTGTTTGCTGTCAATTTGGTTTAATTAAATACGATCCCACCAAAAACATTCTGTAAAAAACTAGCCAAGTCTCGATGGAGCTGCTTGTTTATCTCTAAAAAGTAATGAAATCTAAACAAAGTCGTGTCAAGTCTAAGGTTCCTTACTGCGATTTCTTTATTATTATAGTTAATGTTGTGTGACTTGGCCGTTGACTTGTACCCACTAACGTATAAAGAATGTTCAACGACCAAGTCACACAACATTAACTATAATAATAAAGAAATCGCAGTAAGGAACCTTAGACTTGTCACTACTTTGTCTAGATTTCATTACTTTTTAGAGATAAACAAGCAGCTCCATCGAGACTTGGCTAGTTTTTTACAGAATGTTTTTGGTGGGATTTCACTTCTTTTTGTAGAAACGTGAGCTATTATTTTATTAGATTTTCTTATTTGACACAGTTTTTTTCTTTTTAGGGGTAGTTTTTTTATTATTACAAATCTTTCTTTTCTTTTCTTTATTGGAAGCGGCTCGCCAAGTTGAATATTTTTTGTAAAGGCGGTATGTCGATATCTCTAATAGTTTGGTTGGGCTCTTATGTTTACTAATCAGGGTCACCAGGTACTCCAGATCTTTGATTATCCTAGTTTTTATAGTTTTCCCTTTATGTGGCTATTAAACCCTAACTCTGTACCAAATTTCAGCTCTCTGAGTTTATGGGAAGTACTAGTTCTATTTTGATGATCATGAGTGAGTGAGTGAGTGTCTGTCATAAATGCGAAACTTTGCTTTTAAATGCTTAACTTCGGAACTAAATGACCTACAGACTTGAAATTTTGGATTTTAAGTATGTGATTATAGCTTACTGGATGACGAAAGTTTCTGCGTTCTGGTCTTATCCAGAGGTTCTCAAATAGGGGCCTGAAAATGCGGCGAAATGGTTCCAGTAAAGGATGGTACGGCAGTGTTTGCTTCGCGTTCGACTTGGCGGGGGCACTGCCGTACCCCCAGATTTTCGAAATATGTACTTATTTTCGACTTTCTTATGAAAAAAATCATCCTCCAATCATTGACTAATATAGTGGCGTGTTGCTGATTTGCGCAAAATAAAAGAGCGTGTCACAATGCAAATATATTGAACAAACAATGATGAAACTGTGAATACGACACGCGCTATCACGAAAAGTGCACAATAGATATACCATATTGAGTGTTAAGTGGTAAAAATTATTATCGACCAGACATATAAATAGATTTACTCGATAGCAACGATTATTTGCGCGATGAAATTTGTTTCATGTAACTGTTCTTATAATACCTACACGAAAAAAATAATAATTTTATTTTTTTATTAAAGTACATCAACAGCGATACATAAAAAACACTTACATTTTAACAATATTTTAGTACCTATACATAAATGTTCGCCAATACCCGTCTTATTAATAAACGTAGACTAAGGCAGGAGTAACTTTACTCCGAGTATTAAGTCAGTAGTAAACATTTTTTATATTAATAAATACGGAGTAGGGAAGGAGTAAGTTAATCCAACTCTACTCTCGGAGTAAATGTTATACCTGCTAGCTACCTAGTTTAGCGACAGATTAAGGTTGGAGTAGCGTTGTCTTTGCGTAAATCTATATAATTTGTCAACTTTGACACGTATCTTGTCATTAGATGGCGACCGTTTTATTTTTCACAGTCGAATTGAGCGAATTTGTGTTTATTGTTGGTGTGGTTAATTTTGTATTGTATTAAAATGGAAAGTGACTATTATTTAGGATGATTTGATGTTGATCGACGAAATCGAAGAAATTGAAAATAGCGCTCCACTAATAAGAAGTTTTGTCATGTTTTGCAATATTGCGATCACAAATCGCGAACAAAATAACCACAAAATAACCTTGAAAGACAATCTCAAACTGAAAAAGGTGAAAAAAACAGAAAAAACTGTCATCCCATGTATTTCTGTCTGTCACACGATGTTCAAATCGTTCACCGACTCATTCTTTTTGCTTTTAAATTGCAAGGGTTGCTATAACATACGCGTTAATCCGAGAGTAAGGAAGGCTTTGTTAGTCTAAGCTTACTCCGTGTTTATTAATAATGTTATAAACGCAAAGCTACTCCTAGCTTAAACTGGTAGTAACTACTCCGAGAGTACGTTCGGATTAAGGAGGGAATAGGCGATTTTTATTAATAAGGCTGTACAGGTATACATAACAATTGCCATAAAATCTTCGTACTTTTTACTACATGACAAACACACTAAAAAGTTTTGCACTTCTAGCTAATCGGAACTATTTGAATTTCGAATGTTATATTTTTTTAAACGTTGCAACCTTCTTTGGCGGGAAATGATTTGTCAATTGTTTTTTATCACACATCAAAGTTCTACGTACGCAACGAAAATGGAATTAAGTCGAAAAGATTTTAGAGCGATGATTTTTTATGATTCTAAGAGTTCTCTCTCTCCGCAAGACTGTGCCGCTCGCCTTCAAAATATTTTTGGGAGAGAAGCACCTTGTTTGAGCACCGTGAGGCGATGGTTTGCTGAATTTGAGAGACTAGGTCGAGTTTCTTTACATGACACTGTAGTATTATATTATCTGTGACATGACGAATTTCGTGAAGGGCGGCCTTCAACTGCCGTCAACGAAAATAAAGTGGCTACTGTTAAGCGGCTAATTGAAGAAAACCCGCGGATTACCTATGAGTCGAGGACTATTGGGAATTGGTATTAGCCAAATTCAGAAAATTTTACACGAAGAATTGAAAGTTCGGATACTTTGCAGTCGTTGGATCCCTCATGAACTGACAGCGGAGCAGAAGCGGGCTCGCGTGGAATGGTGCTCACAGATGCTACTGAAGTACGACCACGGACATTCTAATGCTATTTATGACATTGTCACAGGAGACGGAACGTGGATTTATTGTTTTGAACCAGAAAAAAAAACAGCAATCTTGTGAATGGGTGTTTGAAAATGAGAACAGGCCAACAAAAGTGAGGCAGGCGAGGAGAAACGTTGGTAAAAAAATGATCGCGTTTTTTTCCTCAGCTACGGGTCCCATCTGTACAATTCCACTTAAAGATCAAAAGAGTGTTAATGCCGAGTGGTATTCTACCATTTGTTTACCCAGGGTGTTAGAAAAAGTTTGCAAAAGACGACCCAAAAGCCACGTTCTCCTATATCATGACAACGCTTCTTCACACACGGCCAACAAAACAAAGTCATTTTTAGCTTCTGAAAAAGTACAACTCGTCACCCATCCTGCGCATAGCCCCGACCGGGTGCTATCCCAGGGTGCATACCACATATCACAGGGTGCTACCCTGTGATTTCTGTATTTTCCCCAAAATCAAAGATTTGATGAGAGGTTTTACTTTTACCAACTCCGAAGAGGCAGTGATAGCGTTCAATCAGCACGTAGAAAACATGCCTTCAGATCTGTGGTCCTCCTGTTTTAAAAAATGGTTCGATCGCATGAAATATGTTTAAAATGTAAAGGAGAGTATTTTGAAAAGCAATAAACATAATATTTTGGTTATAACATGTTGTTTTTTTAAGTTACGCAAAACTTATAGTGTGACCTACGTATTATTCTAATATTATAAAATTCAAAAAAATTAATCTAAACTAAGCTATGTAAGTTTATTCGAATTTAATAAAATAATGACGAGAACTAAGTGGTGACTGTGTGGCCAAGCAAATTATTTTTGAAAATTATTGGAGAGTCATTGAAAACATCGATAAAGGGCACCCTTTTTATTATTTCCCTATTTATTTATTATTTCAAAACAAATTCTAGACACGGGACAATGAGAGCCTAAGTTAGTTCTATGGATTGGAATGCTAAATAATTTACGTTTTGGATGTCTACGAAAATTGTAGGGAACGTTAAGATTAATTTTGTTAATCAGTTCATTTTATACTTTCTTCATTATTTCTACCCCTCACTTGATTTCATAGCGTACCTGATTGTATATTAAAAAATAAAACACTAAAGAGATACCCCTATCGCCGTGCTAACCACAGCATCCGCAGGTCGTGGGACCGCCAACTATTTTTAGAGGCAGGAAGGAACAGCTGACATTGACCCACGGTCAGCTTACGGACAAGGGTGTGTCAGGGACCAGATTTATTGCACAGATGGCAGTAGGTGCATTACATTATTTTAATCTATCTCGTAGGATTCAGCCAGCGTT
Organism: Schoenobius gigantellus; assembly: GCA_963935595.1. NCBI lineage: Eukaryota > Metazoa > Arthropoda > Insecta > Lepidoptera > Crambidae > Schoenobius > Schoenobius gigantellus. Next base: position 52,523,454 of record OZ012541.1, read on the forward strand.
TGCAATGTAAGCGCAAAAAAAATCACATCACATTAGAAACCTCTAAAATTATCAGTGTTTCTCTACTATATTATGCATGTTTTCTACATATAATCCTTCTTCTTGAATCACTCTATCTATTAAAAAAAACCGCATCGAAATCCGTTGCCTAGGTTTTAAAGATCTAAGCATACATAGGGATAGAAAGACAGCGGGAAACGACTTTGTTTTAATACTATGTATTGATATTGCATAGGAATGAATCTATAAAACACAAAAATGGACTACGAGTACAATGATTACATTATTACCTTATTCCAGCTTTCTCTTTTGTTTAATTTCAGTAATTTAAACTTGATTTGCACACGAAGAAATGTAATTGCACTTTTAAGGTCCGATTTCACCAAAGTTAGATAAGTTTTATACCAAGGATATGTCAATTTTTACTTCACCGAATAAACTTAAAATAAAGTCGTTATTCGAGAATATGTTTTATACCGTCGATTTTGACGGTATAACAGATTTAATGCTAGAATAAATAAGAAAGATGGCGTCTAATTAACAGTTGATTGGCAAGCTATGTATCTATAGTGACAGTTGACGAAACTGACGTATAATCCTTGTTTAAAAAACCAGCTATAGGCTATGTGCTTTATTGAGAGAATGGACTATTTAATTTTGCTGCATTTTTTTAAAATTCAGTCGTTTATTTAGTTCAATATGCCACAGTTAGAATAAAACTCTATTCGGATAGTTAAATCCAATGTAGTGAAACGTAAAATGGGTTATCCGAGAAAAAATGTAGAGTATAAATTTATCCATGGTATGATTATTCCCCTTTTGCATTACTGTTGGTAAAATTGGGCCTAAAGCAATCAATTTGTACCTACTCAAAAAACAAAAAAAAATCGACCAAGTGCGAGTCGCACTCGCTCTCGAGCACGAAGGATTTCGTACCATTATCTATACAACATCTATACAAATAAATAAAATTGAAGTGTCTATTTGTAATGTCAAAACATCAAGTTTTTACTAAATGGGTATATATCGGGTACCAATTACAAAAACACAATTTAAAAAAAAATTATCTGTCTGTCTGTTTGTTCCCGCTAATCTCCGGAACGGCTGGACCGATTTTGACGGGACTTTCACTAATAGATAGCTAATTATACGTATAAGGTACAACATAGGCTAATTTTTATCAAGATCGGTCCAGCCGTTACTATTCCACGCGGACGAAGTCGCGGGCACAGCTAGTTAGACACTATATTATAACTTTATAACCTTTTTTTAGTTTCTGCTGTCCCGGCCGTTATTAACATCGATACAAATCAAGCGTCGTACCTGTTGCCGTTATTAATATCGAACAAAACGGCAAAAAAAATCAAGGTTGTTGTATGGGAGCTCCCCTTAAATATTTATTTTATTCTGTTTTAGTATATTTGTTGTTATAGCGGCAACAGAAATACATCATCTGTGAAAATTTTAACTGTCTAGCTATCATGGTTCATGAGATACAGCCTGGTGACAGACAGACGGACGAACAGCGAAGTCTTAGTAATAGGGTCCCGTTTTTACTCTTTGGGTACGGAACCCTAAAAATCTATAATCTATCTTATGAAGCAAATGAAAAGAAAATCCGGGATTTATTCATTTCCCTCACGGTTGGAATACGTAACTACAGGCTTTTTAGGGTTTGTACCTCAAAACAAACAAATGGAACCCTTATATAATCACTTTGTCCGTCCGTCCGTCTGTCTGTCGGTCCGTCTTTCTATCTATCAAGACGAGGGGTCTTGATAGATAGAAAGACGGACCGACAGAATAAATGAATGTCGTATATAAAGAAAAGAATAAGTTCACTTATTTAACGAAGTATCTAAACTTGTTTACCGAATACCCATAACGAAGCCCGCGTCTATGAATTCAGACCATTAAAATTAACTTATATTATAAAAAAAAATTTTTGGGTAAGGAAATTTATTTTTAGGTTTAAAAAAAAAACTCTTAAAAGTACTGCGCCTTGTACGCGCGCTCGCACCCCACGGATCTCGTCTCTGAGTCAGCGGCTCGTGGCGACAATTGATAGCGTCCGTTGTAAATACATCGCGCGTTGTTAATTAAAAACTTTTATTTGTTAATAAATACTGATTTTTTTAAATGTTTTTTTTTACGAAAATAATTTTCCAAACATTTTAGTATAAAAACGCTGAAAAAATAATTGTTACTTTGACATTAAATATCTCGTTAACTAATTATTTCTCAGGTTTGGTCTAGAAGACAAAAATGATAGACGATGGGATGGGTATAGATATATATATATGGGTTTCGGCTTCGCGTTCGGTCTTTTGACATCCTGTATTATCATCATCACAGCCCATATACGTCCCCACCGAGGGGTTCGAGCCTACCCTATGTTAGGGTGATTAGGCCTTAGTCAACCACGCTGGCCCAGTGGGGATTGGTCGACTTCACATACACCATTGAATTTCTTCGCAGATGTATGCAGGTTGCCTCACGATGTTTTCCTTCACCGTAGAAGCGTCAGAAAAATGTACATATGAAATTCGAAATGAAAAACACATTGGTACATGGCGGGTCTCGAACCCCGACCTCCCAATTGGAAGGCATGTGCCGAGTCCACAGCACCACCGACGCTCCTGTATTATAGTTGATAGATTTTAGAATTCCAAAAATTATGTAGGTTGAAATTTAGAGATAAACTTCCGGAAACAGGAAGGGATCATCTCACCTGCCCACCCACCTCACTTTGCACGATGTGGTCATTCCCGAGCACCGAACAAAGCTTTGGTGCCTGCCACTAACCTGCATTGAGCCAGTGTGATGGGTGACGGCCAATCCTCTATTAAGAGCTGGCTCACGCCCAGAGCGTCGGTGGCGCTATGGACTCTGCACTGGCCTTATAATCTGGAGGTCCGCGGCTCGATCCTGCCATGTACCAATGTGTTTTTCGTTTTGCGAATGTCATATGTACTCTTACGGTGAAGGAAAACATCGTGAGGCAACCTGCATATATCTGCGAAGAAATTCAAAGGTGAAGTCGACCAAAAGGCCAGCGTGGTGGACAAAGACCTAAACCCTAACTTAGGGTCGGCTGAAGCCCCCCGATGTGGACGTATATGAGCTGTGATAATGATCACGCCCAGAAGTAGAAATTTTTCTGACTGTGACGAACATAATGATGATCTGATTGAGCCGGAAATCAGTTTATACGAAATACATTGAGGCAACAATAAATTTAATATGTTCTGCGCCGCCAACAGCAGGGCGATATCATTATTTTTTTCCGAACATTATCCTACCAACCGTTGTGTCGCGCTAATTAGCCAGGGCATAAATAACCTATCAACGTAGCAGACAAATTGGCAATTCGCCCATCGCGCGAACATACGTCGAACAATTTTTTATAATAATAATGAAACAAATACAATATTTATGCCAGGAGCTGGCGCCTATTAATGAAGGTGATTAATTAGTGGATCACATGATTGGAATATTAACTAAAATATCGAAGTTGATTGTATTCTAAAATACCGCTTAAGTGGCAAACATGCATATGTTCAACCTACAGGCCTATTATCTAACTTCGGTTGGTCACTAGAACTGCCATTTTTGAAAGAAACTTAACATCCATTACTAACGGACGAACGAACTAGTAATAGATATAAAGTTCCTTTCAAAAATGACAGTTCTAGTCACAACCGTAGTTAGAGAATAGGCCTGCTGATAGTAAGCGGCTCGTCATGTCAGCCTATGATGCACCTGTTGCTGAGCATGAACTACTCAAATAAAGAGATTTGAGTCATCACCCACCACGTTGACGTTAGTGCTCAGGTAGTAGTGGCCTAGGTTCCGAAGAGTGTTATTAGGAAACCCTTATACCTGGTCAAATCCAGAAGGACTTTGGAAAATTGTACTTCTACTTCTATACACATAAAATAGAGTTTAGGAGGCTAGAACAGTTATTGCTATCTATAGTTAGAGATGAAATCTTTTAAGCCCTTAAGATAAGTGAGAATTTTGTTGAAATTTCATGTTGAATGAAGTGAATTGACACTTTTGAAATGTATGGGTATTAAGGAAAATTTAATTTAAAAACGAGTGAAAACTAAGTGCTGTAAAGGATAATATTGAACAGCTACATTGTTTTTTAACACTTACAAAAAAATAATCTAACTAACTCTATGTACTCTAGCCACGATTGAGTCAATCATTCACGCAAACGCTTATCAAGAACTGACAGTAGCACCTAGGAACCTCGATGGTTAAACATAATAGGCCCACTAGGCCTGCAATAAAACAACAATGTTACTGACCCAGCGTGTGTGAAGATCCCTTATTTAGAGCACATCTGGATAACTTCAGCTAATAGTCCGCGTGAGTGCGCAGTTGGCAGTAAATTTTCCAGTTGGTAGTTTGTAGACGCTACGCAACAGGTTTGGAAATATAGTAAACATTAATCTATTCTCAATGACAAACGTTTACACTGAGCGTTTCAAATTAAAATTGTTATTTCTGGAAAATTTGATAAAATGTAATAAACATCTAAGGCTCGTATATAAGGGGGCCGGGTGGTCTGTCTCGGTCCCACCCTAGAATGGTCTAGTGCCTAGCCTAGGACGTTAGGCTATCGATTCAAAATTCAATAATGGACACCAACATACTGATAACTTTATACAAAATCATGGGTCAGGCCCCCCTGGAAAAAAACTCTAGATACGCCAGTGATTGTTAATCTTGATTTAAAATTTCTTTGCTTGTTTTTGTATTTTTCGAATATTATGCCAATATTATATATTTGGTTTCTTTCCACAAATAACTGGTAAGCGATATTACTTCTAAATTTTTTATATTACAACTAAGTTGGCAAACAAGCAAACTGTCCACCTGATAGTAAGTGGTAACAGTCACCAATAATACACGTGGCTCTTGTAAAATTCGCAGCTAAACTGCAACCCCCACAAGAACCACAGTGCCACAGTATACGTTGCCAACCTGTGACATCAGATGTAAAGTCACGGTACCCAGTAATTTCACTGCCATATCTTACCCTTCAAACCGCAACACAGCAAAGAAAGCACTGCTGCTTTGCGGCAGAAATAGGTAATCACCTGACATCACCTCATTGTAAGTGATGACGGGACCTATGATGTGTCTCGCTGAGGTGGAATTCACTCTTGCTTTAAAGAATCCTATAGGTAAAATGATTTTGGAAGTACGGACGGATGCAAAGAGTTCATTTTATACTGGTACGCATCAGGAGCTACCGTCTCCGTAGTCTACTGGTTGAGACCACCTGCTATTAATCTTAAGGTCCGGAGTTCGATTCCTTATGTGGACAGAAACTTTTCTGCTCGGTTCGGTTGGTGGTGGTACTTCAATATAAAAAAATGTGATGTTGTGTTTATTCTTATATTTTTTGCCTTTATTGTTTTTTTTGAAGACATTTTAATTTTTTGATATTATTTGAATAGTGGGTGATTTTTATGGTTTAACGATAAACATCCGATCAATAAATCTTAAGATCACAAATTATTTGCTTTTAATGATTAATTATAAATTAATGTGTCAACAATTAATATGCATTGAACTTTGCTGATTACATTAATATTACAAGATTATTAATGTACCTAACCTAAATTTAATAAGTACTGCGCAATTGCTTATGTTGTTATGTTAATGTTGATGATAACTTCAAAATGAATTGCTTGACTGGCTTCTTTATAAACTAGCTAGGGTCTAGCGTGACTTATTTACGATTTATAATGTTTTGTTTACAACAAATTGAGTTACCTATTAAATAGTAGCTTCACTAAGAAATATTACTAAACTACTACACAATATAACGTTTTTTTTTATTGTACCGCTTCGCATTAAAACAAAATAAACATCTATCGCTGACAACCGATTGCCTAAAGAAATATTCATTTTAGTAATTTCAAAGTATTGTAGTATCCCGTAGTATCCCGTCGTATCCCTCACAAGATACGTTTAAAGCTAAATGTGTTCTTTTTGACTTTATCGTTAGTTTTACTTTGACAAAGACAGAATTATAAAGACAGTTAGGTATGCCGGGAGTCCGGTCCACTAGTGGCAATCCCGCTGGTGTTCCCAAACCAGATTTATTCTCCTTCCGAAACTTCTCCGCCCCGATGGAGACCGTTCGGGATCAGCAGGCCTATTCTCTAACTTCGGTTGCTAACTAGAACTGTCATTTTTGAATGAAACTTAACATCCATTACTGCATCATGAACGTCACCGTAACACATAGGTAAGATCACTAAACTTGTAATGGATATAAAGTTTCTTTCAAAAATGACAGTCCTAGTTACCAACCGTAGTTAGCGAATAGGCCTAGGAAGGTCAATTCACAGAACGCTCGATCATGCAGGCTTAGCAAAAGTGCTTTTCTATTGAGGGCAAAGAAGAACACTTCTATGTGTTAAGAAACTGACTGATATAAATTGTCATACGTGTCAGTCTCTGGAAAGGTCAAAGGAAGGCACTTTGTCCAAGTAAGCGAGATTGTCACAGTGAAGAGCAAGGTGGACAATGGACATCGAAGGGAGTTTCTGAGGAGAGGGAACCGCCTTGCCCTATGTAAAGGTCTGTAATATAATAACTCCTCATAAAATAGGTTAAGCTCTATGATAGGTCTCTGCGGAATGAGAATGTCATGGTTATGAAGGCTGCTATGCTTTTTAACCGACTTCAAAAAAGGAGGAGGTTATCAATTCGGTTGTATTTTTTTTTATGTTTGTTACCTCATAACTCCGTCATTTTTAAACCGATTTCCAAAATTCTTTTTGTATTTGATAGAGTATACTGCAAGGGTGGTCCCATGGTCACCAAAGTCAGGCAGGATCGGATGATGGGATCCCATAGAAAATCGAGGAAAACACTAATTTAATACTTAAAAATAATCATCTTCTATATTGAAGTCGGTGACAAATATTAACACTTTAGGCGATCATCGTTTGGCGCCGACTTCAATATAGAAGAAGATTATTTTTAAGTTTTCAGTGTTTTTGAAGACGGTTCTATTTTTTGTAAAAAAAAAATAATAATTTTTTTTGCTTAGCGCCTGCTTAAGAACACACCAAAGGTGAAGGTTCTATAGAAAGGAAACAGAAGTTTTATTAATGGTTTGTCGATGTAGACGTAAGTTGGCTTTAGTTATTCTTATCTCTATATCTCTATATATAATAAAATCGTAGGGGTACAAAAATCTGTAATTGCGAAATATTAAGAAAAAAAATACACAGGTCGCCTTAAAATCATTAGCAGAACACGATAGAATAGTTTTAAAAAAAATTGTTTGTTTGTTGGTTTATTTGTTTGTTTGTTTGTTTGTTTGTTTGTTTGTTTGTTTGTTTGTTTGTTTGTCTGTTTGTCCGGAAAGATCTCCGAAACTACTGAACAGAATTTGATATGGCTTACACCACAATGCTTAGAATTTCCCGGAAGAACATTTAGGCATAATTTCGTTTGTTTAAATTCACTTTTTATTTTTAGTGAAAAAATACCATATAAAATTTTCGAATTGGCTTTAGGTAGAAAAACAACATGGCGTACGTGAAATTATTTTGACAAGTCTGTCACATTCACATAGTACAGAGAGAAGGTATTTTCTTCCACGAAGGAAAGGCAATGGAACTACGCCATACAGCCTGATCTTAAGTAATTGGATTTTGAAAATTGAAAGGCAGGAATGAAGTGTTTCACATAGTACAAATAAAATTTTATTTTTTCTGTTAATGGCTGTGCCCAACTGGATTTCGCCAACCAAATTGTCTTTTTCTTATGTCGTACCGTGGTGGTAAGGCAAAAAGATCAAGCCATACAACCAATGTATAAAGCATTTTTTATGATAAAACTTATCGAGTGACCATAAAATTTGTAGTTGTTTGACTAATTTTCACAAAATCGTTACAATTTTTGAGATATTTGAAATGTTGAAAAATGAAGATACTCTTTTCAAGGTATTTTGAAAGGTGTTATATGTTTTCACATTAGGACTAAGGAATCAAACTCTTTCATCCATTTAAAACTATTAAAAGTAATAGATTAATATTGACAATTAAAAAAAATATCTGACTGCAATGTTCTGGGTTACGCGTAGAGGGACGGGACGGGACGGGACTCTTGATCCTAATGTCTAAAATGACGGATCACATTTTTTTTGGATCCACCCAAGGAACATGGATATCGAACGAAGAACCTAAAGAGTAGAACACATTAAACCTAGCCACGTTGACTTAATTTGACATGACTGCCGATAAAGTTCGTTTCCAAACCCAGCGATATGCATATCAAATGAAAGGCCTTGATGAGTAGAGCACTATGAACATAGGAAAATCGCCCTAAATTCAACATGGCCGCCGCTCAAATAAAACGGATAAAAGTTCGTTTCCAAACCCAGCAATATGGGTATCAAATGAAAGGCATTGATGAGTAGAGCACTATGAACCTAGCAACATTGACATAAATTCAACATGGCCGCCGCTCAAAAAAGGTGGAATAAAGTTAGTTTCACACCTAGCAATATAGGTATCAAATGAAAGGCCATGAAGAGTAGAGCACTATGAACCTAGCAACATTGACATAAATTTAACATGGCCGCCGCTCAAAAAAGGTGGATAAAAGTTAGTTTCCAAGCCTAGCAATATGGGTATCAAATGAAAGGCCTTGAAGAATAGAGCATTAGGTACCTAGGAAAATCGACCTAAATTTAACATGGCCGCCGCTCAAAAAAAAAGGATAAAAGTTCGTTTTCAAACCCAGCAATATGGGTATCAAATGAAAGGCCCTGATGAGTAGAGCACTATGAACCTAGCAACATTGACATAAATTCAACATAGCCGCCGCTTTAAAAGAAGAATAATAGTTCGTTTCCACACCTAGCAATATGGGTATCAACTGAAAGGCCTAAAAGAGTAGAGCATTATGAACTAAGGAAAATTGCCATAAATTAAACAAGGCCGCCGCTCAAAAAATGGATAAAAGTTCGTTTCCAAACCCAGCGATATGCATATCAAATGAAAGGCCTTGATGAGTAGAGCACTATGAACATAGGAAAATCGCCCTAAATTCAACATGGCCGCCGCTCAAATAAAACGGATAAAAGTTCGTTTCCAAACCCAGCAATATGGGTATCAAATGAAAGGCATTGATGAGTAGAGCACTATGAACCTAGCAACATTGACATAAATTTAACATGGCCGCCGCTCAAAAAAGGTGGATAAAAGTTAGTTTCCAAGCCTAGCAATATGGGTATCAAATGAAAGGCCTTGAAGAATAGAGCATTAGGTACCTAGGAAAATCGACCTAAATTCAACATGGCCGCCGCTCAAAAAAAAAGGATAAAAGTTCGTTTTCAAACCCAGCAATATGGGTATCAAATGAAAGGCCCTGATGAGTAGAGCACTATGAACCTAGCAACATTGACATAAATTCAACATGGCCGCCGCTCAAAAAAGGTGGAATAAAGTTAGTTTCCAAACCTAGCAATATGGGTATCAAATGAAAGACCATGAAGAGTAGAGCACTATGAACCTAGCAACATTGACATAAATTTAACATGGCCGCCGCTCAAAAAAGGTGGATAAAAGTTAGTTTCCAAGCCTAGCAATATGGGTATCAAATGAAAGGCCTTGAAGAATAAAACATTAGGAACCTAGCAAAATCGACCTAAATTCAACATGGCCGCCGCTCAAAAAAAAAGGATAAAAGTTCGTTTCCAAACCTAGCAATATGGGTATCAAATGAAAAGCCTAAAAGAGTAGAGCATTATGAACTTATGAAAATTGCTATAAATTCAACATGGCCGCCGCTCAAAAAATGGATAATAGTTCGTTTCCAAACCCAGCAATATGGGTCTCAAATGAAAGGCCTTGATGAGTAGAGCACTATGAACCTAGCCACACATAAATAAATTCAACATGGCCGCCGCTCAATAAAGGTGGATAAAAGTTCGTTTTCTAATCTAGCAATATAATTAGGTATCAAATGAAAGGTCTTCAAGAGTAGAGCACTATGGAGCTAGCAATATTGACGTAAATTCGACATAGCCACCGCTCAAAAAAGGTGGATAAAAGTTCGTTTCCAAACCTAGCAATATAGGTATCAAATGAAAGGCCTTGAAGAGTAGAGCACTATGAACCTAGGAAAATAGCACAAAATTCAATATGGCCGCTGCTCAAAAAAAACTGATAAAAGTTCGTTTCTAAGCCCAGCAATATGGGTATCAAATGAAAGGCTTTGATCAGTAGAGCACTATGAACGTAGCAACATTGACGCAAATTCAACATGGCCGCCGCTCAAAAAAGACGGATAACAGTTGCTTTTCACACCCAGCAATAGGGGTATTAAATGAAAGTAGGCCCTGAAGGGTACTTAGAGCAGCCATGCTCTAAGTGTGTTCCGCGGAACCCTAGGGCTCCACAATACCCCTATAAGGGTTCCGCAATAATTTAGAAAAATCAAAACACCCTCTCTGGTCGTACTTTTATTATTCTTATTAATAAAGAATACACTTTTAAAAACTATTGTTTTATTTTAAGGGATCCGTCAAGTATTTCGCTTTCCAAAAGGGTTCTGTCACCAAAAAAGTTTGAGAACCGCTTCGGGGCCTATTGGATGTTCAATGTTAGATGTTACCTGTTTTTAGTGTCCTTCGAGACCGTGATAATGCAACGATCGTGAACTAACTAACGATAACTAACTAATAATAACCAAGTTTGTGTGTTGGATGTTAGTCATCACGGCGAGTTTGCTAACCGAACTATGCCAGCAACACTATATCGCACAGTACACGTTACAAAAACGGAAATCTCAATACATTTTAAGGCTAACCGCATAAATACGTTTTTTCGCATTCGTTTTCTGAATGCGGGCATCCGAATGCATCAAATCTATACAAAATACTCATTGACTGCCGCACACGTTCGTTTTTATTACGAACGGAACACGTTCTGTACGTACGTTTAGTTAGAATGGTGGAAATCCCGAATGAGAAGAAACGAACGTCTGCGCTACGTTCACGAAACTCCGTGTCTGTATTCCGTGATCGGATATCGAATACGGAAAACGTATTTGTACAGTAACCCCCCCATTCATGCTATACATTAACTCTACGAAAACCGCCAGTATTACGAGCGACATAAGAACGGTTCAAAGTTCAAACAGTATAGCTTGACAAGGAGCTTACTGTACGACCAGTCAAAATTGGCCAAGTTGTCATATCCAAAAAATATATTTTGTTGGTGTTACCAACACCCATTATAAAATCTAAACTTTATTCGTATACAGTTCTAATTTATTAACAATTGTTTATTTTAATTCGAAACATGAATACGATAAAGATTATTCTTGCAACTGTGTAGTTCTTTCTACTGAAGAAGAATTTATTAATATCAATAATGTGTGTTTATAGTAATATGTAATGTATTTAATTTTGTGGACTGTTAGAAAAAGAGCATTATGAACCTACGAAAATTGTCCTAATTTCGAAATGGCCGATGCTCAAGGAAGGCAGAATAAAGTTGAATCATTATGGAATAAAATGGAGGAAAAAACTAAACACTGTGTTAAGTATTTTGATGGCGAAACATAGTTCGCGGGCACAGCTAGTAACAAATAAAAAAAGAAGAATTAGTTACTTAAGTCTTGTCAGTCTTAACAATCCTTTCAAAAGTTAGTCTTTTGGTTTGAAGATTTACCACATTTCAGATTTTACATTAAATTCAAATCTAAAACTCCTAATTCAACAGCAAAACTTTTCAGGCACTTATGACGTCACACGTACCTAGTTGTAGTTGACTCTACTACCTGCCCCCTTGATTGTGTAACTCAAAATCTATCGCGATTGCATTCAATTTTGACAATCGCAGTTTCACAGTACTCTGCAGACGTAGCACGGACCATGAACAAAACGTTACAAAACACAAATAAAATGTTTCCTCTCTCTCTCTATCTCATATAACAATGAAGCGAGACGGGATGAGGGTTAGGTATTTTCTCTTCTATATTCCACGTGCCATGCTAGGCCTGCTGTGACTGTGACTGCTATGAGTGATGGATGTGCAGTGATCACTGCTTTTTAAAAGGAAGTCGGCACAGTCTTTTGTTGAGAGCGCAATGACTGATAATTAAGGGCGATCGGGATACATTTTTTCTTAGGAAGCTGTTTGGAAGAGCCTTCTTGAGAAGAGCATGCAAGAAACTCGAAATTCCATTTTTTTTGTCTTCTTTTTCAAATTGTAAGAGTTACTTACTAAGTCAATAGGGTGTTCTCACGAACGATAGAATCCTTTTCTCAACCGAAGCATATTTGCCAGATAATTCGACACTTTATTTTAGGGTAGGTAAAAAATTTGACGATTCAAAATATAAGCTTTTATCAAGTCAAATTTGAATAAGCAATTTTTTTTGGTATGTTTTTTTCAAAACAATCGTGCATCTTAAAGATGGCCCACTTACTTGATACTCGAAGTTTGCTTGAAATTAGCTGCCAGATTGAATGTTGACTAATCGAAAGGATTGTTTCCAGAGATATTACGGAATTCAGCCTAATTGTATTAGATATTCGTAAGGGAATAAGCTTAAGTTGAGAAATGATTCAGTTTATAGACTACGTATACCTTAATTTTCCCACCATGATAAGAATATGGCACAGATTACAAATACTAATTGCAGCACATACATTTGGTTATGCTCGTAACAAAAATACTTAAGCTACTGCCGCATCAGGCCAAGGTTCTCGCGAAACGGCCAGCTCAGACATGTTATGACAGATTCTTGGCAGCGGATGGCGAAACCATGCAATTTTTTCCAGCGTATGTCTGAAGAAAAGGGAAATTGTTCAGGCATATCTCAACTGAATTCCAAGGTGATTAGGGTAGATAGTCGATAAAAAAGCTGTATTGAACGTGTCTAAATATATAGTATCGTGAAGATCATTTGTTTACTATAGTCACATGGTGCATACTATACCTAGTTGAGTCATTGTGTTCTCGTGACTAAAATTAGCTGGTGTTGTGGTATAATTAGGCTTTTTTTTTTGCTAACATATGTTTTCTGAATGTTTTGCAGTTCAAGGCTGAGCGCATATTTATAAGCATTTTGTATGCGCGTGTAACCATCTGATATTATTGACACAGTTACAGAAAATAAGTATCACCTATAAGAAAAGAAAATTACTTTTCAAAAAGTTACGAAATGGACTTGACAACTTTGTTCAAGAGGAAATCTTGATATTTGACTACTAAATGTTCGTTGCTATTAAATGTGGTTAGATAACCGATTCACAAATCGCCGGAATCAGTACACACAGATTTAAAAAAAATACGTAAACACTAAGTTAAATTATAAAGTAAATATAATATTAAGTGATTAGATAGATTCAATAGCGGCTTTCTATTTTTGTCGAGGTTCCTATTCTTTGTTTTTTTTTTGCAACACGTAAGTATAGTTTGTTAAGCAACATATTTTTCAAAACCCATATTTCCTATATTGTCATCATGGTTATTATGTTCACAGTATGATTTCACTCTAGCAGCTAACAGTGATGCTATCATTCTGTTGCATACAAGTTAGGGTAAAGGTTGTTACCTCTTGTACGTTGAGCTTATCTCTCTTGTCTACTACGTGAATAAGATACAAAGAAGGGTCCAAATGCAACCGCAAAAAATTTAACAAGCTAAAGATAAGATTTAAATAACATTCTATAATAGATTTTTTTTATATGACTAAGATGGCAAACAAATATACTGCCTACCTCATGGGAAGTGGTAACAATCACCGCAGATTTGCAGCAAATCTGCAACCCCCACAAGAACCACAGTGTCACCTACACTGTGGTTCTTGTGGGGGTTGCTAACTTGTGACATAAGATGTAAAGTCACGGTACCTAGTAATTTCATTAGCATATCTTTACCTTCAAACCGGAATAATTTCCTGTCTTCATAATACAGTGACTTTATTGAAAGTTAAAAGCTTTTGAGCAAATACAACACTATAAAACAGTGCCCTTACTGAAGCTTTAGTATTGCCTACTGGGATCACCCCCAATCCCCCAATGCTTGATTGACTTTCTTGTTAAGAAATTATACTATCTACTTAAATATACCGATTTTAACTAATCACTGACTTTATTTGTAGCACTAAAATTATAACTTTACTTCTTCAATCGATATCTGAACTTCCAGCAGTCGACTATGAACTGTCGACTGATGCTAGAACAATAATAAAGATTTGTCTGAAAAGATTCTAACTAGGTAAGAGTAAATAGGTAATTGAAAAATGTCAATCTCTGTATTTTTTCATTATCAGAGGCGTTCCAGATAAGCACAGATTTGCAGCATTTTTAATATTTTTGGCATCACCGCGTTTCATTCGCTTTAGGCGTTAACTTTTCGTACTCGTTTCCATTTAAATCGTGTTCCATTTAAACATTTTTGCCATGAAAAATAAGCATCAAATTCCTAGGCTATTAGTATTATTTAGCATCAAATACCCTACCACGCGCGCTCCACATGGGCAGGGGTTTAGTGGGTAGGCCCGGCACTCTGCCGGGAGAGCCCCACACACGCTCGTCGTCTAGCCAACGGCGAGTATGGTGCAGTCACGCATTCCCCTGGAAAGAAAAGGCTATGAGATGGGTCCTCTTATAATACCTCTTTTTGACAACTTTGAAATTTGACATCTGAAAGCTTTTTTATGAATCAAAAGGTTTTTCGGAGGATTTAAGAAATAATTTGAAAGAAATATATAGTTTCAGCCGATTCTGATTTGTACTATTTGCAACTTTAACTAATTAGGTGAGGTGTTAAAATCCAGCACGTAAAATCAATTCCTACCGTTTCATTTGTTAGAATTAGCGCGGCTAAAAATGTTAACTTTTCAAGAAACGCAAAACGAAGTTATTATCAGGTGTTAGTACCAGCAAAGTGGTGATACTTATCTGGAACACACCTACCATGAGGGTTAATTCGTAAAATATTTGTCTTTTATAATTATTTCATTCTTGAAGATACTGTATTTCAAAAAAATATATACCTAGACAATGTTTTCTGTCAACATCACATCAGTCGGATTTTTGAAATAGAAGGAAAATTTTCTTAGAGTAAAATATGTTATCATTAATTAATGTTATTATATAGCCAGCCAGCATTTTTCGAGTGATGTGGAATAGTAGAGTCACCGCCACACATCGCGGCACGCTATACTACTTCGTTGTGATGACCAAGCTGAAAACTCTAATTAGAGCGATATTGAGCAAGCAGTGACCAAAACATCCATATTCGACAGGGTTTCAAACAACAACTTGTCTAACAACTGATTGTTAGACAAATTTTCAATATTTCAAACGTTACTTTTAGAGTGACTTTTAGATAGTGAGTTACTTTTAGATAGAAGACCGAATCCGAAGTCCAGTGACTCCTGTGTCAATTGTTTCCCTTATCAATTAAATATTTATCGAGCGTCTGGTTCAAATTTTTCCAGCACAGTCAAAATATATCAAGAATTTGATTGTAGCTGTCAAACTAAACCTTCAAAAGAAAAAAAACGAATCCCTTATAGGATTACTTCGTTCTCAAACATTTCAAACTCAAATTAACAAGATGTATAAATGTGAGTACCTACTCAGGAATATACAGGGTGTCTCAGAAACAATGGATAAACCTTTAACTGTTGATAGGTTTTGTCGAGACCTCTCTAATCTCAAATTTTGACTTTAGTAAAAATATCTCGGTTTTCAAGATATTTGATAGTTTATGATTTTTTTAAAAAATGCCACTTTTGGTTGGTTTTTAATGTGCCATTTTTACAAATTCGGACTTTTTCTGATTCAGGTTTTTTTACCTTCTAACGGAATAGTTCAGCTATCAATAACAGTGGTTAAAATTGAGCTAGCTAATCACGAAGTGCTTGGAAAAAACAATGTTCCAAAAAAAATTAAACAAGAAATTATTTTTCTGCGTGTTTGGTCTGCTACCATGTAAAAAAAATGTATGACGCTCATCCTGCCCATTATCTTAAAAAAATGCTTAGTTATTCTAGTTTCAAAAAAGGTATGATAAACTTATGCTTAATGTATCTCTGAACTTTTATTACTGCTTGAATAGCAAATGGTATGAAAATTTTAAAAAGATTGTTTGTCGGATTAATTATTTTTCGGATTAATTTTATTCGGTTAATTTAGTTTTCCAGTATTAAGTTTATGCTTTCTTGACTTTCTGACTGGTTGAATAGCAAATAAAATGAAAATTTGAAAAAAAAAGGTTTTTTTTTCCACTAATAAGCACTTAAAGCTTATTTGTAAACATTCGTTTGCGAGTCACAGAGTTGAGAAACGTGTTTTTTTTGTGGCCCCTGCCTGCCACATGTCTCATCCACTATGCGCAATCAAAAAGGAGCCTTATCATTAACAGCACATGAGTCATAAGCATTTGCAACCTTACCTGCTATCGAATTTCCTGGAAGGACTTTTTTTACCTGCGTCTGATCATTGGGTTCTTTGTTACGATTGTTAGTGTCCTTCTGAACTCTGGTTGTGACCCACGCGTGTTTTCTGTATTCGAGAGATTCGATAGAGCTTCGATGATTTTAAACGACATTTTGCTGTGATTTTGGACTTGACTAGCTTTGCGATTCGGATATTGTTTGTGCTGTGAAACCTATTGACAACTGGTGATCATATGGACTTGGCTAGCTTTACGATTTGGATATTGTTTGTGCTGTGAAACCTAACTGACAACCAATACATAACACTGAACATGCCTAGACATCAGTACACGTCGCGCGAATATGCAAACATGCATTTCGTTTATGGCGAATGTCGAGGAAATGCTAACGCTGCTGCTCGTCTGTACGCAGAGAGGTAAGATTATTTATTTTCTCTTTAATTCAATCAATCTTATTTTTTTTTAAATCACACACATTTATTGCAACTTTAGTTAAACGTAACGGATGGGTCTTACATTATGTTATCCTTCTAAAAATAGTCACACGCCGTGTTTAATTAGATTTTAAAATTAAATGAATTAGTAAATTTAATAACGTCATTTTTTGTATTAGGTACCCCAACGCACGTCACCCGGACTATCGAGTTTTTGCTCGGGTACATAATTCGTACTGCGAAGGGAGGCTTCCAGGAAGAGGCATTGGTGGTGCAGGGCCAGGAAGACCAGAAAGAAACGACGATGGAGAAGTAGTAGTCCTCGACGAAATAGAAGATTCAACACGTTCTGTGCGTGGAATTGCACGTCGAACCGGCATTAATAGAAGCAAAGTGCATCGCATATTGAAAAAATACCTTTTGCACCCTTTCCATATTCAAAGGGTCCAAACTCTACAGCCTGCTGACTATCCGCGCAGGATTGCATTCTGCAGAATCATGTTAAATAAAATAAGGGAGGACCCGCAATTTTTCAATAAAATTTTATGGACGGATGAATCCTCATGCCGGAGAGATGGATATTTCAACATCCACAATCTACATAGCTGGCAAGTTGAAAACCCACATTTGATGAGGGAAGATCGGTCCCAAGTTCAATTTAAAGTTAACTTGTGGACTGGGATTATTGACGGACAGGTGATCGGGCCATTTGAACTTCCAGCTACACTGAATAGTGAAATTTACCTTAATTTTTTACAAAATGATTTACCCGGCATGCTAGAAGATGTCAATTTAGAAGTGAGGCGGAGAATGTGGCTTCAAAATGATGGGTGCCCAGCTCACTACGCAATAGTAGTAAGAAATTATTTAAATCAACACTTCCCACAAAGGTGGATAGGCCGGCTCGGCCCTATTTTATGGCCGCCCAGATCGCCGGATCTAAATCCCTTGGATTTTTTTTATTGGGGATGTCTGAAAGACCTTGTCTACGCGAGGCCAGTATCCTCAATAACAGAGTTGCGTACTCGCATACAAAATGCAGCTGCACACATAAAAACGTCTGGTTACGCGCGCCGCATCAAACTTTCTTTTATAAAAAGATGTAGGGCGTGTATCAGAGCGCAAGGACGCCAATTCGAACATTTATTGTAAATTTAATAAAAAATTAAAATTTCATGTTGTTTTATTTCAAATTCTTTATTCAAACTAAGAATTAATAACTATTCCGAAAAAATCTTTTTAAAATTTCATACCATTTGCTATTCAAGCAGTAATAAAATTTAAGAGATACATTAAGCATAGGTTATCATACCTTTTTTGAAACTAGAATAACTAAGCATTTTTTTAAGATAATGGGCACGATGAGCGTCATACATTTTTTTTACATGGTAGCTGACCAAACACGAAGAAAAATAATTTCTTGTTTAATTTTTTTTGGAACATTGTTTTTTCCAAGCACTTCGTGATTAGCTAGCTCAATTTTAACCACTGTTATTGATAGCTGAACTATTCCGTTAGAAGCTAAAAGAAACTGAATCAGAAAAAGTCCGTATTTGTAAAAATGGCACATTAAAAACCAACCAAAAGTGGCATTTTTAAAAAAAATCATAAACTATCAAATATCTTGAAAACCGAGATATTTTTACTAAAGCCAAAATTTGAGATTAGAGAGGTCTCGACGAAACCTATCAACATTTAAAGGTTTATCCATTGTTTCTGAGACACCCTGTATATATTCTTAGATAACTTTATACGGAATCCTCGGAGCGTGAGTCAACTAGCATTTGGCCGATTTTTTAAATAGGAAACCTGAATCACAATTTTGTATCTACCGTTATACATTATGTACTGCAACTACTCTAACTCTAAATTCTAGAGGCAACGCTTATATCAGTTTTTTCAACAGAGTGACAGTTCACAGTCAGTTACGGGAAAAGATGACGAAATTTCAATACAACTTTACCGCCCTCTCGAAGTTTGATTGCTATGGCTCCCTATGAAATTCCTGAGATCACTCGAGCTCTATTAACACGCAATTATTATCACGCGCTCTCATTGGTGACATTTAAGTTTGCTCGGTGTCACTCGGTGACATTTGAGTGTGTCCGTTGCCCTCTCGAAGTTTGATTGCTACGGCTCGCTGTAAAATTCCTGTGATCAATCGAGTTCTATCACGCGCAATTATTATCACGCGCTCTCGTCGGCGAGGTTTGTTTTTAAATGACAGCTGACGTAACTGTCGTGATCGCCGGAGTTCCCGCAAGGTCAGGCGATGGGCAACTGTCGCGCTGACGACCTTTACCAGAATCAGTTCCAACAGTTTTACCATTTTAATACGATGTAATCGGCGATATACTGGTTAATATTTTTAAACAGCATTTGCAAACAAACGTACGGAACAGCTGAACCTCTAGGCAAATACATTTTTTATTGCGGTGGCGCTGTCATTGAGGTTTCCGCTAACTTAAAGTCTATTGGTCTTTCTGCTTAGCTAGTTCCAATCCATAAGGTATATACTCGTATATATACTCGTCGGTAGGTACTGAGAGATATTATGTAACCTTAGCGATATTTTCAACCTGTACCAAGTTTTAAAAAGTGACTATAAATTCGCCCTAGGAGGTGACAAGGATTTTGGGGCAACCGGCTATTAGTTTATATAAGAAGTTTTGTCAAAAGTGCTTGATCACTTTTAATTAACCTTGAACGATTTCAAAGGTAAAGATCCCTTTCAATCCATACTAATATTATAAATGCGAAAGTAACTCTGTATGTCTGTCTGTCGCGCCAAAACTACTGAACCGATTTAAATTAAATTTGGAACACAGATAGTATAGCTTTGATCGCAGAAATTACTCCTTAAAGGGGAGAAAAGGGGGGTGGAAGTTTGTATTGGCAATCAATAACCGCTGAACCGATTTAGATGAAATTTGGTATGGAGATAGTTTGAGTTATGGGAAAGGATAAAAAATAGTTTTTATCTCCGAAATCATTCCTTAAGGGTAAAAAAAGGGGGAGGATTTCGTAAAGGGAATCAATAAAAAAGGCCTTCCACGCGGACGAAGTCGCGGGAAAAAGCTTGTAAATTATAACTAGCTGATTTAATGAGTATTCTATTACTTCAAAGTTAACAGTCTTAACCTCACTTCATATAGCTGACTGTTATTTTTTATTGTGTCCGAGTACTTATTGCTACCCATAGCAACTAACACTCGGAAACAATTAAAAAATTGATTGGATATGCTGAAATCAACGACGGCTCTTAAAAAGGAACTAACTGTAGACGATTTGGATATCTGTGAAAAATTAATTATTGCGTATCAAGTAGGTATAGGCCTTGAAAAAACAGACGTTGGTAACTGCTCAATTGAGTTCGGTTCTTTAGAGCGCATCTTAATTATTAGTATCCTCATATATTCGCTATCAGCCGCTATCTTAACAAATAAGTGCCAGCGAATTTAAATTATGAAGCTTTTGTATGGCTTATCTTATTCACAAATAACTTGCACTTATGGAGAAAATTAGACTAAAGTCCCCTTTCGGACCATGTAATTAAATAAAATGACAGTACAACAATGTATGGTCTGTCATAATTCTGTCATTGTTGAAGATACTGTGTTTCAAAAAAAAAACCTAAATGTCCCCCTGAAACCACAGTGTTCACAGGTGAATCCATCGCTCTATATGAAGCAGTCAGTTTTATTAAGTCTCATGGATAGAGTAAGTCTGTGATTTTTACTGACTCTCGTAGTGTTTTAGAAGATCTTGTGAAATTCCCCCTCCGCTGTAAGAATATTTCCTACTTAACGTTGAAGACCAGAGAACTGCTGTATCAATGCCATTTACAAAACAAAGACGTTATTATTGTATGGATCCCTGGACACTGTGGTATCACTGGAAATGAAAATGCCGATGACTGTGCTTAACAGGCCACCTTAGGATGCCTTACCTATAACAAATGCTTCTCCCAAGACATTTATATACTCAAAATCAGACTTAACTAAGCAATAGCAACAGGAATGGAACCTCTCCCGTGTCTTAAAAGGAAAATTCTATGATGGCATTCAGATAGATATCCCTGCAAAGCCATGGTTTTTTAAATACAGATCTGCAAACAAATTAACCACTTCAACAATAATTCGACTACATCTCGGACATGTCTGCTTCCCAGTCTTTTTGGCTAAAATCCACATTCGAGACCACTCTATATGCGAATGTGGTTTAGAGGAAGGCACCGTAGATCATATATTCTTTAACTGCCCCAGACACCAAACCCCATTGTATGACCTGCTCCCTGAATTTATTCCCCGTCCTACAAACATGAATTTCCTTTTAACACAAATAAACACTTCATTTCTCAATATCCTTTTTAAATATATAGAGAAATACCAAATTAAATTATAAATAAAGTTGCAACTAACGAAATAATATCTGCTTTTGCTTGTCCACAGGTAGCCCAACCGGCTAAGTACTTTTTAAACCGCAAAATCTAACCATTGCAAAAACCGTGTTTTCGCTACTCGACCGAAAGAAAATTTTCTTCGAGTAAAATATGCTATCATTAATATTATTATATTGTCAGCCAGCATTTTTCGAGTGATGTCGGATAGTGAGAGCTCACCGCCACACATCGCGGCACGTTATACTTACTTCGTTGTGATGACCAAGCTGAAAACTCTAATTAGAGCTACATTGAGCAAGCAGTGACCATTCGATCAATACGTCTGTACGTCCAGTCCACTCCAGCATCTATAGTGCATATAAGATGCTGGTGGAGCGGGTTACACGCCGGCATACTCTTCTATTTTTATGTCAGACATAAACTTTTTACGCGAGTTAATTCAAGCTTCTTCTGCTCATGGGGGCAGAGATGAATAGGCCAATTTCCTCAAAACACGACGCCATCTTGTAAACGTGCCCCAAATCACATTTCATCCCAGCTCGGCGCTCCGACGAAATAAAATTATTACATCATGACATGGATTCACACAAAACAAAATGAACGAGTATTTATAAGTTTTGTAGAGGTACGTTCAATAAATAAGGTTTTTGGTGTTTACCGTACGCCTGCCAACGCGGTGGGCAGTTATAAACTGAGGATATTTGATGATAAATGGATTTTGTATTGGGACTCTTTATAATACTTATGCGAGATCTTTATCTATGAAATTGTAGATATTTTTTTCGAATTATTCTCTTATTATTTTATAGTTTTCCCGTTGTAACGGCTGTCCCATAATTTACGCAAAATGTAATTTTAATAGAAAACACAGATTTTTTATTACAAAGTTTAATATTTTTATTGCTTCATAGAGTAGGTATACAGATTTTCAGGTTATGTATGAAATAGCACGTCGGATAAATAAACTCCACAGCTTTGCTGGCAAGTAAGTAGGCATTCTTTTATTGAACATTTTCCGTGTAATTGACCGTTTTTGCGATCAGAATTGGCCATCCAGCCCTCTAACCATGATCGCCCTCGTCTCGAATATTAAAACCGCGCTGAGAGCGGGATGGCGCTATACGCAGCAAGAGCGGTATCTCTGTTTCAATATTGTTTTAACCATGCTATAAGTGATCATGGTTAGGCCCCTGATCTTGCGATTTAACGCCATGTGACTTCTTTCTTTGGGGTTTTTAGAAATCAAAGATCTATGCCAGCAAGCCCACGAACCACAAACGCCTTGAAGGAGGAAATTCGGCGGTGTATTAATGAAATTCAGTCACATTTATGTGAATCGATCATAGTAAATATTAATACAAAAATACGTACTTGCTAGCAAAGCCGCGTGGTGGCTTACATACCTAACCCTAATCTGCATACTCTATGAAGCAATTAAAAATTAAACTTTTTCTTAAAAAATATGTGTTTTCTATTAAAATTACATTTTGCGTAAATTATGGGACATCCTTTATATTTAAAAAAAACTATTATATTTATGTTAAGTTAATATATTTATAGTTTTGCTGTCTATATATTTTTATTTTATCTCATCTACCTCGAGACTAGACTTTTGGGTGATTATGAGAATCACCCTAAGCTGCCCTACCTAACCCTACTTAAAGAGGTTAAAAGTTAAAAGAGTTTTCTGTTAAAATAGAATAAGAAATTTATCTATCTACCGAGTGTATAAACTAGCTAGATTAACACTTATCTTATTAAATAAAAATAAAGTTAGTAAGTGCAAAACAAAACAGTGCTGTGCAAAATTCGGAAAGAACAGTTCATTACTTTTTTGAAATATATTATGTTAATCAGAGAATGTTCTTAATGTTAGAAAGCCTGAAAAATATGCCCGGGACAATGTTAGAAATCCATTTAATTCATCCTGTCCAAATGGTTAAACAACAAGTAATTGTAAACTGTTCATAAGTTGCCAATTCTGCTGTCGGTATTGAGGTATCGGTATTAATCAATTCTTTTATCCAAGAGAACAGAGTCATGGGCATAAAATAGCAAGAAATAAATTACTATATCGAATGAACATGCCTTTCAAATTACCAATGTGAAAAGCTGTCATGTAGGAGAGTTCATGTTATTGGATGAAAACCGTGTAGAAATAGTCAAGGTTCTCCTTTATATTTGAAGTCTGTTCAATCGTGGCGTACTTGTAATATTGACGTCGGTTGAATATCAAGCGATTTTTCATATCATAGGGCTGTTGCTGAAAATATGTAGGTATATTTAAAACGTGATAATTATATCATCCTAAAAATCAAATTTCTGTGACACTGCGAATGTTATATCTACCAGCAGTTTTATATTTGTGACTTCGTTTTTTTCTTTAAAAATGCTAAATGCTTATGCTTAATAAAATATTAACCACTCAAAAAAGGCTGATAAAAGTTCGTTTCGAAACCCAGCAAAATGGGTATCAAATGAAGGCTTTGATGAGTAGAGCACTATGCACCCAGCAACATTGACATAAATTCAACATGGCCGCTGCTCAAAAAAGGTGGATAAAAGTTCGTTTCCAAACCTAGCAATATGGGTATCAAATGAAAGGCCTTAAAGAGTAGAGCATTATGAACTTAGGAAAATCGCCCGAAATTCAACATGACCGCCGCTCAAAAAATGTGTAAAAGTTCGTTTCCAAAACCAAGAAATTTGGGTACCAAATGAAAGGCCTTCAAGAGTAGAGCACTATGAACTTAATAAAATCGCCCTATATTCATCATGGCCGTTTTTAAAAAGCGGCTAAAAGTTCGTTTCCAAGCCCAGCAATATGGGTATCAAATGAAAAGCCTTGGAAAGTAGAGCACTAAGAACCTAGCAACATTAACAGAAATTCAACATGGCCGCCGCTCTAAAAAGGCGGATAAAATTTCGTTTTCAAACCCAGCAATATGGGTATCAAATGAAAGGCTTTGACCAGTAGAGCACTAAACGTAGCAACATTGACGTAAATTCCATATGGCCGCCGCTCAAGAAAGGCGGATAAAAGTTCGTTTCCAAAACCAAGAAAAATGGGTATCAAATGAAAGGCCTTCAAGAGTAGAGCATTAAGAACTTAAGAAAATCGCCCTAAGTTCATCATGGCCGTTGTTAAAAAAAGGCGGATAAAAATTTCTTTTCAAATCCAGCAATATGGGTATCAAATGAAAGGCCTTAAAGAGTACCTAGAGTATTACGAACCAAGGAAGATTGTCCTAATTTCGAAAAGGCCGCTGCTCAAAAAAGGCAGAATAAAGTTAAAACTGTATGGAATAAAATGGAGGAAAAAACTAAACACTGTGTTAAGCATTTTGATGGGGAAACGTAGTTCGCGGGCACAGCTAGAACACTATAAATCAGAACGCAGTATTACAAACACTGTAACAGATATACGTAAGATAGAGCGCTATTGCAAAAACTGCTATATTTGATGAGCGATTTAAAGAAACAAATATTAATAATTATTAAATTAAATTTAATAATTTCTATTAATCATTTATAATATTACATTACCTTCCCCCGTAGCATGAACACAAAACGTAATATGTATACTTACTATAACTTAACGCGGGCGAAGCTGCGAGCGGAAAGCTAGTATATGATAAAGCGGCTTATCGCAGTGAACTGTCAAAATACGATAAAACGTAATGCATTTCGCCAGTTCAGTGCGATAAACCGCTTTATCATATCGCGTTTTGGTGTTCATACTACGGGGACAGAGGGAGATTCTGCACGAGGGTAGTCTGCGCGGGTACCTCTATCTTATCTATGTATGCATGCTGCAGTACGTACGCGAGGGTCCTTGTGGGGATTGAAGATTTGCAAATTTTACAGGAACCACGTTTTCAATAAGGCTACTGTGACCATTTACCATCAGATTTTACCAACGTGTTCGTTTGCCAAATTATTTGTTTAAAAATATATTAGAAGGATCACACAAACTGTCAACCCTGTTCCTCTCAAATCGTCCATCAGAGTTTGCTTACGTCAGCGGCTATCTCCGCTGAAATGAAAGGTCGCCGCGCTGTCTCTCGAGCGAAGTTTATTTTCGGTTCAATTGCTCCTCGAATTCAGTTTGTTGAACGCATATTAAGCTTCTGTTTCAACGAACCAATGTTTAGAGTATATTACCCCTGATATGACTTGAACAATGTGTCTTCTGTACCGTAATTATTAAAGTAATTAGTAAGTCTATCGTTATTAAATGTAGGTAGACTGAATCTAGCTATTTTATAAATCCTACCTATAAGTTTATAATTAATCATTATGGCAATAATTAATAATTATGTACCTGTTAATCACAAGGCGACTTCGTAAAAGTGACTAATTATTGTCCTGTGAAGGTTGAAGGCGCTATATTGAAATTTATGGATGAGGCGATGTTTATCTTCGGAAAATAGTCATGCCTCAGTAAATCCAACTTCCAGAAAAAGGTCAATCGACGAATCCATCTCAACTGAGCGGAGTTCGAGAAGAACAGCATATTCTCGGTTCACATACTGCAGTGTCTCAAACAAAAGTCTTGGGTCATCACAGTGGGGCCACGAGTCCGGTGGGTTTAATTCGAGTACGGAACTGAGATGTGGCTGTTTACAATGGGTCTTATAAGAAAGCTTAAGGGCACCCAAAAAGCAATGGAGAGGGCTATGCTTGGGGTTTCTCTACTTAATCGAATCAGAAAATGATGAGATCCATACCGGTTCCATCCAACGGGTGTGTAAACCCGTCAATATAAGAAAATATTACATTTTCTAGTTAAATTCTGAGCTATTCTAGACATAATGTGGTAAATTCACTGTACAGTTATTCAAAAATCGTATTTATAGTTGAATACGAGTACATTTACTCTGAAATTTTTCTAGTAAAAGATTTGGCTGTTGTGAGATAAAAGTATCTGATCTCCTTGATATTCCAATTAAGGCTTTTCTGAAAGGTCTTGAATACATCTAGAATTCTGAATAGGCCTCAAAGTGTCAATATTTTGATACTCGTTTGGAAAGATTGGCCTCAATTGGCCTGTCGTCAGCCCGAACGGGTGAGTAAATCAGTAAATACAACAAAGATAATTTACATTCGCTATGTTTTGAGCTATTCATTAGTCATAAAGTGTTATGATTTCTTTCTTCACCGTTAAGTTAATCAACAATCGTCTTCCTTATTGTATGTATTTACTATGATATTTTTCTAGTTAATGATTTGGCTGCTAGGTGATATAAGAATATTGTCTCCTCCTAGATATTGCAGTAAAGAACATCGGCCAAAACCCCATAGTAGCTGGACCTGATATTAAATAACTATGGGCATCATTACTTTTGTATTCATTATAGACCTAACATTATTTGAATTAGTCCCATAGCTCAATAATTCATCAAAAACTTCAGTAATGGGAGATATTCTCTTTTTCCCTGATTTAGATTGGCTGTGTCTATTCGGACCCGGATCCCTATAGAAGTCGATTGCTATTTGGACCCAGAGCATGAAATATGCAGTTTCATTAAAGTTTCTGTTTGTGGTCATTATTTCTACCTTACCTAACCGACAGTTTGCAATTTATCCTAAAGTAATTTTTCGATTACGATTCTATCGGGTCCGAATAGTAATTAACTTCTATAGTCTAAGGATAGGGACCCGGGGTCTGGATAGCCACTCCGTTTTAGGTTAGGAGTAGGAGCAATATATATATATATATTTTAATCCTTGAGTAAACTTAGAACTATGTTACGTTGAAATAATGAGAAACGGTACGTGGACATATAATATTTAATAGGATTTCATTCATATACGAGTATGTAACAATAAGGATGTTTAAAAATAAAACTCTTTGATTCTCTAAAGATTTATTCAATGTAGTCTCTTATATTTATAACAACACTGTCTAAAAATCCTGCTGATACCGCTATTGTACTATCTTGGTGCCTGGCCCGCCCAAGGTATCATATACCACAGTCATAGTCATAACACGGGCATAGCATACAATTGTTCTCCAGTCGACCAAACAACTACAACAATATTCTGTGATACCTTGCCGTCCAGACACAATATTTTCTATCAATATATAAGATGGTCGTAAGATGCAGGTGATATCAGAGTCCGTGAAACAAAATAGGGGTCAAAACACAGCACAAAAGAGAATAAAAAATCGCACAGTACCTACTAACGCAAAGATTGACTGTAAAGTGTAAAATTAATGGAAGACATCTGTCATTCGATTTCGACAGTGACGATCATTTACACGCAAATCACCAAAAAAGAACCAATACTTTGAATTATGCATCGTTTGCACATTTTTTTTGTTGATAAGTGTTTTTTTAAAATACCTTTTTGGGGATTGGAGTCGCTCACGTCCGTAGGTTTTACCCTCGAGACCCTACACGTGATCCCCGGGTGGTGCTAATCGAGTGACCAACTTCTGGTGGTAGGGCTTGAAAAACCCGACTGGCTAGCGACCACCGTGCGCATGATGTAAAACCCGTCAAGTGGCCATTTTTGTCCGCGTTTCGGGATCAGTCTGCGCACAGCCAGAGCTTGAGGGGTCGTTGCTGCGATTCGTATGGTTTGTGCGGGCTTCCGTCGACCCAGTGCCAGGTTGACTGCGTTGACCCTCCGCCCAGGAAGACCCGAAGAAACGGCTGTTCCGCTGGCCGCCCGTGGTATAGTACAGGGGCCCAAGCGGACCTAACCAGTCCGTGAGGCTGCCCCACCATGCCACGCATAATCTCGGGGTGGTCCGTCGTGCCGGTTGGTGACCGGTCGGTGGGTCCCGGCGGCCACTTTCGGGGGAGTTCGGGGGCGCTTCCGTGCGGAGGTTCAGCGCAAATCAGCTGTCGGCTGTTCCCTGGCGAAACAGGCCTACACACATTAACTATGCGAAACGCAGCAAGGACACCTCAGTTTCACGCCTCTCACTCCAATAATTATGGCAGCGCAAAATATTAAGACTGGTCGTACAGCGGTGCATTATCCCACCAAAACACCATTATTCGAGGTGGGGCTCGCTAACATCCGCGGGCTCCATTCTAACCTCTTAGCTGTCCACCACCATCTCGAGACAGCCCGTCCAGCAATGCTGTTTTTGACGGAGACGCAAATTATCTGCCCGGCCGATACAGGCTACCTTAATTACCCCGGCTACGCTCTTGAGGAGTCCTTCAAGGCGAAGGCTGGTGTTTGTTTGTTCGTCCGGGCGGACGTTTGCTGTCGTCGCCTGCGCTGTTTGGAGGAACCTTCCTTTTCCATCCTTGCGGTACACGTCGATTTTGGCACTCATTGCCGTGTCTACGTCTGCGTCTACCGTTCCCATCGTGGTGACTTGGAGACAACTCGACTTTTTGAACATCTAAGTCGGGTGGCGGATGACGCGCAGGAGCGATTTCCTTCC
This sequence comes from Schoenobius gigantellus, assembly GCA_963935595.1. Classification (NCBI taxonomy): domain Eukaryota; kingdom Metazoa; phylum Arthropoda; class Insecta; order Lepidoptera; family Crambidae; genus Schoenobius; species Schoenobius gigantellus. The sequence goes on from OZ012541.1 coordinate 52,552,167, forward strand.
GCCGAGCTGGTGTTTTTAGGGAACTTCAATGCTCACCACGAGTTGTGGTTAAGTTCCTCTAAAACTGACCATGCGGGTAGGACTGCCCACGCATTCGCTCTCACGCACGACCTGACACAATTGGTCACCCAGCACACCAGGGTACCAGATATTATCGGTCAAGCGCCCTCTTTATTGGACCTTCTGTTGACAAATCGCCCTGACGGATATCAGGTGGTGGTTCGAGCTCCACTAGGATCTTCGGATCACTGCCTGGTATCCGTCTCAGTGCCTCAGGCGTCGCGACCGTCGCCTGTGGTTGCAGCACGCCGTCTGTGGCACTATGCGTCAGCAGATTGGGACGGTATGCGGGATTATTACGCATCTGTTCCTTGGTGGCAGCGCTGTTTCAATAGGATGGATCCGGACTCCTGCGCTACCTCTGTTGCTGACGAGATCATACTAGGAATGGAATATTATATTCCGCACTCCAATCTCAGTAGAGGCAGAGTGTGCAGCGGAGTTGACTCCGGTCCTTACGCGTCTATACCGTCTGTCGTTCTCTGCTGGTTGTGTGCCGAAATCTTAGAAAGAGGCCAATGTCCAGCCGGTTCCCAAAAAGGGAGATCGTTCTGATCCGGCTAACTATCGTCCTATAGCCGTCACTTCCATTTTGTGTAAAATCATGGAGAGGATCCTTAATACCCAGCTGATCCGTTACCTGGAAAGTCACTCGTTACTTAATGACCGACAGTATGGGTTTCGTCCTAAACGGTCAATAGGTGACCTTCTAGCGTTCCTTTTGCACAAATGGGGTAATCTATCGATAAGCGCGGCGAATCGGTGGCTATTAGTCTCGACATCGCCAAAGCTTTTGATAGAGTCTGGCACAAGGTTCTTCTTTCCAAGCTTCCGGCATACGGATTACCCGCGCAGTTCTGTACGTGGATTGCCAGCTTCCTCCACGAGCGTAGAATTCGCGTTGTCGTTGACGGCTGCGCTTCGCGGTTCGTGGCAGTGAACGCTGGTGTTCCGCAAGGCTCCGTTCTATCCCCCACATTGTTTCTTCTGCATATCAATGATATGCTTTCCTTGGGAGCTATACATTGCTATGCAGACGACAGTACAGTGCATGGGATATCACAGAAGCTCAGGGGCTGCTCGTGGTGATATTGGTAGGGAAAGGCAGAATCTTATCATTGAGCTCAACAGGACGCTGGACCTCGTTTCCGAATGGGGCTCCAACAATCTTGTTGAGTTCAATGCTAAGAAAACACAGGTGTGCGCGTTCTCGGCGAAAAGGTCACCTTTCCTCCCCCTTCCTTCTCTTCAGGGCACAACCCTTCACACACAGAGCAACATCACCTTGCTCGGAATGAACATTCGCTGCGATCTGAACCCCAGAGACTACATCGAATCCGTCATAACTACTGCCTCACGGAAACTCGGTGTCCTGAACAAGGTGCGTAGGTATTTTGCGCCGGACCAACTATGCTTGTTGTATAAAACTCAGGTTAGGTCTTGCGTGGAATATTGCTCGCACCTTTGGGACGGCTCCGCTCAGTACCTCCTCGATGCTCTGGACAGATTGCAGCGTCGCGCTATTCGCATAATTGGCGATGTAGAGGCAACTAACACCCTCGAGCCTCTACAACTTCGTCGTGACATCGCCTCTCTTAGCGCCTTTTACCGAATGCTCCATGGGGAATGCTCTGAGGAGCTCTTTAACCTTATCCCTCCCTCTCCATTCCTTAACAGAAACACGCGTAAGGGCCTTCGGAGTCATCCGTACACTGTGTCCTCCTTTTCACACCGTACCAAGAAATTCCAAGATTCCTTCTTCTGTCGTTCATCCCACACTTAGAATTCTCTACCTGCGCACGTGTTTCCTCCATCCTACAACATGGGTTCCTTCAAAAGAGGCGTGAAAAAGCATCTTTTGGGCCGGCAAGGGGCGGGCAGGTAGGAAAGTGGATGTCGTCCCTACTCTATCTGTCAACTCATTTGGGCCTCTTTCACCGCTTAACATCAGGCGGGAGGAGGTCATTTGCCGGGCCATCCATATAAAAAAAAAAACCTTTTTCTCAATTAAGCGCGAAAATATAATGTATAAACGAGAACGTGAAACGGAACTTGACATCATTTTCAAGATCTATAATCTATGGTGAAAACCGTTCAAAAACTATATTACGATTTCATATGCGAGAAAATTAATTTTACGAATTCATTATTTTCTCTGAAACTCGAAGTTCTTGAGGGTTCATTTTAAATTACATTTTTAAAATGAACTCAAAGCATATCTTTTAACATACATTTGATTTATGCCCATAGTCAGGTCCGATTTGGCCATTGTTCTTTAGGCTTTTTTGAAAGATCTTGAGCATATCTAGGACAGTCATAGCCTGCAAAAAGCTACGTGGCACATCTTTTATGTTAAAGACCATTAAGTCTATCAATTGACTTTTTTGCTTAGGTCTTTTTACTAACTTTGATAAAAAACGAGAGAATTGGTCCCAGTAATAGGCAGATGATGATGATGATGATAACGAAGATTAACATACAGATAACAATAATAAAAAATAAAAATATGATAAAGTAACACTTCTTACACATCTGTTTACTGTTATGTAACAAATAACCCTGACTGTTACGTCTGATCAAAGGTTTTCCAGAAAATACACTTCATTAAAATACGCCACCCTTCGGTGATGTAATTGTCAGTGTTATAGCTTTCCTAAGGCTTCGCCACCCACTAGATTTCGTCAAACTTTTCTTGCTGTGTTATAACGGCTATTACGCAACCAAAGGAAATGGAACACTTTTGATGCCATGTTGTAGAATTAAATTATTACTTACTATTCAAATCATCAAAACATACAATTTAAAAAAGTGATTAAAAGTGCAACGAATTCCATGAAAAGTTTCCAACGTTCACCGTATTTGCTCATTTTTGCAGGAAAATATTGTGCATTGTGCGTTTATAATTGGAAAATTACGGGCAATTTTGCTTGTAAGCCTTTGAAGCGAGTGTATCACATTATTCATGGTCTATGAAAGGCATGATCTAATTTTATTGTAAGTAATTGAATCACATTTATAGGCGAAATGTGGATTACAAGCTACAGTGTAAAATAGGAATCGTGTATGTTCGGGTTTTCAAATTTCTTTTATTTTTGCTATTAAACCAATTCGATAGAAAGCTCAGTACTTAATACGTCAATGTTTAATGTAACAACGAATGAGTCAGGAGTTCTCTCAGCTTTCGGACTTAATGGTTCTGAGTGCTCCACAAACATTGCCAAAGTCTAGACAAGAACTTCGTCTGATGTAGTTTGCCTGATGTATAGAGCAATTATTTGATCGGTTAATACGTGTTTAGTTTGTATCAGACTATCTGCCGCCAGGAACCACCAGCTCATGGAAAAATGCCAAAAGCTTCGACAATCAGCTCTCATTAGAGTGACGTCTAACGGAATCTTTTGATCTCACCGCAGTCACCACGGTGATATAAATGATACGATGATGGAAAAGGATACAGCTGGATAGTAAAAAAAGAGAAGTCATTTCAATTCAACCTTACCACTTTACAAATAAGAGTCGTATTAGACCGTCGACTGATATGGTTAATATGTTGATTGCTGACGAGATTTATTAGTCGATACTGATTTTAAATAGTTCGTTTTCGTCACAAGACTTCCAGACTGTTCGGGGGCACCTTAAAATGCCACCATCTGTAAATTGATCTGGGGTGATCAAGGTGTCGTTGAACTGAGCCGTGGAAAATGTTTCGTTGGATTATTTAATAGGTGTGATACGCACAGACAGAAGTCGCTCAATGCTGTTCACGCACTAATTAAAATATAATAGAGCGACGTGTTTGTCGTTACGGCAATAGTATTGCGACTTGACCCTGAAAGGACGTCTGCTGAGGATTTGGCATCACGTTTTATTTTATCCTATCAAAGGAGAATGAGTAATAAGAAGATATGTATGCAATCTTCAATATGTATGCATGGCCTTCCCCCCCAAAGACCAGAAATTCCATAATTCCGACTCTTTCAATGTAATAAACACTTTTAGCTCTGAAGAGGAAGTTCGTCAGGCTGCCCCCCACCCCCAAATCACACCCTGGACACTCCATACAACGTTCGCAAATCAATTACCTTTTACTACTACCATAAGAATAACTAATAATACGAGTATAGAAGCGAAACTCCCGGCCGTCGAGCGCTCAATGCCACGTTATTTACCTACCGTTTGATTTCCGTTGAACGGAATCGCCAGTCAAGGCGCGCACCGTGTGTTTCAGGTACCTTGTGAATGTTTTCCTATTGATTTCCTGATTAAGCTTTTTATAAGAATGCGTATTTACTACGTGCTGAAGTTTAATAACCGAAACTTCAAATCATCTACAAAAACGCCATCTTTTATAAATATCAGACATTTGTAAATATTTCTGTTGAATTTTTTAAATAAAAATGATTGAATACTTTAAAATTATTTTTATTATACCTACCCTAGATACAGATACCGTTTTATTCGTAATATTCATTACAATGTATCGAGTTTCTAAAGCTGTCATTGTAGTGCAATTTTGAAACTCTGTAAGTATGGGATTTTTTTTGTCAAGTCGGGAATAATTTGAATTATGAGAAACTTTGGTACTGCTATATATATTTTTATCGACCTTTGTCACTGTTCCATATAAAATTTAAATACAATCGACGACACGACAACTCGACGACACGGTTAGCGCAGAGGTCGAGTGATTACCTACTGTGCGGGTCGGTGTTAACGGGTCGCGGGTTCGATTCCCGCAAGGGACAGATATTTTGTATGGCCTACAGAAATTTGTTCCGGTCTGGGCGTATGTGCATGTGATATTCTATGTTTGTAACTGCACCCACGACACAGGAGAAAATCCTAGTGTGGGGCGACGTTTTTAAAAAAAGAAAAAAAAATCAATACTTGATTAAAATTATGACACAACAGATTTTTTTTCAAGTGAAAATGTTCATCTGATAGTAAAAAGTGAGCTTAGGTTTTATCCATTAGTACATTCATAACTTCAACTCTTGGACTATAAACGTAGGTACGATACCTAAATTACAAACCATTTTTGTACATCGAAATTCGAAACATTTTAATGATTTTGTTCTCGAAGTGTAGGGATTATGCTCAATTAATCAAAAATAGGCAGGTTCTTATAACTACGGAATCAAAAAAACTAAAAATGTGCGTACTATTGCTAAAGATAGTCGCTCGCTCGCTACACTTGGAGTACAAAATCAATAAGACTCGGTGTATGCTCAGTTTCGCATTTAATGTAAAATATGCAGGTACCTATATAAAAAATATTGTAGTGGTAACCATACGTCCATGTGGTGACCCTAGCGGCGTCCGCAGACTACTGCGGGGCGTTACAGGGGGAAGGGCGCTGTAGGTATGCAAATAGCGGCATTTGGCGCACCCACAAAGGAGATTCGCTTCTATACTGTATTAGTTATTCTTATGCTACTACTTAAGCAAATGACGTTTGTACACGCGCAAATGTGTGCGTGGAATCTAGTAGGGCTGAGTGTGCGGCTATCAATCGAAATGACGCGAGAAGTGCAGCGACTGCCTTCTCTTTTACCCACATAGCGCTGTCTCTGTTATCGGCCGGCGCTCGCGTCTACTCGACTCGCGAACGCGTGCGCCCTTGTTTATGTGTCAGTGATGTCTACAACGAAGTGCGGGATGGGATGAGGTATACGAATTGAGTGCGGGGAGGTGAGTGGCCGTTCTGTATGAAGTACTATTATATATTCTGTGCCCAAATGACATCCTGGATCCGCCTCTAAGTTCAATCACCAGGTCCTGTCTTGTTGGCAATGGAACCTCCGGAGTATAATCTTTCAAATTGAAATAAAACTCGATCTGGGTCATAATTTACTGAAAATCTATGAATATACGTAAAAAAGATGAGATACAGTCGAACATACAACATTCTCCTTTTTTGAACTCGATTGAAAAGAAGATAAGAAAATTCATGTGAAAGAAGTGAGTTAATGTTTGGTCGCGACGGCTGTTTTTTCGCACAGATTTACGTGATGTCTTCTTAAGGATGGGTATTTATTTATTTAAAAAATTGAGACTTTCCGAGTTTACCATATTGAAGGCTTCTAATTTCTGAACAGGTGAAGTGAAGTCACACCCAAGCCCCAGAGGTTTAAGTGGCACTCTCATTGTAATAAATGTTATTGTTTCTTTTCAATAAATAAATTAAAAAACTTTTTTTTACTGCTAATCTAATAATTCTTTGACGTAGATAGATTACGTCAGATATTTATTGCATAACTTAAAAGTTGCCAGTTTAACCTTTCTTATCAGGTCAGTAAACATATTTTAGACAATTTCATGTCACTAAAAATAATCACGAAGTTATTTTAAGACATATCAGTACACACAGCAAACATATCAATCTGTCTACATAGCAACTTGTTTAATCACAAGAACATGTCTCAACTTCAAATTTTAAAAGTCAACATGACCTTTTAGCAATAAACTACGGACAATTACTACCAAAGACACAGTTCTGTTGTACGATTGTATGAACATTCATTATTCTAAGGAACATTCAAACAGTGCTGACTGCACATTGATGCCCTGAAATAGTCCTAAGAATCAAATAGAGTATCAAATAGAACTTATATGAGATCTTATGTAACCTCTCAATTATTAGTGCAAAATAGGTCGGGTGGCCGGTAGAATTGGAAAGGACTTTAAATTCTTTTCACTTCTTACTAAATTCCATTGCCAGGCACGAGTATTTATTTAGACGAGGTGGATATGACATCGCCCCGCCGACTAGACGAATTCATGTTGAATTTTGTTTAGTCTTTTATGTCTTCACAGAGCTGTGGTTGCGATGAACTTAGTCGTCTCTTACGACATCCATGAAAATGAATCCGATGTAATTTTGTAATTTTACGAAATGTATCTGATGAGTGAGGGCCTGGTGACCTATAATACAGGTATATTTTATACTTACTTTAAGCACCAGCCTCCTTGAAATTTAACTAATGTAATGTAAACTATATAACGAAATGTAAAGAGATAATTAATGGTTTATTAATATTATGAAAAGAAAGAGAGCGTCGAAATATATTCTAGTTCTTTCCGCCCCGCACAGACAACAGCTTTTCGCATGTACCTAGATAAAAAATATGGAGGTCTTTTCCCCACTGGTGCCAAGCTAAGTCAAGTGATAGCTCACAAGATAGGATGGCGTAACGTCATCGATAGACAGTAATTGTGTCGCTTCTCCTTACTTTTCACGGACATGCTAGCAACACTTATTTTGAAAGTGACCAATCATTGATTTGCTACCTCTCCTTGACAACGGAAATAGCTTGCCGATTGAAACGAAAGACAGACATCGAAAGGAAGATGCGACAGCATAGGGAATTGTCATTTCCTTCATCATCTTAACTCGAATCGTTGGAATATAACAGTGCTGTTACCGTTTTTTTGCATCAACAGATTTAGATGAGGTAGTGGTAGGCTAATGGTTAGGCAGGAAACGTTATAACCAAATGAAACAGAAACACTAAACCATGTGTTTTTAAGTGAAAGCTAAATAATCTGCATATTTGGAAGTCCCAGAATCTATTGAATAGTGCTTCAAAAGTTTTGCTCATAAACAGCTAAAGTATTAGTTAGGCCGTGGGCGATCGATACTTATTATGTGTGTTACGAAATTCCCGGCGGGCTACCGACCGGATATTAATTTATTAATTATGTATGAGTATACTACTCAGCAATTCTAATTACGTTCATTCATTGATAAATAAGTACGGTACTCCTTCAATATTGTACAGTTTTGTTTTTCATTTGGTTTATAATAATATATCATTTTTTTTAAATATACATATTTTTTAATGAATAATAATAATTTATTTGTTTTTCTCCACAATCTTAATAAGAATGCAGTAGTACTTATTGATAGAATGTACATAATATAAGATTGTGAGAGACTGGTGACTGGCCCTGAACTAAGGTGATGTGATAAGTACCTGAATATTTTCGAAATACAGACTGTATTTCGAAAATATTCGGGTTCTTATCACATCGTTTTTATACGACAGTGACATCCATATACAGGTGTCCCAAAAATTAGTGTCAAGCGTAAGTCCAGAGTTAGAGCACCTCTAGGAGTACCCGAATCACCCCCATGTATGTTCCGCAATTATTCGTAGTTTTCGAGTAATAATTTTTTTTCTGACTTTTTGAAAATTTTGATCCAAAGAACTTAAAAATTTTAAATAAAAAAAAGTAGAACATATTTTAATATTTTTCTTTTTGCCACTGAATCATCTTTAGTGCTTCTTTTATGTCTAAAATAATCAGCTTCGTAACTTTAGTAGAAATTTAGAAAACAGTAGTGTATAGTCAAAATTTGAATGTTAGTGAATAATTACTTAAAAATTCATCTTTAAATTAAAAATCTAAACAGGCGAATTCATGGTTTCTAAGTATGTGTAAAAACTTCTCTAGACTCTCTGCTTTCATAATCATTTAAAAAAAGAAGTACTTAATAGGGCTACTTTGGCTTAAATCGGCCATCAAAGACAGCGAGGTAAAAATTTCATAAAATTTACCAAATTCCTATCAGATGATAAAAAAAAATATCTGGTCTTTTTATAATTTCTAAGGTTCAGATTAATTACAATTTAGCAAAAATTAACTACATGAAACCCATATTTAAATATTTTTCTCGCGGATCACATCGGTTGTAGTGTTGGATGTAACGCAGTACTTACCTGCTAAAAAATTGCCCGAGTGAGAGGATATGAAAGAGACCGCATTATTGCTATCTCTCTCACTCTCATTGGCGAAATGGATAACTGTAACTGAGGAATGCTATTCTTTGTGACAAGGGGATGAGGCGGGGGGTGTAGTCCGAGCGCCTATTGTGTTCTGGCGCCAGTCGTTTGCCTGCTTTTGTTTGCGCCTTACGTACGATACGCTCATTTGTGATTATTTGACGAACTTTGCTTTCTTTACGGACCTTGAGTGTGATTACGATTTGGTTTTGTGTGAATACGGGATTTTGACAAATTTGGCATTCTTAACGGACTTTTCAAGCTCTACATTTTGTGATGTCTTTTTCATCGCAAGAATATGCTCTTTTTTATGGATATGCAAGAGGAAATGCTTCTGAAGCAGCCAGGTTGTTCCGGCAGCAAGTACAAAATGGAGGTGGACCTCAGCCTGAAACTTGGCCTGATCATCGCATGATTTTAAGAGTACATAACTCTTACATGGAAGGACGCCTACCAGGTAGAAGATCGGGGCGCCCATCTGAAATGAGTGACCCAGATACTGTCCAATCAGTGGTCGAAGAAGTGGTGAGAGATCCATCAGTTAGTGTAAGAACAATAGAACGTCGAATCGGAATTCCGAAATCACAAGCACATCGAATACTTCATCAAGAGCGTTTTCACCCATATCACATCCAGAAAGTTCAGCAGCTCAAGCCCGCAGACTACCCGAGAAGGGTGGCATTTTGTCAGGAAATGTTACGGAGACAAGCTGAAAACGAAAATTTCTTTAAAAATATTCTATGGACTGATGAATCACATTTTAAGCGATGTGGGGTGTTTAATGCGCATAACTACCATTCGTGGAGTATTGAAAATCCACACCTCACAAGGGAATCTAATTTCCAAGAACAATTTAGTATCAATTTGTGGTCAGGCATCCTAAACGGACAGCTGATTGGTCCGTTCGAACTACCGGACCGACTGAACAGCGAGGCCTACTTGCAATTTCTACGACGTGATCTCGGCGTCTTATTAGAAGATGTAGACCTATTAACGCGGAGAAATATGATTTTTAAAAACGACGGCGCTCCATGCCATTTTGCTAGAAATGTTAGACAACATTTGTCTGAAACATTTCCAGGCAGATCGGTCGTGGAGGGCCCATTGCGTGGCCGCCACGGTCGGTCCCCCGACTTGAACCCCATAGATTTTTTCGTCTGGGGATACTACAAGGAATTAGTATACACCAAGGACATTACAAACGTCACAGTGTTAAGAACAAAATTAAGACAAGCGGAAGAAACAATAAAAAACAACAGAATTGCATTTATAAATTTAAAAGAAAACGTTTTTAGACGATGTAGAATATGTATTGAGCACGAAGGTCGTCATTTTGAAAACTTTCTTTAAGCGATCGAATAATAAATACTTTGAAAATAATGTTTTGTTTCATTTATTAAGTTATAATAAACCTTCAAAGGTTATTAAAGATGGCAGCAGGAACAGTTATTTTTGACCTTCAAATAATAAATTTTTAGCTTTTCTACAATCATTTTTGGTTTATTAATAAATAATTGGAATTAAAAAAAAAATATTCAGAAGTAGAGTTTTATGAAATTTTCACCTTGCTGTCTTTGATGGCCGATTTAAGCCAAAGTAGCCCTATTAAGTACTTTTTTTTTTTAATTATTATGAAAGCAGAGAGTCTAGAGAAGTTTTTACACATACTTAGAAACCATGAATTCGCCTGTTTAGATTTTTAATTTAAAGATGAATTTTTAAGTAATTATTCACTAACATTCAAATTTTGACTTTACACTACTGTTTTCTAAATTTCCACTAAAGTTACGAAGCTGATTATTTTAGACATAAAAGAAGCACTAAAGATATTTCAGTGGCATAAAGAAAAACATTAAAATATGTTCAACTTTTTTTTATTAAAAATTTTTAACTACTTTAGATCGAAATTTTCAAAAAGTCTGAAAAAAAATTATTACTCTAAAACTACGAATAATCGCGGAACATACATGGGGGTGATTCGGGTACTCCAAGAGGTGCTCTATCTCTGGACTTTCGCTTGACACTATTTTTTGGGACACCCTGTATATATAAAAAAGGAGAAGTTCCCATCTATAGATGCACGCACAGCGCACAGCCGTAACTGCTAATGGTAGAAACGTGAAATTTTGACAGTTATTTTAATTCAAAATGTGGACGCACACTAGGAAGGGATTTAAAAAAATGTCAACCCTAAAGGGATGAAATAGGGGTTGCAAGTTTGTATCGAAAATTCTTTAAATTAGCAACGATTTTGATAAAACTTGAGATTCATGCTCTTAAAAACATTTTATTGAACACGTGTTTCCTGATTTATTGGAATTCACAACTATAGGGTGCAAAATAGGGGTTGAAAGTTTCTATGGAATTTAAAATCTGCTCCAAATTCTATGAAATTTATTATCCGAGCTCCTAAATAACATTCTTCTATAAATAACAGGCTACATAATTATTTTTCCTACGGTAAAATATAAAATTCCCACGGGAAAACAATAATAACGCGGGCGAAGCCGCGAGCGGAATGCTAGTTGTCAATAAAAAGTGCAGTGCATATTTAAATTGAGCTATATTAATCTATTTGGACGAAGAGAATATAATCACTCTATGTACACACCTTCAATCACATATACAGGGTGACAGAAAAAGTCGACGTATTCCTTGAAAGGGGTTACAGTACAGATCATAAGCAACAAAAAAAGTCCAAATAACCAGGGGCCAAAACAGTTGGTTATCGAGCTACGACGGTTTTAAAATGTTTGAGATTTTTTCCGACTTGTTACCAAAAAAAAAAAAAACTACACCATTTAATATGACAAATTGATTAATTGCGGAAAGCTGAAAAATGGGCAGTTAATTTAAATTAAAATTGTTGTCAAAAACTTACATAATTTTGGAAATAAGAGGTCTTTGTTGACAATTAAGTCGATTAATTTTTTATCTTTCTGAAAATCGACGTCAATTATTGAAAAAAAAATGTATGACAGTTGGCGTAAAAACTACTAAAATAACTTGCTGGTTTCATAAGCTTTTAAAAAATGTAAAAATATTATTTACTTTTATTAGTAGTTTTTACAGAAATTAGCAAAAAGTTGCGCTGTAGGTCAAAATTCATAATTTCATCTTTGAATAAAAATTGTCTGGAAAAGGCAAAAGTACGAAGTAGAAATAAAGGAAATTGCATTTTAATACACAAAAGACTAATAAGTCCTGTTCAAATTGTCTGCCATTGTTACGTATGCACGCACGCAGCCTACGGCGTACCTCACTCACTGTCAAACGCGTTGAAAGTGATGTCTTAATGACTTCAGCAGCTGATACGATCCTCGCCCTCAAATCTTCAATGGAAGTCGCAGGTGTGGGGTAGACTAGATCTTTCATGTGACCCCAAAGATAATAGTGACAGGGCGTCAAATCAGGACTTCTCGCCGGCCATGGAATCGGGCCATCTCTACCGATCCATCTTAGTGGATAATTTTCATCCAGCCACTGCCGTACACCACGGTAAAAGTAAGCTGAGCACCCATCATGCTGGTATACCATATTTCTTGTTGTAGCTAGCGAAACATCTTCCAAAACTGTGTTCACTTCCTCTCTTAAAAAGTTTCGTATGTTGTGCCATTCAGGTTTTGGGGCAGGAAGAAAGGTCCAATTAAATTATCGTGTACAATCCCCATCCACACATTTAGTGAGAATCTTCTCTGGTGAGCCCTTTCTTTGCTTTTTCTTGGGTTTTGACCTTTAGGGGCCCAAAAGTGAATATAGTGGTAGTTTGTGATGCCATCGCGATCGAACGTAGATTCGTCGGTCCACAGGATTTTCTTTAGATAATCTGGATCTTCAATCTCAGCATTGATTAAAAATCTGCAAAAATCAATTCTTCTCACCGGATCACCTTCTTCAATGGTTTGAACTGGTGTGTAATGGAATGGATACAGTTGTGCTGTACGCGATGCGGCAAACCAGGCTCTCCATTGTGATATGCCATGTATTCTTGCCACTTGCCTTGTGGACACAGTAGGACAGCTCTGAAACTCCTAATAATTTCATCATCGTCCTCGTCAACACCAACATTACCAACGAGCGGTCTACCAAGATCGCGTTGTCGTCGTTGAACTGAGCCCGTTTCTCGAATGCGCTGATAGGATGCACCAAACACGCTCACGTGAGGTAAACGGCTATCAGGAAATCTGATTCGGTACTCTCTGTGCTTCAGCGGCGTTACCATTACAAAAACCATAATAAAACAAAATATCTGCGTACTCTTCGTTTTCGAAAGCAGCCATTTCAAAATAGCGTATCGGTTTATTTGTTATCAAAAGTTTGTCCGTAATCTCAAAAGTAGTTTCAAACTTAAAAAACAATTTCAACCAGGAAAACAAATGAATGATGTCGTCGAAACATTCGTAATCCTAATCAATCATGTTCCAAAACGTCCAAAACCTATGCAACCTCTGTGGATAGGTCAATCCAAAGAGGTTACAGCTTTTTGGATAGCAAAGAGGTTTGCTATCCAAAAAGGATTGCAAACTTCGTTCTGCTTCAATCAGTTCAACTAAAAAGGCTGAATAATGACGTACTGCCATGATTTCTTTTAAGTTGCATAGAAATTATCTAAATAAACCATAAGCCTTAGCCAATTTTGAACAGAACTTGTAGTATTATTTTGTAATTTAGTATTTTTCATTTTTTTTATGTATTAGAAGCAATTTTCTTTATTTCTACTTCGTACTTTCGTCTTTTCCAGACAATTTTTATTCAAAGATGAAATTATCAATTTTGACCTACAGCGCAACTTTTTGCTAATTTCTGTAAAAACTACTACTTAATAAAAGTAAATAATATTTTTACTTTTTTAAAAGCTTATGAAACCAGCAAGTTATTTTAGTAGTTTTTACGCCAACTGTCATACATTTTTTTTTTCAATAATTGACGTCGATTTTCAGAAAGATAAAAAATTTATCGACTTAATAGGCTAGATGACTAAAACATTTTTTTTGCTTTAATAGAAGCTCATTCACATAATAAACAGAAAGAAAAAAATCGGGTTTCGAATAACTATAAAAACAACCAAAATATAAGGTATGAAAGATTTTTCTCCATCTCTTTCTAGAAAAACGGCAATTTACAAGGAGTTTATACGGCCGTACTCAACTATGACGTCACGGTTGATGTCGTATCTCTCTGTCTAATCGCCTTCAAATTAACAACTTAAAATGCTTGTATCTAATGTATTTCTTAGCCGATTTTAATTCTAATTTCACGGGACTGCATCTTTTTCTACGGTATTTTAATATTTAATGACGAGACGTAAAAATTAGAATTTAGTCATCATACCAATTGTCAATAAAGACCTTTTATTTCCAAAATTATGTCAGTTTTTGACAACAATTTTAATTTAAATTAACTGCCCATTTTTCAGCTTTCCGCAATTAATCAATTTGTCATTGTAAATGGTGTAGTGTTTAAAATTTTTTTTTTTTTTTTGGTAGCAAGTCGGAAAAAATCTCAAAAATTTTAAAACCGTCGTAGCTCGATAACCAACTGTTTTTGACCCCTGGTTAATTGGGCTGTTTTTGTTGCTTATGACCTGTACTATAACCCCTTTCAAGTAATACGACGACTTTTCCTGTCACCCTGTATGTCTAAATGTTCGAATATGCGAATATATGTGAATCTCGAATATTTTATGGAATCTGTTATGAATCTGGTATGGCGAATAAAACGAATCCTGATTCTGTGTGCGTGGATATGTTTGGAAAGAGCAACATTTCTGAGGCTCAGTTTTTAATACATGGTTAAAAGATAAAATCGCTTATGCTTTGAATACCAGTAACATGTTTTTTAATATATTTTGAACAAAATATTTTATGTCAAAATTTAAGCAATTTCACAAATGAATTTAAACAATTCCTCGCGAAGTTTCAATATTAACATATTTTTTTAAGTCAATTGTTTATTGTCCGACCATTACATTACTTATCTTTATAATTATGTTTATAAAATTGCTTGGTTCCCCAAATAATAAAGGTAACTTAATCAATGTACGTCAATAATGATGTGTTCAGTACTTTGGACTGTAGTTGTTATTACACTCTCTCTTAAATGCTGAACGCATTGCAGCAACATCTTTTTTCTCCCACTTTCACAAGAATTTTTCATTTTCATTTTTCATCTCTTTTTCTAGCTAGTGACGTAGTAGATTATGGCCCCAAACTAAGTTACTGAGTTTCTCAGTAAGAAATGTTTGAACGTTTTCTACCATCAAATTCGATGGTTGTTCGGTTGTAACTTGCTCTGACAGTCTGTCTTTTGTTTTATGCAAACGTCACGCTCTATAATTTATTAAAGGTAGTTTTTTACGTGACCGACCCGTGGTACAACTGTTTTGTTCAACTAGTTGTACAATGGGAAAGTAAATATACCGATTGTACAACTGGTTGAACATTCTATATTTTATTATTAATTTTTACGACCCGTAGTACAACTGTGAAAAATGTGCTACTCGTTTGTCCAACCGTTGTATCACGGGGAAGTAAAATGATCTATCGTCCAACTAATCCGGTAATATTTTTTTTTACATTATCATGTTATATTACTATACCTTACAAGGCCACATTTAGCATAAGGGCCATGTGGGCACAGGCCCATAGCGGCAAACTTTTAGAGGCGACAAAGCGGTAGAGAAAAAACTGAAAATTGGAATATATAACAGATTGTATGATAAGAGTGCAAAGTAGTATTTTTACGGCGAGGGTGCTACTTTGAACCACGAGCGAAGCAAAGGATTCTAGAATTCGAACGTATATCGCCCGAGGTAAAAATAATATGCTCTCTAGTTATAGGTACAGACAACATTACACTTTTATATTGAAGTTGGTACCAAATTTTACGACTTTCTAGGAGATCATCGTTTGGCACCGACTACAATATAGAAGTGTGATGTTGTCTGTACCTATTTATATTATTATTATCATTTCAGCATTTTTGAAAACGGTTTTTATTTTTTGTAAAAAATTTTTTCACTGTTCATATTTGTAGTACTATAACTCTCCAATGTAAAGCTGATGTCCTTTACCTTCGTTTAAAGCTCTAAACGTGGTGAGTGTTAAAGAAAAGTTTTTTTTTACTCCACAATTAAGTATTGTAATTTTCTAAAGATCAAACATAATATGTTTGTAACATGGACCTACATTTTTTCAGGTTTGTGGTTTGTAAACAAACTGCATATTAACCTGAGCTTGAAACCTGAGCAAATGATAAAAAAGAAATTAGTATATTGTAAACTCAACGTAACCTAGGGTACTTATTTATATAGTCTTAATTGGAAGGGAGGAGGGGGGAGGGCTAAGCAAAAATTATCGTTTATCTCAATTTGTCAATCGCATGACCAGTAGTAATTTGTCAATCTAGTAACTGTATTTGTATGTGTCTAATGTAATCATCAGTCATTACATATTGTGTTCTTCTTATCATGTCTTTTCTAATGACAAATATGTGACAAGTGTCAAAATAAATGTAAAATAATTTTAAATCAACATCATGAATAACCTCTTTGCTCGTTATACATAGTTGGTCCAAGGATATATTTACATACCGGTAATTTGTTTTCCAGTATTGGATCAGGGGTAAACGTACTTCCCCTTGGTACAACTGGTTGAATAATCGGTATATTTACTTCCCCATTGTACAACCAGTTGGACATAACAGTTGTACAATGGGTCGGTCACCGTTTTTTATTGTTGTAAGTAGCAGCCAAGCAGACGACCAAGCTGATGGTAATATGGTACCACCGCACATGGACTTCGCAAATATCAGGGAAACAGCTAGGTCGCTGCCTACCTTAAGTGTAATCCTCACTTTAGGTTACTCTTAAATAGGGACATGTTGTGGCGCTCGGGAAACACAGCAATGGCAAGTTCGTTCTAGAGCCGGCACGTTCGTGGTGAAAATGTGCGTTGAAAGCGAACCGTACTGGACGATATCGCTTCCAGGTAATAAGGATATACCCCCTGCGGTGTCGAGTGGTACGATAAAAAAATTGTGACGTCGGTACCAAATCAAAGGGTTACTCGGAGTACTACTACACCGTTATAGAGACGGTAGAACACAGAGAGAGAAAGCTGAAGTCCCTCCGTGAGCCGAGCGACATTAATGAGTCAGATAGATTGGCATCACCGAAGATTCGAGCAGCCCGTCAGAGCCAAAACTTGTTCTTAGAGCGATAGCTCTGAGCGCGCACGCACCTGTAGTTATACAGTATATACAATATACATATATGTATATTTTACAGGATCACAAATGTAGCTCTCATAGTTTATGTAATTATGAAGAAACTTTCCGGTCGACGTTTCTTCAGTAAAGATCGCCACCATTATATGAAAAAAGTGCAAAATACTAAATTAGACGCGTTAAATTTTGATAAGCTATTTCATTCGATAATGGTTAGAAACTTTTCCGATTTTAACCAGTGCGAACGTAGCCTTGCTTCAAGAGCTTAGATTATATCAACTTAGTGATAAAATCAAAGGTTATCATAAATAAAAAGAATCGCACTCAACTTTTATCAATGAATTACTATGTACCTACATAGATTAAGTTGATTTATCGCATATAATAATTTAATACGAGAGATAATGGAAAATATGACGCAGGATAAGGGCGTGCCCTGGAAATTTTAGATCGATACCGCAGCAAGCATAACTGTTTTATAAATAGGGAAAAAATAAGCATATAAGGCACCCACACTTAAGTTATTTGCTAGAGCCGCTCGTGGTCTCTGGACCCTTTGCCAACTTTCACGGTTTGCCTACTTTTAAATATTTAATAAAAACACTCCTATTTTGAGTATTTTTTTATATGTTCATACTAATAGTTCCAAATCGCCGACTTTCCCAGTTAGCCAACTTTAAAACTATTTCTTATTATCTATTTCACTTTGCCAAAAAATATATTGTGCATATAATAATATTCCATATCGCCATCAATTTGTAGTCTTTAACAAAAGTGGTTTATTTTAACATAATATCTGTTTTCATTCCGGTGACATATAATATTTTTAACATATTATATGACCTCTTTAACTGATATTTTTTTTATAATTTTCTCGATGTCATTCACTAAGACAATTATTTCAAAGTTATCTTCTGTATTTTCTGTGCTGTTCTACCAATAGATCTGGTCGATATATTTTGGCTTAAATTTTAGTAAAAAGTAAAAATAGTATTCTTTTACTTAAAATTTTCTTTTACTTTAAGTTTTATTAGTAAAAGAAAAAATAAATAAGTAGATTTTTCTTTCACTTTTGTTTCATACTGTCCGAAAGATGGCAAAATGAGTTTTTTGATGCATTATTTGATTAAAGTGGGCAAAAAAGGAACAAATGTAGAAAAATATACAAAAGCTGGCGAAAAGGTAGTGATGATATAAATATATGAAAAATTACCCATAATAGGAATGTTTGTACTAACTTTTCGAAAAGTAGGCATAATGAGAAAGTTGGCAAAGGGTCCAGAGACCCGCTCGTATGCATTATCCTAATACGAGTACAATGTAATACATATATAAGATCGTAATGTGTAATCTTAAAATTACATTTAATAATCTGTTTATAAACACGCAGTTCTAAGAAACCTCCTATTTCGTCTTATCAGTCTCAAGTGTGAAGGCTATCGCATTTGGCGCCGGAATTTGATGACACATTGCAGTTTGACAGAAGTTGAATTACGATTATACCTACTCGTAAATGAACAAACAGTAAATTGTCTTTATTAATCGAGGAAAATACGATTTACGATAGCTGATTTTATATTCTAAAGTGCCTTATAATAGATCACAAAGAAGATAGAAATTAAACTACATTGATTTATTGGAGGGAGACTCTGTACCAGGGTCGTCTGCTTAGGTACCTTCGTCTTACCTATTTCTGCCGCAAAGCAGCAGTGCTTGCATTGCTGTGTTCCGATTCAAAGGGTAAGATATGGCAGTGAAATTACTGGGTACTGTGACTTTACATCTGGTGTCACAAGTTGGCAACGTACACTGTGGTTCTTGTGGGGGTTGCAGTTTTGCTGCAAATCTCACAAGAGCCACATCTATTATAGGTGACTGTTACCACTTACCATCAGGTGTGCAGTTTGCTTGCTTGCCAACTTTCTGCAATTAAAAAAAATCCTGCGTCAGGGCTCAACTTGTCAATAGGTATTCATCATAAATTCTAGTTGACTATATAAAACTTTTCATCCAAGTTTCATAATGTAATTTATTTATATTCAAATATGAAAACTAAATCAATTAGTGCCTACATAACTTGTAAAGTTTCTCTGTTATCGAGGAATACAGGTGAATCCGCGCATATCTGCCTAACGTGATATTTTACTTACAGTCAAACTCTATGAGTGAGGTCAAACTCTATCGTCTAGACTCTGGAACTTAATTAATTTTGGAACCTTTAAATTCTTCGCTTTGAACAAGCGAAGAAGGGACATTGTTGCTACATCATATCCTATTCGTACTGCTTTTGCAAGACGTCAGTT
The DNA here is from genome assembly GCA_963935595.1 of Schoenobius gigantellus. Taxonomy (NCBI): domain Eukaryota; kingdom Metazoa; phylum Arthropoda; class Insecta; order Lepidoptera; family Crambidae; genus Schoenobius; species Schoenobius gigantellus. The sequence goes on from OZ012541.1 coordinate 52,571,542, forward strand.
CGATAACCAATCAGATTATCTTTACAATAAAATTAATCGTGCGCTAAATATCTATCCTATGCAATTAACAAAATGTAAAAGGGCTGTGACTGAGTGGTTAAAATCTAAAACATATGACGAAATTGAAAACCTACTCATTCGAGTAACATGAATAGATTGAGAGTAATATAATAATAAAAAACAACAACGAACAGTAAAAGATTTACTTTGCAAATACACAGCCACAAACAGGCAGTCACACATCCGCTCACACGCACACACACACAAACACGCGCACAAACGCTGTCTCTCTCACACATACAAACACACACACACACGCACACACACACACATACACCCTCATATACTTAGATTAAAAAAAAACACATTTTTATTATTTCTTAATTTTTTTACATAATTTCTTTTTCTTTATTATAATAAGCTTGTGTAACCTATTTAATGACATTTTTGTAACCCAAAGGGGAAGTTGCGAGTCATTCCCAACACGAGTATCTTTGATAACTCACTGGGAAGTCTCGGCGTAACTGTTGTAAAAATGATTTTAGAAATAAAGCAATTTTTTTTTTTTTTAAATTTCGCGTTATCCATATAACTGGCATTCGTTACCACGAACATTGTTAATGATGTTTAGACTTAATATCCAATAATTCCGACATACAGTGGAGTGCACGTGCGATTAATGAATGAGCGGGCTTTGTCAGGCTTAACTTTGCGGATAAGTTGGCGTGTGCTTAGGCACGTTTACTCTGACGAGACCTTTAGGCCGTGGCAACGTGATGTGGTATGTGAACCGTTTCGCGATATTAAATACTCGTAAGCAGAGACGGTTACTACAGATGACATTCGAGAGGAGCTGCACTTTTGTAAAGTTGTATATTGAAAACTTTACAAAAGTGCAGCTCCTCTCGTCAACAAAAGTCACTAACAAACGTGCCAGTTGGTGTACCTATAGTATGCGTTTCTAATAAAATTCAGACAAACCTAGGATAAATTGATGCAATTGGACATTCGGTAGGATAATACTCAGAGAAAATAAGCTTAATTTGAATTATACTGAGTTAACATAGATTTGTCAAGAAGATCTTCGATGTTTTTGTAATCTGCCACTGGATCCCTCAGCGTAGACGTTACAAATTTCACAATTTCAGGCCGCGTTGCGGTTTTTTCAAAGTATTAATAAGCAAAGGTCAAGCTCTTTATCTTCTTGCCAAAGGTCAGAAAGCTTTTAAAGCTTTATTTTACTTATCGTTGAACTGACTTGAGCAAAAGATTTAATACCTAAACCATCTTTTTGGGCTCTATACTTTCTCGGTATATATTATAAACTTTACACGTGAAAACCAATAAGTTTTTATAATAATTCGGAATTGCTTAATACTTGGGTAAATACATATAGGGATCGGCCATGGGATCAGTCACCGCAGCAATAGTAATAATAATATTAAAAAGTTCATACAAATAGAAGTAGATAACATATTATCTTCACGCGATTTACCAGCGATACCACGTCTAATTCACCAAACTGGTAATTCACTTCGCCCGGGATTACAATTAAACCAGCTCCCAAGCTGAGGAAGTTACATTTTTTAACCTAACCAAATGCACGTAAGTTTTTTCGTGATTCGACTAATTAATTGAAATGAGAGCACGACCTGAGCTGCGTCCGAAATACCGGCGCTTAAAGAAAATGCTGAAACTTTTCTCAGAAACGCTCTCCTGAAACGATAACTTATACGCACTGATAAATATTGCAGTTTCCATAAAAACGCACCAAAAATATTCGCAGATATTTCACCAGCCTCATTCATTATATTAATATTTTTTATACTATTATATTTATAAATGCTAAAGGTATGGTAGGACAAAAAGTCGCTTTAAAAAGGTGCTGCTAAGTAGAGGAATACTAGTACGCTGGAACTGGAGACATGGAGTTTTGCTCTAATATTCCCAGTATTCGTCTGTTGGGAAGAGAAGACCCTACCATTCCATTTGAACGAGAAAGAGACCGAGAGAAATTAGATGCATTCCGTCGACGGCGGAACATGACTGAATATTCAGCGACGGCCAAATGTAAATAAATATACCTAACTCTCCTAATTCGTTATGAAAATCCGACTGCCTACCAGAAATCTGCAATATATACATAATTACAAGCTTTATTCAACTTGCAATACATACATGTATTTTCGAGACAAATCTTGCAAGTTAAATTTGATTCACTTGCCAGTGTCAGATTAAGCTGAAATTCAGTATACACCTTTAGTTCTGATAACAATACTGATATAAATTAAATACAAATAAAATACAAGTCTATATTTTATAAGCTTGTCGCTTATAAAATATAATAAAAAAATTGTGTCATGTAATTAAAGTTTATTTTCCACTTTTTAGAGCATTTAAATAAAAGCTTGTCTTTAAAAATGTTTTTTACTATTAATTTATTTTCTATTTGACCTCCATGCGTAGAGGCAATAGTAATCTTAAAGATGATCAGATGAAGGTGAAAACACAGGGTGGATCAACAATGATGGTCTTTCCAAATATAAGATTTCTCAACGACATTTCAACAGGTGTTATAAGGACTTCTTTTGATCAATGCAAATGCAGGCAAATTGTACGTATGAAAAGTTTCAATGGCCACGATTCTCATGGGGAATTGAAGATGTAAGATTTCCCACCTAAGTTTTATAAAAAATCTGTTACTAGGGACATAAGTGTTGATAAAATTGGATGTTGACCACGCGTACGTTGTTGTACAAACCACTTGTGTCAAGAGAGGCGTCTTCCAAGAACTCTTGGCATGATGCCAACCGCGAATGTTTTATTTACTAAAAACCCTAATGAGCAACGTCTTCTGTCGAATCTACCAAGAAACGGAAGACGAATAAATCATATAAATACATCAACACTAGCCACCCAGAGATTTTGTCAATGCCAAAAAATCACTTTGATTAATTATACGTTTAGTTTACTTTGCATCTGAATGATGGAGTTGAAATAATAGAGATGAGAATTTTTTTTCATAATATTTGCATAAGAATTTAGTTTCATACAAAACATTGTTTAAGTCCGCAGGGGATCGAATTCCTGAAAGTTAAATTTATTTATATTATTTGACTAGTTTTATAAAGAACTTGTAAAGTGGTATGGATGTACTTATTAAACGAGTAACAAAGTTAATGACGTTCATAAATCATAGTGACAATGTGTATAAATCTGTTTCATTACTCATACTCTGAAAGTAGGTCTGAAGTTGCCTGAGGAGCGGGTTGAAAGTAATACTTTTCAGCCCTAGGGAGAATCACTTTCAACTGACAGCTGCTGTCAAATTTTAAAAAAGAAACTAGTTCATTTTTTACATTTTATTGAACCATGTTCCGACTTTCTATGCAGCCAATCAATTACAATTGAAATAACATAATGTTGAGTATTTAAAGAACATATTTTTTAAATTACTTTATTATAATTTATTTTCAACTATTTCATTAAAATAACATAAATTTGGGCAAAATATTTACCATTCTTTAAATTATGAAAATGAAAAATAATGGCTGAATAGCTGGCCGGCCACGAAAAAAAAAACGTTTTTCCTTTAGCTAATTCATTGGTTTTTTTTTCACTTTCCTTGTATTCGTAATGAAAAGCATAGTGTTTACCTCGGGTTAAAGACTTATTTAGTCCCTCGAACTATTGGTGCCCTCGCTACGCTCGGGCGCCAAACACCGTCTCGGGACTAAATAAGTTACTTTCACCCCTGGGGTAACAATATACTATTTATATTTGTTAGTATACACACATCAAAGACATTGTGAGTTTTTAACTGACTTTCACTTTCTTGGTATTCCGATATTTGAGTCTTATTCTATAACTACAGGAATGATCAAAACTTAATAGAATTCAATAATTCAAATTCCAACTCGACAAATAGTTTTTTAAATACGTAGTTACTAAAAAAAGAAATTGTACATAACGTAGAAAATGAGTGCCCTTGAAAATTAAAACACGATTCGAATTAGCATTGGATGTTGAGACAACACACTTCATGCCAATTCAAATGGAACCCTATACTTCGTGTGCACAGCAAAGCGCTTTTAAATTTTTACGCTTTTAACAGAGCTATGAAATAAAGTTATTTTGACAATCAAAAATATCTGTAGGATTTATCTATCTATCTATAGTATATAAAAGGAGATGTTACCATCTATAGACGCACGCACAGCCGAAACCGCTAATGGGAGAATCGTGAAATTTGGACAGTTGTTTTAATTCAAAAGTCGAACGCCCATTAATAAGGGATTTTAAAAAAATTTCACCCTAAAGGGATGAAATAAGGATTGCAAGTTTGTATGGAAAAATCTTTAAATTAGCAACGACTTTTATAAAACTTGCGATTCATGCTCTTAAAAATATTTCATTGAATGCGTGTTTCATGGTTTATTGGAATTCACCCCCTTAGGGTGCAAAATAGGGGTTGAAAGTTTCTATGGAAAATATTTAAAATCCGCTCCAATTTTGATGAAATTTATTATTCGAGCTACTAAATATAAATAACAGTCTTCTATATAATAGGCTACAAAATTATTTAACGGGAAAATACAAAATTCTCACGGGAAAACAATAATAACGCGGGCGAAGCCGCGAGCGGAAAGCTAGTATGTCTATAGAAATGAAGTTTGTTATAAAGAAATAAGTGTGTAATTGGTTAAGGAAATAAACTATTTTTAATTTTTTAACTAAACTATTTTTAAATAGACAATTTTAAATTAAGGCTTCCATAGACTACATTCATACGCTGCGGCAGGTTATACTCGTACAGAAGACCTAAAAGTATAATCTGCCACTATGCTTGGCGTATGTGGACTATGATAAAGCCTCTGATTCTGTCGAGACCTAGGCTGTGCTTAAGTCACTCCAGAGGTGCCAAATAGACTACCGGTACCTACATCCAAGTGTTGTGGTCATTGTACGAAAATGCCACTATGTCAGTCCGCCTTCAGGACCAAAATTCGAAACCAATACGACTTCAGCGAGGTGTGAGACAGGGCGACGCTATATCGCCGAAACTACTCACAGCTGCGATGGAGGATGTAGGTATTTATGCTTTTGGACTGGAGAGCTAGGGGGTAGCTTGATCTCTGCAACACGGTATCATAGAACGAGATATCGATATGAACTGTCAAAACACGTTGAAATTCTTCAACCTATCTTGAAATTTTGAATTATTTTTTTTATACTTAGGTTACGATTATTCAGGACGATATTTCCTTATTTTTTGTTCTGCTGCATATTTTGTTTTGTTGCATGAATTGAAGACTTTCGTCTTTGGACACTGGATAGATTGGCCGATAAAATGCAGCTTCCCGAACGCTGCCCAGAGGAGAAAAGTCGAAAAGTCTATTTTTATAATTTTCAAACGATTCTTTATTAATATTAATAAAGAGTGATATTATTATGAGTATCTAATACCATAGTAATATACCTATTGTTATACGTAATTTGCGTAATACATTTTGAAATAATTGGAAAAAAATATTGTTATTATTATTATCATACAAGAATAAAGACTGATTATAAATATTATATTGTTTTTTACTGTTGTTTATTAGATTTGTAACAAAGAATTGATATAAGAGTGACATTGTGCGAAAGGGACATTATGCGAAAAAGACATTATGAGAAATGAAAATTTTGTGCGAAGGAGACATTGTGCGAAAGGGACATTGTGCGAAAGCTACATTGTGGGAAAGGGACATTTTGCAACCTATAGACATTTTGCGAAGTAGACATTCTGCGTCTAAGCGGATTTAAACTGTATGGTCGTAAAGTACGACATTGCCGCTTGCCGTCGAAACACCGTCGAACCGCCACCGATAAGCGCCACAGACTAAGTAGGAGATATAAGCGCGAACGCACACGGCCAACTATCGGCGACCGATTTTTGACGGTGGTAAATAAAACATGGAGTACTATACGTTGCAACGCACACGAACTACAAATAGTCGGCCAAAAAGGTATCGGTGAATTCCGGACGACCGATAATCGATCGTTCAAAAATGGAACGTATACGTAAATTCATACGTTACCTACCGCACAAAAAGTAGGTCAAAAAATCGGTGGCTGATTGTCGATCGTGTGTGCTCGCGCAGAGATAGAGACGATAGAGCTAAGTAAATTTAAAAAGCGCCGTAGATGAAAATTTTTCTTTACCCTTATTTTTTATTAGTGGAATCGATTTTACTCTCGATTCTGAACAAAATAATTTAAATTTTTGCGCAATTTCATAGACACACGTTATACAACAAAGTCGGCCAAAAAAACTGAAACAACAATGCAAGCACCGCTGTTTGGCAGCAAAGAGGTACAGAGGTATAGAGGTACCTATGCAGACGACTCTGTTACGTAGTCTCCCTCTGGTACCATGTTTTGGACATTGGTATTGTTACGTAATATCATAGACCAAGAATAATCCTTGGTAATATGTATATTAATTCTGCACAACATTTCAAGGTAGCGGTTACATCCAACATATTTTTTTGCTCGTAAATTGGGTCTTATTACCTTGCATTTAGACCCGTTATTCAGTATATTAAACACGAGTGCTTTTCACTTTACATAATCGCACAAGTGCGGTAATCTTAACACGACAAATTCTAATTTGTCTTATTTTTTCTCTTTTCTCTTTGTAGTGTACATCTTGGGGTCTTACTATGCACATATTAGAATACATTAGAATAACAAACACTTTTCCTATTCTTTCGATAGTTCTGGAAAAACTGCACTCTTATTTTAATGTGCACCATTCAGCACTTTAAAAATATATTTACAGATTTATTTAATATCGAAATTTAATTCTGTTTTCACATAAACGTACCTTATAATAAGGAAATCTATCTATTATCTATGAAATAATTTATAAAATTTGCCATTTCAATATTTGATTAATGATGATCACTGCAATGATCACAAAAAAATTACACAGAAGGTCGAAATTCAATGTTCTCAATTTTGAGACTCAATATATTTTCTACAATTTATAGTTATCGTCTATAATGAGCTAGATAGGCTCAACCCTAAACAAAATGGTCTAAATACCTACTAACATGCGAGTCCCACGACATTACGTTACATGTAATGAAAGTATTATTGTCATGAACGAATTACTGTATTTTATAGATTAATGGATAGGTGCATTAATAAAATCAATCGCCACTCCATGAATGAAATGAATCGCCACTCTATGGATACGCCCATTTGCGTGGGTAGTGGTGGTAACGGGTCTCATTGTAGTGACATAAAATACAGTAAGTAAGATTGTTCAATTATTCGGTTAAGGCCGGAATGGTAGTGTTAACCAGAAGATAGAAAACAATTTTTGGATGGCAGCACTAACCGCTTACATCATTTGTGGTTTGGGATTGTGTGTCCCGTGCTTCTTAGAGCATTCAGTCTGAATGCTCTAAGCTAGAGTTGCCAACCCGAAACTTAAAAAACTAGCATTTGAAGTTGGAAAAACCAGGACAATTCAGTGTCAAAACAGGACGCAGTAATAGAGTTGCAATAGTTAAATTAATAATAATATGTTGTGAAAATAGGTGAATTGAAATTCAAGATATATACAATCATAATATTTTAATAAAAGTATTTGAATAAAATTATACGAATTGAAAACTAGTTATCAAAAACCGACTTCAAAAACACTAAAAAGTTAAAAATAATATAAGATTAGGTACAGACAACATCACACTTCTATATTGAAGTCGGTGCCAAACGATGATCACCTAGAAAGTCTTAAATTTTTTTATTTTTTGTAAAATATTTTTTATTTTTAACTTTTTAGTGAAAGAAACCCTAACATTGGTATTAAATTAGGGTTTCCCTCGATTTTTATGGGATCCCATCATCAGATCCTGACTTTGGTGACCTTGGGACTACCCCAGGAGTATACTCTATCGAATACCAAAATAATTTTCAAAATCGGTCAACAACTGGCCTTGTAATCGCATAAAATACACACAAAAAAAACATACGCATCGAATTGAGAACCTTCTCCTTTTTTGAAGTCGTTTAAAAATATAAAGCAAGCACTTTAGTTTGTAACATTTTTTTAAACTAAGGTCAGTTATAGTATCTAATAAATTCTAATATTAACTACAAACTTATTAATTTTTACTATACTTTTCAACCCCATCAATTTCCTTCAGTATCATTATCATAAAATTAAATATCCCAGGACGCTGCTTAGAAACTATTCAGGACAGCCCAGGACACTAAAAAACTAGGACATGTCCTGGGAAAACAGGACGGTTGGCAACTCTACTCTAAGCCCGTGCTTATGACTTAATTCTGTGACGTTTTATCGTATGACGCGCATAGTATTGAGAAATTGTTTTCATTTAAAAAATCCTGGCAAAAAGCTACTAAGTACCGACGTGCCTATCAACTACGAGAGTGCGTCTTATTAGAATATAATTTATGCCAAATCACAAAAGTCATTTATGCCTGCATTACTCCCTCCACATTAAAGAGAACATCTATATATATAAAAGGAGATGTTCCCAACTATCTACCAATCCGCACTGGGCCAGCGTGGTTGACTAAGGCCTAATCACCTTAACATAGGGTAGGCTCGAGCCCCTTGGTGGGGACGTATATGAGCTGTGATGATGATGATGTTCCCATCTATAGACGCACGCACAGCCGCAACCGCTAATGGTAGAAACGTGAAATTTGGACAGATGTTTTAATTCGAAATGCGAACGCACACTATGAAGGGATTTTATGTCTATGAAAAACTAACTAACACTATGAAAAAAATTTATCCTAAACGGGTTGCAAGTTTGTATGGAAAAATCTAAAATTAGCAACGATTTTGATAAAACTTGAGATTCATGCTCTTAAAAATATTTCATTGAACACGTGCTTCATGGTTTATTGGAATTCACCCCCTTAGGTTGCAAAATAGGGGTTGAAAGTTTCTATGGAAAATATTTAAAATCTGCTCCCAATTTCTATGAAATTTATTACCCGGGCTTAAATAGGCTACAAAATTATTCTTCCTACAGGAAAATCACTAGCTATTATTCAAGGGGAGACGGTACCGGTAGGTGATACTGTGCTGTGATATTGTTTTTCATTGTGTTTTTTTATTGGCAACGCGTACATATCAGAAATGATGAGATCCGTTGAAGAACTAGAGTTACCGACATAGGCCAAAGAGTGGACAGGACACATCGCTCGCAAGACTGTCGGCCATTGGGGTGAAAAGGTCCTCAAGTGTCGGCTGCGTACCGGGAGACGCAGCGTTGGTAGGCTCCCCTTAAGGTGGACCGACGATCTGGTGAAGGTCGCGGGAAGCCGCTGGATGCGGGAGGCGCAGGACCGATCGGTTTGGAGATCCCTGGAGGAAGCCTATGTGCAACAGTGGGCGTCTCTTGGCTGAAATGATGATGATGATGAGCGCGTACACGAATTTGTTCGCAAGCGTCCACGGTAACCATCATGTTGAAAAAAATTGCCTCGAAAAGCGACAAAGGCCACTCGAAGCCTGTCCCTTTATCTAGAGTTAAGAGGCTTAATTGTGAGACTCAAAATCTAACACAATCGGTCTTAATTTTAAATTTACGGTTGATGTGTACATCCATCACAGCCTAATAATTTAAATGTTATTTTTTTAAACAAAAAAATATAATCCGAGTATTTGATATTAATTTCAGTCTGTAAGTATATGAGTTTCTCAGAAAAAGGGTCTTGATGGATAGACGGACAGCTAAACAGTTGGATAGACAAACAGACGGACCACAATGTGACCTTATTACGAAGGGTTCCGTATTTTTCCTTTTGAGGTACGGAACTCGAAAAATGTCATATTCACATTTTTTTATATCTGTAGAGGCATGGTAAAAGCAATGGAATTAGACTTCAAAACCTACGGTTGCACTTACGTTGTTTTAGAATTAGCATGTTTCATAAAATTAAATCAAAATATGTGTTTAGAATTAAAATTATTGGAAATTACAAAATTTGCGTTGTCTTTAAGGTTTATTTTTCATACATACCTACATACTGTCAAAAAATATCAGGAGGGAATGATTTGTTTGTGATTCCAAATTCAATATCTTTTTTTTTTGTTACATTGGCACATCTGTTTTTCATTTTGGCGCGGAGTTTGAGTTGCATCTGTTATTTAGATTAAATATAGTGCTGTTTTTAATTAAATCATTAGTGTGTATTGCGTAGTTAATAATGGACAAAAACATCGAACAAAGTATTGCCAATGGAATTTCGTGATTGCAGCCACTAAAAATGTTACAGAAGGCTTACGGTGAATCGACTTCACCAAAAACATTAGCTTATGAGTGGTACAAAGCGTTCAAAAGCGGTAGAGATGTGACGGAAGATTTGCCTCGCTCTGGTAGCCCATAAACGTCCAACTGAAGCTAGCATCGCAAATGTGAAGTTAAATGTGATCTGTCCGTACTAATTATTTTAAATACTTAATCACTTAGGTATGAAACATGTTGCTGCTTGGCTCGTCCCAAAAGACCTGAATTTGATCTTTTCCCGGTACTTTGTAAGTACCTATAATTTTCTTTTTTCAAAAAATAAAACTGACTTCATAAACAACAAAAAATCATAAATCATACAACAACATCACAGTTTTATAATGAAGTTAGTGCCAAATTTTAACTACTTAAGTACTTACATTAAATTGTTCTTCCAGCCAGGTGATCATTGCTTGACACCTTATGTTCTAAGCTTGGCACCGACTTCAATATAAAACTGTGATGTTGTTTGTATTCTTATATTATTTATGACTTTTTGATGTTGTTAAAGTTGAAATTGATTTTTTTTTTCAAAAAATAAAACACTTTTTAGTTAATTTAAAATACCGAAACCTTCTCCTAAATGTAGCAAATACTTTCCTGAAAACCGCATAAAAATCAATTCAGTCGAACGCGAGATAATCGCGGACAAACATACATACAAGCATACTGGTCAAACTGAGAACCTCCTTTTTTGAAGTCTGTTAAAAATACTTCTTACATATAAAATGTAGTTTTGTTAATTCTCAGATGTATTAATTCTGGACAGCTTTAACAAGAATAGTCCGATATTATAATAGTTCGTTCCGAGAAGAAGAAAAATCGATTCCGAGAAGGAAAAGCGAGATCATTGTGAAAGACAGCGTACCTACATAATGAAAGCACTATAAATAAAACAGTTTCAGTATTTTCTCTTTTGAATAGAGCTTTTCTTTGAACAGAACAAAGAATTTAAAAAAAGCTTTAGTGTTTATGAAAATTTATGAAACATCACTCCTGAAAATATCGAAAATATTTCAGAGTGACTCAATGTGAAAATTAATAATACGACTATAATGCGCATTGTCTAGTCTTGAATTATGTAACTTTTCACACAGCCAATTGCTACCACATTATAAAAAATGCACTCTTCGAAGACTCTTCGAGCATAAAAACAATTTTATTAAAATGTTGGTATAAAATCACATTAAAATATGCTTAATTTTCGTTGCGAGAGAAAAAAGCAATAGTCTACTATTCCATTTTTGTGTAAAATATGACTGGGCTGTATGGGCTTTGTTTCCTTTGCAGTAATTGAAAATCAAAAAAGTATTAGTATTACTAAATCAAAGAACACATTTAACTAAATGCTAGGCTACTATATTTCATTAATTAATTGCTTTATTCGTTCTTTTTTTCATATTATACTCATTTGTTTCCAGTATTACGTCTTTCATTATTTCCTCACAATTATTGAGAAAAGCACTAAGTATATACCTTTTTTTTTTTTTTTTTTTTTTTTTACGAGGTGGAATGCTGTTGCGCACCGTACCTGCCGATGGCTAGTCGACAGGCGTGTGTGGGACTCGCCCAGCTCATTGCGGGGCATACCCACTAAACCAACCTCGATGTTCTTCTTGTCCATAGTTGGGTGATCCGGGGTCTGGGTAAGGTAACCCCAATTCTCCGAACCACCCCGGGACAGCCCAGCCAGCTACGGGCCGGGTCTTTACGCCTGTGGGGTTATTACCCCGAACATGGGGGTAATACCCAGACGGGGGGGCCTATAATCACGCGCATCAGGAGCCACCCTAGCGCGCAGGCCACACCAAGGGCGGTCATGGGAGGTGGGCTGCGAAAGCCCGCCTTCTACCGCCCAACCGTCTGCGTCGGAGAGGAGCAGCATTTGGGTCACATTCCCGCTCCCTCTCCGCTTCCTCCTTCTGCGTCATAACATTCTCGCAGAAGGAGGCGACAGCCTCCCATTCCCTCTCACTAGCCAGCATCTTACTGACAATGACTGGCAGCGAGAGGTCACCGCCGCCCAACGCCACGCGTAACTAAGTATATACCTTGGCGGGAATGGGATTCCCGGACTCGTAATAGGCTAGATGAATGAAAAAAAATATTGCTTTAATAGAAGCTCATACATATAATAAATAGAAAGAAAAAATCGGTTTGCGAATAACTATAAAAACAAACAAAATATAAGGTATTAAAAAACATAGATATTAAAAATCTAGCAAAACGGCAATTTATATGGAGTTTAATATGGCCGTACTAAACAGTGACGTCACGGTTGTTGTCGGATCTCTCTGTCTAATCGCTTCCAAATTAAAAGTTTAAAATGCTTATATCTCACGTATTTCTTAACCGATTTTAATTCTAATTTCACATGATTGCATCTTTTTTTACGGTATTTTAATATTTTATGACGAGACGTGACAATTAGAATTCAGTCATCATCTCAATTATTGTCAAAAAGCTCTACTCGTCCGGCAATCCCTAACTTTCCGGCCTCTGCAGTAATGTACTATAGCTTTGCTTGTAAACTTTTACTAATATGCTCAAAGTTGATGAAAAAATAGTAATAATTATTTTAAGAACATTGTTATAAAAAGCTGTACGGTGTAACGACTCCCAAAGTTTAAGGAAATATTCTAAGAAAGCTTTACGACTGCGTAAAAGCTTATCAAATATAATTACATTATCATATAATATGGTTGTGTAGAAAAAGTTATCTTTATTATTTGAATATATTAACAACTTAGCCCTGTATTAGATTCAGATTATTTTTTCACGCATTACCACTGTATGGAATCTAGGATACCAAATAGCTAACCATACTTACGCCACAATTCCGAGAATCTCACAAACCAATGAATGAAAGTGCCAATTTAATTAAAGCTAGTACCTACTTTGTCTGCTTTGTCTGTTTTTAATTTCGAAATGTGTGAATGAATGGTTGGGCTCAGCTTCACCTTGGCCTGGTTATAGCTTCGTGGAACCACATGGGGTGGTGCCATAATTACTGGTTCAAGGTATTCGTAAGATCTTTCGAACGATATCACTTGAATTTTTCATGCGGTTTTCTTCGTAAAGAGGTCGGTCAATCGATGTTTAGTAAGAATATTTTGAGCAAATATTTTGCGCATTAATGTCTTTTTATTCCAAATTTAGGTCTATGATAAGAATTTACAAAAAAAACAAGTGCAATAAATAAATGTATAATGAATTACAAAAAATAAAAACCGACTTCAAAAACACTGAAAAGTTTAAAATAATATAAGAATAGGTACATGCGAGCGTACTTGCGTAATTTTAAATGTACCTAAACCCCCCTGCAAATGTATAGTCGATTAGGTGACAGATTTCAAGCGCGTTTTTGTATGAAGTGCTCTATCTACGTTTAACGTTTAACCGACTTCAAAAAAGGAGGAGGTTATCAATTCGGTTGTATTTTTTTTATGTTTGTTACCTCATAACTCCGTTATTTTTAAACCGATTTCCAAAATTATTTTTGTATTAGAGTATACTACAAGCTAGTATTAAATTAGTGTTTCTTTCACTAAAAAGATTTCATTCACTAAAACGTTAAAAATAAAAAATATTTTACAAAAAATAAAAACCGACTTCGAAAACACTGAAAACTTAAAAATAATATAAGAATAGGTACTTACAGACAACATCACACTTCTATATTGAAATCGGTGAAAAATTTTAACACTTTCTAGGAGATCATCGTTTGGCGCCGACTTCAATATAGAAGTGTGATGTTGTCTTTACCTATTCTTATATTATTTTTAAGTTTTCAGTGTTTTTGAAGTCGGTTTTGTGTGCATGTTATGCGATTACGTACTCCGCCAATTGAGGACCGATTTTCAAAATTCCTTTTTTATTCGATAGAGTATACTCCGAGCTATTTTTGAATTACGTATGCGACTTCGAAATTACCGATGTGACTAATAATCACCGATTTTCAATAATTCTTATTTTTGAATATCACTTATGTGACTACCTTAGTCACGGATGTGATTTCATTACGAATGCCCTCACCCATTCGTAAACAAGTCATACATAACTGTGGAAACGTTATCTGTGTTTTGTTTAGAGAACATATTGACAAGTTTGAAGTTGCTGTATGTTGATTTTGAGTTGGATTTAAAATTTGTCAAATAAGTAAATATACACGGTTATTTTTTATCACCCTGGAAAATTTAAAGGACGCTTCACGACATGGTATTAGAATGATTTAAATATAAATAAAAAGAAATAACTCACTTAATTTTTTTTTTAATTTTTTTTATAATACAAAAAATGCTGCACTAGTTGAGAGCAGCATTTTTAGAGATTTTTTTATATATATATAATATTGGATGTGTCCTGAAGCGTCCCTAACATTTTCCAGGATGATAAAAAAATAACCGTGTATAAGTTTAAAATCTTTTAAATTTGTGTCATAAACAAACTTAGACCAGTATATTCTTATTATTATGGCCTAGTTGCAATGAATTTTTAGCCGTATAATAACCGGTATATACCGAAAACGGCTACATTCTGCGTGGAACCGAACCCTTACGTATGTGTGTACTTTATCTATGTTGGCAGCTCTGCGTTCGACTTTCAAAAATAGGATGTTTAGGAATTCGTGACTTCAAAGTCATCGCTGACTATAGTGAGCGGTGATTTCTAAATCGCATACGTAATTCAAAAATAGGTCTCCTGGGGTGGTCCCAAGATCACTAAAGTCAGGATCTGATGATGGGATCTCATGAAAATCTACGGAAACCCTAATTTAACACCGTTATTGAATTAGGGTTCCTTTCACTAAAAAGATTTTATTCACTAAAAAGTTAAAAATAAAAAATATTTTACAAAAATAAAAACCGACTTCAAAAACACTGAAAAGTTTAAAATAATATCAGAATAGGTACAGACAGACAAATTTTAAGACTTTAGGGGATCATCGTTTGGCACCGACTTCAATATAGAAGTGTGATGTTGTCTGTACCTATTCTTATATTATTTTAAACTTTTCAGTGTTTTTGAAGTCGGTTTTTATTTTTTGTAATTCATTATACATTTATTTATTGCACTTGTTTTTTTTTGTAAATTCTTATCATAGACCTAAATTTGGAATAAAAAGACATTAATGCGCAAAATATTTGCTCAAAATATTCTTACTAAACATCGATTGACCGACCTCTTTACGAAGAAAACCGCATGAAAAATTCAAGTGATATCGTTCGAAAGATCTTACGAATACCTTGAACCAGTAATTATGGCACCACCCCATGTGGTTCCACGAAGCTATAACCAGGCCAAGGTGAAGCTGAGCCCAACCATTCATTCACACATTTCGAAATTAAAAACAGACAAAGCAGACAAAGTAGGTACTAGCTTTAATTAAATTGGCACTTCCATTCATTGGTTTGTGAGATTCTCGGAATTGTGGCGTAAGTGTGGTTAGCTATTTGGTATCCTAGATTCCATACAGTGGTAATGCGTGAAAAAATAATCTGAATCTAATACAGGGCTAAGTTGTTAATATATTCAAATAATAAAGATAACTTTTTCTACACAACCATATTATATGATAATGTAATTATATTTGATAAGCTTTTACGCAGTCGTAAAGCTTTCTTAGAATATTTCCTTAAACTTTGGGAGTCGTTACACCGTACAGCTTTTTATAACAATGTTCTTAAAATAATTATTACTATTTTTTCATCAACTTTGAGCATATTAGTAAAAGTTTACAAGCAAAGCTATGGAAAGTTTCCGGCCTCTGCAGTAATGTACTATAGCTTTGCTTGTAAACTTTTACTAATATGCTCAAAGTTGATGAAAAAATAGTAATAATTATTTTAAGAACATTGTTATAAAAAGCTGTACGGTGTAACGACTCCCAAAGTTTAAGGAAATATTCTAAGAAAGCTTTACGACTGCGTAAAAGCTTATCAAATATAATTACATTATCTCTATATATAATAAAATCGTAGGGGTACAAAAATCTGTAATTGCGAAATATTAAGAAAAAAAATACACAGGTCGCCTTAAAATCATTAGCAGAACACGATAGAATAGTTTTTAAAAAAATTGTTTGTTTGTTGGTTTGTTTGTTTGTTTGTTTGTTTGTTTGTTTGTTTGTTTGTCTGTTTGTCCGGAAAGATCTCCGAAACTACTGGACAGAATTTGATATGGCTTACACCACAATGCTTAGAATTTTCCGGAAGAACATTTAGGCATAATTTCGTTTGTTTAAATTCACTTTATAATTTTAGTGAAAAAATACCATATAAAATTTTCGAATTGGCTTTAGGTAGAAAAAGAACATGGCGCACGTGAAATTATTTTGACAAGTCTGTCACATAGTACAGAGAGAAGGTATTTTCTTCCACGAAGGAAAGGCAATGGAACTATGCCATACAGCCTGATCTTAAGTAATTGGATTTCGAAAATTAAGGCAGGAATGAAGTGTTTCACATAGTACAAATAAAATTTAATATTTTCTGTTAACTGGGCTGTGCCCAACTGGATTTCGGCAACCAAATTGTCTTTTTCTTATGTCGTACCGTGGTGGTAAGGCAAAAAGATCAAGCCGTACAACCAATGTATAAAGCATTTTTTTATGATAATACTTATCGAATGACCATAAAATTTGTAGATTGGTTTAATTCTTGACTAATTTTCACAAAATCGGTACGATTTTTGAAATATTTGAAATGTTGAAAAATTAAGATACTCTTTTCAAGGTATTTTGAAAGGTGTTTTATGTTTTTACATTAGGACTAAGGAATCAAACTCTTTCATCCGTTTAAAACTATTAAAAGTAATAGATTAATATTGATAATTAAAAAAATATCTGACTGCAATGTTCTGGGTTACGCGTAGAGGGACGGGACGGGACTCTTGATCCTAATGTCTAAAATGAGGATCACATTTTTTTGGATCCACCCAAGGAACATGGATATCGAACGAAGAACCTAAAGAGTAGAACACGTTGAACCTAGCCACGTTGACTTAATTTGACATGACTGTCGATAAAGTTCGTTTCCAAACCCAGCGATATGCATATCAAATTAAAGGCCTTGATGAGTAGAGCACTATGAACATAGGAAAATCGCCCTAAATTCAACATGGCCGCCGCTCAAATAAAACGGATAAAAGTTCGGTTCCAAACCCAGCAATATGGGTATCAAATGAAAGGCATTGATGAGTAGAGCACTATGAAACTAGCAACATTGACATAAATTCAACATGGCCGCCGCTCAAAAAAGGTGGATAAAAGTTAGTTTCCAAACCTAGGAATATGGGTATCAAATGAAAGGCATTGATGAGTAGAGCACTATGAACCTAGCAACATTGACATAAATTCAACATGGCCGCCGCTCAAAAAAGGTGGATAAAACTTAGTTTCCAAACCTAGCAATATGGGTATCAAATGAAAGGCCTTGAAGAGTAGAGCACTATGAACCTAGCAACATTGACATAAATTTAACATGGCCGCCGCTCAAAAAAGGTGGATAAAAGTTAGTTTCCAAGTCTAGCAATATGGGTATCAAATGAAAGGCCTTGAAGAGTAGAGCATTAGGTACCTAGGAAAATCGACCTAAATTCAAAATGGCCGCCGCTCAAAAAAAAGGATAAAAGTTCGTTTTCAAACCCAGCAATATGGGTGTCAAATGAAAGGCCCTGATGAGTAGAGCACTATGAACCTAGCAACATTGACATAAATTCAACATAGCCGCCGCTCTAAAAAGAAGAATAATAGTTCGTTTCCAAACCTAGCAATATGGGTTTCAACTGAAAGGCCTCAAAGAGTAGAGCATTAGGAACCTAGCAAAATCGACCTAAATTTAACATGGCCGCCGCTCAAAAAAAAGGATAAAATATCGTTTCCAAACCCAGCAATATGGGTCTCAAATGAAAGTTCTTCATGAGTAGAGCACTATGAACCTAGCAACATTAACATAAATTCAACATGGTCGCCACTCAAAAAAGGTGGATAAAAGTTAGTTTCCAAACCTAGCAATATGGGTATCAAATGAAAGGCCTTGAAGAGTAGAGCATTAGGTACCTACGAAAATCTACCTAAATTTAACATGGCCGCCGCTCAAAAAAAAAAGGATAAAATATCGTTTCCAAACCCAGCAATATGGGTCTCAAATGAAAGGCCTTGATGAGTAGAGCACTATGAACCTAGCAACACATAAATAAATTCAACATGGCCGCCGCTCAATAAAGGTGGATAAAAGTTCGTTTTCTAATCTAGCAATATAGGTATCAAATGAAAGGCCTTGAAGAGTAGAGCACTATGAACCTAGGAAAATAGCACAAAATTCAATATGGCCGCTGCTCAAAAAAAAACTGATAAAAGTTCGTTTCTAAGCCCAGCAATATGGGTATCATATGAAAGGCCTTGATCAGTAGAATGAACGTACCAACATTGACGTAAATTCAACATGGCCGCCGCTCAAAAAAGACGGATAACAGTTGCTTAGGGGTATTAAATGAAAGTAGGCCCTGAAGGGTACCTAGAGCAGCCATGCTCTAAGTGTGTTCCGCGGAACCCTAGGGCTCCACACTACCCCTATAAGGGGTTCCGCAATAATTTAGAAAAATCAAAACACCCTCTCTGGTCCGACTTTCATTATGCTTATTAATAAAGAATACACTTTTAAAAACTATTATTTTATTTTAGGGTTCCGTCGAGTATTTCGCTTTCCAAAAGGGTACCGTCACCAAAAAAGTTTGAGAACCGCTTCGGGGCCTATTGGATGTTCGATGTCAGATGTTACCTGTGTTTAGTGTCCTTCGAGACCGTGATAATGCAACGATCGTGAACTAACTAACGATAACTCCAAGTTTGTGTGTTGGATGTTAGTCATCACGGCGAGTTGCGGCAACACTATATCGCACAGTACACGTTACAAAAACGGAAGTCTCAATACATTTTAAGGCTAACCGCATAAATTCGTTTTTTCGCATTCGTTTTCTGAATGCGAGGATCCGAATGCATCAAATCTATACAAAATACTCATTGACTGCCGCACACGTTCGTTTTTATTACGAACGGAACACGTTCTGTACGTACGTTTATGTAGAATGGTAGAAATCCCGAATGAGAAGAAACGAACGTCTGCGCTACGTTCACGAAACTCCGTGTCTGTATTCCGTGATCGGATATCGAATACGGAAAACGTATTTGTACAGTAACCCCCCCATTCATGCTCTACGAAAACCGCCAGTATTACGAGCGACATAAGAACGGTTCAAAGGTCAAACAGTATAGCTTGACAAGGAGCTTACTGTACGACCAGTCAAAATTGGCCAAGTTGTCATATCCAAAAAATATATTTTGTTGGTGTTACCAACACCCATTATAAAATCTAAACTTTATTCGTATTCGTATACAGTTCTAATTTATTAACAATTGTTTATTTTAATTCGAAACATGAATACGATAAAGATTATTCTTGCAACTGTGTAGTTCTTTCTACTGAAGAAGAATTTATTAATATCAATAATGTCTCTAAAACAATAATAGTACTTAGTGTTTATAGTTATATGTAATGTATTTAATTTTGTGGACTGTTAGAAAAAGAGCATTACGAACCTACGAAATTGTCCTAATTTCGAAATGGCCGATGCTCAAGCAAGGCTAAAGGCTTCTAAAGTTGAATCATTATGGAATAAAATGGAGGAAAAAACTAAACACTGTGTTAAGTATTTTGATGGCGAAACGTAGTTCGCGGGCACAGCTAGTCATATAATATGGTTGTGTAGAAAAAGTTATCTTTATTATTTGAATATATTAACAACTTAGCCCTGTATTAGATTCAGATTATTTTTGCTTGAACCGGACGAGTAGAGCTTTTTGACAATAATTGAGATGATGACTGAATTCTAATTGTCACGTCTCGTCATAAAATATTAAAATACCGTAAAAAAAGATGCAATCATGTGAAATTAGAATTAAAATCGGTTAAGAAATACGTGAGATATAAGCATTTTAAACTTTTAATTTGGAAGCGATTAGACAGAGAGATCCGACAACAACCGTGACGTCACTGTTTAGTACGGCCATATTAAACTCCATATAAATTGCCGTTTTGCTAGATTTTTAATATCTATGTTTTTTAATACCTTATATTTTGTTTGTTTTTATAGTTATTCGCAAACCGATTTTTTCTTTCTATTTATTATATGTATGAGCTTCTATTAAAGCAATATTTTTTTTCATTCATCTAGCCTATTACGAGTCCGGGAATCCCATTCCCGCCAAGGTATATACTTAGTTACGCGTGGCGTTGGGCGGCGGTGACCTCTCGCTGCCAGTCATTGTCAGTAAGATGCTGGCTAGTGAGAGGGAATGGGAGGCTGTCGCCTCCTTCTGCGAGAATGTTATGACGCAGAAGGAGGAAGCGGAGAGGGAGCGGGAATGTGACCCAAATGCTGCTCCTCTCCGACGCAGACGGTTGGGCGGTAGAAGGCGGGCTTTCGCAGCCCACCTCCCATGACCGCCCTTGGTGTGGCCTGCGCGCTAGGGTGGCTCCTGATGCGCGTGATTATAGGCCCCCCCGTCTGGGTATTACCCCCATGTTCGGGGTAATAACCCCACAGGCGTAAAGACCCGGCCCGTAGCTGGCTGGGCTGTCCCGGGGTGGTTCGGAGAATTGGGGTTACCCAGACCCCGGATCACCCAACTATGGACAAGAAGAACATCGAGGTTGGTTTAGTGGGTATGCCCCGCAATGAGCTGGGCGAGTCCCACACACGCCTGTCGACTAGCCATCGGCAGGTACGGTGCGCAACAGCATTCCACCTCGTAAAAAAAAAAAAAAAAAAAAAAGGTATATACTTAGTGCTTTTCTCAATAATTGTGAGGAAATAATGAAAGACGTAATACTGGAAACAAATGAGTATAATATGAAAAAAAGAACGAATAAAGCAATTAATTAATGAAATATAGTAGCCTAGCATTTAGTTAAATGTGTTCTTTGATTTAGTAATACTAATACTTTTTTGATTTTCAATTACTGCAAAGGAAACAAAGCCCATACAGCCCAGTCATATTTTACACAAAAATGGAATAGTAGACTATTGCTTTTTTCTCTCGCAACGAAAATTAAGCATATTTTAATGTGATTTTATACCAACATTTTAATAAAATTGTTTTTATGCTCGAAGAGTCTTCGAAGAGTGCATTTTTTATAATGTGGTAGCAATTGGCTGTGTGAAAAGTTACATAATTCAAGACTAGACAATGCGCATTATAGTCGTATTATTAATTTTCACATTGAGTCACTCTGAAATATTTTCGATATTTTCAGGAGTGATGTTTCATAAATTTTCATAAACACTAAAGCTTTTTTTAAATTCTTTGTTCTGTTCAAAGAAAAGCTCTATTCAAAAGAGAAAATACTGAAACTGTTTTATTTATAGTGCTTTCATTATGTAGGTACGCTGTCTTTCACAATGATCTCGCTTTTCCTTCTCGGAATCGATTTTTCTTCTTCTCGGAACGAACTATTATAATATCGGACTATTCTTGTTAAAGCTGTCCAGAATTAATACATCTGAGAATTAACAAAACTACATTTTATATGTAAGAAGTATTTTTAACAGACTTCAAAAAAGGAGGTTCTCAGTTTGACCAGTATGCTTGTATGTATGTTTGTCCGCGATTATCTCGCGTTCGACTGAATTGATTTTTATGCGGTTTTCAGGAAAGTATTTGCTACATTTAGGAGAAGGTTTCGGTATTTTAAATTAACTAAAAAGTGTTTTATTTTTTGAAAAAAAAAATCAATTTCAACTTTAACAACATCAAAAAGTCATAAATAATATAAGAATACAAACAACATCACAGTTTTATATTGAAGTTGTTGAATTAATTAATACACACTTTTATCTTTATTAATTAATTAATATTTTCGTAAATACATCGGTGAGTGGGAACCCTGCGCTCTTGTCGCCAACTCGGTATCGGGTCAGCGACTCGTAACGGAATTAGAACGCTCGTGTCCTGCAATAAATTTCAATTTCCCGTGAAGTCAGTTGAAGGTCGCAAGAGTAGGTACATTTTCATACCTAAACTTAGCTTTTCTTCGAGAGTGATCCTTCTGTACTTTAGTACTATTATCTATTCTGTGACATTTGTACGCTGTTAAATAGGTAGTTGAATATGCACACCCGAATTAAAATTACCATAAAGAAAGTACCGTATTTATCGAATTCAACCTTATTCTGCATTATTACGGCAACTATTTGAAGTACAACCCTGTGCAGTTACATCATTTCATACCTAGCCACATTAAATTTGACGTTTTAGTAATTGCTACAAGAAAATATCAACTTTATACTCTCAAACATAATGCTCAAAATTGCTTATCCAACGCACGGAAAAGAACCGCACGAGGACCGATTGGGCAGTTCTTCACCGGCCCACTTTTCGAACGTTCATGCGTTATCTACGTTTGGTAGTAAATCAATGATGGAGGCACTCGTTACATGTAAGTTTAATTTTTTATGTTCTATAAGTGAGAACCGTTTTTGGCTCATTGCGTAACTACTGTCACTACTATTTTAATTTGATTGCTGTTGGTTTTCCATGTAAATAAAAAATAAAAATAAAAAATAAAAATATCATTCTAACATTAAAGAGGAGTTCTTTAGAAACAAATTTTAGCAAGGCTTCGCTTCATTTAAGCTAGTGAAATTATGACCGATATAACTATAGAGCCCTCTACATTGCCGGGTTTGAATCTCAACCAGATCTTTACCAGTCCCTTCAAAATGTTTCGTTTACTTATATGGCTTACGTTTTTTCAACATGCATTAAAATAAACTTGTCCTTTATAAATTACTAGCTTCTGCCCGCGACTTCGTCTGCGTGGACTTCAGAATTGAGTCTAAAGCTTCGCTCGTTAACAATTTTTAATCTTCCCACGGTAACAATTACATGTCCTTTTCCTTAGCTTAGGTGACATGCATACCAAATTTCAAAGCTATCTGCCCCCGGGTTAGCTCGTAAACAATTTTCCCTCGGGAACTACTTCAGGAATCGGGATAAAAAGTAACCTATGTTCTTTTCCATGTTAAAGGCTACATGCATGCCAAATTTCTTCCAAATCCGTTCAGCCGTTGTTGCGTGATTGAGTAACAAACATACAAACATCCAAACATCCACACTTTCACATTTATAATATTAGTAGGATTATAAATTATAAGTAAGTACACAATATTTTTTTTAATTCATAAAATACTGGAAGTGAATTTCTTTACTTTCAAAGATTACCGTGCCTGTGGTTAAGTAATTAGAACCTCTCAGACATGGAAGCCTAGAAACGATTTCCTATATAGGGCACCGGCTACTTGGTATCGTTAAAAGTAGGACTTCTGAATCCGCTGTTGCTATATTTAATACCGACCGACATGTATAATAAGTATCTTTTTTCTTTCTAACGAAAGTATTTTTGTTTCAAAGCTTTTCTTGTTATGAATAAAAAGAAAATACGACCGGATGAATAAGATTTTCTTGTTACAAAGGAAAATCCTCTGTAATTTATTTTTAAGCACGAATTATCTTGGTGTCATCGATACGCGGCGGCGCGTGCTATTCTTGTCTCGCGAATCCATTGTGTCGAGTCCAGATCATTTCCTCCTTCTAAAAATAACTCGTGTTTATTTTGACAACTGCATACACTCTGTGTTCTGTATAATACCAAATCCTTAGCAGTCTCAAGTACCCTTGTTACTCGTACATAACTGAGTTACATTACCAGCGATGTACAAAGAAAAAATATTCTTCGTACAAAACCGGGTAGCGTACTAAGAAACTTTTGTCTTTTGTACATTACCAATTGCATTGCCAGTTATGTACAAAGATGTAAATATTCTTCCTATTATTTTTGTTATCAAAATGTAGATTCTATTGAAAAAAATATAATAATACCTTCGATTTGGGAAACCGGTCGAGGCACACTTCAAGTACCTCGGCCTGGTTTTGGATCCCCGATGGAGCTTCGAGGAGCACTTGAAGCTTCTTACTCCGTGGCTATGTGCCACCGCAGCCGCACTCAGACGGGAACTCCCTATGTGGAAGGGTCAGGATCGGCGTGCCGTCAACTGTATCACGGAGTGATACGGTCGATGGCACTCTACGGAACCCCGGTATGGGCGGAGTGCCTATCCCCCCGAACGGTGGGTCTCTTGCGACGGCCGCAGGCACTACTGGGTGAGCCCCACACAACGCTCGTCGTCTAGCCAACGGGTACGGTACGGTGCGGTCACGCATTCCCGTCGAAATAAAGGGGTTCCTGGTGGACGAACTCATTCTTACAGCCTTGCAATGCTGAGAGCCTGACAACCTCATTTACGTCTTAAAGAGCAGGTTACACGAGAAAGTTGAATCACTTCGTGCCGTCTTGAGTAAAGCGTCAAAATCAAGTTTAAAATAAATTTTAATATTATTTATTTGGAAAGCATACAACTTACTATAATTATGCAATAGTACATGACTATGTAATAGTTATAGGTCATAGAATTACATACCGAGCCGAAGGCGAGGTCGTTATAGAGCCGAGGGTGTAGGTATAACAAATATACGCACGTATATATCGTATGACGTTTTTCAACACACTTGTGAGGAAATAGTACATTACGATATTAGTGCGTTAAGATGGTCAATAACCAATACGCACGTATATCGTACGACGTTTTTTAACATATTTGCGAGGAAACAGAAAAAAAACATTTAAATAAACTCAATCTGTGAATGCACACTGTTGCTTTCCCGCCATTTTAACAGCGCGCTAGCGCTGCCTACTGACTGGCGCCGCGCGGCGATTAGTTCGAAATTTGAATAGCAACAGCGCGCTGCTCACTAGCTGGAGTCGTGCGGCGGCGATCAGTTCCATATTTGAAATGGCAAATAATACTGTTATGGAATTTGTATGGACTATAACTTAACTATTTGCTTTGGTAACAAACGCGTTTTTTATGACCCGCTTAACATATTTAAAACCGGTGGAATTACATCAGATTTACGAGCAAGGGTGTTAAAAAATTCCTAACAAAACTGATTTTTTAAATCAAATAAAACAAATCAGACAAAACTAAATAATGGCATGAATATATACGTTTATTCATTATTTTTTAAGTAATAGAGTTTATGAATTAACAGGAATATTTACCTACTGTTTTTAAGACAACTCTTTGTTGAATTAATTTAATTTTACTCTACAAATGCTTTCTAACACTTCTTCGACGGATAACCGACACATCCCTACGGCAAATCAACGTAGGTCATTGGTGTCTTTTACATTACCTCTAGCTTTTAAAAAAATAATATTATAACGCAAATAGTGCGGTTATAAATATATAACCGCACTATTTGCGTTATAACACACGCGAGTTTTCTGAGCTGCTTTATGTATTAACCACTTTACGAGCAAGTGTGTTGATAATATTTAAACATAACAAATTTATACAGAAGCATTTCAACAATTCCACTAGGTACTAAATAGCTACAGATAAGATACAAATAGTGAAACAATGGATGGAGTATATGTTTAGGCTAAAACGCTAATCTTCTATGTTTCATTTCCTATTTCACCTTAGATGCAATCTTTCTTTAATGGATCCGTGATATTAAGTTGCTATAATATACTTAACTTATTCCCACTCTTACAGTCTCATTACTTACACCTGCTATAGTTGGCTAGTAGAGAACTCTTCTAGAGATAAACCTATTTACGTACAATATCTTTTATTAAGTTGCAACTTTATTAAATAGTCTACAATTATGGATACAAGCAGCCAGTTTGACCTGGGTCTAAAACATAGTCTTCTATGCAGTTATGCAAACTATGTCTTAACCATTATCTATGTAGTCAATAGTTAAATGGTTTCTGCTTTCTATTTACATGTCTTATATGAATACTAACATATATATTTGCTAATGTTATCGCATACAGCTCTTTAAATAAGCAAGTTTATACATCTTACAGCTGTAAAACAGCAACCGGGTTAGAAAATGCGCACAGAAATAAAGGAATGACGCAAACGCATATACAGTGCTTTGATTGAATTTCACCAGACCACTACTTTTGTATGGATCATCAAGATTTCCTTTTGATTTCAATTCAAACAGGTTTTGATAGATAAAAAGGTTTTTTTTTAAATTTCGATATTACATTACAGTAAAGAAACTATAGGTTACCTTACTATAGATTATAAAATTTATGAAAATATTATGTAGGAAAGTAAGCTGAATGCGGATCATATACCTACCCACAAAGCCAACCCCGAGTTCCATCAAGTAGATAGACAGGTTCATCCAGGGTCCGGGTAACCCCAATTCACCGGACTAACGTAACGGTCAGTACAGACAGACATACGCTGTGACTACGACACGTTATTTTTTCGTAGCTAGAATGTTGTGGAAAAAATATATATGTATATTTTTCTGGGGATCGCCGCCTGTGGAAGGTTAAGCGTGTGTCGTTTGTCTAGAGTGGTATGGCTTTTCCACATGACGTATATTCCAAGTCCAAGACTATAAGTGTTTGATGAACAGCCTGATCGGAGAAGTTCCACCGAAACACAGAAGATCGCAGTCATGTAAAGACATAATGTTAACATCTTGCGCATATCTTTTGTGCTGGCAGCATGATAAGAAGCTACTAACTCAATTTCCAGTAGTCATGTCGGCAAGGCCAAGTCATTGTGGTTGCAAGCGTATAGGCAACAGAAAATTCTTAACCTCTGGTAAGCCGCATCTTCATCGCCACCCTGAGGATTGAAAAAGTTTACAAGGCTGCGGGATTCATAAACGGCTTACAAAAAAACCGGCCAAGCGCGAGTCGGACTCGCCCATGAAGGGTTCCGTAGGATTATGACGTATTAAAAAAACTACTTACTAGATTCTCGTTCAAACCAATTTTCGGTGGAAGTTTGCATAGTAATGTACATCATATATTTTTTTTAGTTTTATCATTCTCTTATTTTAGAAGTTACAGGGGGGGGACACACATTTTACCACTTTGGACGTGTCTCTCGCGCAAACTATTCAGTTTAGAAAAAAATGATATCAGAAACCACAACATGATTTTTGAAGACCTATCCATATACCCCACACGTATGGGTTTGATGAAAAAAAAATTTTGAGTTTCAGTTCTATGTATGGGGAACCCCCAAAATTTATTGCTTTTTTCTATTTTTGTGTGAAAATCTTAATGCGGTTCACAGAATACATCTACTTACCAAGTTTCAATAGTGTAGTTTTTATAGTTTTGGAGAAAAGTGGCTGTGACATACGGACGGACAGACAGACAGACAGACATGACGAATCTATAAGGGTTCCGTTTTTTGCAATTTGGCTACGGAACCCTAATAAAAAGACAGTTTCCAGTTCCAAAGGGGTTTTAGTGAGCAAACAACTGACTGCTAAAAACTAACTGTACAATGGTAGTGGTGCCAAACAGCGCATGCGCATCCTCGTCCAACTGCGGGTTCGTTTGCCCCGTCCCGTCCAACGGGAACATGTGACGTAACGCGAGTAGCGGCTCGCCCACTAACGTTGTTCGGCATACCTGTTTATCTAGGCCTGGAGCATAAACACTAGCGGGATTTGTTCTGAGTCTGTGATTTTACGGCTTTCTCGTATTATTATATCATACTAGCACAGTAGGTATTATGTTGCATGAGTTTTTTTTTGTGGATATAGGACAAAATTGCTTCCTTGCCTAATGCCCATTTTGAATTACTAATAGACAAAACTGAGCCTTTATCCTAAATAAAGACTCTAATATACAAATGCTGATAATAACCCACTTAAAGCCATTGTGTACACGTGGCAATGCTGTATCATGATAGTGTTCACACAATGACTCCTTACTTTTGATTCTGACTATGGTGGTGGATGTTTTTGTTAAAAAAAGAAGTAACGAGGAGACTTTCAAATTTATAGATGTGTATCGACCTGAACTCGGATATATGTATGTAGCCGCGAGCGTGTATGGGTATACTTCGACATCCCTCTTATCAACGAAACAGTGGACCTAAAAAGGCCGCATCGCAGAATCATAATACGAAACATATTATGATTCATATTATGAATGGGGTGCAATTCATCATTAAGCAATTATTCCATTTGACAGCTTTGTACGAATATTAGTAAAATGGTCCACAAATTAGGCATTGCTAAAGTGTCAATTGGGACCATTTCACAAATATTCATACAAAGCTGTTAAATGGAATGTGCTTGTAAAGAATTGCACTCAATTCATAATATGAATCATAATATGATTCGTATTATGATTCTGCGATGCGGCCGTTGTAGGTCCGCAGCACTAAGCAGTCGGTCAATGTTCATACGTGAACTATTATGGGCCTTGTGTACTGGGGCCTAAAACATCCATATTCATCTAGGTAGGTAACAAACCTAAGTGCCCAAGACTTTGTTTGCCTGGAATTCAGACTCTCCATTAAAATTCGGGATAAAAATAAGTAAGTTATCACTCATATATCTTTCGGGGGGCGTCGGGGCTTAAGCTACCTCTACCAAATTTCATCAAAATATGTTCAGAGATTTAGGCCTGAAACACAGATAGACAGAGATCCTTTCACATTTATAATGATGACGATGATGATGCTGTAGATCAATTTCGGTCACAGCGTTTGCATCATGCTTCTACATAGAGCTCTGCTGAATCGCCCTATCATGCGCTCTCTTAAGGCTGCAGTAGCCAATTTTAGTGCTGAATACATGCGCACACAAACTTCATGTCAGGATTCCACTAACAATGTTATATGAGATAGCTGTTGGTGGTCTAGCCTTCAGATTGTCTCGCCTGGCATCAAGGTCAGCCCTCCTTTCTAATTCGAAAATTTCGACCTTTGACTGCACTAAGCGTCTCCATTCCAAGCGATTCTGAGCACATGCTTCCCAATTTGAAGGCTTGATGTGGCAGCGTTTCATGTAGCGTTTAAATACGTTCTTGTATCTGAGAAACTGGCCAGCCTTACTACGTTTGCTTTTCCTGCAACTCCGAGTATAGAATATCTGTCTAGCCACTATTTGTTTCGGCATCCTGGAAACGTGCGCACTCCACCGCAATTGACGCCTCATAAGATAAGCCTCCACTCTGTTGACATTAGCTCGTCGAAGAACCTCCGTGTTTCTAACAATATTACCTACCTATGCATTTAAGATAAGACCTATCCAATGTCGTTTTGTGCCCGCGATAGAGTACCCACGTTTCCGCAGAGTAGAGTAAGTTGGGAAGTATCATTACATAGATATTTTTGTTGACAGCTTAATGTCGTGTGAACAGAATACCTTTGTTCTTAATCTTCCAAAGGCTGCACAAGCAGCTCCAAGTCTGTGGTTTCTTTCGGCATCCAGCTCGTACTTCAATGATAGGTACTCCCCAGATGTTCGAACTTGTCCACCTGCTTCAAAGTCGCTTCACCCAGACGTATTTCGACCCCCCCCCCCCCCCCCCGTAGTACCCCTATTGGTTTTGTATTCAATATTGCGCAGAGCTTGAATAAAATAAAAAAAATGAGATTGGTTCTCTTAAGAACCACACAATACGAACCCAATTTGATGCTGGTATTGCAACTCAAGAATACCGAAAATCACAATATCGATGTCGATGGATCGCAATTCGTTTCGAGAGTAAGCCTGCAGGCAACAGTATAAAAGTAGACACTTGCCCTCCTGTGGGCATTGGTTTGACTCACCCTATTATTCGAAGTAATGTCCCGTTTGTGTGTATCTTGGGACCATATTCTGGAATACGCTACGAAATTCCCCATCACCCAGTCATTCCCGGGGGAAATTCGCAAGAGACGTCTCCCGCCTCTACACCACCATAAAAAGCTGTAAAAGGGTGACCTATAATGTAAAGCTTTGAACACACGTGACGATTATACTTTTTATTTGCTTTTATTATAAGTACCTACCTTGTTTAACTTCTGCTTGTGATCGTGTAAATCGATTTTCGGTTTAAACGTAAAAATGTAATAGACAGAGTTACCAACGATACATTTATTACAAAATTGATAAAATAAAAGCACCAACTATATATCACTCCTTATACTACTAATTTTCAATGTTAACCTACTACTTTTTAAGCGCATGTAGCATAAAGAGCTGTCTTGGTTATATGAACATTGAGCGCTGTTTTTGTTGTGATGATAAATAAATACCATGTCATTAATTAAGGACTAGCTGTGCCCGCGACTTCGTCCGCGTGGAATAGTAACTTTTGTTGAAGTTGATAAAAATGTTAAAATGTTATATGTTATACCTTATATAATTAGCTATCTATCAGTGAAAGTCCCGTCAAAATCGGTCCAGCCGTTCCGGAGATTAGCGGGAACAAACAGACAGACAGACAATTTTTTTTAAATGGTGTTTTTGTTATTGATACGCGATATACATTCATACCCATTTAGTAAAAACTTGTTATTTTGACATTACAAACAGACACTTCAATTTTATTTATTTGTATAGATAGATGTATAGATAAAAATCGCATGATTTTAGAGAAATCTTATTAAGTTCCGCTTTGTTTGTTACAACTTGAATTATTGCACACAGAAAACATTAAATATGAATAATACAGTTTGTGCTTACTCGTTGACAGTTTATGCATTACACCGATAACGTACATATTTTATGATGTAGTAAACAAAACCTTAAAAATATATAGAAAAAAAATCTGTTGAAAATGGGGACGCAAAAAACTCGAAGTAAAGCTATTTACATAACATTAAAATTTTATATTAGTCTTAACCTATTTTATAGCACAGAACAGCGTCATCTAAAAGTCTTGTGAGAGAGCAGCCTTATTTTTAGTTCGATAAACTGTTAAAGGAGTTATGGTACCGTAAATAACTTATATGGGGTTGAGTCAGTCCCATCCACCCCGTAGATTTAGTACCAATAATCTTCGGCCAAACATCAATGAATTCGTTGATGTGTGACGTTTAATATGTGTGCCGATAGTTAAAAGGTAAAATAGCAGATTATTGCACCGAGCACAAAGTAATTTAAAGGCTCTAGGCACGAGGGCAATAATATTTTTTCATCCCCTTCCCCCCCCCCCCCCCCCCTCTCGGAAAGAGTATTTTTGCTATTCGATATCTGACCGCCAAAGCCGTTTTTAATCCGCTTGAGGTTAAAGTAAATTTGAATTTAGAACATAGCGTGCACTAGGTATGTGATTTCAAAACATAATTTACTTCCATCTCCATGGTGCCGAATTTATCATACAACTTTTTAAATTTGTTAAAAACTCAGACTCTGAACCTCCTTGGTGTACTTTTGTTTTTAATTACTTACATCGTTGCTTTCAATTTCTCTTAAGTATAAGTACCTACCTAAGTATTATTTGTTATATATAATATAAATATTTTTCTGTAATACTTACCTATCATAATGTTGTAGTAAATATATGTACCTAAGCTGAAATAAAAGTATCTTGTGATTGTGAATGTTTTATTTTGCATTTAGTCATTTCCTCGCTGAGGAGGGATGAAAAGTATGTGCGTGTAGTGTGAGAGCTCTTTTTTTAAAAGTTATAATATTTTTACGAAATAAAGGAAGAATTTAGGAAATAATTGTGAAAACATCATGGTGAAGATAAAAAAATTGTGACATCAATAGGAAAAAAGTTCTGGTCAATTAACTGGAGCACTCACTCTGCCAACCAGAGAAAATACTGTAACTCCAGTCTCAAAATATATTAGATATAAATGTTCAACATTTTAATGTGGAATAATTGTGCTGAATTTGTGAAACCTATTCACAAATATTCAAAAGATTTTAACGGTTTATTAAGCCGTAAGCTTATACAATAGCATTACTGGTTTGGGTTTTAACCACATAATTCTAATTTGTTTGTCTAGATAACTCTAATATAGCCTAAAGGTTTCATGTAGGTTTTAGAAATTACTTACAGGTGATTTTAAAATTCCATAACTTTATATCTGTAAGTATATAAGTTAAAAAATTAACCTTTAGATCTCACTTTAGTATTATGCTAGCTTTTCTAGAACTGAATCAGGAGTCTACGACAGCTTTAAGATCTTAGGACTATATGCTCCTTAAACCTAAGTAAAAATAACGTTAATTTAAACTCTTGTCCGCGGTTCCAAAGTTGTAATAATAAACAATTAGTTTTAGGACTTATTAATCTTTCTGAAATACTAAATACAACCAGATAGCAAAACGTTAACCTTTTTACTCTTTTAAAACTTTGAGGTAAAGTTTACAACCGAGACCCGAAAAAAATGTTACTTGGGTTGTCACGCAAAATTATTAAAGTTCCCGCTAATTTACATTTTTAAATCAGAGTTGGCAGCACTCATTTTTTAAATTTGGAACAAGTAGGATAGAAATAAATAATACGTATATAAACTAAGAAAGTATCGATATCCGCTGGCTGAATGGATAACTATTCCATTGAGATTGTTAACTTCTTGGTGCGATTAAAAAAAACAAAACTGTGCAATAATGAAATTTCATACATTTTTATTGCTCTAGAGCACTAAAGACTCGCTTTGTGCTCAGTTTTCAGTGTGATTATGATGAAATTAAAGCATAGTTGGAAGAAAAAAAATAACCCCCATAAAATATGACCTATGTATTATAGTAATATTTTAAAGAGATGAGAAAAGTATAAATAGTCGATCTTATAGGAACTGGCCTCTCGGTGTTATAGCGGAGACTATTTCAGATGCTGATGCCGCGACTAGGGTTTTTTGACCCAATTTGACTAATATCCTATAATACCTATCTAGTGGTTATCTTTGTCTAGAGTGCGTAACTCATAAAATTCTAGTGTCATAGTTCACTATTAAAGGTCTTGATATTTTTTAGCCAAAAATTAAGAACCAACTTTAAAAACGGAAAAACAGCGTAAAAAATATTAAAAATTAAATATAAATAATCGGAAGGGCGATTTTATAACTCATTGGCAATCGGCTATCGTATAGTAGATTCGAAACCTAATTTTTATTACATTTTGCGTTTTTAACGGTCTTGTCATAGTTCAAATTAGTTGTCAAATAAATCGACTAAAACATATAAACTCAAGAACATAAATCCGTTTTTCTTCGTCAAGTCATACAACTCGAGATTACGATAAGCGACCCTTCGACGAGTTGTAAAACTTTGGATTAAACTGCAAAATTACAAGCCAGATTTTTGTATATTTACTTACATTATAGGGATTGAAGCCTGAAAAATGTAAGGGAAAGCAGTCAGAAAACATTTAACATCCAACTCAATATAAAAATCTGATGATTTATTTTATTTTAATATAATTTTTAATTTATTATCCTTTTTGGGATTCAGCTTTTATTTAGTTAAGAAATGGTCTCAAACTACAGCTCCAAAGCGGTAACATCCTTGCTCAGCAATATATTAGAGCGTGTTATTAACACCAAACTATTAAAATACCTAGAGGACCACCAGCTGATTAGTGACCGCCAGTACGGTTTCCGTCATGGTAGCTCGGCTGGTGATCTGGTGTATTTGACACACCGCTGGGTGGAGAAAGCAACGGAGAAGCTCTAGCTGTCAATCTTGATATCGCTAAGGCATTTGTCAGGGTTTGGCATGGAGCTCTTCTAGCGAAGTTACCTTCTTTTGGAATCCGCGGGAGACTACAGATGGATTGCCAGCTTTCTGGATGGTCGTCGGCGATAGCTCATCCTCCGAGACCAAAACCATTGATGCTGGTGTCCCACAAGGCTCGGTGCTCTCCCCAACATTGTTCATTCTGCATATCAATGACTAGTTGGCAATAGAGAATATGCATTGCTATACGGATGACAGCACGGGTGATGCGCGATATACCAGCTATCAGAAGGTCTCCCGGAGCTCTGTATTGGAGAGACGATTAGAACTTGTGTCCGAAGTTGAGGATTTTTTGGGGCGGGCCTCAGAATTAAATTTAGTTCAGTTCAACCCCACAAAGACACAAGTCTATGCTTTCACTGCCAAGAAGATCCCCTTTTCTATAACTCAGTTCCAAGGAGTACCACTACAAATTTCTTACATTATCGGGATCCTCGGTGTCGATATCTCGAGCAAAGTCCAGTTCGGGAGTCATTTGGAAAGCAAATAGCAAAAACTGGGTGTCCTAAACAAAGCAAAGCGGTACCTACTTCACGTCACATCAACGTCTTGTGCTTTACAAAGCTCAAGTTCGTTCGCATGTGGAGTACTGCTCACATCTCGGGGCAGGAGTCCCAAAAAACCAACTTGAATCATTTGACTCCCTACAAAGACGGGCGGCTCGAATCATCGATGATTCTGATTTGCTGGACTCATTAAAGTCGCTCGAGTGACGGAGGGACTTCTGATCTCTCTCTGTATCTTCTATCGACTTTTCAACGGTGAGTGTTCAGAGGAACTGTTCGACTTGGTACCAACGTCACCTTTTTTCCTTTTCACCTTATTATCACCGTATCACCCAATAGCTGTACTACACAGCTCATCCCTACTACCTGGAAGCAGTATCGTCTAGCACCGGTCGTTTTCAGCACTCATTCTTACCACGTACGGTCCGGCTTTGGAATGAACTTCCTGCTGCGGTGTTTCGCGAGCACTATATCTCCATTTTCAAGGGAGGTTTAGAAGAGTATTACATTCCAAGTAGCCAGCGACATGGCTATGTCTCTGACATTGGCAAAGTCCATGGGCGGCAATTACCACTTACCACCAGGTGGGCCGTTTGCTCGTCTGCCTTCTTCAGCAATACAAAAAATATCTACGCTTGAAAGGTTACTTCGACACTGTATAATGGTTATTAATCTCAATTAAGTAGATGCTAAATATAAAAAAAAAAACAAACTACCAAGCACTTTATTTTACTAACACGGCGGGCGTTATTATTCTAAGACGGCGGGTAATAACAATACGATAATAAATGGAGATTGGATTTTGATGGATAATGGAGGATAAATGAAAGTCAAAAAGTTAACCCCAAAAAATGTATAGATTTACTTATATTACAATTTCATGTGTCTTACTTCGTTTGTGCACGGTGATTCTCTATTCGTCATACAGTGAGAACGTTTTCTAAGTATCTATGAATAGGGTACAGCGCAGCACGAGACCTGAGAATGTGACGTGACGAGGAAGTCCCACGACTGCACAAAGCATCGTAGGAATTCACTTAATGCTCGCAATTACAACAATGAATAAAAGATTCATGCGTATGTCAGAAATTTCATAAAAAATACATATGAAATACCATGGCATTACGATACCCTCTTGGCCGTTCACTCATTCCAAGGATTTATTTATCTTCTGTAAGTAATACGTTAAGGTTTACAATGCTGATGGTCTCAGGGAAATATAATTTTATTTGTTTTGTAAATTAATGTGGGCATGTCATATACTTTATTGATTTATATCAGACTTAATTGGCTTGTGTTTTGTGGAGGGGTATTAATGAAATTTTAAATCAAATTATATTGGTGTAGTTTTTTATTACTGGAGGTAGACTCTGTACCAGGGTCGTCTGCTTAGGTACCTCCGTCTTACCTATTTCTGCCGCAAAGCAGCAGTGCTTGCATTGCTGTGTTCCGGGTTGAAGGGTAAGATATGGCAGTGAAATTACTGGGTACTGTGACTTTACATCTTGTGTCACAAGTTGGCAACGTACACTGTGGTTCTTGTGGGGGTTGCAGTTTTGCTGCGAATCTCACAAGAGCCACATGTATTATAGGTGACTGTTACCACTTACCATCAGGTGGGCAATTTGCTTGTTTGCCAACTTTCTGCAATAAAAAAAAAGAATAGCACCCGTTTAGCTTAGCATCAGAAACGTCGGTGGTTGAAAGGCATGTGTAGGGCCCACATTCCAAACCACGGAGTATACCTCGACGTCCAGCTTATTCGTATTAGTCGGCGTGACTCGCGGTCGGCAAAACCCATATGTTCAGTTCATCCCAGAAGAAGTCAACGTCGCCTGTATCTTGTGACTCTGAGGTCACCAGCGCAAGAACAAATAGCACACTGGGGTCGGCTAATTCCCCATAGAGTTCCACACTCACCTGCCGAGTCACTGTCTGGACGGCATGTAGGTGCGTAGGAAAAAAAGGCACTCCAATAACGTGTGCTAGGGCGGATCGTCGAGGAGATTGTGACCGTAAAGCTTATCATCACTAATCAACACCAGCATCATACAGCATACCCAGTAATTCGGAACTATACCGAACCTGTGATGCAGCTACTAATACCTGGCCGAGTTTCACGAGGTGAAGGACAAAGTTATCTAGTCCAAGGAGTTTTATCGATGCCTTATCATTTATTAATCAAGGCCCATAGAGCAATCAAAACTTTCCACCTTTATGGGAAAGTAGGTCGTCTGTTGTCATGGTGTTTATAGCATCCACAGAAAATGTACCAATGAGGAATAAATGTCACACTTTCGATTCGATAAATTCATCTTAGTTTTTGAATATTTTTAGGGTTTCAACTAGTGTAGTGACCATGAAGCAAATACAAAGAGGAGGTGCCCTATCGCGTTTTCCGTATGAAATCAAGTGAAGCCAGAAATCGGGGTGCGGGGGGAGGGTGCGCGACGCCACTGTCACCTTGTAGCGAGTAGAATTACTAAAATGCCAGCATAATTGACGTTAACATAAAAGTTCCGCTATACATTACTAGGTGGCAGCAGTGCTAGTACAGACTAAAATGCCAGCATTATTGACGTTAACATAAAAGTTCCGCTATACATTACTAGGTGGCAGCAGTGCTAGTACAGGGTCTCACTAAGGGATTTAATAAAATAAATCATTCTAAAAATAGATAATCTAGTTATAAAATTTTCTATCATTTACAATGCATTCATTATTTGTGAAAACTTATAAATGGACTTCAGTTTATTTAGCTGCAATAGTAGTAATTTTGTAGTTTCTTGTGACTTTTTGTTTTCTTTGTGTAATATATGTGAAAGTAACTAAAATTTGGGATTTTTGGAAAAGAAATAACAGAAAAATATTTTTTTAAAATAATATTTTTTAACTTTCTTAGAATTTGTAAAACAACAAAACTAATCTTTATAATAATTTTATTCTTAAAACGAATATTAAGTCTTAATTATTAATTCGAAATCTTAGGAAATACGCATATAGGTTCTGTATAATATGAAAGGTCTTATATTATCTATATATACACGGTTATTTTTTTATCACCCTGGAAAATTTAAGGGACGCTTCACGACATGGTATTAGAATGTTTTATATATGAATAAAAAAAATTACTCGCTTACTTAATTTTATATTAATTTTTTTAAAAATCCAAAAAATGCTGCCTTAGTTGAAAGTAGGATTTTTAGAGATTTTTTTTATTTTTTTGTAATTTTTTTTTATTTTTTAATTTAATTATTTTTTTTTTATATAATAATGGATGTGTCCTGAAGCAACCCTGAAATTTACCAGGGTGATAAAAAAATAACCGTGTATATATCTATATCTATACAAATAAATAAAATTGAAGTGTCTGTTTGTAATGACAAAATAACAAGTTTTTACTAAATGGGTATGAATGTATATCGGGTACCAATAACAAAAACACAATTTAAAAAAAAATTGTCGGTCTGCCTGTCTGTTTGTTCCCGCTAATCTCCGGAACGGCTGGACCGATTTTGATGGGATTTTAACTAATAGTTAGCTAATTATATAAGGTATAACATAGGCTACTTTTTATCAAGATCTTCCACGCGGATGAAGTCGCGAGCACAGCTAGTTTCATATAAAATCCACAAGGTGACATGTTTGCGTTCCGTTTTGCATCTGAACTTACGACCAGTTCACACATATTATTATACAAATTTGCAGATTATACAAAAGAAGAGGAAGAACATACAGATATAATTAAAGCTTTACTAAAATTATCAAAAAATATACGGAATGTTTGGTAGTTGGGTTCAAAGCCGTAAGGGGATGATAGTTTAGATCAGGGATGGGAAAGGTTTTCCTTCGCGTGCCAATATTTAGCAACGAAATATGGCGGGCGAAGTTGTAACATTTTTGGCTATGTTATTCACTGAAATAAAAATATAACGCTAAGTACCTACTTATAGTATTTTTTGTTACATTATATACATTTAATCACCGGTAAAGAGCACAGTTTTATTAAAAAATTGACGTTTAGTAGTTCGTACATTTTTGCACGTGGCTATATAACGTAAACGAATATTTGCGTATTTTTCGGAAATACATTTACTTAAAAGTGTGATGTGGTTATTTAACGGCGACTGATCTTTCATATGGTCATTTAATATTAGAAAATAATTTTCACCAATTAGCGTCTTCATTGTATGTGTTATAATTTTATGTTTATTGATCACACTTTTTGGCGAATAAAATGTTCTAATACTAGATTCCGTTCGTATACAAATATCAATGACATCATCTGAAGGAAAAACAAGACCTCCTTTATTTTTCATTTTAATTAAAGAGTGATCATCTGTGTAGTGATTTGTAAATAAGGAATTTAAACATATTTCACATTTTGATTGCTTTCCTATAGACTTTACTACATACCCACTTATATAAGTAATAATTTGCCGACGCAAATTATTTCGACTAGTATACTTAACATTTCGTCGAATTCTAACATGACGTCATCAGGAATCAGTTCATCTACAACATTTCCGTCACTATGGTCTTCTAACATCCGAGATCTGTCCGTGGAAGTATTTATTTTGGTAATCGATGACATATTTAGCACTTGTACTTCTTCTAAGGGAATACAATTACCATTAAAAGAGTCTTTCAGTTCCGTATTAACTAAAAATTTTTTATATGCCGCTTTAAATTGGCGAGAAGTTGGGTTATTATTAGCCCGACCATGGGCTCTAATGATACCAAAAAATAATTCAAGGTGGTCTTGGGATAATTTATGTGTTGTCAAATATGTTAATTTTTTTTCAGTGGTCACTAAACGGGAATACAAATATATAGAACTGTCTATGCAAGTAATGAAACCTATAAAACCTGTTTTTCTATTAGTATTTACTATTGTGGTATTGTCATGTTCGACTGCTATGTGCAATAAATAATTTCTAGCGTAATTTAAGAATTCTAATGTTTTTTTAATATTTTTTTCAAATAAGGGTTTTTTGTAACCGTACTGTGCCATGTTCCTCGAATTTAAAATGTCGAATAAGTTATTAATTAATTTAATGAACTCTACGGTGGGATGAACTCCTGCAAAGGTTTTGTCATGTTTTTCACATATTAATAATGCATCTGCCACACTGATACTAAAAAGCTGGCTGGCCAGTTTAACTTTCATTTTCTAACCACTGAAATTAATATGAGACTCTTTTAATTTGTTTGCAATCAAGTAGTCCCTCAGATTTTTGGAATTCGTACAATTTTTCAAGATACGACCACTTGATTTTGTTGCCTTGATAATCCAATAATATTTTTTTATTTTCTAACGCATTTCGCACTAATTTCAGCATATGACATGCGTCTAAGAGAATAGCTACCTCATAGGCAGCGCATGGATGCTTAAAAGTGGTTTTAAAATCTGTGGGCAGAAAAGAGCATCCTAACTTTTTCGCCATACTTATATTGGCTGCGCATCCATCCATTGTGATTGATACTACTTCTACTCCAGTTTCATGACATTTATATAGACACTGCTCGACCAAAGAGGCTCGTTCTTCGCCAGTGAGAGAATGAATAAAAAAGAATCCAACTGGAATTTTCCATCTTTCGGTGTGGCATACTAGTAAAATGACAAATACTTGAGTTGCTTCTTGAGAATTGTCATTTTGAGAAGCATTTGTGCCTAAATCAACATAGTCATGGTACCGTTCTCCATCCCATTCGATATGTTTTTTTATATCCATTTCGTCAACCATTAGGCTGACAAGTATATTTTGAGTAGACTTTTCACTTTTAATTTTTAACACCGAAAAAGATTCCTGCGTAAAACCCGCTTCTCCGTCTACATTCTCGTACCACTTTGCAATGGTACGTGGGTGAGGTAAAGACGTATTAAACGTTTGGCGAACATAGGAGTACGCTTTTGAAGAATAATAATGCAACGTTAAAGCGAACGCTCTTAAAGCTGGTGAATATTTCTTGGCTACTGATTTATTTTTATTTTTAGCAATATATCGACCCAATAAATCCCTTATTTTTAGATCCATTGAACTTAATATATTGGCCTCTTCCTCATTCACCAAGTTTTTTTGCTTAAGCTCAGATATTAAAGATTCCATCTTAATGACCTGCAACAAATTACAAAAAGTTACTTGTTAAATGTCATCCACCTTATCTGCCTATAATATCAGCGATTAATATTCATTGTTGAATATAATGCTCCCTTAAAAAGCTCAAACAATCACGGTCCCTGAGCAATTAGTATCTACCTGTCATTTTCTTCAAGTTGATCCATCACACTGCAATTTGTCATACACTGCGCTTATCGAAACATGTCTGCTATTCACTGCACTAATGAAAATTAGCTAATTAACCCATACCGAGTATATAACAGCTTATACTAGGATGCTAGTGTCCCGCACAGAGGCGGCACGTTTCAGTGGGAATTCACTTTAACCGTCACCAACGTTTCTTAGAATTTAAGGACGAGCCGCCTCTGGTTCCACAGTGATTTAAAGCAGCGTGCAGCGTACGGCTCTCCGTTAAGCAACACCTCATACAAGAAGAGTGTTATAAAAATGATATCAAGCTTTGTGAATAAGATTCGCAGATATAATATACATAATTTGTTAGAACGTATTCACAAACATGCAAGAGTGTAATTAGAAAATAAAACTGAAACACTCAAAAACATAACAAAATATAACCAATAGCATTATATGATATTATTATAATAATGAAAACATTCATGCACGTAGCCGATACACGATGTTAACAAAA
The DNA here is from genome assembly GCA_963935595.1 of Schoenobius gigantellus. Lineage (NCBI taxonomy): Eukaryota > Metazoa > Arthropoda > Insecta > Lepidoptera > Crambidae > Schoenobius > Schoenobius gigantellus. The sequence continues at coordinate 52,612,782 of OZ012541.1, forward strand.
TATCACGATTTTCAGTTTTTATAATTTACCTGTAAACATTCGCCTACAAACGTGCTACACGTTTACTCACACGAACTTTTTGCTGATTTTGAGTTTACTGTCTGGTATATCAGCTACCATATCCAAATATGTGACGATATCTACATAAAAGTTGGTCATTAATAATAATCGTCGTCTTGGCTATACAAATCAAATCAAAATACAAATATAAATGTGACAGAAATATTATCAAAGCCGTGATATTAGGTGTGTTAAAGCCACGGCTTTGACAATACACACACACTTACAATACACACACATATACACGGATAGCCTATAATACAATACACACGTGTTGTGTGAGGCAGCGAAAGCCAAGTTGGGAAAATCAATCCCCGCCAGTACCATTGAGTTTGAATAGAACTTAAGTACTTACAGTTTATTACGAATATCGCTTATCCAAGACTGTGACCGGTGCATGGCAACAGGCTCGCCCTCTGTTACATAGGGACTTAAAACATGTCAGACGAAATGTGGGTTTTAACACCTCTGCCTACCCGTTCGGGTACACACTTACACAGGCTTGATAATATGTTATGTTATGTGTTACACAAATTAGAACCAACCTTTTTTTATGTAGATAATTGATATAATAGAAAGAACAAATTATATAAATGTTTATCTAAAATACATATAAAATACTTTAAAAATATATAAAATACCTAAATATAAATACCTTAAATATTAAATCCCTTCTGTAAAATAGTAAGAAGTGAACTGGTACTGGAAATAATATCTACCTTTTTTTTTAATCTTTGAAAATTTTGTCGAACACGACGTAATTTTAATAATCTTTTCTTGTCAATTATCCTCAATCTTGCGATTTCTTCTTTTAATTTAATTTTCCTTGGTGTGTCGTTAAATACCAAAAATTCTTTGAAATCTGATGGTTCAGGGGTTTTATTTCGATCCTGTAACGAAATATTAAGTTAATTAATAATACAAGCAAAATTAAAATTAATATCTCATTATCATAAAAAAATACCTTTTCGTGATCCGCAATATTTGGATAAGCACCTTCTCGCAGTTTTTTAAATCCTTTTTTAGTCTTAACAATATCCTCCTGATCAAAGTGAAGTGAACATATTTTAGTGTATTTTGTTGGTGTCCAACCGTCCCTTTTTATTATTTTAAGCCATGTATTTCTTAAATTAATTTCTGATGGAAATCTATAAAACATCAAAAGATTTTTGTTATGTTTTCATATAAACAATAAATCTATGTTAAAAGATACATTCGTAGGAGAAAGATAATTTTATTAGGTGATGTGTCAATATAATCTAAAAATAAAAATCGTTAAAACTGCGTGTTTTGTTTTCGCCCTTAATACATCCTTTGCTTTCGTTAGTATTTTTACTCGCCACTAGAGGGCTTTTTGTGCTTTATCGGCATATTGACAGCAGCGTCCATGTGGCGTCGAACATTCTAGAAGCAATACGTCAAGTAATAAATTAATAATGCTTTTTTAATGTACTTACAAATGGAAAGAGATTTTTTTTCGTTCACTTTGTTTCTGCCGTCCGTGTAACTTTTGCACGATAGAATACAACATTTCATTTTGTATTTAGGTAATTTAAAACTAAAATAAAGGAAGAGCGTACAACGTACTAATCCGACAGATAAAAAGATCGACTGATGTCAGCGCCTCTGGCGTAAAGTAGCTTAAACTAAAAATGCGTGACGTCAAGACTCTAATGATAGGAGCTGGGCCTAGTTGCTTATAACATCTCCTCTTTGTATTTGCTTCATGGTAGTGACGTTGTTGAGTCCAATAAAGTTATAATAATAAATGCTTGGACAAATGCAGGGAATACAAATGCTTGGATTTTGTACAAATGGGTCATTGTCTGCCACAGCCTAAATATTTCCCCTATACATACATAGAGCCATAACACTAATAAATATTGACCCCAATAAATATACTACTATAACGTATTTCTATCCCTTGATCTAGTATATTTCTAATGTTTCATAGTATTGTTTATGCATGTGTGTGGTCGAGTAAATGTTTCTTCTTCATTTGAGTTAAAAAATTTGAACAGAAGCTAATACACTTATCCCTTTGTTTTTTTTTTTTTGTCGGGGGGAAATGCGTAAGCGCACCGTACCCGCCGTTGGCTAGACGGCAAGCGTGTGTGGGGCTGGCCCGGCTAAGTGGCCGACCCACTAAAACCCCCCGGTGTTCTCCCCGCCCTTGTGGGCGCGCATGGTAAGGTCCACATTGCGACTACCACCACCAGCGCGCCCGGGCAAGCCCGACCACCGGTCGGGCTATCGTCGAGGGGGGATTGCCCGAGAACACCAGAGCAATCCCCAGACGGAGGGCCTTACGGCGGCGTGCATGGGGCCAACCATGCACGCAGGCCTCCACGGCAGGGTCATTAGACGGGCATTGCTTGCGCGAATGCCCGCCTTCGCCTGCCTATCCGTCTGCGGCGGAGGGGAGCGGCTTGGAGATCTTCCTCCCGCTCCCTCTCCGCAGCCTCCTTCTGCGAAATTACTTCTTCGCAGAAGGAGGCCACAGCCTCCCATTCCGCCTCGCCGCGGAGCATGGCCACGACCATGCTCGGCAGCGAGAGGTCTCCGTCTCCCAGCGCAGCGTTAAGTTCGCTGCGCTGGGGTCGCCAGGCCGGGCACACCAACAAGGTGTGCTCGGCAGTATCGTCGGGAGCGTCGCAGTGGTGACACCGCGGCGCGCGACTCGGTGCAGGTAGTGACCGAAGCAGCCATGCCCGGTCAGTACCTGCACCATGCGGAACGTGAGGCTGCCCTGCCGGCGCCCAACCCACCGCTCCAACACCGGACGGATCGCGTCGATCGTCCGGTGGTCGGCAGCTGGGGAGGCGAGTGCCACACCCCACTGACGCAGAGCCTCCCTCTGCGCCAGGGTACGAATCCGCTCCACTTCCTGTGGAGCGGATCGTCCCCCCCGTTCACGAGTAGCAACCCGATGTCGATACACCTCCGCGAGGACGCGTGCATCGACATGCCACGGCGTTTGGCCCGCTAGAACGCAGGCCGCGCCGTGACTGACCGTGCGATAAGCTCGCACGGCCCGGGTCGCTATGACCCTCTGCGGACGTCGCAAGAGGCCCACCGTTCGGGAGGAGAGGCACTCTGCCCATACCGGGGCTCCATAGAGTGCCATCGACCGTATTACCCCGTGATACAGTCGACGGACAGCCGATCCTGGACCTCCCACATTAGGGAGGACCCGTCCAAGTGCGGCTGCAGCGGCGCACAGCCGTGGGGCGAGGAGCTTAAAATGCTCCTCGAAACTCCATCGGGGGTCCAGAACCAGGCCGAGGTACTTAAAGTGCGCCTCGACCGGTATACGTACCCTCTCCACTCGGACGCGGAGCCCCGGTGGGAGGCGCCGACCGATGCAAGGTGGGCCGCCTCCTCCCCCGTTTTTGCTCTCGCCGCGACGAGCGTGTCGTCGGCGAAGCAGACGACCTTCGTTCGTGGCAGAAGGTCGCCTCGCAGAACCCAGTTGTACCCCAGGTTCCATAACAGAGGACCTAGTACGGAACCCTGGGGCACACCCGCCGCCATTGTCCACGTGTGGACGCGCCCATACGGCCCCTCGTAGAGAATGGACCTGCCTTGCAGGTAATCCTCCACGAGGGCGCGGAGGTACGGAGGCACCCGGTGGAAGCGGAGTGCCTCCTTTATGCACTCGTGGGGCAGGCTGTTGAATGCGTTGCGGATGTCAAGAGACACCGCAACAACAGTGTCCCCACGAGCTGTGGCCTCCTCAGTCCACCCCTTGAGGAGGGCCACCGCATCCACCGTGGACCGGCCCGTGCGGAAGCCGAACTGGTTTTCAGCCAAGTCCGGCCCCCGGTCCTCTAGGTGCTCGACGATGCGGGAAGCGAGAATCTTCTCGAAAAACTTCCCAGCCTCGTCGAGCAGCACCACCGGCCGATACCCAGTCGGTGAATCCGCTGGGCGACTCTCCTTCCTCAACAGGCAGAGTCTGCCCGCTTTCCATCGACTGGGGAAGCGGCCCGAGGCGATACATAAGTCAAGCACCGTCCGGAACCGCTCCTCGAGGTGTCCCAGGGCGAGGGCCAAAACCTTGCTAGGGACACCGTCCGATCCCGGCGCCTTGCTTTTGCGCCGGAACCGGTCCCTCACCGTGTCGAATTCCACGTTCGACACGGGAGGAATGGCGGCAGCCACCTCCACCGGAGGAGTGTCCAGGGGGACCATTCTGGGGGGCTGGAACGGACCGGGATCGGGGAATAGAGTCCCCAACACCCGATCCAACAGCCCCCTGTCCATAGCGGAAGTAGAGGGAGCGGAAGATTTGAATTTCCCCCTCACCACCCACGGATCGTTGTCCAGGAGCCGTATAAACGACTCCCTGGACTTCTCTTTGGCCCTGCAGATTTCGTCGCACACCCCACTGCGCCGCGGTTTGACATAGGAGGTCCTATGCCGCGGCGCAATGGTTAATATTTGCCTGGAGGAGCTTTATGGGACCACTAAACATTAATGGTTTCCATGGGCTCCTCCTGGGCCATTGTCGCGGCCGGTGCTTCCTGTGGTGCCGGTGCCGGATTCCTCGGGGCTACGGTCACTTTAACCGAGGCCAAACGGCCCCTGACCAGCGGGGGGTTACAATTAATACCCCCCATGCGGTGGGTGGCCGATTGCTTCGCATCTGCACAGACGGCGCAGTTTAGCGGAGCTGTGCAGTCCATCGCCTTGTGCCCTTCAGATCTGCAGCGGAAACAGAGTCCGCTGCGGTCCTTGGCGGAGGGGCACCGCTGTATGGGACGCCCCATGCCCATGCAGCGGAAGCACCGCATGGGCTTTTGTTCCAGAAGTTGGATGGAGGCAGAACTCCATCCAACTTCAAGGCGCCCGGTAGCAGCCAAGCGCTTCGTTGCCTGCCTGTACGGAGGCGAAAGCCGCCCCGACACCCCGCACTCCCGTATGCACGCGGCCCACTTTTATGTGGTGGGCCGGGCACTCTCCGGCTCGCGCCAAAATTTGGCCCAGCTCCTCGGCGGTCACCGAGTCGTCGATGCCAACGACCCGAATGTCCGCTGTTTTGACGGGACGCGTTACTTTTGCCGCGTCCCCCAGGGCTTCCCCTAACTTCTCCGCCAGCGTGTCAGCCTGGGACGGGGATGTCTCCTTCGGAAGCTCTATTATTCGAGCGCCGGTAATCCCTGTTCGGAACTTGGCGGGCCCTATGCCTAGGGCGCCGAGGCTGACGGAAGCTTTGGCCTTGGCGATGGCCTCACTATAGCTGAGACCCTTCGCCACCGCTTCCGGTTTGAGGGCCAGCACCACCGCTAGGGAACGCGGTGTCTTGGGCAGCTTTGGCCCCTTCTGCGCCACGGTGGTCCTTTTGGGCACCGTCTCGTCCACTGCCGGCTTTTTCCGGCCCCGCTTGGCGACAACGGTCCAGGGATCCTCGACCGCTGCCGTGATTACCGCAACCCCAGAGGTAGAAGGGACCGCCGCAGACTTCTTTTTCACCACTCTTGCCTCTTTCGGCATATTGGCCGGTGGGGCAAGAGTAGTATTGACCACCGCCGTTTTCACTGGCCGCTGCGGTTGGGGCTGCGGCTGCGACTGCCTCGCACAATCTGACGCCAACGGTGGCCTGCGAATTGGGGCCGGCATTAGGCGCCCATCTACTTCGAGGCCCTCTAGTCGGGCCGAAACCATTGTGCCTACTTGGGCCAGCAACTCCCGCTGAAGGAATTCAATACTCTCCAAGAATTCCCTCTTAGAGATTCCCTCAGCGGGTGCGGCCCTGGCCGGTTGGACCGCCGGCAGTTCCTCCTCCAGAAGCTCCTCTAAATTTTCGCCCTCGGAGTCGACGGCCTCCGGTTCGGCGTCCTCCACAATCGTGGGGGCCGCAACCACACCACGGCCCCTAGGGCGCTCAGGCCCCCGCTCTGAGAAGGCCCGACGAAGGGCCTTCATCTCACCCTCCATGGCGTCCAGCTGACTCTGGAGTCTCTTGTTGTCGGCTTGAAGCCGACGCAACTCCTCGGAGGTTTTCCTAGACGCCAGGGTGCGGACAATCTCTAGGAGCGAGTCGGAAGCGTCCTTGATTTCTTGCACGTAAGTCCCCTTTAAGTTCCGGGACTTACGTGTTACTCCTAGTAGCGCTTTTACGCTCTCCTCGGCCTTGCCGCAGAGGAGCTTGGCAGTGGGCTCAGGAGAGCGCTTGCCCTTGCCTTTTCCCTTTTTTTTCGGGGGCCTCTGCAACCAGCGGCTCCTGGTCCGACTCTGACTCCGTATCGGCCTCGAGCAGTTGAAACTCCCGCCTGGCTTGGGAGAGTCCGACACCACGTACTAGGCCTCCTCTGCCCCTTTTAGTCCGGGCGACCTTGGGAGCGTAGGGTGCCGTTACCACCTCCTCCGCCTCGGTTGTAATTTCTAGATCCGTCACCAAGGGATCCTGGAAGAAGCGGCTATAACTTGGCCTCTTCCTTCCACTAGCCCGCGGTGGCGGGACCTCCGCCTTAGACAATCCTGATTTCTCGTCCGTAAGAACCATATAGGTGGGACGAGATTTCCCGGCGTTATCACAGCTCCTACGGGGCGCTGCGCTCCCGACATTAGCCAACGACAAAACCGGGGATACCACCCCATCCACTACCTTCGCTGCACTGCAATTGACCGGCGAGCGGTTCTTCATCGTTTGCGTGAGTGGAGTCCTAACAGGCCCCCCCTCATCTGCACCATCCGTCTCGGACATAATGTCCGAGTCGGACATGGTCCAATCGTGGGCCCAGCCCAGCATAGATTCTGTCGACGAAAACAGAGCAAAAATCTGTCTTCAGCCCAACGAAACCTTTTTTAATAATTACCGGGGACAAGTTCCCGAATTCACGGTAAGCATATAAAAAGAAAACAGAAAAAAAAACTGACCGACCAAAGAACTGGCTGTATGGGCACAGTACTCTTTGCCTTCTCAGAAACAAAAAAAAAACAACAAAAAAATTAGACTAACCTCTAATTTACTAACTAACCTAACCTATTTTATACACACAATAACTAACGTAACGACACTGAATTTAACCAAATGGAAAAATAAACTACTGATGCCGGGGCAACGCCCCGCACACCGAAAAAACAACACAAAAATGACAATGAAATGTAAAAAGAAATGAACCTATACCAAAACTTATATGTACCAACAACAAAATGTTAAAATAATTTGTGTTTTGACTTCAAACACACAAATTACCTATGCAATATACGAGACAACAACAAATATTACAAAAACAACCTAATCAAACAATAACAAAGTGAAGCCAATCGGAATCGAAACGACACAGCAAAACAAATCGGCAGGGGATGCGCGCGCTTACTATGACAGCTAAGCCGCGACTAATACACATTCCACTTAAAATGCTGAAAACCGCTCCGAGTGGGATGGCTGAAGCAGGAGGGCGGAACCCAGGAACTCGCGCAACAGCATTTAGGAAGTTGTCAGGATGATGATGGTGACACCAAATTCGCCTGGACGCCTCTCCCAATCAGCTGGCGCCGCAGCTGTGGGCATTCTTGAGGAAATACTTCACAATTGAAGATTTACTTCGATACAGAAGCTTCCTTACGTGCAAAAATCTTACACACGGGGAGTAATTAGATATATCGATGTTGCAATATACCTACGCAACAACAACAAATCCAACTCTTTATTACCACACAAAGATTGAATAAAACAATCTATTTTCAAGTATCGTAGCAACATTGTAGCAAGCTCCTTCGACGCCAAATAGTGTAAACGTCAGCATAGCAGGTCGCCTGATGATTTTATCATCGATTGAAATCAGACCCTCTAGCCCAAGTCGCAATAATCATTCGCTTTCGCGAAGGAATAGAGCGGCGGAGGTTATTCATGAATACTTAAAAAAATTTAACTTCGTCAGCTGAATCGACTCTTTACTTTGAATAAAGCTTCTGTCACTGATTAGCTCAGGCGAAAAGAACGGGCGACGCTACACGCGATGCGGTAAGCGATGGTATTTAATACCTATTACCAAATATATTCGCCGCTTACCGGTTTGAGCTCTGGCCGAATGTTCGTCGCTCACATAATAACCAACGAAGTTCCGGGTCTTCAGACAAATCTACAGTGTGGTGGAAAATACCCCCTCCCATCTCACGAGAAATGCTGAACAATACGCATATTGTATTTAGGCTAAATGATTTTTGCAATCAATGTTTAATTTAAATCGCAAGGCGACCAGCCATGCTGACGTTTACCAAATGGCTGCTTACTTCAGCAGATATAACTGGAGTGCGAATGGTTCGTTGGCCTGAAAAACAACAAGTCACAAGACAAATGCAACCGTCGATCTCGAGCCAGGATATTTACTTCTGTTGTTTCTGTGTCTCATAATTTCTGCCAATGTGACAATCATTGTACTCAATATGCAGGCTGGAAATTAAACACCCCCACTGGAAGGTTTTATATGAAAGATAGCAAATTTTACTCAAAGGAAACATTGTATTTTCGAAAGTGAATTTCATTCAATAAAAATTCTCATGTAAAATTATATACTCGTACAGAAAGCGTAGGAGGACAATTATTAAAACTGTTTGTATGTTATAATAATAAATTATGAACAATTTTATTAATCTGACATGATAAAAATTGGTAGAGAAGAAAATAGTTTTTTTCGGAGCGTCGGTGGCGCTGTGGACTCGATACTTGCCTTCTAATCGGGAGGTCCGGGGTTCGAGACTGCCATGTACCAATGTGTTTTTCGTTTTCGAATTCCATATGTACATTTGTCCGACGCTCCTATGGTGAAGGAAAACATCGTGAGACAACCTGCATACATCTGCGAAGAAATTCAATGGTGTATGTGAAGTCGACCAATCCGCACTAGGCCAGTGTGGTTGACTAAGGCCTTAAGCACCCTAAGTTAGGGTAGGCTCGAGCCCCTCGGTGGGGACATGTATAAGCTGTTATGATGATTTGTTTTTAGATTTGAAAATACCAACATTTTTAATTGTTTTTATTTTGTCAATTTCAAAGAAATTAGGTACCTAATAATTTTTATATGAACCTAAGATTTGAAAGGGTTCATTGTACAGTGTGCAACAAAAACCCGGTGAACCCTTTTAGGAGCATGTATAGAATCGATATATTATAAAAAAATAATTGATAAATTCAAAATTGTAAAATTAATTTTGAAGTCCCTCATACAAATGGTTGGGTTTGTGAAGAAAAAATTTATGGGGAATTAGTAAAATTAATTTTATAATTTCGAATTTTTTATGACACCAAATCTATATATATACCTACTTACTTACTAATATTATAAAGCTGAAGAGTTTGTTTGATTTGATTGTTTGTTTGGTTGAACGTTTGTTTGTTTGTTCGATTGTTTGTTTGTTTGTTTGATTGAACGCGCTAATATAAGGAACTACTCTGAGTCAAATTGAAAAATTCTGTGCTGGATAGTCCATTTATCGAGGAAGGCTTTAGGCTATATTATAACATCACGCTATGACTAATTGGAGCTGAGCATCGATGAAAAATGTTGCAAATACGGGAAAAAATTATTATGGCGAAACGTAAAATTTTTATTTATCGATTCTGAACATGCTCTTAAAAGGGTTCACAAACTGTATAGTAAGTTCAGACAAGATATTTGAGTATGTAAAATTTTTGAATACATTTCACGGATTTTAAAAATAAAATTAAGAGATAAATAAACTTAAATTTGTTTTGCATGCATTTTGTTATAAACTTTTAATACCTATTGTGAATATAAAGTTTTTAATTTTATGGTTGGACATTGTCACAGGGATGGTGGGTTGGTTTATGATTACGAAAATAACAGAATTCACATAATCATATTTTTTCCTTTTTTTATTATGTATTAGCACGTTATAATTATACGATTGTTATAAATATTGTACATTGTAAAATACACGTTATAAATATGTAAAATACACTAAGTTGTGCCTTGTCGTCGTGAGTGATTAATTCATATATTCACGTAACGCAATATTAAAGGGGCATATTATGAACATGACACATTTTTTTATAATACGTGATGATAATATAAAAGCTTGCCGCAAGATTTAGCTATTTTACAAGAGCATACATTTTTTCTAGTAGAAGTTACACGACAGGGCCCAAGAATTTTAGACTATACAACTGATTGTCTTGTGGATAAACATTTTGCGGAAGCATTAACTCTCTTTCTCCATTCCAATCAGCGGAATCGATCAACTACGTGCACAAGTAGCTGCGCTTTCCAGTTTGTCGGTTAGTTGGAAGCCCCTTATATCGCTTATATTCAAAATATCAATCCAGTTATATGATATGTGGAAAACATCATTCAACCGAATTTCTCAAGAAAAGGGTATCTGGTATAAGACGCTAGTATGTGAGCCACCTCATATCCCGTGGTTCTACAACAGAAAAATTAACCGAAAAGAACTTGTTCTTTGTATGAGAGTTCGGTCTGGGCATGTTCCATTAAATGCATTTAAATTTTTGATGGGCAAAAGGAATGATCCATATTGTGATACTTGCCATAACGTCAAGGAAGATTTGTTCCATATTTTGATGGAGTGTGCGCGGAACGAATCGGATAGAGTTGATCTCATTTGGGATATTAAGTGTAATAGACAAAATTTGTTTTTTATATTCATAAATGTTTAAGTTCCAATTTTAAATGTAATAACAGTGATAGAATTATTAGTTTTCTGTTGTGTTACTTTGCAAAAGCAAAGTAAATTAAGTTGAAATATTTTGTAGCCGGCTTAACCTTTTAGGTGTATGGCTAAATAAAGAGAAAAAAAAACAGTGTTCATTACATGTACAGTTCTATCTCGTATAGTAAAATGGAATGGAGGTGTTGGTTGTATACGGTACTTATATCTTAACTAATGACTACGCGGCAGTATTACACGTTTTAGGAATTAACTTATCGTTAAGGGCAAGAGTTATTAGCATTACGTTAAAAGCTCACATGACAATTTCCACGTAGCACTTTTATCTCTTAGTAACCGCTTCCAGAATATGTACAATTGTCATTATAGTTCTTTAAGAGAATAGTCCACAAAAATCCAATTAAGCACATGAAATCATCCCTTTTCTCACCCCTTTAGGGTTTGAATAAATTTTGGAAATCTAAAGGAAATGCCACATGATATTTTCTGTTTAAAATTTCAGCTCAACCGTTCAGTAATTTTAGATATGCGTTGATAGATCCCCTCCGGACGCACCATACCACTGGCACTACCCCTATCTATCAGTCAGTTCCTTGGATTAATCTATCTCTGGATCTGTTTCTGGAAATAAAGTCTTGACGTATTTTGTATGGATGTCAAATGTCAAATACCTAACGCTAAGTCCACGGATAGATAGAATATTGAAAACAGCCGTTAGGAAACAAAAGGATTTCATTTCATCAGTTACGTTTTAACCATTAAGATGTCAGAATCAACTCTACTGGTTAATTTCATTTATTCGTAAACCGTGACATACGCTACCCCACTAAATGTTTTAAACAATAATATGTGTCAGTGTATTTAATGGCGTATTTATAACCATGATATGGGGGGGGGGGGGGGGGTCACTGCCAGTATTGGGCTGAATATGTTTTTAACCGACTTCAAAAAAAAGGCGAGAAAGCTCTAAATTCGTCGCTCTACATTTTTAAACACAGTATTGACCCTTAGCTCTATTCTTTCAAATAACTTCGGTGAGCTAGTATAAAATTCATCTTTCAAACAAGAGACGCCCACTGTTGAACATCCTATAGGCCTCCCCCAAGGATCTCCATACCGATCGGTCCTGCGCCTCTCGCATGCAGCGGCTTCCCGCGATCTTCACCAGATCGTTGGTCCACCTTGTGGGTTGTGGGGGGAGTCCGCCATTAAGAAGATAAAAATAAAAAAAAGAGTAAAAACCAGCTTTAAAAACACCTAAGTTAAAAATAATATAGGAATGTAGACAACGTCACATTTTATATTGAAGTCGGTGCCAACCGATGATATCCTAGAAAGTCTTAAAATTTAATAATAATAAAATATGATTGTCTGCATTGTTATATTATTTTCAACTTTCAAGTGTTTTTGAAGTCGGTTTATATTTTTTCTCAGTATCCACTTCAAGAGCAACACTATTATTTTTAAACTTTGAATCCCTCGCTGAGCTCAAGAAAAAATCTGTTCATCTGGAAAGTATTCAAAAATATACGAACAATTAATGTAAGTACTTAGTTAAAATTTGGCACCAACTTCAATATAAAACTGTGATGTTGTTTGTAGTATTCCTATATTATTTATGATTTTTCGGTGTTTTTAAAGTCGGTTTTTATTAATCTTAATTCGTGCAAATTCTATGTGCAAGTACCTACAATCAATCATTTTATTTCGGATTTTCGTTTTCAATCCAAAGTGTAACAAACTACTCGCCGCTTGCGATCGGTATTGTCGTCAGTAATATGACCGAGAATAAAAATCTGCAATTTTGGTTTTAGAACTTTATTGTTGTGTATTGTGCTCGAGATATAGTTATTTTTCGTTTAGTAAACAAATTAACATGAATACACTTTGTCGAAAGTATTGTTTGTCTCACAGAAGACATGACTCAACCCGATGGAGGCTGAGGTGACAAGAGCACACTTCGTGCTGTATGTAGTACTGTAAACTATACTTACTTACTAATATTATAAAGCTGAAGAGTTTGTTTGTTTGAACGCGCTAATCTCAGGAACTACTGATTCAAATTGAAAAATTCTTTTTGTGTTGGATAGTCCATTTATCGAGGAAGGCTATAGGCTATATAACATCACGCTACGATTAATAGGAGCTGAGCGCCAATGAAAAATGTTGCGAAAACGAGAAAAAATTATATGGCGAAACGAAATTCGCGGGCACAGCTAGTACAAATACAAACATAAATTGGCTACGGACAGTTGACTGACACGCTGACGTCATATGTTTCAGATGAAATGAGTCATCGCTTCGGAACCGAATAGCTGAAATTACTGACAATAATATGTACATCCGTTAACAATTGTTACGTTCAATAACAATGGTGTGTAATGTAATAGAATATTTTCTGTTTTCCACAACACCATAACGTTTTAGTCAGTTCTAAATATAGCTTGGGAAAAACATACGAAACATACGAGTACAACACAATCAAAGTCGTTATGTGTCATAATTATTTCGTAAAAATGACACTCTGACAAAGTAAAAGAAAAGTAAGCCAAGTGGTAGATTTTTCTAAACAACACAAGCAATAGCACAGTAAAATTTTATTATGAGGAATAATGAACGAGCTTTATTTTTTTAAAAAATCATTACAGATTTAAATGTAAGTCTGCTCATCTGTTCAGAATAACTGCGCCTTTGTGACCAATATTTTATCGTTGTGTTTGTAATTGCCAGGACATGAAAGAAAATGTTTGAAAAAGTAAAGGGGTTCAAGCGCGCCCAAGACAAAATCAGCTTTATCCCCGAGGAGTGTACTCTACTTTTCTCACCTTTTGCGAGACAATAAAAAAGCAAGGCTACTAAAAACAGCGTTACGTCACTCGACATTTCAACAGAACTTTTCTTCTATTTTGATTGAAGTTGTTGACGAATATGTTTACCTGGGGCAAACAGTCCAACGGGGGACTGATCCGACATAAATGTAATCCTAAGCATTGACAGAACAAAGTTCAATTATCCACCTAAGTTAAGTTTAACTTTATTGAGTTTGAATGAGTAACCATTTTTTTTAATCGTTCGTCTGGCGTTGAGTGCTCGTCGAGCGTCGTCTGCGTTCGATTTCTACTGATTTTCGTTTTGTTTTCGACGAAAATCAATAATCAGCGATGATAAACATAATCTATATAATAAATGTCAAAATAACAAGTTTTTACTAAATGGGTATGAATGTATATCGGGTACCAATAACAAAAACACAATTTTAAAAAATTTTGTCTGTCTGTCTGTATGTCTTTATGTTCCCGCTAATCTCCGGAACGGCTAATAGATAGCTAATTATAGAAGGTATAACATAGGCTACTTTTTATCAACTTTAACAAAAGTTACTATTCCACGCGGACGAAGTCGCGGGCACAGCTAGTAATATAATAAAACTGTACAACCGACTGGTTAGTCTATACTTTTTCTAAGCAATAAAGTACTCGTACCAATCTAAACTAAAAATATTTACATTTTGTGTGCTCGCCCCATTTTATTCGAATGTAATGCACGTATTTACACGATGTTATCGTGCTACTGTTTGTATTAGGAGAATTCATGTTACCACGTCAATCGGTTTTCGGGTCAAGGCGCGCTTGCCTATTATTCCAAATCCTATTTCTCATCTTGAGCCGTAGGTAAGTGACCACCCTGCGTAGCCAGGCAGCCTTCATTCAAAGAAACTGTATTTAAAAACACCACTTAATATTAAGTTTACTAAAGGCCCGATTTCACCAAGGTCAGATAAGTTTTGTGTCAAGGATAAAGTCATGAATTATTCTCAGATAAGTCAATTCTTATTTCACCAAATACACCTATACTTAGAATAAAGCCGTAAAGTGACGACAGTTATCGTAACTGACGTAAATCCGCTTATTGAAAAAAGAGCTAATATAATAGGCTATAAGATTTACGGAGAGAATGAACTATTTAATTTCGCAGTATTATCATTCATTCATTCATTTAGTTCAGTTTAAATTTGCCACAGAAATAAAACTCTATTCGGAAGAATGGCTCTCTATTTCTAGGCATAAAAATTATTGTCATAAAATCATATTCCATAATTTCGATTGTAATAATCGTCAAGACGCATAATAATCAGGAAGCAGAATAGTAATAAGCATAATATTGTGTGGCAGAAAATCATTTGTCATAAGTATTAAAACCCATAAACTCGAAACACAGAACAACTTGACGCATAATTTTTCAAAGCATAATTAATGTTTAGCATATTAATCACAACGAACAATACAATTACGCAGAATTTCTCTAGGCATAAAAGGCACGCAAGCATGCAGCAATGTAAGGAAACATGCAGTATGCATGCAAGCAAGAATGCAACATGCAATCAAGCATGCAACATGCAAGCAAGCATGCAACATGCAAGCAAGCATGCAACATGCAAGCAAGCATGCAACATGCAAGAAAGTATGCACAGAGCAAGCAAGCATGTACCACGCACGCAAGCATGCACATGCATGGTTTCTGTCACGGCTCCGACGCTGCGGGGCTCCGGCGGTCCCACGTGAGCTTATCGTCACAGATGGTTTTCGCTCACCACCTGCTCCTCAGCTCGCGGGCCGCCTCGCCCCTCCGCGCCTACGCGGGTTTGAATTACACTCTAGGGGTAGGACAAACAAGACTACGTGGAGTCGGTTTCGCAGCGATTCGTTTCTGTCACTAGTATTTTTTTTTATTTTTTTTAAAAAAGTCGCCCCTCTCTAGGATTTTCTCCTGTGTCGTGGGTGCAGTTACAAACATAGAATATCACATGCACATACGCCCAGACCGGAACAAATTTCTGTAGGCCATACAAAACTTTGTCCCGTACGGGAATCGAACCCGCGACCCGTTGCGCAGTAGGTGATCACTCGACCTCTGCGCTAAACGTGTCATGTCAGTAGCATGAATGAATTACTTTGTCAAATAAAAAATCTATATATACTATGAAAAAAATATATCAAATGAAAATATAGAATATTCGAGTATCATATTTGAATAAAATAATATATGAAATGTTATTATAAAAAGTTTAGTAAAACAGAGAGTAAACATTGTATCTAATGAACGTGATATCCCTTAAAAAAAATCATTTCTAATTATAAGAAATGCCCCAAAATATTAGGGATATCATTAATTATGACACTTAAAATTATGGTAAAACATTTTAGGACTACCAATATTATGTCAAAAGAAATTAGGAATTTCATTAATTATGCTTCATGAAATTATGCCTTTGGATAATTGTGCCTTATACAAATTATGCAAAGAAAAAATTATGTGACGTTAATGTTATGCTTTTCGATTATTATGCTTAGTGATTTATGCCAAGCGCCTTTATGACAAACAACGTTATGGCAAATGAAGGTCCCCCGGAAGAATAGTTAAACCAAATGTGGTGAAACGTACCGGTTAGGTTCATATGGTACAATGGGTTATCCGAGAATAAATGATGAGTATAAGTTTGTATTTTGCGTAACTGTTGATGAAGGGGTATATCAAACTAACCTGGCAATCTAATCTAACAATAACTAAATTCGTCATCGTCTCTGAGATAACGAAAACAAATTCCTAGCCAGTGTTAGGGACTAGCAATCGCTGCGTCGAATTGTTCTTTCTGTAAGAAAACAACATATTCCTTATCTAAGTGCTCAAAACTGAGAAATGGAAAAGAAATTGTGAAATAAATTATTTAAATTAATATTTTTATTTCGTTTTAATGAAAATTAAGTTGTTTTGTTTGAGCAGTATTATGAAAGTTACGAAAAAACAATTCGCTACTTTATCGATTCGCTGCGAATCAATTTGTCTACATATCGATGATTCTGATCGATTCGCCACGTTATTTAGCGATGGCATATGTCTACCCCAAACATTTTGTTCTTATCGAACTTCGTTTTTCAATTGTCAGTTTGTCTAGGCACCCTGTTTTTTTCTCGCGTTACCTTGCTTTTTGTAAGAAGCCGATTAATGATATCTTATCGTCTTCGTGGCATAAACTTTGAAAATTAAATGTATATATGTCACAACAATCACGTGTCGCTCTGATAAATTATAATTTACCTACAGCATTTATGAGTCATGATTGATTTCACAACACCTGCTTACTGCGCAACTGGATCATATTCGGTCAGCAAACTTAGTAGCATATGCTTACACATGCACTTTATTCGGCGCGCCAAATTGTATCGTCCACGATGCACGCAGCTGATGCATGTTATATTGCATTTTTTTTCAGTTGAGCTGGCAATTGACATTAATTACAATATTATTAGCAATAACACTGCGCCTAATCTGTACTTTACTTTATGCGATGTCTGCTTTGTTAATTCGCTCGTTCTGAAAAGGATCATCATTGTTCGTAAATAAATTGACTAATTACAGTTACTCAAATGTATATAATTGCTCAATTATATAAATATTATCCCCATCCCAGAAGTACCCAACAATGTGGTTAAGGAAGTTTACGCTTCAATAAATTACGTATGAATTAACTGTAGTCGCTATAACGACAAACAAAAAAAAATTTACAAGTAATTAAACCGAATGAAAGGAATGAGATAATTCGGCACATTAACGATATTGAACGTCAATTATGCCTTAGTGTCATCAAAAATATAGGCCATCGGATAGTTGTATGCTACCGAAGCCGTGGCGAGCATTTGGCCGATATTTTGTTCCACACATACTTAATTGCCATATATCCTTCTTTCATAATAAAAATCAAATAATTCTCTGAAAACTTTTTGTTTAATTTACAATTAACATCGTGCGTCTCGGTTGGCGCACCCTCTTCCTTCTTTGAAGTCTGTTTAAAAGGAAAAGGAACTAATTTCAATACAGTATATGCCGAAAAGCTTCTCTGGGCTACGCGATTGGACGATGCTGTCAGGTTTTTTGTGTGATAAGTAAAAGGTTATTGCAGCGCCCCCTGGTGAGCTAAAGCCATACGACCTATCTACGAACACTAACTGATGAGTAACAAATCCTTTGCAGAAAACCGCATCGAAATCTATTAACCCGTTTCGAGATAAATGGAAACATTCGATTCCGCACACGCACACCCAGACGAACATACAACCTCTCACCCTATACGTATGCTCCGTTCCGTCGTAGGTAAAAATAAGCTGGAATACGGATAACCTAGCTATAACACGCAATGAGTAGAATAATATTCTTTTCAACACACTTCCTCATAAAGTGGCTCTAATCCCATGGCAATTAGGCACATAATGACACCTATAATCAAACTGTGACTTTTTCATTACTATTATTCACGAGTGAGTAATAGTTTTTTTTTTAATATTATTGGTTGAGTTACGCTTACACTTGCGCTAAAATGCTATCCGCAAAAAGCCCAAAAAAAAGAAACCTCATTTTTTAGTCTATGGCCGATGCGCGCGCATAGGAAAACTGATTAATTTTTCCCGCCATTACGAAATTTATTAGTCTATGGCCGATGCGCGCGCATAGGAAAACTGATTAATTTTTCCCGCCATTACGAACATTTTTCACAACTCGTCTCGTTTTCTCTTTTGAAGTTATTTAGTTAGTTATTAATTAAGATGTCTGCAAATACAATTTATGAAGAAAATGATTTATGTTGTACACCGCCCGATATAAGATGTGAAGCCCAGAACGTTATGGAAAGTTTACTACCAGAAAACTCAAAGGAAAAATATCTATTAGCGTACCAAAATTTCATACAATGGCAGAACAACAAGAATACGCAGTCTTTTTCAGAAAATGTGTTCATGGCGTACTTTAAAGAATTATCTTCTAAGTACAAACCTAGCTCTTTGTGGTGTATTTACTCAATGTTAAAAAGTACAGTCCGAACAAAGAATGGAGTGGACTTAAAAACATACTCGAATTTGTCAGCTTATCTAAAGAGACTATCTGATGGATTTAGAAGCAAAAAATCAAAGGTTTTATCATCTGATGATATTGAAAAATTTATTAAAGATGCTCCAGATAACCAATATTTGGCTACAAAGGTTAGTTAAATTAATTTTAATTAAATATTTAATAGCACCTTGTGTTGTGTGTTGACCTTAATTATTGTTTCTTTTGTTTCAGGTTGCTTTAATATTTGGTGTAACTGGTGCCTGTAGGATACAAGAATTAACAAATATAACTGTAAAAGATATAGAGAACCATGGCCAGATGCTTTTAGTGAAGCTACCTATCACGAAAAATAAAATACCTAGGTCATTCACCATACACGGTCCATTCTATGATATTGTTAAGAAGTATGAAAGTTTGCGTTCGCCAAAAACAAAAAATGACCGTTTCTTTCTAAATTACCAGAATGGTAAATGTACCTGTCAGCCTATAGGTATAAACAAATTTGGTTCTATGCCTAAAGAAATCGCTAAGTTTTTGGGTTTAGTAGATGCTGAGAGCTACACTGGACATAGTTTCAGAAGAACTTCAGCTACATTGCTGGCAAATTCAGGAGCTGATATAATGACTTTGAAGCGACATGGCGGGTGGCGATCTAGCAATGTAGCAGAATCATACGTAGAATATTCCATACAAAACAAGAAGGAAATTTGTGCAAAAATCACAAAAAGAATTAAACTTGATTCTGAGACGCATCCTACTGGCGAAATACCAAGTACGTCCAATGATTGGATTTCACCTACCTACACGAATAATGAACCATCACAAATAACAATAGAACATGAAAGTATTTCAATAAATAATCTATCTGATGAGACCGCTATGTCATCAAAAATAGTTAATTATAATTTTACTAACTGCACATTTACTAATTGTTTCTCTAAGTAAACTTTTTATCTACTATGTAAAATGGTTTTTTATTTAAGTATTGTTTTATTCAGAAGTGTGTTGGAAAACGTTGTATGATACACGTGTGTATTGATGGTTACCGTCCTCGGCTTCTTAAGACCCTCGCCTGACGGCTCGGGCCTCAATGCGCCTCAGCGGTAATCACCAACATTACACACTTGTACCATAATGTACTATAATATCGCAAAGAATAGCTGTCACGTAAAATTTTGAAATATATGATACTAGCTTTCCGCTCGCGGCTTCACCCGCGTTATTATTGTTTTCCCGTTGAAATTTTATATTTTGTAGCGTATTATATTGAAGACTGTTTTTCGTAGAAATTGGAGCAGATTTTAAATATTTTCCATAGAAACATTCAACCCCTATTTTGCACCCTAAGGGGATGAATTCCAATAAGCCGTGAAACACATGATCAATGAAATGTTTTTAAGAGCATGAATCTCAAGTTTTATCAAAATATTACTAATAAAAAAAAATAATTCTCCTTTTATATAGGTATATCTATACTTACTATAGTAATATTATAAAGCTGAAGAGTTTGTTTGTTTGTTTGGTTGAACGCGCTAATCACAGGAACTACTGATTCATATTGAAAAACTCTTTTTGTGTTGGATAGTCCATTTATCGAGGAAGGCTATATATAACATCACGCTACGACTAATAGGAGCTGAGTATCAATGAAAAATGTTGCTAAAACGGGAAAAAATATATGGCGAAACGTAGTTCGCGGGCACAGCTAGTAGATTATATTACGATTGAAAATATTATGTCGAAGACAATCTTTCTTATTAATATTCGTTTTTCGAATGTCTAGATATCTTTTTTTTTAATTGAGCCCCTTATTTCAACTTAATCCTCTATTTATAAAGTTATGAAAATTGATTCAGTGTCAATAAATAACGATAATTTGATCACGTTACCGGCGGCGTTTCGACGTGTCTTATCATTCAAAGCGGGTGTGCTTCACTTAATTGGGATGCACATATGTTATTCTGTATCGAAAGTTACCAAACAATTAACATAAAACAGCGAACACATCCATGTATTGCGTACGTATATGGCACTACGTGATCCCTCTCAGGTACTCGTGCAAGGAAGGTGTTAACATTTAAAATTCGAATAAATTTCCACACTGTTCAAATATGAACCACTCGTGGGCAATGATACGTTATGCTTCTTCCTCCTTACGTACCACTAAGATATAGTAGGGGAGGCAATAGGCTTATGATAAAGAACTCGCTGCTACGGCCTGTGTTTTGGACTGAAACGCATTAATAACCCGATTCGTCAAGGGTTCGGCAGAATTCTTTTTATACGCCGAGAAACCTAGTTAGTTGATAAGCTAATCCGATGCTGGTTTGTCGTTTGGTTATTGATATTTTTTGACTAGTCAATTCTCTATTAACCCATAGGTCGGTTGTCGCTTCGGGATAAATGTTATGATTTCTAATAAAAGAATCAAAGTAGTTTGTAAGTCAAGAAAATGATATTTTTGAACTAGTCAATTCTTTATTAATCGCTTTCGCTTCGGAATAAATGTTACGATTTCTAATAAAAGAATCTAAGTAAAAATAATATTCCACCTAACCGACCAACCGTATAGACAAAGTGGTTAATCGGTTGTTATTTTACCAATTTCTATATATGTTCTCGCTTTACGTGATAATATAATTCACACATTATGTAGAGTAGAACATAACAGTGACGTTATTTAAGATTCCATTATCTCAATAACGTCACTGTTATGTTCTACTCTGAATTGAGAATTGTGATTTTGTAATGGAACTATTATGTGCTCTTTCTATGCTTAGTGATCGCGATCTCTAAAAGGAGTATAGAATAAATTCTAAGTATCTTGTTATTAAAACACTAATTTCACTAGTTCCACTTGAATCTTTATTATATTTAAGTTATTGCGACCGGTTTCAATACATCATCGTCAGACAATTTAGTGGAACTAGTGAAATTAGTGTTTCAATAACAAGATAGCATGGAGTTCTTTTCAATTTATTTATTTATTTAATTTTATCTGTTAGGAAGAACAACAGCTGATTCACAGAGTAGTAAACTTATAATATGTAGGTAAGTATATAAAATAAAGCAAATTACAGGTCCTCATATATAGAATTAATGATATTGTTTGGCAATGAAATGACAAACGCACACAGAAAATAATATTTTTTTTTAATAATTAATTTGTTTCTAGGTGTCTCATTAGACGTCTCGCAGCTGCACATTTCGGTTTAAATAAATCAGAGTAAGATTTTTCGACAACGCATTGAAACCACTAGCCGCACCCGAAAGATACAACTTCTACCTGTAATTTGAATTGGCATTGGGAAGGAAATAGGAGTCTGAAATCTGAGAGGTTTGACAGGAACTTTTAGGGAGATACGAAGTATGTGGCAAAACTCTGGAGAGTCACTGGTTCCATAGGTAATTTTGAGTAGAAACATAAGGTCAGATATTTCGTGACGAAGCTCTAGAGGAAGAAGATGGTGTTTTTTGCATAAATCAAGATAGCATTTAGAATCATACCGATCTTTGATACGAAAACATAAGTATCCAATAAATTTTCTTTAGACATTTACCATTCTTTAAAAACATATATGTTTGATACCTTAGAATTCAAACCTGACAATATATAACGATATCCAGAAGCCTTTTTAGATAGTATAATTCATAATAGGATAATTATGTTAAATTAAATAGAAAGAAACTTACGGGCAGTTTCAATACTCTATCTATCTGTGGATTTAGTACTAGCGATAGATATTTGACATTAGCTCCATAGAAAATACGTCATATTTATATCTCCTGTAAACAAACTGAACGATTTAGAGATAGATAAGATATTGAAAGGGATAGTAAGCTGACTAGGCCGCCCACTTGTATATGCCGTAGGTGTCTGGTCCACCAGCGGAAGAGCTATTGGTAGGCCACAATTCTAATACCCAAGTGCCTACAGCTGGCTAAACGTGCCACCCTTATCTCTCCTAGCTCTGTGCCGAACAAACTCCCTGAAATGTTAAACCTCGAGAGCCGCGTAAATCGTCCACATCCATACTAATATTAATGCGATAGTCGGCCTGTCTGTCTGTAACCTTTCCACGCTTAAACCGCTGAACCGATTTAGATGAAATTTGGAATAGAGATAGTTTGACTCCTATAGTTTTTATCGCAGAAATCATCCTTTAAGAGGATTGAAAGGGTGGAAGTTTGTATAGGGTATCAATAACCACTGAACCGATTTAAATGAAATTTGGTATAGAGATTTGAGTTAAAGATGTGGGGTAGAATAAGAAGCAGATTGGATAAAAAATAAGCTACACAAATTACTGATCCTACACCGACAAAGTCGCGGGGAAAAACTACATAGTAACTAATACACGCAAGACGATGACGTAAAAACACGGTTGACTGATAAACACATAAAATCTCACATATCAATAACTGCATGCGTGAAGCGGCAACAATTACAATTATTCTCGCGGTGCACGAGGCGGCCATTTTACTTCACGTGTTTCATACACGATTTATGCAGTTCACGGTATTAATTTTGATATTGATATCGATTGAAATAGATAGCAAGGTAAAAAAAGTAGTTGTAGTACCTACATACGGATTTCTTTGCAAAGTGAAATAATATCTACACAAGAATTTTGTCAAAATATAATCAGTCTACTGGTGTTATTACATTGTGATTTCAACGAATATTTATAATCCGTTACATAAGTTAATTTATATTAAAACTATAAAGAAAAGTCATACAATTATTTTATAATAGTTTTAGATGCCTCAGTAAAAGACATGTTTATAAGTTTATTGAAAATTTTCACTTTCAAATGGAAATTTCATTTAGTTAAAATATTTCATACAATAACAATACATCCAATTTACCCATATTTACGGACATACTCGTACTAGTAAATTTATTAATTACCAATTAAATCTGTCGACTGATGTTGATGTACTTATAGGCTGACATATTTATCTACGGAAAATAATTGACAAAGATAAAATTGAAACACAAGTAATGAAAACCATAAACTACCCTAATAAATATATTTTATGTGCAAAATTAATCTAAAAGACCGTTACCAATGGGTAACGTTCCGAAAATGCTGCCAGCATTGCCACGTTGTATGGCAAAGCTTATTCTTTGCCCAAAATAAAAGCCAGCATTTTGGTCACGTGTTGCTTCGTCCAGACGTCCCGAAAGATCCTTATATAATCTACTCCCGGTTCCCATAGCCCAAGTGTTTCTACCCCAAAAGGCTCAAATATGTAACCACTAACAAGGGTGCTATATTTGAGCGTTTTGAGGATCTCAATTGATTCCGCTGCCGCACCAGCCTTATTTTCAGTTCCAGGAAGGTGAGATGGCGCTAAGGTGTCGACATAAAAAGCGTCCCATACCAAAGGTCGATCCATCATCCATGGAACAAGCGTCATCCCATCAGATCCTTTACCATCGTCACGCATGAGACCATTGGGTTCTAAAATGGCTGCACAGTTGGCGGAGGCAAAAGCCCGACGTATGATATCATTATGGATGGAATGGCGGGGAATGTTTGTAAGTTATAAGAAAATTGAAATCGCTTAACCAATTTTCACAAAATTAGTTCTTAAAGATTTCTAAATTATATAGTTGTTGCTACGGAACGACTTGCATCTTCGTAAATATGACTATGTATTTGTTCACCGTCAAACCTTGAAAAAGTTGCCCGTGCAACGAAGGAAGATGAGATCCCTAACGACTCTGTGATCTCTTGTGGTTCTCTTTTATATTTGCCGGCTTATTTGAAAAGACAGTTTCATTACTTGAGTTCTTCCCATGATAAGAATCTTCGATCGTCTTTCAATCGACTGTTCAAATGTCCATCTCATCCCCCAGATATCATTTATGTTTATTCTTCATTCTTCGTGCAGCCGTTTTTTTCCTGAAATTTTCTCGCCATTAGAATGGCCTCCAGTTTGTATGCATTCAGAAGCCGATTACGGGGCTGTCAAGAAACCATCAGTAAATAATACCTTCCTAATTTTCTTTTCTCTAGAGTCACCAATCTCTCCATTGAGTAATTAATAGATATTTATGGATTTTTGTATCTATCTATACATATATTATTTTGTGTTATTATACTGATTACTACTTATCTCTATTCTCTTCTCTATATATATCTCTATATATAATAAAATCGTAGGGGTACAAAAATCTGTAATTGCGAAATATTAAGAAAAAAAATACACAGGTCGCCTTAAAATCATTAGCAGAACACGATAGAATAGTTTTTAAAAAAATTGTTTGTTTGTTGGTTTGTTTGTTTGTTTGTTTGTTTGTTTGTTTGTTTGTTTGTCTGTTTGTCCGGAAAGATCTCCGAAACTACTGGACAGAATTTGATATGGCTTACACCACAATGCTTAGAATTTTCCGGAAGAACTTTTAGGCATAATTTCGTTTGTTTAAATTCACTTTTTATTTTTAGTGAAAAAATACCATATAAAATTTTCGAATTGGCTTTAGGTAGAAAAACAACATGGCGCACGTGAAATTATTTTGACAAGTCTGTCACATAGTACAGAGAGAAGGTATTTTCTTCCACGAAGGAAAGGCAATGGAACTACGCCATACAGCCTGATCTTAAGTAATTGGATTTCGAAAATTGAAAGGCAGGGATGAAGTGTTTCACATAGTACAAATAAAATTTAATATTTTCTGTTAATGGCTGTGCCCAACTGGATTTCGCCAACCAAATTGTCTTTTTCTTATGTCGTACCGTGGTGGTAAGGCAAAAAGATCAAGCCATACAACCAATGTATAAAGCATTTTTTATGATAATACTTATCGTGTGACCATAAAATTTGTAGATTGGTTTAATTCTTGACTAATTTTCACAAAATCGGTACAAGTTTTGAAATATTTGAAATGTTGAAAAATGAAGATACTCTTTTCAAGGTATTTTGAAAGGTGTTATATGTTTTTACATTAGAACTAAGGAATCAAACTCTTTCATCCATTTAAAACTATTAAAAGTAATAGATTAATATTGATAATTAAAAAAAATATCTGACTGCAATGTTCTGGGTTACGCGTAGAGGGACGGGACGGGACTCTTGATCCTAATGTCTAAAATGACGGATCACATTTTTTTGGATCCACCCAAGGAACATAGATATCGAACGAAGAACCTAAAGAGTAGAACACATTGAACCTAGCCACGTTGACTTAATTTGACATGACTGCCGATAAAGTTCGTTTCCAAACCCAGCGATATGCGTATCAAATGAAAGGCCTTGATGAGTAGAGCACTATGAACATAGGAAAATCGCCCTAAATTCAACATGGCAGCCGCTCAAATAAAATGGAAAAAAGTTCGTTTCCAAACCCAGCAATATGGGTATCAAATGAAAGACATTGATGAGTAGAGCACTATGGACCAAGCAACATTGACATAAATTTAACATGGCCGCCGCTCAAAAAAGGTGGATAAAAGTTATTTTCCAAGCCTAGCAATATGGGTATCAAATGAAAGGCCTTGAAGAGAAGAGCATTAGGTACCTAGGAAAATCGACCTAAATTCAACATGGCCGCCGCTCAAAAAAAAGGATAAAAGTTCGTTTTCAAACCCAGCAATATGGGTATCAAATGAAAAGCCCTGATGAGTAGAGCACTATGAACCTAGCAACATTGACATAAATTCAACATAGCCGCCGCTCAAAAAAGATAGATAAAAGTTCGTTTCCAAACCTAGCAATATGGGTATCAAATGAAAGGCCTTGAAGAGTAGAGCATTAGGAACCTAGCAAAATCGACCTAAATTCAACATGGCCGCCGCTCAAAAAAAAGGATAAAAGTTCGTTTCCAAACCTAGCAATATGGGTATCAAATGAAAAGCCTAAAAGAGTAGAGCATTATGAACTTAGGAAAATTGCTATAAATTCAACATGGCCGCCGCTCAAAAAATGGATAATAGTTCGTTTCCAAACCCAGTAATATGGGTCTCAAATGAAAGGCCTTGATGAGAAGAGCACTATGAACCTAGCAACACATAAATAAATTCAACATGGCCGCCGCTCAATAAAGGTAGATAAAAGTTCGTTTTCTAATCTAGCAATATAGGTATCAAATGAAAGGCCATGAAGAGTAGAGCACTATGAACCTAGGAAAATAGCACAAAATTCAATATGGCCGCTGCTCAAAAAAAACTGATAAAAGTTTGTTTCTAAGCCCAGCAATATGGGTATCAAATGAAAGGCCTCGATCAGTAGAGCACTATGAACGTAGCAACATTGACGTAAATTCAACATGGCTGCCGCTCAAAAAAGACGGATAACAGTTGCTTTTCAAACCCAGCAATAGGGGTATTAAATGAAAGTAGGCCCTGAAGGGTACCTAGAGCAGCCATGCTCTAAGTGTGTTCCGCGGAACCCTAGGGCTCTACAATACCCCTATAAGGGTTCCGCAATAATTTAGAAAAATCAAAACACCCTCTCTGGTCGTACTTTTATTATGCTTATTAATAAAGAATACACTTCAAGTATTTCGCTTTCCAAAAGGGTTTCGTCACCAAAAAAGTTTGAGAACCGCTTCGGGGCCTATTGGATGTATGATGTTAGATATTACCTGTGTTTAGTGTCCTTCGAGACCGTGATAATGCAACGATCGTGAACTAACTACGATAACTCCAAGTTTGTGTGTTGGATGTTAGTCATCACGGCGAGCTTTTTTATAACCGAACTATGCCAGCAACACTATATCGCACAGTACACGTTACAAAAAAGGAAGTCTCAATACATTTTAAGGCTAACCGCATAAATACGTTTTTTCGCATTCGTTTTCTGAATGCGGGCATCCGAATGCATCAAATCTATACAAAATACTCATTGACTGCCGCACACGTTCGTTTTTATTACGAACGGAACACGTTCTGTACGTACGTTTAGGTAGAATGGTAGAAATCCCGAATGAGAAGAAACGAACGTCTGCGCTACGTTCACGAAACTCCATGTCTGTATTCCGTGATCGGATATCGCATATGGAAAACGTATTTGTACAGTAACCCGGCCCCCCATTCATGCTATACATTAACTTTACGAAAACCGCCAGTATTACGAGCGACATAAGAACGGTTCGAAGGTCAAACAGTATAGCTTGACAAGGAGCTTACTGTACGACCAGTCAAAATTGGCCAAGTTGTCATATCCAAAAATATATTTTGTTGGTGTTACCAACACCCATTATAAAATCTAAACTTTATTCGTATACAGTTCTAATTTATTAACAATTGTTTATTTTAATTCGAAACATGAATACGATAGAGATTATTCTTGCAACTGTGTAGTTCTTTCTACTGAAGAAGAATTTATTAATATCAATAATGTCTCTAAAACAATAATTATACTTAGTGTTTATAGTAATATGTAATGTATTTAATTTTGTGGACTGTTAGAAAAAGAGCATTACGAACCTACGAAAAATGTCCTAATTTCGAAAAGGCCGATGCTTAAGAAAGGCAGAAAAAAGTTGAATCATATGGAATAAAATGGAGGAAAAAACTAAACACTGTGTTAAGTATTTTGATGGCGAAACGTAGTTCGCGGGCACAGCTAGTATATAATAAAATCGTAGGGGTAGAAAAATCTGTAATTGCGAAATATTAAGAAAAAAAATACACAGGTCGCCTTAAAATCATTAGCAGAACACGATAGAATAGTTTTTTTTTAAATTGTTTGTTTGTTGGTTTGTTTGTTTGTTTGTTTGTTTGTTTGTCTGTTTGTCCGGAAAGATCTCCGAAACTACTGGACAGAATTTGATATGGCTTACACCACAATGCTTAGAATTTTCCGGAAGAACATTTAGGCATAATTTCGTTTGTTTAAATTCACGTTTTATTTTTTCACATAGTACAAATAAAATTTAATATTTTCTGATGGCTGTGCCCAACTGGATTTCGCCAACCAAATTGTCTTTTTCTTATGTCGTACCGTGGTGGTAAGGCAAAAAGATCAAGCCATACAACTAATGTATAAAGCATTTTTTATGATAATACTTATCGAGTGACCATAAAATTTGTAGATTGGTTTAATTCTTGACTAATTTTCACAAAATCGGTACAATTTTTGAAATATTTGAAATGTTGAGAAATAAAGATACTCTTTTCAAGGTATTTTGAAAGGTGTTATATGTTTTTACATTAGGACTAAGGAATCAAACTCTTTCATCCATTTAAAACTATTAAAAGTAATAGATTAATATTGATAATTAAAAAAAAATTACTGACTACAATGTTCTGGGTTACGCGTAGAGGGACGGGACGGGACTCTTGATCCAAATGTCTAAAATGACGGATCACATTTTTTGGATCCACCCAAGGAACATGGATATCGAACGAAGAACCTAAAGAGTAGAACACATTGAACCTAGCCACGTTGACTTAATTTGACATGACTGCCGATAAAGTTCGTTTCCAAACCCAGCGATATGCATATCAAATGAAAGGCCTTGATGAGTAGAGCACTATGAACATAGGAAAATCGCCCTAAATTCAACATGGCCGCCGCTCAAATAAAACGGATAAAAGTTCGTTTCCAAACCCAGCAATATGGGTATCAAATGAAAGGCATTGATGAGTAGAGCACTATGAACCTAGCAACATTGACATAAATTCAACATGGCCGCCGCTCAAAAAAGGTAGATAAAAGTTAGTTTCCAAACCTAGCAATATGGGTATCAAATGAAAGGCATTGATGAGTAGAGCACTATAAACCTAGCAACATTGACATAAATTCAACATGGCCGCCGCTCAAAAAAGGTGAATAAAAGTTAGTTTCCAAACCTAGCAATATGGGTATCAAATGAAAGGCCTTGAAGAGTAGAGCACTATGAACCTAGCAACATTGACATAAATTTAACATGGCCGCCGCTCAAAAAAGGTGGATAAAAGTTAGTTTCCAAACCTAGCAATATGGGTATCAAATGAAAGGCCTTGAAGAGTAGAGCACTATGAACCTAGCAACATTGACATAAATTTAACATGGCCGCCGCTCAAAAAAGGTGGATAAAAGTTAGTTTCCAAGCCTAGCAATATGGGTATCAAATGAAAGGCCTTGAAGAATAGAGCATTAGGTACCTAGGAAAATCGACCTAAATTCAAAATAGCCGCCGCTCAAAAAAAAAGGATAAAAGTTCGTTTTCAAACCCAGCAATATGGGTATCAAATGAAAGGCCCTGATGAGTAGAGCACTATGAACCTAGCAACATTGACATAAATTCAACATAACCGCCGCTCTAAAAAGAAGAATAATAGTTCGTTTCCAAACCTAGCAATATGGGTATCAACTGAAAGGCCTAAAAGAGTAGAGCATTATGAACTAAGGAAAATTGCCCTAAATTAAACATGGCCGCCGCTCAAAAAATGGATAAAAGTTCGTTTTCAAAACCAGCAATATGGGTATCAAATAAAAGGCTTTGATAAGTAGAGCACTATAAACCTAGAAATATTGACATAAATTCAACATGGCCGCCGCTCAAAAAAGATAGATATAAGTTCGTTTCCAAACCTAGCAATATGGGTATCAAATGAAAGGCCTTGAAGAGTAGAGCATTAGGAACCTAGCAAAATCGACCTAAATTCAACATGGCCGCCGCTCAAAAAAAAAGGATAAAATATCGTTTCCAAACCTAGCAATATGGGTATCAAATGAAAAGCCTAAAAGAGTAGAGCATTATGAACTTAGGAAAATTGCTATAAATTCAACATGGCCGCCGCTCAAAAAAAGGATAATAGTTCGTTTCCAAACCCAGCAATATGGGTCTCAAATGAAAGGCCTCGATGAGTAGAGCACTATGAACCTAGCAACACATTAATAAATTCAACATGACCGCCGCTCAATAAAGGTGGATAAAAGTTCGTTTTCTAATCTAGCAATATAGGTATCAAATGAAAGGCCTTGAAGAGTAGAGCACTATGAACCTAGCAACATTGACATAAATTTAACATGGCCGCCGCTCAAAAAAGGTGGATAAAAGTTAGTTTCCAAGCCTAGCAATATGGGTATCAAATGAAAGGCCTTGAAGAGTAGAGCATTAGGTACCTAGGAAAATCGACCTAAATTCAAAATGGCCGCCGCTCAAAAAAAAGGATAAAAGTTCGTTTTCAAACCCAGCAATATGGGTATCAAATGAAAGGCCCTGATGAGTAGAGCACTATGAACCTAGCAACATTGACATAAATTCAACATAACCGCCGCTCTAAAAAGAAGAATAATAGTTCGTTTCCAAACCTAGCAATATGGGTATCAACTGAAAGGCCTAAAAGAGTAGAGCATTATGAACTAAGGAAAATTGCCCTAAATTAAACATGGCCGCCGCACAAAAAATGGATAAAAGTTCGTTTTCAAACCCAGCAATATGGGTATCAAATAAAAGGCTTTGATAAGTAGAGCACTATAAACCTAGCAAAATTGACATAAATTCAACATGGCCGCCGCTCAAAAAAGATAGATATAAGTTCGTTTCCAAACCTAGCAATATGGGTATCAAATGAAAGGCCTTGAAGAGTAGAGCATTAGGAATCTAGCAAAATCGACCTAAATTCAACATGGCCGCCGCTCAAAAAAAAGGATAAAATATCGTTTCCAAAGCTAGCAATATGGGTATCAAATGAAAAGCCTAAAAGAGTAGAGCATTATGAACTTAGGAAAATTGCTATAAATTCAACATGGCCGCCGCTCAAAAAAAGGATAATAGTTCGTTTCCAAACCCAGCAATATGGGTCTCAAATGAAAGGCCTCGATGAGTAGAGCACTATGAACCTAGCAACACATTAATAAATTCAACATGGCCGCCGCTCAATAAAGGTGGATAAAAGTTCGTTTTCTAATCTAGCAATATAGGTATCAAATGAAAGGTCTTCAAGAGTAGAACACTATGGACCTAGCAATATTGACGTAAATTCGACATGGCCACCGCTCAAAAAAGGTGGATAAAAGTTCGTTTCCAAACCTAGCAATATAGGTATCAAATGAAAGGCCTTGAAGAGTAGAGCACTATGAACCTAGGAAAATAGCACAAAATTAAAAATGGCCGCTGCTCAAAAAAAACAGATAAAAGTTCGTTTCTGAGCCCATCAATATGGGTATCATATGAAAGGCCTTGATCAGTAGAGCACTATGAACGTAGCAATATTGACGTAAATTCGACATGGCCACCGCTCAAAAAAGGTGGATAAAAGTTCGTTTCCAAACCTAGCAATATAGGTATCAAATGAAAGGCCTTGAAGAGTAGAGCACTATGAACCTAGGAAAATAGCACAAAATTAAAAATGGCCGCTGCTCAAAAAAAAACAGATAAAAGTTCGTTTCTGAGCCCATCAATATGGGTATCAAATAAAAGGCTTTGATAAGTAGAGCACTATGAACCTAGCAACATTGTCATAAATTCAACATGGCCGCCGCTCAAAAAAAACAGATAAAAGTTCGTTTCCAAACCTAGCAATATGGGTATCAAATGAAAGGCCTTGAAGAGTAGAGCATTAGGAACCTGGCAAAATCGACCTAAATTCAAAATGGCCGCCGCTCAAAAAAAAGGATGAAAGTTCGTTTCCAAACCTAGCAATATGGGTATCAAATGAAAAGCCTAAAAGAGTAGAGCATTATGAACTTAGGAAAACTGCTATAAATTCAACATGGCCGCCGCTCAAAAAATGGATAATAGTTCGTTTCCAAACCCAGCAATATGGGTCTCAAATGAAAGGCCTTGATGAGTAGAGCACTATGAACCTAGCAACATTTACATAAATTCAACATGGCCGCCACTCAAAAAAGATGGATAAAAGTTAAGTTTCCAAACCTAGCAATATGGGTATCAAATGAAAGACCTTGAAGAGTAGAGAAGGATTAGGTACCTACGAAAATCTACCTAAATTCAACATGGCCGCCGCTCAAAAAAAGGATAAATGTTCGTTTTCAAACCGAGCAATGTGGGTACCAAATGAAAGGCCTTGATGAGTAGAGCACTATGAACCTAGCAACACATAAATAAATTCAACATGGCCGCCGCTCAATAAAGGTGGATAAAAGTTCGTTTTATAATCTAGCAATATAGGTATCAAATGAAAGGTCTTCAAGAGTAGAGCACTATGGACCTAGCAATATTGACGTAAATTCGACATAGCCACCGCTCAAAAAAGGTGGATAAAAGTTCGTTTCCAAACCTAGCAATATAGGTATCAAATGAAAGGCCTTGAAGAGTGAAAACCTAGGAAAATAGCACAAAATTCAATATGGCCACTGCTCAAAAAAAACTGATATAAGTTCGTTTCTAAGCCCAGCAATATGGGTATCATATGAAAGGCCTTGATCAGTAGAGCACTATGAACGTAGCAACACTGAAGTAAATTCAACATGGCCGCCGCTCAAAAAAGACGGATAACAGTTGCTTTTCAAACCCAGCAATAGGGGTATTAAATGAAAGTAGGCCCTGAAGGGTACCTAGAGCAGCCATGCTCTAAATGTGTTCCGCGGAACCCTAGGGCTCCACACTACCCCTATAAGGGGTTCCGCAATAATTTAGAAAAATCAAAACACCCTCTCTGGTCGTACTTTCATTATGCTTATTATTAATAAAGAATACACTTTTAAAAACTATTGTTTTATTTTTTGGTTCCGTCAAGTATTTCGCTTTCCAAAAGGGTTCCGTCACCAAAAAAGTTTGAGAACCGCTTCGGGGCCTATTGGATGTCCGATGTTAGATGTTACCTGTGTTTAGTGTCCTTCGAGACCGTGATAATGCAACGATCGTGAACTAACTAACGATAACTCCAAGTTTGTGTGTTGGATGTTAGTCATCACGGCGAGTTTGCTAACCGAACTATGCCAGCAAAACTATATCGCACAGTATACGTTACAAAAACGGAAGTCTCAATACATTTTAAGGCTAACCGCATAAATACGTTTTTTCGCATTCGTTTTCTGAATGCGGGCATCCGAATGCATCAAATCTATACAAAATACTCATTGACTGCCGCACACGTTCGTTTTTATTACGAACGGAACACGTTATGTACGTACGTTTAGGTAGAATGGTAGAAATCCCGAATGAGAAGAAACGAACGTCTGCGCTACGTTCACGAAACTCCGTGTCTGTATTCCGTGATCGGATATCGAATACGGAAAACGTATTTGTACAGTAACCCCCCCATTTATGCTATACATTAACTGTACGAAAACCGCCAGTATTACGAGCGACATAAGAACGGTTCAAAGGCCAAACAGTATAGCTTGACAAGGAGCTTACTGTACGACCAGTCAAAATTGGTCAAGTTGTCATATCCAAAAAATATATTTTGTTGGTGTTACCAACACCCATTATAAAATCTAAACTTTATTCGTATACAGTTCTAATTTATTAACAATTGTTTATTTTAATTCGAAACATGAATACGATAAAGATTATTCTTGCAACTGTGTAGTTCTTTCTACTGAAGAAGAATTTATTAATATCAATAATGTCTCGAAAACAATAATAATACTTAGTGTTTATAGTAATATGTAATGTATTTCATTTTGTGGACTGTTAGAAAAAGAGCATTACGAACCTACGAAAATTGTCCTAATTTCGAAATGGCCGATACTCAAGAAAGGCAGAATAAAGTTGAATTATTATGGAATAAAATGGAGGAAAAAACTAAACACTGTGTTAAGTATTTTGATGGCGAAACGTAGTTCGCGGGCACAGCTAGTATAATATAAAATTGTATTTTTTAAATTTTGTAAATGTCCACCATTGTTTTTTTTATTGCAACTAAGTTGGCAAACGCGCTATACCTAATACTCGTACCTACATGCGGTGGCTCTTGGGAGATTCGCAGCAAAACTACAACCCCCACAAGAACCACAGTGTACGTTGCCAACTTGTGACATCAGATGTAAAGTCACGATACCCAGTAATTACACTGCCATATCTTACCCTTCAAACCGGAACACAACAATGCAAGCACTGCTGCTTTGCGGCAGAAACAGGTAAGACGGAGGTACCCAAGCAGACGACTATCCCAGTAAATTGTATTCAAATTTGTATACAATATATAAAAAATAAATAAATATGAACAGTGAGTCCGGTCCACTTTGGCATAATAAAGTAATAGGCATCAATACAATTGAAATTAACACCGGGTTGGAGAAGTTCTAGTCATGGCGTCAACACGGTATCTATGTTCAAGACGCAGGTTCGAATTCTACCCAAAGTGATTTTTTTAGTGTGTCGATTTATTCATGATTCAATTAATTAAGCATTTTTAAAAAGAAAATACAAAGTCGCAAATATAAAAAAAGATATGACGAGTGTTAAGTTTAGACCCAGCAATTCAG
This sequence comes from Schoenobius gigantellus, assembly GCA_963935595.1. Lineage (NCBI taxonomy): Eukaryota > Metazoa > Arthropoda > Insecta > Lepidoptera > Crambidae > Schoenobius > Schoenobius gigantellus. The sequence continues at coordinate 52,647,717 of OZ012541.1, forward strand.
TTTTTTTCGTTCAAAAAAATATTATAACCATCTTTTTTGGCTTTATTCCTTGCTATACTTGTTCTCAGAAGTCAAAAGAAATGCCAGAGCTTATCTGTTGTGTGAATACGATAACCATCCCAATACTCACTGGTACGTAGGCAGTGTAATTCCGTGCATAGCAACCCCAAAGAGAACGCATCAACGAACTCCTCAATTAAGTACATTAATGTAAATGAGCTAGAGCTGATTTCACTATTATACAACAAACCAGCCTGAAATGGAACAGTAATTTCCTCCAATCAAAACGCATACATTGCCTTTCGAATTTTCGATGACCTGATAATGGGTTTTTCATTGGTCGGAGACGGCAACGTTTTTTCAGGTTCGTTTATTGGTAGCATAGACCGTCCTATGTGACTTTTGCGACTTTCAGCGCGTACAAGCAAACAGCTCGCACCGAAAGATAAACACAGGTGCAAACAATTCTAAAGACATTGTTATTGTTTATATATTATTATAATTTAGTGTATTTACAGTACTTACCTTCTAACCGTGAACTTGAGCTCGGTCAATATGACACGTCGCTAACATAAATTACTTGTAAGTTTAATTTTTCACGCAGTTTGCGACATCGCACAGACGTTAATTTATATGAACTTGAGTATTTAAATCAACAACAGCATTATATTAAAGACAGCCCATGGCATAGCCACCGAAATATGTTATTACCATACTATTTACCCATGATTTTGCTGTTTACGTTGCACGCCAGTACTTATATTCTAAGTCAATGGGTGTTTACAACTTGACATTGGTCTGAGGTTTACAAATTGCCACAACCAAATTTATATCACTACCCATAGGTTTGTATCAGCCCATAGGTATGTTATTTTCTTCTGCCTATACATTATTTGAACGTTGACACTTAATCATTTTTATTAGACCCTACTGCATGCGTACCTACTTCAAGAATTTTTTAAATATTTGTTACGAAACTTAGTAAATTATAATGAATATGTAAGTAGGTTCCGAGTAGTTCGTTATACTTCATGTATTCCGCGTTAGTGCGGACGTTGGAATGTAATTTAATATATTCGTGCAAGCACCGCTCAAAAAAAATGGTTCACTGCTGTACCGATATATTCTTGTGATCACGAAACATACATATCGCACGCTACAAAATCCAGATATAAAAAATAATACTGGGTTGGTAACAACATTACAATTTTATAGGTAAGTGTGCATTCTTTAATGATAACGATATTACTTACTCGTGGAAGATACATTTCAAGATCTCCACTCCAGCATATCAGGAACGATAGAGGGGATGCGGATGTCTCTTCCATTCTAAACTTATTATTTACCAGTCAACAGAACAGAACTTAGCAGGACTTTAATTTAATCATACTTACTACGAGATACTTCTTGCTTGGCCATACTTCATTGGTACATTTAGTTTGTATGTACCTATGTATGTAAATGTTTCTAGTCCATTTGATTTTTAAATATCATACCTTGATCACACTTTAATTCTAATGAATCGTATGATACAGAATTTAAACATCGAAAAAAGCTCGATGTATCGTTTTTACCGATGTTTTTAAGTCGATGTTGTAGGTATATCTAGTATTCCCACTACATACACCTATTTCTATGAACGATGTTGTTTGCCTAATTATGGAGACCATAACAGTAAAACGCAATATTCCTACAATTAGTTACAATCTTTAATAATTGTAAACCTACTTTATCTCGAAATTACACATTAATTGTTTCTTCTCGTATAGCAAAGCAAAAAGGTTGAAAATCTATTATGATTCCATTTTTCAGTTCTATAAACTAGGGAGGAAACAATTAGGAAATGGACCATGTAGTGTAACTAAGACAAACAATAATTCAGTCATAATAATATTTTGTTGATAAAAAGTAATCCTTATTAATCGCAAAGGCTTATCAATAAAGTCTTCTTATCAGTCCCGAGAAAAAGACCACGATGTATCGTATGACGACACACGCTCGCTGTCTAGCCAACGGCGGGTACGGTGCGGTTACGCATTTCCCCCCGAGAAAAAAAAAAGGTAAGAAAGGTGTTTCTAACCTCAAATCTACGAGTACCTATGTATTTTTTGGATAAGATTAGGATAAAGGCAGACACTTCTCTTAAAACTTGGTTTATTAGGTATATACATACCTACATATTAAATTTAACTACAACTTTTGCACTCCAAGCAGTAAAAATTATAGAAGCTAGTATTAAAGGTCCGTTATATTACACTTTTACCTCGTAATTGATGTGTAAAGAAGTTAAATTAATACTTATATGTATAAATAGTTCTCAGTTAATTGACCTCGCGCAGGTTTAGGTCGTCTACCGTTCCACTTGCTTACAAAAGGAATATTGTCTAAATCGACAGCATGTTTTGATAACCGTACATTGCTCCATGTGCTGTTCACTCGTCACGAAACATTTTATTTAGTATAGCATTATTCAGCGAACAACAGCCCTCGAACTTCGGTCACGTACTTAGAACGTATCCCCCACAGCCTCATTAAAACTTCGTTTGTTCAAATTACGCCGTAAAAATAGCTTTTCCGTTACGAACTTATAATAACGTGTTATAAGGTTCGATATTTGGAAACGCAGAAGCATGTTTCGTGGGCAGATTAGGTAAGTATAGAGTTTGTATTTTTGTTTGTGTGCTAACTTTTTTGTTATTTTCCGTTCTGTGATGGATGTACGTACAGTTAGCAACACGTCAGGCTTTACATATTTTGTATTACGAAGGCCTTCGCTATTACGAGCGACATAAGAGCGATCTCGAGGCCGGCATGTGTCGTCTTATTACAAAACATGGTCTTAACTAAGTCCTGGTTTAAACCTGACGCTGTCTCTATCTATCTATATATAAGAACCTATATATAAGTACCTATATAAAAGGAGAAGTTCCCATCTATAGACGCACTCACAGCCGTAACCGGCAATGAAAGAACAGTTGTTTTAAAATCAAAATGCGGTCGCACACTAAGAAGGGATTTTTAAAAAATTTTGTCCTGCAGGGATGAAACAGGGGTTGCAAGTTTGTATGGAAACATAGATTTTGATAAAACTTGACATTCATGCTCTTAGAAACGTTTCATTAAATACATATTTTCATGGTTTATTGGAATTCACTCCCATGGAGCAAAATATGGGTTGAAAGTTTCTATGGAAAATATTTAAAATCTGCTCCAGTTTCTGTGATTTTTTTATCCGAGCTCCTAAATATAAATAAACAACTATAAAATTATTTTCTTACAGGAAAATATAAAATTCCCACGGGAAAACAATAATAACGCGGGCGAAGCCGCGAACGGAAAGCTAGTCTATGTATATTTACATGAGGAGCTTGGTGGAGCATTGGCGCGTGCGCTCAACGAACGATTGCTAAGGTTAAGCAACGTTGGCTGTGGTCAGTCCTATGATGAGTGACCAAAATGCGAAATATCTCATGCTCCTCCGTGTTTCGGAAGGCACGTTAAACAGTGGGTCTTGCGCCTGATCTCGCCCCGGTCGTGTCGACTATCCGTCCCATCGGACTAGGCGAGTGAAGGAACAGAGAGTGCACTTGCGTTTGCGCAGTCACTTGTTCGTTCACTATAATATCTCCTGCGCAGATAACTCTGTTGAGAATGGCCGCCGTGACTAAATTTCGGTTAGGAGGACATAATATTAACGCAAGTGAAAGCGCACTAGGTTTAAACCCAGACTAACTTTAGACCAGGTTCAGACCAGGTTTTGTAATAAGACCGGTAAAGTCTAACGTGTTCCAGTGTATACACTCGTATATAGGTATGTCAACTCTCTATTTCTCCTCATGGAAGATGTAAAAGCTGACTGTAAGAGATTACCGCAAATATACCTTTAGGAAGACTCAAACAAACAAAACAAGCCCTGCACCTATTTCTACCTGTCTGACAACCATGATGTACTTAGTAGTAATTCTCAGTCTGAGGAGAGATTCGTGCCTAGCAGTGGCGGGTTGAAGTGAGCAGTGAGTAGGTTAACTTTATTAGTCTGTACGAAAATAAAACCGATGCGCCGTAAAAGTGAAGTAACGTAAGAAGAACTTAACCTGAAATCGATTTTGTTTTATTCTTTCTAAAGTCATGTACAGACAGATGAACATCATTTACATCGCACTACATTCGCACAATCAAATCAATCCATTCATTTAAAAAGAAATCGAAAGATCACCTTATTTGTATACAAAGAGGATTACCCATAGGTGGCCGAGTTATTCCAACATATCTGCACTAGGTCTATATTTGTCGTTATGTATGTGTATTACTTGTTTAATCATGTTACTTGTTGATTACTTACTATGTATATGTATTTAATATAATATGTATATTGTAGCTATGTATAGGTATACTAATGATATTTGGTAAATTATATGTTTTTCATGTACTTACATACACATACCTAGACCATACAACATCAGTATCTGGTTACACACACACAATCATATCTTTTAATTTCATTCATGTATTTTTCCATGCGTATATAATGTATATTTATTTTATCATTTATGGTCTGACACGCAGCTAACCTCGCTGCGCAGGTTAAAAAGCTGCGTCAGGTCACATCAGAAAACCAGCGCTGTGGCTTCGGCCCCAGCACATGCTGAGATGTGACCTATTCCACAATGCACCACAGCACAGTATTACAGTATACGTCATAAAATGGTATTTTTGTTATTAGTATCTCATTGCTCTGTTTTTGTGTCCTTGTATCATTTTTTTTTTATTGTATAATTACTACTTTGAATTGTTGTGCCTGTTTGATGTGCTTTTGTGGAATAAATGTTTTGAATCTTGAATCTTGAATTTAGTTAAGGGGGCACAGTCAGTCCACTAGCGCCGCCATTCGTTTTTTTATTAATTATGATGAATTTCTACAAAAAAATTCTACAAAAAATGTTTCTACAAAAAATGCACAGTCACGAACTCAATATAGATATTTTAGATTTTTGGAAGCTATTCAAGCATAGATTAAAAGTATAGGAATAATCATTATCAGAATTATTGCTAAAAGTGGCCACTTTAAGCAATAATTATGATTTCGACTATTCTATACGGTTAATGTGTACAAAATACGTAAATATAAATCTGAAGTACTTATCTATATTGTGCTATTTTTTGTAGAAATGTCTTTAATTCATCATAATTAATAAAAAACGAATGGCAGCGCTATAGTGGATTGTGGAAGTTCAAGGGGCACACCCTTGAACGGCAGAGGCAATTTTAGACGTGTTGACGACGCCTGCTGCTATGCTGCTGTCTGCATTTGACTACAGACTTGCATCTTTTGTCGGAACACAACAATCTTTCAATAATATTGTTGGTGGGAGTCACCTACTAACTACATACTTACACCTACAGTTTGCAACAGATCACTTTTGCAATGTAATTTAGATTTCTATATAATACTAGCTTTTTTCCGTGACTTTATACGCGTGTAGTTTGTTTGACTACGAATCACCAAATGGGAGTATACTAGGATAACGTATAGTCTAACTAAAGTTAAAAACAAAAATAACCCCTGACATATACTTACTGTCCTTTGGAAAGTAGGAAATAGCTGTAAGTTCTATTTTATCCATTGCGTCGGGAAACCACTTGGTAAACAAACCTATGGCAACTTTTCCTGGACGCAGTGCTCCCTGCTGACCAAGAAATACTTCTGGTCAATAACATCAAATAAAGCTAATAACCATCTTCTTAATGCTGCTTACTTTCGCTCAAAAGAAACCGCATGAAAAGGCCGACCCATTAAGCCGCCATAACACTACAAACAGAAAAGAAGTAAATACGAAACTTTCAAACAGCTGGGCAGAACTTCATCAAACCTAGTTATCTATACTAATATTATAAAGCTGAAGAGTTTGTTTGTTTGTTTATTTGTTTGCTTGAACGCGCTAATCTCGGAAACTACTGATTCAAATTGAAAAATTCTTTTTGTGTTGGATAGTCCATTTATCGAGGAAGGCTTTGGCTATATAACATCACGCTACGACTAATAGGAGGTGAGCATCAATGACAAATGTTGCAAAAACGGGTAAAAAATATACGGCGAAACGTAGTTCGCTGGCACAGCTAAGTTAATAATATTAATAGTGTTAAATGGTTGTTTGAAAGAGTTTGATTAATTCGTTAGCCTTAATATGTTTGAAAAAAAAACAATAAAACACCTATAAACATACCTTGTTGACATCGTGACCAATACTCCGCTGAGGACTTATGCAACCCGAACGAAATTTCAACTTTATTGATTTCTCTTCATTTGGACTTTACTCACTGCTTATACGTAACACCCAATTTAGAAATTTTACAAATTTCGTGAAAATTGATTAGGAATTAAAGACGTTGCATACTTATATGTTTCTGTATTATATTGAAAGAACTTCCAACAAAAAAGCCATAAACGCAACATATTGGTTGTATTGACTTGATTTTTTTGTAAAGATATATAAGAAATTGAATTTTCCATGATTTTCACGAGTATTTTCCATTAACATGACATGTGACACTAAAGTGTAACAGATTTGACAGGAGAATTTTGCGCCTGCCGTGTTCTACTTTAAGACCTTCGTCAGTTTTTCCTTAGTTCTAAGATGGGGATTTCGCATCATCCTATTTGAATTTTGGGAAATCAACAAACAAAAAAAAAGAAATAAACGCAAATAAAGGACTTTGTAACCCTATCGACATTTCAACTTTATTAATTTCTTCAACATCCAGCTTAGAAATTTTATATACTTCGTGAAAATTGATAAGGAATGAGGAAATTTTAATATATTGTGCAATAAAATGAGAACTTTCAACAAATAAGCAAAAAAAATAACACGAACAAACGAATTGGTTGATACGGACTTGATTCTTTTGTCTTACCATGGTAAAGTTATAAAAAAATGAATTTTCAAGAGAATTTTCCATTGATATGACATATTATGTAACAGGAGAACTTTACGCCCGCCATGTTGTCTTACTTCATTGGCTTCGTTGATTTTTCCTTATTATTTGAGTAGGAATTTCTCAATTTCCTGTGAGAATTTTAAAAAACCCTTTCTTAGTGGGCGCCAATGAACCCCTATACCGAATTTCATTTCATGCTTCTACTTCCAGTAGTTTGGGCTCTACGTTGATACCTCAGTCAGTCAGTTACCAGTCTTTTACAAATACACCGTTTTTCTCGAGCAGTAGTCACAGCTGAGCCAATCTACACTATATAGATATGTTAAGTTCCGACATTTTTTTAAGGAACGTCGCTTGTATTGTCTCGAGTGGTCGGAAATAGTCGGGACTAGCTAGGGAGTAAAATCGCGAGCGTAACGAAGGACTCTATTGTTAACTCCCGAGCGCAGCGAGTGAGGTGGACCGAGGAAAATACTCTACATTTCGCACCACCCGCTAGAAAATAAAAACAAATACTTTATTTGATTTTATTTTCTAGCTTGCTTGTATTACTTTAAAAAGTAACGAATCTTTTGTATTGAAAAAACTACACAGAAGACGTGGCTGTATGTGCTCGAATCCGTTTGCTTTTAACAACGGCATTCACACTGACGTAACGATAATTCCTAATCTCTTACCATGGACTATAAATCCATGTCTCTTACCCAATCTCTTACCTACCAAAACCCTTTACTGGAGAGCTCTCAGAACAATCACTACAGCAGTAGAGCTAGCACGAAGATTTGCGTAAAAGTATTCTTATCGTCAATGACGTCATCGTGACATATTTGTATTGGAATTGTATACAGCGCCCGCTACAGGGCGTATTTGAAACTAAAATTCTCGTACTAATATTTCACGATGACGTCATTGACGATACGAATACTTTGACGCTAATATTCGTGCTGGCCCTACTGATCCTACTTCCCATTCGCGGTCGGTACCGTTCCTTGAATAATATACCAAACCATTTACCTGATTCTGGCATATAGAAAAACTTCTCTTTTTAACCGACCTCAAAAAAGGAGGAGGTTCTCAATTCGATGCGTATGTTTTTTTTTTGTGTGTATGTTATGCGATTACGCGGCCAATTGTGGACCGATTTTCAAAATTATTTTTGTATTAGATAAAGTATACTTCTGGGGTGGTTCCACGGTCACCAAAGTTAGGATCAAATGATGGGATCCCATGAAAATCTAGGAAAACCCTTAAATTTTATAGGAACATCGAACGTGTTTCATGTTTTTTCCGAAGTTAGTCTCGTATTTGCGTCTGGTAGTCATGAACCGAGCTGATGGTGGAAGGATCCTTAAGTTTTGGACTGGACCTGACCTGACCCTGGATCTGAATTTAATACCAGCTCACCGAAGGTGACCCATATTTAAATTCATGTCCAAGATCAGGTCAGGAAGGTGAGGTGATATTAAATTCACTAAAAAGATAAACATAAAAAATATTTTACAAAAAATAAAAACCGACTTCAAAAACACTAAAAAGTTAAAAAAATGTAAGAATAGAATAAAATAAATATAATATAATAAATAATTAAAAATAATGTAATACAGACAACATTATATTGAAGTCGATGCCAAATTTTAAGAATTTCTAGGAGACCATATTTTCTTACGGCAAAACTTCTCTTAAGCCATAAAAAATCGTGACGATAGACGATCTAGTTCGTATTTAGTGCTTTAGTTATTCTTCTGAGGTATTTAGATAGAGACCTCAGAACAATAATATTGTTCTGAGGTAGAGACAATAAAATCAAGGATATTTGCTGCGAGAATAACTGAATCAATATTTTTATATTCCTTTTTTTTCTTCGTACGGTAATATGATAAAAATAAAACTAACTTAAAAGTCAAAAATAATATAAGAATATGCACTACATCACATTTTTATTTTAAAGTCAGTGCATTTAAGACTTTTTAGGAAATCATCGCTTATTATCACTGACATATATGTAATAATGTGATGCCGTGTGTGTGTACGTAACTTGGGATTGATCATGGATGAGAATTTAAGATTTGAACAACATGTACAAACAAAAGTAGGAAAATGTTTTGGCTCTCTAAAAACTCTCTATAAGATAAGACCCTTTTTGAAGAGTGAGGTTCGACTCTTCTTGTGTAGAAGTCTGGTTCTATCTCATCTTAACTATTGTGATATAGTATATACTCCCTGTTTATACAAAAAAACAAGTAAGCGTGTACAAAGGGTCCAGAACGCTTGCATGCGATTCTGTTACGTTATACCTAGAAGAGCTAGAATAACACCATATCTTGTCAATAAGTGTATACTAAATATGTCGAATACAGCTTCACTTAGATATGCGTGTTTCATATATAAAATATTTAATACCAAACGTCCCATTTATCTATATGACAAGATAGTGTTCAAAGGAAAAAATCCAAAACTGAGAGATAATGGTCTCCAACTGTGCATGCCCTTTGTAAGGTTAGCAGCTGCCAGGGGTTGTTTTAAGTATGCCTCTGCAAAGATATGGAATGACCTGCCACCGCCTATTCGAGTTGATGTTAGTCGATCACTTACAGCATTTCGGAAAATATGTCGCGAATGGCTGCTTAAAAGGCAGTCCCTGGCACTCGCCCGAGGCTGACTTAATCCAATTAAATTTTTTGTTACCATATAGCTCACATGGAAATATTTTCTCATTTTACTGTTATAAGTATCTGCTACTCGATGTAAACTAAATGCGAAATTTGGTAAACGGTTATGGCAGAATAACAGAGGTTAACCACTGAGCCATAAGCCATTTTGTCTTTTAGGTTAAATATTGAGATATGAACATGTAAATAAATTGTATTTTTACTTAAGGACAAATAAAAACATTATTATTATTATTATTATTATTTGTTTGATTGATAAGTTTGTCCATGGTATTCTTATATTATTTATGACTTATAAGTAATTTCGAAGTTGGTTTTATTTTTTGTGATTTTTTTATATAGATTTTTTCATATCTTTTTTAGTGAAGTTAATACCAGCTCACCGAAGTTACTTAAAGGATTCAACTAGGGGTCAATATGTGCCTAGGCTTACTGTATTTAAAAAAAGTAACCACTAACTCCTAAAAGCTAAGGACTTTTCCATCGTTAGCTTAATTGGTTCATAAATATCAGACGTAAATACCTGAAAAGATTCGGTAAAAACAAGAAACACGTTGGAAGTACCTATAAAAAAACAAGAGGTTTTATCGATTTTCCTCGATTTTCCTGGGGTCTCATCATCAGATCCTGACCTGATGATCATGGAACTATATGCGAAGTAGTAGAAAAAGAATTTCCCAATTCCCTTTCAAAAAAAAAAGAATTTTCCAAATCGGTTCAGGCGTCTTCAAGTAATCCAGGAATTTAAACATAATTATTAAAAAAATAAAAGATACCGACGAATTATATAACCTCCTTTTTTGAAGTCGGTAAAAAATATTGATATTAAATGGGTATTGAAAAATTATGACTCATTCGCTCATAAAATCCGGGGGCACGGCAGTGCCGCCTATTCGAGCGTGACAAATATTGAATTCCATTTCTGCAACTACGAAGAAAGGTCGGCACTCGGCAGTACAATATTGAGTATTTGAATATAGATTTACGCAATCTCAAACAAAACAATCATTATAATGTTGAATTTGCCAAAAAGTTTTTTCAACTGAAGCCGTGTAACATTCTAGGCTACTAAGTAGAGCATTTGAATAAAATACATGCTATAAAAAGGACAAAGATTTATCCTTTTTTTAAAGGACTTGAAAAGAAATATTTAAAACAGTCAACTATGTCAAAACTTTTGCATTATTTACTTTTTGCAAAATTCGTTTCTAATTTTGTAAAACTGCACAAAATTTTGTAGCGATGAAAAACAGTAAACTACAATTTATATCAAAACAGTTTATTGAGAACATTACTTAATATAACTGCTATATTTACAACTTATATCACAGATTGACAACTACGTAAATAAAATGTTAACAAATACATCAACAACACATACAAAAGGTATCACATGCTTCAAATTTCCTAACCGATAAGGTTTGTTTTTTACAAGGTTTTCTAGGGGATTTGGTCATTTAGTCTAAAAGAGAATTATTGACAATTATATAGGTATATTATTTATTGATTAAAAAAATATCACATATTAGCATACCTACATTGTTAAGTTCTTTACACAGACATCCTTTCCATCCAAAGATAAATGCCAATCCATCACAAATGCCAATTTTTATAGAAAAAAATTAACCAAATTTTTCTAAGCATACGACGCAAACTAATATTAAGTATTGTTTATTTCCAATGAGATTACTTCACAGAAAAAAATGTAACTGTAAACTGTTAACTAAATACATAAACCAACAACATATAAAATTCGATGGCATTGACATGGCTCTTATCAGTTATTTTCATTGAAGTGCGACTGACTGTGGAATATTTTTAGTAACCAATTATTAAGTACTTATACAGATAACACAAATATTAAATATGTATTTATTTGGTATATAACAGACCTCATTGAGTAGGTAGTTTAAAGTTCAAGCTATCACATTGTTCCGAGAAATGTTTGTTATAAACAACGTCAATGAGTAACAATGCCAAGATAACCGATTAAACGTTCAATGTTTAATAAATACACTGACTAGTACTTTATCGAAATAAATAGGAATTAGCATTAAACAAATTTGGTAACAAAATCGAAAAATTATTTTGAACACAGCATTATTTATACTCTCGTTTAAGTGTTAGGTCCAAACAAAAATACGCCTAAACTAGAATTCAAAAATAATTCTTTATAATTCAACTGCGTACATTAAACATAGTTACAGATATTAGAGTTGGCATAAATCACATAAGAGCATACAAAAGATATAGAGTTCCGCTTGAAAAAGGTCACCATTGCAATTCTATTTATAACACCTATCGTTATAAGGCACACATACTATAAGTTTAAAAATAAAAGTAGAAGTGAAGTCCACACTACAGGCACTAAGACGTTTTCACAATATCTTCACACTGTGCTCGGCGAGGACACGTCGTAGTAAACATTTTTGCTTCAAAATTCATTCCGTAGTGTAATAGTAATAATCGACAGATCGTGTCGTGTCAAATGCCAGTCCAGGTTACGATTCCCAGACAAGTTTCAATCTTGGAATATTTATACAGAATTATTCCAACACTAGCTATGACACAGAGACTGGAATTGCATTATGCAGTCAATTTTCATCGTATTCCTTGAGAGCTGGAAGCATTAAGCACTGCACTCTGTACTTGCGTTTTTTCGGAGACAACTTCATGCACTTTTTCAGTTCACTGTTACTGCATTCCTTATCTTCCGGGAGCGGGGGCAGGTACCTCTTGGGGCGTTTTGGAAAAACGCACTCCATAGTAAAGTTGTTGGACTCCTTATGCCGAAGCATGTCCACGTCTATATACGACATGAACTGAGCGGGAAAAGCCAATTTTACCAACATTGTCTCGATCAGACGACGCAACCGGCCACAGTGGCGTCCGAGAGCCGACTAGTACGGCGCACCTACAAACATATTTAGACTTTAGACTGATGCATACAAAACAACGACTATCTCTTGCTGACTAGTGTTTTAAAGCCGAAGCTGAATACGCAGATAATTGTAGCAATCGCGGTAAGTAATTTTAAGTCATTAGTCTGCATGTTATAATGAAAGCGATCATTAAGCGCTTCCATTACACAATGACCGATATACTCGTAATAAAGGCGACGACGGAATATTTTCCGATGGAAATATTGCTTGAGGAACTTTCAAAAATTCATCCATTATTAGAGGTATTACAATACTTGATGTCTTTGAGAAATTCCTTAGTAATTCCGACTTAATTTTGCGATATAGATTCTTTGCTATGTCACAGATAATATAATACTACAGTACTATGTGAAACGTAGAGATATGCGCGAACATAGCTAGACTTTAAAGAATTGATTTACTACCAATGCCTGAATGCCTTAAAGAATCATTTTTTGGAAAATTTTAAAGCAGTCTGTAAAAAAATAAAGAGGTAAGTACCTAAGTATTTTGTTTTTTTTCATAAGCTTCATGTAGTTCAAGTATATGGTAGAGCTAATTTGAATTTTTTGACGGCCGCCAGGGCGTCAGCCGACACGGGCGCCCCATAATCATAGGACTGACCTTTTTTTTATGGGAGGGGGGAAAATGCTTTACGCATTCCTCGTGGTCGAGCCAAACCACGAGGATATGTGGGACTCCCCAGACCGTACACGGTCCGGGCCTACCCACTAAAAACCCCCCCAGCAGCTCCTCCTTCCGTCACAAGATAGGGGGAAGGGGACAACAGCCAGGCCATATTCGCTGACCCCCTGCCTGTGATATCTCCATTGCCGGCTCCTTCTGGCTCTCCTACTTTGTGGAGTGGTTCTGCGCCGCTCTACACCCCGAAACTGGTTTTTTCAACGCCCAGAGCGCCGGGCCCCCGGCCCGCTTAGTGCGGGTAATAGGTTGCCCGACAGCAGATCCGACTGGATCCACCGCCGCGCGAGTGAGCCGAAGCTCGGGGAAATCCCCAACAGGCGCGAAGCGCCACGGCGAGAAACTCGCCTCAACCTCCCTACTACAAGAGATAGCCGCCGGAATCGGCTTCCAGCGAGAGCCACACCTCTTCTTAACATAAGAAGAGGGGACTTCGCCCTTCCCCGCATGAAGCGGGTAGCCACACGAAGTGACCCGCCGGGCTAAGCCCGGCCATCCGACGCCCCCCATCCGTGGGGGTCCTCTCGTCAGACTATTAGCCCGTGGCAGAGAATCTGCCTGGTTGCCCAGGGTGCACCACTAGGAGGTTGTCTGACATCGCACCCCATCATAGGACTGACCACAGCCAACGTTGCTTAACCTTAGCAATCGTTCGCTCAGCTCACGTGCCAATGCGCCACCAGGCTCCACATACATAACCACTTTTTTTATTGCAATTAAGTTGGCAAAGAAGCAAACTACCACCTGATGGTAAGTGGTAACAGTCACCTATAAATGTGGTTCCTGTGAGATTCGCAGCAAAACTGCAACCCCCACAAGAACCACAGTGTACGTTGCCAACTTGTGACTTAAGATGTAAAGTCACGGTACCCAGTAATTTCAATGCCATAATCTTACCCTTAAAACCGGAACACAGCGATGCAAGCACTGCTGTTTTGCGGCAGAAATAGGAGGACGGAGGTACCCATGCACACGACCCTGAAACAGAGTCTCCCTCCGGTAAAACATACATAAACAATATTTAAAAAGTTATTACTACATTTATAAATGGAACTCTAGCCGTAGAATACAATTTGCTACATCGGACTACGTCAATTGTTTTCACATCGTAGCGTTATTTGAAAAAATGCGTGATTACAATAAAATGGATTTAACTCGGGAATGTATTTTGGTTGCATGATTTTTTACGATTTTAAGTTTAATTTGACAGCTCAACAGAGCCTCACGTTTGGCTTCAATCTGCTTTTGGCGGAAAAGCGCCATGCAAGACGACTATTTATAGCTGGTTTGCAGAATTCAAACGTGGTCGTTTCTTTTTTTTTTAATCTTTATTTAGTTTCTTTTTTTTTTCTTTATTTAGTTAATGAGGGTTTTTATCTATGGATATGTCACCCCCATAATTACACACAAGAACCATAATATACAATATATCTTTTACATATAGACACAACATTATCTATTCTTAAAAATAATTTTAATAGCTGTGCAAAGCTTTCTGGCTTCCCTGGAGTCAGGGGAAGCGAGAATACTATTGCACCTTCCAATGTCAACGTTTTTAATTTTTAGCGTGAGCCTCATAGGCTCAGTCCGTGGACACTCCATAATAATGTGATATACATCTTCTGTGACGTTGCATATGTTACAGTTTGGCGATGGGACTTTTTTCATAAGGAAAGCAAAACTATTTAATGGAACATGTCAGGATCGAAGCCTCAAGAGGGTTACAAGATCAGGTCTATTGTAGTTAAGGATATCAAACCATGGGAAAGGAGGAAGTATTGGTTGTATAGTTTTATACCAAATACCTTTAGTTAAAGATCTTCTGTCAAAATATTCTGACCATATTCTAAAGCAGTTTTTCTTTATATTTGATAGAAGATCTGTATGTAAAGGTAACACATTATATGTATCGCCTTCTTCAATCGCGTCTTTTGCTAATCGGTCAACTTCTTCGTTTCCCTATGCGATGGAAGCCATTGTATTTTTATATTTTTCTTTTGGGTCGTTTTGATTTCTTGTATTAATTCAATTATTATATATGCTATTGGGAAACCTCTGTAAACTCGCGTACAGCGCTTTATATGTTGCATCGTGCTTCTAGAATCCGTAAATATAACAAAATTTTTGTAGTTTATACTTTTGATATATGATAATGCTTCCACTGTAGCAATCATTTCGGTAAACATTATAGATATGTTCGAAGAAATAGAGAACTTAATAGAACTGTTATTTTCAAAATCTAAGAAAGCGGCGCCACTTGTATCATCCTTCTTCGATCCATCTGTAAATATTCTGTAGTAATCAGCATATTCTTCGTAGAAAATAGTGTCACATATTCTTTTTAGTTGGTGACTGTTATAATGACGTTTTGTTTTGTCCACTGTTTTAATATGAGTTTTCAAAATTTCAGATAGATCTATATTATTAACCCAAGTATTTAAAGAAAACATACCAAGTTTTGTACTAGTATACAAAGGTATTATTTTATAACTATCGTGTGCACACACTAGTAACGGTTTAGTTTTTCTGCGCCAAAACACATTATTGCTGTAATTTGAGAGGTTATCCAATTCATGGATAATAGGTGAATGAATGAAAGTTTTCAATAAAAAAAATTCTGCAAAATATTGTCTACGTACAAATAATGGTGAAATGTTTAACTCTGATTCCATTACGTGAATGGGAGTACTTTTGATAAATCCTCCAATAACACGTAGACATGCATTTTGAGCCTTGTCTAATACTGATAAGTGAGTGGCACAACTATTTCCATATAGAAAGGTAGCATAGTCAATGCGACTTTTTACAACAGAAATGTATAACTGTCTTAAATATGATTGGTGAACCCCCCAACTGGATCCAGCTAAGACTTTGAATATTTTAATAAAGTTTAATAGTTTTTCCATAGTTTCATTTATGTGTTTTCTCCATCTTAAATTTCGGTCGAGCCACAATCCCAAATATTTAACATTATCAACAACTTTAAGAGATTTATCATTTATTTTTATATCTATATTTTCTTTTCTAAATCCTTTTTTAAATATACATAGTTCCTCCCTTCCGTAAGACTAAACTTGGTTCCAACTCACCGATTCCGAGATTTTGCATGCTTCACAACCAGTCAAAAAACCAAATACTTCTGTTTTGCACAACGCTTCACAAACTCAAACGTCATTTGCATCAGCTTTAATTAGATTAGGTGGAACAGTAAAATATATGATATTGTTAGTCCCTTCTTTATCAATAATTGTTTTCCTTAATATATACAACGTGTCCCAAAATTCAACGATAAGCGGACACCAGTAAGTAGGCCTGCTCATGACTCCCCGAGAAAAAAATAGAAAAAAAATATTTCTCAATTTTTTTTTAATGTACAAAAAAAATTGGAATCCTTTAAAATTTGACACCTCTTAAGATATTTTTAACTACCATGATCACAAGTTTTCAAATATTTCTGATTTTTTTGTATCAGCAATCTAAGCAGCACGGCTATCCACCACAAGCTTTAAAAATCCATGAATGCCTGTAATTTTTACACAAAAATGAATCAAAATTATTGTTTTTCTAAAACTTATGAAAGATTTTTATTTTCAGTCCACTTTCACTCATCGTGGTGTAAAAAAAAAGTATGGACACTACTATGGCAAGTTTTTTTAAAAGTTTACGCATCTAATCGAGATTCCAAAATGGTATAATACTTTAGGAAAACTAGGCACAAAAAAATATGCGTACTATTTTGAACAAGAACCAAATTTCATAAAATATTGTTGTTGACAGTAATCACTTTTACTATGTGCAGAAATTAGGTTTATTGTTGCAAATTCTTGGAATTGGAATGGAACTTGTGCACAGTCAATAAAATTTAAAAGTTAGAGAGAGATAGATAGAGATTATACGCTAGAGAGAGAGAGAGAGAGTTAGAAGATCGTTGTTGAATAACAGTCGGGCAGGCAGAGAAATTGCTGTTCTCAGCAAGACAGTACGCTCCGCTCCTTTGTTTACTGTGCACCGCTCTGTATTCAATTTACGTGGTTCTCGTTCTTTAGTCTATTCAAGTTGAAGGTTCCCCTGACAGCTCGAAATTTTCCGTTTACTAGATTCCGTGATTAAAAATATTATGTTTTAAAAATATTATTATTATTAGTCTCGTTAAATAAAAATATAATTATGAAAAATATTTGTTTAAAGTTAACAAATAAAATATTTGTGTAAAGTATAAGTTCCGATTCACGACTCAAATAAATACTTAATTACACAAATATTTCATTAGAATTATAAATAATTATATTTAACTGGACTGATATTAATGTTTCTATTTAATGTATATGATATTAATGTTTCTATTTAATGTGTATCCTGTCTATCCTATCCGTCCGGAGGGGTGAGTCGTGCACGCCCGGGGAGGTCAAGCCTACCCCGGCCGGTTTGCTGGGCAGACTGCCCACCTTGGACATCCCAACCTTTGATGGGAACCTGGCTGCTTGGAGAGGCTGGTGTGCTTGTCCAGCATCTACCTGTCAACGATGACAGTTATGAGATTGCAAGGGCGCTGTTGACCGCCCGGTATCAGAATGTTCGCTTGCTAGCGGACACACATGTGGCTGCCATCTTAGGGCTGCCACGAGTATCGCGGGTCTCCTCATTAAGGAAGGAGATATTGAACCCGCTGCTAAGCGCTATTAACGCGCTCAAACGACTTGACCTACCAGTGGACCAGTGGTCCTTCATATTGCTCCACCTCATCCTCAATAAGCTTCCCATGGAGATGAAAGGGCGCTTTGAACAAAGGTACGGGGGCAATAGTGCCTCGTACCTCCCTCCCTTTTCTGATCTCCACAGATTTTTGGAGGATGAGTGTCGGATGACCGACCACTTGGATCTGGCTCCTATACCGGGACCGAGTACAAGCCGCTATGAGGCGACCCGGGGAGCGCCACGGAGAGAGCGCCGCCCGTACAAGCAATATACTTCAGTGCGGCAGAACTCTCCACACGGGGAGAGGCCGCTGCCTTGCAAGTGTTGCAAGCGGGATGGCCATTGTGTGCCGCCCTGTCCCAAATTTGTTGGCCTACGCACCGAGGGGCGTTGGAATATGGCCAAGCAGCGGAATTGGTGCTACCGCTGCCTGGGGGCTCATATGGCATCGGCTTGCCCCCACCCACGAGATTGCCACTGTTGTGGAGGGGCCCATCATCCCCTCTTGTGCTTCAATAATAAAGACGATCGTGAGGTGGTGAGAGAGAGGGACTCGCACACGGGCGGGGGCCCTCGTAGATCACCCACATCTCCGAGGAGATCGGAGGGGTGTGCCACCCCTCCGCGGAGATTGGACAGGCACCCCCCCTCCCGTGAGAGCAATGGGTGCCCCACCCCTCCTACGGGCGGGGGGATCGACGCGCCGCTTCTGAGGCGCCACCGCGGGATTGGGCCGCGGTTATTAGGGAGCCACGCCGGGAGCCGATACGCTTCTCTCCCCCTCTGATGGAGAGACCTCGTTTGTCACGGGCTCCCCCAACTTTCGCCCATCATGGGCACCGCCCGGCCCCCCGATGCCGCTTTGATCGGGGCGAGTACGTGGCGGATTGGGACCCGCTCGAGCGCCTTGAGCGCACTACTCCTCCGCCGTGCACGCATTTCTCTTTGGACCCCCCTTCCCCCCCGTTGCGGGGAATGCGGGAGGATTTTCATTAAACCAACTGTCGGCTGCAACCCCCCCACAGGAGCAGGTGCTGTTACCAACAGCCTCCGTACGGGTGTGGGGCCCGAGGGGCGAGATGCGACATCAGGCTTGACCTTGGCTGACCCTTCCTTCCACCGAACCGGTCCGATTCACTTATTGCTCGGTGCCGATGTTCTAGGCCGCGTGTTTTGTGGAAAAAGGAGAGAGTTACAGAAGGGTGGGCTGGTAGCCTTATCTACATCGCTTGGGTTTGTAGTGATGGGACCAGTTAGGCATAACCCACCATCTCCATCGGTGGACAGTTACATAACTGTTAGCTCCACCTTATCGGATGTCCTTCAACGGTTTTGGGAGGTGGAAGAGCTACCTACCGTGAAGCGAGTGAACCCCTTAGAAGAGGAGTGTGAGTTGTTCTACCAGAACAATACAGGTCGCCTTCGCTCGGGACGGCTGATCACTCGTTTGCCCTTTTTGTCAGTTCGCCCCTCACTTGGCAGCTCCCGGCCGTTGGCCGAGAAGCGGCTGCTGTCCATGGAGCGTCGTATGAGTAGGAACTCCGACCTCAAACAGAAGTATGTCGACTTCATGCGAGAATATGAGCAACTGGGGCACATGTCGGTCTCGCGACTGGACTGGCGAAACGAGGAACATAATTTTCTTCCTCACCACGCGGTTTTGAAACCTTCCACCGGGAAGATACGCGTTGTTTTTGATGGGTCAGCTCCTACGTCTACCGGAGTTTCGCTGAATCAATGTCTGCATGCTGGACCGAAGTTGCACCACGAGGTGGGTGATGTATTGACCAACTTCCGTCGCCATGCCGTCGTCTTTGTGACCGATATCCGGATGATGTTTCGGCAGACTGTGATTCACCCGGACGATAGACGATATCAGCTCATATTATGGAGGGAGGATCCCAGAGATCCCATGCTAGTCTACGAGCTGAACACCAATACATACGGTTTGCGTTCGAGCCCCTTTGTAGCAATTCGCTCACTTGTGGAACTCGCTGAACGTGAGCGGTTACGATACCCTCGCGCATCCTTGGTTCTCAAGGAGGATGCATTTGTGGATGATATTTGTACGGGCTCCTCTAGTATCGAGGAAGCCTTGATTTTGCGAGATGAACTAATTGCTCTTCTCGGGGCTGGTGGTTATGAATTGAGGAAGTGGATGTCCAACTCACCTCAGCTTTTGTGTGATTTGCCGGACGACCACCAGCAGGAGCCTCATATCTTTGAGAATGCCAACACTCCAGATTTACTGTCTGTTTTGGGAGTGCAATACAGACCTGTCCAGGACACGTTTACCTATCGATTGGAGCTACCAAGCCCCAAGGTCTGAACGAAACGGTTGGTTTTATCTGCAGTAGCTCGTACCTTTGACCTAAATGGCTGGATTAGTCCCGTAATGTTTTGGATGAAGTGCTTCCTACAGGAATTTTGGTCAGCCGAAGTGTCGTGGGATGAGCCCCTCTCGGGCCGTTTGCTGCGAGATTTAAGAAGATTTATTCGAAATTGTCGCCGGCCTCAGGAGCGCCAAGATGCTCTTTTGCATCGGGCGCGTATGACCCAGTCTAGAGCGTTTGAACCGGAACTAAAGATTTTCCGTACCGGGACGTCCAAATTAAAGGAACCCTTGGTGCGTTTGACTCCCTTTCTGGATGATAAGGGATTGTTACGTGAAGGAGGCCGATTGAGGCACGCTAACTTGCCTTATAGATCACGTTCATCCCCTGTTGCTCCCCAAGGACGGACCATTGGTGCGATTGTTGATCATTGATCGCCATGTGAAGAATGCTCATGCCGGATGTAATGCATTGACCGCGCTCCTCCAACGGGAGTTTTGGATTTTGTCAGCGCGAAGAATAATCGATCTGTTATTTTTCGATGTCTGCCCTGCTATTGTTTACGTCCCGAGACGATGCAGCCCCAAATGGTTGATTTGCCTGCTGATCGTGTGAACGAATCGATGACCTTCTTAGGAGTTGGAACTGATTTCGCGGGACCATTCACTATAAAGACGTCGCGACTCCGTAATGCTAAGACTGAAAAGGCTTACTTGTGTGTGTTTGTTTGTTTGGCCACTAAAGCCGTTCATTTGGAGGTGGAGCGTGGACTCACCATGGACTCTTTCTTAGCAGCGTTAGGCAGATTTGTCTCCCGCCGGGGACTGCCATCTCTAATTCGGTCCGATTGTGGGACGAACTTCAAGGGCACTGATAGACATATAAGAGAAGTTTGTGAATTTTTAGATAAAAATAATATAGAGATCGGATCCACACTCTCCCATAGGGTAACATGGCGATACTCCCCGCCGTCTTGCCCTCACTGGGGAGGGATTTTTGAATCTGTTGTAAAGGCCGCCAAGACTCACCTTCGCCGCGTTATTGGGGAGACTATTCTCACGTTTGAGGAACTCGCGACGGTGTTTTATAAGATTGAGGCGGTTCTCAACTCGCGTCCGTTATGTCCGTTGTCTACCGACGCGAACGATTTGCAGGCCCTCACGCCGGATCATTTCTTGATAGGCAGACCACTTAACGCTCTGCCCGAGTATCCTTACAGAGATATCAATCCAGGACGCCTTTCGCGGTTTGAGTTGCTCCAGCAGCTTACCCAGAGCTTCTGGCGCCACTAGCACCTTGAATACTTACACATTTTGCAACAGCGCGTTAAGTGGTTAGATAAGACAAACCCACCGAGGGTTGGAGACCTCGTGTTAGTGAAGGACCCAAACCTGCCACCCCTACGTTGGCGTCGCGGACGCATTATCCAACTTACTCTAGGGTCTGATATTGTGCCCAGGTTTGCCGAGGTCCTATTTGGGGATTCTGTTTTGAAGCGCGCGGTCGCTACTCTTTCTCGCCTCCCCTTAGACTGATTTGGCGGACAGTCCGGGACTGTCCGGAGCGGGGGGATGTTTACGCTCGAGGAAGAGCGAGTGGCAACACTGCATATAGTCTGTGCATGTGAGGACCTGTGGCGGCCGGCCGCTGTGACATGTTAATGATAAGTTAAGACTAGCTTTAGATAACTTTTACCACTTAAGCTTTTGTGTAAACAGAGCTACCTTATACCATAAGAATAACTAATAATACGAGTATAGAAGCGAATCTCCTTTGTGGGTGCGCCAAATGCCACTATTTGCATACCTACAGCGCCCTTCCCCCTGTAACGCCCCGCAGTAGTCTGCGGACGCCGCTAGGGTCACCACATGGACGTATGGTTACCACTACAATATTGTTTATATAGGTACCTCCATATTTTACATTAAATGAGAAACTGAGCATACACCGAGTCTTATTGATTTTGTACTTCAAGTGTAGCGAGCGAACGACTATCTTTAGCAATAGTAGGCACATTTTTAGTTTTTTTGATTCCAGAACCTGCCTATTTTTGATTAATTGAGTTTAATCCCTACACTTCGAGAACAAAATCATTAAAATGTTTCGAATTTCGATGTTCAAAAATGGTTTGTAATTTAGGTATCGTACCGTTTATAGTCCAAGAGTTGAAGCTATGACTGTACTAATGGATAAAACCTAAGTTCACTTTTTACTATCAAACCAACATTTTCACTTGAAAAAAAATCTGTTGTTTCATAATTTTAATCAAGTATTGATTGTATTTAAATTTTATATGGAACAGTGACAAAGGTCGATAAAAATATATATAGCAGTACCAAAGTTTCTCATAATCCAAATTATTCCCGACTTGACAAAAAAAATCCCATACTTACAGAGTTTCAAAATTGCACTACAATGACAGCTTTAGAAACTCGATACATTGTAATGAATATTACGAATAAAACGGTATCTGCATCTAGGGTAGGTATAATAAAAATAAATTTAAAGTATTGAATCATTTTTATTTAAAAGTTTTCAATTCAACAGAAATATTTACAAATGTCTGATATTTATAAAAGATGGCGTTTTTGTAGATGATTTGAAGTTTCGGTTATTAAACTTCAGCGCGTAGTAAATACGCATTCTTATAAAAAGCTTAATCAGGTAATCAATAGGAAAACATTCACAAGGTACCTGAAACACACGGTGCGCGCCTTGACTGGCGATTCCGTTCAACGGAAATCAAACGGTAGGTAAATAACGTGGCCTTGAGCGCTCGACGGCCGGGAGTTTCGCTTCTATACTCGTATTATTAGTTATTCTTATGCTTATACTCAGTATACTTTGCTTTAGTGGAATCGATACTGTCTTATGGACTAAGCAGTTATGGAAGAACATTTAGAACTTACATTATAAATTAGAACAAATTCAAATTAGATTTTTAAAAATATTAGTTGACAGAAATACAAAACACAGCTGCAAAAAAGAATATGAAAAGCTATTTAAAATTTGTAAAATACTGCCGGTACGTCAGAGAGTGTCGCTTTTACTGCTACTAGAAAAGTAATTTTTTGTTTAAATATGACTTTAAACAAAAAAATAACTAATAACTACAACACGAGAAGTGCACTCACTGAAAAATATTCCGTACCTAGTAAATGCAATCACTATGGTAAACGAACCAAAGCGTATATGATATCTAAGTACTAGTCAAGTGAAAATAGAGAGGAAAATGTGTCTATGAATATGTACAAATATAAAATTAAACTATTCATGTTAGATCATATTGAGTAAGAGAGCCGGTGAGGCTTATCTGTTGAAAAGTGGTCTAGCTAAAGAGCGACTGTTTTTTTGCTTTTTCCCGCCAACAAACTGCTCTGCAGTTTGGCAGGATATAAATTATGTATGTCTTAGATTTTCTGAATAAAGATGTTTTATTATTATTATTATCCTTTATTTTAAATAGTTCTTAAATATAATTTTTTTTATAACATAAATATAAAAGATATAAATATTATAGAAAAACCTACACTTAGCGGGTCCATCGGCAGCGAGACAGTACCCAAACTACCGGTGGTTAGGGCTGCAGGGTAAGGAACCTCCTGACAATTCTTGCCGTGCCAAGGATTACCGCCTTCTGTATCAGGCCCTTGATCCATCCGCCTAGCGAGAGTCTCTCAAGATGTTGGTCAAGACTCTTCGCTATTAGACCATTCACAGACACCACTGTCGAACCCACATCCCACATGGCGGTAACCTCATGAGTAGGGAATGCAATCTCGTTCTCGCGAGATCCCGTTCTCGCGAGATCTCGGCCTTTTTTAGCGAGATTGATCTCGGCCGAAAAAAAGGCGAGATCTCGCGAGTTTAACGAGATTGCACTTGAGCATAAAAACGTCTTATTCGAAGCGCTGACTGGGAACGGTTGGACGTTGTTAATTAATCTGTAATATCTAATGGATCTACTGAGTAGATATAGTTTCATTACACTCATTTAATTGATAATAATATCTCAGTTGAATAGTCAACTCAACTTAGATAAAAAGTTTCATTTTTTGACTTCTCGTTGTTTTGTTTGTTATAAAATAACTGTTTTATTACTAAAAGATTTTTGTTTGATATTAGAAGAGAAGACTGGTTGTTTCTTTCATTTGTTATTTGATAGATACCTACGTATGTCAAAGTTTACTACTTAGAAGTTTATGAAAAAAATATAGACAGATATAAACAATGTTTGATGCATAAAAGTCTATTGAACAAATTCGTGAAAATAAATGTTTATCTTATAATACTTATAATATTTATTATTTTTTTCCTAATTTATTCAAATATTGCGATTATTTGCAAAAAAAACACACCAAACTGCTAATCTCGCGAGATCTCGAAATTGGCGAGATCTCGCAATATTGTTATTCATAAACTCGCAGGATCTCGCTTGAGCCCCAATCTCGTGAGCATTCCCTACTCATGAGCGAAGTCAAGGTACTTGCTGAGCTTGTCCTTCTCAGCTTTCACGAGGTTCTCGTCATGGGGGATGGTGACATCGACTATCATTACCCGGCGTTGGAACCGGTCTATTAGCACGATATCAGGCTTATTGGTTGCAATAAACCTGTCCGTGATGATAGAGCGGTCCCATTATTATTATTATTATCCATTTATTTAAAAATATTCTTAAATTAAGGTATTTTACAATAATTATATCTATATAAAACAAAATATTATAAAAAACTTAAACCTAGTATGCCGCCAACAGCGAGGCAAGGCCCAAGCTGCCGGTGGTTAGGGCTGCAGAGAGAGGAATCTCCGAACAATACGTGTCGTGTCGAGAATCACTGCTTTCTGTATCCGACCCTTGATCCATTCCTCAAGCGAGAGCCTCTTAAGATGTCGGTCGAGACTCTTCGCTATCAAGCCATTCGCCGAAACAACTATCGGAACAATAATCGTCGAATCAACATCCCACATGGCGGTTACCTCGTGAGCCAAGTCAAGGTACTTGCTGACTTTGTCCTTCTCAGCTTTCACGAGATTCTCGTCATGAGGAATAGTGATATCGACGAGCACTGCTCGGCGTTGGGACCGGTCGACCACCACGATATCAGGCTTATTGCAAACAATAGTCCTGTCCGTGATGATAGAGCGGTCCCAATAGAGCAACGCACGACCATTTTCAAGGACTGGCACTGGTACGTACTTATAGTACGGCGTCTCAGACTCGACAAGGCCGTATCGAATGGCAAGTTGCTGGTGGATGATCCTGGCCACTAGGTTGTGCCTGTGCAAATACAACCGTTAGCAAGATGAGAACAACCAGAGATAATATGCCTGAGTGACTCTCCGGGACGGCGGCATGCCCGACAGATGTCGACTGTACCGTCCTTCAGGATATATTTTCTATAGTTGTTCGTCATCATTACTTCGTCTGCAATTGCACAGGCAAAACCCTCGGTTTCCCCGAAAAGGTCACCGAAGCGCAGCCAGTTTACCGAGGCGGTTAGGTCTACATCAGGCCCAGTCAAGGCCCGATAAAACCTCCCATGTAGCTCCTTGCCCCTCCATACTTCCTTGCGGTCATCGACGGTGAGTACCGATGGTTTGCGCCAGTTCTCGATTGCCATGGAGAGAGGGGTAAGTCCTTTGTCAACTGCCACAACATCACGATGCATCCCGCATTCGTTGTTAAGGAAGTAATTCCTGAGGCTGCACACTTCACGGTTGTGGAGGTTCTTGGCATTTAGAAAGCCACGACCACCCCATTTCCATGCAATGTACAGTCTCATAACAGACGAGCGCGGGTGGAGCATGCGATGTGTTGTGAGTAGTTGGCGGACTCTCCTGTCCAAAGCGTCCAGCTCAGTCTGAGTCCATCTCAGTATGCCAAAGGAGTATATCAATAGAGGCATCACCCAACCGTTGAAGGCCTTATTGCCGCCAGACAAGAGACTGTTAAGTACCTTTGTTAGGCGACAGAAGAAGCGTGCCTTTACCGATTTCTTGACGTCCTCCGCCGATATCCCTAAGGACTGTGACATACCAAGATATTTGTATGAGTCGGCATCGGAAAGAGATCTGACTGTCATTGTATCGGAAAGTTGTACATTCGGTGAGTTTACAACTTTCCCCCGCTGCACATGCAAGATCGCACACTTATCTACACCGAACTCCATTCTGATAGCGTTGCTGAAAATCTGTGTGATTTTCAGCAACTCCATCAGATCTCGTTGTTTCGGTGCAAATAACTTGAGATCATCCATGTACAGCAGGTGACTAATGACTTCACCCTGTCTCCGGAGCCGACAGCCTAGACTTGAGTCCTTCAACAAAGTGCTGAGAGGGTTCAATGCTAGGCAAAACCACAAGGGACTCAAACTGTCACCCTGGAAAATACCTCTCTCTATTTTAATCAAGTTTTGCGGATCAAAGGGACCGTCGCCGTCACATGGTTGACGAAGAGCTGTGGTCCATTGCCGCATACAGTTACTTAAAAAGGATTTCAGAGTTGTATTTATTTTATACAGCTCTAAAATCCTCTCCAGCCACGAGTGCGGCACCGAATCATAGGCCTTCTTGTAATTCTTTGTCAATCCATGCAGCAGAAAGGGATCCCCTGCTCCGCCGAACTTGTTGGCTAATGGTCATGTCTATGAGGAGGAGCTCCTTTGTACCACGGGACCCAGCCTTACATCCATTCTGAGTAGAGGCCAAAATTTTATTTGACACAATGTGTGTGTTAATTTTTGTGGTCAGAATGGACGTAAGGAGCTTGTAGATGGTGGGTAAGCATGTGATAGGTCTATAATTCTTTGGATCCGTGGTACTTCCGGTCTTGTGGAGCCAGAAGGTAGTACCGGTGGTCATGAAAGTGGGAAGGGAGCCGTGCTCTAGGGCTTCTTGAAACTGTGTAGCCAAACGGGGATGCGAACTACGAAACCACTTTATCCAGAAGTTGTGCAATCCGTCAGGTCCTGGACATTTCCAGTTCTGGGCCGAACGGATGGCACAACTAACGTCTACGGGGTTTATGATAATAGGCCCCATTGGCTCAATATATTCACATTCCCGTTCGATTACACGCATCCAATCACCCTTTTTTTTTTTTTTTTTTTATGTAAGGCCCGGCAAATGACCTCCTTCCGCCTGATGTTAAGCGGTGAAAGAGGCCCAAATGAGTTGACAGATAGAGTAGGGACGACATCCACTATCCTACCTGCCCGCCCCTTGCCGGCCTAAAAAATGCTTTTTCACACCTCTTTTGAAGGAACCCATGTTGTAGGATGAAGGAAACACGTGCGCAGGTAGAGAATTCCAAGTGTGGGATGAACGACAGAAGAAGGAATCTTGGAATTTCTTGGTACGGTGTGAAAAGGAAGATACAGTGTAAGGATGACTCCGAAGGCCCTTACGCGTGTTTCTGTTAAGGAATGGAGAGGGAGGGATAAGGTTAAAGAGCTCCTCAGAGCATTCCCCATGGAACATTCGGTAAAAGGCGCTAAGAGAGGCGATGTCACGACGAAGTTGTAGAGGCTCGAGGGTGTTAGTTGCCTCTACATCGCCAATTATTCGAATAGCGCGACGCTGCAATCTGTCCAGAGCATCGAGGAGGTACTGAGCGGAGCCGTCCCAAAGGTGCGAGCAATATTCCACGCAAGACCTAACCTGAGTTTTATACAACAGGCATAGTTGATCCGGCGCAAAATACCTACGCACCTTGTTTAGGACACCGAGTTTCCGTGAGGCAGCAGTTATAACGGATTCGATGTAGTCTCTGGGGTTCAGATCGCAGCGAATGTTCATTCCGAGCAAGGTGATGTTACTCTGTGTGTGAAGGGTTGTGCCCTGAAGAGAAGGAGGTGGGAGGAAAGGTAACCTTTTCGCCGAGAACGCGCACACCTGTGTTTTCTTAGCATTGAACTCGACAAGATTGTTGGAACCCCATTCGGAGATGAGGTCCAGCGTCTTATTGAGCTCAATGATAAGATTCTGCCTCTCCCTATCAATATTGCCACGAGCAGCCCCTGAGCTTCCGTGATATCCCCCATGCACTGTACTGTCGTCTGCATAGCAATGTATACTTCCCAAGGAAAGCATGTCATTGATATGCAGAAGAAACAATGTTGGGGATAGAACGGAGCCTTGTGGAACACCAGCATTCACTGCCACGAACCGCGAAGCGCAGCCGTCAACGACAACGCGAATTCTACGCTCGTGGAGGAAGCTGGCAATCCACGTACAGAACTGAGCGGGCAATCCGTATGCCGGAAGCTTGGAAAGGAGAGCCTTGTGCCAGACTCTATCAAAAGCTTTGGCGATGTCGAGACTAATAGCCACAGACTCGCCGCGCTTATCGATAGATTCACCCCATTTGTGCAAAAGGAACGCTAGAAGGTCACCTGTTGACCGTTTAGGACGAAACCCATACTGACGGTCATTAAGCAACGAGTGACCTTCCAGGTAACGGATCAGCTGGGTGTTAAGGATCCTCTCCATGATTTTACACAAAATGGAAGTGACGGCTATAGGGCGATAGTTAGCCGGATCAGAACGATCTCCCTTTTTGGGAACCGGTTGGACATTGGCCTCTTTCCAAGATTTCGGCACACAACCAGCAGAGAACGACAGACGGTATAGACGCGTCAGGACCGGAGTCAACTCCGCTGCACACTTCTTAAGTACAATCGCAGGAATGCCGTCTGGTCCACTTGCTTTTCGAATATCAATCGACTGTAGCTCCGCCCGCACATCTCGCTGTCTGATGCGGATATCGGGCATAGTGCTGCCACAATTGGACAGTGTCGGAGGTTGTGCACCACAGTCATCGATACGGGAATGGGCCGCGAAGAGTTTTGCCAGGAGGTCGGCTTTCTCCTGCGGCTGATGAGCAAGTGAGCCATCGGCATGTCTCAGCGGTGGCAGCGAGGGTTGGCAGAAGTTTGATTGCATAGCTTTGGCCAGGCGCCAGAAAGAACGGCTACCCGTAGGGTGCGCTAGCAGTTCCTGACCCACTTGTGCAATGCGCTGAGCATCCGCTCTAATGTAAGCCCTCTTACACAACTTGGTGGCATTATTATAGGCTGTTTTCAGTAGGTTAGTATTGGGATCCCTAGAAGCTCGACCTCTGATCCCAGCGCGGTAAGCTAGCTGTTTGTTTTCAATAGCAGAGGCACACTCGCGATTGAACCAGAGGTTACGTCTCCCTCTACTGACGAGATTGGAATGTGGAATATAATATTCCATTCCTAGTCTGATCTCGTCAGCAACAGAGGTAGCGCAGGAGTTCGGATCCATCCCACTGAAACAGCGCTGCCACCAAGGGACAGACGCGTAATAATCCCGCATACCGTCCCAATCTGCTGACGCATAGTGCCACAGACGGCGTGCTGCAACCACAGGCGACGATCGCGACGCCTGAGGCACTGAGACGGATACCAGGCAGTGATCTGAAGATCCTAGTGGAGCTCGAATCACCACCTGATATCCGTCGGGGCGATTTGTCAGCAAAAGGTCCAACAAAGAGGGCGCTTGACCGATAATATCTGGTACCCTGGTGTGCTGGGTAACCAATTGTGTCAGGTCGTGCGTGAGAGCGAATGCGTGGGCAGTCCTACCCGCATGGTCAGTTTTAGAGGAACTTAACCACAACTCGTGGTGAGCATTGAAGTCCCCTAAAAACACCAGCTCGGCGGAAGGAAATTGCTCCTGCGCGTCATCTGCCACCCGACTTAGGTGTTCAAAAAGTCGAGTTGTCTCCAAGTCACCACGGTGGGAACGATAGACGCACACGTAGACACTGCAATGTGTGCCAAAATCGACGTGTACCACAAGGAGGGAAAAGGAAGGTTCCTCCAAATAGCGCAGGCGACGACAACAAACGTCCGCCCGGACGAACAAGCAAACACCTGCCTTTGCCTTGAAGGACTCCTCAAGAGCGTAGCCGGGGTAATTAAGGTAGCTTGTATCGGCCGGGCAGATAATTTGCGTCTCTGTCAAAAACAGCATTGCTGGACGGGCTGTCTCGAGATGGTGGTGGACAGCCAAGAGGTTAGAATGGAGCCCGCGGATGTTAGCGAGCCCCACCTCGAATAGTGGTGTTTTGGTGGGATAGTGCACCGCTGTACGACCAGTCCTAATATTGTGCGCTGACATGTTTGTTGGAGTGAGAGGTGTGAAATTGAGGTGTCGTTGCAGCGATTAGCATAGTTAACGTGTGTAGGCCTGTTTCGCCAGGGAACAGCCGACAACTGATGTGCGCTGACTCTCCACACGAAAGGGCCCCCGAACCCCCCCGGAAGTGGTCGCCGGGACCCACCGTCCGGTCACCAACCGGCACGACGGACCACCCCGAGATTATGCGTGGCATGGTGGGGCAGCCTCACGGACTGGTTAGGTCCGCTTGGGCCCCTGTACTGTACCACGGGCGGCCAGCGGAACAGCCGTTTCTTCGGGTCTTCCTGGGCGGAGGGTCAACGCAGTCAACCTGGCACTGGGTCAATGGAAGCCCACACAAACCACACGAATCGCAGCAACGACCCCTCAAGCTCTGGCTGTGCGATGACTGATCCCGAAACGCGGACACAAAATGCCCACTTGACGGGTTTTACGTCATGCGCACGGTGGTCGCTAGCCAGTCGGGTTTTTCAAGCCCTACCACCAGAAGTTGGTCACTCGATTAGCACCACCCGGGGATCACGTGTAGGGTCTCGAGGGTAAAACCTACGGACGTGAGCGACTCCAATCCCCTCTACATGATCGACGGGCTGCGACCAGATGTCACGCCAGAAACTGACCATGGCATTGGCATCAGGCAGCCGCCCGTCAACCACACGATGGTCGGTTCCCTCCCACTTTCGATATACCTTCTTCTGATCACTTTGGAAGAGGCGATTCTGCAAGTATCTATCCACACGTACTCTGTAGCGACGAATACGGTTAGCCCACGCATAGACTTTCTGCTTCAGATAGTCTGTGCGTTCCGTGACATTCGCCATATAATCTTTAGGCCGGATTCCGGTTCCGGCATAGGCCTGTGTCACAAAACGCATAACTCGGGGTCGGGTGTTACCCCGACTGAAGCAGATAAGCTTGCCAATGAGAACCCTGAATGAGTTGATACGCTTTTCTATTCTCGCTTGCCATGCTGGTACCGCAGGCCGCGGTGCTCGATCAGCTTCCGGGAACCTTACTCGGGCAACACGGCATGCGGCAAGGGCACCGCAGTACAGAATAGAATGCGTATCAACCAAATCTTCGCTAGTCCATAGGTACGGAGCTAGCAAAGCATTTAGTGTTCCCAACAGCGCTAGATTACGTCTATGTGTCGGCAAACGTGGTATTCGCGGCCTAGAGTTTGGTGCGAATCGATATTCACGAATCACGTCCCCCAACGCGGCCTCCAGTTGCTCTTTCACTTGTGTACTTACGTTCATACTAGCGTCATCCCCTTCATCAACTTCGGGGTCAACCTGCGTCGCTATTGTTGCCACCGAATACAGCATTGTATCTGCACTCGGAGCAACGGGCGCGGCAGACGGGCCTCGCGTCGAAGAATGGGCGGCGGCAGTAGGGAGCGTCTCCAAGCGAAACCTATCAAGTGCAGATTGATCCAACAGCATACACCGGTGGATCGCCCGCACCTGATCCGACAGTCGTTGGGCGGACACGGCGACTGTCGGTTCAAGGGCCTGAAACATAAGCAGCATTCGGTCCCGATACGCAGTCAGGCAGGTTCCTCCCTCTGTAGCCCCGTAATAGGCGCGCATGCAGTTCTCATTCATTGTTTGAGTCCATCGCATGCGTCGCACTACACCACCGGTAGCGGGGGCCTGTTGTGGAGCGGATTGCCCCAAAGGTCCCAAGCGTGCCGGCAGTGGGGGACGTCCTCGTCGCACAGGTGGTCGTAGCGGCGGCGTCCTGGGTCCACTCGCGTCGCTCGACGAGCTGTTTGCTTCTAAGTCTGTTTCTAGCAACACGCTCGGAGCTGACGGAGGGGATCGTGCAGATGGTGGTCGTGCGCTTTGATCCGCTCTTGCCGTCCTCGATCTTGTGATCATTGCTATGTTTCCTTTACATTTTGCATCCAAAATAATTGTTTAATATTTTGACATCGGGTATCATGTCAAACTTGCCCATGTTGATTGAATTTTCGTAGTTTTAGTAAAACCATAATTGATTTTTCCGGAAAATTTTGACGATTTGTGATATTACAACAATTTGGAATGTTTGATCTAACGTGATATGTTAAACATTACTGTAAAAATAAAATATTTTCTCGGGAGAGACGGAGTGACGTGTGTTCGTGACAGCGGTCTTTTCATTATTTTATTATTATTATTATTATTATGTCAGTCGAGTCGAATTTGTAATGACATTGAAATAAGTTACGACGTGGCGCGCTTCTTCTAGAGTAGAATTGTTATTGTCGCGAATGTCCGCTCGTATAATGTCGATTAATAAGTGAATTGGCGACCTATTAGGGAAACGCAAATGTAGTGAAAGTGATCCGGTCGTGGTTCGGTGGATTGACAGCAGCCCTTCAGGAGCCGCGACTTCCTTCGAGCTAGCTCAGGAAGTCCACCGGCGACATACGGAGACCGGATCGGCTTAGAGGTAAGAGATATTGTATTTCATTAGATTGTAGTCAATCCTTAAAATCAGCATAAAATCGGCGAAACGCCGAATTGGTGGCGTCGATTTTAGGCGCCATCAGGCATGAATCATCAACCGGATGAATCATGATCATGCGTTTTCTATTTGTCGGGCCAGTGGCACGCGTGTCAATTGATTACATTCATAACTGGCATCACATTGTATGCCAACGACATTAGTGCCTGCTTACCTTTTTTAAGGCAGAATTATGTACGACGATTTAAGGGGGCTTAGCGGATTAAACCGCCCACTTAGTCATATTATAGGACTCTGGACCACCAGTAGCTATTCCGCTGGCATCACCATACCTGTATAGACCCTCCCCACCCCAAATGCACGTCTGAGATCAGAAAATCGCAATTCACCGAGCAAACCCGAGACAAATCTAGCTGTATAAACAAGCCAAAACTTCGCTTAGGGAAGGGGCGACCCCCCAACATACCCAAAATCGTTCCCCCCCCCCCCCCCCCCCAGACGAGCGTCGGAGCTCCATTTTTTTATCATTCGTCAGGCGTAGAGTGCTCGTCGAGCGTCTGCGTTCGATTCGATTTATACTCATTTTCATTATGTTTTCGACGAAAATGGAAATTATATTAAGTTTTGTGATAATATTCTATTCAGTTTCATCGCAAACGCTTCCGTTCCCAATTTCCCATACATTTTGACAACACCTTGATAATTGTCAAATGTCAAGGTGTTGTCATGTCAGGGCTGTATGTCCCTCAGAAGAATAACTAAAGGTATGGTATATGTACTAAAGGTATAGGTAGGTAACAGGTATGTCCCAATCAGATTTCAGTCAGACTGTTAGATAATTTCGTCCGTGATATATCCTGAAAAACTATTGATTGTGAAGTCGGCTGAAATATCGAAGTCTAGAGGATTTCGATATATGTATTAGCACTCTTATATGTAGCCGTGAAGCGTAGGTAGGTATATTAAAATAGAGTTGATATTTTCGCGGGCCCCTGTTGATATTTTGCTTGTTGACATTGATTAGGTAACCCCCTCTTTCCACTTGCCCTTGGGTTAAAAGCCTGAAACTCTACAATCGGTGAGACCCATAATCATGAGGTAAGTTGGTACCTAATGCATACTTGTTTTGGGGAAATTCAATTATTTAGTTTTGGTCGATATTAAAATATAATATGAACACTAAGTTTATCCTTTAATGAATGTACTTTGCATTACACATATTTTTCATACCCAGAAGGTATGTATGTACTCGTAAGTACTACAATAGTAGATTATGCGCCAAGGGATTAAAGCAGTGTCTAACGTCACGGGCGCCATATTGAACCCCGAGCGCAAAGAGGGACTCTAGAGTTAACTCCTGAGCGAAGCGAGGGAGTTATGTAGAGTCCTAAGTGAAGCGAGGGGTTCAAGTCGCCTAAGGCGAAGACACTGCTTTATTCCAGAGGTGAATACTCTACTTTTCATACCATCTGCGAGACAATAAAAATTCAGGGCTCTATAACCAATTACGTAGGTGGTAATTTTCATCATAAACACTGTCACATTATCATTATCACTATAACTATGGTTAAAATTATGATATTATCATTATCACTATAACTATGGTTAAAATTATGATATTATCATGAAAACCATAAAATACAAAAAAAAAGATTTATTTTCTCAAGCACGAACACGTCACGCAATAATTTTATCTTAAGTAAAGCTTAAAACATTACACAAAACTTAAAACATATTTTATAATAACATAACAAGTATGAACTTAGTCTACCCATCGATTTACAATACGATACGATCAGCTGCTGGACCCTGTCAATGACCTTTAGTAGCACGCAGGACGAATGTTAATTTGTTAACAATAAAATGGTATCAAATAAATTTCTTTTAATTTTCAACTTCGTTGTATATTTACTTTTGGAACAGCAATTAATTACTACACATAACTGTCGAAATAAATCTGAAATAGTCGACAGCCTATTGACCCCAAATAAAAAAATGCTGAAGCCCCTGGACATTTACTTACGTTTTTTAACTTTATCAATAAAACACTGAATAAACTTCTAAAAAGACTGTAATATTGATGCCACAAAACACATTCCACTAAGCACTTTACTAACAAGTAAGCAACAAGATATTACAATTTTGAAATACGTAATGGCGTTGGCGGCAAAGTTTTAGCTATGAAAACAATACAATGGAATACTGTTGGTGCAAATTATGGAACAAATTGTAGAAACATTCTTCATTGCAAATATGCCGCGTAATTTTTCCAAATGCTGTTTATCCGCCGGCAGCGTTAGTTCTTGCTTTACTTACTCTGCTTTTTATTCGTTTTTATCGCAAGTTAATGGTGGCCGTCAAAAGATGGCGCTTTTTGCATAAAAAGTATTTTATCAATAAAAAATAAAGTGAAATGTAATTGTTTATTTTAGCTTGCAGTATTATGTAGCTAAATATTTTATAATTTTGGTAAAGAAATCATGTATTTAGATTTTATAAAAATATTATTTACACATCGCTCATTCACAAGAAGGACGTCACAACTAAAAATGATTAGTTTTTGGGTTATAAGGTTTTTGACTTTGTGATTTAATTTAAAAAATATATATTCATTGTAAGACTGTATTACTACATTTATTTTATTTCTTATATTATTTGTTACTTTGAAAAAGTTTTATTACTAAGTGAAATGTGTGAAATTTTATTATAATTTATGTTAAGCGTTACTAGGTACAAGTTGTGTCGTTCTTCTATAAACTAATAATAAATTTTATTTTAACTATCCATATTGTGTCGTTGTTGATATTAAATATTTTGTAATAATTAAAATCAAAATAAAATATGACACTTAAGAAAATAATTGCTTTATTTATTAGCTATTAAGACAATACTTAAATTTGAAAAATTGGTATTTTTCATAAAAACTATAAACTTTTTAATATAATTAAACATGTAAAATCAACTCTTTTAAAATCAACATCATGTAAGTAATTGTATTGGCATAATCAGTCTCATATTTGAATCACGTACAAGCTTAATTATTCTAATTAAGTTTTGACTTTTCAGTTAAAGTCCCTAACCAAAAACTTATAAATAAAAAATTATCAAAATTATAAAGAATTATAAAACGGAGCATAAAAACTTGGTATGGCCTTTTTATTTAATAAGCCTAGTAAATCGTCTTTTTTCTTCTTACTTAATCCAGGACGCTGATTGTATGCATTTTTAACATGTACATCAATATTTCTTTTCTTTTTTATTTCTTGTGCCCTCTTGAAATCTTTCTCTCTGTAGGATGTTTTAAAAAAAATATCACGTGGATGATCCCTTTCCAGTTTGACAACCTTTAGGTCAGTGAATTTGACAGAGTCTCCATTTAAATCCTTTGTTATATTAAATCCCATTTGTGAACACACATCCTTCCAGTCTAGAAAATCTTCATACGACATCATATTGATTTTAAAGGGCTCCGGCTTAGACCTGGCAGTTTTAACTGCACTGATAAACGCTTCGGGGGTATACATGGGGCCGCCTCGACATAGTTTTTTAACTTGACGCTCTATTAGAGAGTGAGCTGAGTCACCCTCGTTCTGAGTATGCCCTTTAATCAAATACTTATGAGTGATGGCCTTAATATTTGGGTAATTTTGCATGGCAAACATGTACATCGACAGCATCATTTTATTTTTTTGCTGGCTAACGCAATTGTCGGAGTAAAAGATAATTTCTATATCGTTACCAGTTGAAGCAAGCTTTTGTATGTATTTAAAAACACATGTTCCCAAATCATTTACACCTCTATTTCCAGTAGCTTCGTCCCAAATATAACAATCAACTTTTTTAGATTTCAGTTCAAATATTGTAAAATTAAATACATTTAGCTTACTCACGTAGTAGAATAAGGAAGTATCTCCCTTCGGGCATTGGAATACCGCCTGTAGGTCATACACAGCAGTAACCACATGGTCATTTTCCTTATCTCTAGCTTTTTCCTGTCTGCAAATATCTTTTTCTATCAAGTGCCTATCATAATCTTCCTTTCTAATTTCTTTATCTTCGTTTTCACAGTTCTCATAAATAGCACACGTATCGCAGCGATCTTTCTTTGGTTTAAAGAAGGAAATATTATATTCCTCTGCAAATATTTTATAAAATAACATATAATTTCCGTAACGTACATTCCGGTTTTTGCAAATTTCGACATAGTCTTTATGTATGTCAGAAATTGATCTACTACCATCTATGAACTCTTTTGATGTATTCGCACGAGTGTAGTGAGATTCAATTTTTGGTATTCACTCTATGTGTGCCTTTATAGCAGATCGAATTGATTCATCAACTTTTGGATGGTTAGAATGTTTTCCTCTATTATCACTTGCCAAAATAGTACCTGCAACTTTATTGCGCTTGACCATCACAGTGCGTATTGGACGATCGGTAATTCCGAGGGTGTTCTTAAAAAACAGTTTGCAAACCCTTACCTTTTCGCCACGCAAAGTTAAGTAGAATGCATTATTATAGTCCCTCTTATTTCTAGTGCCACCTTCTCTGACATATCGATATTTAGGCCTATTGACAGTCATGCATTTGATAAGTAATTCCAATGTTTCTCTACATCTCCTATCTGCCAATATTCATCAAATAACATCTTCCTGTCCATTTCTGTAAAATTTGTACTACAACGCAGCTTACATTTTTCATTGCAGGGTTTCTTTATTTTACGTTCAGGTACAATTTTCTTTGTCGCTGTACTCTCATAAGATTTTCCTGAATTCTTTAGTTTCTTCACAACATTTTTTTCCAACCACTTTCATTGCGTATGCGTTTTCTACCTTTTTTAATCAAATTTGGCTCAGCTGTATTTTCTGAATATCTAACATCTGGAATGTTACTAGCGTCAGTACCTGTTAATTCTCCTGTTTCTGTAATTTCTTTATAAACTCCAGTGTCTATCAAGCTATTAGTGTTGGCCTCCGTTAAATTATCGTGCCAAGAAATTGATGGTGATTCTGGCTGAACAAGGTTCACGGGTTGGTAAAGCGGGTCTTTAACGGAATCATCACTATCTGTAAATTGTGGAAAAATATTAGCAACTACAATTATTATTAATGAATAATATATGAAATTAATAAATAAATAACATAAAGCTTAGGTAACAAGTAATAAATACCTTCTTTGTATGATGCAGAAGTAGAGCTATTTGTAGAAGTAGAGCTGCTTGATGAACTAGAAGAACTTGACCTCATCCGTGGAGTTGTATTAGCTTTATTATTTTCTTTGCCCAAGTTACAATTTAACTTTCTTTTGCAACCCTCTTCATTCGCTAAAAAGCAAACATTGTGACGTTTATTCTAATACGAATGAATTAAAACATGTAAAAGAAAAAAGCGCTTACCTAACCCATCCGTCAAAACATCTGGCGTTTTATTATTATCATCACTGCGAGCAACTAAGGCCAATATTTTTCTCCCTCTGCTAGAAGACATAGTAGATAGTTCGTAAAATTTCAGCGTCTAAAAAACAAATTTTTATTGATTATAATGTCATAACATAAAATATTCAAACCATACACAACCGGCTTTTAGCATCAACAATGATTTTTCATGAAATGTGTCGTTTAAGAAATTACAAACGTTCTTTTACTTATTGTTTATAACGTATTAAGTGGAGATAATTCACACGAAATAAATTTATAATATTATCAATAACGACATAATATCAAATGTGACCTAGAACATAAATACAAAATTTTATTTATACAATGTCATAAATAATGATGTGTCGTTTTTTCGCAAAATTATTAATACAGTTTGTACTTACCTTTTCTACAAGATTGTCATAAAACGAATTATGCCGCCTTTTCATAAAACTAGCACGTGCACTCACTTCGACAGACTCGTGGCAACTGAAATGATCCGATGTTGAAAAATGTGTCGCGTATGAGCGAGATCGATACAGAATGACACAACTTCTCTCACTCCCTCATTTAACGGTTAGGAGTTATGCCGTTTTTACAGTAAATAAAGTAGATAATTCGCATTCTTTGTGTATATATAACTAAATATCACTGTTTTTTGAAATGTGACGTTCTTCTTGTGAATGAGCGACATGTAGAATGTCTCTAGTGGATGCACGCTACTGCTGTATGGGCGTAGAACCTTTGCCTTCCTAAGCTAGCATCTATGCTAAATTTTCATATGAATTTTATATTCCATATTTAAACACTTTAATCCCTTGGGAGTTTCATACAAAATTATATCCCTTGGGATATAATGTCTTGCTTTACGTTGAAGTTAAGGGGAATCTAATTGAACATTGTCGAGCAGGTGGTATGAAAATTTACGTACCTATACAAAATTCACTGAAAAAAATTATGCTATTATTACGTTTTCCTTTGCTTGTTTTAAAAAGAAACAGTCCATCTATACTAATATTATAAAGCTGAAGAGTTTGTTTGTTTGTTTGCTTGAACGCGCTAATCTCAGGAACTACTGATTGAAATTGAAAAATTATTTTCGTGTTGAATAGTCCATTTATCGAGGAAGGCTTTAGGCTATATAACATCACGCTACGACTAATAGGAGCTGAGCATCAATGACAAATGTTGCAAAAACGGGTAAAAAATACACGGCGAAACGTAGTTCGCTGGCACAGCTAGTTTATAATATAGTGATATCACTCCAGGGGCCCTACCATGATCATTTATAGCAAGGTTAAAACAATAATAAAATAGAGACACCGCTCTTACTGCGTATAACGCCATCCCGCTCTCAGCGCGGTTTTAATATTGTTTTGGGTGATCATGGTTAGGGGGCTGGTCTGTGCTCCAGGTGTTCAAATTTTCAAACCTTCTAGTTGGTAAGCGCGAACCCCTAGTCTTAAAAATTGTGATCATTGAAGTTAAAGTGAACAAATAGTTATATAACTAGTTTTCATTACATGTTTATTTTAATCATTTTCATGGTTCGAGGACATTTACTGTTACAATATTCGTGGTATCATCATTATTTTACCACGCTGCAGGTGCCTAAAGGTCACTTCAAAATTGATACATGCCGGCATCGTTGCTGCCCTATTTTGTATCATCATAATAACGTCCCGTTCAGTTGGCACACAGTTAAGTCAGCCTATGGTAAAAAATCAACGGTGTCAATGGAACGGGACTGGCTGCCAAGTGGATTGTTTAAAACGTACTACACATCGGGTCAATCAGCTAACCGGCACTATTTACCGATTGTCCTTTGGCACATGAAGAGTGCGCAACAATATTGACTGATTACAACAGCCTGTTATTGAGACTGGACTGGACTGTTTCGCAACTTTCCAGATTACCTACTTGATCAAATATTTGATTCTGTCTTTACAAAAGATGGTACGTTGTCTGATGCATTTGCTAATGAAAAAGTGCCTAAATAGTTAAAATGACTCAGGAACGTGGCAGAGAACTAAATATTGTATTCCGATTTAGACTTTCATATTCCTGAATCAGCTAGCTAAAGTCGAAGCAGCAAATGTCTGTGGGACATTAGCGTCTGCGAGATGGTCATGATAATCTAATCTAATTTTGGATTTGAATATTTCAGATTTTCATGTCAGAAGGACTGTATTTGTTAATGTGCTTTTTAAAAAAAATCGAAGCTGCGGCAGCCATCTTAGCAAATAAAGTTCAAAATTCGGGTCCCAAGGATCCCATAGCACAAAAACTCTTTCAACGACTTTTTTCAGCGCTCGATGTTTCGAACAGTTAGACTTATATATTCTACGAGTTCTTTTTGCTCGTCCCTTTATACTCACTTTTCTACTTCGCCCAGATAAAGATGGGTGAAAACGCTAGTCTAAAAGTGTATCGGGAATACATCACGTAAAATGTCATTCGGTCATCCATTGTGCGACTCGAGTCATTAATGGGTTAGTGGCGCGTGAGCTGAGTTGGAAGCCACTGCCAACTTCCGTAGTTCACTGATCAACAGTGCCAAGCAAAGGCGCGTTCAAAGCCTTGTAGTGTAGTTGTTCGGTTATTTTTTAACCCACTCTGAGGTGTTGAACGCGTTACAGCAACAATATCTTTTATCTTTAATATACACGGTTATTTTTTTATCACCCTGGAAAATTTTAGGGACGCTTCAGGACACATCCAATATCACATAAAAAATATAAGAAAAGAAATATTTAAAAAAATAAAAAATAAAAAAATTAGTATTATATTTAGTATTTTTTTGAAAATGAATATAAAATTAAGTAATTGATTTTTGTTAGGAAAACTCTGCCGAAGACTGTTTTCCCGGATCAGTATAATCCGGACATCTTTAAGGTTAATGCATAGAGCAAATGATCTAAGTGTTAAAGCGATAAAGCATCTTTTAAGTCAGCATGTACTACTACCTTA
Source organism: Schoenobius gigantellus (assembly GCA_963935595.1). Classification (NCBI taxonomy): domain Eukaryota; kingdom Metazoa; phylum Arthropoda; class Insecta; order Lepidoptera; family Crambidae; genus Schoenobius; species Schoenobius gigantellus. The sequence continues at coordinate 52,688,980 of OZ012541.1, forward strand.
GGCATAAATAACATAAAAATATTTTTTTTATAAGTACAAACAATATTATTTTATTGTAAGTATGTATGCATGGACACCCTAAAGGAGCTGGAGCTCTCGCACGGGATGTTGTAAAGAAAGTATATTTTTATTTTAATCTCTAACTATTATGTTTTTCGTCAAGATTTTTGATTCACAAATTAACTCTGTGTTATACTCGTAAAACACAGTAGGAAAATTAACTATTTCTTTAGCTAATGTTGGTAAGTTTTGGAACACTCCGTCTGCACCATAAGAGAATTGAGTGTTCCAAATCCTAATAAACCGTTAAAATCTTTTGAATATTTGTGAATAGGTTTCACAAATTCAACACAATTATTCCACATAAAAATGTTGAACATTTATATCTAATATATTTTGACGTTGACGACGACGTGACGCTCTGACGTTTATTACTGAAATAGGTACTCTTACGTGATTGGATGATATTGGAGGCCATAATCTAAAATGTCATCTTACAGAAAGAGAGAGAAATAAAAATTCATGTAAAAGAGGGAGATAAAAGATTTGGTTGCTGCAATTCGTTCAACGCCTCTGGGCAAGTTAAAAAACAACCGGATAACTACACTCAGAGTCTCTGAACGCGCTCCTGCAGAACGAGTTACAACCGAACAACCATCGAATTTGATGTTTGTAAAACGCTCTGACGTTTATTACTGAAATACTCCTACGTGATTGGATGATATTGGAGGTCATAATCTAAAATGACATCTTATAGAAAGAGAGAGAAATAAAAATTCATTTGAAAGAGGGCGATAAAAGATTTGGTTGCTGCAATGCGTTCAACGCCTCTGAGCGAGTTAAAAAACAACCGGACAACTACACCCAGAGGCTCTGAACGCGTTCCAGTTGTCTGATTATGGACCGCACCTTATATGTCAGTATTGGCAGTTAGCACTTTAGACTATAGATACCAATAGACATGAAATACCTACGAAAAAAGCGTGCCAAGATTTGTGTTGGTGCTCTAAGATGGCGGAAAAAACTTGGGACGCCGCGTCCAAGATTCCACACTTATTATGTTTTTCTTTATACAATTCATTAAAAAAATCAATAAAAAACATAGAACTGTAAAATTCAATCAGAATATTGCTCACTGACTGTTATTTTAGCACAACAACAAACACGGTGCTTTGTAATGGCGGACGTTGGACTGAACTGCCCCCCTAGACAAGATGTCTTTCGATAATCGCTAACGCAATCGCTAAATGGACAATGTATGAGATTTGACAATTGCACTCGAAAGTTAAGCGAGGGCTTATATCAAATCGCATACATTTTCCTTCTAGCGATTGCGTTAGCGATTATCGAAATGCGTCTTGTCTAGGGGGGCTGGACGCTTTATTTGAGACATATTAGTACATTGCGCGTCCATTGGTGTACTTAGTCTGAGGTTGGCACTTACCCTGCGTTCCAGATAAAGCACTGCTACTTTCTGAGGCTAACATCTGATGTTAGCCTCGTTTTGCGTTTCTTATAAGAAATGTTGACATTTTTAGCCGCGCTAATTGTTACAAATGAAACGCAAGGTACTGATTTTTCATGCTGAATTTTGACACCTCACTTAATTAGTCCAGCCACTTAACATTTTTAATAATATAAATCAGAATTGGCTAATACTATAAATATCTTTCAAGAACTTCTTTAAATCCGCTGAAAATCCTTTTTGATTCATGAAAAAAAGATTCCAAATGTCAAATTTGAAAACTGTCAAAAAGTGGTATCAGAGGACCCATCTACTAACATGGGTATTTGATGCTAGCATTTCGTGTCAAAAATGCTTATATGAAACGCATGACAACCAGCAAGAAAAACTAGCATCACCGGCTAATGAAACGCAGAGATGCTAAAATGTTGATATTTATGGCTAAAAATGCTTATCTGGAACGGGCCGTTAGCAGTCCCTTGTCAAAGTCAAACACGTCAAACAATCCAAGATGTCGGCGAATATGGCGAGCCTCTAAAGTGTTGACGCGGTGACGCTTGCTTGTTTTATGAAAAACTAATCAACTAGTTACGATAAAATCATAATACCAAGTCCAGGTAATGATTTTGTTTTACTTTAGATAATAGTGTAAGTATTTACACAGTGATGTTCGATGTGAAAAGTTAATTTAGTCTCTTTCGATAATCAAATAACAACTTTATTAGCCTTTGTAGTCTGATAGAATATAAACACATGGGAACAATGAAAATACGTACAATATTTATTTTAGATACCTATGTTAACAACATCAAACTTCACAGCTAAAGACCCAAAAACTTAACCTATAAAGTAAGGCAATTTACATTGGAGTAGTGACTGACGCCTGTTTGTTTCGGCGCCTGGTTTTAAGACTTGCAGACTTTACAAACCTTCGTAACCGAGCAGAATCGATCGACAAATGCAAATCAGAACGCAAACGAAACGACTTCGAAACACTTTCGGAAAGTCATTCCGTAGTCGTTATCTCATTAATAAACGATATTGCCCTTTCTGTAGTGGGTCTAAATATTTGGAAAAGTTTTGGTACTCATTATAGCATTTACTATCTTATAAATTATGTACGAGTATTAAGTATAAAATTGGCTAAACACTGACCGCACAGTCGCACACTCTATTTTTAAAACCACTAGATTATGTTGGCTAATGTGAGGTTAAATTTGAAAATTTGTGTTCAGTGTTGCCAGATGGGGGGGGATTCCCTGCAAATTCGGGGGCTTTTTTCAACGTCGGAGGGAATTTTGGGGGGTTAAGTCCGTTGGGGGGATTTTCGGAGGTAAATATTAATGTTAAAGGAATTTCGGAGACTTTTTTCAAGCCAAAATATCACTATTACCTTTCCTCAACCACCCTCAACTACATGATCATTCATTTATTTTTAGTTTTGTTTAATGATTTGGCTGTACAAGCCTGATCACTCTATCTGACACAAAGACATTCTACTATTACCAGTATAATAGTACTAGTTTAATGTCTTTGGTCTGACAACAATACCATAAAAAAATCGATTTCTTCAATAGGTTTTTACAAAGTATTTTTTTTGTGGCTCCGCACAATTTCTGCATTATGGCCATGACAAAGTTTGGGAAACGTTTGGAATAATAAGGTACGCGGAATGGGAATAGAATCTAGGATCATGATAAAGATCACGTTAGGGAGCTGAATAACTAAAATATATACAAGCTTACAATTTAATATTATTTACACATAAAAAGGATAAAATAATTTTATAAATATCAATACTATTTTCGGCTATAAGGGCTGGAATAGAATTGACGTCGGGAAGGGAACATGAAGGGATTTCAAAGGAGTAAAAAGCAACAAAGTGTGGTTCCTAACTGTTTCGTCTCAAGACAGTATTATTTTCTTTCTCTCTGCTTGCTCATTACTTGCTCACTGGTTTACCTACTCATTCTGTTTGAATGATTTATTGTATTCACAGGTAGTCAAAATTTGGCCGCCAGCTATAATATAAGTACCCGTTTACCGTGCAATTTAATATCAACTACATCAAAATCCAGTAAATCAAAATATGTGAGAACATACCGAAATGAATGAGAACACACTTACACACACTCGAATGCTAAATAGGTTTTCCTGGGAAAAAATGTATGTATCTGATTCTTAAACCAACACAGACAAGAATGTATATGATTTAATATTGGAAGCTATGGCGGAAATATAATAAACAAAATTTCGTAAATAAATTTACATTTGATTTTCATATTCCAATTGTATTTCTTTTAGTAAGTAGTACTTGGAGGTTTTTTTGTCAAAAATGGTAATTTTCGGGGGGATTTTGAGTGAGATCGGGGGGGGAAATTTAAACGGCCACCTAGCAACACTGTTTGTGTTTATCACTAAAATTTCCGATACCTAGCAAATTGATCTCGGAAATGTTGCCTAATGCCATACGAAATTAAATGAAATGTCAAAAATATTTGTTTCGACTTTTGTAAGTAAGTCGTAAGTTTGTTTCTGACATTTGTAAATAAGGCTGCTGAATAGCATTTGTTGAATCAAATGGAAACCTAAACAAATTGCTTTAGCTTGGTTCCGAAGGTTTGTGAATAAGGCTGCTGCTCTCGCAACAATGCTGTCTATATCTACACAATTCAGTGTAAACCTTAGAAATTAGCAATAATATCTTGTAATATTCCTATTTACAATATTTACATTTTACTGAATATAAAGTAATAATTGTTCAATTCTCAATGCTTGATCAAAATTGTCATATTAGATAATGGTTTAATAACTTGTTTCACAGTATAGAAAGGTAACAGTATAAAAATGGTTCTTTAAAAAAAACTTGTCCCCAGCAATGATGTTTTGATATATTAAGATTAGAAATGCCGCGCGAATACTTGCTATTATTCGGTATTCGGCATTACTCTGCATTTTTTTTGTTATTCGTCGAATACCGAATACTAGTTCATTATTCGATAATCGGCGAATAGTTGTCTAAGTAAAATAAACTTATATTAAATGGACAGAAAAACTAGAGATAGACAAAATAATTATTTGTATTTATGTTTAAAAACAAAACACACTTAGTATTAATATAATCATCATTAAAAAATAAAAAGTTAGCAAAAATCAGTCATGTTGAAGTTAATACACATCAAGTACGCTAACACTTATCGACGTCACATCAAGTACGCTCAGCACGAATGACAAACAAAACAAATGCAGGGCGCCCGCGCAGCGCAAGTGAAACCGATTTGACGGGAAATCCCCTACACAAACAAAATGAAGTTATTCCTTGTAAGGCTCGTTGGTCGTTTGGTCCCACGCGATGTTCGGCCCGCGGGACGAAACGACAGTTCGATTATTTTTTTTATTTTCTATTGGTCTTTTAGGCCTGTTCAACAAATGAATAGAAATTTGCGTGTTTAAGTACAGTCGAGTAAAAAAGTCATAGAACTAAAAAATGATACACCGTTATTAAATGACACTCACAAGTTTAATCACTTAATGAATTGGATCAGACAAATTTTTTTCAACAGCCTTTATGCACTTATGTATCTGTATTTTTACATCAGTATCTTCAGGTGACATTGGTGCATGGGAGTGGTTTGTTTCGCGTAGCTTTTAGGTTTGTAGAGGTCTTTAACGTCGCAAATCATCATGATATTAATATTCTAGTATAACATTATTGTGATATAAATTTTGTGTTTGATATACTTAATTTACTGGCGAAACTTCAAGGGATGGTCAGAATGAGTACCAAAAATTAATAATATAACTAGTTATTGTACATAAAATAAATTACTGAGGAGACAATTATGAAACAAATACTTACTAGAGTACAAAAAGCGGATTTAATGCTGACAAGCAATTTCTTCCAAACAACCTTTGAAAAATAGAGAGTTAAAAAATAAATGTTTTAAATTTTAAATGGCACCTGCATAGAACTTTAAATTAAAGTGACTTTTTTTCAATTACATTACCGTTTTTAAAATTAAATTAGTTTCATTGAAAATTATAATTCAGGTATATAACGTTACATATTTAAAAAAAACTCATAAATTATGACGAAAATAAATTGATTAGATATTATTAGATTAATTTACAATTATAAAATTAATTAAGAATGCACTTTTCAGCCACACACAACCACTTTTGTTTAATAATTTACCGCAAAGTAGATTACAATTCACAATTTGATGTTTTCGTCACTGAGGTAAACAAATAACTAGGCAATAAAGAAGCAAAGGAATGCATCCAGCCTTTCCTGTGACGGCACGGGTTCTTATCAGTCCAAGGTCAACTAGTTCTTTTGTGCGATTGCGAATATTTATCAGCCATTAATGACAGTTAAGAACTTCTTAACGTAAAAATTAGCCAATGATACGTAAAGATCTCTTAACTGTCATTAGCGTCATTAGCTAACATCTAATATTCGTCGTATATTCGCACAAAAGGACCTGTTGACCTTGGACTAAACTGCATTCAAATAAAATACATTTGGGCGCCGACAAACTAAATTATACGAACTTATAAGGCTAATAAAGCTATAAAAATATATATTGCTTAAAAACGATAATTTAATTAAACTAGACTTATATATCAACTAAAACACATCCTGAAAGTAAAATGTAAAAAAGATTTGGATGTTTCAGAAAACCATTTTATCAAGTTATATTGAATGAAGATTATTTTTATTTTAAGTGTTATGATACAAAGGATATTCGTTTGTCGATTTACTAAACCTTCACGGCATATTCGTTGCCTCTTTAGCATGCTCGCTCGGAAAGCTTCAAGCAATAGTTATAATAAAAATATTTAAAAAACCATAAAAATATTTATTTATTTATTTAATCTTTTTTGCACAATTAAAAGCAATGTACAAATGGCGGACTTAATGCCATATGGCATTTTCTGCCAGTCAACCATTGGGTTCAACAGAGACTACATGGCGGTGCAATCTTATTAGTTAATTTATCCCTTCAAATATAAGTACTATAATATATACATTACACTAATTTAAACAAATAAAAATAACATAGGTAGCTACTATAGATATACTTTAACTAATTAATATAGGTAATTAAAAAAAACTATGCATGATGAAGAGCCTTTGTCTTAATATTTGGGATTTAAAAGTTCTGTGCGAACAGCTTTTTTAAAACTAAATAAACTTTTAGACTGTTGAATATTCAGAGGTAGTTTGTTCCACAGTCTTATTGTAAATGTCTTATTGTATTTATTGTAAATAAATATGTAATATAAAAAGTACTGTAATATCAATAAATTAATTAATAATGCCATCCTCCCTTCTAAATTGCTGTGGCAATTTTAATTATTGTGTAACTATTAGATACGAGATAAAACTATTAGAATTATCTCGACATAATATATTTTTGTTTATTAGCTATGCAGTGCCCTTGTAGGGTGCATGTACTGATACAATTTAAATAAAATTGTAAACACCTATAAATACATATATGTAAGCAAGCAAATAAATAAATAATTAATAAAACACATAATGATCATATTTTATTCAAGTAAGTTTTCTAAAGCTTCTTCGACCGCTTTGCTACTGTATACCATATGACGAGTGAATATTGATTTAAATTTCAAAAACATTTTTCACGGTGACTGTACAAATTGCAAAATCAACTCAGTGGGACGAATCGACCGGTTTAAAACATGCATTAGGGCGATTCGGCCCGCGGGCCGAACATCGTAGGCCAAAACGACCAACGAGCCCCTTGTAAACTACATTTCGTACAAGAAAAGGGTTGCCATTATAATAGTCATAATCTTGGATTTTTTAGGTTACAGTAACATATAAATGATAGGTAAGTTCAAGAGACTATTACAAGTGTAATATTATTATTTGATAACAAATTAATTATTCTGTATATTCCTTTTTTATGTCGAATAATAATGACGAATATTCGACTATTCGCCATGAGGAATGGCAAGTAATCGGTATTCGACTATTCGCCATAACAACTATTCGCAGCATCTCTAATTAAGATATATCGGTGATAAATAGAGAAATCCACAATTAATTTATATTCAACATAAAAGTATGTCAATATCAAAAATATTGTACATCACACAATGGAATTATCAAATTTCTGAACAGAAAAGAATATTTGTCACACAAAAAAACATAAAGGTGCATATACAGGGTTACTTTTTTATCACCCTGGAAAATTTAAGGGGCGCTTCAGGACACGATAGTAGAATGATTTAAATATTAAAAAAATAACACCTATTTTCTAAAAAATCAAAAAATACTCATTTCAGCCAAGAGACGCCCACTGCTGGACATAGGTCTCCCCCAGGGATCTCCAAACCGATCGGTCCTGCGCCTCCCGCATCCAGCGGCTTCCCGCGACCTTCACTAGATCGTCGGTCCACCTTGTGGGGGGCCTACCAACGCTGCGTCTTCCGGTACGTGGCCGCCACTTAAAGACCTTTCCGCCCCAACGGCCGTCAGTCCTGCGAGCTATGTGTCCTGCCCACTGCCACTTAAGGTTTGCAATTCTTTGGGCTATGTCGGTGACTCTAGTTTTTCTACGGATCTCTTCATTTCTGATGCAATCGCGTAGAGAAACCCCGAGCATAGCCCTCTCCATTGCCCTTTGAGTGACATTGAGCCTTCTGATGAGACCCATTGTAAACGGCCACGTCTCAGTTCCGTACGTCATCACTGGCAACACGCACGAATTGAAGACTTTCGTCTTGAGACACTGCGGTAGATTGGCCGAGATTATGCTGCGTAGCTTCCCGAACGCTGCCCAGCCGAGTTGGATTCGGTGATTTACCTCTTTCTGGAAGTTGGACTTACCGAGCTGGACTATTTGTCCCAGGTAAACATATTCGTCAACAACTTCCAGTGTAGAGCCACCAACTTTCACAGGAGTGGGTACTACATGGGAATTCACCATGATTTTGGTCTTGTCCATGTTCATTTTAAGACCCACTTGTTGGGAAACTTTACAGAGGTCTTCGAGCATTGTGCCTAGATCTTCCACGGTCTCAGCCATGACTACGATATCATCGGCAAAACGAAGGTGGGTCATGTACTCGCCGTTTATGTTGATGCCGAGTCCTCTCCAGTCCAAAAGCTTAAATACATCCTCCAGCGCAGCTGTGAACAGCTTCGGCGATATAACGTCACCCTGTCTCACACCTCGCTGAAGTGGTATTGGTTTCGAGTTCTGGTCCTGAAGGCGGACTGACATAGTGGCGTTTTCGTACAATGACTTCAACACCTGGATGTACCGATAGTCTATTTGGCACCTCTGGAGTGACCTAAGCACGGCCCAGGTCTCGACAGAATCGAAGGCTTTCTCATAGTCCACAAACGCCAAGCATAGTGGCAGATTATACTCCTCGGTCTTCTGTATAACCTGCCGCAGCGTATGGATGTGGTCTATGGTACTATAGCCTTTACGGAATCCGGCTTGTTCGGGAGGCTGGAAGTCGTCAAACCTGCGCGCGAGACGATTCGTGATAACTCTCGAGAACAGCTTGTATACATGACTCAGGAGCGTGATGGGTCTGTAGTTCTTCAACTGGGCCCTGTCATCCTTTTTGAAGAAAAGTGCCACCACACCCCTGTGCCACGCTTTAGGCGTATTGCCCTCGAGTATGATAGAGTTAAATAGCCTCTGCAGCGTTTTCCGGACTGGTAGTCCACCCGCTTTCAAAAGCTCAGCTGTAACTCCATCATTACCCGGTGCCTTGTTGTTTTTTAGCTGTTTGAGAGCCACACTAATCTCGTACAGGCTGACGTCCGGGATATCTTCGGTGTAATGCCGGATCAATTTGGCTCTAGGATCTGTAGCCTGAATGACAGGTGCCTGCGATGTTGTGTAAAGCTGTCCATAGAAGCGTTCGATCTCAGCCATAAGCTCAGGTCGAGACGTAACGACTCTGCCGTCCTCTGTCTTCAGCTTCGTCAGCAGACTCTGACCGAGTAACAGATCTCTTGCGAACACTTTGGAGCCCTTGTTCCGCCCGATGGCTTCCTTAATACGTTCCGTATTAGATCGGCGTATTTCGCGAGTCAGAGACTTCGAGATCTGTTTGTTGAGTCGCCGACGAGCATCCTCAGAAGACTGCAGACCCATCCCACGCCTTTCTTCCATCAGCTTAAAAATACCACCTATCGGGACCCAAGCCAACCTCACCTGCACGCGGTGCACCCTGCTATATAACAGACGAGGCTCTGGCGCTCCCCACCAACCCGCACTGGGTCAGCGTGGTGGGAGACGGCCCAAAACCCCCCATGATCTTAAACCTAAAACAAAGGCCCCAAGTGCCCGGCGGTTCTGGAGGCCGTGCCGGCGGTGACGGACGTCGACGCGGTACTGGGACCTGGGGTGCATAGAATCCCCGGGCGGCGGAGATCCCCCGTCAAACGACCTTGGCCCTGGCCACATATAACGCGCGCACACTGCGGACCGAAGAGAAGCTGCTGGAACTTGAAAAGGAACTGAGCAGGATTCGCTGGAGTGTAGTGGGACTGTCCGAAGTCCGAAGAGAGGGTGAGGACACGATGGTTCTCAAATCCGGCAACCTGCTCTATTTCCGGGAGGGCGAAGACCTGTCCCAAGGTGGTGTCGGATTTATCGTCCACAGGTCTCTTGTGAACAACGTTGTACAGATCGGAAGTGTATCGAATAGGGTGGCGTACCTTTTACTCAGAATTACCAAACGGTATTCGTTGAAGGTCATACAGGTATACGACCCGACCTCGACGCACCCCGACGAGGAAGTGGAAGCTATGTATGAGGACATTTCGCGGGCAATACATGCTTCCAAAACTCACTACACCGTTGTCATGGGAGACTTCAACGCAAGGCTAGGCAAGCGTGGCGATAGTGAGTTGAAAGTGGGGCAATTTGGAGCTGGAATCCGGAATTACCGTGGTCAAATGCTTGCCGATTACATGGAGAGAGAGGGACTCTATATGATGAACTCTTTCTTCAAAAAACGGCTGCATCGAAAGTGGACCTGGTAAAGTCCGGATGGCGTGACAAAAAATGAGATTGACTTCATCATGCCAACTAAGACTCGCATTTTCAATGACGTCTCAGTGATCAATGCGTTCAACACGGGAAGCGATCACCGAATGGTGAGAGGCGCATTGAATCTTAACGTAAAAGCTGAGAGGTATCGACTGATGAAGTCAACGCTCTGTCCTGAAGCCATTCAGATCCAAAACCCCGAGCGCTTCCAACTCGAATTGCAGAATCGCTTCGCTCGCCTGGAGGATTGCACGGATGTAGACACATATAATGACAGGTTTGTGGAAACTGTCCTTACGGTGGGTTCGAAGTTTTTCAAACCCAGCCGTACCAAGCAAAGGAGCAAGATCTCAGAACCGACAATTAAACAAAAAATACTATAATATAATAATAGATATGTCCTGAGGCGTCCCTTAAATTTTCCGGGGTGATAAAAAAGCAACTCAGTATACTTACATACACATAAATGCACTTTTGATGCATAAAAAAATAAAAATGTACTTCAAAATAGTTAAAAGTAAAAAATAATATGAGAATACACACAATATCACATTTTTATTTTGAAAAGTCGGTGCTTAATTTTAAGTCGTTAATCGAAACAAAAATTACCTTACATTTGATACCCATATTGAGGGGGTTGTAAAAAATATGTAATCCGCCATTTTGTAGCGGCGGCCATCTTGGATTTTGGGTGATTCTTGGATTTACAGTACTGATTATATTAAATTGAATGGAATCAGAACTAAACGACAATCTGACAACAGGAAGGGGGAAAATTTCAACTTCTTCTAAATTTGACCCAAGCAAATAAACAAAACTAAATAAAACCGTTTAAAAATGACCAATGTGTATGTATCCTGCTTTTATGTGTGCCGTCACAAAATGTCACACAATGGAAGGAAAATATAATCTATAAAGACACGAAACCGCGAATAACAAAAAATGTAAAAAATAAATTACAATTCTTGTCTATTGCAAGTGTTACTTATTACAAATAATATCTTATGATAATAATTGTGTAATAAAATAATTAAACTCATCTGATATTAAGCGTCACACAAGTTTAAAATTTTTCGAGCTACAAAACGTTTTTCGTAGTTTTTGACATTATTACATCAAAAGTAAAGGGCCAATGTTTTGTTTTGTAAGGTTGGTAGTACAATGGAATGTTACCAGATGTAATAAAAATACGAATACGTTCAGAATGTGTTTGAAACGACAGGTAATTTCGTCACACAACCATCGTCACACAAACGAACAAAATATGGAGACATCATTTCAACTTCGGATTTCTCATTTATTATAACATTTCTAATAAAATAAAAAGTTTGCCCATGTATAATGATCGTTTCCCAAGTACACTTACTAAAAAAAATATGTGTGAGTTTTCTGGTTAAAATGCATGGTTATTTTAGCGCCTTATTAAAAAATTTGCTTTATTTATTCACTATAGATTTTTTTACACTTGTATAAGTTATGGGTCATCGAGATTTTGTCAAATGTACAATAATTTTGATATTGACTCATAATCTATCCATTCATAAGTGATGTTCATTATTTTTTGCCAGTTAAACTTATGTGTTCTACTTAGTATCTACCTACATACAGTATAAAAAATTGTAATGATTGCAAAAAATTAGGTAAAACACTATATCTATAGTTAATATTACTAATAATAGAATACCATATAACCAGTAGTAGCCTTAACCCTTGTGTCCTAGTATCCTATGTTAGATACTAATGCAAATTGCATTAAAAATATTCAAATATTCAGAAATGTGTTTTTTTTGTTCTTGTTTATTGGGTTTTCCAATAAAGAAGAGAAATAAAACTTATCTGTGACTGAACACTTTTGGCAAGCAAACAGATTTATTTTGATAGTCAATTTTAGTAGAAATTTAATAAACAAATTAAAAGTCAGTACTCTCATGGCAGTAGGTTGCACCTTTACTCATAATAAAACAATTATTACAAAATAGTTATTACAGTATTTTGAAAATGGTTTAATAAGAAAAGGATTGTAAGTTTATTGCCATGTGTTGATAACAGTGTATAAGTGTAGTGTAGTGTAGTGAAATTGTGAATTGTTGCTGCTGATTGATGACAATAAATATGTTGATAGGAATTACAAACCAAAATACAAAAAAAAAATACCTTTTTTTGTCAACTTATTATTGAAACGGATACTCTGCGTAGTTCAATTTATTAGGAATCTAGGAAAAAGAAAAATAAATTACTTCAGACAAATGAAAGAATATAATAGATACATATATCATTAAAAAGTAACTAAGTCTGAGACTTTATAAATTATTAGAAAATCTCTCACACTAGCTGTGTTCCAGACAAGCATCACCACTTTGCTGGTGCTGACATCTGATGTTAGCCTCGTTTTGCATTTTATATAAGAAATGTAAACATTTAAATCCACTGAATAATCTTTTAATCTAAAAAAAAGAATCCAAATGTCAAATGTGAAAACTGTCAAAAAGTGGTATCAGAGGACCCATGGAGGACCCATCTATTAGTATGGGTGTTTAAGGCGCATAGTGGTCCTAATGACCTTGCTCGATCGTCCCGCACTGATCACATAGTAGGAGTGAGTGAGTGAGAGTGAGGGGAATATTTAAGCAAACCTTTAGGCGTAAGATGAATTATTTCAATTAAAAATTAATAAAGGCGAATAAGAAAAATGTAAAAAGACCATCCCCTAGAATATTGTTCACTTTATTTATTGAAATCGAAAGTATATGATTTAACGTAATATTTACGACGCGATTAGGTTTAAAGTTTTAAAATCGAGGCATGTTTGGGTCACATTTTAACCAAGTTTTAATTAATTTATCAAAAATTTAAAAAGACCATCCTCTAAAGAATGCGTTGAATAATAACATATATTTTTTAAAGATTTTTTTATTCAATATTTATGAAGAGAACCGGTTTTTTCTGCAGTGATTTTTTTATGATTGGGTCAATCATAACAAAATCACTGCCGAAAAAATAAAAAAAATTACTATGCGCCTTAATGTTATTTTTTGTGGCAAAAATGTTTAAATGGAACACATGAAACCAGCACGAAAAGTTTACACCAAAGGCTAATGAAAGGCGTTGATGCAAAAAAATTTGAAAATGTTGCAAATACCTACTTATCTGGAACGCGCCTACTGTGTCAACAGCCCAATGGGGCCCTGAATGCTGGAGAGGTTAAACTGCAAAGGTACGAAAAAATAGGTTTTGTGCCTTTAGGTCCTTAACATCAAACGGCACTGTCCCCTAGGTGCTAGAGTTGATGTTGATGATGATGAATATATGATTGAGATGGTTTATATAAAATATCAACAAAACAATATTTCTCTTTCCAGTGTGGACTTGTTATGGCAACACAGAGCAGCTACAAACAAAACGTGTCGATGTCGATGCCAAGCCCCCAGAGCAATCCGCGTTTGTATTCTTTCTATATTCTTAGATGAATAGCATACAAAAGTCACAATTATTATTTCCTAAAGCATAGAGCTTGTACCCTCTATGAATTTACTTGTGTATTTTTGAGAGTAAAGTATTAGAACCTTTTTAGTTATCCTCACATTAATGAGTAAATAAATTGATAGTGTTGTGATTGTTGTTTAGAATGTTAGATACTAACTTACTAAAATATAATAGTGCCAAGTATAGGCCATTGCAAGCTTAGCAGGGCTGTTTTCTTGGTAATGCCGCTGGTATCTAACTGCGTTTGTCCTGAGCATGACTCCAAATCTATGCTTTTTTCAGAAATTTTTGCAGTAATTACTTTTTTTCTGTTCATTTTGAATTTCCTTGCATTATACTTACATTGTTCTCTTATGTTGGTTTTATTTCATATTTTGTTATGTTGAAACAGACTACATGATTGCGGGGCCCCCAATGAGTTTCGGTATGATGAAAGGTAACTGACTGATTATTAATGTTTTATTTTTTTCCAAATTTATCTCACCTTGCTCATCTGTGGATTTAGGTACTCTGGGGATTTATTGTTTTATTTTTTATCATTATTGGCACAAAGAAAATTCTTGTCTCCACATCACAGTCATTTTTTTTATTTTGCAATCTTTTGTTTTTATGTGTTCCTCATTATTTTATCCTCTCATGTTCTTTTCACTTAGCAACTTAAGCCTACTAAATAACTACATGCTGGTACTGACCGCTCGCTGTTACTAAACTTCACAATTAATTATAGATATTAGTGCATATTTGATTATCTTTTATTTGCCCTAGCCCGACTCCTGTCCTATCCATTATGCTTTTTGTTTTTTCTTTCATTGTATTGCCGCCCCGCTGCTTGGCTTGAAGGCGGTATGAATGCACCGCCGCCGCACCATAACCAATACCACTACCACCCACAATACCAGGGTGGTCAGATGGGTCACCCGGGTGGGTTCGGAGGATGGCAGCCTCAGAGCCAACCGCAACCGCCCCGTTTCGGTGCAGAGAGCGCGCGGCGCACCACCACAGGTGGCTCGGGCAGCAACCAAGCATCCCAGTCTGGAAAGGATGATAAAACAAGCCCATTTGTATCGACGTTACACTCACACCCTGGATTCCAGCCACAAAAGATTGGAAAAGGTTCGGGTTCGGTGAGTTTCCATTTCAAACTTTATTTTATATTAGTTTTATATTAAGAAACTTTGTTATTGTCCATCAACATTATATCGGCCATACTCTGCTCCGCATAGAGGCCTTTGCGCAGCAGTGTAAATGCATAACGGGAGATTTGAACCTTTTACCTAATTATAAATTTGTCAACTTCTAAGTAGGAACTTAGTTTAGTTTTTTCCATGTTCACGTGAAAATTCCATCCCTTTTCAAACACTCGCAATTAACTCGCAATCAATTAAAGAAATACAAGTAGTTATTTAATAGAGCTTGTTGGAAGCTATAGATTTTCATCATGTAGGCCATTATCAATTCATAACTGATCCTATTAAGAAATGAACTAAACAGATTTTACAATTTCAGAGCGCTGGTTTGCCAAAACCACCCAAGCCCCCAGAAAAGCCCCTTATGCCTTACATGAGATACTCTCGACGTGTTTGGGACAGTGTGAAAGCGGCCCATCCCGACTTGAAATTATGGGAGATAGGAAGAATTATTGGAGGCATGTGGAGGGATCTGCCGGAGTCTGAGAAAGCCGGATTTGTGGATGAATATGAAGCTGAGAAGGTATTATCTGATTTTTATTTTAATAATTTTATGGTATTAATTGTTTGCATTATTTAAATAAATTCAAGATATTTACCACTTTTATTGTGATGATGCTCACAATTTTTTTTTGTTATTTAAAATATTCATATTTTCCATTTAAAATTGTACTAAAATGTGACATAATTACAAGGTTCTTGATAGACTAAGCAAGTTCGAGCCCTGTGTGTGGTGAATTCAAATGCAATTGTCTGTTATGAGTAAATGCAATCCTATAGATCAAAAGTTTATTTTGAACTCAGGCGCAGTACACAGAAATGTTGAAAACTTACCAATCATCGCCCGCGTATATTCAGTGGCTGGCGCACAAGACTAGAGGTATATTGTAAATTGGACACCATGTTTTAATTAAAGGGATCAGTTTTATGTATAACCACGCCTTTGTCACCAGCTTATCTTAACAC
Organism: Schoenobius gigantellus; assembly: GCA_963935595.1. Classification (NCBI taxonomy): domain Eukaryota; kingdom Metazoa; phylum Arthropoda; class Insecta; order Lepidoptera; family Crambidae; genus Schoenobius; species Schoenobius gigantellus. The sequence goes on from OZ012541.1 coordinate 52,705,131, forward strand.
CTGGGGTTTTGGAGTTTATGTAAAGCAATTTCAGTGCCCCGTTATCCATTATATCACAAGATAATGTCCATACACTGTATATTTTAGTACTATAGCACATACAATAAGTATTTGTAACTTAGTTAACAATGATGAGTGATGATTATTTATGAAATAAATTATTTTTGGTTTGGCAACATTACAATTATAAATGCTTAAATATTTTTAATAACTAAAAATTTTACTTTTCAATAGATGAAAGATTTGTAGAATAATTAGTAAAAATTATTTCAGTTCCCAAATATGACCGTAATATGTGCGAACTTTTTAATACCTACATCTAATTTTAACAATGAACAAAATTAATGAATTACCTGTATTGCTATTTAAAAAAAATAGATCGCCCAATTGCATATTTTAGGAGCATTTTAATAAAATATTATGTTGAAGTTAAGGCGTTCGACACCTAGCCATGTTATTATATCACTCCTCTGGTTGCCAACATCTTTAGGCAATGATGACCGCTGAACATAAAGTGGGTCTTATGCTTGTTTGACCACCCAATGAAAATTAGCCTAATATCAAAGTTTTAATTTTCCCCAATCCACCCTTATCTCTCCCAAAACTGTGTACAGTGTGACTAACCTTATACCATAATGCTAATTTTGTCCTTCACATGCACTTCACCTCATGTAAATTTGCACGATGGGGCGCACCACTTGCATTTGGGAACTAGTCGGAGTACGAAAAGAGCTTGAAGACGTATCACAACTCGCCAGCGTACCTGGCGTATATTGCTGCGAAAAATAAGGCAGTGGGTAAGGCAACACATGATTTGGTCGTGCCTCGGAATTCGGGACGCAAGGGCATATGGATTGGCATTGCTTGTTTAACACTTGCATCTATTTTTATTATTCACTAGTGGGCCCGGCAGACGTTGTCCTGCCCGATTACAGCGCCACCTACCGGGTCCAGCTGTACGTTTAAACCTTCCCTGGACCTATTCAAACACCTACAGAAAATTTCGTAAGAATCTGTCGAGCCGTTTCAGCTTTTTTGCGATACTAACACACAGCGTTTCATTTTTATATAAGTATAAGAAGATTATGCACACACCTATATTTATTTGATGACCTTGTTTTTTATAATATTCCAAAAATTTGTGATTTTCTTTATGGTGATAATGCTCATAGTTATATTTGCTTTGACTATAATATCACCTCCAGAACCTCAAATTATTTGGTTCCATACACTTCTCTAATTTGAAGTTGTGAAATACTCAAAATTGAATTTAATTATCTCATCTAATTGTAGTAATAAACAGCGTTTCATTTTTATATAAAAGAAGATTATGCACACACCTATATTTATTTGATGACCTTGTTTTATAACATTCCAAAAATTTGTGATTTTTTTATGGTGATAATGCTCATAATTATATTTGCTTTGACTATAATATCACCTCCAGAACCTCAAATTATTTGATTCCATACACTTCTATAATTTGAAGTTGTGAAATGCTCTAAATTGAATTTAATTATCTCATCTAATTGTAGTAATAAACTAGTCTGAACATTAAAGTTTCATGCAATCACATTTCCGGTTGAAGAAGACAAGATTATGTGTGAGCATAATCTTTTTATAGTAAACTTAGTAAATATTTCCTTTCCATATACTTTAAATATTCTTGACAAATATACCCTTGCGTTCTTGAACCAACCTACATACATGTCTTATTTTGATATGTTAATGTCATTATTGCTTTCATTTCAAGTGTATGTGTTTGTATATTAATTGGTGTGCAGACACATCATTGCTAATTTGCTATCCAAATTATATTATGTACCACATACCAAATTATGCATATACCACAAGGAGACTCTGTACCAGGGTCGCCTGCTTTGGTAGTTCTTCTTCCTACCGTCTTACCTACTTCTGCCGCAAAGCAGCAGTGCTTGCATTACTGTGTTCTGGTTTGAAGGGTAAGATAATTATGGCAGTATTAGAAATTACTGGGTACTGTGACTTTACATCTTATGTCACAAGTTGGCAACGTAACTGCGGTTTTCATGGGGGTTGCAGATTTGCTGCGAAATCCACAAGAAGCACATGTACTGGTGACTGTTACTACTTACCATCAAATGGACAGTATGTTTTTTTGTCCTTTAGTTGTATAAAAAAATAATAGTTTTTTACATCACAAATTTAATATTGTGACTACCTTCTTACTGACTGCAGAACAGCGGAAATATTAAGTTTTCTAAAATATGAATCTGTACTATAGGGAAAAAAATTAAACATAAGTTTCTGGGCCTGGATCGAGGAACTTTTTCTGCATTAATAAGTCTTATTGAATAGAGTAGAGCTTACACTCGCTGCAAAGCTTCAAGAAATAACACAATCAAAATTTAATTTGGGTGGGTTGATTTTTGGCTTAATTTTTATAACACATCTGCATGGTTCACAGAAAACTTGATATCAATCCTAGCCGGATAATCTGACATTTTTAATGGTTTAACATTAATACATACATATATAGGTACAATTTTATTAGTGTTTTAAACGAAGTTCAATTAGGATCTGTTTTACAGCTTTTTTTGGAGCTTTTTTTGGATGTTTTTCTTAAAATTCTATTTTTACCAGATGCAGTTAATAACATTTCAGTAAATTGCTTTGAATATCATATAATGTTAATAAATTTCACACTCGCTATTCTCTTAAGAATGTCTGCCCACTTATTAATACACAATGGGCCAGCAGTAGGTAACTTGGAGGAGGAGAGCTCCGGCAAAAAGGGCAGCTCACAGAAAGAGCAACAGCAACAGGACAGGCGCATTGACATTCAACCAGCAGAAGATGAAGAAGGTATTGATACAGATCTTCTAACAATAGAATATATTATTGAAGGCAACTGCTTATTGGTGATCGTCTAAGCCTGTCTAAGGTATTCCAATTTTGTGAGATTCCGCGATAAATTTTAAGGCGCTATATCGAAAATATTGGTTATTTTTAATGTAATGTCATAGGTCACAGAGAGATCTTACAGATCTGAAACTCAAATATGTGTTTCTTTATATCTTTAAAAAAGACAACAAGAACCGGAAACGCGATTTAAAGATTTGCCTCGATACATTTTATTTTTTAAATTACCTCTTGAAAATCAGCAAATTCAGGATTACTAGTAAACGGTATTTGGTATTCATTAAAAATTTCCTGAAATAAGTAGACATCATCAGTATCCAGAAACGTACAGAAGCATTTTTTTTCTAATCATTATAGTTATTTTGTAATAAAATAATTTGTATTTTGTCGCTTACGTGGATAATTTCTATTCGACCTGATTGCATGCGGGCGCAGCGCATCCACGACTTTGATGACATAGATATAAAGACTAGCTACTTGAGCACGGGGGGCGCCCCGCGTTTACGTATAGACCACGCCTCCCATTGTTTGATTCATTTTCGATGTAGCCCCTTCATCATCATCAGCCCGTGTTCGTCCACTGCTGGACATAGGCCTCTCCCATGGCACGCCACTTATCCCTATCTCCGGTCATCCTCATCCAGCCGCCACCAGCCACTTTTCGTATGTCGTCGCTCCATCTTGCCGGAGGGCGTCCTACACTACGTTTGCCAAGACGCGGTCGCCACTCTAAAACCCGCTTACTCCACCGATCGTCGGCTCTGCGACAGATGTGACCAGCCCATTGCCACTTCAACTTGCTAATGCGGTGCGCTATGTAGCCCCTTAATATGGATATTTTTTACATACAATAGGGAAGATTTTGTACTACATCTCACTTGATGGTAAGCCCGAAGATAAAAGCTAGCTTCACCTGGACTCAAAAACTAAGGAACTTACCAGAGGGAGAACCTGCACCTCTATCTGCCCTATTTCTTCCGCCAAGCAGCAGTGCTCGCATTACTGGGTATAGTGACTTGACATCTTATGTCACAAATTGGCTACGTATATTGGTGTCCTAGTAGAGGTTGTAGTTTTGCAACTTTTACAGGAACCGCATGTAACCACTTACCATCAGGTGGGCAACCTGCTTGATTGCTAACTTAGTTGTATAAAAAAAACGGGCTATCCTACCTCTATTGTTGGGACACAACAATGTAATAGCGTTGTTATTATGTGTATAGTCACAATAGCTCACCTAACCTGACCTACAGTTTTGAGTTTTATCCTATTAAGTAATTTTTTGATAACAAGTCACTATCGGGTCTGCATAGCATTTCCGTTCTATTCGGACCGATGGACTTCGAAAGGGACCCGAGTCCGAATAGCCACTCCGAAAATAAAATGTTTACGTTCTGAAATTTCTTATTATGCTTAACTAGCAGGCAAACTGCAAAAAGACTTCGAAAAAGGAGGTTAGCATATTTGGTTTTGATGTGCAGTCTTAGTAGCTATCAGTAATGTATCATTGTGTGTGATGTCATTGTAACAACAGAATTAAAACCCTCAGTGTTGCTATTTATCTCCAGACCAAGACGAAGGCCTCTCTGTGAAACACGTGGCGTATGCCCGCTATCTGCGTAACCACCGGCTCATCAATGAGATATTTTCGGACACGGTCGTACCTGATGTCCGGTCGGTCGTCACAACGGCTCGCATGCAAGTAAGTAACCATAACATGTGTGTTTAGTCTCAGCTTCTCCTTATCTTCTGTTCTTACCATAGATACCTATTAGTAACAACAGACCTTAGACACGGTAATAGTATAATACAGTAACTTGACTCAGCCCCACTTTGAAATTTTATACCTACGGCCGCTCGGCATCGCTTAGTGCGTGGCCCGCGATAGGGGTGCTCGCTTACCGACCGTGCGCTCCGTTTGACTCGTGCGTATGCCCTGCGGCGAACTGCATTCGTGACAGCCCTTGTAGCTATGCGATCCCAGATCGAGGCGCGTAGGCATAGCGCGTGTTTCGACCGTTTCTATGAAGTCCTTCTACTGGAGACGCATTTTTGAATCATTAGAAATGAATCTTGAATTCGAACACGAATACAAATCACGTGCGAAATTATTTTCTACTGTTCCCAATTTTAAAGATTTTTGTATCACTCGAATTCAGTATTGTCATTAAAAACAAGTTCTATATTTGAAACCGTTACCGTAGTTAACCGTTACGTTATAAAAATAAAATTTAAAAAAAATCATTGATAAATCGCATGTAAAGCAGAACATAGGTATAACGGGTTATTTTTCCATCAGGAGCCAAATTTTGTGTGCTTTTTCAGACAAGCAAAGTGAACAACTTTTACTATGGGACCAAATTCGAAAAAATCAGCTGTTCCATACAAATGTTCAACATCCACTGAACCTAAATGTATGGAACAGCTGATTTTTTTTCGCGAATTCGAGTTTGGTCCCATAGTAAAAGTTGTTCATTTTTCTTGTCTGAAAAGCACACAAAATTTGGCTCCTGATGGAAAAATAGCCCGGTATATGTGATGTATATTCTACTAGTAGAAATCAAAAACGAGTGGGTAGGACCACTCATTGCAGAATTCACGAAATGAATATTCAAAAATAGTGAATTTGGAAATTCGTATGCGAATCTTACTATTTCGAATGCGAATTTTATTTCTGTTGTTTCAAAAACGCATCTCCTGTATATACTATTACCGTGCCTTAGAGTACTTGTATACGTCATACATACATAGAATGCTGGCAAAAATGTTGTCAATTGTAACAACTCTATTAGTACAATGCTGCCTCTATTTAATTTATACTGTACCTGTTAGGCTCTAATTCTGGTTTATTGCTTATCATTCGCAAATGTAAATAATATTAATAAATTTCAATGTATGCACAATTTGATTAATTTTGAAATAAACCCTTTTACGAAATATTTTTTTACTAGATTCTAAGAAATATTTTTATTTTCCTTGTAGATCCTAAGAAAACAAGTGCAGTCGCTAACGATGCACCAGAAGAAACTGGAGGACGAGCTACAGCAAATCGAGGAGAAATTCGAAACAAAGAAGCGGAAATTCATTGAAAGCAGTGAAGCGTTTCAGGAAGAACTGAAAAAGGTAGATTAGATCGAAACATTTTATTTTGCAAAATCAATTACACTAACTAACTAATACTTACATAAGCATCACAAATATCAGGCTCATTGCCGTCGTCGATTTCTTCCAAGCAATGTTTAAGTTGTAATTTTATAATCATTTTTTAAATAAATTATGCATTTACTCTTTGTTCCTAGCTATATCTTATCCATATGTTTTAGATTCCTTTGCATTGATTGACTACCAAACCTAGATTGAACAGTTCATACAAAAACGCGCTTGAAATCTGTCACCTAATCGACTATACATTTGTGCTCGCTGATATATAGTTGAATATGCACACCCGAATTAAAATTAGGCACCATAAAGAAAGTATCGAATTCAACCTTATTCTACATTATTACGACAACTATTTTAAGTACAACCGTGTGAAGTTACATCATTTTATACCTAGCCACAGATCAAACATTTTAAAATTGACGTTTTAGTAATGTCTACTCTAATCGAATATTTGAATACATGATATGATGTGTAATGAGTTTACTCACGCAACATGAAACCCCGTCTTTTTTCTGCCGTTTCTGGTTAAAATTGTTACCACAACTTTTAAATGAGCACTTCGGCATGTTGACGTGCCGAAAGCTAATCACTTACTATGGAAAAGAACGCACGAGTGGCGATTGGGCAGTTCTTCACCGGCCCACTTTTCGAACGTTCATGCGTTATCTATGTTTGGTAGTAAATAAATGTTCCTTTAATATTTAATTTGTTCAATTACTTTTTATTCTTATTTTCACTACTTTTAAAAACATAATCAGCTTATTATCTGTTAGTTTTTACAATTAATTTTTTTATACCTTATTTCAAGTTTGCCCACCCATCCATGTGACAAGGAAGTGAAGGTTGTACCTCTAATCGTTGATTTTGCTCAGCACTGTAAACCTGCTGTGGATGAAGAGACGTTCCAGAGGATGGTCGAGAGGGCTGTGGAACAGATGAAACGCGGCGTCAACCCCGCCACGCAACCGCTTTCGCTGAATGCTGCCGAACGAAAGGATGGGGTATGGGGACAGTGAATTTTTGATTGTGATGGCATCGATAGACGATAATCGATTGATGGTGGTAGCTTTGGCTATAATGACGAATACCAGTTGATGAATAATTGATTGAGAGATCACAACCGATCCGTAGTCACACCGTGTTAGCACACCAGTGTGACTGACTATGGTTCATTTTATTTACCCGTTGTCACACCGGTGTGATTAGGGATAATTTTACTCGATCCATAGTCACCTTGTCCACATCTTGACCAAACTGTTTTGGGTTCATATTTCTCTTTATTATCCCGTGTTAACTGTTTCAGTATAGGTATGATATAAAGGTATTTTTAATTAAGTTTCTAAATTAATTAATTAGCTTATTTACAAAATACATTTTTGATTGTAGTTTTCTTCTTTTTTCGGATAAGTATCCGTCCATTCTACCGTAAATTGATCGTGATGTAAAGACCAATTAGTAAAGACCAGACCAGTAGACCAGTAAAGACCGATTCGTGTTAACCAATTCATTCTGCCATTCACCAAAGATTGATTGATGTGGTAACGCCAGAAGCCTTTTAAAAATAAATTTTAATCATACTAATGACAAATGAGTTAATATCATGTTTGTAATAATATTTTGAACGTGTTTTTTGACATTTTATAATTTAAACACTCATTAGCTCTTGGAAAGAAATCATCAATACACTTAACATAGAATTTCGTAGGCACATATTAATAAACACATCTCAAAGTTGAGATCGATCTTAAGATACAGTTTTGACATTTAATGTACGGACCATCTGTCAAAAACTTCATCTCAAGATCGATCTCATTCTTGAGATGCAATTATTAATATGGGCCGTAATATCTGAGATCACTAACCCTGACTAACTCGCTGTTCTCATTGCAGCCAATGGACCATGCGCCAACCGCAGTGAAGAACGAAGCAAACGGTCCAAACCCTCCAACTCAAGTGGACGCGGTATCGACGTCCGACGGACGGCCACACGTCAACCACACCACCGACTTAAACCGACCGTCAGACGGCGATAATGACGCCAGCGCCAGCTCCAACAGCATGCACGATGGTAGGCAACCATTGACCTACAAACAAATGGACGTCCGTCGGGTCTAATACAAATTTCGGGAAAAATGTTTCCGAAAAACTGTAAAACGTTACTGCATGTATTAACAATCTTTAGTCGTATTGACACTACTGTGCTGTTCAATTTCGCTTGCACAAATTCTTCACCATATGACGAGCGATTGGATCTGAATAATACTGAATTTGATGTTTGGATCTGATTTTTCTGGACCACTTTTGGAGCGTGGACGCGAAGTCCATTTGAAGGGAATAAAGTGACCTCACCACCAAGAAAAACAAGAAACTGCCCAAAATCTCCAACTTAGGGCGACGCGGTATCCACGTCTGACGAACTACACTAACCTTCTTATTGATTTATTCATTTTTTTACCCCATATGATTTTGTATCTACGACCGACCTCTTTTCGGGGCAAACACATTTTCCATTTATTTGTAAACTTTTGCGATTTTTGTTTTAGGAGATCGGAAAGAAGAGAACAGAGTGGACAAAATAGAGAAGGAGCCGCCGGGCCCTCCGCCTGCGCCCATGCAGCACGTTGCTTCGCCTCCGCACCATCGTAAGTGTATCTTTCCCCTTTGGATACCTACAATTGGCCCACTGCTGACAAAAGCTCTTCGCTAAGATGTGCAGATTAGTGGCGAGAACGTCTTAAAACCCCCGCGCCCCCCGCGGCTACACTCTAGGAGGGGGGGGGGGGGTTAATTCTGCTCCCCCCCCCCCCTTGTAACCGCCCTTGGACGGAACGCTATACGATCAATACTAATTGACCATCACAGCACTCACAAATTAAATATGAGGACTTAGGTGACACCTGGAATACGATAAAGTACCAGACCAGTGTCCTGAAAGGTTTTTGACAAATTTTACATAGTAATCCAAAGAACAACAATAAACAATTATTACAAAATCAACTCATTGTAAAAATAGAAGACAAGTATGTTTGTTGTTGCAGCAATGATGATGCCGCATAATCCTAATGCTGCGCCTGCGCACCCCGGGGGACCTCATGCAGGTCCGCCTCCACCACCAGGTAATTTATTGGTTTTCACATCTCCCAACACGAAAAAGACACTTCTGCTTCCCAAACAGGCACAAAAACGCGTTTTTTCTTAACGTAAATTAAAGAAAGAGCATACGACGTACTAATTCGACAGATAAAAAGATCGACGTCAGCGCCTCTGGTGTTATGTAGCTAAAACTTAAAATGTGTGACGTCAGGACTGCATTGATAGAATCTGGACTATATTGCTTATAACATCTCTTTGGTTTTGCTTCATGGCACTAAGTGAGCTATTAATGCATTTTTATGACATCATATACAGCTTCATTTTATACAGCCACTCAAACCTCTTTGGAAAAACGCCACCATTTTTTTATGAATCTTATTGTGACTTCTTGGTAAATTAGAGACAAAACACAACAGGGCATTAATGTTGAACAGGTCGTTAATTAAATTTCATACAACATTACTGCCCCTCGGGTTTCCCAGGGTAGTAATGTATTACTTAATGTTGCCTTTTCCAGTGATTAAGAGTAAAATTAATGAGTAGTTGGAAGAAAAAAAACATTAAAAATGTCTGTAACGATAACTGCATATCGGTGAGTGGGAACCCTGCGCTCTTATCGTTAAGTCAGTATCGGGTCAGCGACGCGTAACGGAATTGGAACACTCGTGTGATGCAATAAATTCCAATTTCCCGTGCATTCAGATGAAGGTAGGTGAGAGTAGGTAAATTTTCATACCTAAACTCGGCTTTTCTTCGAGAGTGGTCCTTCTGTACTTTAGTACTATTATTTATTCTGTGCTACAATGTCGCAGGCGGTTACGGCGCCGCGTACGGGGCGCGTTACTACGGCGCGGGCTACGGTGGCGGGTTCCCGGGCGCGTACCACTACTACGGCGCGCCCGGGCAGGACCACTACGGGCACCACCCGCCGCCGGCGCACCACGGCCCGCCCGGCCCGGGGCCCGGTCCCGCGGGGCCGCTGGGGCCGGGACTGGGACCGGGGCAAGGGCCGCAGATGCCGCCCGGACAAATGCCGCCCGGCCAGGGCGCGCCCGGGCCGCAGGGACCGCAGGCGCCGCCCGCCCCGCCGCAACCGCACGACGTCAAACGTGAGTGGATTGTAACGTTTCGAATTCTGTACTACTTACTATAATATATACAGGGTGTAACTGAACACCCCGATAACATTTGAGGGCATGTATCCATCAGAAGTAGAGATTCTGTAGGAAAAATATTAGGGCTAACAAACATACTTTTTTTTCCATACAAACTAAATAAATTATTTTTTGGTATTAACTGCCGACAGCCCTATGTAAGCGTACGAGAAATACTAAGCTCGCGTCATACGAACTAAATAAATTATTTTTTGGTATTAAGTGCCGACAGCCCTACGTGTGTTTTCTTTTGTGTTAAGAGCTGATTATGGTTGTCACTTGAGTTTTTGCTTTATGTTTAAAATCGAATAACTCTGAAAGTATTGGGGTTCCAGGACTCAGACAAGCACCGAAGGTCCATTTAGTATCTAACTTATTTGCCCCTTAAATGTTATTGGGGTGTTCAGTTACACCTAGTATATACTACATACCTGAATGTAATAATTTGTGAGGATGAATGAAAGGAGCTCGTGGAAAATTTCTTACCCCCTGGAGAAACTTTTGCTGACGTACGTATTGGACCTACTATACACGCAAGCTTCACGACCATTTTGCTTGCGCAAGCCGACTTGGACACGTAAACACCGTGTGTGTGGAACCACAGGGGGGGGGGGGGGGGAGTATTGTCTAAGATTAATGTATCACGATCGCCTTGAAATTATTTCGATAAGAATATGGCTTGCGCACACTTAACTGTGCCGTGTGGTAGCGACGTACGTGTACAGTTTTTTCATGCGAGGTTCTTGAAAAACTGCACCGATGCGTAGGCAAATTTGTGGTGAAGCTTGCATATCTGGTAGGCCTATATCTGGTATATCGCACGCCGTACCTATGGCTCGGTCCCTACAGATACAGTTGTGTGTATGTAAACCCTGCTGTAAGATTTCTTTCTACAATCTACAACGCGATGGTATCGTAATTTATAAATGAGGAAGTTAAGTTCATCGACATAATCCAAAGAAATGCATACCAAAAAAGTAGTACTAATGTTCTACTTTACAAGATTTGGTACGAACTGACAAGTGATAAGCGAAAGTGGGTGGAAATTAACTTAAAATTAATACCTTTTGTATTAAAGCATGCCACAATTATAAAATTTTATGTAGAAAAAGGTCAAATTTTATTTACTTTTAGTTTTTTAATTAGTCTGCTTATCACTGTCAGTTCGTACCATTTCTTATTAACGCAATCATGCATTCCTGTTTATTCATGTAATACGCACTTGAGACATTCTACAGGTAAGTGTGGAGCTTTTAATAAATCTCCATAGCGTCTTATGAGCCATTTTGTAAGGTGACGTGCACTTACATTGACAAGTTCTAAATGCCGAACCGCTGTACAGCAAGCTTGTACACGATCAACCATGCAAACGTACGTGCACTCTGACGTACGTTCGCGTATTCACGGTCCATCTGGCTGTACGTCCCGCCAAGGATACTTTTTGGGGGCGCTCGCTGGATGAAATGTCCAGCACGCAATTAATATTAATTATGACATATATCGAAGCTATTTACTGTCGTTTTACATCGTGTATCTTGTGTGACCTTAGCGCAACGTACAGCCAAGTGGATCATGAATTAGGCGCTTATAAGGTATTCACAAGTTTCTTAGATACACTTTATTTTAATTGAATAGGTTCGAAAAGGGATAATTTGTCAATCGAGAACCTAAAAGATCATTAAGTAATTTATTTTGTCATTTTAGGCTATTCTCTAAATGTCGCTTCAGTTTATCAGTTTTTATTGACCAGTTCGGCAACTTGTAATTTCAAGTAGTTTTCATTTTAATTAACGCATTTCGTTTATTTCCAAAACTAATGTGCGTGGGAAACTAATTAAAGAAAAAATAAACAAAAAAGGAAGTTGACTCACTATCTGACTTACGCAGTGAAACATCTAAGGAAAATTTGCGAATCTGGAAAATAACTTACTGTGAAACTGCCAAATTAGTCAGCTTGACGAATTAAGAAACTAAACAGTTATACGCAGACTCCACATATCATCAGAATCTAAAGCATTTCAACATTTTCAGCGGATGAGCCACCTGCTAAGAAGGAGTCCGAATGATTATCGCCTAAACGCGTCGTCAAGAGACGGCGCAAGTCCTCGTCGAAGGACCAACGCTGAGCCCGCGCGTGTTCTAACCGTGTGCTCTTATAAAACATACTTTTCTATATAAAACGAACAATTTTCAATTGAACCTATTATAGTGAAGAGAAACATAAGTAAGGATTATGCGAAAATATTTAAATTTAAAAATCTATAATGACAAATGTCGCTAAATGTTGTTTATTGTGGAATTTGACAATGAACTTTTCCGATTTTATGAATAATAAACCAATAGAAAATGCACAATGAAGACAGAGATAGCTTCATTTTCGAATAAGTAACTACTTATGTTTCTCGTTAAATGAAGTGATGTGGTTTAGTGTATAGTGTATTTTTAAGATTAGTGTCAGTTAGGTGTCAGTCAGTTGAAACAATCTTTGGTTGGTTTATAAGTACTAAATGCAGACTGATGGTTAACATTTTATTAAACTTTGGGTCATATTTCAGCTGTGACATTATGTAAACTATTCTCATTGCTACAGTAACAGGACATTAGGTATTTATACTGTATAGTTTATAATAAGTTGGATGATCTAATTTTACTGGGTGTCAGTGACAGATAATTAGAATAAGAATTTATATTGTTAATGCTTCAAAACATACTATTAGTGAAAATGACATTATTATAGTAATATTTGTAATTAGATTAGTTGACTCATTAGGGCGTGGACTTATAAGCACCGTTACTGCCGTGAGCAGCAACCGTCGATTCAAACGTGTACTTCAACTAATAACTTTTTGTCTTATTAAAAAATAACAAACATTCAAAATATTTTTTTTTTTTACTTTTAATAAATAAAACAAACCGTACTTATTAACAAAAATAAAATGTGGTGTGGCGTAAACATATTATGTTTATACTTCATTCTTTTCACAACAAATAATTTCAATTTCGGTTTTTTCAATCGAGTCAATTGCGGTTAACGTAATGTAATGTCATAGCACGTCACAGCAAAGCATTCTCAAAATATATGTGATATGTAACCGCAAACCCCCCGTACCCCGTATTGTGATCCAAAGCGATGTATGGCCCCTAAGACGACGAATAAGAAACTACACCAAAAACTCTAATAACTTAGCAACAGCGAAACAGTACACGGCTCCGTGCCACGACCACGTCGTGCCGTTTCACGATAATGGTGATGCGCGTTGGTGGTGAGTCCACGCCGTAAGGTTCAACTCAAGAAATAGAGATGTTATTATACTATAGTTTCGAAAACATGACGCGTCGCTTCGCTTCGACTCTGCGTCAATGTGAGATGAGTATTTAAGGACCAGTTTTTTATACATGGTCAACTCTAACAAATAGTCAATTGTAGTGGCAGCGCACAAATTGTTAATTTATCTGTCAAACTGTTTGAAATCTGCCATATAATTTTAAGCAATTTGACAGATAAATTCAGTGCTACTATTACTTTAACAATTTCTTAAATATTCAACTATAGACATATATTTTTATACTATAAGCTGTACAAAACTGATAGTTATAGATAACAATAGGGAAGATGCAAATGTAATATTCATAAACGATTAAAATGTTATAAAAACGTATAACAGGAATTATGGCAACGTTTTTATTTTAATTAATACTATTTTTCACGAATAATTGCGAAATAAAAATACGCGAAACGGGACGCATCTTAATCTACCAATCAACGACTAGTGACGTCATTCGTGTTCTATGTCCTGTCAGATGTAAAGATAAACATTTATGAAAATTATATACATTTTTCTGTAAAAAATGGCAGTTTTATAAAAATAGACTCCAGAAACCTACCAAGAGTTAGTGTCGACATGGTAGTAACTTTTTTGTTGAAAGTGCCGAGTTTTCAAGTGTAGAAATGAAAGGAACTAAACTACTAGGTTAAGTGTTAAGCTTTCGTGTTTTATTTTTTTAGAGTATAAAGTGCGAAAAGAAAGTTATCGTGTTACAGCCATTTTTTTCTACTTAAAATCAGAAGATCCAGTTAAAAACAATTTATTTAGGAACTTCTTTGAAGTTGATGGACACATTGGTATAAAACATGAATCCACACGCCTTTTTTTAGAGCATTAACCCGGCGCCAATGACGTGAAAATAATTACGAGACCTTTGACACCGGGTCATCATGACCCAATTTTTATCAATAACTTTTACACGAAATTTAGGAAGTCACTTTAATTCTAATTACTGTTTATCTAAAAAGGGTTCTTTACTCAGGTAGTAAAATAAAAAGAATGCTTATAAATTTTTTTAAATCAAATTTTTTAAGCTGTCTCGGTAACACATGTAAAATCAACGTTGAAAACAAATATATTACATTTTTAGATTTTTGGTAAATTATATTTAGTAGTAATAGGAATCAATAATCTTACAAATTAAAAGGGAGATCAAACAAACTTTTTATAATTAAAAAAATAAGGAATCAATCTTCTACTTCATCATTTAGAGCCATGGAACTGTTGCAGTTATTGCAGAATGGAATCAAATGCGTAAATGTCATATACATGACAAGTATGAGATGTTTTTTGTCCTTTTTAGACGGACATATTTGACATCTCTTGGAAGTTCGTCATTGTTATTAGCCCATTGTATTATGTTCGCATTTATGCCCGATATATTCAATATAAGTGGTGGTCAATATAAAAATCCGAAGCAGTCTGCGAATCTTTATTTGCGGATTCTGACTCATCTAACAACGCTTTATTACTCTCAGGGTCATTGGATAGTTAAATTTTTATTAAAAAACCTAAAAATAAAAGGTTGTTAACTTATAACATCCAAAAAATTAAAAATGTAAGACATAAAATTACCACGCCGGCGATGACGCTGGGTCATAATTACCCGTTTTTACTTGACACGAGTGTATCTTACTGCACAGGCGACGTCGCATTGAGAATACCAACGAGACGGGTAGAAGGGTGCTATATCTCCAGCTACATAAAGATTCACAACGCACAACTAGCTCAAAAATAAAATCTAATGGCAACTTTAAAGGTGATATTTGAATTAAATGTTAGCGACGAATGAGTGACAGAAAGGAATGACGTTATCAGAACTATAGGCCCGTTTTAGCGCGAAATTTGAAACTTAGTTTCAGACTGCATTTTATTGCAATAAATTTTACTATATTAGTTTTTAACATAGGTACTTGTGATCTATTCTACCTACATGAGGTTCTTTACAATAAACGCAAAAATAAGAATATTGCATGTTCCCTATTGTAGATTGTAAGCTTCATCTTCAATTTAAGGCCTACTTTCCACAGAGGGTTAGCTTCATTATTTAACGTATTTGTGTCATTAAGTGACCTCGCGCACGACCACGACCAGTTGTGACGGCCTATTGTTTGTGGCCGTTAGTAGCGCGAACAAGTGCGCGGCCGTTCATAGTTTTTTCATAGTAGGTATATAGTAGTCAGTAGTGAACCTGGGGCCTTATTCTGCTAGCGTTAACGCATTTGTGACGTGTCAATAACGCTTCAATAGCATCACTTATTCAGACAGTTATTGTTGGTTAACCGATCGCGAACTAAAACATTTGTCACTATTAACTTACCAAGAAATTGTAGTACGAATAAATTGCACCAGAAAATGCGTATAAAAGCGACAAAAGCAGTTTTATTGAAATGATATCGAGACCCGACAACGACGTTAAGATTAGCGGAATTAAGCCCCAGGTCACATGCGGTCACTGATCGTGGTCGTGGACGCCTAGTGAGCGAAATCGCTAAACGCTTACAGCCAGTTGCACCAAAATTGCTATTTTTTTATAAATTCAGTTATACGTTCTACTTATACCAATCTGTCACTATTACGAATCCGTAAATTTTTGTTGCACCACAAAATACGAGTAAAAGTAACCGTCAAATTCCTTGCTACACGTATGTTGCGTTTATTTTACCATTTTAGCTTTGTAGATTTTTACTACCATGAAAGTTTTTTTTTACGTTATTCATTTGTCAAAACGTGACGTTGATAGTGTTTTTGTTTACATTGGCCATGGAATTCGTAAAAACGTCAAAGCTACTAAAATAAGAAGACAAATCTTTGTTGTGTGGTGATTTATATTATTATGCCCGAGTAATTTTGATAATTCGTCATAAACAATATCTATGCGTAAAAATCGCTGCCTTCAGTGAGCTTTGACCTACTCTAATGTTTGTTCTTCGACGACGGCAACTATCCAATATATGGATAATTATTCAATATCATTGTCGGATAGTTAATTGTGTAGTGAAAAGTGAATTTAAATTGTATTTTAAATGCGTTTTCTAACCTTAAACATGAATTACAAATACGAGCGAACTGTCAAAATTTATACTTTTACGTTATGAGCAGGGTGCGAGCTCCGTAAAAAGCATTCGTATAAGTAACCGTAAAACATATCGCAAAAGCGTGGTGCAACATCTTTTTACGATATACGTTTACTTTATACGTTATTTTTTACGAATTCGTAAAATGAATTTTTAGTGCAACCGGCTATTAGTGTGAGCCTGTAAATTTGCAGTTTACATACAAAACTGTCGACGAAGAAAGAACTCACGTTTGCCGCACAGACTACGTGGTTTCATAGTTTTGCGTGTAAGTTGTAAGTAGGCGTACACCATGCGTTTAATATCGAATACGCGTGTGAATGAAGCTACGCGTACGCGCTGCAGACAGTCAAATCGTGTTACACATGGCCACTACGTTGACACACTTGAAAGACTGCGGTAGTTTTTCTGCAGTCCCACTGGACCAGAATGGAATAACAATGAATTTCCGTCGATAGTTGCAGTGAAACCACGTTTAAACTATGATTAAGAAGCGCTTTTACCGTAATCCTAACACATGTAATAAAAAAAAACACATTTTGGGAGGTATTTTTAGAGTCAGAGACGACGTCTGAGCGCGTAGCGACGTGAAGCTTCAAGGTGATTTTTTTTTTAAGATCAAAGGGAGGATCGGTTGTGAATTTCTGTACGTAGTATTTATTATCTATTCTGTACTGCATTGGACTAATGTTGAAGCAGTCAATAACTTTTGGGGGGTTGTAGTCGTACAATTTGTAAGAGCATATATCAGAATTACTTATATCTTTATCATTTTTGCGTTAATGTGCATACTTCTCATTTGTTTTAGATAAAATAAATTCATCATCATCATCATCACAGCTCATATACGTCCCCACCGAGGGGTTCGAGCCTACCCTATGTTAGGGTGATTAGGCCTTAGTCAACCACGCTGGCCCAGTGCGGATTGGTCGACTTCACATACATCATTGAATTTCTTCGCAGATGTATGCAGGTTGCCTCACGATGTTTTCCTTCACCGTAGGAGCGTCAGACAAATGTACATATGAAATTCGAAACGAAAAACACATTGGTACATGGCGGGTCTCGAACCCCGACCCCCCGATTGGAAGGCAAGTGCCGAAGCCACAGCGCCACCGACGCTCTGATAAAATAAATTATTAACCCTAAAAAGTAATGTCCGTACCAAGGTAAAATGTACCCATTTGGTTCAGAGCATCACTTCGTTATCAGTCCCTCTGCCAAGGCACTTTTTTCCTCCTGCATATATCGTCTCTTTTAGCTGTGAAATAAATTTCTGAAATATAAATAAATTGTAAGTCAACGCGATCAAGTTGCGACGAAGGTATGTCGTAACCATTGACCTACAAACAAATGGACGTACGCTCAAAAATGTGGTCCAAGAAAATCAGATGCAAAATACAAATTCAGTATGAATCAGATCCGATGGCTCATATTATGGCGAAGAATTGGATGCAAGCAAAATTCAACACCACAGTAATGTCAATACGTTAATCTATTATCATAATCGTTAATCATTGTGGAATTCTTCAGGCACATTTTTCTTGAAATTTGTATTACACCCGGACGTCCATTTGTTTGTAGGTCAACGGTCGTAACATAAACAATTAAACTAAAGGGAATCTCCCGTTGACCTTGAATTAAAAAATTTAAGTGTTGTCCCAATCTAATCCCGTGGCACTACGGAGTATTAAATTTATCGTGTCTCACCAGTGGGTCAATGTAGTGGGACCGCAGGTAATATTGATCTATTAAAATACATTTAATAAATACTTGTAATAATAGTAGATATGTATGTGGAAGTTAGCTAATATTGTCATGTTTGTATATGGTTGCTGTTCTTTCCGAACTGTATTATAATTGGCCGACCACATATTATGATGCCATTTACCTCATCCAAGGCCCGAGCTGCTAATTTGTCATCTGGAAATGTAAAAATAATATTGTTTAATCTATTTGGTAGTTTTATGTCTTTGAAATATCATTATATAATTTAATATTTGTTAAATATGTCTTGGAAACAAAAAAAAATCATTTTATTGCTCTTACCCCTCATTTTAACCTTATATTACAAAAAATATTTAAAAAACCCTTTATTTACCTAGGTAGAACTACCGCTCTACTACCACTTGGCACTACCAATAGAGTGAAGGAAAATTTTACTTTCCCTACTTCTTATTGTGATGTGCGTGTGGTGTGAGAGCTCTTTTTTTTAAAGGTTATAATATTTTTACGAAATCAAGGAAGAATTTAGGAAATAATTGTGAAAACATCATGGTGAAGATAAAAAAATTATGAAATCAATATGGAGAAAGTTCTGGTCAATTAACTGGAACACTCACTCTGCCAACCAGAGAAAATACTGTAACTCCGGTCTCAAAATATATTAGATATAAATGTTCAACATTATTATGTGGAATAATTGTGTTGAATTTGTGAAACCTATTCACAAATATTCAAAAGATTTTAACGGTTTATTAGGATTTGGTAAAGGTTTATTTGGAACACTCAATTCTCTTATGGTGCAGACGAAGTGTTCCAAAACTTATCAACTTTAGCTAAATAAATAGTTAATATTCTTACTCTGTTTTACGAGTATAACACAGAGTCAATTTGTGATTCAAAAATTTTGACGTAAAATATAATAGTTAGAGAGTAAATTAGAAATATACTTTCCTTTCAACATCTCGTTCGAGAGCTCCGTATTTTAGAGTTTATTTACATAACCCGAACTGATATACAAACAGAGGCCACATCAGAAATTGTGAAAATGTTATCACTAAAGTTTTGAAACGTTTTCTATATCTGAGATTACAAGTAATTTGTTTAGGGTGTCCAATCCTACATACAATAAAATAATATTGTTTGTACTTATAAACATTTTATTTTTTATGTTATTTATGCCTAAGGTAGTACATGCTGGCCTAAAAGATGCTTTATCACTTTAACCTTAAAGATGTCCAGATTATACTCATCCGGGAAAACAGTCCTCGGCAGAGTTTCACTTCTTCAGTACAGTATTTACTCTGGTTGGCAGAGTGAGTGTTCCAGTTAATTGACCAGAACTTTCTCCCTATAGATTTCACAATTTTTTTATCTTCATCATGATGTTTTCACAATTATTTCCTAAACTCTTCCTTGATTTCGTAAAAATATTATAACCTTTAAAAAAGAGCTCTCACACCACACGCACGTCTTATTGTGTGGCTGTGTGGCTGACCCCAGCCGGGCCACCTGGATCTCGGAAACGAAACGACCTAGCAAAAATCTGCTTACTGACAAAGATAGGTGGTAGTTTGTCGATACATTCTTCAAAGATTCAGAGTTTGTCGACGCCTCAATCCAAAGAACGAAAGAATTCTTTATTTGGGTGAATAGTCTAGGAGCATGGAGTCCCAAATGTGCGAGGTTTCGTTATTTTTTATGTTTTATGTATTTACTTACAATGAGAAGTTAATGTAACACCGCGTTTACACATTCGCGCGAATCGCGAGGCGAATAACTAGCTGTTTACATATGCGTCTTCGTTATTTGCCTCGCTATTCGTCTCGCTATTCGCCTCTCGATTCGCGCGAAATAGCGCGTTTACACATTCGCGCGAATCGCGAGGCGAATAACGAACACGCATGTGTAAACAGTAAGTTCGCTATTCGCCTCGCCCGTTCGCCTCGCGATTCGTGAGTTCGCGTTGGGAGCGGTTTTTTGGACGCGAATCAAAGGGCACGAATAGCGAACACGAACTTACTGTTTACACATTCGCATGCATTTAGTTGACAGCTAGCGCCCGACTCAACCGAACGTGTAGACAAAATAGAGTGGAAGTAGAGCGAATTTTAGAATTCCTAGAACTTTATTATAGAGAAGAGCTCATTTGGAACCCAAAACATCGCAATCATAATTACACAAAATAAAAACAGACTTCTAAAAAACTGAAATGGTCAAAATAATATAAGAATAAGTACTGACAACATCAAAATTCTATATTGAAGTCGGTGTCAAATTTTAAGACTTTATAAGAGATCATCGTTTCGTACCCACTTCAATATACATGTTTATTTTTTAATTACCAAAAAAATTTTGTGTGCTTGTTGAGACAAGCAAACTTTGAAATCGCAAAAAAATCAGCTGTTTCGTACAAATGTTCAACATTCACTGAACCTAGGTGTACGGAACAGCTGATTTTTTTTGCGATTTCAAAGTTGATCTCATAGTGAAAGTTGTTCCGTTTGCTTGTCTGAACAAGCACACAACATTTTTTTTGGTAATAAAAAAATAACCTTGTCTAGAAGTGTGATGTTGTCTGTAGATACCTATTCTTATATTATTTTTAACTTTTCAGTGTTTTTGAAGTCTGTTTTTATTTTTTGTAAAATATATTTTTTGAAGACGGATAAAAATAAAGAAAAGATAAACGATGCATGAAACCGTATATCAACTAGAATGGGATTGGGATATCTCAAAAAATGTATAAACTCAATAGATGTAGCTTCATCTGAATATTTATTTTAGTACATAGTAGTTAATCATATATTTATGTATCTGTGTATGTATGCATATATGCAAGTATTTATGTGTATATATAAACACATTCATACACAATACTTACATAACACT
This sequence comes from Schoenobius gigantellus, assembly GCA_963935595.1. NCBI lineage: Eukaryota > Metazoa > Arthropoda > Insecta > Lepidoptera > Crambidae > Schoenobius > Schoenobius gigantellus. The sequence goes on from OZ012541.1 coordinate 52,726,458, forward strand.
TACACACACACATATACAATATGTATATGAGTGTTATGTGCGTGTATGTATGTTTTTTCTTAATATCATATTATTTGAATATAACAATTACTTATTGTCATTTATTACATTTATTTTCTTATGCCGTCATTTACTTTCTCTCCTTAGCCCAATGGTTGACTGGTAGAGAGCGATGTTTATCGCTAAGTCCGCCATATGTACAAACCGTTTGTAACATTAAAGCTTAAATTATTAAACATTAAAATAAAATGTAGCACGCATGCCGTCATTATTTTCACGTCCTCCATGTTCGTGTGCTAATATCAAAATGAATCACCCGCGAATGTGTGAACAGTAGTTCGCGGTGGCACTCGTATATGAATGTTTCGTCGAATGACGAGGCGAATAGCGAACACGAATGTGTAAACGCCACAACACGAATGTTTCGTCGAATGGCGAACACGCATGTGTAAATGCGACATAAAATAGTTAATTGAATTCAGTGATGAAACAGTAACCGTTAATATTTAAATTAATGTAAATCCTCGATGAGTGATTGATATATTTTTCATTTTTATTTAAGCAACATTTGGCATCTGGTCTCCTTGTCTATTTATATGAAGTAATGTATAGTCGCGTTCTTTAAAAAAAATTATTTTTATAAGTGCATGCAAAGTAAGTTTATTAACATGTAGAGAATTATTAACATGCAGGGATTGAAAAGGTTCCTAGAATACCGGTACAGAACCGGTATTTAACGGTTTCGGTGCTAGAACCAGAACCGGAACCGGAACCCAAACAAGAACCTTTAAGAACCCTTTTATACCGGTTCTTGACAAATTAAGTCCGTACTAGTCGGACTTCAATAGGAACGATACCGAGGTGCAGGTGCGTCGTCTGCGATTTTAATTCTTATAACTGTCAGTGAAATTAATAATATATAATATAAGTAATATAATATTGTTTATTTTAATTTTATATGTTAGTTTTATTGGGTCATTACTGACTCTACAATACTTTATACCAACTATAGCAAAATAGACTACTTCTTTAATTTTAATTATTTACTATTTTACGGCGAGCATCAACTTTATGTTCATTTCAATTGCAGATGAAAAAGTTACCGTGTTACATTATATGGATGGGTGCCTCAGCCTCTGCCCCCGCGCCTTCCACTCAGCCTACCCTGCCCCGCACGCGGACCGGCTACGCGGGCTACGGCTCGAGAACACTAGGGCAAACCCCAGACGGAGGGCCTTACGGCGGCGTGCACGGGACCAACCGCACACGCAGGCCTCCACTTCAGGGTCATTAGACGGGCATCGCCTGTGCGAATGCCCGCCTTCTCCTACCTATCCGTCTGCGAGAGATGGGAGCGGCTTGAGGATCTACCTCCCGCTCCCTCTCCGCGGCCTCCTTCTGCGAGATGACGTCCTCGCAGGAGGCGACAGCCCCCCATTCCGCCTCGCCGCGGAGCATGGCCACGACCATGCTCGGCAGCGAGAGGTTTCCACCTCCCAGCGCAGCGTTGAGTTCGATGTGCTGGCGGCGCCAATCCGGGCACACCAATAGAGTATGCTTAGCAGTGTCGGGAGCGTCGCAGTGATGACACTGCAGTGTTTCCTCCCGACGGGCGACCGGATGCAGGTAGTGACCGAAGCAGCCATGCCCGGTCAGTACCTGCACCATGCGGAATGTGAAGCTGCCGATACACCTTCGAATGGATGCATGCATCGACATCCCACGGCGTTTGGTCCGCAAGAACGCAGGCCGCGCCGTGGATGACCGTGCGATAAGCTCGCATGGCCCGGGTCGCTATGACCCACTGCGGACGTCGCAGCAGGGCCATCGACCTTATCACCCCGTGATAGAGCCGACGACACGCCGATCCTGGGCCTCCCACATTAGGGAGGACCCGCCCAAGTGCGGCTGCGGCGACGCACAGCCGTGGAGCGAGGAGCATAAAATGCTCCTCGAAACTCCATCGGGGGTCCAGAACCAGGACGAGGTACTTGAGATGCGCCTCGACTGGTATGCTAACCCCTTCTACTCGGACTCGGAGCCTCATGTGAAAACTCCTCGCGTGGAAACGCATAGCCCTCGTTTTTTCAAGGGCCACATCCAAACCCAAGAGGCGGATGCGTCGGACAACCAAAGACGTGCCGACCGACGCAAGGTGGGCCGCCTCCTCCTCCGTTTTAGCTCTCGCCGCGACGAGCGTGACTTCGGCGGAGCAGACGACCTTCGTTCGTGGCAGGAGGCCGCCTGGCAGAACCCAATTGTACCCCATGTTCCATAGTAGAGGATCTAGTACAGAACCTTGGGGTACACCTGCCGCCATTGCCCACGTATGGACGCGACCATCCGGCCCCTCGTAGAGAACTGACCTGCCTTCCAGGTAGCTGTCGACGAGGGCGCGGAGGTACGGAGGCACCAATGTTGCTTAACCCTAGCAATTGTTTGCTGAGAGCACACGCCAATACCTATCAGGTTAATGTAACCTGGTTGTAGCAATAGTCATAGTCATATTTTTTTTCAATGTAGGCTTTAAAAGCACTTATTGACGTCATAAAAACAAAAACGAACATGAGTTTGAAACTTTGTTAAAAAAAAGACTACCTCAGTAAAAAAAAACTATTACTATCGCCTGTATTAACTGCATTAACATGTAAAATTCATTGCCAAGGATGTTTGTCTTCGACGAAGTCTTGTACCCTATAATATGCTTTAGCAATTAATTTTGTTTTAATTTGTTGTTTAAATTGTGTATCCCTCATAATTAAGAGTTCGTCAGGTATTATATTGTAATAACCTTACGCTATTCCCTATAAATGAATTTTTACTATTTGCAAGTCGTAGATCCGGGACCACTAATTTATTTTTGCTCCTAGTATTCAAATCCCTAACGTCACAATTCTTTTTAAAGATATGAATATAATGACAGAATATCAATTTCTCTGAATTTATTTCTTAAGGAGTCACGAGGCTTCATTTTATAAATAAATCGAACAGCTCGTTTCGGTAATATAAAATTTTTTTCGACATCAGCTGCAGATCCCCACAGTAAAACACCGTATGACATGACACTATGAAAATACGCAAAGTAAACCAATCTTGCAGTCGTCTCATCTGTTAAGTTCCTAATTATTTTTACAGCATATGCAGCTGAACTCAATTTATTTGCCAAAATTACTAAATGTGGCTTCCATTGTAATTTGGAGTCAACATTTATACGCAGGTTCGGCCTCATATGGAATACTGTTCTCATCTTTGGGCAGGGGCACCCCAATACCAGCTTCTCCCACTGGACCGCATTCAGCGGAGAGCGACTCGAATCATCAACTGCCAGGAAATTTCTAATCGGCTTGATACCTTGGCGCTGCGTAGAGATGTCGCCTCACTATGCATCTTCTATCGCATATATTACGGGGAATGCTTCGAGGAATTGTTCGGTCTCATACTTGCCGCCTCTTTCCGCCATCGTTCCACGCGACAAAAAATCCATGCCCATCACTTAGATGGTTGGCAGTCCACAACTGTGCGTTTTTCTCGCAGTTTCCTGCCTCGTACAGTCAAACTTTGGAATGAATTGTCACCTTCGGAAATTTCCGGACCGATACGACCTTCAAACTTTCAAGAAAAGAGCGTATTCCTACCTTAAAGGCTGGCAACGCACTTGTAACTCCTCTGGGGTTGCGGGTGTCCATGGGCGACGGTAATCACTTACCATCAGGTGATACGTTTGCTCGTTTACCCCCTATCCCATAAAAAAAATACCCAAGAAAGTAGTATTATCAACTATTTCTAAATTATTTCCGTGCAGTTCAACATTTATGGGGTTATTTTTTGTATTTGGAGGTAGGAATCTGACACATTTTGTTTTCTTTGCGTTGAAAACCAAATTATTTGACGAAAACCAATGAGAGACTTCTTTTAGAGTGTTATTTATATGCATTTCACTATGTTTGACATTTAATCTATCTAAAGAAAAAATCAACGAAGTATCGTCTGCAAATAATACGATATCCGACATATCCTTCACCATGAAAGGAAGGTCATTTATATAATAATAATAATAATAATAATAATTTATTCCAGAAACATTTGGTTACAAAGTCTGCATATAAATAGGTGGTATGAACAGATAGGTGACATTTTATTAATGTTTATATGCAATAGTTGCTGAAGGAACCCAAACTAGACAATAGCCTGTATCTTGAGTTCCGTATTCCGTTTCCGGACAATTAAACTTTACAAAATAAAAAGGTACAGGATATAAAGAATAAAAATAAAAAATACAATTTGAAAACATTGTGCGATCATTTTAGCCGGCAAATATGGCTGGCTGTGTATGTGTGTTAAAGTTTAAGTGTATATTGTGTATGGACGATGATAGGTGTGAGTAAGAGTGTGTGATGTGTGGGAGAGAGTGGATGTATGTGAGATATGCAAACTATTTAAACGCAAAGGGCATTAAATTCTCTGTTGCGTTATAGGAGAGACTATACAACCATTCTTGAATTGCTTTTTTACACGCGTTTCGAGTGGAGTCTTTAATGTTGACTCTGGTGCAGACTTTATTGTATATAAAGGGTAGTGAGAAGCTTGGACTGCGTTTGGCGATTCCCGATTTTGCACACGGAACAGGAATTCTGAGCACACGTTTACTCATAATGAGCTCGTAATCTGACCGCAATTTTAGGCCTTTGTGGGATTTCAGAGTGGCACTCAACACGAAAAGTTGACGAACACGCAGAGCTCTAAATTCACCGTATAGGTCATCAGTCGAATACCGAAAAGGCTTTCTTAGCATAACTTTAATCACGGCTCTCTGTGCTCTTTCGATCAGTATAAAGTGAGTCTTGGCCGCACCCCCCCCAAATAGAGATACAGTATTGTAGCAGCGACTGGCATAGAGCCGTGTAAACAAGTTTGAGAACGTTTGCGGGGATGCAGTCACGAAGTAACTTCATTACATAAATAAGGCGCCTTACTCTACCAGATAAATCTGAGATGTGCTGTTTGTAATTTAGGTTTTCATCAATAGTTACGCCAAGATACTTAATAGAAGTGACCCGATCAACAGAACAGTAACAACTATGAGGTGCGACGCAGGCACAGTTGATTTTTAGGGGACAACTTGTCCTGGGACTAGACGCAGCCGTTTTCGAAAATGCAACGTATTTAGTTTTTTTGAAGTTGAGAGTCAAAAGGCTGCGATCCAGTTGACTTTTGAGTAGGGATATTCCTTGTGAGGCGCGCCTAAGAGCCTGCCCCCAATCACTTCCAAAAAACAAAACCGCAGTATCATCTGCGTATGTTATAATTTGAGAATGTTCTATTTCCAGGTTCACTATATCATTTACGTATAGTATAAACAGAATCGGGCCGAGGACACTACCCTGTGGAACACCGAAGTCTACGGGAAGCTCTGAACTAACTTGGTTGTTTATTTTGACGCTTTGTCGACGGTTTGAGAGATAGCTCTTAAACCAGTCGAGGCAGGAGCCCCTTACACCGAAACCATCAAGTTTCTTGAGTAATAAGTCAATAGAGACCGTGTCAAAGGCCTTGGCCAGGTCAAGAAACACTCCTAAGCAGCATTCGCCATTGTCAACATGAGAGGATACTGTATTGACTAAGAGTGACATGGCATCTTCGGTGGATCTGCCTTTTCTGAATCCAAATTGTCTGTTGGATACAAGGCCCTGTTTCTCCAGGAATGGAACTAAACGATTGCTGACTATCTTCTCAAGCACTTTGGAGAGTATACTAAGTAATGCAATCGGCCTGTAATTGTCTGGCGAGTCTTTGGGGCCACCTTTGTGGATTGGCGTCAAAGTAGCTACTTTCCATCGGTCGGGGAAAACACCGGATTCCAGACTCAGGTTGAATATGTGAGTAAGCGGTTTTGTTAAAGACGGTAAACATTTTTTCAACAAAACCGGACTTAGCTTGTCAATGCCTGGAGCGCTGTCATTTTTGAGTCCAGTTATTATTTTTGAAACTTCATGTGGGTCAGTAGGATATAGAAAGAGTGACTGGGAGATTGATGTCTGCGACTTGTATGCTCTCGTTATGCTGTCTTGCGTAACATTCAGTTTTGTCAGAATGACGTTAGCTAATTTCTTCCCTATGGTTGAGAAGTGTAGGTTACTACGATGAAGAGATTCTGTGGTATTATGGCTGAAGTTTAAGAGTTCCGAGGCATTGTTCTTGTTACTAGATGTTTCACATACGCTTTTAATTGCTTTCCATACTTTTTTCGGATTATTATTAGCCTGCTCTAGTTGCTGAGTGTAGTACTGAGCTTTAATTTTTCGTACGAGTATTGTAAAAAAGTTTCGGTAGCGGGTGTAAATTTTGTGTCGGATGGGATCATCTGGATGTTTTCTGTGGTCACTATGAAGTTTGTCACGAGTCTTCATACATCTTATGAGGCCAGGAGTAATCCATGGCTTTAAGTTATTCATTTTACGACCAGTATAGGTTTCATGGGTGTGCTTGATAACTGCCGAATCAATAATTTCGTAAAAAATCGATATTGCACTTTCAGTGTTATGTTCAGCAGTGACAGCATTCCAACAGGTGTCATTGATGTCCTGAACGGCAGAGTTTAAATCGAATTTAAGTCTCCGTCTTTGTGTAGATGAAGATTTATTCTTATATGTCAAACCGGCAATAATGATATGGTGGTCAGTAATAGATGATGAACAGACAATACCAGTAGAGACCGTGCGTGATTTAATGAAAAAGTGGTCTAGGCAGGCCTTGCCTCGCGTGGGGAGCGTTATCGCGGGAAGCAAGCGATGCGACGCCATTAAAGATAGATATTCAGAAAGCTGCGGATTTGTTGCGGTGCCTAGGTCGATGTTTAAATCTCCAGCGACAACTAGTCGAGGGTAAGAGTGAAGATCACTGAGTGCTGAGTCGAGAGAACTAATAAAATTGTCGATTATGTAGATGGAGGGTGAACGATAAATTCCCAAGATAGCAATGTGGTTATTTAATACCAAAAGAAGACAATCTGCGTCTCTGAGATAGGTAGTTTTGACAACTATGTTGTGACCAACTTTGACGTAGACAACCACACCTCCATTTTTGTTAACCTGTGTACTCGTGCGGTACATGGAATAACCTGGCAAATCCGGAATTATAAGATCACCAGACAGCCAACACTCTGTTAGCACTAGGACATCCACACCCGAGCCAAGACGTTGCAAAGCTATTACTAAATTATCGAAATTACGTTGAATGCTTCTTATGTTAAGAGATAAAATTTTGAAGTCGTATTTATTAGAGTTGAAGTAAGTTTTACACGATTCCAGTGACTCTAGGTGATGACATTTTATACAAACGGTGTCGTCTATTTCATTAGCAAGGTCAACTATAGCCATACTTATACCATGCAAAAGTGAATAATAATATAAATATAAGGGATGTCATCCAAATGTACGAAGTATTGCTTTGCATATCAGTAGTGAACTGGTTGTTAGTGTGTTTTATTAATGCTTGCAAGTTCCCATAACATAGTAAATGATTATGTTTGTAAGTTAAAAAATAGTCGGTGAGTAGTTTGGCAATATGTGTGAGTATGTGAGGTGAAAAGACATGACTGACGGTATCAATATATCGCGGTGAATTATTATGTGTGTCTAATGATAGGAAATGTGTGAGTGGGGTGTGTGCATGTGTGTTAGTGTGGAGATCGCAATGTTTATGAACAGAGAGATTACAAAATAATAGTAATTTAAATAATGACAATTTTACCATTGAGGAGTTTAAGGTTCTTCGCTCAGTTCTGTGAGTTTGGCGAAAAGTTGCTGTCAGTGTTGACGCAGGGCACGACTCTGTTGTTGAGTTCTTCAACACTCTTAACCGGAAATGCAGTGGAGCCTTCCGTTTTCCGAATGTGAATAGTACCGTTTTTAATCCAACAGAACTTGTAATTCGCACTTTTGCAACGTACTCGTGCCAAACGAAACAAATTGCGCTTTTCTTTTGTAAGGCGCTCGTTAATGTATACAGTACTTTGCGAGGAAGTGACGCCTGTAATATCTGAGGAACTCAGGTTTCGCCTGGATTTTCCATTTTTCAAAAATTCGTCGCGCTTATTTCGTCTTATGAATCTGACGACCAATGGTCGAGGGAATATCTTGTCACTGGATTGAGACTCTGTGTTCGACTCTTGTAGTTTTCCGACTCTGTGCGCGCATTCCAAGTCGCAGTCATCGAGAGAGACTCCTATTTTTTGTGCTAACACTAGAACGACATGATTTGAGTTTTCATTGGGTGTTTCGTGAAGCCCGCTAATTTCAATCTCATTTCGAAAAGACGCCTGAACCCTATTGTCCAGTTGCTCACGTAGGGAATCTATGGTGATTTGCAAGTTTACAATGTTTTCAGCATGTTCTTCTAGTGTTCGAATCCTGCACTCATGTTTCTCAATGTTCAGCTGGCAATCATCAAGTCGCGAGTTGCAAGTAATGATATGTTCGGATAGCGTCTTCATTTGGGACTTCAATTCGCCTACGTCCTGTCGTAAAAATCTTATCTCCGCCGTGAGTACGCTCAATGAGTCGGTGCCGGGAGATGAAAACGGTGACGGGACTGTATTTTGCTTCCGTGTATCACGTAATGTAACGTTAGCATTATCTTCTACACTTTGACTGAGCATTCGGACTGGAGTATTCGTGTTGTCTTTTTTAGGTGCTTTGGCCTGGCACATTGGGCATATCCAGTGCGATGCTGGTTCAGTTTGATTAACACATAGTGGGTGAAAGTAAAGAGAACATTTACTGCACTTAATGTGTTGGTTAGTCTTTATAAATTTTGTGCACGCTGCGCAGTTAGGCATTTTGTAAAAAGAATGTGTCTCTCAGGAAGCGGAGCGAACAGCAGTTAAGCAGCAAACAAACAGCAATAAAGCGTTAGTGATGCTTACAAACAAAACAAAAAAAGTCGCAATAGGTGTTGTAGTGACTCACCAGCTGCTGTCGTACGAAGTGCCGGTCGGCAGACGGCTAAGGTAAGTGTGATAGTTAAATTCGCCGCAGCGCGAATAGATCGCGTAGCCGAGTGGCTTGCGCGCTCGGATCGCAATCAACAAGTCCGCGGATCAAACCTCGCTGAATGCCACCAATTTCTTTACGGCCTTTTTTTCACTTTATCCGCCTCGGGCTCCGCAGACGTCCAATACTTTGCGTGTGTCTGCGCTGTGAAGTCCTAGGGCTCCACACGAACAAAATATCAATTTTAAAAAATTGCTTGAGTAACAAGTAACACGTCCGCACTCCACGAAGACGAACGGTCGAAAAAGAAACGAAAAAGATAAACAAGGAATAAAAATGGCCCAAGAATCGATCCTTGTGGTACTCCCATTTCAACCAATGAACCATCCAAGAGAACCCCCTTTATCCCAATTTTTTGCATTCTATTCGATAGATACGATTTTATCACTTCTAAAGCAACACCACAAATACCGTAATAATTTAATTTTCGAATTAAAATCTCATGATCAACGTAGTCTAACGCCTTGGAAAGGTCACAAAATATTCCTACCGAGTTTTCCCAATTTAAAAAATATTATTTACCTTTTTTTCCCAATTTAAAAAATATTATTTATTAATTTATCCCCTGCATCAGTAGTTGATAGACCTTTTGTAAATCCAAATTGATTTTTGAATTGAGAACAAATTTATTCGTTCAAATATTTTACTTAATACAGGCAGCACAGATATTGGGCGATAGTTAGAAGGATCGTGTGTATCTCCTGACTTAAATATTGGAGCTACCCTACTTTCTTTCATCAAATCAGGAAAAACACCCACCTCTATACATCGATTGAATATTATAGCTAGTACAGGTGCTATAAGGTCTATTACAGGTTCTAGCACTGATACGGATATCCCCCAAATATCTTCAGTCTTCTTCTTTTTTAACATTTTATAAGCTTTAATAATATCTATTTTATCAATATTCCTAAATTTAAAACATGTCAATACGTTACCAAAACTGTCCCTTAAAATACTTTCAGCAAGTTCAGGAGAAGAATTTATGTGCTTAGTTGTATCAATAGGAATCATCTTGAAAAAAGTATTAAAGATGTCAGCTACTTCTTTTTTATTTTCAATTAACCTGTTGTCTATTTTTAATGTTATATTTGACTCTTTTTTTTTATTTTGCCAGTCTCTTCGTTGATGATTGTTGACCATGTTGTTTTAATTTTGTTTGCTCTAATGATTTTCTCCCTAATGTAATCTGATTTTACTTGTCTGCAAACATTCTTGAAATTTTTTGAATATTGCCTGACATATTCTTGAAATTCAGAGTTAAATATATACGATTTTTTGTCGTACAAATCATATAGGTGTTCTCTACTTTTCCTGATACCTTTTGTTGACCATTTGTTAAAAACATTTTTTCCCTTTGGTTTTGTTTGTTTAACCTTAAATGTTCTATCAAATTCTTTTTTTATTGACATAAATAATGTATTATAAGACTCATTTGGGTTATCAAAATTAAAATTAGCAGACGTTAGGGATGCTACAATATTTTCTCTAAACTTATTCAACTTATTTTTTTGTCAAAGGCCTATAACAAATAATTTCATTTTGTGTTCTATCACCATCAATATCTATTTTTAAACCTTTGTGATCAGACGGTACCCCACTTATCAGAGACTTACTTTTAATTCTACAATTAACAATAATATTATCAATGCAAGTCGAAGAGTTAGGGGTTATTCTGGATGGTTCGTTGAAGAGACAACCTAAGTTAAAACACTTTAGCAACGTCAGCAAGCTATCTTTTTCATTAGAATCACTGAGAAGATTTATATTAAAATCACCGCAAATAACAAGTGGCTTAGTATTGTTTGATACCTTGTTCAATATGTCCTCTAGGACACCAATAAAAGAGCTGAAATTTCCTGATGGCGGTCGGTAGACACAAAGGACAAGAAACCCCTCTATTTCCGCAGCAGCCACCTCACAAACACGTTCAACAGAATACCCAACAAGATCCTTACGTTCTTTATAAGTTACTCAATCTTTAACCAGTAAAAGGTTGCCTGGAAGAGATTGCTTTTTAGCAATAAGGCCGCCTATTTGTACATATATAATAGGTTGGGGAAAAAGTTTCTTCGCATTTTTTAAGAAAATTCAAAACATTTTTAATATAGTTTATTTACATTTAACTAAAGTATGTAGGTACCATTTTGTTCGATAACTTTTTGCCATCTTGTAGGTAGGGACATGATCCCATTGCTATAGAAATTTTGGGACTTCTGGTCAAAATACCGCGACAAGTGGTTTTGGCAGTCCTCTCGTGATGTTAACCTGACACTGCCTAAAGAATTCTGAAGAGACCGAAACAGGTGGAAATCTGAAAGTGCAAGGTCAGGACTATACGGCGGATGCATTAACACCTCCCAGCCAAACTCTCTTAATTTTTGCTGAGTGGCTAAAGATGTGTGAGGTCTAGCGTTATCATGATGAAAAACCACACCCCTTCTGTTGATTAATTCCGGCCGCTTTCTCTCAACTTCTTGCTTTAATCTCATCAGTTGTTCGCAGTAGAGTTCAGAATCGATGGTCCTGCCTGGTGGTAACAGCTCATAATGAATAATGCCCTTCCAATCCCACCACACACAGCATCACCTTGTTGCGAGTTAACCCGGGTTTCGCCACAGTCTGTGAAGCCTGACCGGCCTTTGACCACGACCTTTTTCGCACGTTCTTGTCGTACGTGATCCACTTTTCATCACCAGTTATCAGCTTCTTCAAAAATGGTTCGGTTTCATTACGTCGTAATAAAGAATCACAAATGAGTACACGGTTTATTAGGTTTCTTTCAGTGAGCTCGTGAGGTACCCAAATGTCGAGCTTTTTTGTGTACCCAGTTTTTTTCAAATGCGCCAAAACTGTTTTGTGGTCAATTCCCAGTTCTTCAGCTACGTCGTAACTACTGACATGCCGATCTTGCTCCACTTTTTCAAAAATGGCATCAATTTTATCTGTAATAGGGCGACCAGAGCGACGTGCATCTTTGACATCAAAATTTCCGGATTGAAAACGCTTAAACCAAATTTGTGCTACTCTCACAGACACTGCACTAGGTCCATAAACATCGCAAATTTTTTTCGCGGCTTGCGTTGCATTTTTACCTTTTTTTAAAATGTATCGAATTTCTTCATTAGATTCTCTCATCTTGGCGGTACGAAAAACAAATGAAAATCACACATTTTCTTAATTTGAATTTGGAATTATGTTCTTTAAAATTTAACCTTTCAATGATACCAAAACCAGCCAGATACAAATAGTATAGCCAAAGAGATTTTATTACAAGCTTATACATACTATAATGCGAAAAGACTTTTTTCCCCAACCTAATATATATATTTTACATTTGTATCCCATTGTAATACAATTTTTGTACAGTAAAGTGTTTATTATTATTATTAAAAGACAACCTTCACCCATAGCTGACACTCTATTAAATATTCTAGCAATTTTTCAGTTTTTTATATTAAAGCACATATTTTCCGGTTTTAGCCAAGTTTCTGTTAAGCATAATACATCGATACTAAACTTATCTAATAAAAATTCAACGTCAATAATTTTACCAGAAAAGCGATTTACGTTTTGATAAACTAAAGTTAATAAATTTGTACACTTCTCATCGGTCATATTTACATCACAAAAAATGATTAGTCTCAGTCTCAGGTCTAATAGAGTTAACCTTACTAATAGGCACTGAGTTGTCAATGTACGCTTTATTTAAATTATGAGCTAAGACAGAAGATAAACAATTTATAGATCGTCTATCCAGATACATATTGTAATCCTTCGTCATCTTAATTTTATTACTAAATAAATTTATGTCAAATAATTGGAAGTCACCACTATGACGACTGATCAAATGATGTAAGGTCTTATTTAATTTATAAATTTTGTCATTTTGAGAAGCGGAAAATGAAGTACAATATGAGTATTACAAGTATCATCAAAGTAATAATAAACTTGAAATCAGTATCAATCAGCAGTAGAGGAGTTGGGTATCTAGCGGACTACGTGATGCTGTCGCATCATATCCGGGGGGGTTATTATCTAAGAAAAAATCTGTCGTGATCGCTTACAATTTGACAGTCGCCGTCCATCCATCGCTCCTTTCCTTTACAAAAAGATGTCGGCGCAGAGTCTTGTATTCACGGCGCAATGGTTGTCAAATTAAAAGCGATCGTGATTGTTTTTTTCATAGACAATAACCCACCAGGTTACCATATCATGGAAATACCACCAAAGAAACAGTATATTACAATAAACTTTAAATCAGTATCAATCAGCAGTAGAGGAGTTGGGTATCTAGCAGACTACTTATGAGTATCCTTATGGTTTTATTGATACACTGATGACCAATTTCACCAACTTGTCTTAGCTTAGGATACCTACTCTTCGGTGGCATACTGTCACATTCTTTTATTAAAAATAAAAAGTGACGGCATACTTCTTAGGAGTTTCATAAGCTAAGGTTAGTGAAATTGGCCCTTAACTACTATCCAAAGTTCTACTTATCTAAATATAACTTTTTATTTTTTTATGACGTCGTCTTTATTGTTTTCCTATTATAATAAATTTCTTGTCATTCATTTCATCATAAAAAATCATATATCCATATAAATAGGTGGGTATGTACACCAACATCATACACTGGTAAAACACAAAAATAATACAATATAACTTTCCTTTGTCCATTCTAATATTAAATTATTACAGTGCAACCTGTGTTAATTCAATAGTTAGTCCAGGATAACTAAAACACTAATATTATTTAATTACAATACTTTCACTAACTCTACACCAACATACAGTGTCCAGAAAGTCCCAAATAACTAAAATTACAAGCGTAGAAGAGACGTGCCGTGTCGAACACATCCCCTCTTAAGCAATATATGGAACCGGTATTAGAACCTTTATTTATTATTAGTTTGAACCTGTATTAAGAACCGGTACTTTGGAACTTTACCGGAACCGGAACCGAAACCGGAACCGCACCGAAAAGAGAACCCTTTTCAAGAACCTAAATGAAGAACCGGAACCGAAATTGGAACCGGTTTTCAATCCCTGTTAACATGTAGAGAATTGAGATCTGATTTCAAGAAATATACAATTTTTTTTTCGTGCGCCTTGCTGTAACTAGGTTATCCTAACAAACCTATTTTTTCTACTAATTTTATTTATTTACTTGCGTCGATATACGGAGTGGGTGGAAAGGACAACAACTTTTAACACGAAAGCAATGAATTCGTAATAAACTTTATGGATGTTTTATGCAAAAATTATTCTTTTCAGCATACATATAACAAACAAAACCTCATAAAACTTACTTTTTTAAAGAAAGTTGTACGCAACTGTACATTACTTCATGTATATAGACAAGGAGACCAGATGCCAAATGTTGCTTAAATAATACATTTAAAAAAATATCAATCACTCATCGAGGATTTAAAATTTAAATATTAACGGTTACTGTTTCATCACTGAATTCAATTAACTATTTTACATTAACTTCTCATTATAAGTAAGTACATAAAACATAAAAAATAACGAAACCTCGCACATTTGGGACTCCAGGCTCCTAGACTATTTACCCAAATAAAGAATTCTTTCGTTCTTTGGATTGAGGCGTCGACAAACTCTAAATCTTTGAAGAATGTATCACAAACTACCACCTATCTTTGTCAGTAAGCAAATTTTTGCTAGGTCGTTTCGTTTTCGAGGTCCAGGTGGCCCGGCTGGGGTAACGTTTTTCCAGCCGGGCTATACATATCTCGGAAATGCGCATGTCTCAAACTGTGGAACTTGTTCGACAAACCACCGCTTCACTATTCCAGCAAACAGTTTTTCTCTACGTCGCTTTGTTTTTGAGATCCAGCTAGCTCAGTTGCAGCAACTTTGCTGCAGGTGAGCTCTGAAATGGTAGATCGACAAACTCTGAAACTTGTCCGACAAACTCTAACAAATTGCCACCTATCTATATCAGCAAACGGATTTTCGCTATGTCGTTTGGTTTTGGAGATCTATGTGGCCCGGCTGGGGTAACGTTAGCCCAGCCGGACTACACAGCCCCCTTAAACGCGAGCCCGATGAAAACTGAAACTTGTCCGACAAACTGCCGCCTATCTATATCAGCAAACAGATTTTCACTAGGTCGTTTCGTTTTCGAGATCTGTGTGGCCCGCCTGGGCTAACGTTACCCCAGCCGGGCCACACAGATCTCTAAAAAGCGCAAGCGACAAACTCTAAAACTTGCCGACAAACTCTGACAAACTCTAGACATTATAGCGACATACTCAAACAATCTATTTTTCAGTTTTTTTTTGTGGCCCGGCTGGGGTTAACCACACTGTGTGTGTTTGTTTGAAAGGCTAATAGAAGTATAAAGAATAATTTTGTTTTGTTTGTTTAAAGTGTTTTTTCTTATAAAACATATAAAGAGGAAAGATTTGATTGTTTGTTTGTTTGTATTGAATAGGCTTTGGAACTACTGAACCGATTTTGATGAAAGTTGGAATAGGAATAGTTCGTTGGTTCGGGAAGGATATAGGGTATTTTTCCTACGGGAAAATATAAAATTCCCACGGGAAAACAAAAATAACACGGGCGAAGCTGCGAGCGGAAAGCTTGTTTCTTATAAAACAAATTAAAAACATATGTGAAGACTGTTAAAAGTTGCATTTTTTGTTTTCTAAGTTCTAATGAGAAGTTAATTGTTATCTATATCTATATTAATATTATAAAGAGGAAAGATTTGATTGTTTGTTTGTTTGTTTGTATTGAATAGGCTTTGAAACTACTGAAGCGATTTTGATGAAAGTTGGTATGGGGATAGTTCGAGATCAGGGAAAGGACATAGGGTATTTTTCCTATGGGAAAATATAAAATTCCCACGGGAAGACAAAAATAACTCGGGCGATGCTGCGAGCGGAAAGCTAGTCTATCTATACAGGGTGACAAGAAAAGTCGACGTATTCCTTGAAATGGGGTTATAGTACAGGTCATAAGCAACAAAAAAGCCCAAATAACCAGGGGTCAAAAACAGTTGGTTATCGAGCTACGACGGTTTTAAAATTTTTGAGATTTTATCTGACTTGTTACCAAAAAAATTATTTTTTTGGTAACAAGTTTTTGGTGCCAAATTTTAAGACTTTCTAGGAGATCATCGTTTGGCACCGACTTCAATACAGAAGTGTGATGTTGTCTGTACCTATTCTTATATTATTTTTAACTTTTCAGTGTTTTTGAAGTCTGTTTTTATTTTTTGTAAAATATTTTGGATAGCAAACCTCTTTGCTATCCAAAAAGCTGTAACCTCTTTGGATTGACCTAACCACAGAGGTTGCATAGGTTTTGAACGTTTTGGAACATGATTGATTAGGATTACAAATGTTTCGACGACATCATTCATTTGTTTTCCTGATTGAAATTGTTTGTTAAGTTTGAAACTACTTTTGAGATTACGGACAAACTTGATAACAAATAAACCGATACGCTATTTTGAAATGGCTGCTTTCGAAAACGAAGAATACGCAGATATTTTGTTTTATTATGGTTTTTGTAATGGTAACGCCACTGAAGCACAAAGAGAGTACCAAATCAGATTTCCTGATCGCCGTTTGCTTCACGTAAGCGTGTTTGGTGCATCCTATCAGGGCATTCGAGAAACGGGCTCAGTTCAACGACGACAACGCTATCTTGGTAGACCGCTCGTTGGTAATGTTGGTGTTGACGAGGACGAGTTTCAGAGCAGATCCTACTGTGCCCACAAGGCAAGTGGCAAGAATACATGGCATATCACAATGGAGAGCCTGGTTTGCCGCATCGCGTACAGCACAACTGTATCCATTCCATTACACACCAGTTCAAACCATTGAAGAAGGTGATCCGGTGAGAAGAATTGATTTTTGCAGATTTTTAATCAATGCTGAGATTGAAGATCCAGATTATCTAAAGAAAATCCTGTGGACCGACGAATCTACGTTCGATCGCGATGGCATCACAAACTACCACAATATTCACTTTTGAGCCCCTAAAGGTCAAAACCCAAGAAAAGGTAAAGAAAGGGCTCACCAGAGAAGATTCTCACTAAATGTGTGGATGGGGATTGTACACGATAATTTAATTGGACCTTTCTTCCTGCCCCAAAACTGAATGGCACAACATACGAAACTTTTTTAAGAGAGGAAGTAAACACGCTTTTAGAAGATGTTCCTGTCATCTATACCTATAAAATGCTTTGTCCTGAATGACTGACTGACTGACGGATCAACGCACAGCCTAAACCGCTGATCGTAGAGACTTGAAACTTGGAGGATGTGTTCTTTGTATGACGTAGGCGTCCGTTAAGAAAGGATTTTCCGAAATTCTACCCCTAAGGGGGTGAAGATGGGGGGAAAAGTTTGTATGGGACATCGTGATTCCGTTTTCGAATCTACTTCAAATTTTGCATAAACTTTCTTTAACAGAATTAATGGAAGACGTGTTTCGTATTTTATTGAAATTCATCCCCAAAAGGGGTGAGATGGGGTGATAAACTGATAAAATGTCAAAATCGACATTGATGCCGTTTTCATGGTTTTTCGGGTCGTAGATTACGAAAATAACATCGATTTCAACACCACATACCATTATCCCTGGATGGGGTGCAATGGGGTTGAAGTAGTTCATTTTAAATAAATAGTTTGAAAAATACCAAATAAAATTTTCGAACAATGCTTATGTAGAAAATCAACATGGTGCCAAGGACCGGAAAACCCCTTTATTTGATTAACTCGATTGTTAGGGAAACCCTATCAAAAGGTTACCGAACGATAGGGTTACCCCATTGATAGGGTTAGTCTTTCCTTGCGGAAACATTTTTGAATAAGCTTACCCTTTAATTTTAAGTGCTTACCAACTAATAAGGTTACCCTATTGTCTCCTATCTTGTTTCCGCACATTTTCGCGATTATTACTAACATTGATTGATTCGACCGACGCCGACGGTGAGGGCGGCGGACGGCAGTGTTTTCTTATTTATTAGAATGACGCTGATATCTGTTTTCAAGTTTTATGTTAAATTATTATAAACATGGAATCTATAATACAGCTATAAATCTTGTCGCGAGATTGTAGATAAAGAATAATACAATACTTACCTATTTAAGTTGATCTTGATATTGGTAACTCTAAGAAAAATATTTGTTTTATTAAAAAAATATTGCGGCAAGCTTTTATATTTTAATAAAAAAATGTATCATGTAATAAATTAACGTTTTTCCTCTTTTTAGGGCATTAAAATAACGAATAGACAGCTCTTGTTGCGTATTGAATGTTTGTGAATAGCAACATTTGCCATTACATAGTTATTCATCAAGCAAATCAAAAACTAATGCTTGAACTAATTGAAGAAATTAAGGTCTATTATCGTTTTTTTTTTCAAACTTCTGCGTTTGCCGATTTCGAGATGTGGGAAATCCTATGTTACCGCAGCAAATTCCTAATAACTTAAGAAGACTTATTCGTCAACTGGTCGCAAAACTCGCGAGCGCTCGCCAGTTGTCACCTTCCGATTTTACCTAATTTTTTGGTCGTCAACTCGCTCGATGGTGGAATCTGACATATTTATGTACAGTCAGCTACAAAAATGTTTAAGTAAATTTAAAGTAGGTACCTTTTTAATGTTTAGGATACTTTATACGATGTAAGTTTAAAATAAAACAAAACATAGTTTTGAGATAAATATATAAATCAACATGACAAAAAACTGCTTATTTCCTTAATAATTATCAACAATATCACAATGACTCACGAATTTGGTTTATTACCTATTATATTAACTGTCTAAAACTAAGCAATGTGAGTGAATTTCACTATGAATACTTTTTAAGAAACTTAATTTACTACCCCTTCCTATACACGGTGTTTCATAATAACCAATAAATATTTTATCGTTATCTAAAACTAATAAATTAATTGTTTACCCGTAATGTCATTCAACCCAAAATTTTCATGTAAATCATAGACATGATGATGATACTATGATATACATGAAAATTTTGGGTTGAATAACATTACGGGATAGACTATTTATTAATTAGTTTTAGATAACGATAAAATATTTATTGGTTATTATGAAACACCGTGTATATTTGAAATTGCAAAATTTGTAAAACAAAATAGAAGTATCTTTAAAAGTACTAAAGAATTATTTCCAAATAAATATACAAGATATATAAATAGACTTGACCCTGGTGTTCGACCAAATTCTACAAAATTCATAATTAACTGTTGTTGAATGTGTATCTCTATATACAGTGTGTCCCCGGATAAGGTGCACAAACGAAAATGGGTGAAACTAGACTACAATTTATCGATAAAAAAAGAGAAGAAAAATTTTAAAATTAAATTGTATTTAATGTTGATTTTTTTATTCTCTTTTTAAGACCTTTTGTGTTTGTAAAATTGTAACATTGTAACCACTGCGTGGATTTTGTTCAAATAAAAACAATAATGATGCCAAAAGATTAACTATAGTTGCGTTCCATTTGACCGCAGATTCGCAGCATTTTCAACATTTTTAGCATCATCGCGTTTCATTAGCTTTTGACGCCAGCAGGGCTAGCATCGTATGTTGACGTAATGCGTTCCATTTAAACAATATCTTGATTTTTAGGTTAGGTTTCCTTTGTGAAACATAGCGCGGTTAAAAATTTTAACATTTCTTATAAGAAACGCAAAACGTGGTTAGCATTTGATGTTAGCGTGACAAAATGGTGACGCTTAAATGGAAAACGGGGACTGTATGGTAAATAAAAAAAAGTACATAAAAGCAGTCAATAGGGAGAAAAACATTTTTTTTTTTCACTAATTTTGAACATAAAAGTGTTAATTTTTTTTATTGCATAAAGTTCGCAAACAAGCAAACTGCCCACCTGATGGTAAGTGGTAACAGTCACCTATAATACATGTGGCTCTTGTGAGATTCGCAGCAAAACTGCAACCTCCACAAGAACCACAGTGTACGTTGCCAACTTGTGACACAAGATGTAAAGTCACAGTACCCAATAATTTCACTGCCATATCTTACCCTTCAAACCGGAACACAGCAATGCAAGCACTGCTGTTTGCGGCAGAAATAGGTAAGACGGAGGTACCTAAGCAGACGACCCTGGTACAGAGTCTCCCTCCAGTAAATTTAGAGTAAATGTTTATTTTTACCAAATAATGCAGTTAATAAAAAATGATTTTTTAGATTTTTTGTAATAAATACTTATTGTGATTTGTTTTTCTTGTTTTAATCAATTTTACAATGAAAAAGCTTAGCTTAAGTTTAAAAAATGCTTAAATGTGTTTAGCTAAATTCCAATTTAAGAAAAGATACCTCAGCGGTTGACAAAAATGCAGCGGCGCGGGCGCCAGGGGACGGCGCGTTAGCAGGCCCCTCAATTAAAGCCTCGTAGCTAAACATGTATTAGAGACAGAATGTTGTTTTTTTTTTGTTGGAAAGGTTATAAGATCTGGATTAATAAGAGGTAATAAAAAGAATTTGTTATAGGGGGCATTATTTGGTAAAAATAAACATTTACTCAAAATTTTACACTTTTATGTTCAAAATTAGTTAAAAAAAATGTTTTTCTCCCTATTGACTGCTTTTATGGACTTTTTTTTATTTACCATACCGTGTTAATCTTTTGGCATTATTATTGTTTTTATTTGAACAAAATCCACGCAGTGGTTACAATGTTACAATTTTACAAACACAAAAGGTCTTAAAAAGAGAATAAAAAAATAAAAATAAATATTAAACACAATTTTTTTTCTAAAAAAAATTTTTTTTATCTATCAATTGTAGTCTAGTTTTACCCATTTTCGTTTGTGCACCTTATCCGGGGACACACTGTATAATACCAGAAAAAATTTAACATTTAACAGATTTAAAGTTGAGTTATATTAATGGTTGCTATGTATTTTTTTTGTTAAAGAATTTTTAAGTAATAATTAGTTTTAGTATTAGTTTTTAAACTTTTATTGTAACACATATTCACATGTTATCGTAGTATAAGTAGTATAACTAGAAAATGTTGAACCTTTTTAAAGCTGACCATCTGCAACTATACCTACCATTTTCTATTGTGAATGAATAAATGGTTTTGATTTATTTTGATTTTGAACAATTGCATTTAGCCAGGTATCGCTGACACGAGTGCAATTTCTTCTCGATATTTTATGTGAAAATTTTAGTTTTTGTTAAGTTTTAAAGTTAAGTATACGTTTCACATTAGAAGACGTAAGTATAATACTTATTTTAACTAAGTAAAATCATCAATTTACCCCTACAATACATTAATATCACTAAAAACTTCCACATTCAAATATTTTTCACTGTTTCGCCTTTAATTTTGGACGTCATTTTTTCCTTACACTTCTATGGACGGGGTCACTGAGGCCCCGTTCTTCGTTACGCAGTTTACACGTTTTTTAGATATTAGGCTAAAATTTATGTCTTAATCGTAATAAATAGGTTCAAATCAAACTAAACCAATACAAATTAAATAAAATGTTAATAAATTTTACTTAGTATAACGAAATAAAGAACTTATGTGATAATAATTATAGGAATAAGTCTCATCTAACAAGAAAAACTACTTTTTCCTCAATTATGAATTCTAATAAGTAAATTAAACATAAAAGAAAGCTCGTAGGTAAAAAAATAGAAAAATGACACCTATTTAACAAAAGCAATCGTAATACAATTGCTTTATCGATATTTTCTGACGCACTGCTGGCTGCACAGCTGATTATATTGAACATTTTTAAAGAAAAATTTATTAAAAGTAGAAGGAAATAAAAATATGTTTGTCCTTATATTTGTAGACAAGGGGCCTTAGAGACCCTACGTCCATCGTTAAATATTAACTATTTTATTTCCATATTTTCTCTACAGGCGGCAGTATTAAAGGCTTAATTTTTATTATAAAAACCAAAGCACGCTTAAGCATGCTAATCTGGGCAGAGCAACGTTTTGGTCCGAAAATGAAAACCAAATACGATTGTACATATTCCGAAAAATTGTAAACATAACAGATATTAAAATTCAATTCCAACCCAGAAAACAAAACACAAAGACTCAGTTACCAACCTTCCAAACCCAGGTAAAGCTGCGGGCAATAGCTAGTTTTTATAGTTTTTGGTTTCAATCTTTTTTTATTTGACTGTACTTTACATGAGCGCGCGAGTTGACGACAAAAAAAAATCGGAAGGTGCCAACTGGCGCGCGCTCGCGAGTTTCGCACTCGCCAGTTGACGAATAAGTCCTTAAGAATGACAACACGCACTAATTCAAATTCAAAAATCTTTATTCAACCTAGGCCTTTACAGGCACTTATTGACGTCAAAACAAAGCAAAACATTCCAATTTAAAGAAAACATATTTAACCTTGTATGTGCATACATCCTGAATATACTCTGCAAATACAAGTAGCAATGAAAAAAAAAGTTGAATCTACACCTGTTCGGAAATTGGGAGAGCCTTCTCGAGAAGAACAGGCAAGAAACTCGAATGGTTAAATTTTTTTATCTCCTCTTTTAAATCGCCATTTACAATTTTGGTTTTGTTACATAGTCATTGAAAGTTAAAAAAATACAATCGGTATGCTTACATACACTTAAAATGTCAAAAAATAAGTTATAGACTTATACACTAACCATAATACAAAAAATTAGGTATGTTGTTACCAAACATATGATAACTTAGTCTATATAATTCAAAATCAGTGTCAGTTCTTTTCTGACAACAATATCTGTTAACATCAATAGCTATAACAACAACACGATTATTGACATTATAACGAATAAAATAATAACTTCATATTAAACACCAGGCATTGGCATCATTTAAATAATCGTTGACTTTTTATTATCCTTTACTCATTAGTCTTTTTTACATGCGCTTTAAACTTATAAAAAGGCAAGTGTAACTGACACTATGTGGAACTTTGTTGTAAAAAGTTACAAATTTTGTCACAAATTTTGCTATTCACAAACATTTAATACGCAACAAAAGCTGTCTATTCGTGTATTTGGTTCCGGACGGAAATGATTTTATAAAAAAAAATGACCCGAACATACAAACTTACATACAAATACACATACATACAGTGCAGGCTAAATACAAGTTTGTAAAAACAAACAAGCTGCACCGCGACTGGCGCGCAGCTTGGCGACATTTTAACGTAAACTGATTGACGAGTCACACGAAAATTAACTTTAGTGCGAATAACTTATTATTCCTTATTATTTGATGGGGCGATATTTTGCGGCTGTCGAGAACTACACACGTAAACGGTTATGCAACAATAAGTCTAATGCATTTGACGTAAAAACTTGAATTGCTTGTGCGCGTTAAAACCCTATTGATAGGGTTAGCCTCAATGGGGTTTTCGGATGCGGTAAGTGCTTACCCTAATTAACTGTATTATTTTGGTTAGCCTTTCGGTGCAGTAAGTCGATGAAATGCTTACCGTATTGATAGGGTTTGTGAAAACAAGTCTATAAATTACCCAATCAAAAACCCCTTATATGGAAAGTGGTTTCGGTCCTTGCATGGTGCACGTGAAATTATTTTGACAAGTCTGTCACATAGTGCAAAGAAAAATTTAATATTTTCTGTTAATGGCTGTGCCTATCTGGATTTCGCCAACCAAGAAGTTTAGAAATTTAAATTGTCTTTTTCTTATGTCGTACCGTGGTGGTAAGGTAAAAGGATCAAGCCATACAACCAATGTATAAAGCATTTTTTATGACAATATCACGTCACAATAAAATTTGTAGGTTGGTTTAATTCTTGACAAAATTTCACAAAATAGGTACATTTTTTGAAATATTTGAAATGTTGAAAAGTGAAGATACCCTTTTCAAGGGTAAAGGGGTTTGAAAGGTGTTATATGTTTTTACATTATGACTAAGGAATCAAACTCTTTCATCCATTTAAAGCTATTAAAGTAATAGATGAATATTGATAACTAAAAAAACATCTGGCTGCAATGATTCTGGGTTACGCGTAGAGGGACGCGACGGGACTCTTGATCCTAATGTGTAAAATGACGGGTCATATTTTTTAGGATCCACCCAAGGAACATGGATATCGAACGAAGGACCTAAATAGTAGAACACATTGAACCTAGCCACGTTGACTTATTTCTACATGACTGCCGATAAAGTTCGTTTCCAAACCCAGCAATATGGATATCAAAATATGAAACGCCTTGATGAGCTTAGATCATTTAAAGTTGATGAGTAGAATACTATGTACCTAGCAACATTGACATAAATTCAACATAGCCGTTGCTCAAAAAAGGTGGATATAAATTCGTTTTCCAAACCTAGCAATATGGGTATCAACTGAAAGGTCTCAAAGAGTAGAACATTATGAACTTAGGAAAATTACCCTAAATTAAACATGGCCACCGCTCAAAAAAATTGATACCTAAAAGTTTGTTTTCAAACCCAGCAATATGGGTATCAAATGAAAGGCTTTGATGAGTAGAGCACTATGAACCTAGCAACACTGACATAAATTCAACATGGCCGCCGCTCAAAAAAACGGATAAAAGTTCGATAACAAACCCAGCAATATGGGTATCAAATCAAAGGCCTTGAAGAGTAGAGCATTAGGTGCCTAGGAAAATCGACCTAAATTCAACATGGCCGCCGTTAAAAAAAAGGGTAAAAGTTCGATTTCAAACCCAGCAATGTGGGTGGGTGTCAAACGAAAGGCCTTGATGAGTAGAGCACTATGAACCTTTTTTTTTCTCGGGGGGAAATGCGTAACCGCACCGTACCCGCCGTGGGCTAGACGGCGGGCGTGTGTGGGGCTCTCCTGGCAGAATGCCAAGCCTACCCACTAAAACCCCGTGGTGTTCTCCCTGCCCTTATGGGCCCGCTAGGTAAGGTCCACACTTCCACCCCACTAACCACGCGCCCGGGCAAGCCCGACCAACTGGTCGGGCTATCGCCAAGGGGGGATTGCCCTCGAACACCAGGGCAATCCCCAGACGGAGGGCCTTACGGCGGCGTGCACGGGGCCAACCGTGCACGCAGGCCTCCACGGCAAGGTCATTAGACGAGCATCGCTTGTGCGAATGCCCGTCTTCGCCAGAGCACTATGAACCTAACAAAATTGGCATAAATTCAACATAGCCGCTGCTCAAAAAGGGTGGATAAAAATTCGTTTCCAAACCTAGCAATATGGGTATCAAATGAAAAGCCTCAAAGAGTAGAGCATTATGAACTTAGGAAAATTAACCTAAATTAAACATGGCCGCCGCTCAAAAAAATGGATAAAAGTTCGTTTTCTAACCCAGCAATATGGGTATCAAATGAAAGGCCTTGAAGAGTAGAGCATTAGGTACCTAGGAAAATCGACCTAAATTCAACATGGCCGCCGCTCAAAAAAAAGGAAAAAAGTTCGTTTTCAAACCCAGCAATGTGGGTATCAAATGAAAGGCCTGGATGAGTAGAGCACTATGAACCTAGCAACATTGACATAAATTCAACATAGCCGCTGCTCAAAAAAGGTGGATAAAAATTCGTTTCCAAACCTAGCAATATGGGTATCAAATAAAAGGCCTCAAAGAGTAGAGCATTAGGAACCTAGAAAAATCAACCTAAATTCAATATGGCCGCCGCTCAAAAAAAGGGATAAAAGTTTGTTTTCAAACCTAGCAATATGGGTGTCAAATGAAAGTCCTTGATGAGTAGAGCACTATGAACCTAGCAACATTGACATAAAATTAACATAGCCGCTGCTGAAAAAAGGTGGATAAAAGTTCATTTCCAAACCCAGCAATATGGGTATCAAATGAAAGGCCTTGATGAGTAGAGAAGAGTACTATGGACCTAGCAATATTGATGTAAATTCGACATGGCCACCGCTCAAAAAAGGTGGATTAAAGTTCGTTTCCAAACCTAGCAATATAGGTATTAAATGAAAGGCCTTAAAGAGTAGAGCACTATGAACCTCGCACAATGATAAAAATCGCACAAAATTCAATATGGCCGCCGCTCAAAAAAACGGATAAAAGTTCGTTTCCAAACCCAGCAATCAAGTATCAAATGAAAGGCCTTGATCAGTGGAGCACTATGAACGTAACAATATTGACGTAAATTCAACATGGCCGCCGCTCAAAAAAGGCGGATAAAAGTTGCTCTTCAAACCCAGCAATATGGGTATTAAATGAAAGTAGGCCCTGAAGAGTACCTAGAGCATTACGAACCTACGAAAATTGTCCTAATTTCGAAATGGCCGCTGCTCAAGAAAGGCAGAATAAAGTTGGATCATTATGGAATAAAATGGAGGAAAAACTAAACACTGTGTTGAGCATTTTGATGGCGAAACGTAGTTCGCGGGCACAGCTAGTCCTGTATAAATAAAAATGAATCGCCGAAATGTGTGTACGCGCATAACTTATGAACGATTGCACTAAATTGGATAATTCTATTTTGTGTTCCTTACTGTCAGGACAAGGTTTGTTTAAAAGAAAATTTTGAAAAATCAAACAGGTTTAATATAATAATATAAAAAGTGAGTGAGAAAATGAGACAGAAGACTGTGAGGGATCTAAAATATTGACAAAACATTAACAGTTTGACAAAATATGAAGTTAGGGTCAGCTAGTATATAAATGTAGTACAAATCTGAATCTTAAGCTTTATTACCCAATGTAGGAGTAGATGGCAAATAAAATAACAAATGATAAATTGAAGACGGACAATGTGATGACGAAATAATACTTAAAGAAATGAATAGATTTTTAGTAACCTAATTCTATCTTCAAATTATGTTTTTTTCTGATCTTCATATTCGTAAAACATTCGCTTTAATTTTGCGAATGCGAATGCGAATATGTAAAAATATGCGAATATTCGTTACATCACTAGTACATAATGCAAATCATTTAAACTGGATCTAATATCTAAAATACTTTTTACCTTTGAATGAAACAAATGCTTGTCCATGCATGCGTCCTGACATCAACCTTACATCTACTATTCCATCATTATCTGCAGTAAACTGTTTGAAAAGCGATGATAACTGTTCGTGTGAGACGTCTGAGGCTATATTCTTCAAATACAGCACCTAAAAGGATAAGATTCAATTAAATTTTGATCCTGCGAAATATATGTTAGTAATTCAAAACTGTTATTTATATATTTTATTATCTTAACATCATATGACATGATACTATTTAAATGATACCTTAGAAGGTGTTCCCGCTTTATAATCTTTAAACCTTTCCATTTTCCTAATATCTTCAAGTGACATTTTTGTTCCTTCTAACAATTTTTCTTCCGCATCATTTACTGGTACAACAATATCTACTGCTTTAAATTCATTACTATGTGTATCAACAGGCTCCAATCTCACAATCTTATTATCTTTGATAGTGTAAACTGTAGGTTTTCTTTGACCTATAAATCTATTGTTAACACATGTTTCACTTTTTCCCTTGGGTTCATTATGAACAGAACTGATGGTGGATTCCTGTGTTATGCAAGAAGATTCATCTTTAACATCCCAAAGACTGCCAGCCTGATTTGCAGTGTGAATTGGATATAAATTTATAGGCACTTCTCTGGTTTGTTGAAGTATCCTTTCCTTTTTCCTCTCTAAGCGACGTAAAATTTTCCGACGTTTTGTAATTGGTAGTTTTTTAACTTTTAGATGTCCAAATAGATTCTCATCTAATTGTTTGAGTTCATGTATTGGATGCCCTTCTGGATAAAATTTTATAGGTCTTTTAGGATTATGGGTGAGATTTTTCATTTCTTGAGTACTGGAATTGTCATTTTCGACACTGTAATAATCATAAACAAATATTATTTGTGCATTTTTCACACTATTTATTTTACATAAGAATGTTAAACATTTAAAATATTAAATGTATTTTACAGTTTCACACTTGACTAAGTAAAAGCAGAGGCGCGTTCAGGGCCTTCGCGCGAAGTACAACTTTTCGCTCTAACCCCGTTCAATGCCTTCGAGCGTGACAACCGGGTGAAACAACCGCCCGTTCAAGACCTTAGAGTGTTGGCGCGAGTTACAACCGAACAACCATCGAATTTGATTGTTGTAAAACGCTCTGACGTTTATGACTGAAATACTCTTACGTGATTGGATGATTTTGGCGGCCATATTCTATAATGTCATCTACTAGAAAAAGAGAGAAATAAAAAATCATGTGAAAGAGGGAGATAAAAGATTTGGTTGCTGCAACGCGTTCAACGCCTTTGAGCGAGTTAAAAACAACCGGACAACTACACCCAGAGGCTCTGAACGCGCCTCAGAGCACATAAGAAATATGCAACTAAAGGGTTGTTACAAGTGTTCCCAATTCTGGGTTATTGAATATTTTTAAAATAGGGTAAAAAAATAATAATTTTAAAACTAATTAATAAACTGTAGATTGTGTATATGTAGGATACCTACTCTTAACTATTCTGATTAGGTATACTTCAGTTCATAAAGCAAAATGAAAATTATTTTCAGAGGATAATAGGACTAAGGTGTCAAAAATTGGCTGAGTAATTCTTCCAATTTCGGGTTATTTGTCTAATTTCCATTGCAGTTTTTTTTTTCATAGCTGCACAAATTTTATTAATTTAGAATTAAAGTATTTGTAGAATTGTCCTGAATATTTTCATATAATTTCTAACTTATTGTTGTGCCTGTCCTCATGGAATGATAGATTTTATGTAAAGATCCAACTGATGTCATATACCTCGACTATGAAAAGGCATTCGATAAGGTATACCCACCAAAAGTCTTCTACAGAAATTGGAATTTGTTGGGATAAGAAGCAAACTTCTATCTTGGATTTCAGCATTCCTCACACAAGTTTCGAGTTAGAGTGGGAGAGATATTTTCAAAACAGCGAGAGATCTATAGTAGTGTCCCTCAGGGCTCTGTCCTGGTCCCAGTGTTGTACATAATTTACACGTTTGATCTTCCACACTGTATACAATGCGATGTTAGCATGTTTGCTGACAACACAAAGATATTTGCGAACCCATTGATTGATTACAATAGATTACAAAATGATTTAAACAAGATAGCACATTGGTCTAAGGAATGGCTAGTGGGCTTGAATGTTTCAAAATCCTCAGTACTACATATTGGAAATTGTAATCCACGCATGACTTACAATTTACAATCTGGGAGAAGCTGAATTGTGTAACGCCAAAATGCAAATGGATCTTTTTTTTGTTAAAAAAAAACGTCGCCCCACACTAGGATTTTCTCCTGTATCGTGGGTGCAGTTACAAACATAGAATATCACATGCACATACGCCCAGACCGGAACAAATTTCTGTAGGCCATACAAAATATTTGTCCCGTACAGGAATCGAACCCGCGACCCATTGCGCAGTAGGTGATCACTCGACCTCAGCGCTAACCGTGTCTTAGACCTTGGAGTAAAAGTAACAGAGACTCTGAAGTGGGAGGAACACATAACCTCTATTACCAAGAAAGCTAAAAGCCTAATATACCTCATTAGGAAAGCTTTTGGTACCCTGACACCAGATATAATGTTAAAAATATATATAAAACTTTTATTCGGCCTATCCTAAAATATTATTATGCATTTCAGGTGTGAAATCCCTACTTTGCTAAAGATATTGGCATGCTAGAGAAAGTGCAATGCAGTTTTACTAGTTCCTAGACAACTGAAAAGATACACATACGAAAAAAGATTAGAAATGTTAATACTTTAGAGGATTGCAGATCCAAATCCTCAATGGACACTATGATATACCACACTTTGATAAGTTGTTCAAATATGACAAAAGTAAACATTTAAGAGGTCACCATCTAAAACTGCAGACTAGCTCCTCACATAATAACCCGCATAAGCACTTTTTGAGCATGGAACAAACTACCAGAGAATGTCGTATCAGCTGAAAGTGTGAATCAATTCAAGAACAGACAAGATAAACATATTTCTACACATAAGAAAATTTAACAATGGTCAACGGCATACAGGCATCTATAAGTTGTAACCAACTGTCTGCCTGATAACCAAATAATAATTTGCCATGTTCAAAACCCAACGGCTTAAGAGTTACAGCCATTTGAAAAAATCTTCACCACAGAAATTATAGTATCATAGCATGGAGATTAGAATTGCTGCCATGGAAATTATAAAATCTAAATTTTATATAAAAAATCAACTTTATTAAGAAGTGTAACTGCCAACATTTATTCTTTATACAACATTGTATTAAGAATATTTTTATTCTTAATACAACGGAAAAGTCATTTAATAATACAAGCATTTAAGAACATACTAATTTAGTTTCTATTAAAAGTGCAATGCATGTGTGGCAAAAAGTTAATGGACTGATTATGAGTATTTATGAGCAATAAATAATGTTTAAAATAAATACGGATGAAAAAATCTTCATTGTTTTATTTATAGACAATTTTTGAAATTAGAATAGTTTTAATTACATAATAATCATCATTTACAAATTTAAAATATTATTTGTAAACGATAAAGTTAAAATATTGAAAAAAATCGAAAAATCCGGATTTGCAGGTGAACATAATTTTAAAATCCAGATTTGAAAAAAATCCGGATTTTGCATTCTCTAGCTGTAAGTGTTTCTTTAAATACTCGTAATATAAATACGATCCTGTACATAACCAAAGTAACAATAATGCAAACCTCATTGAAATGTTTCTAAAATGTTTTATTTTCCTATGTATAATTTCGAGTTTATTCCTGAGGACAGAAGCCTCTATTTTATCACGGTCTCCAAGTCGACCCGCTTCCTTTTCCAGATATAGTAGAACTTCTTCCTGGGTAAGGCCAGCATTTTTCAGCCATTCTTGATGACAGAGTTGTTTTTGTATATTACGGAAATCCTCGGTGGAAGCCAATCCATAAATTGATAGTGGTAGCATCTCTGTAGTCTTTTTGAAGTCTTTCAGCAGTGATTCAAAGCTAAAAACCCGGATAATTCCTAATTATATGTACTTCAATTAAATTTTTTCTTTCAATTTTCTTTTTTTTTTTTTTTTGA
Source organism: Schoenobius gigantellus (assembly GCA_963935595.1). NCBI lineage: Eukaryota > Metazoa > Arthropoda > Insecta > Lepidoptera > Crambidae > Schoenobius > Schoenobius gigantellus. The sequence goes on from OZ012541.1 coordinate 52,757,561, forward strand.
TCCTCTTGATTTTCTTGTTATATAAAATCATGAAAAAATCAAAGTTTTTGTTTTTGATTTGACTTAGGTACACAGAACACATATACCCTCATTTTCACAGATTTCAGATACTACAGCCAGGCGTGTTCGGGCAATGACCTAACAAATACATGGACTGGCACTGGCCCTACCTCACAGATTAGGTACCTATTAGTTACTACGTACCTACCTACAGAATCAACGTGACTGCCTACAAAACTTTGGCACATAAAATGGCTACCTTTACTAGTGATATACTCAGACTCAGTATTAGTTGTGCAATATCGATAAATTTAAGTTTAAACCAATTCATCAATCCAGTTATCTACGACATATCTAGGGAAATAGATCTTAGCTGAACTGCACATTACGGACCTACATTGTAATAATTTGATTGAAAAGTCGTGTTTCAGAAATATTTAGGCAGTTTCAAATTGTGGAACTACGCAGTTTCTTAGAAAAACTTGTTAAAGATCACTATTTAACTTAAGCGATACAAAGTTCGCCGGGTCAGCTAGTATGTCTATAAAGTTACACCAATAGACGTGTATTTTCTTTGTATAAATAACTGCTAGATAATGTTATTGTAAAAAAATGGAATAGTTTTTTTTGGAAAAAATTATTTAAAGGAGGCGGTAAGTACTTACCAAGTAGGTATGATAATTTGGGTGTAATATTTTTTTTTTTTTTTTTAGTTTTGTAAGGTAAGTTACTAATCAAAGTTTATGACAAACTTTGGTAGTTTTCCAATTACAGCACTAGAGCGCATTATGCGGCATAATGCTTAACGTTGAATGTTCCAACTACAGCAACACTTCGCACAATCGAGCACTCTCAAAAGCAATGTTTTCGTGTGATGCGTGCAATCGATACCAACTCAGTGACAGAAAATTAACAAGTGTTTTTTCTTTAAGTTGGCATTGATCGAAATGTTTTATATATAATCGTTAGTAATATTATTTATTGTTGAAAAATTTTTAAAGCTTTCGTTTCATTGTAGTTTTTTTGAAATAATCAAAGTTAATTCAAACTGTGTTAAAAAATAAATATAAGTATGGATGAAGGTACAAAAATTACTCAAAACAAAAAAATGGTAATGAAATAATCAAAATCCAAATTACTTAAAATAACCGTAAAAAGTTTTCAACCAATTATTATGTATACCACATTATTTACACATTAATGAGGTTATTGCTAACTCTATGAATATTTCTTTTTTTCAACACTGAACTTAGCGCACTCTGCTGGTGCATTTGAAAACTAATTCACGTTCCAATTAAGCATCAGCATAATTCGGCATTGTGCGCCACTGAGTCGCATTATGCTCTGTAATTGGAAAACTACCTTTGTCGTAGGAACCTTATATGTTCAATTATTATGAAAAATGGAGGATTTTAAAAAACTAAAATTAATTGACAATGATAATAATTCATCAATTATTAAGCTTTCCAATGATATTACTCGTACTTTAGTCACGGCTTAGGCACTTAAGTCTGTCCGTTTAATATATCGATAGCCTAATTAAATTTTCTCTTTAGGTATCTTCACTATCGCCCATAATAATGTATGTAAATTATTAATCAAAAATATAAAAATTCTTACACAATTAAAGAAAAATATTACTGCTGAACGCTTCTTCAAGTAAATTGGCAAATGAAATCAGAATATGAAACCTTAACTACATATTCCCAATTATATTTTTAACAATTTTGTTTACTTATTTGTGAAGAGTTAATTGCGGTGTATTTTTGTTTTATCTCGCACCGCAATATAATATTGCAAGAAGGCATTCTGTAGTCCTTTATTGTGGCGCACCGTTAAAATATTACTGTAAATTACTTCGAGATTATGGAAAATAGTCAAAATCCGAAGCAAAATTCACACGTTCGTTCGGCACTTAATATGGCGGACTGGTCACGGTAGGCATTTTTTGTGACGTCACAGAAAATACATGGCACAGACGAAACAGTATGCATCTCTTTCTTCAAATGTCATTTCACTTTTGTTAGAAAGAAACAAAACGATATTTGATAGATACGTGTCAAGATATCAAACAACTGAGGCGCGTTCAGGGCCTTCGCGCGAAGTACAACTTTTCGCTCTAACCCCGTTCAATGCCTTCGAGCGTGACAACCGGGTGAAACAACCGGCCGTTCAAGACCTTTGAGTGTCGGCGCGAGTTACAACCGAACAACCATCGAATTTGATGGTTGTAAAACGCTCTGACGTTTATGACTGAAATACTCTTACGTGATTGGATGATATTGGCGGCCATATTCTATAATGTCATCTACTAGAAAGAGAGAGAAATAAAAAATCATGTGAAAGAGGGAGATAAATGATTTGGTTGCTGCAATCCGTTCAACGCCTTTGGGCGAGTTAAAAAACAACCGGACAACTACACCCAGAGGCGCTGAACGCGCCTCTGTTTAACAGGGCATCTCCATATGTCTATCTCAATGTGTTCGGGTAGCCTGTGGTGGCGTTTTTATCGTTATCAAAATTGGCGTTGATGTAAAGCGTTCGGTTAGAAGGTTATTAAATTTTTGCCATTTTTGCTCCACACCCTAACCGAACGCTACATTATCAATATGTCAAAGTCATAATCTATTATAACCTAAATTTATTTTCAGTTTCCAGATTCTGGATGTATTATGATGTACCTAATAAGCTCGCTTCATGATTAACGATCATTAATTTCCATAAATAATGAAAATAAAATTTATTTCGTTAAAACTTATTCAATCGTGTCAAAAATTTTACGTTTAGTAAACGTCAAAAATCTTAAATGTCAAAAACTTCCACTTTTGACCCTCTTCGATCTTCGATAGCTGGGGCGAAATTGGCAGTTCACAATGCCATTTTTGACATTTTTTCAGCTATCCGAACGGTTGACGTAAACAGATAAAAATGCAACTTTTGTTCACATTTCTTCTAACCGAACGCTCCTTGTGTCAATTTTGTCATTTTTAACAGTTATTTTTGCCACCTCGATACTATCCGAACGCGCCTTACGTATCTCATTTTTCATAACAAAAAATGGTATTTTTTTTTCATTAAAATGTTGAAAAAATTACTACTTTAGCTGTGTTCCATTTAACCATCACCACTTTGCTGGTGCTGACATCTGAAGCCTCGTTATGCGTTTCTTTTAAAAGAAATGTTGACATTTTTAGCCACGCTAATTGTTAAGCCCTCAGAAGAATAATTTGTTCTGAGGTTAAGCCCATCACACACAATGAAGATACTATAAAATATATCTTATCTGCGACGTATCGCTAACCTTACATTTTAATGGATCACCACACACAGTTAATATAATATATATTTTACATTACAGCATCTTAAGATACTGACCGATATGGAAAAGATATCTTAATATAGCAACGACATCTTAAGATATTGAAATATGTGTTAATATAATCGGAGATATTTATCTTAAGATAAACAACAGTATGTTCTACCTAGTGCTGTTTTTTGGTTCTTATGTGGTCCTCTTTCCAGATTTTACGCTTTTTTCTTCTCGACGCAATACATATATGATCAAATTCACTGTCCCATTCGTCATCATACGACCTGTCAAGTACTTATACATCTAGCAACAGCAGTCAGTTTGGTATGCTGTTCATGGCAAAAACAAAACACTCTCTATAAGGAACGAAACCGGCGACTCGCAAGTCTGCTTCTTATACAATGATGCAGTTGCGATATATTATCGTATCTTAGCTGTGTGTGGTCCTTTAAGATAATATATTTTTATATTAGATGCTATGATATATATTATCTTCATTGTGTGTGATGGGTTTTTTTTGTGATAATGGCTTTTGTCACTACGTGTGCGACAATTCCGCCAATGTCGAGTTCGAAAAAGACTCGAGCCGCTTACTCGGTTGGGCTACCTGCGGACAAAGCACATTAAAACATTTGTAAGTTACTTTGTGGGTCTCTAAAAGAGTGGCTCTGATACCGTGGGAAAGTGTCATGAGTATGTTTCGCAACCGTTTTTTTTATGGAATAATGTCGAATAATGAGTGTGTTTTGTCTGGCGATCCGGCTAACCCCCGGCGCTTGCAGGTACCCGGGCTTGCAGGTGATAAATTAGTAACCGAAGACTACGCGCAGGGGCGGGCGACCAGGCTCCTGTGTCAGTGAAAGCGACTGGCAGCAAAACTAAAGCATTCGTGCAACAAGCTTTCCACCCTAGCTTGTTTATACAAAGACCAAGATCTGCTTCAGTGGGAAGCGTAACCATGGATTTAACTCTAGCATCTAAGGTCAACCATGGAACTAAACCTACCTCTGCCACAGACAAACAGTTACCGTTTCCTCCTCCATGGCAGAGAGTCCCTGTTAATAGGAAACTTTCGTCTAGTCCGACCGCAGAAGCAATGCAAACCTCAAACCGCTTCACGGGATTACCCATAAACTCTACAGATGAAAAGCTTATGAAGCCGAGCAAGCCACCACCTATTGTATTGTATGGAGTTGAAGATCTGAATAAGATAACTGAACTCCTAGAAACTGCTACAGAAAAGGACCAATTCACTTACAGGATTGTCAACAAAAACCAGCTTCGAATAATAAGCACTGACACAGAAGTATACAAAAAGCTGATCAATCGTGTAAGGAGTGCTGGACTTATTAAAAGGAAGGATATACATTTAAAAGGAAGGATAATAGATCTTGCAGAATTGTAATTAAAAATCTGCACCCTACCACCCCCTTGGACATAATAAAAAAGGAAATAGAGGCTATGGGAAACATAGTAATGGGTGAAATAATAAACGCAAGATTTAGCCCAGAGAAAAAACCCACTTCGACTTTTTTCGTCAACTTAGAAGCAGGACCCAATAACAAGTCAATAAAAGACCTAAAGTACATCTATCACCAGTCGGTAGTTATTGAAGACCCAAAAAAAAGAAAGACAATTGTTCAGTGCCATAGGTGTCAACAATATGGACATACAAAGAATTATTGTATGCGTCCATACAGATGCGTCAAATGTGGTCAATCCCACAAAACGTCTGAATGCCAAAAGCAAGACCGCAAAGCCCCAGCAACTTGCGCGCTCTGTAATGGACCACACCCAGCCAACTATAAAGGATGCCAAGTGTATACGGAAATCCTAGCAAGAAGAAAGTAAACTATCAGCATAAACCAAAAATCTAATTTCATAAGGGAAAATCATCACACAAGAAAAGAGACACAGATAGATATAGAGCCCATTCAACATAAATTTGATAGATATTACTCTGAAACACTGAAACAACAGACAAAAGATAGTACTTTAACTGAAACACCTCCTCAAGACCAAGCTGCAATGCAAAGTCATACGTTAGGGCAAATACTTCTGAAACAAAATGAAAAATTTGAAATTATCCTCCAACAAATGAGTACTCTAATGAGCCTCATAGCTAAACTCGTTGACAAGTTAACAAAATGACCACACTACGCTTGGCTACTTGGAACATCAATGGTCTTGCTCCGAATAAAAACGAGGTGGAGCTACTTATGACATTGCAGAAATTGGACATCTTGCTTATTTCTGAAGCACACTGTAATGCTAAATCATTTGTAAAATTTGACAACTACCAGTGTTACACCACAAATCACCCAGATGGAACAAGTCATGCTGGTAGTGCTATAGTCATAAAGAAATCCATAAAACATCATCAAATACCAGACTACAGAACCGACCACATACAGGCTACATCGATCGCTGTTGATGATGGATCTGGAAAGCTTGTTGTCACTGTCGTGTACTGCCCGCCCAAACATAAAATCACAGAAGCAATGTTCTCCCATTTCTTACAAACTCTAGGCAACCGGTTTGTGGCGGGGGGGTGACTGGAACGCCAAAAATACCTACTGGGGATCACGTCTTACTACTACCAGAGGGCGACAATTAAAATTAAGCATTGACAAGAACAGACTTGAAGCAATCTCCTCTTGTGAGCCAACGTATTGGCCGAGTGATTCCAACAAGATCCCTGACCTATTAGACTACTTCATAGTAAAAGGAGTGTCAAAATTGTATCTGAAGCCAGAATCCTGCTATGTTAGCTCATCTGACCATACGCCAGTGCTGCTTACCTTGAGTACAAACAACTTCATGAAGATGAAAGGAAGGCCAGTCGAAGAGCTTACTAACAAACAGTGGATTATCGATCTTGGATTTTTGACTGATTTAACTATGGAACTGAATCAGCTCAACAAACGTTTGCAGGGAAAATGCAAATTGATTTGCGATATGTATTCAGATGTAAAGTCATTTGAGATGAAACTGAAACTGTTTATCAAGCATATTGATGAAAGAAAGCTTGACCATTTTCCTAATTGCAAGAAAGCCGTGGAAGAAGCTGGAAGTAATTTTGAGTGGCAAAATATAACAATGAGAAACGTGTTAACACAACTACAAACTGAGTTTGTAAATCAATTCACCGACTTCAAAAAGATCTACCTTAACATGGAAATTTTCCAAAACCCTTTTGCAATTGATATTAATGATGTACCAAGCAATTTGCAAATGAACAAAGTAGATTTGCAAAGTAATAGCACACTTAAAACGGCATTTAAGGAAAGCACTGACTTGGTACAGTTTTACGGAGGTTTGAGTTCTGAAAACTTCAAAGAATTGAAAAAGGTTGCTCAGCAGATAATCACTATGTTTGGTAGTACATATTTGTGTGAGCAGACTTTTTCAATTCTCAACTATCGCAAAAATAAGAATTGTTCGCGGTTAACAGATGAACATTTAGACGCGATACTGCGCGTGTCTACGACTAAAATGAAAGTAGACGTTAAAAACTTGCAAGTCAAATTCAGCCGCAAAAATCTCACTAGTTCTTACTTTTACGTATATGTTAGTATAGTAATTCAATTTAAATAGACATGATTATATAAATAAATGATTAAAAATGTAAATATGAGTTTTATTTCAAATACAAAAAAAATACATGTCCGTATATATATAAAAATAGGTGCGGCCCGCACTGATACTCTGGCAACATTTGTGGCCCTGCTATAGCAAAACGTTGCCGACCCCTGACGTAGAGTATGGCACCAATCTAGACTGGGAAGTGATAAATCAAATTTTAATAAAGCCGCTGAACTTCTGAAAATCAGGCTAAAAGAATGGCAGGACGAAACGCTACAGATACAACTAGAATCATTATCTGCTTCAGACACTACCAATTACTCCCCGTGGAAGTTCACCAAATACTATAACAGACCTCAGGTAGCAAAACCCCATGTGAAATATAATTTAAGCTGGGCTAGAACACCACGAGAAAAAGCGAACGCGTTTGCAGAACACCTGTCCAAAGTCTTTGTTGCAAATGAATCAGTAGACACAGAATTTGAAAAACAGGTCGACCTAACCCTTAATCAAGACTATCAGATGTCTTTACCACCCAAACCTGTAACTGCTCGAGGTCTGGAGGGTGTCTTTGAGACTCAAAGATAAAAAAGCCCTGGTTTTGACTTGATCACCAAGGAGGTCATAAAACAACTGCCTAGGAAAGCATTTGTTTTTCTGACAATGCTGTATAATGGCATCCTGAGAGTGCAATATTTTCCAAGATTGTAGAAAGTATCACAAATAATAATGATACACAAAGATGGTAAACCACCTTGTGAAGTCACCTCATACAGGCCTATAAGTTTATTGCCAGTACTGTCTAAGATCTTGGAAAGGTTGCTACTTAGAAGAATTCTACCCATTCTTGAAGAGAACAAAATTATACCTGCCCATCAACTTAGCTTCAGGTTCACTCTACAGTCGAGCAAATCCACAGAATATATGAAAGAGTCAGAAGAACACTTGAAGAGAAGGAATACTGCTCTGCTGTATTCTTAGACATTCAACAGGCCTTTGATAGAGTGTGGCATGAGGGCCTTCTCTGTAAGATTAAAAATAGTCTCCCACACAGCTATCATCATATTTAACCAAACGGCTATTTCAAGCCAAAGAGGGAGATGCTACATCGAAATTCATTGAGATAGGCGCTGGTGTCCCTCAGGGTTCGGTGTTGGGACCGGTCTTGTATACTATATTCACAGCTGACTTACGGGAAGTACACTGTCGCAACCTTTGCGGACGATACTGCTATCCTCGCTAGTGCTGAGGCCCCGTTAAGGCTTCACAGCCACTGCAAACAGCACTAAAAAAAATAACCAAGTGGCTGCAGGACTGGCGAATTAAAGCCAATGCCACAAAAACTGTCCACGTCACGTTTCCTCTTCGTAGAGGTAACTGCCCACCTGTTCAACTGGAGAACACCACCCTACCACACAGGAACAGTGTCTGATATCTGGGAATATATCTTGATCGGCGCTTGACATGGAATGAACATATTAAAAAGAAAAGAGACGAACTGAACATCCACTACAGGCGTTTTCTCGGGCTACTTGGTCACAACAGCAAATTATCAGTAGACAATAAATTACTCATCTACAAGGTTGTTCTGAAGCCGGTCTGGATGTGTTCAAAGAGGCCGTATAGAAGTTATACTTTTCTAGTTATTCAAATCTGACGTTTGGACCTGACATTAAAAAATAGTTTCAGATTTTTACGGTTTGCTATGTCAGTTTTATAAATTTTGTAGTTTCGCCTATTTGTATTTACAATGAATTTATGAAGTCAATCCTTGTGTTTATATTATTTGACCACCTCATTTCACATATGGCGCCCAACGTGAATTAATAAACAAGTGAAATAGAGATGGTAACCGCGGAGTAAAGAGAAGTCTTCAGAGCAGTCCACAGCAAGGAAGTGAAGAAATTTGACGAGCACGCTCTGCCAAGAATGAGATGGAGGAAATAGGTAGAGGTTATATTTAAGAATTGTCGAGAAGAAAGCCTTTGCAATTGGTAGTAGAGTGCAACAAGTCTGAAAATAGGTTCCGTGACATAATTTTTTGGAAGTTTTGTAGTAGGTATATATATTTCAGGTCACAGGAATCATTGAATGTGTCGAAGGAAATTTGTGCACTATAGTATAGCAATATAGATGGTATCAACAACAAGTCTTAAATCAAGTCCAGGTGATAATGTTTTAAGTTGTATGGTATTTTAGTTCACTGGACTAATTGTGTTGAGGTGACTTGTTCAACCAGCGTCATACCTTCTTATTGAATTTTGACTACCAGAAGAGTAAAATGGAAGAACTAGGGCAGCGTCAATGTTACTCAATCTAAGACATTTTGTGCCGTGGAGGAGTAGCGCAAAGACAATTTAAAGTGACTATGTTAAAATAGAATCGACATGGATTATTAGACTTTATTATTTATTATTAGACAATAGAGATGGAAAGTACGGATAGCCAAAAGCACATTAGTTGAAGCTTTTCGAAGGCCTGTCTCCTCTTGAAGTGTTTCACAACATCATGATATGGCGAAAAGAAGAAAGACAGTAGAGGCTTTATTTTTTTCGGCCGGAGGATGTCCAAAGAGGCCGTATAGAAGTTATACTTTTCTAGTTATTCAAATCTGACGTTTGGACTTGACATTAAAAAATAGTTTCAGATTTTTACGGTTTGCTATGTCAGTTTTATATGTAGTTTCGCCTATTTGTATTTACAATGAATTTATGAAGTCAATCCTTGTGTTTATATTATTTGACCACCTCATTTCACAGGATGTATGGCATCCAACTTTGGGGTAGCACCTGCATCTCGAGTATCTCACGTTTGCAGAGAATGCAAAATGTCATACTCAGAACCATCAGCGATATGCCGTGGTATGTAACCAACCAGGAAATCCATGAGCACCTAAAGATGCCCACAATAAAGGAAGATATTCTAAATGTTTCACTGAAATATGGTGAAAAACTCAAAAGGCATCCTAATGCACTGGCAGTACAGCTCACAGATACGTAAAAAGACTTAAGCGAAAGGACATTGCAATATAGGGAAACAATGGGGAGACGTCCTCACTGGAGGGCGCACCCAAAATGACATAACACACTTGCCACATTCGCTTAAAGTGCAAATCACTGATTGCAAATGAGACCAAAAAAAACTGAGGGTTAGTAAGGGGAATAAGACATAGGACTAGCAAACTAATAGCCGGTGGGGGTGGTAAGTATTTATTATAGGAAGTGAAGCAGTAAATGAGATTGGAACGTTTAATGAATCATTAATTTTGTGACTATAATGATGGGCTTTACAAATGAAACGGTATGAACCTTGGGTATATGTGTTCTGTATTATGAACTGATTTTTCGTGCTGAATTTTGACGTCTCACCTACTTAGTCCAGTAACTTAATATTTAAAATAATATAAATCAAAATTGGCTAAAACTATAAATATCGTTCAATATAATAATAAAATAAATGAAATTCATTGAAAATTCTTTTTGATTTAAGAAAAAGTGTTGAAAAGTCAAATTTGAAAGCTGTCAAAAAATGGTATCGGACACAGACTACATAAAGCCCGTTCCAGTTAAGCACGGATTTGCAAAATTTTCAACATTTTTAACATCAACGCGTTTCAATTGACTTTGGTGTTAACATTTCGTGCTGGTTTCGTATGTTCCACATAAACATTTTTGCCACGAAAAGTTAACATCGAATACCCATGCTAATAGATGGGTCCTCCGATACCATTTTTTGATAGCTTTTAAATTTTACATTTAGACACTTTTTTCTAGATCAAAAAGATTTTTCAGTGGATTTCATTATTTAAATTGAAAGATATTTATTGTTTTGGCCGATTATGATTCAAATTATTTGAAATATTAAGTTACTGGACTAAGTAGGTGAGACGTTCACACCGTTTCATTTGTAACAATTAGCGTGACTAAAAATGTTAACATTTCTTAAAAGAAACGCATAACGAGGCTAACATCAGAAGTCAGCACCAGCAAAGTGGTGATGGTTAAATGGAACACAGCTTTAGAGATACTACGTATGTATCGGAGGACCCATCCATGGGTATTTGATGTTAACTTTTCGTGGCAAAAATGTTTATGTTACGAAACCAGCACGAAATGTTAACACCAAAGGCAAAGAAACGCGTTGATGCTAAAAATGTTGAAAATGTTGCAAATCCGTGCTTAACCGGAACGGGCCTTTTGAGTGCAGTAAAAGGCTGCGTTCCAAAACGGATAAGTTTCGCTAGATAAATAGCTAAATTGACTCAATCCCAGTTCCAAAACACATCGGAGGACTTTCATCGAGGTGATTTTGAACGACTTTGCCGAGTCAAATAGAGAAAGAGCGATTTATTTATCCTATAAAATTCAGGGGTGGTAATTATTCTGTCATGGCTGTTATGTTAATGTCAACTGTCACTACTGACACCAGTGTCAGTTGACATTACCTTGACGTGGGAAATTATCTTAGATAAAGAATGAATAGATGGGCTATAAAAGCCGTCAAACATGAGGAAAAGAGATAAACTTATACATATTGCCAAAGGAAAGAAGAAGACGGCATCATTTTTTTTTGTCTTTGTCACCGTATATAGGTGAAACTGGTAGTGGGGATTGTTTATCACCAGCGTCTGGTGCTAAACAAATACGTGTATGAAATTTGTTGTGTGAAGTATAGCTCACTGTGCAATTATTTAACAGTTTAATTAGTGTAATTGTGAACTATTTGAACATTTAAATCATGGTGCACTGCTCCGCTTTAGGTTGTAATAGTGATAGTGCTAGAAAACAGGAAAATATAACCTTTACAGGTAAGACCTAAATTGTGTCAATATTAAGCGCCAAAACTATTTTTTAAATTATAAATACAAGTTATATTGCAATATTTTATCCTTCTACTATGGTTCTCAATCATATTATGGGATTAAACATGAAATTTCAAACTAATTATAAGGTTACTATTAATCTAATAAGTTAAGAATGTCGCCATTCAATATGGTCACGTATACAACCAACGCGTATAACATTTTGCCGGGTTATAATGATACCAGTTACGCTACGACTATTTTTCCTTGATTCGTAGGTAATTTGTTACGTTAAAGGGAACTCACATATTAGTTTGTGTTTCATTAATATTGACATATTTAAGTATAAAATTTTGAGCATTTTAGATAACAAAGGTAATTCTTTTGAAGTGAAACTTTCTATTTGCTTGTTTGTCTGTTTTTAACAGATTTCCTTCGGAGATAATTACTCGAAACAGTTGGGTTAAAGCTACTGGTCGATTGAATTGGCAGCCAACCAAGCATACCCGAATGTGTTCTAAGCATTTTGAACAACAGTGGATTCAGAAAAACAAAAAAGGCACTTTTCTTGGGAGTGGTGCTATTCCTAACTTTTTTTACAGGTCAGTAACTTATACATATTATATCTACAAAGTAAATCCCTATCAAGCCGAAACCTATATTTATTTTTCACAGACCCAACTATTTGTATAAGGGATTTCAAAATTAAATTTACAGTTTTGGATTAATGACACCAAAATTTTTATAAGAGTATGTTAACATGGGTAGGTACCAAATTCTTTTCTACTATTTTGAAATGGCCAAAAATATTATTAAAGGTTTGATTTTGGACATTTCCTATTTATATAACAAGTCTGACCATTAGTACAGATACAGTTTACTTTCTTAATTATTATTTTTAATGTTGTAAAATTAGCCCCTGATTTTATTTTTAACCTGTATACATATTGTTTCAGGACGCATCGGTGTTGGATTTCGGTTCAAATTTGAATACGCCCCGAAAGAGAATAATGCGGCTTCAAATGCTGCGTTTGAAACAATCAGCGAGGTCATCAAGTAAAAAACTACGGGCAGTGCGTGAATCGCTTAGACGATTCGGAAAAAAAGTAGCCAAACTTGAAAATGTGTTAAGTGATTTGAAGTGTAAGTTAATGATGCAAAATGAGCGGTTGGACATTTTAGATACTGTAGGAGAAACCAATAGAGATTTTCTGAAAATATTATTAAGTACATACATAAAATGCAGCGAGAAATAAAATGTCACAAATGTGTGGAATCACTGATTGCCTCTGAACCATATATAATAGTCTGCAGTCAAAGAGGTAGTTACCACGTGCGAAGTTGCTGAAAAAACATATCGTTGAAATAAACCTTTTGGAAATAAAATTACTATGCATTCCCTTTTGCACCAATGCTTAGAAAAATTGTTAAATAAATTTTTTACTGAAGAGTTTACGCATAATCACTACCCGCTTTTGATGAAATGTATTTGTAACAAATATTTAAATACGCGAATTCATTGCTAATACGCTTTATTCGATGACAATAACGGAGTTACTGAAATCTAATTTTAGAAAATGTTTATTTAAAATTTAATATTTATACATTTTCTAAATCTTCACAAATATTTATTAAATGTATAAATATTTTATTTTAAATAAATTGCAGAGATAAAGAAAAAACAATGATATTGCCCGCTGTATTCTTAATCGAGCGTCGATCTTCGCAAGGTACCTAGCTGGCAAAAGCTGGAAGTGAGTGGTCGCGGATCGTACTCAGTGGCGAGCACTTGGAGAGGCCTATGTCCAGCAGTGGACGCGTGTGGGCTGATGATGATGATTTCTAATATTTTTTCTTATATTTGTAAAGATGTTTACATAATAGCTTAAATAAATAATAGTAAAATGTTTTAAAACGAAATATACTCGAGTAAATCCGAAAAGTGTAGTTTTATTTAAAAGTGTAAATAACTTTAGACTGCGGCGAAGGTTGAATGAAGAATTCAATAAAAAAAATCGCAACTTCCTCCCACTTTTATTTTTTGAGACATATTATTGAGCGAGGGGCGCTCATTAAAATGTCTCAAAAAAAATATGTAGATCAATCAACCCTACTTTATGTTTATAGTGGTAAAAGCCACTATAAACATAAAGTAGGGTAAAACTTAAAGCAACACTGGTATACCCATCTACTTTAGGCAGGTATGACGTCATTTATGTCTGTCCCTTACGGGTATACGGTCACGTCCTATCTATTCATTCTTTATCTAAGGAAATTATGGAAATTACAAAATAATAAGATAAAGTTAGTAGGTAGAATGCCAATCACTACTTAGTCTGTGGTATGATCATGGAATTATTACTCAAACAGGAATGAGCTCTTGCTTTAAAAAGTGTGCCGAGCGAGAGATAAATAACTGTACCGTTTGTATCTTTCGTATGTTTGTAACCACAAATTCTACTAAATAGGGATCGTTTTCTTAAAAACAATAACATTCAAACTAAAATATGCTTTTTAAAATCATACTATCCTTAATAATCACGATTATCAAGCAAGCGATTGCTTTTAGTGATGAAATCGCCCTTGGTGCAATGAAAAAATAATGTTACTAGGTATGCAAAATCGTTTGAAACCTTGTCACGGCATAGCCTACATGTATATTTATTTATTTAATCTTTATCGTACATAAGACAAAAGATGTACAAAAGGCGGACTTAATGCCTGAGGCATTCTCTACCAGTCAACCAGTAAACATGTGGGAGAAATTGTAGACGGTGTACGAATTAAAGTCGAAAACGACATAAGTAGGTATATTTAAATTAAGATGAAATAAGTAAACATACAAATAATAGAATATAAATATTAAAAAATATATAAACTACATATATAATATATAATAAATATATATAAATAATGCTAATATTATGTCGAAATACTGTCAAATAAAACTAAACAGATTCCAAAAAGAGTCTTCGTATCTGACGTTTGAATGATGCCTTACTACAGGCCGACCTATAGTTAGGGGGTAAGCTATTCCACAGGCGTATAGCTGAAAGTGTGAAGGAGTCCGAAGTGAACCCGGATCTATGAGTTGGAAACTCAAGTGTGAGTTTTGCAGCAGAACGTAAGTTGAGTGCATGAGTACTACCAAGCGCTTGAAATTTACTCTTTAAGTAATCAGGAGTATTTGGATCGTAAATAATGCTGAAAAGCTGGAAAGCGACTCTCAGGTTCCTTCGCAAACGGATAGGCAACCATTTGAGTTTATCTCGAAAGAAGGAAATGTGGTCATATCGTATACAAATAGCACTAGTATTTATTTCATTCAAAAAGACAAAGTAATTTTTCTTTTACACCCATTTGAAACCCGGGTCAATATTATTATTCTCCCGTGCGGACGAGCGGCCTCCGCGTGACATCACAAATTAGCTCTCGCTTCGCGGCCGCATACTAGATAGTCAGTATTAGCTTAAAACGTACTTTTCGCTAGTGGATTCATTGCTGGCTGAATTCTATTTTGTGTTTTGGGACCCAGGGAATATAAAAAAAATATCAAATTAAAAAAACATCGGATCAATCAATTTTTTCCTCTAGGAAAATTTTCGGTCAATAAAAAAAGATCCCCCATAGCCTCCTTTTTTATGGATTTTTTGAGTAGAGAACATTAAAAGGAACAACTTTAGTCCTATAAAGTTTTTATGTAAACCACACCATTTTCATAATATACGCACATAAAAAAAATTATGACCGGTGGCCCATTCTTTTAATATGCTTGGCGTATTGGTACCATCAATTCCAACAATTTTGGCCCTATACATGACATCCCTAAAATGTATACTTTACAAGTTATTAAAAAAAAGGAAAAACAAATGAAAGTTAATTAACTCGAAAAGTATGCATTTTGGGGATGTCATGTATAGAACCAAAGTTGAAATTGATAGTACCAATACGACAGGCATATTAAAAGAGACTGCGCAACGACTGCGAAATGACGTCACTCGTAGCAAACGACGGACGCATGAAACTCGTGCCGTGAGCTGATGTTAAAAATTCCATATTTCGGAAAGTAATTGACGCATCGAAATAATTTTACCGTGAGATGTTTTAATTTTTCATGGGGAATATGGGTTAAAATCAAAATTAGTGAACATTCTTCACTAGTGTTAAGTGTTTTATTTATACGTTGACTTTAGGCTGATCGATGTTGTACAACAAAAAAATATTATATTCTATTCTATTTTTTCAAAATGGGTTGCGCAGAAGAATCTTATATCCGCTTTTCAATAGGTTGTTTTTCCAATCGGTATATTATGTTGAACCCTCAGAACAATAACTAAAGCATAGAAGGAAGGTTAAAATAAGAATAATAAGAATAAGAATTTTATTTGTTTAAAACATGGAAATTACAGGTGGTAGTACATTAAAATAATGAACAACATGTTTTACCAAAGTTTGGCGTACAAAATTACATTTCGAATTTTTTTTATAATTAATTGAATTTTTAAACATATAATAGATTCCTACACCAATTGTACTTTACTTTTAATAAATAATGTCAATGGAAATTACAATAAATAAAAAATAGATTCTGTGGATATGTCATGCATCATATTAATTTTACTCTATAGTCAAAAAATATATATATATGTCACTTTACTTACAATTAAAATATTCATTTAAGTCATATGGACATAGGTCAATTAGCCAGCTTCGCAACTTGGAGACAAATTGATTAAGTGGCTGCTGTCTTATTTCAACGGGAATGTTATTATAAACCTGGGTAGTAGTACTACAGCAGTTCTTCTTATAAAAGGCACTGTTACAAATTTGCTGCTGTAGACGGTGATTGTCCCTGGGTCGTAGTCTTGGGTTTGACTCATCATTTTTTTTAAAGAGTTGGGGATGACGCTTAACAAACATTCCTATTTCCAGGATGTACATTGCAGTAAGGGTAAGTACTTTTAACCTAACAAATAGAGGTCGACATGTATCCATCGGTCCAGCTCCACAAATGGCTCTTATGCATCTTTTTTGCATGATTAAAGCTTTGGATATATCAGGGGAATTACCCCACAATATAAGTCCGTATCTTAGCAACGAAGATACGTGACCATAATACGCAGTCAAGGCTACACTTTCACCGGCCGTGTGTCTCATGGCCGATTTCACCAACCATAACTTAGCTTAGGAAGCCCCTAAGACGTATGCTATCACTTTTTGTCTTTAATGAAAAGAATGTGACAGCATGCTACCTAAGAGTCACCTAAGCTAAGAAGAGGTTGGTGAAAATGGCCATCAATCTTCTTAGCGCAAACACAAATCTACCTAGTCTCGAGCAAACGTTTTGAATATGTGCTTTCCAGTTGAGGTGCTGATCGAGAATTATACCCAAAAATTTCGTTTCGCTAACTTCGCAAAGTTTTTTATCTTTATGAGCTATATCTGGTTTTAGGCGAGCAGCTTGGTAATTCGAGAATTGTATGAACGTGCTTTTTTCTATGTTAGCACTCAAAGCATTTCTGTTCAGCCACTCATTAATACATGCCACGGCTGTATTTAGGGTTTCTTGGAAGGAAGTGGTATCATTATCCTTAATTCCCGATACTATGACTGATATGTCATCTGCAAATAGAATTGTTTGGTGATTTATGGCACCGGGTAAATCGTTTATGTATATCAGAAATAATATCGGACCCATTACACTTCCTTGCGGTACACTCCGTTTATTATGGATGAAGGGGGACCTATAAGTAACAACGTCATTATTACCATTCAGTTTATTGATTTCGACACACTGACTTCTATTAAAAAGGTAACTTGCTATCCAATTTAACGCCTGTCCTCTAATGCCATATCTTTCACACTTTTGTAAAAGTATCCGATGATCCACGAGGTCGAAGGCCCGTGACATGTCGAAAAATAATGATACGGTAGGTAATTTATAATCAATGGACTCGGTAATAGCTTTCACTAGTGAAAAAGCAGCAAGAGTTGTTGATTTTCCTTTTTGGAATCCATTTTGCTCTTTTACTATAACATTGTGCTTATCGAAGAATTCCGTAATCCGTTTGACAATAGCCTTCTCAAAAATCTTAGATAGTATTGATACCAAGGTGATCGGACGATAGTTACCAATTTCTTCTTTACTATTTTTTTTGTGTATTGGTCTTACTAAGGACAGTTTTAAAGCATCCGGAAATTTGCCTTCTTGGAATGAAAGATTTATGAGGAAAGTCAATACCGGCGCAAGTACTTCGGCGCACAATTTGAATAGCCAGACAGGGAGTGCGTCGATTCCCACGGCTTTGGTGTTATTCAAGGAAGCAATTATATTTTTAGTCTCCTGTTCAGAGCATGGTATCAAGAACAAGGAGCTATTTACTGAATTTATTGCATGTCTTGTAGGAGCACTTGTATTGTCAATTTTATCATTTGGATTTAAAAAATGTTCATTAAATATTTTAGCAATGTCATTTGGATCAGTTATGTCATTTACAATAATACTATCAATTTCTTTATGTATATTAGTTACGTCATGTTTATCTTTAATTATATCCCAAGTTGCTTTGCATTTATTTTTAGCATTAGATATAAATCTAGTATTCTGTATGTGCTGGGCTTTATCTACACAGTTTTTTAGCAATTTTGTATATTTCTTTAGTCTAATCTTATTTGGTGATGATTTGTTTAAATAGTAGTGGTATCTTAAGGAACGTTTTGTTTTACTGGATTTCTTTATGCCTTTATGTTTGCAGAGCACACCGCACCCGGCCACTTGATATCGGAATGAAGGATGCGAAATAAACATCAAAATGTCTTGTTATGTTTTTGTATTTAACCATTAAATACAATTGAACATAATGGCGTCAAAGATTGCTTAAATATAATACGATTAATAAGTATTTCATAATTATTTAAATGGATGACAATCACAAAGGACAAGGGACGAGCTTAGAAGAAGCGATAAAAAAATCAAGTGTCAAAATCACAATGACAGGTCCATAGATAACGTTAATATTACATATCCGTGAAGAGCATAGATAAACAATTTTTACATTCTAACACTCCTCCTTATGCTCTACATCGGAGTGAGGCAAAAAGAAAGCAAAAGAAACACTCATTTACAAATGTTTACAAAAATACATGTTAACTTTTGTGACTGATACAATTAACTTAAGTAAACATTGTACATAACAACTGTCTTAACACTATATAATAATAACATACCATGAATAACATTTACTATTATTTAATTACAATTAGATTTATATTATTACATATTATAGCAAAACCCTGACATTTAACTTTTAAGATTTAATTCAGATATACAACTATAATGTTTAGCTTTACATAGTGGCTTTGTTAACACATCTGCTATCATTTTCTCAGTTGGTAAATATTTAACATTAATTAAATTTTTCTGTATTAAATCTTTAACAAAATGATATCGTAAATCTATGTGTTTTGTTCGTTTATGTGAGTATTCTTTAACTAGTAACAATTTTTGAGCACTTTGGTTATCATTGTATACTACTACATCTATAGTTTTATCAGATATTTCAGACAAGAAATTCTTAATAAAACAGATATCTTTGCACACATCACTTATTGCCAAGTACTCTGCTTCCGTACTAGATAATGCTATGCAACGCTGTTTTCTAGCTTCCCAATTAACAACGTTGCTACCCATCTTAATAACAAAGCCAGTGTAAGATTTGCGATCACACAGATCATTTGCCCAGTCTGCATCCGCAAAAGCAGTAATATTTGAACTATTTCCTTTACTAAAACAAAGTCCATAATTCAAAGTTCCTGCTAAATATCTTAAAATCCTTTTGGCAGCATGCCAATGATCTAGGCCAAAGCATGTGCTATATTGACTAAGTTGGCTACACGCATAAGCTATGTCGGGACGTGTACAAACTGATAAATACATTAATGAACCTAAAAGTTGTCTATATTTATATACATCATCTTCAAGACAATTTTTATCAGATTTTGTAAGTTTACAATTTACAGGTAGTGGTGTAGCTACAGGCTTACATTCAGTCATACCAAACTTAGCCAATAAACGTTTTACATAGTCAGATTGATTTAAGATTAATGAATCACTCTGTCTAGTTATATTCATTCCTAAACAATTTTTAAGCTGTCCTAAGTGTCGAATTTCAAAATGTTTCTGCAATAATGTCACAATTCTATCTATATTATTATTGTGAAAGACATAGAAGTCATCGACATACAGAGCTATTATAATATATTCATTTTTAGATCTTTTTACATAAATACAGGGCTCGCATTTGCTTTGCTCATACCCATTTGAACATAAAACATTATGAACTTTAATATTCCACATACGGCTCGATTGTTTCAGGCCATATATGCTCTTTTTGAGCAAACAAACTTTATTAGTGTTAATAAAATTAAAACCTTTTGGCTGTTCCATATAAATGGTTTCGTCTAATTCACCATTTAAAAATGCAGTGGTAACATCAATATGATTACATTGCAAATCGAGTTCTGTAGCAACAGAAAATAAAATTCTTAATGTGGATTGTCTCACTACAGGGGAGAAAGTATCTGAATAATCTATTCCCTCTTTCTGGCTAAAACCACGAGCAACCAATCTTGCTTTAAATTTATTAAATTCACCAGCAAAACCATATTTTCGTTTAAAAACCCATTTGCATTTAATTACATTACCTTGCTTTGGTCGATCAACTAACTCCCACACATGATTGCGAATAAGAGCATTATACTCACTTCGCATGGCCTCGCACCATTCGTCTTTGTCTGGTGAACTCATGGCCTCCTCATAGGAAGAAGGATCGTCCAGTGAACCAGCCTCAGCCATCATAGAAGATAAGTCATAATCAGAAAATTTACTAGGCATTTTACCTCTGGTAGTACGTACAGGGCGTTGAGGACCTGATGCATCGGTGGTACCCTCCGACGCATGCAGCTCTCCTCCTTGAGATGCAGGTTCTAGCTTTTCCATGTAAGAATTGTAATTGCCTTCATCATTAGAACTCTCTTCGCCAGTACAATACAGATCAGACAGCGGAGACCTTAGTTGTGGTGATTCTCCAGCATCTGAAACATCAAATGAGCGATTAGGACTAACATCACAGCTATTATCTTTTGGAATTTCATTACAATTTAATTCATTATTAATATTTAAAATTTCATCATAATTAATATTTAAAATTTCATTATTATTAATATTAGAAATTCCATTATCTAAGCTCATGTCATTACTATCTTCATAAAATGAAAAATTATTATTAATATTCCCTATTTCAGTCTTTTGTGTGCCTTTTCCATAAAACTCACTTTCTATAAAGGAAACATTCCTAGAATAAATAGTAAGGTGAGGATTAGATGGGTCACATAGTCTATATCCCTTACAAGTTTCACCATATCCTAAAAATATATATGGCTTTGCCTTGGCATCGAGCTTGCGTCGCTTCTGAGTAGGTATAAGTGAGAATGCTGTGCAACCAAAAACGCGCAGATGACTCAGATCCACAACAGATCCTGTCCATACACATTCAGGTATCTTATTTGATAACGCAGAGGTGGGGCTTCTATTTTTTAAATATATGGCTGTCATAATTGCTTCCCCCCAAAAGCGTTTTGATAAACCGGATTCCTGCAACATGGCACGAGCTTTCTCAAACAATGTCCTATTGACGCGCTCCGCCACCCCATTCTGCTGAGGGCAATAAGGCACTGAGGTCTGGTGTACTATACCTGCCTCTCTAAGAAAACTAGTAAGGTTATCATTACAAAATTCAGTGCCATTGTCGGTACGAAGCACTTTAATGAACAACCCAGTTTGCTTCTCAACCAAATTTTTAAAATGAATAAAATGGGAACTTACCTCATTCTTTGATTTCATGAGATATCCGAAGGTCTTTCTCGTATAGTCATCGGTAAATGTCAGCAAGAAGCGGGCTCCGCCCCATGAGCTGACTTGCATTGGGCCTGCTACGTCGGAATGGATCAGTTCCAGCTGTGTGGTAGCGTGCTTCGCACCTGCCTGAGGAAAGGATGATGCATGCATCTTTCCCGACAAACATGAAACACACTTGTTCAGGCAGTCATCTTCCTTCTGAAAAACAACACCCGAACACTGATCCCCAACACCAAGCACACGCATACTTACAAGATTAAGGTGGCCAAGGCGCTTGTGCCACAAGCTTAATGGCACACCAACAGCCTGATGAGCACTCACTGCCCCCTTACTATTATTAAGGGGTATGGAATCCTGCTGGGGTAAGGATCTACCTTGCTGAATTTTAAATTTATAAAGCCCATTTATTTTCTTAGCTGAGAGTATATGGTTGCCAGTAATTTTAGAACTATGATTATAAATATTACACCCATCTTTAGTGAAAACTACTATATAGCCTTTTTCTGTAATTTTACCAACAGATATTAAATTATTTGACAATTGAGGAACCACTAAAACATTGCTTAAACTTACATTAGGAGAGAGATTAACATCTCCAACAGCTACGCTAGAAATACTATGACCATTCGCAACAGAGACACTGATCTTCTTCTCTTTAGTGGTAGTAGATGTCAGCGATCCATCTTTCACCATGTGACAGGAAGCACCAGAGTCAATAATGAATTCTTCAGATGATTTTGCAGTTGTAAAAGCAAACATTGTGTGTTCTTCTTTGTGCTCCTTCTGATCACGCTTTCTTTTAAAACATCTCTTAGCAAAATGGCCAGGCTTCTTGCAATAAGAGCATGTAGCCTTCTTCTTTCCTTTAGTAGACATATAAGCTGTGGAACTGGAATCTGTGTGTCGCCTGTGATCTTCTTGTAACAGTCTGGTTCTTACAATTTCACTTGACAGAGTGCTAGTAATGTTCGCTGTTTCCAAACTTGAAACAATTATGTCATATTCTTGCGGTAATCCAGATAAAAGAATTTCAGCAACTTCAGCATCATCAATTTTCTTACCAATATCAGCAAGCTGCTGAACCAATTTCATTACTCCTTCTATGTAATCTGACATTGAAGCGAACTGACTGTATTCAACTCTGTGCAATTGTCTTAGTAAAAGTACACGGCGATACAGGCCTTTATCTTCGAAACAGTCGGCTAATTTATCCCAAGCCTGCTTGGCTGTGGTACAGCTCCGCACATATTGATAGAGAGCGGGTTGTATGCTTAGACATATTTTTGCCAAAGCCCTTTGGTCAGCACGATTGTCGGTGTTTGTACCTTCCACACAACTCCATAAATCCTCCAATGTTAGCAACATTTTTATTGAAAATTTCCAATTTATGTAATTAGTGATCCCCTCTAATTTTTCTACAGAGGCTATCGTATTTGATGATTGAGCAATCGGATTCGACATTCTGATTTGTACTCACAATGTATTCCTTCTTATATTGCCTGGGCCCATAACCTGTTTGCAGAGCACACCGCACCCGGCCACTTGATATCGGAATGAAGGATGCGAAATAAACATCAAAATGTCTTGTTATGTTTTTGTATTTAACCATTAAATACAATTGAACATAATGGCGTCAAAGATTGCTTAAATATAATACGATTAATAAGTATTTCATAATTATTTAAATGGATGACAATCACAAAGGACAAGGGACGAGCTTAGAAGAAGCGATAAAAAAATCAAGTGTCAAAATCGCAATGACAGGTCCATAGATAACGTTAATATTACATATCCGTGAAGAGCATAGATAAACAATTTTTACATTCTAACACTTTAGTAATCCACTTGGGCTTAGAGTTATTTGCGTTAATTTTAATTCTTTTAATTGGAATACACATGTTGTAAAATAGCCTAATATCTTCATAAAAGCTATCAAATGCCTTATTTAAGTCTTCTTGATGTTCATAGACATCACTCCAGCTAAGACAAGATAAGCATTTCCTCAAAGTATTCATGTTGCATTTGCTTGCGTCTCTTATAGTTTTGTACCATGATGTCGTATTTGAAATTTTTTTCGAGGTAGAGAATTCTAAAGTCTGTCCCGTGTCATGATCAGATAGCTGCAGGTCATGAACTTCACCTTTAGCATCAATGATATTACTAGCAATGTGATCAATACATGACTTTTGCCTCGTAGGAACATTTATATGTAAGTCAAGATTATACGTCTTGAACAGCAATTTATAGCTTTGTGAAGCAGAGTCATCTTGAAGAATATTAATATTCATATCACCGGTTAAAACAACATTCCGTTTGCTATATCTTATTAACTTGTGTAACAGAACATCCAAAAGTGATATATATCTAGATAAGTTTGCAGTACCTGGTACTCTATAGATACAAATAACTATACAATTTAGTTCAGGTATATCTACGGCACAAGATTCGAAAACTTTTTCTGTTGATAGATCTAGGCAGATATCAATGGGTTTAAAAGTTAATTCTTTACGAACCATAATACAAACATCTCCACGTTTTACATTTACTCTGCTGAAAGATGCTGCTAATTTAAAGTTCTTTAGTTTTATGTTTCCTTCTGAACCTTTCTGTACTGTCTCGGAGAAACACAACACATGAAGTTCTTTGCTTTGTTCTGTAAAAGCATCAATGCATATTTCTAATGAACTTAATTTGTTTAACAAGCCTTGTATATTTTGGTGAAATATTCTTACATTAGTATTTCGTTTAGGGGTGGGATCGAAAAAATATCCCCTCAGCACCATCAGTTTTGTCATTTGTATGACATTTCATAGTCCTACTTACAATTGAAAAGTAGTCGAGTATACTAGATTGCTTAAAATTACAAAATACACTATTTTTGTCAACATTATTGTTATAAGTCTTTTTTTTGAGGCTTTGTGCTATATTTTTTGGATTGAGGTACACGGTATTGTAAAGATCGCTATCTATACAAACATTAATTTTAACAGTTAGAATGTATAAATAATTACGCTTATAATGACAATTAACAAACTTACATTTGGGATAGATATTTGAACATAGCATTAGTCTATTATTCAATAGTTTCACATTAAAATAATTTGAATGAAATATCGGTGCTATGAGCACCTGATAGTTTCAAAGTTTGTTAAGAACAATATGCAATTCAGACTCAAGTTTAATAAGGTTATCATCGTGCATACCTATGCCTAGTATTATAATATCGTCTTTTGCCAAAGAATTAATAAATATATCATTGCAGTCTTTTAGAATATGAGAAGTCGGAGCACCGCTTTTAATGTATGCTACTGAGTCATATTCGTCATTCCATTTACCCGACCTAACATTCTTTAAGGAAGCTGATAAACCCTCTAGTGAATCATCACCAAAGATATATATTTTCTTCTTGGGTTTTATGATGTTTTTTAGTGAAGGTTCATTATTTTCTAACTTCTTAGGAGCTAAGAAATTTTGCTTCTCTATTTCGGAACTATTTATAAGAATTCATTGTGTGTTATATTTTGACTCTTTCTATCATACAGCACAAAACTGTGTAGGTGTAAGAGATGAGTAATATTTGTCTTTTTGGCATATCACAAGGTGGTCCTAAGATGAATTGTCATTTGGTTAAAATTGGTTAAAATATAACACGGCTAAATTCTGTAGTAGGTACCTTGTCTCAAAGATAGCCCATCCAAGTTTGAACTATTTGAATTGTTCGTATAATCTTCGTTTGTGCGTCTCTTGGCTAGTTATATTTTGGTGATATTTTTTACAATATGAGAAAACATACCGATTTAAGGTCAATAAATCGATAAGTTTTCTCATATTGTTACTTGAATGTGAGCTAATAAGTCAGTATAAAAATATATGAAATATCGCTGAATCGTTTTGTAGAAAAACAATACGTAATATTAACTTTACTTTTATGTTTTAGCGATTTATTAGAAAATTACTTTGAGGTTATCAGATCATGCGTAGTGTTGTAAAATTTGGTTGATATTTTTATTTTACAGATTTTCGAAAGACGATGTGAAAAAAACAAATGGATAAAGTGTATTGGCCGACGAAATTGGAGTCCAAAAAAGCATATTCTCATTTGCTCCAGACATTTTCCATCAGATTAATTTGTATTTACTTAGTAGTAGAACTATGAAATGCAGACGTCAAGGTGTAAGTCAAGTTATATAATAAAAGGAAATCTTTAAACTAAAATTTTATTTATGAAAATTAAAATGTATTTAATTTATTAAATATTTATTTTAGGAATCCTTGACACAGATGCCAAGAGAAACCAGTTCAGAAGATATTTTCTAAGAATTAAAATAGAAATATTATATAAATATATTAAATGAATATGAATATTAAATAAATTATAATAGAGAAAGAATTTGAAAGAGTCAAAAAGACAAAATATCAAAATGCCGCCTACGGAAAATTAAAATTAACTAACCATGGCCCTACATCAAGCGTAATATGTCTATCGAAAAATGTCTTAACAATAAATTATGGTTCAATGTTAATGTTGCTAGTTTAATTTCCAAGCTATATGCCTACAAATAGTAGTTTTGGCATTCACGGGTTTATCTAAAGTTCGAGATGCATGAGGGTAACATTTTCGGGTAAATTAATATGAGATTAACCTTAAGTACATAATAATGTATATGATTATTTAAAGTTTTATAAAATAGTTTTTTGAAAAAATTTAAAAAAAAATCGGGTCTTCCGCGACCTTCCGAACATTTTAGCCCTTCATTCATTTAATTATGAATCCTTATCTAATTAACTGTTACAAGTTCCTTCTATGATAAATTACCTTTCCATACGTATTTTTTGTTTTATTGTAGATAGTATAATTATATCACTCTCCGCAATTTTTTGAACACCCCGTACGCGCGCGCTCCGCCTAAATGGCGCGTGGGTGACTCAATTAGCAATATTTGGACGTTAATTGCCACTCGCGTTTTTATTCGGGATGCTTGAAGGGTTTGGTAGTAAATCAATGTTCTTGAGTATGATCCTCTGAATAAGGAAACCAATGGAAGTGCCATACCTACGAAAAAACGTGTATACCTATGCGTCTAAACATGGCGGCTTAGTACCGCATATTTTCAACAGTTTACACCAACCTGGTTTTCCATTTAAGCGTCACCATTTTTTCACGCTAACATGAAATGTTAACCGAGTTTTGTGTTTCTTCCGCGCTATTTGAAGGAATCGCAACAAAGGGAACTTAATCTAAAAATATTGATATTGTTTAAAAGGAAATTTTACATACGATGAATTACGACAAAAGCTAATGAAACGCGATGATGCAAAAATGTTAAAAAGCTGCAAATCTGCGCGTAAGTGGAATGCGCCTCAAAGTAAACAGCGTCAAAATATGGCGGACGCCGCACACGTTTGACTGACGTCACGAAAAATGTTGCCAATAAATCGAAACTGTTTTGTATAGAGTTGGACTGTTTTATTTCTATACGTTAGACAAAGACGCTATTATATTTATTTTTTCGTCTTCTAAAATTTTACATATCTAAGTATCTATATGATACCGGCTACAGACTCACGCGTGAAGTCGCGAGAACCGAGGAGGTATCCACACTCAGCGATCTTCTCATTTACATTTTCGGTCGTGATCCTGAATGGACGACAGTGCTACTGCCTTGGTATTTGTGTGCGTTAGCACATTATAATCTCGTTAACATGAAAATTAAAAATAATATTAGGAAAAAAGGCCCAGACGATGGTGGTTATTGACAAAGTTACTTTTTTATAGAAAACGTTTTGCATCCCACAAAATGGGCTCTGTGTGAAAATATTCTTTAAACTTTAACTCTGTTTCATTTTTTTACACATTTTTTACTCGTATGTCTAAAATTACTGAACTAAAAAGACTAACGAAATATCTCCGAAGAATAAAATACTTCGTGAATTTAAATGATATTTATCACAAATTATTTTATTATGCACTGATAACACAGATGAGAGACTATACAATAACTGTGAAGTTATCTAAATGATACTGTAATGCATCAGACACCACAAAGTATTTTTTTATAGAATAATAAATTGGCACGAGATAACATGCGATCTACGGTCGCAGTCGCACTGAGAACAAACGAGAATGTGATAGTGTTCTCTTTTCTCGCCCGAGAAACCCTTTGTAGCGGGCAAAAAAACCGACACCGATCGGAGAACAGGCGAGCCCGAGAACGAGAAGGCGAGAAACCTATCACATTCACGCTTTTCGGGTGTTCTCGGGGTGAGTCTGGAGGCGCTTTGACATTGCAACAGTTCCATTAGTTTCCTTATTCAGTCAGAGGTATGATCGGACCATTGAGATAGACATATGGAGATGCCCCGTTAAACTGTTCTTTGATATCTTGACACGAATCTATCAAATATCGTTTTGTTTCTTTCTTACAAAAGTGAAAATACATTTGTAGAAAGAGATGCATACTGTTTCGTCTGTGGCATGTATTTTCTGTGACGTCACAAAAATTGCCTACCGTGACCAGTCCGCCATTTTAAGTGCCGAACGAACGTGTGAATTTTGCTTTGGATTTTGACTATTTTCCATAATCTCGAAGTAATTTACAGTAATATTTTAACAGTGCGCCACAATAAAAGACTACAGAATGCCTTCTTGCAATATTATACAATGCAGTGCGAGAAAAAAACAAAAATACACCGCAATTAACTCTTCACAAATAAGTAAACAAAATTGTGAAAAATATAATTAGGAATATGTAGTTAAGGTTTCATATTCTGCTTTCATTTGCCAATTTACTTGAAGAAGCGTTCAGCAGTAATATTTTTCTTTAATTGTGTAAGAATTTTTATATTTTTGATAATTTACATACATTATTAATGGGCAATAGTGAAGATACCTAAAGAGAAAATTTAATTAGTCTATCGATATATAATATTAAACAGACAGACTAACATGCCTAAGCCTAGCTCACATGCAGTGACTAAAGTAATAGGAAATTATTATTAATTAAAATTGGAAAGCTTAATAATTGATGAATTATTATCATTGTCAATTAATTTTAGTTTTTTAAAACCTCAATTTTTCATAATAATTGAACATATAAGGTTCCTACGACAAAGTTTGTCATAAACTTTGCTTAGTAACTTACCGTACAAAACTAAAAAAAATATTTAAATTACACCCAAATTATCCTACCTACTTGAAAGTAAGTCCTTATCGCCTCCTTTAAATAATTTTTTACAAAAAAAAACTATTCCTATTTATTTTACAATAACGTTTTCTCGCACTTATTTATACAAAGAAAATACACGTCTATTGGTGTAACTTTATAGTCATACTAGCTGACTCGGCGAACTTTGTACCGCTTAAGTTAAATAGTGATCTTTAATAAGTTTTTCTTAGAATTTGCGTAGTTCCACAATTTGAAACTGCCTAAATATTTCTGAAACACGACTTTTCAATAAAATTATTACAATGTAGGTCCGTAATGTGCAGCCCCCTAGATAAGATGTCTTTCGATAATCGCTAACGCAATCGCTAATTGGACAATGTATGAGATTTGACAATTGCGCTCGAAAGCTAAGCGAGGGCTTATTTCAAATCCCATATATTTTCCTACTAGCGATTGCGTTAGCGATTATCGAAATGCATCTTGTCTAGGAGGGCTGTTCAGCTAAGATCTATTTCCCTAGGTATGTCGTAGATAAGTGGATTGATGAATTTGTTTAAACTTAAATTTATCGATATTGCACAACTAATACTGAGTACATCACTAGTAAAGGTAGCCATTTTATGTGCCAAAGTTTTGTAGGTAGTCACGCTGATTCTGTAGATAGGGCCGGTCCATGTATTTGTTAAGTCATTGGATCGGACCTCGATCGGACCTTGATCGGACATATTCTCTCTAATCTGTGGTAGTAAGTATCTGTTCCTGCCCGGTCATAACCTCCCCCCGGTCGTATCTGTTCCTGTTCCTTGCTCTATTAGTCTGTGGACGAGAGCGAAACTCGAAAAGTGTAAAATTCTTGTTCCAACTTATTTTTCTATTTTCTTTCTGCGTTGTCGTAGACAAATCTAGTCTTAAAACGTAGTGATTATCTTCTCTCTGTTAATCTTTAGTATATATCAGATCGTGAGGTATTTGTACATTGTTATCTGTCTACTACAATACAATGAATGCTTGGGGTCACGAATTTATGAACGGTATTACACATAATCAATTTAATATGTTACCATCAAATGTGTTGTCAATTAACCAAATAGGCCAAGTGCAGCCTCAGCCAGAAACAAATTTGCCTCACCAGGCCTTTACTGTGCATCCTGAGCCTGCAGGAAATTTGCCGCCCCAGTCCTTTACCGTGCACTCTCAGCCCGCACGAAATGTGTCGAGCTCGACCTTTATCGGACCGGTCCATCCGGAGCCTATAACCATCATAGATTTGATGGAAAGTAATTCGAGAGATGGAACTGAATCAGATAGAAATAAATCAAGATCTAAGGAAAGCAGATCCACTAGACGTTCAGATCGTCGTGATAGAGGTATTTGTGTGATTTGTTTGATTAACCCGTAAGTAACATCTTTATATTTGGTTTCACAACAAACAATAAGATGTAAAAATGCACTTAACCTAAAATTAAAAGTATGTTGGAGTGTAATATCTTCAATACAGCCCATAAAACATATCCCCACCGAGAGGCTCGAGCGTACCATAAGTTAGAGTGTTTGGGCCTTAGTCAACCACTCTGCCCCAGTGCGGATTAGTCGACATCACATACACCTTTGAATTTCTTCCCAGAGGTATGCCGGCTGCCTCACAAAGCTTTCCTTCAGTGAGGAGCGCCGGACAAATGTACATATGCAATTTGAAAAAAGAAAAACACATTGTTACATTGCAGGGTCGAACCCCAGACCTCCCGATTAAAAGGCCAGTGCTGAGTCCTGGCCCCACTGATGCTCTCTATAATATATTATCTATTGTTGTATTGATATCTCCACCTTGTATATTTTTACAAGTGGATCTAATAGGCACCAATATATACCTACCTATACACGGTGTTTCAACTACCCTATTTTTTTTATTAATTAAGATAACTGCCATCAGTCTTTAGTGACTATAATCAGTTTTGTAGAGTGAATTAGGATGTCAGCTAAGGAGGCCTTATTCAGTAACTTGTGTCTTATTCAGTAAAATTGTGGCTAGAGGGTTTGGGTGGCCTGCAAGGCGCTTGACATAACGTCTTGTATACTTCTTGACTTTCTATAAGAATAGGTACAGACATCATCACACTTCTATATTGCAGTCGGCGCCAAATGATGATCTCCTAGAAAGTCTTAAAATTTGTCACCGACTTCAATATAGAAGTGTGATGTCTGTACCTATTCTTATATTATTTTTAACTTGTCAGTGTTTTTTAAATCGGTTTTAAATTTTTATGACATATTTTTAAATTTTCATAGAAAAAGCGATAACGCTTTTCTCCCTCTTTACATAGTCCCATTTTCATAATTTTTGGAAATGTTGTAGATATAATGAAGATCTAGGTTTGTAGGTTTTGATTTTGAAGTTATATTGCTCTGAATATAAATTATTAGCATCTAAATATCCATATTTTAGACTTAAAAACTAACTCAAGCATTTTTATATTTTTTGACTAAATTATACTGAATTAGAAAAAAAGCAAAACGTACAAACATAGATTAAGGTATACTGAATCTAACGAGATCAAGTGTCTAATTTTGTAAAGGTTTAGTAAAACAGTTATCGCCCGAAAAAATATTTCAATAAGAAATGTAGGCACTTGCCTCGGACTTTCAACTCTAAGTGGTGTGCAACAAACTGCATTTTTTAACCGACTTCAAAAAAGGAGGAGGTTCTCACTTTGATGCCTATGTTTTTTTTTTGTGTGTATGTTACGCGATTACGCCGCCAGTTGTGGACCGATTTTCAAAATTCTTTTTGTATTCGATAGGCTATCCAAGGATGGTCCCATGGCCACCAAAGTCAGGATCTGATGATGGAATCTCATGAAAATCGAGGGCAAACCTTAAACTTTATCAGTTTGTCCAACATGTTTCATGTTTTTTCTGAAGCTATACACGTAAATTTGCATCTGGTGGTCATGAAACGAGCTGATGATGGAAGGGACCTTAACTTTCGAACTTGACCTGACCTTGGACCTGAAAGGACCTGACCTTGGATCTGAAATTTAATACCAGTTAACCAAAGGTGAGCTGGTAATAAATTCACTAACAAGAATTCATTCACTAAAATGAAAAATATTTTATAAAAAATAAAAACCAACTTCAAAAACACTGAAAAGTTAAAAATTATATATGAATAGGTACAGTCAACATCACACTTCTACATGGTGTAAAAAGACCGGTACCAAAGCCGAAACCCACGTATTGCCAGTAGTGTTGCCCAAAATTGGTCTTGCAGTCTTGCGAGACTTGCTGCAAGACCGAGACCAAGGTCGGCCTAATTGTAGCAAGACTAAGACCAAGGCTGTATGCTTACTCAGGCGAACAAAAATCAACAACCCCAACACAATCCCAATGTCGATCGATCGGAATTGGTTCAAGTGTAAGCCTACTGATCCATACAAGATTTGAGCAAGAGTCTTGCTCAAGAGTCTTGGTCAAATATTGTATGGATCAGTAGGCTTACACTTGAACCAATTCCGATCGATCGACATTGGGATTGTGTTGGGGTTGTTGATTTTTGTTCGCCTGAGTAAGCATACAGCCTTGGTCTTGGTCTTGCTACAATTAGGCCGACCTTGGTCTCGGTCTTGCAGCAAGTCTCGCAAGACTGCAAGACCAATTTTGGGCAACACTAATTGCCAGGGGGTGTTTCACTCCGCAGTTTAGGTATGTTTGGCCAGCGCACCGGTGGGGCGGTCTATGGCTAAAGGTTGCCGCTTGGCTCGCACGCTGGCCGCTTCGCACGTAATAATTTAGATTTTTCTCGGTAACGATAACTGCATATCGGTGAGTGGTAACCCTAGGCTCTTATCGCCAAATCGGTATCGGGTCAGCGACACGTAACGGAATTGGAACACTCGTGCCATGCAATACATTTCAATTTCCCATGCAGTCCGATGAAGTTCGTAAGAGTAGGTAAATTTTCATACCTAAACTTGGCTTTTCGAGAGTGATCCTTCTGTACTTTGGTACTATTAATTATTCTGAGGTATTGCTCCCATCATCACTATAGTTTTTGTCTTCTAGACAATGGTTGTGAAACTAATATTTGCCGAGATATTCAAGGTTAAAGTAACAATTTTTTTTTCGATGTTTTTATACAAAACTGTTTTAAATGTATTTTGATAATTTTCGTCCACACAAACATCTACGAAAAAAATTGTATTTCTTAATAAAATCTCTTACGCCGGGAAACTCGTCTTGCTTTAAATTAGAGATGCCGCGAATAGTTGTTATGGCGAATAGTCGAATACCGATTACTTGCCATTCCTCATGGCGAATAGTCGAATATTCGTCATTATTATTCGACATAAAAAATGGAATATACAGAATAATTAATTTGTTATCAAATTTACACTTGTAATAGTCTCTTGAACTTACCTATCATTTAAATGTTACTGAAACCCAAAAAAATCTAAGATTATGACTATTATAATGGCAACCCTTTTCTTGTACGTAATATAGTTTACGAGAAATAACTTCATTTTGTTTGTGTAGGGGATTTCCCGTCAAATCGGTTTCACTTGCGTTGTTTTGTTTGTCATTCGTGCTGAGCGTACTTGATGTGACGTCGTTAAGTGTTTTAAGTATTGACTTCAACATGACTGATTTTTGCTAACTTTATTTTTTAATGATCAACTCACTAACACCGACGCTACCGGACGCGCAAGCCATGCGCGGACACGCGTTACATTTGTAGTATTTATTGTTGTTGGTTTTTTTAAGCCTAAAAATTAATTTCGTTTCACATCGTTGATTATTCGTTATATTGCTTAATTTAATGGTCTGAATGCGTAGATGCGGGTTTCGGTGTACGTCTTTTTACATCCTGTATATTGAAGCTGTGCCAAATAAGGCTTTCTAGGAGATGATCGTTTCGCACCTTCAATATAGAAGTGTGATGTTTTCTCTACCTATTCTTCTATTACCGGCTACAAACTCACGCGAGAAGTATCGGCGAGAAGTCTCGCCGAGACTTCTCGCGTGAGTCTGTAGCCGGTATACTCATTATACTCATGAGAGTCCTTTTCATATGATCTTTAAAATTAAAGGCAAGTCAATGACACTGAGAGCTTATTAATATGCTATTTATTTTGTGTTTATGTTATGAAAATTTTTTACAAAAAATAGAACCGACTTCAAAACCACTGAAAACTTAAAAATAATCTTCTTCTATATTGAAGTCGGCGCCAAACGATGATCTCCTAGAAAGTGTTAAAATTTGTCACCGACTTCAATATAGAAGAAGATTATTTTTAAGTTTTCAGTGTTTTTGAAGTCGGTTCTATTTTTTATAAAAAAAAATTATTTTTTACTTTTTAGTGAAAGAAACCCTAATTAAATTTGTGTTTTCCTTGATTTTCTATGGGATCCCATTAGTATACTCTATCAAATACAAAAAGAATTTTGGAAATCGGTTTAAAAATGACGGAGTTATGAGGTAACAAACATAAAAAAAAAATACAACCGAATTGATAACCTCCCCCTTTTTTGAAGTCGGTTAAAAATGGCTGTTTTTATCAAATACTAGCTTTAGCCCGCGGCTTCGCTCGCGTTAAATTCGGGGTAACACCGAAGATTTAAAAAAAAAATAAGGCAGGTATTTTTCGTTGGTAACAAAGAGTCTGTGTACCGATTTTTAGCTTCCTACCTTGAAAACTGCAAAAAGTCCCATATAAAATTTCTCCCCCTCTTTTAAGGGGTTGGGGGCAGATTAAAAAAAAAAAGATGTACGATTTTTTTGTTAGTCACAAATAGTTCGCATACCAATTTTTAGCTTTCTACCTTGAAAATTGCGGAATGCTCCATACAAACTTCCACCCCCCATTTTAGGGAAGTGGGGGGTTAGAAAGAGCCACTAGTTATTCGTTATATTGCTTAATTTAATGGTCTGAATGCGTAGATGCGGGTTTCGGTGTACGTCTTTTTACATCCTGTATATTGAAGCTGTGCCAAATAAGGCTTTCTAGGAGATGATCGTTTCGCACCTTCAATATAGAAGTGTGATGTTTTCTCTACCTATTCTTCTATTACCGGCTACAAACTCACGCGAGAAGTATCGGCGAGAAGTCTCGCCGAGACTTCTCGCGTGAGTCTGTAGCCGGTATACTCATTATACTCATGAGAGTCCTTTTCATATGATCTTTAAAATTAAAGGCAAGTCAATGACACTGAGAGCTTATTAATATGCTATTTATTTTGTGTTTATGTTATGAAAATTTTTTACAAAAAATAGAACCGACTTCAAAACCACTGAAAACTTAAAAATAATCTTCTTCTATATTGAAGTCGGCGCCAAACGATGATCTCCTAGAAAGTGTTAAAATTTGTCACCGACTTCAATATAGAAGAAGATTATTTTTAAGTTTTCAGTGTTTTTGAAGTCGGTTCTATTTTTTATAAAAAAAAATTATTTTTTACTTTTTAGTGAAAGAAACCCTAATTAAATTTGTGTTTTCCTTGATTTTCTATGGGATCCCATTAGTATACTCTATCAAATACAAAAAGAATTTTGGAAATCGGTTTAAAAATGACGGAGTTATGAGGTAACAAACATAAAAAAAAAATACAACCGAATTGATAACCTCCCCCTTTTTTGAAGTCGGTTAAAAATGGCTGTTTTTATCAAATACTAGCTTTAGCCCGCGGCTTCGCTCGCGTTAAATTCGGGGTAACACCGAAGATTTAAAAAAAAATAAGGCAGGTATTTTTCGTTGGTAACAAAGAGTCTGTGTACCGATTTTTAGCTTCCTACCTTGAAAACTGCAAAAAGTCCCATATAAAATTTCTCCCCCTCTTTTAAGGGGTTGGGGGCAGATTAAAAAAAAAAAGATGTACGATTTTTTTGTTAGTCACAAATAGTTCGCATACCAATTTTTAGCTTTCTACCTTGAAAATTGCGGAATGCTCCATACAAACTTCCACCCCCCATTTTAGGGAAGTGGGGGGTTAGAAAGAGACAAAAAGTAGCCTATGTCACTCTCCATCCGTTCAACTATGTCCACATAAAAAATTACTTCAATCCGTCGCTCTGTTTTGCCGTGAAAGACGGACAAACAAACACACACACACTTTCCCATTTATAATATTAGTATGGTTGGGTAGTATGGATATGAAAAGTGTTTGCATACATAAACTAGATTATCATAAATAGGTATACTAACCAATGAATAAGTAATGAATGAAAGATGTCACTTATGGGTTAAAATTACCAATGTTATTTTACAATCAACATTTTGATCCTGTGTAAAAATATATTTCGGTAAAGTTTTACTGGATATGAATCTTATAAGCTTCTTAGGCGTATTTGCGTAAAAAAATGTTTCTAGATTGTTATATGATAATAATGCCTTCTTCTAGTCTAGAGGGAAAGATATATCAAACAAATTTTGTAGTGAAATTAAAATATGATGAAAAAAAATATGATTATTTATTGTATTCCATAGATCGCTCTCGGCGTCGATCTAAGTCTCGCGATCGTAACAGAAGAAACAGAAACGATGACAACAACGACAGAAGTAGTAACCGCAGTGATCGGAATAATAGAAGTGAGAGACGGCAAAAATGGCATAAGGAAGATGAAAGCATTCAAAATGTGGAAATGGGGAATTTGCACGTGATGCCTGGTAAGAGACTATTAAAATGCTGTAAGGGCGTCATAGTGTTGAACGGACGTCCGAGCGGCGTGCTGTTTCATGCAAATTCATAAAGCAACACTACGTAAGGCAGGTTGCAGCAAGCTGCGATCCGCCGATAACTAGTGGCTAATAGATAGTGATTCTCTTTTGGTTACTACTGCGCTTCCAGTGTGAAAGAAATGTGGATTCTCCGTGTTTTCTTAGAGCTACCTCAATGCTGGAGTAGCTGATTTCGTCAATGGCCGCCTTGACGTCTGAAGGCGCCTAAGTAAACCTGTTTGCATTGTAAAGCTGTTTCGATCATTCTTACTATCTGGTGCAGTGCTGATTCAGTGCCTTTCCCCTGAGCAGTGGGCATGTTGATGATTGTGTATCGGATATCTGTATAATACATGATCCTGTGTACAAATAGCATAGCATTTAACTGTTTAATACTCGTTGAGCACATTATCGCAAATCCTTTCCAATTTATTCAAATCAGATTATCCCAGCTTTGGTAAAAGGACTCATCTCCATGTATTGTAAGATCAATGTTGCCCAGCTTTGGTAAAACGACTCACCTCTCTTCATTTAATAAATCAAACTATTTTATATGCTTTTAGGTATGGTGTATAATTTCATGCAACAGCAGGGAATGGATATGTCAAATGTTCAGATAATGCAAAACGTGACGCAGTCTGGTATGAATATGATGCCAAATATAATGGCAAATATGACAGATCCCAATATGATGATGATGATGAACCAGCAAATGGCACCCCATGCAATCTGTTTCTCTATTGGCATGCTTCTACCAAGTTTACCGGGAGCTATGATGCCAGCAAGACGCGAAAAGCCTCCAGGCTGCCGCACTATATTTGTGGGTGGTATTCCCAATGGGATCAGTGAGGAAGTTATTACGGAGATATTTGTAAGATTTGGTGATATAACAGATGTGAAAGTACATCGTCAAGGGGTTTGTCATGTTCGTTTTGAAAATAGCGAAAGTGTGGAGCAGTCATTTAGTATATCAGGTTACAGATTCAAACTACACGAACAACTGGATAGTGAAGCTACTACAATCTTCGTGGATTATGCATTGGTATGGCGCAAATGAAGTAGATTTTAAATTTCAATAATAAATGACACAAAGTTATTTCTTTCTTATTTGTCACAATATGTTATGGTTTCACGGCAAATAAGAGCCAAAGTCACAGGAGCCATTCATTATTAAAACATGATCGTTCTTATTTAAAAAAAAAACGATTAAGATGTTAAGGTTATCGCGTGAGAAACTATTTGCAAAAAAGGATCTATAAGGCGGCGGTATTCACATCAGACTTTTGATAAATATGAGCCTGACAGATGTCCCTTATTGAGTTTATTATTTTAAAATAAATATACGAAATATGTCATCATAATTAAAAATAAAGATCATACAAACAGACAATCCATTAATAGTATAATATATTAAAATTTGACTCCTGATGATAATGTCACCTTGTAAACTGTCTCGAAACATTTCTTTTGATCCACAATAATTTGGTAAACAAAAACTTTATTTCAAAGGATTGATTTTTCATTTATTAATTCGATTGTACTTGAAGGTTATTGAAACAAGCCTTTCTGCTTGTTCGGGAGCGTTCGACTGTTGTCGGGCCCCGCCGGCTGCGTTCGGCGCAACTATAAGCGACGGCACACCAGCGTGACAGACACTCTTCGATAGATCGCTGACGACATTGCACATAGCTCATTTATAATATCTGTTAATTCGCCTTTTACAATCCTTTTATTGCCATTATATATTTTTAATACAGTCCACTGCTTATAATTAAAGTCCCAATAGTATAGGGCCCTAACAAATGAGTTGCGCCGAACGCAGCCGGCGGGGCCCGACAACAGTCGAACGCTCCCGAACACTGCTTATATTTACAAAAATGGATTAGTTCTAATAGCAAGTTATTTTTTTAGAATCTTGAAGATCAGCGAGAATATGAAAAAAATAAAGTTTATCAAGTGGCAATGCCCAATCGAATAGAACCATGTACTGCAGCAAATATTGCTTCCATCTCTGAGAAAATCAAATTGGATGACCAGTTTATTGAAGTGGCACCGGTAAGTACAGTACAATACGTATATGCTACCAAGTTTGGTAGCGTTCTGATATACAGGGTGTCCCAGAAGCCGACGTCAAGCCGAAAGCAGGTGATAGACTAACTCATATATGTTATCAGAAAAATATATAAAAAAATCTTTTTTTTATGGATGGCCCGGCAAATGACCTCCTCCCGCCTGATGTTAAGCGGTGAAAGAGGCCCAAATGAATTGACAGATAGAGTAGTGACGACATCCACTCTCCTACCTGCCCGCCCCTTGCCGGCCCAAAAGATGCTTTTTCACGCCTCTTTTGAAGGAACCCATGTTGTAGGATGGAGGAAACACGTGCGCAGGTAGAGAATTCCAAGTGTGGGATGAACGACAGAAGAAAGAATCTTGGAATTTCTTGGTACGGTGTAAAAAGGAGGACACAGTGTGCGGATGACTCCGAAGGCCCTTACGCGTGTTTCTGTTAAGGAATGGAGAGGGAGGGATAAGGTTAAAGAGCTCCTCAGCATTCCCCCATGGAACATTCGGTAAAAGGCGCTAAGAGAGGCAATGTCACGACGAAGTTGTAGAAGCTCGAGGGTGTTTGTTGCCTCTACATAGCCAATTATACGAATAGCGCGACGCTGCAATCTGTCCAGAGCATCGAGGAGGTACTGAGCGGAGCCGTCCCAAAGGTGCGAGCAATATTCCACGCAAGACCTAACCTGAGTTTTATACAACAAGCATAGTTGGTCCGGCGCAAAATACCTACGCACCTTGTTCAGGACACCGAGTTTCCGTGAGGCAGTAGTTATGACGGATTCGATGTAGTCTCTGGGGTTCAGATCGCAGCGAATGTTCATTCCGAGCAAGGTGATGTTGCTCTGTGTGTGAAGGGTTGTGCCCTGAAGAGAAGGAAGGGGGAGGAAAGGTGACCTTTTCGCCGAGAACGCGCACACCTGTGTTTTCTTAGCATTGAACTCAACAAGATTGTTGGAGCCCCATTCGGAGACGAGGTCCAGCGTCCTGTTGAGCTCAATGATAAGATTCTGCCTTTCCCTACCAATATCACCACGAGCAGCCCCTGAGCTTCCGTGATATCCCCCATGCACTGTACTGTCGTCTGCATAGCAATGTATAGCTCCCAAGGAAAGTATATCATTGATATGCAGAAGAAACAATGTGGGGGATAGAACGGAGCCTTGCGGAACTCCAGCGTTCACTGCCACGAACCGCGAAGCGCAGCCGTCAACGACAACGCGAATTCTACGTTCGTGGAGGAAGCTGGCAATCCACGTACAGAACTGCGCAGGTAATCCGTATGCCGGAAGCTTGGAAAGAAGAGCCTTGTGCCAGACTCTATCAAAAACTTTGGCGATGTCAAGACTAATAGCCACCGATTCGCCGCACTTATCGATAGATTCACCCCATTTGTGCAAAAGGAACGCTAGAAGGTCACCTGTTGACCGTTTAGGACGAAACCCATACTGTCGGTCATTAAGTAACGAGTGACCTTCCAGGTAACGGATCAGCTGGGTATTAAGGATCCTCTTCATGATTTTACACAAAATGGAAGTGACTATAGGACTATAGTTAGCCGGATCTGAACGATCTCCCTTTTTGGGAACCGGCTGGACATTGGCCTCTTTCCAAGATTTCGGCTCACAACCAGCAGAGAACGACAGACGGTACAGACGCGTAAGGACCGGAGTCAACTCCGCTGCACACTTCTTAAGAACAATCGCAGGAATGCCGTCTGGTCCACTTGCTTTTCGAGTATCGATCGACTGGAGCTCCGCCCGCACATCACGCTGTCTGATACGGATATCGGGCATGGTGCTGCCATAATGGGACAGTTTCGGAGGTTGTGTACCACAGTCATCGACACGGGAATGAGCCGCGAAGAGTTTTGCCAGGAGGTCGGCTTTCTCCTGCGGCTGATGAGCAAGTGAGCCATCGGCATGTCTCAGCGGTGGCAGCGAGGGTTGGCAGAAGTTTAATTGCACAGCTTTGGCCAGGCGCCAGAAAGAGCGGCTACCCGTAGGGTGCGATAGCAGTTCCTGGCCCACTTGTGCAATGCGCTGAGCATCCGCTCTAATGTAAGCCCTCTTACACAACTTGGTGGCATTATTGTAGGCTGTTTTCAGTAGGCTTGTATTGGAATCCTTAGAAGCTCGGCCTCTGATCCAAGCGCGGTAAGCCAGCTGTTTGTTTTCAACAGCAGAGGCGCACTCGCGATTGAACCAGAGGTTACGTCTGCCTCTACTGACGAGATTGGAATGCGGAATATATTCCATTCCTAGTATGATCTCGTCAGCAACAGAGGTAGCGCAGGAGTCCGGATCCATCCTATTGAAACAGCGCTGCCACCAAGGAACAGATGCGTAATAATCCCGCATACCGTCCCAATCTACTGACGCATAGTGCCACAGACGGCGTGCTGCAACCACAGGCGACAGTCGCGACGCCTGAGGCACTGAGACGGATACCAGGCAGTGATCCGAAGATACTAGTGGAGCTCGAACCACCACCTGATATCCGACAGGGCGATTTGTCAACAGAAGGTCCAATAAAGAGGGCGCTTGACCGATAATATCTGGTACCCTGGTGTGCTGGGTGACCAATTGTGTCAGGTCGTGCGTGAGAGCGAATGCGTGGGCAGTCCTTCCCGCATGGTCAGTTTTAGAGGAACTTAACCACAACTCGTGGTGAGCATTGAAGTCCCCTAAAAACACCAGCTAAGTCACCTATTTAAAAAAAATCTAGCATTAAAAAAATGGATAAAATTTACACTCTGTGACGGTTTTTTCACTGTTGTTGCTACAATTCTTGACTTTTCTAAACATTTTCTTTTGTTTTGTAATCCTGAATAATGTTTCTGTATACTCTAATCTAAAATTTAAAGCCAGCTGCTCCAAATTAGAAGAATATGCCATTTTTATCTAAATTAAATATTCAAAATTAATTTTTCGCATAGCTTTAACAAGCTGTACTGAAAAAAAATGTACTATGCGAGTTTGGCAAGTAACTGCAAAAGTTGGCGCATTCAATAAGGATTCCAAAATGGTATGATACTTGGTAGATAATTTCTTACGTACTTAAAATTTATTCTAATGTACCCATGGTTTGCTTTAAAAAATGACTTTCGTAAAATGACTCTCCCGGTCTCACTCAAAGTAGAATGTTAAAGTTGCTGTAACTTTGATTAGAGATTGTGAAGTAATCTTCTCGTAAACTTAAGAGGATTGTGAAGTAATCGTGCGCGGCGCAAGTAGGTATTTTCTAAAATGCTATCTGTTTCACACCGCTCGGCCTCCCGTCTGACGTTTACACCACAAATACAACACGCGCAAATTCTCACGCACACAACGACAGCAGCGCGCACTCCTCGGCGCGAGAACTCGAGATCATTATTTTACCGTTTGTAATGTTTTTCGTTGCTTAGGTATTCCTGACTGCCTTTCCGCTCGCAACTTTGCCATCGTTATTTTCGTTTTTCGTGAGGGAATTTTGTTTTCCCGTATGAAAAATTATTTTATAACCTTATCAACCTCAGTGATAATGTAGCATTCTATTAGTCAAAAAATTTTTTAAATCAGCCTAGTAGTTTTTAAAAATAAAAAATATAATAAATAAAAATAGCTTTATTTCTAAAAATCATTTTAACAATAATTACGCCGAGACCAGTGCTCGAATTGCACATTTTTACGAGACGGAACGCTAGGCCTGAATATTTTTACGAGACGGAACGCTAGGCCGCTATTCGCTATTCCGCCGTATTCCACGAGACGGAACGGTAACTTCATAAATTTTCACGAACCGGAACGGCGTTCCGGCGCGTTCCTGCTCAATTCGAGCACTGGCCGAGACTTCCCAGTGAGCTAGTTTTTGAGTTTATTAATTACAAACAAAAATACAAGTCTTTTTTTATAATATTTTAGTAGATAAGTTTCGTAAATTATTTCAGTATTCCTTTGAAATTTATAGTGTAGGCACTTACTTGGTATCCCTACCAAGTCCTACTTTATAGGACTGAGCTGTTATTTGTTATGAAAGTACCTATCTATCGTACTTTTTGTAAGATGAGTGTTATACTGAATTAAAATGATTTTCATTTGAGATGTGAATCAATAATGAATCCTTTTATGAAAAAAATAAACACTAAACCTAAAATGATATTTACAATTGTTTAAACAAGAACAGACCTCTTGTTAACTTAAAAATAAATAACAAAAAATCTATTATTTTAGATAGATAAATTAATACTTTTACATACAAACTAAATAGGAGCAGAGATTTAAAAAATATAAAGTAATAATTATGCATCAAATAAAAAATACCTCTCATTTTTATACACTAATCTTGGGTAGTTATACTAATAGTCTTAGAATTCTAATTTTTACCACCTCCGTGGTCTAGTGGTTGAGGCCACCGGATGTTGATCGGGAGGTCCGTCCGGCGGGGTTCGATTCGTCGGGTTCGTCCGGATTACAAAAACACTGAAAAGTTAGAAATAATATAAGAATAGGTACAGACAACATCACACATCATTATTGAAGACGGTGCCAAATTTTAAGACTTTCTAGGAGATCATCGTTTGGCAACGACTTCAATATAGAAATGTAATGTTGTCTGTACCTATTCTTACACTATTTTTAACTTTTCAGTGTTTTTGAAGTCAGTTTTTATTATTGTAAAACATTTTTTTGTTTAACTTTTTAGTGAAAGAAACCCTAATTAAATTAGGGTATTTTCATAGGATCCCATCATCAGAACCTGACTTTGGTGACCTAGGGACCACCCTACGAGTATACTCTACCGAATACAAAAAGAATTTTGAAAATCGCTCCACAATTGGCGGAGTAATCGCGTATATAGATGCAAAAATAATTTTAAACGTTTAAAACCATTTGGTTTTAAACAGTTTTTTTTGTTTAAAACGTTTTAAACCACATTTAGCGGTTTAATATTGGTTTAAAAGGTTATTCTATTAGAATTCACATTAACTTCCCACATAATGATGTTAGATTACACCTATTTCCTTATTTAAGATATATTGAGATCAAAAAAAAAAAGAAAAATTAAAAGTTGTTTTATAATCAACTTTTATTACATGTATACAGGTTACATAAAATCAACTACTTAACACCATTAATAACATTATTCATACTTAGATCTGTTTTGGTAATTTTTGGTATCAATTTAAATTGATTTTTCAATAGTCAGATAATTTTTATCTGCGGAATAAATATGACAGTTTGACAGCTTTTATATAGAAAATCTGTCAAACCGCCATTTTCTTCTACAGAAGGTTATCTGACGATTGAAATATCGGCCCTTAATTAAATAAACTAGTAATCAACGGTAAAAAAATTTTTTTTTACAAAGAATAGAACAGACTTCAAAAACACTGAAAACTTAAAAACAATCTTCTTCTATATTGAAGTCGGCGCCAAACGATGATCTCCTAGAAAGTGTTAAAATTTGTCACCGAATTCAATATAGAAGAAGATTATTTTTAAGTTTTCAGTTTTTTTGAAGTCGGTTCTATTTTTTGTAAAAAAAAATTATTTTTAACTTTTTAGTGAATTAAATCTTTTTAGTGAAAGAAAACCCGAATTTAGTGTTTTCCTCGATTTTCTATGGGATCCCATCATCCGATCCTGACTTTGGTGACCATGGGTTCACCCTTGCAGTATACTCTATCAAATACAAAAAGAATTTTGGAAATCGGTTTAAAAATGACGGAGTTATGAGGTAACAAACATATCGGTTAAAAAGAGGATCACATTCCTCCATAAATTCCGTATTATTATCTCATTCTTCACTTTTATAATCTTTCTCCTGTCGGCATAGTGACTATTTACAAGAAAACACAGTGAAATCGCCCGCCCTCAGCCAAAATAATAGTTGCAACCACAAGTCGTGAAGCGAGAAAAACATTACACTTCAACTAAAAAAATGCGACGTTGCTCGAGCTATTGGCGCCCTCGCTGCACTCGGACGCCAAACCCTGTCTCGGGACTAAATAAGTTACTTTCACCCCTAGGGTAACAATGTACTATTAAATGTGCAATAGCTGAGTCCGAAATAAACAAAAATTAAAATGTATAGTATTAATATAATTACAATATCAAGTTAGTTTTCAGTGTGTCTAATCCTAAAAATGTAGTAAAAGTGATGTGATTAAATTTTATTTAATAAAAATGGTAAATTATTTCAATTAACCTCTTTATCTTGCTTTTTAAAGTAACATTTTATTAATGTACTGACCACGTGGTCGTGGTTTTAAACCGTTTTAAACAAATTTAAAACGGGTTTTAAACCACGGATTTTGGTTTAAAACGGTTTATTTACAACTATAATCGCGTAACATACACACAGAACGATTGACAC
This sequence comes from Schoenobius gigantellus, assembly GCA_963935595.1. Taxonomy (NCBI): domain Eukaryota; kingdom Metazoa; phylum Arthropoda; class Insecta; order Lepidoptera; family Crambidae; genus Schoenobius; species Schoenobius gigantellus. The sequence goes on from OZ012541.1 coordinate 52,802,469, forward strand.
GTTTAGCGCAGAGTTCGAGCGATCGCCTACTGCGCAACAGGTCGCGGGTTCGATTCCCGCACGGGACAGATGTTTTGTATGGCCTACAGAAATTTGTTCCGGTCTGGGCGTATGTGCATGTGATATTCTATGTTTGTAACTGCACCCACGACACAGGAGAAAATCCCAGTGTGGGGCGACGTTTTTATAAAAAAAACACGTTGGACGCACCTAAAAATTTAAGGATTTCCCTCCATTTTTATGGGATCCCATCATCAGATCCTAACTTTGGTAACCGTGGGACCACCATTGGAGTTTAATCTTGAGGATACAAAAAGAATTTTGAAAATCGGTCTCCAATTGGCGGCGTAATCGCGTAACATACACAAAAAAAAAACATACGCATCGAATTGAGAAACTCCTTTTTTGAAGTCGGTTAAAAATACCTATTAGTATATGTAATAATATATAGATGGGATGGGCTAGATAGCTGTTTTTGTATTTAGTCTTATCCATATTTAGATTATAATTTATGTCATGTACAGTACAACTGAATGGATTTGCGCTGGTGCGCAGTGATGCTCTCTTACTCATTTTATATATTTTTATATATTTTTGTTTGGTATTCACGGAAGATCAGCGTCGAGGCGTCTTACGATCGTCCCGATATTGTGCTGAGTGGATACCATTTCACAACCGCAATAAGCTGTAATATATTTAAATTCAACTGTAATATTAGATTTAAGTGTTGTGAATAAATAATTTTCTATTTTTATTTATTTAATCAGCTGCTTTAAATTTTATAGTTAAAATGAAAAAAAAATCTTCAAAACCGTACGAAGGGTGCCTTCGTCCCATATATGCCTATCCTGCCTACCCTACATACTCGTATATTATTTAGGTACTTTGTCGTTTGTATTTTTTATACAATCGTAGATTCCATAACGCGAGTAAAACCTTAGAGCCCAGCTTTAGAGGAATAAAATTCAAATAAAATAATATTAAACATAGCGCTACTTGCATAGTCTATTACACGTTTTAGCTGCTCCAACTTCATACATTGCATAACAAATACCTATCACAAGAAACAAAATACGAATTTATTTTGAGTTGGTTTCTTTATGGCACATATTTATTATAACAAACAACTACATACATACTTACATTTTTTTCCTTTTTTGGTTTTGGGAATTTACAGTAAAGTTAACAGGCTACAGGCTGCTAACCCTTAAATAACGAAATTTGTATTGAAATAAAATCTTTAAAATAAAACACTAAAATCAATAAACGTATTCAAAAAGATATTTACTTTTTCATGTATAAGGTATTTGTGAAGATTAATAGTTCCGACTTGAGTAATAACTTTCACTATTGATCGATATATCGATATTACTTTCTCCTCCCTAGGCGACAATAACTACGATAACATTATGTCACATCACTATCACTACATTGTACCCCTGCCCCCGACCCGTATCGTGCGATAGAGAGAGTTGCAAGAAATGGTCGAAATTGCCTACAATTCCTGTTTGAAATATTGTTTCGGGCGATAACTGTTTCACCCCCCTAAACCTTAATGAAATTAGACGCTTTTGGTCTCATTAGATTCAGTATACCTTAATCTATGTTTGTACGTTTTGCTTTTTTTGTAATTCAGTATAATTTAGTCAAAAAAAGACAAAAATGCTCAAGGTAGTTTTTAAGTCGAAAATATAGATATTTAGATGCTAATAACTTATATTCTGGGCAATATTTCTTCAAAATCAAAACGTACAAACCTAGTTTTTCATTATATCTACAAGATTTCCAAAAATTATGAAAATTGGACTATGTTTAGAAGGAGAAAAGCGTTATCGCTTTTTGTATGAAAATTTACAGCTTCACAATCCTCTTAAAGCAAACCATGGGTACATATAAATTTTAAGTACGTAAGAAAAATTTGTTCAAAACTGCCTGTTTTTGAAAAAAAAATATTGTCTGCAATCGTAGAAATTATCTACCAAGTATCATACCATTTTGGAATCCTTATTGAATGCGCCAACTTTTGCAGTTACTTGCCAAACTCGCATAGTACATTTTTTTTTCAGTACAGCTTGTTAAAGCTATGCGAAAAATTAATTTTGAATATTTAATTTAGATAAAAATGGCATATTCTTCTAATTTGGAACATTATTCAGGATTACAAAACAAAAGAAAATGTCTAGAAAAGTCAAGAATTGTAGCAACAAAAGTGAAAAAACCGTCACAGAGTGTAAATTTTATCCACTTTTTTAATGCTAGATTTTTTTTAAATAGGTGACTTAGATTTTTTTTATATTTTTCTGATAACATATACGAGTTAGTCTATCACCTGCTTTCGGCTTGACGTCGGCTTCTGGGGCACCCTGTATGTTTGAGATAAAACTTATGAATTTACACATTGTATATAAAATTGACAAAACGTACACGTAGTTGCGTTGTAAGCATGTTTTGGAAAATTAATTTCCAAAACTCTCGATTTAAATGTACCACACAAACTTCGCTCTGTAACATCCCCTTAAGCTTTCTAATTTATTTTAATGTCAAAATTCGGGTAGAGGATGTAAAAAAGTAAGTATACCCAGGTCGATGCAATTCCGCGATTGACAACGCCGTTTTGTGACCGGAAATTTACAAGAATAAAATTATTACTGTTTTAATTGAAAATTAAATAAATAGTTTATATTTATTTAATAAATAAATAAAAAAGTGAAATAGGTATGCCGAAAGTTTTCTGGATGAGCTTCAGGCTTGCACACTCTGATGGTAGTGTATCGCCTTTTTAAATCAATACCGGAGTGTCTCTGGACTTTATGCTGTCCTCTCCCACTTTATTTCTTCTGCACATTAATGACAGAATCTTTGGGACTAATCATTGTTATGTGGATGACAGTATAGTTCATGCATAGTATCACGCATGACATGCAGCAAAGCGAAGCAACCTGCAGCTCACATTATAATCAAGATATCATACCATAAGAATTTGAACTTATTTGACTTCTTTCTTAGTTATTCAGCTTAATACAATTTATTTTTTAGACCCTACGAAATTGGTTAGAGCGCGGGGCGTGTATCAAAAAGGATGCAAACATGTTTTACTCTTTGATACAAGCAAGCAACAACCATGTGCGTCGTTTATTCAATGAAAAGCTGCAATTGGATGAAGAATTTCATGCACTTAAGATGTCACTGAAGGACAAGTACATTAAAGTAATTGTGCAATGTAAGTTCATCTAATAGAATATTACCTTACTTACCTTGAGGTCTTTGAGACTGCTAATCGTGTTGCCAGCTTCAAAAAAGATATACGTTCACCTCCAAACATCAAGGTAAGAGCATTGACAGTTTTAAATAAATCCTGCCTTTGAGACTGCTAATCGTGTTGCCAGCTCCAATAAAGATATACGTTCACCTCCAAACATCAAGGTAAGGGCATTGACAGTTTTAAATAAATCCTGCCTTTGAGACTGCTAGTCGTGTTGCCAGCTCCAATAAAGATATACGTTCACCTCCAAACATCACGGTAAGAGCATAGACAGTTTTAAATAAATCCTGTGTTGGTGGGGTCCAGACTTCCAGAGTTAAATTACACACAGAAGTGAAATCCGCTACACATCGGTCAAGGTTTGTAAATCCACCAGTTATGCAGATTTGCCGCTGTCCATCTCCTGATCTGAAGGAACTCGAAGCATCTACTAAATTCCAAGATATAATGTGCCTACAGAGTACTTATAAGTAAGTCCACACAGAACACTGACAATCGCTACCTGGAGCGCCAAAGGACATTGGGCATTTTACTATGGAACATTTACCCACGACGAACAAAAATAAAATTTGATTAGATGTATAGGTAATTACATCTAGATTATACTTAATGGAATAGGTCGCATATCTGTGGGTCGTCGGATTAACACAAAAATGGCCATAAAAATATAAAAAAATAATAAGAATAGTATTTTTTTCTTATTTTTTTTGCAAAAATCAAAAAGTTATAAAGGTAAGATAAATGAAAAACATATTTTTCGATTCATTTTTATTCTGCTGCATCCAAACACAAGGCACAGGAGATACCTAACAGTAGTTAAACAGATCACATAACGAATGACCAAAATGACAGCTTTTCGCGCGCGGTCGTCACGTCAATCAATTTGTTTCAATCAAATGTGAATGGAAAGCTTTTTTGGATTCGTTCCATTACTCTATAGTTTTTTTTTACATACGACAAGTAAGCTCTTGGCCTTCATCTCACCTGATGGTATGTGAAGATGTGGCCGAAGGTGGAAGCGATCTTCATCTGAACTCCTCAAAAACTGAGGAACTGGCTTTCTTATCTCTAATTGTCGAAACACAACAATGCTATTACCATTGTTATTATGGCGAAAAACTTAGATAAGACGGCGGCGGTAGCTAGCCAGGCGGGCTCAGAAGCACTACTACCGACCAAACCGAACAGAAAAACTGCTGCCCCTATAGGGAATTGAACCCCAGACCTCCCGATCAACACCCAGTGGTCTCAACCATTACACCACGGAGGCAGTTAAAGGATTTTTGTTATTTTTTATTAAGTCTTAAAGTAGGTAGGTTAGTCTTGGTCTTAAAAGTAACGTAAAACTAACATTCTGGCAACGCTGTCAACTGGCGCAAGCGCATGTGACATAACCCGTTTTACTAGACTATGCAAGGGAAACAGAGAAAGAGAGAGGGAGAGTGAAACGAACAAAACATTCCAACCGCATTACAGATATTATTCAGATGGTAAATACCACGAAGTGATATTTTAATTTGCTGGATGGTAGTTTTTATTCAAATACTAGCTATACGCTCGCAGCTTTGCCCGCGTTATTTTTGTTTTCCCGTGGGAATTTTATATTTTCCCTTGGGAAAAATAATTCTGTAGCCTATGTTCATCAGGAATAATGTAGGATTCTAAATGCAAAAGATTTTTTTAAATCGGCCCAGTAGCTTCGGAGCCTATATTCAATGCAAACAAACAATCAAATCTTTTCTCTTTATAATATTACGAGTAGTACTTATAGAAAAATCAACGAAATACTCGCATGATATAAACACTGATAATTTCCGTTCCCCATTGACCGAATTGAAATAACTACGGAAAATGAAAGCTGGATAAAAGCAGCAGGATCTAAAAGTATTTTGGTTTTTGTTCGCGACTTTTCAAAAACCGAGTAAAAATGCCCAATGTCCTTTGCGGTATATTTTAATACCTGTACATGTGAAGAACGCAGAAGACATGATTGGTAGGTGAGTAATGGGTCTACCTTTACGGTAACCGATTTATAATACATGCGTCGCCGTTTCCTTTCTCCTGTGGATGTCGTAAAAGTTAATTTACTGCAATTACACCTGTGCGAAGAGATTGAAAACTTGAAACTAAGCCCTAAACATCAATCAACCCGACGTCATCGTAATCGTTACAAATTCTTTATCGTTTAGTAAGTGACAGATGCCCAGCAGTGGGGCGCAAATAGGTTTTAGTTTCTTTCGTCGCACGTGCAGCAGTTGGGCGTCCGTTCATAAATTCTGAGGGTACTTTGTGCAAGGCACTTGCCTTGCCCATGTCGCGGACTTGCGCAAGATACATGCATCGTGTAATCTGGTGAGCGGGGACAGGCATAGCAGCGAACCACCCACGCAAGAAGCTCGCGACTCTGCTTGCGCAATCTTCTTGCGCCGTATATTGTATGCATTGCCTTCAGATATACTTAATATAGACGAACAGAAAATGTTTTTCTGATCGCTTATATTGAAATTATCCCAGCTTCCGTGAATTTACATATAATGCTTATAGTTGTATGAATATGTACTAACATCATTCTGTGTGCTCTATTAGTTGACTTGTTTTCATTCTGAGCGTGACTTTGTATTCGCAGTCAAACTTATTAATAACTTTTGCGAGACTATTGAAAACTATGAAATGTTATAATACGTATATAAATTATAAAATAAATAAATCTTGAGACGTTAGCATACCACCCGTGTGAGTTTAGGCTTTAATCGGTTCGAGTCAACATTGTACAGTCCCTATAGCATGACCACTAAATCACGATATGATAAAGCGATTTATCGTAATAAACTGTTAAAATCTGAAAAAACTTATTCGGCGTTACTTACTACAAAAGTTTTTAAACGCTGTCTAAAGTTAGACACTAGTTATCTATCTATCCTTTTAAAACAAATGAATCAGCAACATGTTTAAACTTTAGACAGCGTTTTACTTTTTTTTTAGTAACACCATATGTATTTTGACAGTTCACCGCGATAAACCACTTTATCATATCGTGTTTTAGTGGTCTTACTCCGGGGACTGGCGTCACACGCTCGGTTTTTATATATAACATTCGATACTTTTCTATTAGTTACCAGTAGGCTCAAGAATTTTCTAGAACGTTCGACGACTTTCTGAAAATTTCTAGAAGTCTCGCGATTTCCCTGTAATGTTTCGAGAACCTTTTACAACGTAGTTCACGAAAATTACGAATCGGAGCGCGAAAAAGAATATTTTTACGCGTCCGTCGTAATCGTAACTCGGCCTCCTCCTAAGACGTTTGTCCCGAGTATCATGGTTGCCGTAATACCGCGCTAATCGGTCGATGTAGACTACCTTCGGCTGGTTACGATCTTCCTTCTGAATGCGGAATGTGACATCATTATGTCGTCATCTTTGTGACGATTGCATATGAACCACCCCGATCTCCTTGTAACCGAGATGATTTTCCTTTTCCTTGAAATGGATTATGTAACCACACCTTGACACCTTCCTAGAATACTTCAATATTCTGTTTCGTGTCTTCTTTCTTGTACTCGCATTTAGCTAGATTCCTCTTATATATTTCTGAATATTCGACATTCTCTTGTGCAAGTCATTTACATAACCCATCAAACTCTTGGGTTCATTCTGCTGCCATGACCATCCATTGAGAAGAGATCTTCTAAAAATATTGGTAAAAGGAGTTCTCTTGCAGAGTTAGCGCGTGCTGGTATCAAGGCCGAATATTCATGCACTGAAGTTCTGTAAGCCATTAGGAATAATGGTATATGCTGATCCAGTCCTTTTGGTGTTTGACGAAAGCTTTGGCCAGATGCCGTTCCAAAATTTGGTTAAAACGTTCTACCATTCCGTCAGATTGTCGATGATATGGGTTTGTTCTTTTTTATGAATGCTCACAATCTTACAAGTTTCATGTAGCACTTAAAACTCAAAACTTTTTCTCTGATCACTGAATCTGTAATCGTATTCCAAAATGACAGAACTCTTCGTTGACCAACTTCTCGGCAATGGTGACAGATTCTTTGTTTCGGATAGTCAAAACTTTCCGTTCGTTTGGTGAAATAATCCATGACAACGAGAAAATTACGATCTAATGCGATTCTTTCCTTTGGGATTTAAGGTTCCCACGTTGTACAATTGTAGCAATCCTCTAGTGCGTCGGTGTGGGCCTTTTACGCTAGCACACTGGGTATAATTTCGGCACCAATCTTCCACGTCATATCTAGATTAGATCCAGTTAAATCGTTCGTGTATCTTGCTCAAAGCGATGGTTTAAAAATATAGCAAACAATACATATAGTAAAAAAGACGTCGGTCAAATGTAAATCGGACAAGTTATAGGTTTCCCACAAATCTTCACTAATTTTGTCGGTTCTCAAAAGTTTAGTTTTTTACTAGTTCTTTTTTTTCTATGTGCAGCGCTTACAAGTGCACAGTCTCTGTGTGCAATGCTTGTAGGCTTCCGGGCATGGTCTCCAAGGAAGGACATCTACGTTTTCATGGGATTTTCCTTGTACCTTGCCATCAATCAACAGGCAGTTACCATCCTGAGCTTGTCCGATCTTATCACTGGGGCATTCTGCACACCAGCTAGCACCTGCCACGTAGTTCTGGCGTTTACTGGTTCCGCCGCACTATTGGTTGCAGTTTGTGGTTCCATGTTTCGCTTGGGACGAATGATTTTGATGATTAGGCGAAAAAACAATGATTCTGAATCCACAACATATGCACAAAAATCCGCGACGGCACGAAAATATGTTGTTAACATTTGTGGAATTTAGTTTTCCAAGCTGAAAAGGCAAAGGGATTCGAGCACATACAGCTATGTCTTCTGTGTAATTTTTTCAATACAAAAACTTGTAAGGAAATATGAGCTGTTATGATGATGAATGGGAAAAGTAGAGTATTTTCCTCGGGAATAAAACAGTCTTAGTCTTGAGTAGAGTCTGGAGTTAGGACTTGTAGTCGAGGGTGTTAATTATTTAACACCCTCGCTGCGTTCTGGAATTAACCTTCGTTACGCTCGCGATTCACCCGTGATATAAGACACTGCTTTATCCCCATGGTTAATTGGCTATTATGCACTTTAAAGTTTAAATTTAATTTATTAATTTGTGAGTCGGGGTACATATTCCTGTTTCTTTAGTATTAACCGAGTTTGGTAGTTAAAAACGTGTTCAACATGGCGAGTAGAAACGTATTGGCATAACACTGCAAACATTTTTTAAATATGTATATTTTGAAATGGATGAAAATGTATCCTATACAACACTATTGTGTGGTGGAGGTGCTTCCCCAATCGGGTTGCTCATTAGAGCGAAAATAGCTTATAAATGTGTAATTTTGTAAACAACAGTCGAGCAGGTTGCAAAAATTCTGTCCGCGGCGAATCACCAGCGCATCTCCGACCACTTTTCGAAGCAACAGCGGCGAAACATCGAAATGTGGTCCAAAATGACCGAGGTAAGTTGTTAAAGCGCACGGTTTCCTTTATGTGGGGGGCGGTGTGACGACAATAGGAGACATGTTCTTGGTTTAATTGCTAAGGTACTTGTACATGTCGCAAGTAACTTGCACATTTTGGACCCATGCGCAAGTTACATGCATCGTGCAAAACGGGCGAGTGGGTCCAGCGAACTTGGAAGATACCACCGAAGGAAAGCAACCCTCGCTAGCCCACGCATGTGCATGCGCAAGCTACTTGCGCCGTATACAAACACACAATAATATTTGTATCATCAATGAGGTTTAAAATCAAACAGCTTATTTATACTTATTTTTTGTTTTGCTGTCAAATCAGAAACATTGCATAGCATGAAATCTACAAAAAAATAAATAGGTAAGTTAGCATTATTCGTAACGAATAAATGCAACGTACTCGCATAAAGAAACCGTATGCTAATTGGAATTGTTGGTAATTGTTATTCTTTCAAGGGTTTCCAAATTAGATACTTTCTACAAGTGGTGAAATATGAAATGTACGAGTATGTCAGATCATTGTAATCACCAACCACAAAACGAAAGTTTATCAAGCCTAGGTTTAGTTATTCGATGCTTTTGTCTTATTCTAAGATTAGACAAATTTTACAAGACAGAATGAGATTAAATATAAATAAACAAAATCAGTCCTCGTAGCATGACCACTAAAACACGATATGATAAAGCGATTTATCTCGGTGAACTGTCAAAATTCTATCAAAACCTCATGTAGGTCCATGAAAACCTATTGTATTTTGACAGTTTATTGCGATAAACCGCTTTTTTGTATTTTATTTTGATGTTCATTCTAGGGGGCCAGGCTTAATAAAGCTTACTAAAAGGGGTTTGTTACTTCAAATAAAGATTAAAAATATGTCTTATATTTCTTGGTCTCAAGCCAGTTTTGTCAAATGTAGGCTTGGTAATATTAGGTAGCCATTAACATTACCAACAATGTTAAGTTACCAGCAGCGGTGTCTAAAGTAGATGATACGGTTTTTCTTAAAATAAATCGTCTAAAACGAGCTCTGTTATTATTTTCGAGCAAACGACAATATAAATCAGCGTGTCCCAACGAATTAGATTCTTATTTTTTAGAAAACCATCGTAACATCTACTTTGGATCTCACAGATTTTTCGGGATGTATTAAATTCCTTAAAATATAGTCGGTCTCTTAAAGATTTGGACAACAAAGATTTTGATAATATTTTGATCTTTTAAAACGGACTATATTTTAGATTAGTATACTTAAACGGTTTATATGAGGGTGGATTGATAAGTTCGCGGCCTAGCCAAGAAAATATAATAAAATACTTTTAATAAATATGTTTATTTTCGACGCAATATCAATACCAAACTTGTTTAAGCTTTTATGCCGGTTTAAAAAATATTCTTCAAGATCTTCAAGTCCTTTGGAAATAGGGAGTGAATTCCAAAAAAACATGAAACACATGTTCAATGAAATGTTTTTAAAACCATTAATCTCAAGTTTTATCAAAATCGTTACTAATTTAAAGATTTTTCCATACAAACTTGCAACCCCCTATTTCATCCCTTTAGGGTATTTTTTTTAAATCCCTTAGTGTGCGTCCACATTTTGAATTAAAACAACTGTCGAAATTTCTCGTTTCTACCATTAGCGGTTACGCGTATCTACCAATAGCAGTTAAGCGGTATGCGTGCGTCTATAGATGGAAACTTCTTTTATATACAGCATTACGAAAATTAATTTCATTTTGAATTTTCTTTGTTTCAATTTTTTTTAATTTCTTTACGCTAGTTTGTTAAATTTAAGTCTGTTTTTGCTTATCGCTTGTGAAATGGAAAAAAACGAAATCGAAAAATCTCTCCATTTGTAGAAATGGCACTATAAAAACTAATCGCACTTGGACATTTTCGAAAAATTCAAAAACAATAATTATCTCTGAAACCGTGATATTTTTACTAAGGTCAAAATTTGTGGCAAGGGAGGCCATGATAGTTCAGGTTTATCCATTTTAGGGACACCATGTATATAGATTCTGAGTAATCTTCGGCGTTTCTCTTTAATTTCTTCACGGAATCGACGTAGTAGAGTACAGTAATATCCTAAGATTATCCTGACCAACTGACGCCAATATATTTCTAGCCGATAATATTTACCTTTGCTTTCTTTGGGGTCGTTCACCAGATTTTTTCCACTGCTTGAATTGTTTTAATTCAGAGAGAAGCCAATCACTACGTTGATCCTGGAGTGTAAACCCAAGTTTCATCCATCCAAATCTGTCAACAAAAAGTTGTCAAACAGTCGCGAGAAAAAGAGAAAGCCACTCTGGGACCCATCGAGTCGAACACAAAAAATCCAAGATTAATGACAATTAAGTTTTGTGTCCGTTCATAAGATATGCCTGCACTAATGCAGTGTTTGCAATCTCTGATAGTCTATTTACGGACTTATATTATGAGATCACCACACACTTGTCGATATTTTTCATTCGTAGACATCTTGGGCTGGGCAGAGCGAGGATCATATTAAATTTTTACAGTAGTATACGATGGAGCAGATTACCTGATTTTGCTTTCATGGTCTTGATGGATCTCCTTCAGTGTTAATATTTTTAAACAAGTATTTAATAGCCGCACGTTGTTCTTTTTTTTTAGAAAAATTCTGAAATCGCTACACTACCGTACATAATTACTACAGCAACAAATTTTTATACTGTCACTACCAATCAAATTGTGTTAGTGTAATAGAAAAGAATATGTATTTGAATGTGAGGCCGCAAACTTTTCAAACTATCCTCGTAATATACATAATGTTCCTGGTTTTATGGCTTTGAAATTGGTAAGGCAACTAAGGCAGTCCTTAAATGAGTCTCCGAGATGAAGAAGTAAGCAGTTATAAGTATGTATTACAGGTATTAGTATGATATTTTGTTTATCTTATTGTCATTGCTGTATAATACATTAATGAGCTGACAAGATTCATTTTTTATATTATGATTCACTTTCTTGAAATTATTAGTATCCAAAACTATATTTTTTGGCAATGACGCAAAGATAAATAAGATGGAAGGAAAATTGTCTAAGCTCCATCAACGGCTGTGAAGAATCGGATACGTCGCCAGAAAATTCTACAGACCTCCAAGGTTTGGATGTTCAAGTCAAAAGATATCTTTCGAACAAATTCAGCAGGCCAATTATGGATCTTTCATCGTATGACATGGTATAAATTTGAGATAAAGAAGTCATGAAATGTTTTATTTCGAATTACCCATCTCCAATGGTATCAAAACAATGGCATAATTTCAATGATATCATCATGATATAATGAACAATTGATAAAAAATCTGACCGAAAATAATAGTTTTCGTTTCGCACAATGATATCATTTGAAAACCATGATATCGGTAATAGGCCTGCTGTTCCACCAGCATTTAAATTCGAATAGATCTTCAAAAGTAGAAATTGAGCATTATCAGAAAATATCCAACTATTGCATTGCAAGCATTGCTATTGTTTATTTTTTAATAACGATATCGTGTCCATATAATTGGTGAAATTATTGTCAAATGAGCCTTTCTGAAATAGTAGGTGTCAGTGATTGGCTGCGGCTGCAGAATCTAATTACGAGGATTGAAGGAAATCGTCATCAGGTGTAAGATCAGCAGCCGATAGTCATATCAGAAATCGTAACCGTTTAATGGCTCGTATTAATTTACCATGACTTAACAATGCCTCGTTTCGATTAAACACATAATTTTTCCGTTTGGTTCGTAGAAGCATTTTTATGACACCCCCTAGACTCATTTATTGTCAGAATGGCTCGTTTCAATATAATCTCAAAAACAATATAATTGAATTTAAGGCTCTATTCACAAATTTTATTCGGGCACTTTGATTTCAATTAATAAATAAATCCTAATCTAAGTACATAGTTGCTTTCATAAATGTTTAAAACTAGTTAAACAAGTCCGTATAGCGCCCTAATTTCAAGGAAGATTATATTTTTCTGATGAATATCAGCTATTCATTCATCATTTTAATGATGGGGGTTATTTTATAACTAAAATCTGTTTGCAGGAGGTTGACAACATTAAGTATGAATTCGAATCTTATTTCGACGATGAAAATGAGAAAAGTCAGAGGAGCGAAACCGCGCAAGAAAAATGCGACGAGTTAAAGGTACATTGCCTAATTGATTTTATGTATATTATTGGGTTGACAGCGCAATCATAATATTTTTAAGTATCTATATATTGGGTTTGTCAAAATAGATGTATCAAACGTTGGGGTTCTTAATGTAAGAGTATTTAATAGTATGCAAACGTTTACATAACGGAAATCAATTATTTCCGGCAAAATCCTTGTACACATTGCTGAAAGATCTAGGCTTATCGAGAACGTCCGTGAGGTCAATATTAAAGCGCGTAACAAAGGCGGCACTTACGGAATCGTATCAAATATGGTTAGGCAGAGAGAGGAGCCGAGGTGGTGAAGGTGAATGCTCTTGGCTTTTTTCTCTGCAACGTGATGAACCCTGCACCCGCACGGTGAATCCATGGAAATGCTAAGTTATCGTCTCATGCAAACAAAATAATATTATAAAATTAAAATTGTAATATCCAGAAGCTTAGGGCGGCACTTGCGCATCAAATTGAAATATTTGGAATATAACAGGTGTCTGTATTTTTAAATACGCTGCGTATATTTGGAATTAGGCTATTTTGTTCACCCTGCAGGCCTAGCACGACACAACGACAAAATGTCTCCAGTCCAGGGGCCGGACAAATCTTGGTCTCTTTTCTCATCTTTCTCCTATTAGTTAGCATAGCACCAGTAGGCCTAGCACGGCGCATAGACTATAGAAGAGAATGTGACTAACCCTCTCGTCCCGCCTCGCTTCATTGTTATATGAGAAAGCGAGAGGAAACATGTTATTTGTCTCTTGTCCCGTTTTATCTACGGTCCGTGCTACGCCTACAGGGAAGGTCTCGCTTGAATACTTAATAAAAGAAATAGTTAGTGTGACATGGTACTGAAATATCCATCTACTTCTGAGACCGACCGCCGGTATTTCGTTATTTTAATAATGTCGAAGTCAATTATTTATTATTTCACATGTGGTGGAGAGAGATCTTTTCCACGTGCCGTGCTAGGCCCGCTGGAATGACCGTAGTAAACAAGCTTGGGGAGCTAGGTGGTGCATTGGTGCGTGCGCTCAGCGAACGATTGCTAAGGTTAAGCAACGTTGGCTATGGTCAGTCCTATGATGGGTGACCAAAATATGAAACGTCGCGAGCTCCTCCGTGCTTCAAAAGACACGTTAAACAGCGGGTTCTGCGCCTTATCTCGCCCGGTCGTGTCGGCTAGCCGTCCCATATGACTAGGCGAGTGAAGGAACTGAGAGTGCACAGTCACTTGTGCACTAAAATATCTCCTACGCAGATGACTAGTCTCTGTTAAGATTGATCGCCGTGACCGTATATCGGTTAGGGGGACATTAATGTAAACAAACAACAGCTGAGGGCTAATACTGCCACAGCGTAGTTTGTTTCGTAATCTTTAAAAAATTATTTACTAGCATAATGTCGATTTTTATTTAAAGTGCTACAACAAAAATTTTTCACTATTATGTGTACTTTGTCACCCTCTCGGCTTGATACTCCATTTTAGACTAACCTAGTATTCTTGTACGTATGGAAACTGTTGACATTAACATTGCCTGATGGTAAGTATTCGTCCCACTTTAAACGTGGGACGAGTTACATATCTGCCTGCGATATATTCCTCAATTTTAAAAGTGTGGAGGCTTGTTTTTTTTAACCCATCATCTTAGAGCATTTAGCCTATGGACATGGTACGCAAGAAATCGCAGTATACGTCATTTTTCTACCATATTTTGCGAGAGGCGAGGTGAACCACTTTTTATAACTTTTACAAATAACCTAACCTAAACTCGTAAGATGGAGATTTAATAAATCAACAAAATGGAATAATACGACATATTTAAGAATTTTTAATTGTTACTTATTCCTTTTAATTAAAAAATGTCACTCACAAAGATGTTTTTACGTTCGTGAACTGCTGTTCAAAAATCTTTGTTCATAATAAATAAACTTACCACAATCAGTCTATGTCTATTTTATCTATATTAAATTTGGTTAATTATTACTGTTTTATTTTCTTTGGTTAATCCAGGCTCCACTAATTTTTCATTTCTGTAAATATACCGCTCAGTCACCATGCGTGCAGAAGCTCGCGCGCCAGGATGACTGAGTTTATGACATTTGTCGAAAGCTGCTCGACGAAAGGGTGGTGTGAGATAGGGACGAGGCCGTCCAGTCGGAGTGTCACATAGTCACATTGGTGCCAGGGATTGTGATATCTTCTAATTTGAGGGAGGAGTCTCTCCGTGTCTTAGCCATTTCCTCATTAGTGCGTTGAGATAGGGCAAGTGCGGCGTAATCGTCTTCTAGGGAAATTGACTCGATTCGCGATAATGCATCCGCAACAACGTTATCGGTGCCCTTTACATGAACAATGTCCGTTGTAAATTGACTTATGAAAGATAACTGATTTAATTGGATAGGTGGCAATTTTTCACGGCGCTGCTTGAATGCGAAAATAAGCGGCTTGTGGTCGGTATAAATTGTTGCGTGTTGGACCTCTAAAATGTGCCGGAAATGCTGCACGCTTTCATATACAGCGAGAAGTTCCCTGTAATAGGCCGGCCATTCCGCTTGCTTAGCAGTAAGTTTCTTACTGAAATAAGCAATTGGTTGCCAGTCTTGCCCGTCAGCTGTGCGTTGCTGCAAACAAGCACCAATATGTGAAGCCGAAACGTCGGTAAAAAGGCCAAGCGAAGCGTTGCCGTCTGGGTGTTCAGAAGATAAACTCTTCTTACATGCCTCGAAGCACTCCTCTAATGATGGAGTCCAGACAAAAGGTTTCGCACCTTTACCTTGGATGGCGGCCACAGCGTCGACCAAAGGAGCTTGATACTTGGCAGCCTCCGGTATGAAACGACGGTAAAAATTGGCCATGCCAAGGAACCTACGCATGCCTTGAACGGTTTTTGGTGGCGGATAATCTAGGAGGGCATGGATCCTATCTTCAGGAGGCCGTGTGCCAGCTGCATTAATGCGGTATCCTAAAAAGGTTACCTCGTCTGCACCAAAAACACTCTTAGCAACATTGATAACGACACCATAGTCATGCAGCCTCTTGAAATGAATTTCAAGGTGGGCAGCGTGCTGAGTTGGGTCACGTGAGTGCACTAAAATGTCATCGACATAGGCGAAACAAAAATCTAACCCTCGAACAATTTCGTCGATAAACCGCTGAAAAGTTTGCCCAGCATTACGCAAACCAAAGTTCATATAGGGGAACTCATACAAACCAAAGGGCGAAATTATGGCAGTTTTGCATACATCACTGGGATTTACCGGAATTTGTTGATACGCTTTGACGAGATCGATCGTGCTGAAGACAGTAGAGCCAGCCAAATTATGGGCAAAATCTTCAATGTGACTGACTGAGTATCGACCTGGAACGGTGCGGGCGTTCAAAGCACGGTAATCACCGCAAGGTCGCCATGTCGAATCTTTCTTGGGTACCATATGTAAGGCGGAAGACCAAGAGCTACTCGAAGGGCGAGCAGTACCGGCACGTACCATATCAGCAAACTCCTTTTGCGCGGCGCGTAGTTTCAGCGGAGCGAGTCGGCGTGGCTTGGCGGTAACGGGAGGACCTTCTGTTGTGATGATGTGATGCATAGTAGTATGCTTCGGCTCCTGAGGTGCACCAGGTGGTCGCGTAATGCTGGGAAACTTCGCAAGTATAGCGGAGTACTGCGATTCCGGAAGTGAAATCAACTTCACACTAGGCTGGTTAACTGCAGAAGTTACCGCGAAGGCAGACAGTCCAGTCTTACCATCACGAAGCCTTCTTTGAGCGCAGTCAGGAAGTAAATGGAAATGTGACAGAAAATCGGAACCTAGTATGCCACATTCTACGTCAGCTATTACAAAATTCCACCTAAGATCACGCCTAAGTCCGAGATTGAGGCTTAATTGCACTAAACCGTAAGTTTTGATCTTGGTTCCATTTGCTGCGACCAAATCATAGGGTTGAGGTTGGCAACCAGCATAACTTTTGACATGCTTAACAGGAACACAACATAAATCGGAACCGGTATCCACCGGAAATTTCTGTTGAGTGTACCGATCCGTAACAAAAAGCCGGCGACTAGCGATAGAGCGATCGGTAGTCACCGTTAACGAGCGCTCTGCGAGTTTTCCGAAAACGTCTGGTTACGAGACGGACTGGACCAGTTACAAGGAGGAACGCATTTGCGCGCCTTGTCAGCGAACCGGTTATGATAAAAACAAAGAGTCGAATCGCGCGAGCGTGAACGGTTACGGTGTTGAACATAATTGCGGTTCTGTGAGCGACTCCGTCTGTTAACATTCCCAGAAGTTAATGTCGCTACAATGCGCGTTAAATCGTCAATCTTCTTATTAATCTCCCGAATTTGTTCATCAGCCTGAACTGAAGCTGAAGTGGATGGAGAAGGAATGGAAACTGCCGATGTTGTGAAAGGAGCAGTCTGAGAATTGATTTCCACTAACTGGTCAGCCAACTCACTCAAATCCGACAGTTTATCCAAGCGTTGCGCAGTAAGGACAGTTTGTAAAAAACGCGGCAAACGACTCATCCAGATTGTTATTAAAATATCTTCGGGAAATGTTAGACCCGCCAAAGACGGTGACGGTAAAAGGAGGATGGTTTTTCTGTCACCTATCTGCTCCTTTTCCAGCAAACAACGAACTTTTCTTTTCTTCGTGTGAAACCGAAAAACGAGAAATAATTGTGTTGAGAGTGGACTGTATGTAGGTACTTGAGTTAAAACGCTGATTTCTTTGTGACAATATTTGGAGCTTTATTTACTTCTTGCAAGACGACTTCCACTGACCGACCACAACTGACTACAATTTATCAGTATTCGGCCCTATATTTATACACTATCCCTTGGTTCGCGGGGGGACATCCCATCCGCGGACCAATCAAAAGGGGCCGAATTTATTTAAGATATGGTTCATTCATGGGGACTTGGCCCGCATAAGCTTAGACTACGTCCGCTGCTTAGTTCTGGGTCCCCGGCACTTGCGAACTGTCGTCAACATCCTCCCCCCGGCGAGAACTCGTACTCGCCTTCGCCGTAAGACAGTGCAGCGCGTCCTCTCCCTCTAGTCCGGGGAGAGTGCGGTAGATCAGACCGATGTGCAGCGCGTCCCCTGCCTCTAGTCCGGGGAGTGTGCGGTCGATTCTTCTTACGCCGTCCGGTCCCGGGAAAATCTTGTCTATGCGTCCCCGCGATCAGACATTCCGGGGAAGCATGGGGTCTGCGATCAGGACCACATCTCTGTCGTCGAACTTTGCTGGCGTCGCAGCTTTGGGGCGAGGTACAAGTTTCGGGAGACACTCCCGCACCCATCGACGCCAGTAGTGATCGGTCAGCGTTTTTGCCGACCTCGACGTGTGGCGACTCCTCGCGCTTGCTCCCGTTCTCCATCCAGTGGGGCACGGCTTGTGAGTCGCTCCAGTACACGGCTTCGTCCACGGGAATGCAGTGATCCGTCTTGACGCTTTGAGCGAGTCTAGCTCCGATGAGCGCAGCCTGCATCTCCAGCCGTGGAATCCTTTGTGGCGGCGCGACCTTCACCTTGGCTGACACCAAGATTGTTCCTGAGGTGCCATCTTCATTTTTGTGCACCCAATATGCCGCCGCAGTGTATGCGTCTTCGCTCGCGTCGCAGAAAACGTGCAGTTCGCGACGCGTTACTCTTCTCCCCCCGTTGTAAGACCGGGGCAACCGCAGGCTGCCGACGGCTTCCAAGCTCGCAAGCCAGCCTTTGAACATCGACGCAATCTCGGGAGGGACTGGCTCATCCCAGTTCGTCTTCAGCCGCCATAATTTCTGCTGCGCGATCTTCGCCGTAGCAGTGTAACAGCTCAACAGCCCGAGAGGGTCATAAATGCTCATGACTGTTGAGAGCGCTTCCCTCTTCGTCGGCGTCCGAAGTTGCGTCTTCACCTCGTTTGGGACGCGAGCCAACGCGATGTTGAAGCTCAATGTGTCCTCTTGCGCGTCCCACATGAGGCCCAGTGCCTTTTCTGGCTTCCCAAGGAGCGTAGTGGTCGCGCGGCGTTCACTCTCTACGTTCTTCAAGAGCTCCGCGCTGTTACTATTCCACCCCTTCAGCTTGAAGCCAGCTTCTTTGTGCACTTCGTCGACTTGTTGAATTGTTCTCGGTGCTCGCTTGTCATTTGCCCTCGTGTGCGCTGACTTCAGCGAGATTCCCGGCGATTCTAATTCGAAGTGCTCATCGGCTTGTCGTTCGATATCTTGCGTCCAAACGTTCAGCACTTCATCTTGGCGCTTGATTATTACGTTGGTCGGTGCCGTTCCGTGCACCACCCATCCGAGTTCCGTTCGGGATGCCGCGGGCTCGTTCCGTTTGCCCACGCGCAGTTTTCGGGTAACAATCAGCGGCCAGTTATCGGATCCGATGAGTATACGAGGTTTCGCGTTCTTGTATACCAACTGATCTTGCAGGTCAGTGAGGTGATCAAACTGCACCTCTTCCTTTGCAATTGATTGAGTGGCGAGGTTCAGGTCCGCCATTGTTCGCGCAGAACACGCCTTGAAGCTGCTCGTTCGGCGATGCGTAGTGAAACGACGCGGCTGTCAATTTCACGCTGTCGGTCGTCGATCCCTTTTACGCGTAGCTGCGTCGCGGGGCCATCTAGGCCTATCTCTCGTGCCAGCCCCTCTTCTATGAGCGTCACTGTGCTGCCTTCATCGAAGAGCGCGTATGTATTACGCTCCCCGTTCTTGCCCGATACGGTTACTGGGCAAACCTTGAGTTTCACAGTGCACTCAGTTCGGGTCGAAGAGACGCTTGCTTCTTCCTGCTGGTTAGTTCGGGCCGCAGGTGCTTCGGCGTGAAGCAAGCGGTGGTGTGGCCGTCGACATCGATTCACGCCACATGTTTTCTGGCGGCAGTTCATTCTTCGGTGCTTGCTCTTCAAGCACTTGAAACACAAGCCAGCTTTCTTCGCGACGTTCCATCGTTCGTCCAAAGACACCTTCTTGAACTTGTCGCAGGCGTCAAGTCGGTGTGCGTTGTTGCACTGTACACAGCGTTCCGGCTCGGTCTTGTCCGACGACGACGATTCTGCTACGTCGTACGCCCTCCTCCTCTGCTCGGGTTTAGAAGCGGGGCGTCGCGGCGGTGGCGGCGTCGGTAGTTGCGCGTTGTTGCAGTGCGCACAGCGTTCCGGCTCGGTCTTGTCCGACGACGACGATTCTGTTGCGTCGTACGCCCTCCTCCTCTGTTCGGGTCTAGAGGCGGGGCGTCGCGGCGGTCTTGGCGTCGGTTGCGCGTCGTCGTACTGTGCACAGCGTTCTGGCTCGTTCTTTTCCGACGACCACGGTTCTGCTACGTCGTACGCCCTCCTCCTCTGTTCGGGTTTAGGGGCGGGGCGTCGCGGCGGTAGCGGCGTCGGTTGCGCGTCGTCGTACTGTGCACAGCGTTCCGACTCGGTCTTGTCCGACGACGACGGTTCTGCTACGTCGTACGCCCTCCTCCTCTGTTCGGGTTTAGGGGCGGGGCGTCGCGGCGGTCGCGGCGTCGGTTGCGCGTCGTCGTACTGTGCACAGCGTTCCGGCTCGGTCTTGTCCGACGACGACGGTTCTGCCACGTTGTACACCCTCCTCCTCTGTTCGGGTTTAGAGGCGGGGCGTTGCGGTGGTTGCGGCGTCGGCTTGTGAGTCGTACCGAAGTATCCGTGCTTGAGCGCTCGATCAGCTTCTCGCATGAGGAACATGGTCAACTTGACTATTTCCGGCTCAGGTTCATTGTGTTCTTCGGCGTAGTCGCACCATTTCTCGAAGATTTCTCTCACGAGCAGCGGATTGTGTAGATAGTTCTTTTCTACGTTGTTAAGCACGGCTACGACATTCTGTACTCAAACTGCGAAGGTGTTGAGTTCTATCGCAGTCGAGCCGAGCTTCGGTAGTTTTTTCAGGTCTTCGAACGCGACGTCGATCAATATTTCAGGCCTGCCAAAACACTGCTGCAGCGTCTTCATGATGACGTCAGGATGCGCTGCGGTGCTCAGTAACGGCGCGACGGTCTCCTTGGCTTCGCCTCGCAGACAGTTACGGAGGCGTGCAAGGTTTTCCACTTTTGAAAACTGGTACACGGCCGTCGTTTCTTGCATGGCTGCGGCAAACTGCAGCCACTCTAGCGGTGATCCCGAGAATAGTGTCAGGTCGGTGGCTTGACGCGGCGGCGGTCGCGACCTCATCATGTGGTTGAGCGTGCCGGCTAAATGTTCAATAGCCCGTCCTCTTGAGTGCTCGCGATCACGCGGTGTGGTTGTTTCTTCCCACCGTAGTCTCGTTCGGTGCGCGACTGGAGTAGCGATTTCAACCTCCCTAGGTCTAACTATGTCGCGTCTCACCGGTGCGACTACGGGTTCCGGTTCGAGCACTTGATGCACTTGTTCCTCTTGCCTCGAAGTCTCCTGTAGCCATGCCTCAACTCGTTCGTGGTTTTCCGCCGGTTCGGTCTCTTCTTCCAGGATACTGCCATCTTCGGCGGCAGCTAGGTCGGCGGTTAGCTTTTTACGAATAAGCTCCGCTTCAATTTCTAGCTCCTGGCGTCGTATTGCAGCTTCCTCTGCAGCTTCCTGGCGTCGTACTGCGGCTTCCTCTGCAGCTTCCTGGCGTCGTACTGCAGCTTCCTGGCGTCGTACTGCGGCTTCCTGGCGTAGTGCTGCGGCTTCCTCTGCAACTTCCTGGCGTCGTACTGCAGCTTCCTGGCGTAGTGCTGCGGCTTCCTCTGCAACTTCCTGGCGTCGTACTGCAGCTAGTCTCTCTTCGGCTTCGAATTGCAGGCGGGCGATGGCACTGGCGGTCGATCTCGTGGAGCGAGCAATGTTCCTAACCGGCGTCGTCTTATAAACGTGACGCGCATTCTCCTCCTCGCGAGTTGGCATCCCTTCCGGTCGGTGAAGTTGTTCGGGGCGAGTTGAGCCCCCTTCCGGTCGGTGAAGTTGTTCGGGGCGAGTTGAGACCCCTTCCGTTCGTGGTTGTTCGGGGCGAGTTGAGACCCCTTCCGTTCGGTGTCGCCGTTCAGTGCGACTTGAGATCCCTTCCTCGCGGTACAGGTTTTCGTCGCGAGTTGAGACCCCTTCCGTTCGGTGTCGCCGTTCAGTGCGACTTGAGATCCCTTCCTCTCGGTACAGTTTTTCGTCGCGAGTTGAGACCCCTTCTGTTCGGTGTCGCCGTTCAGTGCGACTTGAGATCCCTTCCTCGATGCCCGGTTCCATTTGGGCGGCGACAGTCGTCGATGCGGATGGCGATCGCGGTGTGTGGTCGAATACGCACACCAAATCTTCCTTCCCGCTCTGGCTCCGTGTAACTACCATCACTTGTACTTGTTTAGATCCGGTTCGGTAGGATCAAGATGTTGAGAGTGGACTGTATTTAGGTACTTGAGTTAAAACGCTGATTTCTTTATGACAATATTTGGAGCTTTATTTACTTCTTGCAAGACGACTTCCACTGACCGACTACAACTGACTACAATTTATCAGTATTCGGCCCTATATTTATACACTATCCCTTGGTTCGCGGGGGGACATCCCATTCGCGGACCAATCAAAAGGGGCCGAATTTATTTAAGATATGGTTCATTCATGGGGACTTGGCCCGCATAAGCTTAGACTACGTCCGCTGCTTAGTTCTGGGTCCCCGGCACTTGCGAACTGTCGTCAACAAATTGCATTTTTTAACGTATTGTACGGATTTACTTCGGGAGGCTGAAGTATAATATCTTCAACTTCTCGAGTGCAAGTTGTATCGAGTTGAGCGATGGCATAGTGAAATTTTGTAGTTTGGTTGGTTATGTGATTAATTTTAAATTGGGCCCCCAAACTCGCGAACCAGAGTGCAGGACGATCCTTGCAAAAAGGGGGCGTTCTGATAGTCACGCGACCAACTGTTGCCTTACTAATATCAGTGAATGGTTCGGAACTGTTTTTACCGCTGTCGGTCATTTCGAATCACAAACTTGTAACCAAAATTATGCCAAATAATAAAGCCAGCAGAATGGGGTAGGGTAGCGGCGTGCAACTCACCTAACAAATATAATAATAACAAAGATAATAAATAAATTACTTATAAAAACAAACACAAAATATTCACCAAAAAAAAACGTCACCAAAAAATGTTCGTAGTCTGTAGAAATCACGATGAGTGAGCACGTCAATACGCGAAAAACGCGCAGTATGTGAACGGTCCAAATGTCACATGTGCAGCCGTAGGTGCGCGCAGATGTCGACCAAACAAAATCAAATCTCTGACCTTATGTTTATTCTTCTTCGTCCCAATGCCTATTATACTCGGTCAGTATCAGCACCAGTGCTTCGTTGCGGTATGTATGCAGGCAGGCAGCGCAACAGCAGCGGCGGCGTATTCCATCCACAGCAATCAAATCCAGCACGGCGAACGCTTTGGGTAGGAGTGACCAGACGTAGGCTCAGGGAGCGAAAAAAAAATTTGAAGGTGATTAGTGAGTGCTCAAATCGGGGTCACCAATTTAGCAGACGAGTCGCGCCTGCTAATAAAACGCTTTTCGGAGTTAGGACTTGTTTACTGGTAGTAGGTACAATACCGATAACTATTAGGTATAAAATACAATTCTCAAATATCCAAATTATTCACACGGAAATAATATCTTAAGTCCTACAACAACAAGAATGTGTCTCCTTGGTAACAAAGGCGGCAGAGACAACCAAAGAGGTGAGTCGCCGCCGCCGCCACACAAGCAATTCAATTCAATTTTTAGTTAGCAGATAAGATTCCAAGTTAGAAAAGATTGCCGACAAACATGACAGTTTGACATTTTGTCTCGCACCGCGGTCCGCGTTGCGCAAACATTACTAACATTACGATCAGTGCAAACAACGATAGCATGATCGTGTGCACTCCTGTCAATTTCATTAATTAAATAGTCTTGTTTAATATAACATTGGTCACAACATTAGTTAAGCATGCAGAGCAAAAGCTTAATAGCTTTTATAGTCAATTAATTAAATTTTTATCCACTCAGAACTTAATAAATGTTTATTTACATTTTCATTTCGAATCGTCTAAACGTCAAAGTTTTTAATTGGCATTTACGCACACACTGACACTACCTTTTTTTATCAGCACTGATTGCACCACTTCATGAGGTCACAATGCTTTGTGTGCGTATGGATTGAGGAGCCACATCACGAAATCAATCGAAATCCCGCCCAGATTTAGTAGCAAATTAGATAATTTTGTAGGCGAAATCCTGGAATTTGTAGCAACACACATCAAGAGTTACATCAATTTAAAGGTGGCTCCTCAATTCAAACATCTGGATTGAGGAGCCACCTAGAACTCGGAAACTATTATATGTACATTTTTGAAAATTTAGTATCATTTAGTAGTAATTTTGTCTAGAACCTACAAAAAATTTGGTTCAGATACTGCTGAAACTCGAGAAGATACAATACAAAATGTGTGGCTCCTCAGTCCATACACGTACAAAACTTGTCAACGTGAATTTCCACGAAACTAATTGAGCAATTTTATTTTGGAGTGCATGATCATTTAGTAGTAATTTTGCTAGAATTTGTAGTATAGAAATAATGTTGGAGGACTTAGTGAAATTAAAAATATAAAGCAATATATGTGGCTCCTCAATCCAGACGTTTTGCATATAAATGATTGACTGTATCTTCGCGAAATCACAATGGAATCAAAAGCTTGGGGCGCCAACATTTAGTAGAAATTTCTACTAAATAACTACGTACAATTTATCAGTGTACATATTAAGGATCTGAAGAAAAACACACTTTCCGACATTCCATAAGAAATTGCTGTTAAGGGTGACCATAACGAGACTAAAATCTAGGACAAACAAAAAAACAAATTTTTATTTTTGTTTACATACAACAGGCAAGTTCTCGGCCTTCATCTCACCTGGGGGCCGATTCTCAGTTTTTTAGAGATATCTCTAATTCGACATATCTCTATTACATTGCATCTCTACTAATAATCTCTCAAAAATGTCTATGATATGAAAAAAACGTATTCTCGCTGGCAATAGAGATGTATGTCGAATGATGGTCGAATGACTATGAGGGTGCGGTCCGAAATTTGATATCAGCGCTCGTGTGCACGTTTTGCGTGCAAAGTCGGTTCAAAATTGCTCATAATATGCGCATTTGTAAGCGGTATGACAGAAAAGAGGAGTGCACTGTCTCTAGAACTGTCAATGACAAAGTTAACGTTAGTTTCCCGCGGAATTTAATTTCTTCGAATTATTTTTTTCATTAGGTATATCTACAATAGATACAGAAGTGCTCTGTAAAGATACTGGAGGGACAATACACGTCGCCCTTCAATTTTTCTTTTCAAATAACATTGATTGATCAAATTGACATTTGACAGACTCAAAGATCGAAAGCTCGGTCAAAAATTGATCTTAATGCTTACGTCCGTGAGCAGTGCAAACGATTTGAATGGGTTTTTTTGTTTGCATGCACGCAACCACACCCATAAAAATGAATGGTTACGTTTTGTTGATTTATACGATCAAAAAAAACAAAAAAATGTAGCGTCCAAGTTGTCATCAAAGTTACTTTCTCAAAGCAGACTTTGAGCATGTCAACGCGGCTTTACGAAGCGTATTGTGAACCTTTTTCACATCCTTCGAAACGTTGAAATGTTTCAAAACGTCGTGTTTTGTATTTGTAACATTTTTGAATATTTTTAGAAAACAGAATTATTAGAGATGCAGTAATAAATCTATAATGGACTATAAAAACAATACCCCACTTCAGCACAGAATTCGTGGCTTTGTCAGTTAAAGGTTGAAGAACTTTGTAAAGCCAAATTTTCGGGGACTTTTACTAAAAAAAATCCGAACAAAAGTAGAATTGTATAGCAGAGGAATTATATTGTTTGGGAGAAGTCAATTAGACTTGGATTGACTAAATATATTACAATGTTAACTAATTCTTTAGATAAGCGAAAGTTCTTAAATGCATATAATGTAATGGTAATTCCACTAAAAACCGAGCTTCTTCTACTATACATTAACAACAGTTGTTATAATAATCATCGATTATTCATATTAATTAAATGTGTTAGCAATTAAAATACATACATAAACTAAAATCGTAAAAAAAGTTCCAACAAATTATGTAAAACAGACACAGAAATAACCAATTACTGTAGCTCGTACTCGACTTTTCAAATGTCGATTGCTATCTACCACTCGTGACATGTCGAACGCTAGGCATAGACATATCTCTAACGTGACATTTTGAGAATACGGAAACTGAGAAATATTCGACACCTGCCATTTAATTTAGACATATGTCGAATTCGACATTATCTCTATGGCTTAAGAATCGGGTCCCTGATGGTAAGTAATGATAAAACCGAAGGTGGGAGCGAGCTTTATCTGGACTCCACAGCAACTGAGGAATTATAATGTGTATTAATACATGCTATTATGTTATATCTATCCACATAGCATAATAGCCGTATTTTTGGCAAAACATTCGACATTTTGGCTTACCGACGTTGTTATACCTATTGTGTACCATAATGTTGAAGAGGGAGATACTTCACGCGCTAAGTATTACTTATTTTGAAAAAAAAGAAACACAAGTAAAACATTATTTCATAGGTTAAGAACCAACTACCTACACAGGCAAATTTTAGGTATAGCTTTTGCGTAACAGGTACTAATAGTAGGTAGGTGTATATTGGGCATTCTAAAACAGTTTTCATCAAAACACCGAAAACGAACGGAGTGAGATTTGAGCTACGCTTCGCTGCGCTCTAGCTCCGCAAATCTCACTCCGTTCGTTTACGGTGATTTGATGAAAACAGTTTAAGATTGCCCATTATACATTATATAGGGTTAAATGGAAAAGGCGATTTTTTATTTCATTTCATTTCAATTCTTCCGTGTCGATTCAGATACAGTACTCCGCCACGGATATTATGTTGTCTGTTATCTTTGAAGGTTTTCGCGTGTGCAGGTATTGGGATACGCTTGGGATGGGCAGGAAGGCAAGTTTTTACTTGCCATCGAGCCGTGGTGAAAGGATCAGCCAGTCTGCGTTACCGAGTCGTCGTTCATTTTTTTTTATTTCTTTTCATTTCAGTTTACTTTAATATGTATATCCTATTTCTATAATGAAAGCTCTTTTTTACCATACACTGCACATATAGCGATGGCTGCAATAGCAATCATCACAGCTGGAGTCTCACTTACACTGACATAGGTGGGTGCCCACCACAGACCAGCATACTATGCTTATCTTCTTTCCTTTAATATCTCCTCCGAAGCGGCTTGACCGATTTTTATGATTTTCTTTGTGTATATTCGGTAAAGCCTGAGAATAGGTCGTAAACAATTTTTTAGAACCCTATGTAATAAACGTGTTTTTTAATTATTATGGCGAAACGTTGTTCACTGGCATACATGTCAATGACTATAAAATAAAACGCATTTTGTTTATTAAACGAAAATGTTTATTTATATCAGTACTTAGTGTGAAAAGAAACATTTCATAATACGCCGTCCAAATCCAAAGGAAACGTCATAAATAGGTGTCCGAAGCCTCCCAAGCAGCGGTTATAATGTGGCAAATGAAACAAAGGAGAAAAACTCTAACACAACATAACAATTGTTAGAACGTGGTCACGTAATAGCGGACCTACGACACAGTACAATTGCGATAAAAATTACGACTTACCATGTTCTCCATAGGTTTTATATTTTAAGAACTATCAAAGTATCAGAGCGTCGGTGGCTCAGGGCCATCGACGCTCTGATACTTCTGCCAAGGCCAAAAGTAGGCCTTGGCACTGGACTGTGCTCCGAGGAGAATCGGGAGACCTGCGATCGATCCTGCCATGTACAAATGTGTTTTTCATTTCATAAATTTCATATGTACATTTATCTGACGCTCCTGCGGTGAAGGAAAACATAGTGAGGACACCTGCAACCACCTGCGAAGTAGTTCAAAGGTTTTGTGAAGTCAACCAATCCACACTGGGCGGGCGAGGTTTGACTAAGGCCTAATCGCCCTAACTAGCTAAGGATGGCTCGTGTCCCTCGGTGGGGACGTATATGAGCTGTGATGATAAGTATCAAAATATTAAGTCCATCTCATTTTCGAGCGGCTGCTCTTCCATGCCATAAAACGGGAAGCCATAAGACCAGATTTATCCTACTTCATCATGAAGAGGTCATTATTGCAAAGAGGAAGTGGGGTTGAGAGATGGGTCACAACTCAACCACCGGAAATACTATCGATACACTAATCGAATGGCGACATATGTATAGGTAAAATACTCCAAGCATAGTATATGTAGCTGGAATTAATTAAGTATCAGACCCCCTAGACAAATGCCACACGCTAATTTTTCCGCAGTCGTTCCTCAGAAAAAATGTATGAAGATGACATTAGCTGCGGAAAAAATAGCGTGAGGTTGTCGTAAGCTAATGTCATTTCCATACATTTTTTCTGTGGAACGACTGCGGAAAAGTTAGCGTGTGGCATTTGTCTAGAGCCTCTGGGCCGATTTGCCACCTTGACGAGAAAAGGAAAATAAAATAAATCATTTAATGAGAAGTTTTTAAAGCACATGAATGCACTTTTGATAACCGCCTACTCGATAAGACGCTATTTCTTGTAAATCTATACCGCGGCACTAATTGATCACCGATGATCAAGACAATAACATCCTATCCACGGACTCAACATTAGCCAACAAGATTGTTCACAGAAAGAAACCAAATTGAAGGTTTTGTTCATTTAAGAATAAAATTATTAATAACTAAGTAAATATTCTGTTCTATTCTATACATAAAAACCGGATACAATCTACTTTAGTTCACCTAAAATATTTACACGATTACATCAACTCGGAGTAAAGGGAAGGCATAAATTATTATTAACTAAGTGAATATTCTGTTCTATTCTATACATAACAACCGGATACAATCTATTTTAGTTCACCTAAAATGTTTACATGATTATATCAACTCGGAGCAAAGGGTAGGCTGTATGGCGGTGAACCTTTGCTCACAAAGAATGAGAAAGTTGCAAAAAAAAACTACAACAGATGTCAGCGCTGTCATAACAATGATAAAGAAAATTCTTCTGAGTTTTTGATGAGCTCAATGTTGAATACTTTCATTTCAGAATATTAAGAAAAGTGCTATAATGTCACTAATTAATTATAGCGAAATCAATGTTATTTTTATATAACTGATGTTAAAAGAAATAAACATGAAACAGTTATCCTGATTTCATTAATATTATGGTCACCCTTAACAGCAATTTCCAATGGAATATCGGAAAGTGTGTTTTTCTTCAGATCCTTAATATGTACACTGATAAATTGTACGTAGTTATTTAGTAGAAATTTTTACTAAATGTTGGCGCCCCAAGCTTTTGATTCCATTGTGATTTCGCGAAGATACAGTCAATCATTTATATGCAAAACATCTGGATTGAGGAGCCACATATATTGCTTTATATTTTTTATTTCACTAAGTCCTCCAACATTATTTCTATACTACAAATTCTAGCAAAATTACTACTAAATGATCATGCACTCCAAAATAAAATTGCTCAATTAGTTTCGTGGAAATTCACGTTGACAAGTTTTGTACGTGTATGGACTGAGGAGCCACACATTTTGTATTGTATCTTCTCGAGTTTCAGCAGTATCCGCACCAAATTTTTTGTAGGTTCCAGACAAAATTACTACTAAATGATACTAAATTTTCAAAAATGTACATATAATAGTTTCCGAGTTCTAGGTGGCTCCTCAATCCAGATGTTTGAATTGAGGAGCCACCTTTAAATTGATGTAACTCTTGATGTGTGTTGCTACAAATTCCAGGATTTCGCCTACAAAATTATCTAATTTGCTACTAAATCTGGGCGGGATTTCGATTGATTTCGTGATGTGGCTCCTCAATCCATACGCACACCAATGCTTTCGATGGCACGCATCCGTACGCTACCGGTAGTCGGTATCAATAGCGCTGAATCGCTCAATTTGGACCTTAGTGTCATAGTTTCGCCAAAAACCTTGACGTCACGCGCTCCGATTGGCGTTTGCATTCACGTGATACTGGACATTTATAACGCATATTTACACTTGCAAAATATGATTTTCAGCATTTTAATATTCCCTTCTATGGTATAAACATAACTTTATATATTTTCGATTCATGTAAACATCCCTATTATTATTATTAATTCTGATTACAGTTGTTTTGTGGATGACTAGATATGCTTTCTTATTTTGTTCTGTTTACATTTTTGAAACATTCCTTTTCATTATTTCCAGAGACAAATTGAAAACTTAACATTTGAATTGGAATGTTGTAAAAACGATAGACGCCTGGCCCAAGACGAGGCGGAGAGAAAGTTCGAGAAGTTTAAAGCGCAATTCATTGCGCAACAGGCTCTTCAGAACCCATCGCAGGTGAGGTGCAAATATTTTTTGTATTTTTGAAAGGCTATTAGGTAGGGTTATAGCGTTGGACGCTTCAGTGAGTAACGCGACTGGGGAAGTATGATGTACCTCCTCACAAAGCACTGCAGCCAAACGTCACGTCATAGTGTGCGTCTTGCGCTGGTTGCTTGGAGTTTTAGTTGCGAAATCTGTCTGTTCGCTTTGTTATGTAATCTACACCTTTTGCTTACACCTCGCAGACAATTTTTTTTTCTACCTATGTATTTCTTTCTCAGATTTATCCACCTCTACCTCCACCGCCGACGTTACCCTCTGTGTTGGAAGGTTCAATATACGCGAAACGAGAACCGCCTCCTCGGACCCCCGACGACACGCAGCTCATTAAGTCCAGCCAAGTCTCGCCGCTAGAGGGCAAGCTTATCAGTGTGATGACGGCATTCCTCCTCATCCACCCGCTTGGCGCTAATTTAGATTCTACAGCTTCCTACGTTAAGTCTATTTTACCAGGCATATCTCATGATAAGATAAGCCAGGTCCTACGATGCTACACTGACATTTTCCACTGTAAAACTACGGGGATCGGCCCTAATAGAGAAGAAAAATGGAAATACATTACGTTTGACGCTCTTAAAAACAAGTAAATATCATATACATATCATGTCATCATTTTCATTTTATATGTAAATATTTAAAAAAGATAAAAATAAAGATTTCATACAAATTGAAGGCACGTTTTAATTAACCAGCTCACACTGTCAGTTGGTCTACTGCGCGCCAGTAGTCATTTTTAGTAGAGCCGCCAATGAAAGCTGCACCTGACATTTTTTAAGTAGCAACATTCATACAATCCCTCAGCAGTTTAGTTGAACATGGTGATTTTGATACTTTGTAATAAACTTGTAACTTTGTAATTTAATTTTCGGTTTTGGCACAGAAGCACAAACCTGAGCCAATATATGAGAAAGATGAATTTTTAAGGGAGCATGGTTATGAGGAGTTGACAATAGGGTATTTCACACCATGTAAGAAGATTAGAACGAGTATAAATATGCATGTTTATGATAGATTTCGTAAAAAATAAGCGAGAAACGCCGATATTTATTCATAAAAATGCAATATACATTAAATAATTCAATTTTAAATATCTTATTTTTTAATCTGTTTTTCAAATGTCAAAAACGCCATTCGACATATTGGGTTCCGAAGTGACGCCACTCGGATAGTAAACAAACTTGAAAATGATTTCTGTCGTGTTCTGTGTTATTTGAAATTTCCTA
Source organism: Schoenobius gigantellus (assembly GCA_963935595.1). Taxonomy (NCBI): domain Eukaryota; kingdom Metazoa; phylum Arthropoda; class Insecta; order Lepidoptera; family Crambidae; genus Schoenobius; species Schoenobius gigantellus. Next base: position 52,834,118 of record OZ012541.1, read on the forward strand.
AGTTATTATCACGTTTGTGGGACTTTTATACTTTATTTTATTAAAATCATATAATGGAGGGTTACAAATGGTAGGTAAGTCAATATACAGTGTCCCCGGATAAGGTGCACAAACGAAAATGGGTGAAACTAGACTACAATTTATCGATAAAAAAAAGAAAAAAAGTATTAAAATTAAATTATATTTAATATTGATTTTTAATTTTTTTATTCTCTTTTTAAGACATTTTGTTTCTAAAATTGTAACATTGTAACCACTGCGTGGATTTTGTTCAAATAAAAACAATAATGATGCCAAAAGATTAACACTGTATGGTAAATAAAAAAAACCGGCCAAGCGCAAGTCGGACTCGCTCATGAAGGTTTCCGTAGGATTTATGACGTATTAAAAAAATCTACTTACTACATCTCGTTCAAACCAATTTTCGGTGGAAGTTTGCATCGTAATGTACATCATATATTTTTTTTAGTTTTATCATTCTCTTATTTTAGAAGTTACAGGGGGGGGGGGGGGACGACACATTTTACCACTTTGGACGTGTCTCTCGCGCAAACTATTCAGTTTAGAAAAAAATGATATTAGAAACCTCAATATGATTTTTGAAGACCTATGCATACCCACACGTATGGGTTTGATGAAAAAAAATTTTGAGTTTCAGTTCTATGTATGGGGAGCCCCCAAAATTTATTGCTTTTTTCTATTTTTGTGTGAAAATCTTAATGCGGTTCACAGAATACATCTACTTACCAAGTTTCAACAGTGTAATTCTTATAGTTTCGGAGAAAAGTGGCTGTGACATACGGACGGATAGACAGACAGACATGACGAATCTATAAGGGTTCCGTTTTTTGCTATTTGGCTACGGAATCCTAAAGCAGGTGCAGGTTTTCGTGACGCCATTGGTGCAAATTTCTACAATTTGTTATGCCGACTCGTGTGAAAGTAGCCTCATCTGTCCACAAAATCCGTTGGGGAAAATCAGGGATGTCCCTTATTTTTCTTAAAATCCAAGCGGACATGACGCACCTTGATTTGTAATAAATGCTTATTGTGATTTGTTTTTCTTGTTTTAATCAATTTACACTGAAAAAGCTTAGCTTAAGTTTAAAAAATGCTTAAATGTGTTTAACTAAATTTCAATTTAAGAACAGCTACCTCAGCGGTTGACAAAAAGGCAGCGGCGCGGGCGCCAGGGGACGGCGCGTTAGCAGGCCCCTCAATTAAAGCCACTTAGCTAAGCATGTATTAGAGACAGAATGTTGATTTTTTTTTGTTGAAAAGGTTATAAGATTTGGATTAATAAGAGGTAATAAAAAAATTGTTATAGGGGGCATTATTTAGAAAATAAACATTTACTCAATTTTTTTTATATAGAATAGACTTACGCTTGACCGCAATCTCGCCTGATGTTAAGCGATGATGCAGTCTACGGTGGAACGCGCTTGTCTAGTAAAAACCGATTCACTCTCGATTTGAAGACACCCAGGTTGTATTCATTGGGAAACACCCACTCAGGCAACATGTTCCATTGTTTGGCGGTTCGTACGATGAATGTGTTATCAAAACGCTTGGTTCTCGTGTTTGGAGTGTCTACCATATAGCGGTGGCGCCTTTTCGTGTTTCTGGTTGTCCGATGGAAAAAAGGGCTCGGTGGTATTAAATTGTGCAAATCAGTCGCGCACTCTCCGCAATGTACCCGGTAGAAGACCGACAAGCTGGCAACTTTGCGGCTATGTTCAACTTTGTAATCGGTCATTTAAATGAGGATCACTGCCAATAAGCCTTTTGGCACGTCTTTCAATTGAGTCCAACGCTTGGAGCTGATATTTGGCAGAACCATCCCAAAGATGCGAACTTAACATTTTTTTGTTCAAAATTAGTGAAAAAAAATATTTTTCTCCCTATTGACTACTTTCATGTACTTTTTTTTATTTACCATACAGTGTTAATCTTTTGGCATCATTATTGTTTTTTTTCGAACAAAATCCACGCAGTGGTTACAATGTTACAATTTTACAAACACAAAATGTCTTAAAAAGAGAATAAAAAAATAAAAAATCAATATTAAACACAATTAAATTTTAATAATTATTTTCTTTTTTTTTATCGATAAATTGTAGTCTAGTTTTACCCATTTTCGTTTGTTCACCTTATCCGGGGACACACTGTATATCATAAGTACATAGCATAGCTATAAATACATTACAAAATATGCTATTTGTTTTGTAATATTAACAAAGTTTTCTTTTATAATTCTATTTGTCTATACTTACTAATATTATAAAGCTGAAGAGTTTGTTTTATTGTTTGTTTGGTTGAAAAATTATTATGACGAAACGTAGTTCGCGGGCACAGCTAGTATTTATATATATTATATTCTAGCTGTGCCCGCGAACTACTTTTCGCCATATATTTTATCCCGCTTTTGCAACATTTTTCATTGATGTTCAGCTCATATTAGTCGTAGCGTGATATTATATAGGTTATAGCCTTCCTCGATAAGTGAACAATCCTACACGAAAATAATTTTTCAATTTGAATCCGTAGTTCCTGCGATTAGCGCGTTCAACCAAACAAACAATCAAACAAACTCTTTAGTTTCATAATATTAGTAAGTATAGTATAGCTATAGTTTTTCATTAATAAGGGATACTTACAACAATGTGGTCTTCGCAGACATACAGTCTTGTCATTGGGAACAATGTTCTTTAGTTTTATAATATTAGTAAGTATAGTATAGCTATAGTTTGTCATTAATAAGGGATACTTACAACAATGTGGTCTTCGCAGACATACAGTCTTGTCATTGGGAACAATGATTCTTTAGTTTTATAATATTAGTAAGTATAGTATAGCTATAGTTTGTCATTAATAAGGGATACTTACAACAATGTGGTCTTCGCAGACATACAGTCTTGTCATTGGGAACAATGATTTTGAATCTCATCTGGCCAGTTTCAATCAAGTGTTTCTTATTTTGATATCATTTGGCGTGGCATATGAACCCACAATTTTTGTGGCGTTTTTAAACTCATATTCTTGCATTCAGACACAAGACATAATGATATAGATTTTAAATAAGTCATTATTTTCAAAAGTCTTTTAACATGGTCTTCCGCAGAGTCGTTTTCACAGAAAGTAATACCTATGTTGGTCGTACCTATTGTTCGTTTACTAAAGGAGTGACGTCAAGAATCGAAATAGCATGGCGGCTAGCGTTTCCGCGCGAAAATTCTGAATCATAAATAAAACATTGTTTTTAAGTAATTATTCGTAAAATAAAATGAAATTAAAAAGAAATTTATACAGGATCATTACGACCTCAAGATTGGTTTAAAATAGTTTCCAAAAAGGGTGTAATACCCTATTCCTCCATAGAAGTGTGATCTTAACCCTATAATTAGAGGTCATAATGGTGTTTAGGCAAGCACAAGGTTGCAAACAAAAAAATGTCTGTGTCAGCAGCGGAACTAGAAGAGATTATATTAAAAAAAGCTTTTCATAAAAATACAAAGCTTTAAGTTGACAGTCGGTCGGTACAAGAACAGGGATCACGGAGGAGATAGAGCAATTTTTTATAAGTGTCAATGATGAATCAAGGAGCTCAGATGAATCAGATATGGGTGTTGAATATTTGGAAACTGATTTTTATTACAATGAATAAAATAAAATAATTTTAAATGAATTTTTATTTTTAACAACTATATGTACCTACCAATTGACTTAAGTCTTAGTTTTCAACATTTCATAATATTTTTTCTTAACTTATGTAGAAATATAACAGAAATTAAGTTATTTGAATTTTCAATAAATCCACATACCGAGATTTTTTATAAAAGGTGCATTTTTGCAAGTTCGTTGAAATAAAATAATTTTAAATGAATTTTTATTTTTAACAACTATATGTACCATTTGACTTAAGTCTTAATTTTCAACATTTCATAATATTTTTTCTTAACATCTGTAGATATATAACAGAAATTAAGTTATTTGAATTTTCAATAAATCCACATACCGAGATTTTTTATAAAAGGTGCATTGTTGGAAGTTCGTTTAAACTGAACATTAATATTTAATAAAAAAAAGTATCAACCCCGTTTTTTCCTACTATACATATTCATTATTCAGTATTGCCCTCCCCAATTTTTTAAATTTCCCGCGTTTTGGTAAGTTCAGCTTTCATTAGCCAGAATATCGTTAAGTTGCGGTCCGCATGACGATGATATCGATATTATCGCGATAACAGCCGGTCCGCATGAACGTTAGCGCGTTCACTACATCCATTTTGCGCTAACATCGACCATGCTCCAGAGGCGCGTTCAGAGCCTTTGGGTGTAGTTGTCCGATTGTTTTTTAACTCGCTCAGAGGCGTTGAACGGATTGCAGCAACCAAATCTTTTATCTCCCTCTTTCACATGATTGTTTATTTCTCTCTCCTTCTAGTAGATGACATTATAGAATATGGCCGCCATCCAATCACGTAAGAGTATTTCAGTATAACCGCCTGTCAGAGCGTTTTTTACCCCGAGGCTCTGAACGGGTCGGTTGCTGTCAGAGTGCACTCGGAGTGCACTCGAGCGTAGGCTCTGAACGCGCCTCTGAGCGTTATCGTTGTGAGCGAACTGTCAAAAGTGTCAAATTAAACCGCCAATGCAAAAGTATTTTGAGGCAATAAATTATTTATAAAAAGTTAAGAAAAATGGATTTGGTTGAACTGGTTCCGCTTACTGTGAGGGATGAGGAAAATAACAGAGTAGTAGAGCTTTCTCGTAATCCACAACAACAAAACAGAGATTGTAACGGTAAGCATTATGTGTTGTTGTGTGTAAACAGAGTTCGTTAGATAATTTGTGATGCCCCCCATGGTCCATAGGAGTACCTAGATCTAGAAAAAAAGAATGTTAGAATAATAAAACCGATATACAACATTCACTAAAAACAGAGTATCTAGTGAGAAAGTAGAGTAATAATATTCTACTGCCTAAAACAATTTATGTACTGATATAATGATATTCGCAGAGTATTTTTTGGAAAACTGAAATTTAGCTGAAGGTTAGCTAGTAGTTTCGTTAGCGCGCTAAAAGTCGGTCCGCATGATAATCTGTCACAAACTGTCATTTGTCGATTTAAGCCTTAGATCATTTAACCTATGGATGCGGTACGCAACAAATCGCAGTGTAAATTTTTCTGCCACTTTTCGCGGGAGGCGAGGTAAACACGCACGCACACTACGAAAATGTAGAATACACTTACAGAGACGTTGTTCTTATGTTTACGAACGAACACTATGAAAATATTACCCTACAATGAAGAAACACACACACATCGACAAATTAACGTGTATCTACGCAATCGCCCCACCACAAAGAATGAATGTCCCTAGTGATGTGACACAAAGAATGAGTAACTATTTGGGTCGTCGTGAGTGAATGATTGAAATGTAACCGTGCGTTTGCACTGAGAAACATAAAACATGCAATGTTTTACAACTTGTTGTATGATACAAATCTCAAAATTTGTTGTGTATGCTTTTGCGTTCGCACTGCCGAAAATCGTGTTGGATTCGGAACAAATAATAAGATTTGTTGCAGATTGCGTTAGGATCGCCTCAAAACTTGTTGTCTGTCAACGTTTTTTATGAATTTGTCAACGATTGCGTTCGCACTTTCGGCTGTTGAAGACTTCATACATGTTTTGCAACATGTTGGGGTGTTGACAATGGAAACGCATTCATAAACATTGACAGAAACATGTTTAAAAAACATGTCCTTATGTAGATGTTTCGTCAGTGCAAGCAAGGTAATGCTATAGGTATAATGTTTCGATGGGGGGGGGGGGACAAATTATATTTTCAGTTAACGAAACACAGTAAGCGCTCCGATGCGTAATCATAATTTTTATCAGCTCTCGGGGAACAGACTATTGATTTGATTTCCGATTTTTATTAGTTGTTGGTATCCCACAGGATCCTTATACTTTTTCAGCATACTTAAAATTTGGCACCAACTTCAATATAAAACTGTGATGTCATAATGTAGTCTTGTTTTATTAATATTTATAGCTTTTTGGTGTTTTTGAAGTCGGTTTTATTTTTTATAATATGTAGTGATGTAGTATAGAGACTAGATTCCGACCCACCAGCGGCTTGGCCCGCTAAGTTTTCAATTTTTCAATGATTTTGAAAATTTTATCCGACAATCCCAAAAGGATAATGAATAAAGGGGTATCTCTTAAGGGTAATGTAATAAAGTAAGGTAAATAATAAATACACATATAATCAGTCAGACATTTATTGTGTCAAATACTATTCTACTATTCTACACTTCTACCTGCCTGAACACGTCGAAACAAGCTAGCGCGGGGTGCAGTGGGAGGGTTACGTGAGTATTGTTACTATACCAAGAACTGATTTCTGATTTTATTACATATCTACATAGTTATAAACATGTTTAATATGTAGGTACTTTTTCGTTTAACTTTGCTCATATGGCAGCAATTTGCCATATCTTGCAAGTAAAAAGCACGAGATAGCAACTTACTGCCATACAAACAAAATAAGTATTTTAGAAAACCTTTCATTTGCGATAGGGCTCAACGTGTTATATTATAACGCTTGGGACGATATCGGGCATTTTCCTTTATGTTGCACCAAAAAATGTGAGTTAAAGTTAATTCGTATATAACGTTAATTCTACCATTTTAGCTTAGTAGATATTTACTACTATGAAAGTTTTTATTTACATGCAGTAAGACATGTTATTCATTTGTCATACATAACGTGACATTGAAAGTGTTTTTGTTTACATTGGCCGTACAAACTTCGAAGCCACTAAAATAAAAAGAAAAAGCTTTATTGTGTGATTTTAATAATGATGTGGCAATATTAAAATTTTCTCTGTATATTGCACGACAATCACTTGCTTTGTGCTCTTTACTAATGTAAAATAATAACTAAAAGAACAAAAAATAGCTCATTTTTTGTACTTATGACCTTAACTACAACATAAAATTTAGAGGACATTACATGACATTTTTCTAACTGGAGTATTAACTTACATTGCATTTTGTAAAATACCAATATAGATTATTTAATAGGCTTAAAATCAAGTGAGACGCAGTCGAAAAATTGGTTAGAGTAAGTAATTGTATAGGAAAAGTTTTTTAAAACTACAAGTTGATGCAAAATAATAAGTAATATTTTCTTGATATTTTTTGTTCAATTAAATTCCACTTGAATTTCTATTTTAATCTTATACTACCTAATCCTAATCCATTAACATTATCTGGTTAAACAATAAACAAACTTCGGAGTGAATGATAAATAAAAGTATGAATAAGCATCATTCACTCACGTTGTCCCAGCACTAAGCAAATGCCCGTGTCACAGATAATATAACGCCCGTGTATTATGTTGAGCTACCATCGTACCATTGTATTTTTCTATCGTAACGGTATAAAAATTACTTCCAAATTGTAAACAAATAAAACACGATGATGTATATTTTATACTTACATGTGATAGGAAACGCCATGATCTCGAAGATTTGAGTAGCTGGATCGCCTTTTGCAAGAAGAAACTGCACAATTAACCATTTTTTTGGAGCTCTTAGTGCGACACGAAAACGACACCAAATGGCAGCGGCCGCGCGTCAACTAGTTTTATATAACGTGTATGGTCATATGGTCAGCGTAAATTGGCAGAGGGGTTCGCCCAGCCTTGCCGTCTCCCGTATGAATGCTCTAAGATTTAAGCGGGCTAACGAATGCGGACCAAGCGTGAGCGTTGTGAACGCTGAGGCGCGTTCAGAGGCGCGTTCAACTTAGATCATTTAACCTATGGATGCGGTACGCAACAAATCGCAGTATACATTTTTCTGCCACTTTTCGCGGGAGGAGAGGTAAACACGCTACGCACACTACGAAAATGTTTACGAACACACACTATGAAAATATTACCCTACAATGAAGAAACACACACACATCGACAATTAACGTGTATCTACGCAATCCCCACCACAAAGAATTAATGTCCCTAGTGATGTGACACAAAGAATGAGTAACAATTTGGGTCGTCGTGAGTGAATGATTGAAATGTTACAATAAATTGTAGTTTTATTACTATACCCTGTTCGGCTAGAGTTAATAAAAATGCAATGAAGACAGGGTTTCTTAAATTAGTACAAAGCGAGGCCTGCTAATTATTATTAAAATGCTTTAATTAGATTTTTGTGTCAAATACAGCAATTTCATTTGCTATTTAGCTGATCGACTGAAATAAATATATATTTTCAGTCGTAGGCGTAGGTATAATGTTTTGATGGGGAGGGGGGGGGGGGGGGGACGAATTTATATTTTCAGTTAAAGAAAGACAAAAGACAGTAAGCGCTCCGATGCGTAATCATAATTTTTATCAGCTCTCGGGGATGCTATGTTTGATGACTATCGATCCAAGATGGCCGCCGCCACAAAATGGTGGATTACGTATTTTTTCACAACTCTCTTAATATGGGTATCAAATGAAAGGGCTTGAGTAGTAGAATACCACACACTATGATAAATGTAACTGGTTTATTTAAATTAAAATACAGTAAACAAATAACAGAACGACACTCCGGAGTGCGATCAAAACAATGACTAGTGTGACTTGACTTGCGCCACGCTTCTATCTGAACCCGTCAAAATAAGTTAGCGCGGGGTGCAGTGGGAGGGTGGGGGTATACCGGGAATGTCTTAGATGTTTTACGTGAGAATTGTTACTACCAAGAACTAATTTCTGATTTTATTATATAACTACCTACATAGTTATAAACATGTTTAATAGGTAGGCACTTTTTCGTTTAGCTTTGCTCGTATGGTAGAAATTTGCTATCTCGTGCAAGTAAAAAGCACGAGGTAGCAACTTAATGCATACAAACAAAATTAGTATTTTAGAAAACCCTTCATTTGTTATAGGGCCCAACGTGTTATAACGCTTGGGACGATATCGGCCGTTTTCCTTTAAGTTGCACCAAAAAATATGAGTTAAAGTATACATAAAATTCCTTGCTACACGTATGTGGCGTTAACTCTACCATTTTAGCTTAGTAGATGTTTACTACTATGACAGTTTTTATTTACATATAGTGAGACTGTTAAAATATTATGCAGAGCAGCAGGGAGAGAAAAACAGTATCGGTTGTTTGTAATTTATTCGGGTTTATATTTAGACAGATCGTGTCGCTAGGTAACGCAGTACTTGACAAGTAAAATTAAAATTCAAATAATCAACACTACCCCTCAAACAACGATCGCAAATTACCAAAATGAAAACATAAAATGCCACAGTTATTAAAAAAAATATATCCAAGTACAAACATACACACAGCACACATAATCATTCAGCCGTACAACCAATAGCCAAACCGTTCACACATCTCATAAATTTGTCAGCGCTTAATGGCTTTGTTAAAAAGTCAGCCAAGTTATGTTCTGAAGGAACATATTCTAGCGTTACTATATGATTTTGCACATAATCACGAACAAAGTGCCATCGGATGTCTATATATTTCGTTCTCCTATGTGCCACAGGGTTGTTAGATAATTTAATAGCGCTCTGGTTATCTACAAACAGACGAGTATTAACAGATGACTCACCAAGTAAAAATGAGACTAATCTTTGTAAGTGAGTAGCTTCTTTGCACGCTTCTGTTAAGGCTACGTATTCCGCTTCCGTGGAAGACAGAGCTACACAATTTTGTTTTCTGCATTCCCAGGATACCGTATTGACACCAAACTTGAAAATATAACCTGAAAAGGACTTTCTGTCAAGAATATTTCCGCCCCAATCAGCGTCAACATATCCAGTTAAACTATTGAAATCATTACTTTTCTTAAATAGTAAGCCGTGATCAGAAGTTCCCTTTAAATAACGAAGTACTCGTTTCGCTGCAGTCATATGAATATCACGACAACAAGAATTATATTGCGAAAGAAAACTCACAGCGGCTGCAATATCCGGTCGAGTGCTGGTTGCCAGGTAGTTGAGGCCACCAATGAGAGACTGGTATCTGAACCGTTCTTGTGGCGATAACAGTTCCTTTCCTCCCCCATCGACCAAGACCTTATGAAGATCCAGCTCCGTTGGTGTCTTTGAACTTTTGCAATCTGACAATCCAAATTCCAACAATAAGTTTTCAATGTATTTATTTTGTTTAAGACATAAAGTATCGGACTTACGTTCTAAAGTGACTCCCAAACATTGTCTCGCTTCGCCTAAGTCTTTTATTTTAAAATATTTTTGTAATTCTGTTAGCAGCCACGACTTTTGACATTTATCTTTATATATCACCAAAAAATCGTCGACATATAAACAAATAAATAAATTATTCTTCATATACAAACAATTATCATATGGACATCGCTTGAAGTTCATTGACAACAAAACGTCATTTACCTTTTCGTTCCAGCTTCTTGACGCTTGTTTTAAACCATAGATCGCCCTTTGAAGTAAACAGACTTTATTACCACCTCCTTTTATTATGCATCCTTCTGGTTGTTGCATATACACAGTTTCATGCAAGTTGCCATTTAAGAATGCCGTGTTTACATCGAAATGATCAATGTAAAAATCACGCTCCAATGACAAAGTAAATAAAATCCGTATTATGGATCTCTTCACAACTGGCGAAAATGTTTCAAAGTAGTCCACCCCATATGATTGTGTGAATCCTTTGGCAACAAGACGCGCCTTATAAGATTTCTTTCCATCTGCATCATACTTGAACTTAAATATCCATTTGTTACTCACAACTTTAGCTCCTGGCGGCTTATCGACTAACTTCCATACATTGAGTCCATTTCTTTCTTCATAGCAATTTTCCAATGATCTTTATCTTCTCGATTTAAGGCTTCACGAACTGTCAGTGGTTCTTGTTCAATGTAACAAGCGAATCCTGAATCAGCTTCATGCATCCTATTTCGTAAAGGATACCTACATACAGCCTCTTCATTAGAATGAATATTAATTCTATACATACCGTTATCATCATCTTCTACATTTTTCGTATCTTCACTTTCATTTATCTCATCAGTCACTTCACCATTAACAACTGCATCACCAACTGCTTCCGAAGTTATATTCTTGTCACCGGTCACGTCGTGATCCTTGACAACTTCCCATGTAACTTCCGATAGATTACGAGCGCCATTATCCGTTACAAGACCTGGCACAACCTCACTATCAGTTTTATTTTTAGAAATAGTACAGTTGTAATCTTCTATAAAAGTAACATCTCGAGCAGTAATCACAGAACGTGGATTATTGAAATCAGCCAGACGAAATCCTTTCGTCTCTTCGCAATATCCTACAAAGATATATTTTTTAGCTTTAGGGTCACACTTCTTACGAGTTGCCTTTGGAACATGAGCATAGGCTACTGAACCAAATACTCTGAAGTAATCGACTTTTCGAACCTTACCCGTCCACATTTCTTCCAGAATGTTACCTTTGTTCGCATTATGCGGTAGTCTATTTTTAATGTACACAGCAGTGTTACAAGCTTCTGCCCAAAACTTGCGATTCAAACCTTTATCCAGTAACATTGTTCGTGCCATCTCAACAATAGTCCGCATTGCTCGTTCTGCGACTCCATTCTGTTCCGGAGTGTACGGTACTGTCAGTTGACGTTTAATACCTTTAATGCGAAGAAAATCACTAAACCTTTCGTTAATGAATTCCGTCCCATTGTCCGTCCGCAAACATTTAACTTTTAATTTCTCCACATTAGTCACAAAATGTTAAAACAGTCGAGAGTTTCCGCTTTGGACTTCAAAAAGTAAGCAAACATCTTTCGTGAATAATCATCTATTATGACTAACATGTAATGAGCTCCCCCATACGAACGTTCCGACATAGGACCACAAATGTCAGCATGAATTAAATCAAGCTTCCCAATCGCTCTCTCTGCTTCACCCATTGGAAATGGTAAACGGTGCGCCTTACCTTTTATGCAAGCTTCACAAGGCTCCAATACCCCTTTTCCAAAACTGAATCCCAATAGCTTACGTAAATCATTCACATTTACGTGACCAAGCCGTCGATGCCATAATGCCAATGCCATGAGTTTTCAATGTCACATGTAGCCAAAGAAGCTCCTTCTAAAACAGAAAAGCAATCGTCAAGTTTGTAAATACCAGAGACGTTACTAGCTGTAGCTACACACTTACTCGAAATATGGCCTACTGATTCGTGAAACAACTTACAATCATCACTGTCAAAACTTACTCTCCAGCCCCTCTCAGTTAACTTAGATACAGACAAAAGATTCACACGTAAATTAGGCACATATGAGACACCTTTTATAGGCACAACATCTCCTTTTAGATTAATCATTAAGTCACCTTTACCTTCGCTTTGCAATCGCTCATTATTTGCACAAGTCACATTCATATTATTTACAAACTTAATGTCCCTAAACCAGTGTTTTTGGAAAGACATATGATTTGATGCACCACTATCGATATACCAGTCCAAAGGATTGAACGAATCATTAACACTCAGAGAAGTATATAACGAGATCTTCGGCTTCTGTTTTGACGTTGATCCGCTCTCCTTAGCTAGTAATGGACAGTCTGGTTTCTTATGCCCCTTCTTTCCACACTTGAAACATTTAATCTTGTTTGTATTTCCTTTTCCCTTTCCTTTAGCAACTAGAGCAGAATTGACAGATGACTTACCTGACGTGTATCTTCTTGTAACAGCTTCAATCGTACATTCTCCGAAGTAAGTTTCATCCCCGAGTGTTCCAATGCCATTCTCATTGGCTTATACTCTTCAGGTAAACCTCTCAGTAATACGACAGCTATTAAATCATCGTCAATGCCCTTTTCAATGTCCTTCAACTTTTGCGCATAACACATAACAGCGGCTACATACTCATGCATAGAGGAATGCTTCTCTAGTTTTTCATCCAGCAGTGCATTCATGAGCATTATACGCCGATTAACACCCTTGTCTTCAAATACTGCGGCGAGAGCATCCCATGCTTCTTTAGCGAATTTACATTCCTTTACGTATGGGTATAAGTGCGGCTCAATATGTAAGCAAATTAGGGCTAAAGCTTCTTCATCCTTTTCTATTGCATCAGGTTTAGTAGTGTCGGGAAGGCATGACGTGTAACAAAATAATTTTTCGCGTAATAGCAACATTTTTGTTGCGAATTTCCACGTCGAGTAATCTTCAAGTCCATTTAATTTAGTAATTGAGAATTTGGTAATCTGGGCCATGACCTGTTAAAATATTATGCAGAGCAGCAGGGAGAGAAAAACAGTATCGGTTGTTTGTAATTTATTCGGGTTTATATTTAGACAGATCGTGTCGCTAGGTAACGCAGTACTTGACAAGTAAAATTCAAATTCAAATAATCAACAAAGACATATTATATGTTATTCATTTGTCATAACGTGACGTTGAAAGTGTTTTTGTTTACATTGCCCGTACAAACTTCAAAGCCACTAAAATAAGAAGAAAAAGCTTTATTGTGTGATTTTAATAATGATGTTGCATTATTAAAATTTTCTCTGACGACGACGATGACGACAATCACTTGCTTTGTGCTCTTTACTGATGTCCCCAACAACTTGCTGCATAAAGCAGGTGGCATGAAATCACAATGCAACGCGGAATCGAAACGAAAACGCGGTTAACGGTGACCGCAAACAATAGTTTTTTTTGTATGCTGTCTGGCAGTCAACGTGTAAAATTAAATAGAAGTACAGTTTCATAAAATATACTTGAAAGTTTATGAACATTTTGCATCTTTTCAGCCTTTTAAACAAAAAACTAAAAGTACAAAAAATAATTCATTTTTTTGTACTTATGACCTCAACTACAACATAAAATTTTGAGGACGTTATTGAAATTTTTCTATTTAATAGGCTTAAAATCAAGTGAGATGCAGTCGAAAAATTGTTTAGAGTAAGTGTGTATATTGTATGGCCGACTTAACCATGAGGTGTACGGCCATTAAATAAAGAAAAAAAAGTATATTGTATAGAAAAAGATTTTTTAAACTACAAAGTAAAGTTGAGCAATATAATAGGTAATAATATAATATTTTCTTGATATTTTTTTGTTCTATTATATTACACGTGAATTTCTATTTTAATCTTATATCTGGTTAAACAAACTCCAGAGTGAATGAATGATAAATAAAAATATGAATCAGCATCATTCACTCACGTTGTCCCAGCACTAAGCAATAATGCCCGTGTATTGTGTTGAGCTACCATCGTACCATTGTATTTTTCTATCGTAACGGCATAAAAAATACTTCAAAATTGTAAACAAATGAAACACGGTAATGTATATTTTATACTTAAATGTGATAGGAAACGCCATAATCTCGAAAATTTGAGTAGCTGGATCACCTTTTGCAGGAGGAAACTGCACAATTAACCATTTTTTTGGAGCTCTTAGTGCGACACGAAAGCGACACCAAATGGCAACGGCCGCGCGTCAACTAGTTTTATATAACGTGTATGGTCATATGGTCAGCGTAAATTGGCAGAGGGGTTCGCCCAGCCTTGCCGTCTCCCGTATGAATGCTCTAAGGCGTTCAGAGCCTCTGGGTGTAGTTGTCCGGTTGTTTTTTAACTCGCTCAGAGGCGTTGAACGGATTGCAGCAACCAAATTTTTTATCTCCCTCTTTCACATGATTTTTTATTTCTCTCTCTTTCTAGTAGATGACATTATAGAATATGGCCGCCAATATCATCCAATCACGTTCTGAACGCGCCTCAGGGCCTTCGCGCGAAGTACAACTTTTCGCTCTAACCCCGTTCAATGCCTTCGAGCGTGACAACCGGGTGAAACAACCGGCCCTTTCAAGACCTTAGAGTGTCGGCGCGAGTTGCAACCGAACAACCATCGAATTTGATGGTTGTAAAACACTCTGACGTTTATTACTGAAATACTCTTACGTTATTGGATGATATTGGCAGCCATATTCTATAATGTCATCTACTAGAAAGAGAGAGAAATAAAAAATCATGTGAAAGAGGGAGATAAAAGATTTGGTTTCTGCAATCCGTTCAACGCCTCTGAGCGAGTTAAAAAACAACCGGACAACTACACCCAGAGGCTCTGATCGCGCCTCTGAACGCAGCTCAGGCCGAATTCGTCAGCACCGTGAGCCAAATGTCATTGTGAAGTTGACATTTTGTTTTGGTTCGCTAGTTCGATGGTTGAAAATGACTCTGTATTTGAATTGAAGGCAAAATAAGTCAAATATCCTAAAAATTTAATTAAATATAAGGAAAAAATGACGACATTAGAATTACCAGTTTTTTCGAAGAAGAAAACAAAAGTGGTTTACCTCAAACTGTCTCCTGAAGACGCTGAAAGAGCAGAAAATGGTAAAAGGTAGGTACATGGCAAGGAAAAACTGCTAAAGCTTAGATATCACAGAATACAGAGTTAAATTCTTTTTGAGGTTATGTTTATTTTGATATTATGACATAAGCGCGTTCACGATCGTTCCGAAACGATAGCATGCCATTGGCATCATTATCGCGTCTGTCTATTGATTCGATCGGGCGCGGACGTGAGCAGTCTGAGTACTACTGAGGCGCGTTCAGGGCCTTCGCGCGAAGTACAACTTTTCGCTCTAACCCCGTTCAATGCCTTCGAGCGTGACAACCGGGTGAAACAACCGGCCCGTTCAAGACCTTTGAGTGTCGGCGCGAGTTACAACCGAACAACCATCGAATTTGATGGTTGTAAAACGCTCTGACGTTTATGACTGAAATACTCTTACGTGATTGGATGATATTGGCCGCCATATTCTATAATGTCATCTACTAGAATGAGAGAGAAATAAAAAATCATGTGAAAGAGGGAGATAAAGGATTTGGTTGCTGCAATTCGTTCAACGCCTTTGAACGAGTTAAAAAACAACCGGACAACTACACCCAGAGGCGCTGAACGCGCCTCTGTAATCTCAAAAAACGGAACATGCACGCTATTTTTGTAGGTATGGCCGGTCCTATGTTTCTTTAGTCATTATAAAAAAAGGACGTTTCTGAACGCTCCAATCACTGTCATGTCATGTGTCAGTATGTGTCAGTGATTTTGTGAGTTTTGTTGAGATTTATAATTTTTGTAACTCTACTATACGTTTTTTAAGTTTAGCTACTTTAGCTAAGCCTTATATTTTGCGTGATTAAATTAACGTACAGTAACGATGAAAAATTGGTTTAATTGGTTTCTTGCGTTTGCAATATTTTGTCTCCTTTTTATCGCAATTCCCTTAAACTATTCAAGTAAAAGATCAAAGGAACAAATGAAACCAATGTTTGATGACTATATAGAAAAATTCAATAAAAGCTATAAAAATAAACCAGAGGAATATGAGATAAGATTTCAACATTTTGTGGTAAGTATTGTTATCCATCTTATTAGGGTAGAACATTGATTTACTACCAAACGTAGATAACGCATGAAAGATCGAAAAGTAGGCCGGTGAAGAACTGCTCAATCGCGACTCGTGCAGTTCCTTTCCATAGTGAGTTATTAGCTGTCGGCACGTAAACATGCCGAAGTGCGCATTCAAAAGTTGTGGTAACAATAGCCAGAAATGGCAGAAAAAAGACGGGATTTCATATTTTGCGTGAGTAAACTCCTTACACATCTTATCATGTATTCAAATATTCGATTTATACGTAAAAACCAATCAAAAACAATTATTTTAATCATAAACATGTCGTTTCGCGTCAGTGTCAGTACATCACAATCGTCTCGCTCGCACGGCCGTCGTATCACGATGTGTTATCTCATTCATGCGTTGGAGCGACAACGCGATAAGCAATTTCAAGCATTATGTTTGAGACTATAAAGTTGATATTTTCTTGTAGCAATTACTAAAGCGTCGTTTGATCTGTGGCTAGTTATGAAATGATGTAACTTCCCACGGTTGTACTTGAAATAGTTGCCGTAATAATGCAGAATAAGGTTGAATTCGATAAAAACAATACTTTCTTTATGGTAATTTTCATTCGGGCGTGTATATTCAAGTATATATCAGCGAGTACAAATGTATAGTCGATTAGGTGACAGATTTCAAGCGCGTTTTTGTATGAAGCGCTATATCTACGTTTGGTAGTAAATCAATGGGGTAGAAGCGTTTTTCTAAAGCCTTTTTCGCATTAAATTACTCCACTATTGCTTATAGTACCTAACCAACTGGTCTTCTGGCCTATTCTTCTGTTATTTGTTGACAAAATAGATATTACTGTTTGCATAAATTTTGTTAGATAGAGATAGAGACAGCTAGGCAGACTTATAATTTCAGACCCAGACAAAAAAAAAGCATACATAGATGAAATACTTTGTAAAAGTCAACCTAGTCAATACTACACTGTATAGGAGGTAGTCATTACATGTTAAATTAAACATCCTGACTGTCCGATTTAGCATTTCTGAGAGTAAACTATTGTAGTTAGACATCATATTTGATTATCTAGTTCCCTTTTTTAATGCAATAATCAAGTCTTATGAGGGCACATTTGTACAAAAGACATTGAAAAATTACACAAATCCTCAGAAAATTTGAATGGAAAATGATTTTTAAAAAGGTATTATTCAATTTCGGCTTTTCGTGAACAAGTTATTTAAAAAAAAATATTTTTACTGTTCAGTATAATTAAATGTAAGAAAAAAATTTTTTACATCCTCATACCCGGAAAGTAAGCATCAAAATAATATATTTTAATTAAGGGCCCACCATCCGCGGGAGCCCGAGCTAGTTTAGGTAAATTTCTCTAGTTTCCGTTTGTGTGCGTCACTCACGCACACAAGCGCACTCGGTCAAGCAATCCGTACGGCCGGCCGCCTAGCAAAATACTGTAGATGTTAATTTTGGAAAATGTTAATAGTTGTTTATTACTGTGTTATACTATAGTAAATACAGGCATGTGTTTGATTGATCAACTTTTATTTTTATAAGCTTTTATTTAGCTTGCACTGTATGTATATGTAGATTTGACCACTTCCCGGTTTCCGATTGGGCTGAAATTTTGCATGCATATGTATATCGCGTGACAATGCAATATTATGATAACATGGAGCTGATCTGATGAAGGAACTGGACGGTGGCCATAGGAACCTGAAAACTAGTCAAATGAAAGAGCTTGAATTGTAGAATGAGTTGTAGAAAACAGTATATTTTGAAAAACAATTAAATCCAAGATGGCCACCGTCACAAAATGACAATTATTTTTTTGTACAACCCCCACAATATGGGTAATAAATGAAAGTACTTGTCTTGTAAAATACAGAACACCATGAAAAACTAAAACCCAAGATGGCCGTCATTACAAAATGATAAAATATAAAATAGTTGTAAAAAGATTTTTAAAAACAATCTTTCATTTGAATTTATTATCTTAATACATTTTTTATAAAATATTAAAGCTTGTCGCAAGATTTACCTATTTTATAAAAAACATATTTTTTCTTAGAATTACCAATATTTATTGAAATGAATATTTTCTTGTGTTCAACGCACTTTTTAGTGCCATTCGCTAGAATCGCTAGAGTGCAATGAAAAAAGAAATTAATGTTTATTTTCCTCTTTTTAGGCAGGGTTGATAAAAATCGTGATTTTTTTGATTTTTTAATTTTCTTTAGAAACTTCAAGGAAAAGTCTTGATTTCTTATATTTATTTTTTTAACATCATTTGGTAAGTTTTTATTTAAGTATTACTGGCAACTTTAATAGAAATCAGGCCAAAAAAAATTTAAGCTAACAACACTCCCACCCACGTCACGTCAATCAAGTAATAGAAAACAAGGAATTCCCAAAATCGTGTGTGCTAAGATAAAAATCGTTTGGTTTTGATACTGAATTGGAGTTATGGTGTAAATTAAATATCATTAACAGTTTTTTAAATATCTTCCTAATACTAAAAAAATCATTATTGATTTAAATCTTTGATTTTTTTAAATAAATCAGTGATTTAAATCATGATATAAATCATTTGATTTAAATCAATCAACCCTGTTTTTAGGGCATTAAAATAAAAGCTTGTTTTTAAAAATCTTTTGTGATAGCGGCCAACTTGGGTTTTAGTATTTTTCATGGTGTATCATATTTTACAAGTTATGCACTTTCATTTGATACCCCATATACAGACCCATATTATGGAGATTGTACCTAAAAATAATCTGCCAATTTGTGACGGCGGCCATCTTGGATTTGATTGTCTTTCAGAATATACTATATTCTACAATTCATTCTACAATTCAAGCTCTTTCATTTGACACCTAAATTGGGGAAGGTCGCACAAAAGAAATTGATGGGGTTGCATATATATGGATATTATCTAGGCTAGGATCAAAGTACTCATCAAGATAAATCAAACGAGCCCAAACTCAATAAGGCTGTGTCGTTTTATTGTAGAGTTCCTATGGCCACCTTTCAGCTCCAGCATCAGACCCTGGTTACTATATAGGACCAAAGTACTCGTCAATACGAATTAAACGAGCCCAAACTCGATGGGGTTGTGTCGTTTTATTGTGAAGTTCCTATGGCCACCTTTCAGCTCCAGCATCAGATCCTGGTTACCATATAGGACCAAAGTACTCATCAAGATAAATCAAACGAGCCCAAACTCGATAAGGTTGTGTCGTTTTATTGTAGAGTTCCTATGGCCACCTTTCAGCTCCAGCATCAGACCCTGGTTACTATATAGGACCAAAGTACTCGTCAATACGAATCAAACGAGCCCAAACTCGATGGGGTTGTGTCGTTTTATTGTGGAGTTCCTATGGCCACCTTTCAGCTCCAGCATCAGACCCTGGTTACCATATAGGACCAAAGTACTCGTCAATACGAATCAAACAAGCTCAAACTCGATGGGGTTGTGTCGTTTTATTGCGGAGTTCCTATGGCCACCTTCCAGCTCCAGCACCAGACCCTGGTTACCACATAGGACCAAAGTACTCGTCAATGCGAATCAAACGAGCCCAAACTCGATGGGGTTGTGTCGTTTTATTGCGGAGTTGCTATGGCCACCTTCCAGCTCCAGCATCAGACCCTGGTTACCATATAGGACCAAAGTACTCGTCAATACGAATAAAACGAGCCCAAACTAAATGGGGTTGCGTTGTTTTATTGCGGAGTTCCTATGGCCTCCTTCCAGCTCCAGCATCAGACCCTGGTTAGCACATAGAATCAAAGTTCTCGTCAATACGAATCAAACGAGCTCAAACTCGATGTGGCTGTGTCGTTTTATTGCGGAGTTTCTATGGCCACCCTTCAGCTCCAGCATCAGATCAGCTCCAAGTCGTCATAATATACACGGTTATTTTTTTATCACCCTGGAAAATTTTAGGGACGCTTCAGGACACATCCAATATTATATAAAAAATTAAAAAAATGAAATAAAAAATATAAAAAAATATTAAAAAAAAATAAAAAAATCTCAAAAAATGCTGCTCACAACTAGTGCAGCATTTTTTGTATTTTTAAAAAAATTAATATAAAATTAAGGAGGGGGGTTATTTTTTTTATTTATATTTAAATCATTCTAATACCATGTCGTGAAGCGTCCCTTAAATTTTCCAGGGTGATAAAAAAATAACCGTGTATACATATGCATGCAAAATTTCAGCTTAATCGGAAACCGGGAAGTAGGTCAAATTAAACTCGCATGATTAACCCGAATATACATACGATACGAGTAAGCTAACTAAAAGATTGGATTTTTCGTACAGCAGCCACAAAAATAAAATTGTTAATTATCAACTTCTCCGGTGGACTTCGCGTCGTATACATACACAAATTATTACGTGGCCGGGAGCGAGCTCAAAGCGACGTGCTCTCACTTCGAGTCTCGTTTGCACACTGAATTTCGACGCACCCGAGCCAAGATTTGTGAGAAAATCGATAAATGTATGTTAAAAAATTCATATAAAAATTATTATACGATAATTTAAAAGAATACTACAGTGTCAGTGTTTTGCTTACCCTTGTTCTATATATTTGTTAAAGTAAAATACAATAGGGTTAATTAATGAAGCTAAAAATCACGAACGGTATATGGGTGTAACCCAAATTTTAAGTAAAATAGATGCTATTTTTTAACGAAATGGCATGTAAATTTGAAAAATGGTGACGGTGATTGTGTAAACACATAATTTGAGAACTTAAATTTATTTTTTCCCCGTCAGTTAACTCGAACGTTTACGTACAATATCAAAAACGCCAACGGCCTTTTTGCTATTTTTCGCGCCATGGGCCCTTATGGCTGTAGCACACCTCCGCCGCGAAACCAACAAGGCGAAACCGCTATGCTAGTTCCGCAGCGAAACCAGGCCACACACGCTAAGTTCGCAATCAGTGAGTGAACCGCCAGGCGCCATTACGCCAGCGGCAAGCTAGTGAAATGTCGTCATCGCTCTGTGCCCCAAGCACGAACCACTATATTTATGGTTATGGTAATCGTATTATTTTGTATGAAAACTATAGCAGAGCCGCTACGGTCGCTTAATGGTATCGTAATGGTATAGTTTAATGTTAGGGAACTTACAAATGGCAACTTTTAGTTCGCATCGGCGCCGCGGGTGGCGCTGGCAGTCGAAAACTTAGTTTGCTGCTTGAGACATATTCTCTCTAATCTATGATTTCGTGATTCGAACGTTTGACGGTTAGGGCATTCAGTTTTGAAAAACATTGTAATTCGAAAAATAAAAGTGAACTGCTGTGACCATTTGTTTACGTTTAACATTCTTCACTTACGGAATCGTATCAAATATGTTTAGGCAGAGAGAGGAGCCGGGGTGGTGAAGGTGAATGTTAATGCATTGTAAAGTAGCTACTTAAACCTGCACCTGGGTCATAAGCCCCAGGCACCGCTCTTGGCTCTCTTCTCTGCAATGCGATGCACCCGGCACCCGTATGGTGAATGCATGGAATGCTAAGTTATCGTCTCTCCTTGGGATTAATCTAACATTAACGAGAGCTAAAGTATGAGAATCGTCAGCACGAACTCACTTTTGACATATCGTATCGTTTTATTCGACAGCTAATTATCGTAATATCTCTCACCGACTATTTTACAGTGAGAGAACTATCGTTAGGTACGTTACGAGCTCACGATAGCCTTACGATAACTGTCCATTTAATATCTCAATCGTTATGTGATAGTAAGTAAATAAACTATGATTCGTGCTAGGGATGCAGGTCTTTAATTTAAAAAGACGAAGAATTTGGGCATACAAAATAAAACAAAAGATAAAAAGTTAAGAGAAAACAGATTATGCATAGAACTTATGTCACATGAAGACCGCTTTTATGATTATTTTCAGATGACCCCGCAAAACTTCTAAGATTGCATAATCTTTTAAAGACACATATTAAAAAACAAAACACAAGATTTTAAAAAGTTAGAAACGAAAAGATACGGGATAAAATTGAGTACTTAACAGAAAATACTAACTAAAATGACGTATTCTGACGTAAATTTTAATTATAATACCTACATAATATATTGAATATTCTTAAACTATTACATAACTTCTTCATTTAATTCCCGTCCAAGCTGCCTCCAAAGGCTTGTATTTTTTTATACTCAGGATGACCTAAAAATAAATCATAGGTCTATTACGGACCTCTTCAATTAATTCCTCTGTGAATTTTAATGAATTTGACACCATTTTTATAAAAATATTACAGGTTTCGCCTACAAAATCTGTCGACTTCGACAGATCGCGCACAAAACTAACGCCGGTAGCACACCTCCGCCGCGGAACTGTAGTAGCGAAACCGCTGAACGATTCTCCCGCGTTGTCGTTTGTATGGCGCTCGAGCTCAGGCATGTATAGGCTGTTCTAACACGCATATTTAACTATGGCGCTATCTCTGTCGTGCGCGGATCCGCCCGATCTGCTTCGACGCCGTCTACACCTCCGCGTTCGATTCGCCACCTTGTCTGTTCCGCTTTTAGTTTTGTGCGCGATCTGTCGAAGTCGACAGATTTTGTAGGCGAAACCTGTAATATTTTTATAAAAATGGTGTCAAATTCATTAAAATTCACAGAGGAATTAATTGAAGAGGTCCGTAATAGACCTATGATTTATTTTTAGGTCATCCTGAGTATAAAAAAATACAAGCCTATGGAGGCAGCTTGGACGGGAATTAAATGAAGAAGTTATGTAATAGTTTAAGAATATTCAATATATTATGTAGGTATTATAATTAAAATTTACGTCAGAATACGTCATTTTAGTTAGTATTTTCTGTAAAGTACTCAATTTTATCCCGTTTCTTTTCGTTTCTAACTTTTTAAAATCTTGTGTTTTGTTTTTTAATGTGTCTTTAAAAGATTATGCAATCTTCGAAGTTTTGCGGGGTCATCTGAAAATAATCATAAAAGCGGTCTTCATGTGACATAAGTTCTATGCATAATCTGTTTTCTCTTAACTTTTTATCTTTCGATTTATTTTGTAAGCCCAAATTCTTCGTCTTTTTAAAATTAAAGACCTGCATCCCTAGCACGAATCATAGTTTATTTACTTACTATCACATAACGATTGAGATATTAAATGGACAGTTATCGTAAGGCTGCTATAGTTTTCATACAAAATAATACGATTACCATAACCATAAATATAGTGGTTCGTGCTTGGGGCACAGAGCGACGACGACATTTCACTAGCTTGCCGCTGGCGTAATGGCGCCTGGCGGTTCACTCGCTGATTGCGAACTTAGCGTGTGTGGCCTGGTTTCGCTGCGGAACTAGCATAGCGGTTTCGCCTTGTTGGTTTCGCGGCGGAGGTGTGCTACAGCCATAAACTATACCATTACGATACCATTAAGCGACCGTAGCGGCTCTGCTATAGTTTTCATACAAAATAATACGATTACCATAACCATAAATATAGTGGTTCGTGCTTGGGGCACAGAGCGATGACGACATTTCACTAGCTTGCCGCTGGCGTAATGGCGCCTGGCGGTTCACTCACTGATTGCGAACTTAGCGTGTGTGGCCTGGTTTCGCTGCGGAACTAGCATAGCGGTTTCGCCTTGTTGGTTTCGCGGCGGAGGTGTGCTACAGCCATAAAAGCGGAACAGACAATGTGGCGAATCGAACGCGGAGGTGTAGACGGCGTTGAAGCAGATCGGGCGGATCCGCGCACGACAGAGATAGCGCCATAGTTAAATATGCGTGTTAGAACAGCCTATACACGCCTGAGCTCGAGCGCCATACAAACGACAACGCGGGAGAATCGTTCAGCGGTTTCGCTACTACAGTTCCGCGGCGGAGGTGTGCTACCGGCGTTAAGTAGCACTATTGACAAAAGTGAAACCATCAATTTCTGTGTGGCTTTTACATAAAATATGCATTGAAAAATCATTAACTGCTAACAAAAAATCGATTATCTGACTATAAAATTAATTCCCATAAGACATGTACAATACAATAACGAACTGCATCTTTTGTAAAATCGTTTATTTATTAAACACACAAAACACTTTTTATGTTTTAAATCGAACGATTTCAAATCGATTTTTTTATTGGGAGCACCATTCGTTCTAAATGGATGCTTTTAAAAAAGAATTAGCTTTGCCTTTGTAAACAGTGTAGTACAGTACAGTGAAGTGAATGTTATTTTTTCGACTCTTACTGTGAACTCGATTTGCTTTTATAATGGATACCGATATTGCTCGAAATGAGGACCCGGCTACACCCTTGGACACAGAAGCTTCTTTTTTTGATCCCTGGCACTGCTTTGGATACCTAACCTGCGTCTGATGTTGATACTGTTAATAATAAATAATAATAATATTTTAACTTGCAAATCACCTGTCTCTGCACAAGTTACAAAACACCACAACATGTTAAATAAAATACTATCTATGGTACCGACACAGGAACAATCCATAACTAGTTCCATCCAAAACTGCATAGATGGCATAGCTTAGCTTATGTTAAACGGGAATGTAATAGGTAACTTATTTTTGTAGAAATAAAATCGTAACTATTTAATGCTTTAGTTTAAAATAAACTATTGTTTTCAAACTAAATTCGATAACTTTTTAAAATAAAATAATGATATTCAAAATCAAGTCTGCTGCAGTGTTTATTAGTTGACCGTGTCATAAAAATTCAAAAATGCGACAATAGATGGCAGCAATTTATATTTTTATATATAAAGCATATACTTACACGGTTACTTTTTTACCACCCTGGAAAATTTTAGGGATGATTCAGGACACATCCATTATTATATAAAAAAAAAAATGAAATAAAAAAATAATATAAAATCTCTAAAAATGCTGCTCTGAACTAGTGATCTATTTGAATTTTTTTTGAAATTAATATAAAATTAAGTAAGTAAGTTATTTTTATAATCATATTTAAATCATTCTAATACCATGTCGTGAAGCGTCCCTTAAATTTTCCAGGGGTACGTTCAGTTTCAACGCCATGTGATCGCACGACGACACACTTGCCGTTCAATAAGTTCGAGTGACACACACGGCGAAGGCATTGTATCCTTCAATAAGCTGGTAATTATCGTCGGGCGAACGCACTAATCACACCGTAAAATAGGAGGGTGAGAGTCGCACTTTGATAAGTTTGACAGCTACCACCGAGTAGTAGGTACCGAAAATTAGCCAATAGCCATAAAACTGCAAGCAACTGCTTTCTGGAATCTGTCATAGAGCGATGGTTAAAAGTATTTGATGTAACTTCTGGTAGTAATAAGTTTAATAATTTTTCAAAAGTCGTTGGAGTCATCCGGAAATGAGATTGAAATTGTTTATCATCAAAGTTAGAGACTAAAGAATCAACATAATTTAATATCCTTCTTGGTTTTGAACTTCTTACTTTGTTTGTTATATTCGCCAAAATTTCTTCGTCACTGCTGTCGTCGTTATCTATACTATTCACAATACTGTGAATCAATGTTTGTATTGCTCCCCCGAAAACGAATTGATGAGCAGGGTCCAGGGCCGGATTTAAAGGTCTGGAGGCCTCGGGGCATCAAAGGAGTGGAGTCCCCTTGGCTTCAAATTATTTTCCAAATAAAATGAACAATTGTTTTCAGTCGAGTTGTTTACTAGTCTGAATTTGATTTTTTTTCCGAAGTCTTTATTGTGGGGGCCCCTCTTTTGTGGAGGCCCCGGGGCTGTAGCCCCGGTTGCCCTCCCCTAAATCCGGCGATAGCAGGGTCCATTCCCCAAGCTATTTCTATTATTATTTTTATTTGTATAAACTTAATTTACTTGCTGCGTTCCTTCTGTCAAATTCGATGCGTTCAGTTTCAAAACCGTTCAATAAGACCGGTGATCGCCGGGCGAAAGATACACGGCGATAATCACACCTAAAAAAGTGAACGTAACCCAGGGTGATAAAAAAATAACAGTGTATAATCTGTTGTTATAGGGTCTATAGTCGGACCACTTTAATAGGCCACACTTGACACATCTGACCCACAAGGTCAAAGTGAAGTGACCTTCTGATCGTTTATCGATTATTTGAATGAATCAATACAATCTCCATACATTTCTGAATCAATTGCAGTTGTTATGCAAAAATTTATATCGGCTGTATGAAAATGAGTTATCAAGAAATTCAATTTATTATTTTCTAGGTACATTATATTTTGCTGGCAGTGCAATAAATGTTGCAATGGTTAATGCATGTTATATTTTTATTGTAACGTTATATTAATAAAAAGACAATACAATGTGTATACTTCATTATTTATACCCAGAAACAACTAAACTGATAAAAGCAAGTATGGGTGCTAGTATATTATTATTGTTTGATTTTACTGTATACCTACACCGTGTTTTGTTACTACTCTAGAAATTTCAATAGGTTTATTAAGACCATATCACATTAAACAAAAATCGAGAATCAAGAATTTACAGTTGTTCCCATAGTGTAAACGTTGTTCTTTTTGATTACTTTAAATTTTAGATTAATAAATAAATTACGGTGTATGTTCCACTTAGTTACTCGAACGTTACCCGAGACATGAAACAAATGATTCAAACAATTGGTTCAATTGCATAGGGAACATCACTAGCATAAAAAAAGAAAATTTGGCTTTTAGTTTTTTTGTTGCATATACCTACAGGGTAATTTTAAAACCATCAACAACTTCCCAGGGGCTGATTCTAGTGCTCAGATGCAACAACTTTTTGTATGGGACCAACATCGAAATCGCAAAAAAAAAATGCACTTTCCCATACTAAAATCGCGATCAGCTAACCTAGTTTGTATGGAGAAGTGGTTTTTTTTTGCGATTTCGATGTTGGTCCCATACAAAAAGTTGTTGCATCTGAGCACTAGAATCAGCCCCTGGGAGGTTGTTGATGGTTTAAAAATTATCCTGTATATCTATTAGATATGAGCGCCGATAGACGATTTGTCGGCGGCGGCGCGCCGACTCGAAAGTGTCGGCGGCGGCGGCGTTTCGGCGCCGCGACTAAGAAAGGCAGGGTTTTATGGGAAAATGAATAAAATGCGTTATTTTTTGTTCAAGCACAGTTTTATTTAAAATAATTAACAAAGAAAAGATAAAATTAAATAAAAATCAACAAGTAAACACAGCAGGTATCAATCAGTTTATATTACACCATTGCAACATCCACCAATTTAACACGGAACGTATTAAAACAGCCATCGAGCGGAACAAGGGCTCCAAAGTGTTCGCAAGAGATCTGTCACTCGGTCAGAGTCTGCTGACGAAACTGAAACAGAGGACAGCAGAATCATTACGTCTCGACCTGAGCTTATGGCTGAGATCG
The DNA here is from genome assembly GCA_963935595.1 of Schoenobius gigantellus. Lineage (NCBI taxonomy): Eukaryota > Metazoa > Arthropoda > Insecta > Lepidoptera > Crambidae > Schoenobius > Schoenobius gigantellus. The sequence goes on from OZ012541.1 coordinate 52,861,921, forward strand.
AACGCTTCTATGGACAGCTTTACACAACATCGCAAGCACCTATCATTCAGGCTTCAGATCCTAGAGCCAAATTGATCCGGCATTACACCGAAGACATCCCGGACATCAGCCTGTACGAGATTAGTGTGACTCTCAAACAGCTTAAAAATAACAAGGCACCGGGTGATGATGGATTTACAGCTGAGCTTCTGAAAGCAGGTGGACTACCAGTCCGGAAGCGCTGCAGTGGCTATTTAACCCCGTCATACTCGAGGGCAATACGCCTAAAGCATGGCACAGGGGTGTGGTGGCACTGTTCTTCAAAAAGGGCGACAGGGCCAAGTTGAAGAACTACAGACCCATTACGTTCCTGAGTCATGTATACCAGCTGTTCTCGAGAGTTATCACGAATCGTCTCGCGCGCAGGTTTAACGACTCCCAGCCTCCCGAACAAGCCGGATTCCGTAAAGGCTATAGTACCATAGACCACATTCATACGCTGCGGCAGGTTATACAGAAGACCGAGGAGTATAATCTGCCACTATGCTTGGCGTTTGTGAACTATTAAAAAGGCTTCGATTCTGTCGAGACCAGGCCGTGCTTAGGTCATTCCAGAGGTGCCAAATAGAATAGCGGTACATCCAAGTGTTGAAGTCATTGTACGAAAACGCCACTATGTCAGTTCGCCTTCAGGACCAGAACTCGAAACCAATACGACTTCAGCGAGGTGTGTGACAGGGTGACGTTATATCGCCGAAGCTGCTCACAGCTGTGCTGGAGGATGTATTTAAGACCGTGAAGGATTTAGTCACAATGCTCAAAGACCTCTGTAGAGTTTCCCAATAAGTGGGTCTTAAATGAACATGGACAAGACTAAAATAATGTCGAATTCCCGTGTAGTATCCATGTTTACCTGGGGCAAATAGTCCAGCTCGGAAAGTCCAACTTCCAGAAAGAGGCAAATCGACGAATCCGACTCGGCTGGGTAGTGTTCGGGAAGCTACGCGGCATATTCTCGGCCCATCTGCCGCAGTGTCTCAAGGCAAAAGTATTCAATTCGTGCGTGTTGCCTTGCCAGTGACGACATACGGAACTGTGACGTGGCCGCTTACAATGGGTCTCACAAGAAGGCTCAAAGTCACTCAAAGGGCAATGGAGAGGGCTATGCTCAGGGTTTCTCTATGTAATCACATCAGAAATGATGAAATCCGTAAAAGAACTAGAGTTACCGACATAGCTCAAAGAATTACAAAGCTTAAGTGGCAGTGGGCAGCAGGACACATCGCTCGTAGGACTGACGGCCGTTGGGGCGGAAAGGTCCTCGAGTGGCGGCCGCGTACCGGGAGACGCAGTGTTGGTAGGCCCCCCACAAGATGGACCGACCGATGATGTGGTGTAGGTAGGGTTACCATCCATGCCAGGGAGGATGCCTGTTGATGATGCACAAAACGCCTGATTTTTCGGGAAAATGCCTGACCCGCGAAATTCAGAAAAGCCTGTCCCAGTGTAGCGCCGGCCGCACGCCTGTCTAAATCGTAAAATGCCTGTCAAATGCGGCGAACGCCTGTCAGATGGTAACCCTAGGTGTAGGTTGCGGGAAGTCGCTAGATGCGGAAGTCGCAGGATCGATCGGTAAGGAGAACCTGGAGGAGGCCTTTGTCCAACAGTGGGCGTCTCTTGGCGAAATGAGTAAATTTGCAGCTCTTTTCATATTAGTCCCAGAATCCGTAACCAAGACAATATCTCCTTTTTTTCAAATTCTTGCAATATGTCCTGAATTTCCTTTTTATTTTTTTCACCAGTATGTTTCCCAGTTTCCCATTTTTACAACTCGCAGACGTGCGCACGCTCGTGATGTTGGATCGCACTGATCTCGGAATTTCGGCGCGCCGACTCCGTTGGCCGGCGGCGGCGGCGCGGGGGAACGACACGGCGGCGGCGGCGCGCCGGCGGGCGCGGCGCTCATATCTAATATCTATACTATACTTACTTACTAATATTATAAAGCTGAAGAGTTTGAGTTTGTTTGATTGTTTGCTTGTTTGTTTGGTTGAACGCACTAATCTCAGGAACTACTGATTCAAATTAAAAAAATCTTTTTGTATTCGATAGTCCATTTATCGACGAAGGCTATAGGCTATATAATATCACGCTACGACTAATAGGAGTTGAGCATCAATGAAAAATGTTGCAAAAACAATATATATTGCGAAACGTAGTTCGCGGGCACAGCTAGTATCTATCCATATATGTATATATAAAAGGAGATGTTTCCATCTATTGACGGCTGACGCACGCACAGCCGTAACCGCTAATGGTAGAAACGTGAAATTTGGACAGTCGTTTTAATTCAAAATGCGGACGCACACTAAGAAGAGATTTTAAAAAATGTTAACCCTGAAAGGATGAAATAGGGGTTGCAATGCAAGTTTGTATGGATTTTTTAAAAATGAGCAACGTTTTTGATAAAACTTGAGATTCATGCTTTTAAAAACATTTCATTGAACACGTGTTTCATGGTTTATTGGAATTCACTTCCTTAGGTAGGATGCAAAATAGGGGTTGAAAGTTTCTATGGAAAATATTTAAAATCTGCTCCAATTTCTATGAAATTTATTATTGGAGCTCCTAAATATAAATAACAGTCTTCTATATAATAGGCAAAAAAATTATATTAAGGGAAAATATAAAATCCCCACGGGAAAACAGTAATAACGCGGGCCAAGCCGCGAGCGGAAAGCTAGTATATAATAAAGATCCTTTCCTCAATTTAGTGGTGTATAGTCTGTGGGGTCATTTAGTAAGTAATAAAAGTTAATGTCCAACTTGTGTGTTTAATATATTTATTTTGACACCATGACTAGGTTACCAAGTTCAGCCATACCCCCCATCCACAAGAAGACTGAGGATGTGTTGGTGGTGCACTTAAATTAGAAACAAAAAACACTACTACTGTATCAACATTTATTATTAAAGTCATATTTTTTACACAAGTGTATATTTTTACTAGTTCTGGGTTTCCTACCTAAGTACAGTACCTACGTCTCGTCTCGCCGTTCGTATTTTTGATGTGGAACACTATAGTAGGAGACGATGGGAAACGAATCTACATCTACAAGAAAGATAGGACATTCGGCACATGCGGGAATTCAACTGTCATTCCGGGACGGTCCCGCAGTCCGGACGGTTGGCCGCCTTACCCTGTCACAAATATAAAAATAACATTATGTTATGGTGTTTGTAAAAATATGAATTCAAAAATATGATTGGGTTGAATATTTATTTTCAAAGCTTCATCTTTATAGTTCTGGTACTGATTAATGTGGGAAAATATAGCAAAAAACATATGGTTGAAGCTACAGGTGGAATACATACTTATTATGAAACTTATCATTCAGGAATCATTGCAAGAAATAGACCGATTGAATGCTGAGTCTAGAGGTCCTGAGCATTTGAGAGCTAAGTATGGCTTAACTAAGCTCTCTGACATGTCCAGTACTGAGTACAAGGAGGTACATTTGTCAGATGAAAAACTTACAAAGCCACCAGTTGAATATGGCAGGAGTTGGGACAGGCACAAAGATATATATCATGTGCATGGACATCATCATCGTGATCAAAACAAACTATCGTTGCAAGGTGAATCTTCCGATGACAATAATGTTTATATAAGGAAGAAAAGAGCGTCACTGCCTTTGCAAGTGGATTGGTAAGTAATGGATTGGTCTTAGAATAATAACGCATAGAAACCCAACCGGCGCGCACAATTTGATGCAACTAAATGTGAGCTATATGGCTCACTACGCCGGCAGCTCCATACTGTTTTTATCGTAGTGTGCGTGTTTCGCTAGTAAGCGACTGCACACTGCAGCGGTGTCATTTTTGCTTCACTTTAATCATCGCGCTCTTTACCGGGATGTCTTTCTATGCGTTATTGTTCTAAGGGATTGGTACTTAAATAATATTGACTTATCCTATTAATCGCCTTAATGTGCGAATTTGTGAGGAGGGATGAATGTGTAACTCATACGTAAGTTCATAAACTAAAACCTGACTACTGAAAACTCAGTATGACACGAGAAAATGACTATCAATATTTATTAAGTCATGAATTTATGGCATTTTACCACAAAGCTTTTACTGAATAGATGGCATTAAGTTACGAAATTATTGCTTATCCTTATTAAGGTGCACACTCAGTTGTTTTTGAAGGAAAATGTCAAACTAGGACAAATGTATTGCAAGTTTTTGTAATTCGGGGTACCTCCATCGACAAAATCGTTCATACTCGTAGATCACGCTATTAAAGTTTAATAACCTACTACTACTCCGGATACACTGTATATGATACATACATACTTAGTATAATATTAATAGTACTACCAGATAATTCCATGATTTTTTGTGACCTCCCTTTTAAGCTTTATCAAATTTAAAAATCTAACCCCCTGAGATCGTTAATATTTATTCATTTTATTAAGTGCTTTGTAAATTTGGCGATGTACACTAAGATGTATTGAAAAGATCCATTTATTCACTTTCAACTAGTCATGACACGTTAAAATAACATGCAGGTATATGAGATGTTCAACTAAACAAGTTTTAGAAACTTGTTTAAGAATTATGAAATCTATAACGCTGGTTAAAAGTATTCCTCAAAAATGCGAAAGTAATTAAAGGCTTACATTAAAATGATTGCATTTAGGTAGGTATATGTATACTAAAATTATATTATGACATTAACGTTAATGGATTTTGTCGATTTTTCATTGATATTATATAAACATAACTGTCTGTTACTTCGTGTGAGTAATGTCACTTAGGTAAAAATTAACTTGAAGGGATGAAATAGGGAATGGAAATGAATTAAAAACTATTTTTAGGGTTCCGTGCGTCCGAATTAAAAAATGGAACCCTTATAGGATCACTTGTGTGTCCGTCTGTCTGTCGGTCACAGTCAATTCTCCCTGATTTTACTAGACCGATTAAGTCGAAATTTGGTACACATATCAATTTCTATCACCCAAACGCAGAGGGGTGACGTGAATAGATGAAATTTGTATATGGGAGGTCATTTTTAGGGGGAAGGTGGAAAAAAAAATTGAAAACTGCATCGAGTGACATAGGTATCAAATGAAATGTCTTGTTGTGAAGATCTTAAATGTATTTTTTTGTAAATTTAAAATAAAAAGTTGCCAAGTTATTCAAGAAAATAGATATCTCCGAAACTACTGAACCTAAAATTTTGAAAAAGTACAGAAATTAGTTTTCTACTTATAGATTATAGGAAAACCTATAAGAAGTCCATGATATTAAAATAACATGGTAAATCACTCAATATAGGTAACATCGTACGGAACCCTGTTCACGCGAGTTCAACTCGCACTTGGCCGCTTTGTTTTTCAAATAAAATTCCTACAAAGAGTTACTTTAAACTTTAACGGTAGCTTTTAACTATACGTAAAATATTGTTCCTAAATAAAGTATATACCATTTAATTTCCCTGCCTAATACTAGCGTCCTTGTCCCAGGCGGGCCAAGGGTGCAGTGGGCGCCATTGGTTACCAGGGGCTCTGCGGCGCCTGCTGGGCGTTCAGCACGGTCGGCACAATGGAGTCCATGGCTGCCATTAATACGGGCACACTGAAGCAGCTTAGCGTACAAGTATGCAAGCCTTTAATTCACACCCATTGCCCTGCCCAGATATAATAAGGTTAAGGATTTAGTTATGAGATAAGAGATATGATAAACAAAAGGAAACAAGTGAATTGGTAACCGAAGCACCAAGTAGGTACATTTCCAAACTGGAACGGGGATATTGCTCATAAAATTTACCTCTTACATCGATTTATTTATTTAAATGCTTTATACACTCGGCGTCAAAAAAATCGCACCTCTAAGAAAATCACTTTCAAATGTTAACTTTTGATATGCAGATGCAGTCACATTTATTATGATTTTATTTAAAAGGTTACTTAATAAACTTAATAAAAAACATTTCTTTTCATTATCAAATAAAACCTAAAGCAACAAATATAGTGTCACAAAATTTTCTTGCACCTTTTGCTACCCGGGAGAGTCGTTAGTTGCGCTTCCTCTGTGGGTATAAAAGGGTCAACACGGGGTCAATGTGGGTCATTCGCTATTCAACCGTTGAAGAGGACACATCTGTACATTTTACTAAAGAAAAAACACCTGGAAGATGGATACCACAGCTGATGAGGCCGCTCAAGTGGTTGCACTACTGCAATCAGGGATGCGGCAGTGTGATGTCGCCCGGCAACTGAATCTGAGCCGTTTTTCGGTTCGAAGAGTATACCAGCGCTTTTTAGAGACCGGTGACTATATCCGGAGACATGGGTCCGGTAGACGTCGCTGCACTTTCGTTCTTTCATTTCATCATTTCATTTTCGAGACGACCGGTTCGTTGTGTCGTACTCTTTGAGAAATCGCTTCTCAAACACTGTTCAGTTGCAACAGCAGCTCCAGGCAGCTCGCAGACGCACCGTGAGCGTCTCTACGATTAGAAGAAGACTGAAGGAGAAGAAGATAGCAGCCCACAGAGCTGCTACAGGTCCAAAATTGACTGCAGCGCACCGGCGAGCCCGCTTACAGTTTGCTCGTGACCACGTCGATTGGACCCTTGAGCAGTGGGGAGCTGTTCTCTTCTCAGACGAGACGCGAGTGTGTCTTTTCGTCCGACGGAGAAGGGTATACCGGAAGCAGGGTGAACGTTTCGCCCAAGCCTGCATCCAGGAGACGGTGAAATATGGAGGCGGATCCTGCATGTTCTGGGGTGGTATGTCGGCTGCCGGCAAAACCGACCTTGTCTGCGTCTCCCGAACGGAAGGTGCTCGCGGACAAGGGTCGCTGACTGCTCGCCGCTATGTCACAGAGATCCTGGAAGTGCATGTGGTCCCCTTTGCCGAATTTTTTGGCGAGGGGTTCACATTAATGCACGACAACGCTCGCGCTCACACTGCAGCCATCGTGAGCGACTTTCTGCGGAGGTCCCAAATTTCTGTGATGCAGTGGCCAGCGAGAAGCCCGGATCTGAATCCGATAGAGCACCTCTGGGGCCATCTTAAACGGAAGGTTCGATCTCGGGATCCAGCTCCGTCGACTCTACAGGAACTCCAAGACGCGGTAATTTAGGAATGGGATCTTGTCCCACAAGAAGAGCTCCTGAAGTTGGTGAGGTCCATGAGGGACCGCATGGAAGCCGTCATCAGGGCAACACTAGATTTTAAGTTAATTTTAAGACACTTTTTGTACATTTTTTTTGTAAATCATCGATTGTTATTTAGGACTTAATTAAGTATTTTTATAATTTTTTTCATTTTAATGTTTTTTGTATCATTATAATTAAACAAAAGTTTAAATTTAATTGTTTTTTGATACTCCTTTTTGTTACCTTTCTAATGATACCCAACACTATCCTCTAAGTAAGGTTTAGGAATTTTTTAACAAGATTTTTAAAAGGTGCGATTTTTTTGACGCCGAGTGTAAATGGCTACTTATTTGGTGGATCTATTAACGTCTGTCAAATAACACTCCACCAGTCATTGCGTTAAATTTACAAGTATGCGTTGCTTTTTTTTCATTTCAGGAGGCGATAGACTGCGCCCGCCTCGGCAACGAGGGTTGCGCCGGTGGTGACATCTGTCTTCTGCTCGACTGGCTGCTGATCACGCAGACTGCCATACAGTTCGAAAAGGAGTACCCCCTTCGGCTCAAAGACGGGATCTGCATGGCCAAAAAGAACGCTACTGGCGTCAGAGTGGCCGCGTTCACCTGCGATGAGTGAGTTGAATAAATGCATTGTTTCCTTTTTGTAAAACATGTTAATTTTCTATCTATACTTACTAATATTATAAAACTTGGTTGAACGCGCTAAACTCAGGAACTACTGATTCAAATTGAAAAATTCTTTTTGTGATGGATAGTCTATTTATCGAGAAAGGCTATAGGCTATATAACGTCATGCTACGACTAATAGGAGCTAAGCATCAACGAAAAATATTCCAAAGTCGGGAAAATATAGGGCGAAACGTAGATCGCGTGCACAGCTAGTATATGTATAAAAGCTGGGTGTTAAACAAGTATCACCATAAAGGTATATCTCTCGTAAAAAGCTAGCTTTTTAGAATGTCTGATATAAATAGCAGTTATACGAGGAGCAAATCTTTTCTATTTATACAATGTTGGTTCGGGTATAATTTAGCAAATTAATTTTGAAGCAGATATCTTTAACCGATTTAGCTGAAATTTTGTATACACTTTAGTTTGAATGACACCGTATATTGACATTATTAAAGCGATCAAAAAATCATACACACAAACTGGCAACAGGTGATCAGGATCACCTACTTAATGCAAAATGATCATGATGTTGCAATCTCGATGAGCGGTATACTTTTAAACTTTAATACAAGTGTATCTTACCCTTCTGTAATGTTTGACCCTTGGAAACAAGGATGCAACTAGTGGTAACAGTATATGCAATCTTTTTGCTTCTTACTTTTCGTCAGTTTATAAATTAAATGCTTCTAGTTCGCTGCATAATATTCTTTTTTCAGGAAATGATGTGTTTAAGGCACTGAAGAAGCTGGACAAAACCAAAGGAGCCGGTCCCGATGGGATACCTTCCTTGTTTATAATTACGTGTTGTGGTGCTTTTTCAATACCACTAACTCTTACTTTTAATTATTCTCTGAGATCTGGAGTCTTTCTTACAGTTTGGAAGGAAGCAAGAATCGTACCAGTGCTCAAATCAGGGGATAAGGCTCTAATAAATAATTGTAGACCTATATCCATACTGTCTATTTTCAGTAAGATATTTGAGTCATTGATCTTTCCCCTTTTGTCCTGGCATATAAAACAACTTATTTCACCCAACCAGTTTGGTTTTACATCATCTCGTTCTACCACAACCAACCGAGATTCATTTTTATCTTATGCCACTGAGGCTCTTGACTCTGATTATGCGGTAGACACACTATACTGACTTTAGCAAAGCCTTTGATACTGTGGATCACAATATTCTACTTTTCAAATTATCAACATTTGGCATATCAGGTCCTCTTCTTGACTGGTTCACGTCTTATCCTACTCAACGGAGTTCTTGGGTCATGTTGAGTGGTTTTACTTCTGAGTCCTTTTCATGCCCTTCCAGCGTTCCTCAAGGCTCACATATCGGACCGATTCTTTTTAACGTGTTCATCAATGATATAGTAACTGTCTTCCACTATGCAAGATGTTTTCTTTATGCTGATGACATAAAATTATCTTTGGTAATGAATAACAGTGACGATTCAAGATTGTTATAAAAAGACTTAGATCAATTGGCTCTTTGGTGTCTCAATAACAACTTTTCATTAAATTTCAATAAATGTAAAATTATCAGATTCTCATGAAGCTGTAGTAGTACTACCCCAAACTATAATATTGATGGCCAGACTTTAGATGAGGTGGATACTATCCGTGACTTAGGTGTAGTACTTGATAAGAATCTACGTTTTCATAAACATATCGACCATATTGATACAAAGGGATTTAGAATGGTAGGTGTTGACGACAGTTCGAAGTGCCGGGGACCCAGAACTAAGCAGCGGACGTCGGCGAGGCTTATGCGCGCCAATTCCCCATGAATGAATCATATGATAAATAAATTCGGCCCCTTTTGATAGGTCCGCGGGCGGGATGTCCCACCGCGAACCAAGGGATAGTGTATAAATATAGGGCCGAATTCTGTTAAATTGTAGTCAGTTGTAGTCGGTCAGTGGAAGTCGTCTTGCAAGAAGTAAATAAAGCTCCAAAATCATCACAAATAAACCAGCGTTTAACTCAAGTACCTACATACAGTCCACTCTCAACAGTAGGATTTGTCTTGCGCAATACGAAAAAATTTAAAAGACCCTTCACAAAAATCCTTCTTTATGGCGCCTTAGTTCGAGCTGGCCTTGAATACTGTTCCGAAGTATGGTCGCCTCAGTATGGTGTTCATACAAAAGGAATAGAACGGTTTTTGTGGCACCTTGCTTATCAATGTTGTATGGCTAAGAAGCTATCTCTGCATACAAGAGTCGTTTGGCTCATTTCAAATTAAATAGTCTCCATGATCGTAGACTGTTATTAGATGTTATGTTCTTGCATAAGGTAATCAATAATGCTTTGAATTGCCCTGTTTTATTAGATCATATTAATTTTAATATTCCATATAATTTACCTCGTTCTACTAAATATGTCCCCTTTTCGCCAAAAGGTGCTAAAAGCAATTTGGGTCGCCACACTACTTTGAATAGGTTGCAGAGACAATACAATCATATCAAAGATAATGTGATAATTGTCATATTTTTGATAAGCCACAGAGATTTAAATCTCAAATTATTCAGTCGTTTACCCGGGTTTCTGTTTAATGAATATTGTTGTTTCGACCATGTTACTCCTAAGATAACTTGTTAACTAGGTATTTATGATGATTCCTTGTGTTACTGTCTGATAATAATGATCAATAGTTCTTTCTAGATAGCTTTTTTATTACTGTTTCAAAATCCTAATTTGACTGTCCACATTTGTACGCTGTGACAACCTATAATAAGATCTCACTTAGAATAAGACTTTTTGATGTAGTACCTAACAGATTGTATAGTGTTAATCTTGTTGGTTGTCCTAATAAAAAAAATTTACAACAATCTTAATTGTTATGTTTATGGTAAAATATTAATAATTAAAAAATACTGTACATTATATAAAAAATTCAAATTCAAGATGGCTGCCGTTACAAAATGTAAAAATATAATTTTCACCAATGCTCTGCTCCTATTAGTCGTAGCGTGATGTTATATACCCTATAGCCTTTCTGGATAAATGGACTACCCAACACTAAAAAAAATCAATTTGAATCAGCAGTTCCTGAGATTAGCGCGTTCAATCAAACAAACAATCAAACTAACTCTTCAGCTTTATAATATTAGTAAGTAAGTATAGTATAGATAAAAATTGTGTCATAAGTTTATTTTCTCTTCTTAGAGCATAAAGGCTTGTTTTTAAAAATGTTTTTTACATTTTATATTTTTTTTTTTTTGCTAAGGCTAGGGCAGCTTACGAAGAGTAAGTCACAATATAAAAACAAAACACAGAAGCGACCATAAAAATTCAATGAACTTCTCAAATAATTTTAAAGATATAATTGAAAAAAAAAAATTGAATATACTCATAGTAATAAGATTCCGAGTGTTCGCCCGTTTTAATGCTCACAGGACTTCACTTATTACTATATTCGAGACATGTTATATTTTTGAAATGTTTTCAGTTTCGTCGGGGCCGAACAGAAGATAATCGAAGCGTTGGCACTCCACGGCCCCGTGTCGGTGGCAGTGAACGCTCTGACCTGGCAGAACTACCTCGGCGGAGTGATCCAGTACCATTGCAGGTATCAATTTGCCAGTGAAGTGAAGGAGTGGGGCTCCCGTCACTCACACTAATGACCCTACGCTGAGGGAGTATCTAAAAGCGTTGCATAGACACTCCCAACCCTGAAGAGGGACCCAGTGTGGTCAGGCAGCATCGCACCCGACACACAAAGCGTTTGTGAAAAGTACCCTTTGTGTGTCAAGAACGCAAGAACGCGATTAGACGGAACCCCCCAGTATTTTTAGTGAGTATGTCTCGATTGGCGGGGCGAGTCTCACACAACTGCAGGCGGGACCCACTCCGTCTGCGGTAGATTTAAAATCTCTTTTTCCGGGTAAAAAAAAGGTATCAATCTGCCAGTTGATGAATGAGATGTGAATTGGCAAGCGAGAGCTGTCAATGTATTTTGGGCAGGGCAGCAGAAAAGAAAGTCCATATTGATTGTTTGTAAATTAATTATTATGTACAGCAGCTAGGCAAGGCAGGCAAGTTTGTTGTTTACGGCCGATCGCAGGTGCGGATTTGGCCTTGTCCATGTCACGCATTGGCATATCTAGGGTAATTTTACAGGGGGGACTTGGCCCATAATGTTTGTGTAAAGTTATCAGTATTTTGGCGTAGATCATAGAATTTCGAATCGGTATACCAACATCCTGGGGTCGGCACTAGACAATACCTTGACAATGAAATGAATGTATTCTTGGACCCTGATCTTGGTTGGGGTGATCCATTATTTAATAATGAGTATCAATGAATAACACAAGAGGTTTGAGATCGGGGTGGGGTTATGAAGTCGAAAGAAGGGTTGTAGTGAAGAAAGCCGCGGTTTTTGTTTCGAATGTTTTAAATCATAATCTCATAGATTATTTTACACAATAGGGAAACTCTTGGCCTTTATCTCACCTGGCTAGTGGCTATCTTGCCTCTTTTTGTCTGAACAAAACAACGTTATTAGCATTCTTATTAGTGCAACAAACTAAAGTGAGTCGGTGGTAGCTAGCCAGATGGACTCAGAAGCGATACCATCAATTAAACCGACCAGAAAAAATCTGCCCACATGGAGAATCGAATCCTGGACCTTCACATCAGTGCTGGATGGGCTCATCGATTATACCACGGATTTGGTTACTTTACATAATACTGTAACGTTCAATCATCTATTGCGGCTTCAATACAATATCTGTGGCGCCTGTGCTTTTATAAAGTGGCAAAGAACGGAAATTGATAGTCAAAAATTGAAGGTGACATTGAGTAACACAGAGCCAACGGGCTGATCAAGCGTTAGCTGTTTATTTATACTTACATATTATCACAGAATAGATAATAGTACTACGTACAGAACGGCCACTCACCTCCCCGCACTCATTTCAAATACCTCGTCCTACCCGGCACTTCGCTGTAGCATCACGTAAACAAGGGCGCGCGCGATCGCTCGGACGAGTAGACGCGAGCGCCGGGCGATAACAGAGACAGCGCTATGCGGGTGAAAGAGAAGTCAGTCGCTGCACTTCCCGCGTCATTTCGATTGATAACCGCGCACTCAGCCCTACTAGATTCCACGCACACATTTGCGCGTGTACGAACGTCATTTTCTTTATGTAGTAGTAATAGGTAATTGATTTGCGAACGTTGTATGGAGTGTCCGCGGTGTGATATTATATCAGTCACCCACACGTTGTCTAAATGGAAAATTACGAAGTTCCGTTTTATTATTTGCAGCGGGGCAATATCCGACCTGAACCATGCAGTGGAGATTGTGGGCTACGATCTTGCAGCTGACGTCCCCTATTACATCGCCAAGAATTCGTGGGGGCCAGACTTTGGCCTGAACGGGTACGTGCACCTAGCCATCGGCAGCAACATATGCGGCTTGGCGAACGAAGTTGCCACTTTAGACGTCGCCTAGTGTTGCCATTCGGTCAAATGGTAGTGTTGGCAGTTTTAGTAGTTATTTTCATTCCTGAAAGTTGCAGCTGTTTTTAGTGTTGGTGAGTTTGTTAATTTTTTTATTAGATTTTATTTAACCTAAGTTGAGAGATAATATGTATTTTAAATGTTTCTAGTTAAGTTTTTGTAACATTTATTTATGCATTAGTTAAATAGAATGACTTGAATGTTGATAGGCTTGCGTTGTATTGAAGAAAGATATTTCGTAAAAATTAGTGGTGTTCTGTACCTATGAAGCAGGGACTACATTAATTATTATCTTAATCAGTTTTGAAGTTTAACGTTTGGTCAACTGCTTATTCCAGAATTATTTCTTTCATACTGCTTCACTGTAATTATGCAGTATAATTTGTTAAGAGTTAAATCTGAATTTTGATAGCTACATGAGTTTAAAGCATGAAAAAGTCAAATAATTTCGGAATAAGTTTGTTCGTCCATTAAGCATTTATTTAATGGCGTATATCTACCTAATTTAAAGAATGGCCACCATAATTCTAACAGTCTAGTCTAAAAAATAAGCATCTACTTAAATAAAAGTGGTCAAAGTTATTTAAATTTTGTTTGCTTTTCGTTGTGCGTTTGAAAGCAAACATAATCAATTGAATCAATCAAGTTTACGGATTCTGCAAAATTTGAAAATAAGTTAAAATGTATAAGGTCCGTAAATTAGGTGCACATAGTCGCGTTTAAGACAGAACTGAATAAATTATACTATATCCTATACCAAATTATAATAATTAATTTTTTGCTCAATTATCGCAATAATAATAATAGATTAAACAAGTCGAAAATATATGACGTGTTAGATATATCTTAATTATAATATCATCATTGTAACATGTAGAATAAATGTGTACAACTTTAAAAAATACAGCTCGGTAAAAAGTCGAGAAATGGACCAAAAATTATTTTAATGGCAACATTCATCCTTCATTCTCAATACAAAATATCACTGTGGCATTTAGGGCTTTTGGCGAAGTCATTGGAGCCCCCACTTATTTCTTCGCTTTTTGCCAAGCTGATATTTTAGATTCACTAATATTTTAAAAAAATGAGAATGACAGTTTATTACAGGGTTATTGAAGACTATGATATCAATACTCGTTTGTTATTTATATAAAATGCCATGCTATGTGCCTTAGTGTATCAGGGTGTAATATGGGAATAATGTGCCTACTTACCTATTTTAAATTTAGTATTAACAATTTAAACTTGAAAGTAGTTTACTACTTTCATTTTGTATTTGACAGGAATCAATGTAGATGTAGAATATCGATATAGGAGTAAAATATATCAAATTTGCACTAGCTAGTTAATTGGATGATGGTGTGATTTGTCATGTGTGTTCAGCTACAGTGAGAGAAAATAAAAAGAATACTCATTATTTTAAACTATGTACATACAACAATGAATTCTTGCCACTTGCCTTTAATAGACGATTTCACATAGTTGTGTATGGTACTTTTAAACTTTTGATAAGTTTAAATTGTGCTTCAACTATAAATGTTCTAATTTTCTGTGATAAATTCGACAATGTTCACTTTTTAAAATAGTGAAAAACATAAGCCTTTAAACAATGTTTATTTTGCTAAAACAAATTGTTGCTGTCACTTTTGATGTCCTTTATTTTGTATTAAGATTGAAACTGCACTGTTTAAATATGATTTAGGTATTAAGTGAATAATTCTGTTGGCCTTTAATCTCACAAGGTCGTGACGATAAGACCTAAGATTAAACCGAACTTTACCTAGACTCCTCAACAACTGACGAACTGGCCATCTTACATGTTATTGTCGGTACACAACAATATAATTTTGATTGTTAGTATTTCGACAAACATGTATAAGAAGTTTTTCGGTAGGCCACGCGCAAGTGAAAAAGCTATCAATAATAATAATATACCCTCACATATACACACGCTCATACAGGCACACACACACACACCCACACACACACACACACACACACACACACACACACACACACACACGCATACGCCCACATACACATTCACAAAGATGATGATTTTCACAAAATTTAAAAAGTAAAAATACGCATGGCCAAAAGTCCGCATAATTTTAAATTATGACCTCTTCTTAGAAAGAGAGAAAATCAAAAGAACAAAATAATAATAATAAAAACTCTTTATCAACATATATTTAGTACAAATATTAAGAAGTCCCTGACTACCGAGCTAGACTTATTGTCTGTGTTTCAGTAATCAGCGTCCCCCTCTGTAGTTATACAAGAGTAACACATGAGAAGCTATACAATATAATATCAAAATAACAGAAAAATAATAATGTAATATAATGCTAAACAAAACATTCTATTTTCGTGCGTTGTGTGTGTGTGTGTGTGTGTGTATGTGTGGTGTGCGTGCGTGCGTGCGTGCGTGTGTGTGCGAGGAAATTACAATACATAAAAGTTCATAAGTACAGTGTGGCGCTTTACGTGACGAGAGCTCGAATTATTACCCTTTAAAACTGGGAAAATGTTCAGAATGTTGCAATAAAAACTATGTTTGACTGTTCGTTGGTACAGTTACAATTTTAATGTAACCACAGTGACGTTAAAGTTTTCTTTTTGTTCGTTAAACTTATGTATGGTTATAAATATGTAATTGTCACTGCTGGTGTCTATCCATGCCATTTTGATGTAAGTATTGTTGTAAATTTGTAAGTAAATAAAAAAGGGGCTCAATTTACTTGTTTATATTTTTATTAAACATTATTTACACAATAAACTTGTAAAATTTTCTCGCAGGAGTGATGAAAAGTAGAGTATTCACCTCGGGAGTAAACGGTCAGTTGCATTCTCTCGGTTTTATCATCTCCCTCACTCACTGCGTTTGCTCGTGCCCCAAACAAAACACTTCGGGAGCACCTTGGTAAACCATTTCTTGTACTGATATGTTGGTATAATTCATTTCTTGGACTGGCGCAAGTAAAACCTTTTTATTCCGCAAGTGTAAAATGTGAGATTATGTTTTGTAAGTAATTTTATGGTGTTGGTACGCTAAAACTTTTGTAGTTGTCAGTGGCAGTCAGTTGCAGTTTTACTCTGATCACTATCATTCATCATCAATTTTGAACCAATCGATGGCCAGTTGTGATCTTTTCCCTCCAGTAATAAGAAAGTGGAAGATCTAGGTAATCATTTATTTTTATATCTAATCTAATTCCCGGGGTTGACTGGAAGAGACTATAAGAGATAAGTCCGCCCTTACATACCATGTTTATGTTTTTTTGTACAAACGTTTTTTGTTTATGCAATAAAGAGTATATATTCTTAAGTACATATATAAGATATAACAAATAATGTAAATTGAGACAAAGGACAACATTGAGTAAGTACAAACAATTGAGTTATCGATTTTTTTACAAATCTAGTAAATGTGACATGATTGTATAATATATTATATATCTTGTTCTTCGTTAGTTATTGTTTAATAGGTGACCTTTCACTATTAGCCATACAAGTTATATTGTGTTGAAATACAAAACTGAATGTACCACAGATCTGATTTACCTACAATATATTTTTACATTAAAATTTGTTTGATTAAGTCATGTATTTTATTTTTGTAGTGTGTACGTACCAAAGTTATGGTTTTAAGCTATTATTTTATAACAACATGAGAAAATTAAAACCTAACAAGGAATTTAATTAGGATATTATTACCGTATAATCACGCGATACTCGAGAAATGGAGTACTTGCCTACACCCCGAGTCGCACTCCGGTGGGTCTACCACCTTATTTATAACGATGTGCGTTGGCGATAGCGAAGCAATCGCTTTAGTTTTAATTTCACGGAGATTGCTATGATAAGCAGTACGAAATCCTAATAATAGTAATTCCCAAACAAAAAAAGACTTATTTCGTGTAATACCTTTTTTTATTCGGGGGAAATGCGCAACCGTACCGTATCCGCCGTTGGCTAGACGGCAGGCGTGTGTGGGGCTAGTCTGGCAGAGTTCCAGGTCGACCCACTAAAACCCCCGGTGTTCTCCCTGCCCTTGTGGGCGCGCATGGTACGGTCCACACTGCGACTACCACTACTAGTGCGCCCGGGCAAGCCCGACCAAGGTGGTTGAGCTATCACCAAGGGCAACACCAGGGCAATCCCCAGACGGAGGGCCTTACGGCGGCGTGCACGGGGCCAACCGTGCACGCAGGCCTCCACGGTGTTAAAACTTATGACATTAATAAGGACACTGGCAGTTTTATACTTGTTTACTTTTCTAATATGAATTTTGAATCTGACATGTACTTCATACTTCTACCCTAATTTTGATAGCTCGTGTATATTTATCCCATGAGACTCTTCCTCAAATATAGTTTTTAAACAAATAATCTGCGTTTTTCACTGCAGGTTATGGGCCCAGAGTCTTTAACCTTAAGTGTATAATCTTTCGTGCAAATCGTACAATATGAGTGAACCACCATCGGCTGAAGAGAACCCTAGAGCACAGGGTGACCGCCATCATGCTTCTGTTCCTGCTCACATTGGACCAGCGGTCATTGCCAGCGGTGTTCCTCCCATTCCAAAGTTGGAAGGACGTTCCAACTATGGATCCTGGAGCTTCGGCATGAAAATGTTCTTAGTTGATTGTGGACTATGGAAGTGCGTCGAATGCCCAGAAGAGTTTGCAAACGAAAGGTCAGATTTTACCAGGTTAGATGAACAAACACGAGCAAAAATCTGCCTGAGTGTAGCTCCGCGCATTTACTCGGCAGTGAAGTCTGCCAGGACGGCAAAAGAAACCTGGGGTAAGCTACAGTCGTAGTATGCTGATAGAAGTCTCGACAGAAAGCTTACATTACTAAGGCAACTGTTCAATACAAAGTTGACAACATTTGGTGACATGGAGACCTACATCAATTCCATAAGGGATTTACAAGAGAAGCTACTCGAAATTGACGCTGGATTGAATGATGAGTTTGTCGGAGTTATCATGTTAGCTGGATTATCGGAAGATTACAAGCCCTTGATCATGGCTTTGGAGCATTCTGGTGTGCAAATTTCGTCGGATTTTGTAGCCACGCGGCTTTTAAAGGCGGACCAGAAGTCTTGTCAAGAAGAGCCTTCTACAACTGCATTCGTTTCGGCATCTACGTCAAAATCAGTAGTCAAATGTAAATATTGTAAGAAGTTTGGGCACGTTATAGCTGATTGTAAGAAAAGACAACGCAAAAATTCATCTTCATCTTTATCACAAAAAACAAACATTACAACAGATATAACACTTTCATCTTCTTTCACTTCACATCCCTCAGGTCCCCATCAAAATCAGGAATGGCTCCTGGATTCTGGAGCAACATCTCATATGAGTAACCATTTTCACAGCTTCCAGAACTTCACCAAGCGGCCAAAACCAATTTACGTTGCCAATAATGACCAGATTCAATCTGAAGGATTAGGTACTGTCCATTTGCCTGTAAATAGTAGTAGTTTAAGCACTGTTTCTAATGTTTTATATGTTCCAAATTTATCGTCCAATTTGTTGTCTGTAAGTAGCCTGGTTCGTAATGGTTTAGTGGTATTGTTTTCCCAACGTGGTGGTACAGTTCTGCGTAAGGAAACTTGTAAAGTTTCAGGCGAAATTGTTGCAACTGCCTCAAACCACAACAACTTGTATAAACTTGACATTTGTAATCAAGCCAAGTGCAATTATACAAATTGTTTACAAACAGCGTTACTATGGCATCGGCGTCTTGGACATTTAAATATCAAAGCTGTCAATATATTAAAAAATAAAAAGTTAGGCATAGACTTCACAGACAGACTAACAGAGCCTTGTGTGCCATGTATACAAGGCAAATTAGCAAGAAGGCCATACACTTCCTCAAGAAAGGAGTCTCGTAATAAATTAGAGCTTGTCCATACCGACCTCTGTGGACCTATGAGTACACACTCTTTCGGCGGTTCTCTATATTTATTAACGTTTACCGACAACTTCTCACGCAAAACTTTCGGCTATCTTTTAAAGCACAAAAACGAAGTTTTTCATAAGTTCGTCGAATTTAGAAGTTTGGTAGAAAACCAAACCGGCCTCAAAATTAAAATCTTGCGATCTGATGGTGGCGGAGAGTACATTAACCATCAGATGTCGAATTATTTGCGTCAAAATGGAATCGTACATCAAACCTCCATTCCGTATAATCCGCAACAAAATGGATTATCTGAACGGGTTAATCGTACTGTTGTAGAAAAAGCGCGGTCAATGCTTCAGGATGCTGGTCTTTCTCGAGCCTACTGGGGAGAAGCTGTAAGTACAGCTATTTATCTAAAGAATCATTCCCCTACGACTGCGCTCAACAACCGAATCCCAGAGGAAGTTTGGACAGGTGCAAAGGTAAACCTTTCTCATTTAAGAGTTTTCGGCTGCGAAGCTCATATGCTCATTCCTAGAGAAAAGCGTAAAAAGCTTGACCCTAAAACTAAAAAAATTGTATTTGTTGGGTATGCTGAGCATTCCAAAGGTTACCGCCTAATTGATGCTAAAAGTCCAAGGACTGTCATCATCGCCAGGGATGTTATTTTTATAGAACATACATCCCCCACTCTCACCCCAACTTCTTCCGGCCAACCAGTCAATGAAGATACATTCGAGAATTCCCCAATATATTCCAGCCCTTACATTGTCGATTTTCAACCGTCTACGTCATCTTCTATACCACAACCTAATTCCGCAGTTTTAGAGGACTCATCTCCTGCACCTCCACACCCATGTAATGCTGATACAAACCAACCTGTTTCTGATAGCGTTCCAACTTTATCAGCTGAAGCAGTAACTGCTGCTTTACCTGACGCAGAATTGGAGCATCATACAGAACCAAGTGTCGTCATTACTGAGGTGAGTGAGAGACGTTATCCGTCCAGAGATCGCCGACCACCCGTTCGTTTCCCTGAAAACGACTCTCTCCATTTAATTTGTAGTCACTCCGAACCAGAGAGCTACCAAAAAGCCATGGAGGATACAAACAAAATGGAATGGGTCAAGGCAATGGAAGCGGAATACGAATGCCTTTTAAAAAATGGCACATGGGTTATAGTAGATAGACCTGTAGACAGAAAAATAATTAAAAATAAATGGGTGTTTAAAATTAAAAGGGATACCGAGGGCAAAATTGTTAAGTTCAAGGCTAGACTTGTAGCAAAAGGATTTACACAAGTCTATGGTGTTGACTACGGGGAAACTTTTTCGCCAGTAGCTAGACTGTCTTCAATTAGGATTCTTCTAGCCTTGTCAGCAAAGTTTAATTTAAAAATTGACCACATGGATGTGGAAACTGCCTTCCTCAATGGCGATTTAGAGGAGGAAATTTTTATGGAGCAACCTGAAGGTTACTCTTTCGAAGGCAAAAACAAAGTCTGTCTTCTTAAAAAATCGCTTTATGGCTTAAAGCAGGCTCCGCGTCAATGGAACTTAAAAGTTCACGAAGCCATGGCGTGTCTTTCAATGACACAATTGGAGACGGAGCACTGTATATACTTCAAACGTAAAGATAAAGATCTTTTAATTGTGGCAGTATTCGTAGATGACTTTTACCTCTTCAGCAATAACGAGGGTATGAAAAATGAATTCAAAAGTCAGCTACACAAAAAGTTTATTGTCAAAGACTTAGGCCCATTAAAAGACTGTCTTGGAATGCGGGTCACACAAACCAACGACATGATCACATTGGATCAAACTAGTTACATAGAAAAACTTATTTCTAAGTTTGGTCTTACCGATGCGATCCCTGTCTCGACTCCGCTAGAGCCAGGACTAAAACTGATTTTGCCGGAGAAAGAAGACGAACGTCTCGATCTTCCGTATCAGCAGCTAATCGGCTCCTTAATGTATGTTGCGATTGGCACAAGACCTGACATCGCTCACGCTGTGTCACTTCTAAGTCAGTTCAACACACATTACGGGGAGGTGCATTGGCGAGCCGCTAAGAGAGTCGTTCGCTACCTCAAGGCGACAAAATCAACAAAAATAGTTTTTCATGTCACTCGAAGTTCCTGCTTAGACTTAGTAGGCTATGCTGACGCCGACTATGGATCATGTCTGGTAGATCGTCGATCTTATACCGGCTACGTTTTTATGTTAAGTGGAGCACCCATCTCTTGGGAATCCCGTAAGCAGCGTACGGTCGCTCTTTCAACAACCGAAGCTGAATACATGTCTCTCAGCGATGCATGTAAAGAGGCGATCTATATCCGGTCCATTGTAAATAAGCTTATCAACACAGATACACAGGTCAAACTATACTGTGACAATCAAAGCGCCTTAAAGCTTTCTCACAGTAACAGTTATCATTCCAGATCCAAACATATCGACATTCGCTATCATTTCATACGCACTTGTTTAGACGACTCGCACATCTCATTCCATTACATTCCCACAACACAAATGCCAGCTGATGTTCTTACAAAATCACTTCCTAAACTTAAGCATCAGAAGTGCATTAAACTTCTAGGTTTAATTTAGTTGAAATGTATAATTATTGTGTTAAGTCGCTATTATTAATTTTGTTAGTCTTAGTGTGTATGTAAATAATTTTTTTTTGTATAGTGTCTATTGCTCGGATCTTTTAGGTTTAAGTTGTACATATGTTGTACCTACAGGATGTTATGTGTTGTATACTTTTTCCCTCCTAAGTCTTATACGTGGTGTCCTTATTACGGGGAGGTGTTAAAACTTATGACATTAATAAGGACACTGGCAGTTTTATACTTGTTTACTTTTCTAATATGAATTTTGAATCTGACATGTACTTCATACTTCTACCCTAATTTTGATAGCTCGTGTATATTTATCCCATGAGACTCTTCCTCAAATATAGTTTTTAAACAAATAATCTGCGTTTTTCACTGCACACGGCAGGGTCATTAGAAGGGCATTGCTTGTGCGAATGGCCCGCCTTCGCCGGCATTTCGTGTAATACCTAGATTAAATTACAAATGTTTGAAAAGCTACGTACGTCAGACAGACTTACATTAAATCAAAATATAGACACTATTTCGATTCTTTGGCAATCCGTTTGAATTTCATCACTTAGCAGAGCAAAAGATTTGAAAGAATGACCGTTTCCTCGTCACTACGGAGGACACGCTCCGTGTTTCTCCACTCTTCAGCACGTGTGGCTGACCCCTGCTAAGTCCCAAAAAAATTGGAAAATAGATTGAGTATGCCGCTATAATGTCCAGAGTTTATCGGAGTTTGTCGGCAAGTTTCAGAGTTTATCGCTTGCGCGTTTCAGAGATACTATGTGGTTCAGCTGGGGTAACGTTACCCCAGCTGGGCCACACGGATCTCGAAAACGGAAAGATATAGAGAAAATCTGTTTGCTGATATAGATAGACGGCAGTTTGTCGGATAAGTTTCAGTGTCCATGGGGCTCGCGTTAACGGGGGCTGTGTGGTTCAGCTGTTGAGGCTCGACAAACTCTGAATCTCTGAATTAAGTATCGACAAACTGCCGCCTATCTATATCAGCAAACAGATTTTCGCTATGTCGTTTAGTTTTCGAGATCCGTGTGGCTCAGCTGGGGTAACGCTACACCAGCTAAGCCATACATATCTCTGAAACGCGCAAGGGACAACCTTTCAAATTAGTCGAGAAACTACTGCTTTACTATTCCAGCAAATAGATTTTCGCTACGTCGCTTTGTTTTGGAGATCCAGCTAGCTCAGTTGCAACAACTTTGCTGCAGGTGAGCTCTGAAATGGTAGATCGAGAAACTCTGAAACTTGTCCGACAAATTTCGACAAACTGCCACCTATCTATATCAGTAAGCAGATTTTCGCTATGTCGTTCCGTTTTCGAGATCCGTGTGACAGCTTGGGCAACGTTACCCCAGCTGAGCCACACAGCCCCCTAAAACGCGACCTCGATGAGCACTAAAACTTGCCCGACAAACTGCCACCTATCTATATCAGCAAACAGATTTTCGCTGTCTTTTCGTTTTCGAGACCGGACTCAGCTGGGGTAACGATGCCCCAGCTTTAGATACCTATATAAAAAAAACAATTAATTAAAATTGTTTTTATATATCTATAAAAACAATTTATAAAGCAAAAGTTTTTACAAAAAGTCCCGTTGAAGATGGTGTCAAATTTTAAGTAAGTAGGTAACTATATTAATTGCTCTTATATTTTTTAAGATTTTCAAGGTGATTATTGCTTGGCACCGACTTCAATATAGAACTGTATATTGTATGTTGTATGTAGTATTATTATTAATTATTTATGACTAGTGTTTTTGAAGTCGGTTTAATTTTTTTATAAAATACATATTTTCAATATAATATTTTCAATCTCTACATGCGTGTTAGAATCTGAACCAAGGTAAACACCAGAATAACTTAAAACGCCTCTCGCTCTAAATGGTTTTGAAAGAATTATTCACGAACTCCTAATCTACCAGAAATCTGCCATCATCAGCTCAGTAACAAGACATGATGAGTACCAGACGCAAATACCTGAATATCTCAAGAAAAAACATGAAACACGTTGGAAATGAAACACGGTGGCCTTTGAAACCGTGTCCCTCGATTTGCCTGAGACTTCATCATCACATCGTGACATGGTGACAATGGGACCACCACGAGAGTGTTCTCCTTGATTACAAAAAGAATTTTGAAAATCGTCCCACAAATGGCGGAGAAAGCGGTGAACATACATAAAAAAAATAGATGCAGTCGAACATAGATTCTCGTCCTTTTTCGAAGTGGGTTAAAAATGATGCACAGATGCGTTAGAAATGGGTCGGTCTCCGGTTGTTATGGTTTCATAGGAACTTTCCATGCAAATAACGATTGCTTATTACATATTAATGCTTCTTCGTCTCCAACATCGACAAACATCAATATAACTTACAAAAATGTGGATATGCATTTTCGCTAAATACATTTCGCTAAATAGGAGTTAACCACATCATTCGTGACAGGAAAATGTTTTATTTCCTTGAACTATATTAAACGCTTAATTATTATGTACTTAAATGTATTGCAACCAGTTTATTGTTGGTTGCTAACTTGTGTAACAAAATAAAATGGCCTGTTTGAATGTTTTGTATCCCATATTATATTTAACGAGTGCTTTGTTTTTAGTATTTTTAGTACAATATTATTCTTCCGTAGTGGTATATAGATCGTACATTGCGAAATTCAATAAGAACTATTCGGACGAAGAGTTTTTAACGCGATTAGAATATTTTAAGGTAAGTAAGTACCTACTTTTTCAATCCACATAAAATTGGCAAAAAAAAACAACCGCGAAAGGGATTATCGTAAAAAACAGCTTTTATTTTTTAAACAACAAGGCAAACATGAAGACTGCCCACCCAACGGTTAGTGGATTTAGTCATCTTTATAGTGCCTATTGTGGTTGCTGTAAGATTCAAATCGCAAACCCTACAAGAGCCAGTGTACGTTGCCAACTTGTGACATAAGATTATAGTAACAGTATATCTACCCAGTAATTCCACTGCGTACGTGTCCGGTCAAACCAGAACACAGCAATGTACCTACCGCACCTTTGTGACAGAAACAGACCATGCAGACAGAAACAAGTCAGGCAGTCGGTCAAGTCAGACAGGCGGTCTAAATGGTTAGGGCATCAATGCTGTATGTTGAAGACGCAGATTCGAATCCTGTGCGACGACGGGAACGACTTTTAGTAAAGAAATGAAAAAACTGAAATTATGTTTTAATTTAATTATATTGTTTGAGGAGCTTGGTGGCGCGTTGGTGCGTGCGCTCACCATAACTGTTGCAACGTTAGCTGTGGTGAGTCCTATTATGGGTGACCAAATTACAAAACATCTCAAGCTCCTCCGTGCTTCTGAAGGCACGTTAAACAGTGGGGTCCTGCGCCTGATCTCGCCCCGGTCGTGTCGGCTAACCGTCCCATCGGACTAGGCGAGTGAAGGAACAGAGAGTGCATTTGCGTTTGCGCAGTTACTTGTGCACTATAATATCTCCTGCGCAGATGGCTAGTCTCCGTTGAGATTGGCCGTCATGACCGAGTATCGTGACGTTATTATTTTAAGTGTAGGAACCGTTTGCTTGGGAATAAAATTCGGACAAAGTGTGGATAGCGAATGGAATATTTACTAAAACTATTGCTGTAGGTAACTGTAGCATAATATTATAAACTAAAACTATAGGATCGACAGAGGGCGTGTCCCGGGTGTTCATATAACGCTGCGAGGCGACTTTACATCAGCACAGCGCCATGTATGACCTAACGTAGGTTGCGTTGTGTTCGCCCACGTCCCCAAATCTACATTTGGGGTAACTCTTATAATGCTTCAAGTGCTCCAAAATGCCTCCTGCGCCGGTCTACGAGCGCACCGTATAATTTGCACGGTGGTGTCGGTCGACTTATATTTTGACGTACTTCCACCCTATAGAGGCCCAGGG
Organism: Schoenobius gigantellus; assembly: GCA_963935595.1. Classification (NCBI taxonomy): domain Eukaryota; kingdom Metazoa; phylum Arthropoda; class Insecta; order Lepidoptera; family Crambidae; genus Schoenobius; species Schoenobius gigantellus. The sequence continues at coordinate 52,887,684 of OZ012541.1, forward strand.
TTAGCTTTACATCCTGCTGCAGTAGTATCTGGCTAATTTTGGCTTCAATCGATAGGCATTGATGCCCCAAATCATAGTCTAAAAGCTTTTTGTGCGGAAATGCGTCGTTTTTAAAAAATCTTTAATGTTGATTTTGAGGTTAGTTTTCTATAAAAAATTATATCATATGTATTGAAAAAATAACACAAATTATGTAAGAAAGAATCAGCAAATGTTAAATATGGGTGTACAATTTTTTATCACCACCCAGAACTGACTCAGATTACCTCAAAATATAGTTAGTTAGTCAGTCCGCCTGTGACCACGGTTGGTGTAACCCGGCCGAAACGTCAGGCAATTTAAAAAGGTAATTTTATTGCGTTAATTTCCCGTTTCTTATTCATATTAATCATGCAACACGAAAGTTTAAAAGTGATTATAGTTGGTTAGGTTAAGGTAATTTTTTTATGACCACCCAGAACCAACTTGGGGAACTTGAAACACAGTTGGTTAGGTTAAGCTTTTTTTTATGTCTCATTTTTACAATTTATATTGATTATTGTTTCTGTTGCAGGCTATAAATTTAGACTAGGAAAAGTTTTAAGCAGTTTTCATAGACCTAACCTCAGAATTATTTTTTTCAAAAACTATGAGTTTCCGCATGTCCCCCTTTAAGGGGACATCTTAAAGCCTACATCAAAGATCTCTCCCAACATGTGCTCCCAACGATACTCCGCTAGCGTCATAGTTGGCCTAGACCAGGGGTCCCGAAACTACGGCCCACGCCGGGCCAAATCCGGCCCGCCCCAGTACTATCAATCCAGCCCGCGACAGCTTGAGTAATTGATATGCAAAAAAAGCGTATGTTTGCTTAGGTTGCGCACTCTGGGACTAGCCTTTTTTTTTTTTTTTTTTTTTATGAGGGGTATGCGTGACGCACCGTACTCGCCTAGACGACGAGCGTGTGTGGGGCTCTCCCGGCAGAGTGCCAGGCCTACCCACTAAACCCCCCGGTGTTCTTCCTGCCCTTATGGACGCGCGTGGTAGGGTCCACACTGCGACTACCACTACCAACGCGCCCGGGCTAGCCCGACCTAGCTGGTCGGGCTATCGCCAAGGGGGGATTGCCCGAGAACACCAGGGCAATCCCCAGACGGAGGGCCTTACGGCGGCGTACACGGGGCCAACCGTGCACGCAGGCCTCCACGGCAGGGTCATTAGACGGGCATTGCTTGCGCGAATGCCCGCCTTCGCCTGCCTGTCCGTCTGCGGCGGATGGAAGCGGCTTGAGGATCATTCTCCCGCTCCCTCTCCGCGGCCTCCTTCTGCGAGATGACGTCCTCGCAGAAGGAGGCGACAGCCCCCCATTCCGCCTCGCCGCGGAGCATGGCCACGACCATGCTCGGCAGCGAGAGGTCTCCGCCTCCCAGCGCAGCGTTGAGTTCGCTGCGCTGGCGTCGCCAGGCCGGGCACACCAACAGAGTGTGCTCGGCAGTATCGTCGGGAGTGTCGCAGTGATGACACTGCGGCGTTTCCTCCCGACGCGCGACCCGATGCAGGTAGTGACCGAAACAACCATGTCCGGTCAATACCTGCACCATGCGGAACGAGACACTGCCCTGCCGGCGCCCTACCCACTCCTCCAACACCGGACGTATCGCTTCGATCGTCCGGTGGCCGGCAGCTGGGAAGGCAAGTGCCTCACCCCATTGACGCAGAGCCTCCCTCTGCGCTTGGGTACGAACCCGCTCCACTTCACTCGGGAGCGGATCGTCCCCCCCGTTCTCTAACGGCAACCCGATGTCGATACATCTCTGCATGTACGCGTGCATCGACATCCCACGGCGTTTGGCCCGCAAGAACGCAGGCTGTGCCGTGGCTGACCGTGCGATGAGATCGCACGGCCCGGGTTGCTATGACCCTCTGCGGCCGTCGCAAGAGGGCCACCGTTCGGAAGGAGAGGCACTCCGCCCATACCGGGGCTCCGTAGAGTGCCATCGACCTTATCACCCCGTGATACAGTCGACGGCACGCCGATCCTGGCCCTCCTACATTAGGGAGGACCCGTCCGAGTGCGGCTGCGGCGGCACATAGCCGTGGAGTGAGGAGCTTGAAGTGCTCCTCAAAGCTCCATCGGGGATCCAAAACCAGGCCGAGGTACTTAAGGTGTGCCTCGACCGGTATGCGGACCCCCTCCACTCGAACTCGGAGCCCCGGTGGGATCCTGCGACGAGAGGCGTGGAACATCATGGCCCTCGTTTTATCGAGCGCGACGTCCAGGCCTAGGAGGCGGATACGTCGAACGACAAGTGAAGCGCCGACCGACGCAAGGTGGGCCGCCTCCTCCCCCGTTTTTGCTCTCGCCGCGACAAGTATGTCGTCGGCGAAGCAGACGACCTCCATTCGTGGAAGGAGGTCGCCTCGCAGGACCCAGTTGTACCCCAGGTTCCATAGTAGAGGACCTAGTACGGAACCCTGGGGCACACCTGCCGCCATTTCCCACGTATGGACGCACCCGTCTGGCCCCTCGTATAGGATGGACCTGCCTTGCAGATAGTCCTCCACGAGGACGCGAAGGTACGGAGGCACCCGGTTCAAGCGAAGTGCCTCCTTTATGCACTCGTGGGACAGGCTGTTGAAGGCGTTGCGGATGTCAAGAGACACCGCAACAACAGTCTCCCCACGAGCTGTGGCCTCCTCAGTCCACCCCTTGAGGAGAGCCACCGCGTCCACCGTGGACCGGCCGGTGCGGAAGCCGAACTGGTTGACTGCCAAGTCTGGCCCCCGGTCCTCTAGATGCTCGACGATCCGGGAAGCGAGAATCTTCTCGAAAAACTTCCCGGCTTCGTCGAGCAGCACCACCGGCCGATACCCAGTCGGGGAATCCGCGGGGCGGCTCTCCTTTCTCAGCAGGCAGAGCCTGCCCGCTTTCCACCGACTGGGGAAGCGGCCCGAGACGATGCACAAGTCAAGCACCGCCCGGAACCGCTCCTCGAGGTGTCCTAGGGCGAGGGCCAGAACCCTGCCAGGAACACCGTCCGGTCCCGGCGCCTTGTTTTTGCGCCGGAACCGGTCCCTCACCGTGTCGAATTCCACGTTCGACACGGGAGGGATCGCGGCAGCCACCTCCATCGGAGGAGTACCCGGGGGGACCATTCTGGGGGGCTGGAATGGACCAGGATCGGTGAATAGAGTCCCCAGTACCCGGTCTAGCAGCCCCCTGTCCATAGCGGAGGTAGGGGGAGCGGAAGCTTTAAATTTCCCCCTCACCACCCGGTATGGACGCCCCCACGGATCGTCGTCCAGGAGTCGTATAAACGACTCCCAGGACTCCTCCTTGGCCCTACAGATTTGATTCCGCAGGGCCTTCTTGGCTGCCGCATACACCCGACGAAGCTCAGCTTCCTCGTCGGGTGTAGTTCTGCCGCGCCTACGACACCGCACGTAGGCGCGCCTGGCCCTCATGCTGGTGGTACGCAAGTCCGCAATCTCTTGCGTCCACCAGTACACCTGGCCCCTTTCGGGGCAGGCCTGCGCCCTTGGCATGGCGGCTTGGCAGACGACCTTCATGTCGTCTGCGAAGAGATCCGTCATGCCCGGTCGTCGATGTCGACATCCCCGGCGAGGTGGGGTGGTACTTCTGCCCATGCCCGCACTATCGCCGCCTCCTCCGCCACGTCCGGGCGGAGCTTGGTGAGTTCCCATCGCGGAAAAGTTCGGGGCCCCTCGGGATGCCGTGGAGACCTCGTATCGGACATACAGGTGGTCCGATAGAGTCTCCACATCTTCCTCCACTCGCCAGTCGTTGATTCGACGAGCAAGGGAGGGAGTAGCGAAGGTCACCTCCACCACAGACGTGCCTTGCACTCGGACGCAGGTAGGGGTGAAGCCCCTATTCAAAATCTGGAGCCCCAGGGACAGAACCCAGGACTCCAGATCTCCACCCCTCGCATTGGTGCGGGAGGACCCCCACGCGGTAGACCACGCGTTGAAGTCCCCCGCAACTAGCACCGGCAATGGGGTCGCTCTTCGAACGACCCCCTCTAGCGCAGCCAGGAAGACTGTGAAGTCCGCCCGGCTGCGATTGGGGGAGAAGTAGGTCGACACGACTAATATTCCCCCCCATATGGCGGCCACGTAGCCAGTACCCCTCTCTCTTAAAATGAGAGAGGGGGCTGTGCCACGCGCCACCCGCATTACGGCGGCGGAACCATCCGCCGCCACTAACCAGTTAGGCGACTGCGGCGGAACGTAATATGGTTCCGACACAATCGCCAAACCCACACCCCACTGCGCCGCGGTTTGACACAAGAGGTCCTGTGCCGCGGCACAGTGGTTAATATTTGCCTGGAGGAGCTTTATGGGACCACTAAACATTGATGGTTTCCATGGGCTCCTCCTGGGCCGCAGCTGCGGCCGGTGCTTCCTGTGGTGCCAGGGGTGCCGGTGGTACCGGGGTTCTCGGGGCCATGTCCAGTTTTATTGGGGCCAAACGGCCCCTGACCGGCGGGGGTTACAATTAATCCCCCCCATGCGATGACTCGCCGGCTTCTTAGCGTCTGTACAGATGGCACAGTTTAACGCCGCTGCGCAGTCCACCGCTTTGTGGCCCTCAGACCCGCAACGGAAACATAGTCCACTGCGGTCTTTGGCGGAGGGGCACCGCTGGATTGGATGGTCCATGCCCATACATCTGAAGCATCTCATGGGCTTCTGCTCCAGAATTTGGATGGAGGCAGAACTCCATCCAAGCTCTATGCGCCCGGCGTCCGCCAGGCGTCTCGCCGCTTCGACGGGGACGGAGGCGAAGGCCGCCCCGACACCCCGAATACCCGTGTGCACTCGGCCCACCTTGATATGGTGGGCCGGGCACGGGCCCGCGCCAGGATCTGCCCCAGCTCTTCGGCGTTTACCGAGTCGTCTAAACCGACGACCCGGATATCCGCCGTTTTCACAGGACGCGTCACCTTCGCCGCGTCCCCTAGGGCTTCTCCCAGCTTCTCCGCCAGCGAATCGGCCTGAGACGAAGATGTCTCCTTTGGGAGCTCGATTATTCAAGCTCCGGTAATCCCCGTCCGAAATTTGGCAGGCCCTATGCCTAGGGCGCTGAGGCTGACCGAGGATTTGGCCTTGGCTAAGGCCTCCCCGTAGGTGAGGCCTTGCGCCACTGCCTCTGGCTTGAGGGCTAATACCACCGCAAGAGATCGCGGCGCCTTAGGCAACTTCGGCGCCTTCTGTGCCATGGTCTGCGACTAGCCTAGAAATACGAGTATAGTTAAGGGCATAAAAATTAAAACTGTGCTGACCCTTGGAACATACTGAAGTAAACATAGTGGCCCTAAGGTTTCAAAGTTTGGAGAACCCTGGGCTAGACAAAAGCCACACGCTTATTTTTTCCGCATTCGTTCCGCAGAAAAAATGTATGAAATGACGTTAGAATGTGAGAACCTCGCGTTAATTTTTCCTCAAATTAAAACGTCTTTCGTGCTAAACAGTAAGTATGTATTGAAAGAATTATTCTCGAACTCCTCACAAGCTAATTCTTTACGAGCTATACTTTCCACGATCAGCTCTCATAAAACACTTGAAAGAATAGAACTACCCGTCAATAGGGTCCATTATATTAAAAGAACTATTTCCTAACTCCTAACCTATCAGAAACCTTCCATCATCCGCTCAGTATCATAAATGATGACTACCAGATGCAAATATGTACTTAAATATCCTCAGAAAAAATGAAACACGTTGGACGTGCCTATGAAATATAAGGGTTTCCCTCGATTTTCCTGGAATCTCATCATCAGATCATGACCAGATAACCATGGGACCACCAGAGAAGTATACACTTTCAAACAAAAAAGATTTTTCCAAATCAGTTCAGGCGTTTTTGAGTAAAACATTCATAAAAAATAAAAGATTCCGAAAAATGGAGAACCTCCTCCTTTTTTTGAAGTCGGTTAATAGGTATAACGTACCCGTGTGCATGTGTCATAAATTAAGCGATTAGTAAGTAATTTTCAGGCATCATTGAAGCGAATAAAGGAGTTGAACTACATCGATGGTAGTGCCGAGTACGGCTTGACAAAGTTCGCTGACATGTCGCCAAAGGAAATTGAGAAGATGTTTTTGCCTCAAAACCAACGCCCGCTTCAGGCCTGTGTTCCCAAAAGGCGGAGCAGTTGCCCCCCTCCTCACCGAAGGCGCTTGATCAAAACTGTGCACAAACAGATTCCTGGAAAAATTGATTGGTAGGTAAAAAAAACAATTTAGTATAAAACATACAAATGGAAACCAATAATACACTTAAAACACGTAAGTATCAACAACGGTGAGCCTATCTGTAAGATTTCTTTTAGTCACCCAATCTAATTTAAGTGGCTCTTCAGAGGCGTACATTGCGAAAAATGCAACTAGGTACTAGCCGTAAAGAAATCTTATTACGCACACACATAACATGTTAGTAATTATTAGTGTAACTTTGAAGGGTGTGATGATTTAGAATTTTAAGGCGAGGAATTTCCACGTGCAAGCCCATATGTTCCGCACTTCACACCGTTCATTTGTACATGACGTTAGCGCGGACGCGGCCACTGAACAGGCGCCAACATCATGTGCCGCACAGTAAAAATATAACAGTATAACAAGGACGTTTTATATCGTATGCAATATACTTTTTGCTAGGTTACAAATAAGTATTGATTTATAAACTGAGGTAAGCACCTACAGTAATACAACCAATAAAGATACAGCTTTATGACTTCATTGCTATTTTTTATTGTATCTTTACTTGTATGTAAATATGGATACTTTTTAATTGTTACATTACATAGTATTTTTATTTGACAAACAACCACGTGATTTTTTTAATAACTTAAAAACAAAGTTTAAAAAGCTTTTATTTGCTAGTGACGTCATTGTACTCGTCCACCATTATAATACCGATACAAACATATATTTTATAAGAAAGAGACGTGAAACAATTATCAATAATTAGACTTTTTCAAGATTCATCATAATTAGACCGTTTCTTCACAATTTCAAAGGTTTTAAATGTTTCTATGATGTGTTATTAATAAAATGTAAATTCAAATTTTATGCATATTTCTTTTGTTTTAGCCAAAGTCAAGGTTAGGGATGAGGAAATAGAGCTGGCCAATCAAACTGTATTTCTGGGTATAACTTTAGATTCTAAGTTACAATGGGGTCCTCATATTGAATGCCTATCGAACAGACTAAGTTCTGCAGCATACGCCGTAAAAATGATTCGTCAAATAACAGATGTGAAAACTGCGCGGTTAGTCTATTTTAGCTACTTCCACAGTATTATGTCATACGGGATACTACTGTGGGGAAATGCCGCCGATATTGGCTGCATTTTTGTACTGCAGAAGAGGGCTGTTCGGGCGATCTATGGGATGGACTCCCGAGAGTCTTTAAGAGAAAAATTCAAAGAAATTGATATTATGACTGTACATTCACAATATATTTATGAAAACTTACTGTATGCACACAAGAATAAAGATATCAAATTCAGTAAAAATAGTGACTATCATAATTTAAATTTAAGAAATAAAGATAAGCTAGCAATGCCCACATATAGGCTCCATAAAATAAGCAACTCTTTTGCAGGTCACTGTATACGAATGTACAACACGCTGCCATGTAACATGCATGACTTGTCAGTAAATAAATTTAAAATTTTAATTAAAGCTCAGTTAAGCAAAAAGGCTTATTACAGTGTTAAAGATTTTTTGAATGATAAGGCAGCGTGGCGGTAAAAGAAATGAATTGCTCGTTCTCTGAATAGTTTTGTAATATTCACAATTTGTAAGACATTTGGCGATTTTAAAAGAGTTTTGGCACATGAGTTTCTTGCTAGATTCTTCTCATGTTAGCCCCTACATTCGGAATCGGGTCGCTCTTGGCGATTACATGCGCGGCAACAACTCCGCGGATGTACTTGCCACTAGCGCACGGGTTAGCTTGATTTTAGTCGAATATTTTTTATGTTTTAATAATTTCGTAAAATGTGTAAAATTGACGATTTTAAGTGCCCGCAAGGGCCTATGAAATAAAGTACTTTTGATTTTGATTTTGATTTAGTGCAGTATAGAATGCATCACTAGAATACAAGAAATGCTCGATTAGCTAGAAGTAGTATTTAAAACAAAAGCTAAGAATATGACTGACGCGGCGGCATATACAGGGTGTCCCAGAAGCCGACGTCAAGCCGAAAGCAGGTGATAGACTACCTTATATAAGTTATCAGAAAAATATGAAAAAAAATCTAAGTCACCTATTTTTAAAAAAATCTAACATTACAAAAAAATTGATAAAATTTACACCCTGTGACGGTGTTTTCACTGTTGTTGCTACAATTTTTGACTTTTCTAAACATTTTCTTTTGTTTTGTAATCCTGAATAATGTTTCTGTATACTCTAATCTAAAATTTGTATGATACTTGGTAGATAATTTCTACGATTGCAGACAATATTTTTTTTTCCAAAAACAGGCAGTTTTGAACAAATTTTTCTTACGTGCTTCAAATTTGCACAATATTCACTCGAATACAATTTTTAATTTATTAAAATAAAAGCTAATCTTCGCCATTAAAGCCAATTGCCTCTCTTTTTTAAATAAAATTAGCTTTGTAGGGTCCTATCCAACTTGTTTTGCGCATGTGTATTTTTTGTGACATGTTATACAACCACTCAAATCTCTTTGGAAAAATGCCTACATTTTGTATGAATTGTATGAATATGAATTGTAATTTCTTTTTAAATTAGAAAAACAAACAACAGGGCAATTATGTTGAATGGGTCATTAATGAAATTTCATACAATACTACTGCCGTTTTCCAGGGTAGTAATGTATTACTTAGTGTTGCCTTTTCCGATGATTAGAGTAAAATTAATGAGTAGTTTGAAGAAAAATATTTTAATAGATATATGTAGGTATTTTAATACAGTACTGAATAAATAAGTACCATAACTTATTTCGATTTGATTTGTTAACCGACTTCACTGACTTCACGAAGTTATAGGTAACACATACCTCATTAGCTTCGTCATTTATTAACTGATTTTCAAAATTCTTTTTGTATTCAGAAAAGTATACCCCCGAAGTGGTTCCATGCCATCAAGTCAGGATCTAGTATTAGAATCCCAAGAAAATCGAGAGAATAGGCACGTCCAACGTCTTTCCTGTTATTTTTCTGAAGCTATTCAGGTATTTGCGTCTGAAAGACATCATCTCAAGGATTCTTCCACTATGCTGAGCTTACGATGGATCCTTAACTTTAAGGAGTTAGGGAGTTAGTCTTTAGATATAAAAGGTACGTATTGACTCTCAGTTAGGTATATTCTTTCAAGTTGACTTAGAGAGCTATTATTAATTTCACGAAAAAATAAATTTTTTTTTTACAAAAATACCGACACCACTTCAAAACAAAAACTACTTCAAAATAAAAATGTAATGTTGTGTGTTTTACTTTATTGCTACTAAGTTGGCAAACAAGCAAACTGCCCACCTGATGGTAAGTGGTAACAGTCACCTATAATACATGTGGTTCCTGTGCGATTCGCAGTAAAACTGCAAGCCCCACAAGAACCACAGTGTACGTTGCCAACTTGTGACATCAGATGTAAAGTCACGGTACCCAGTAATTTCAGTGCCATATCTTACCCTTCACACCGGAACACAGCAATGCAAGCACTGCTGATTTGCGGCAGAAATAGGTAAGATGGAGGTATTTTTATCCTTGCCTTAGCAAGCATCAAAAACGATAGTATTTTTGTTTTTAATTATATCCCAATTTTTGTGACAGGTTTCTCTGGCAGGTATGTCATCCATCATATTATTATTAGATGAATTCGAAACAAGCTCAAACCTGTTTTTGATGTGCTACCATCATCAACGCTGACCAAGTGCGGGTTGGTCGACTTCACACACAACCTAAGAATTTCTTTACACGTGTGCGCAGCGGTCGGCGCGCCGGCGCGCTACTTAGTGGTAGGTATTTATAACGCTGCATTGCGTGAGTGACAGGGGCGTGCATGTACTAAACAAGATTATCAAGAAGAAAGCCACAAATCGCTATGAATATCAGGCAACCGTATTAGTCTCTAAGCAAACTGGTTTTAAAATATTAATTAATATTCTACCACCTTAGGCCTGTAAGAAAACTCGGGAAGTACTACACAGCTAGCGTTCTTTACCATGATGACTTTACATTTGACGACACGGTCAGCGCACAGAGTTCGAGTGATGGCCTACTACGCAACTGGTCGCGGGTTCGATTCCCAAATATTTTTAACCGACTTCAAAAAAGGAGGAGGTTATCAATTCGGTTGTATTTTTTATGTTTGTTACCTCATAACTCCGTCATTTTTAAACCGATGTCCAAAATTATTTTTGTATTCGATAGAGTATAGAGCCTAGCGATAGGTCTCATGGTCACCAAAGTCAGGATCTGATGATGGGATCCCATAGAAAATCGAGGAAAGCACTAAAAACACACTTCTTTCACTAAAAAGATTACATTCACTGAAAAGTTAAAAATAAAAAATATTTTACAAAAAATAAAAAGCGACTTCAAAAACACTGAAAGCTTAAAAATAATATAAGAATAGGCACAGACAACATCACACTTCTATATTGAAGTCGGTGACAAATTTTAACACTTTCTAGGAGATTATCGTTTGGCGCCGACTTCAATACAGAAGTGTGATGTTGTCTGTACCTATTCTTATATTATTTTTAAGTTTTCAGTGTTTTTAAAGTCGGTTTTTATTTTTTGTAAAATATTTTTTTTGTAGTTACGGGACAAATATTATGTATGGAATACAGAAATATGTTCCGGTCTGGGCGTATGTGCATGTGATATGTAATATATTCTATGTTTGTAACTTTGATGACACGGTTAGCGCAGAGGTCGAATGATCGCCTACTGCGCAACGGGTCGCGGGTTCGATTCCCGTACGGGACAAATATTTTGTATGGCCTACAGAATTTTTTTCCGGTCTGGGCGTATGTACATGTGATATTCTATGTTCGTAACTGCACCCACAACACAGGAGAAAATCTTAGTGTGGGGCGACGTTTTCAAAAAGAAAAAAACTGCACCTACGACACAGTTGAAAATCCTAGTGTGGGCCGACGTATTTATATAAAAACACTTTCATTACTGAGTGACTGACAGATTACGCACAGCCGTAATTAAAAAGCACAAAAAGCGGAAATTTGACATGTATGTTGGAAATTCGCCATCTAAGGGGGTAAAACTAAAAAATAATAGTTTGTATGGAACCTTTATGACATTTATGCGGGCGAAGCAGCGGGCAAAAGCAAATATTTTATAAAGTTTCACAAAATTCCGCTGATCAGATATTTTCTTTTAATACAATGAAGTGATCTTTACATAAATCGAACGGAAATTTATGTTAATTATTTTTTACTTTTTTATAATCAACTCACGCTTGACCATAAATGTTTCGAAATTTAAAAGATTCCTAAAATACTGTTTTACTGTTCATAATCATATATAATACATAGGCTCGAATAAAACTATTATTTAGCTACATGTATAATGTGCTGTTGATTCTACCTTCTAAAGCTTTGATGCAAGGCGTTGTGAATAAAGGGGGCAACATTTAGTATTTAAAGGAATTCAGCAATAAAGTTTTATAGGAAACATTATTTTGAACCTATATATCGTTGCATATTTACTTGAAGAAATTATCATACTGGTTTATTAACACTGCACTGTGCTATATGGCCGCGGCAATAAAATATAAACATTTGGGAAATAAATATTTACCACTTTTCTTTCAGCATTTTTTGTATGCATTTGATTTAACATTTCGTCTTTGACTTCTTTTATTAGCGATTTTTACACATAAAATAACTTATAGAAAAAAAGAACGAAAAACACATTTTTTCAAACATAAAATAATTTAGGAAGAAGGATTAAAATAGTTTTCTCCTTTATAATACCTAATCCATTATTTACACTATTCACCATATTACTACACTAATCTATAATAATAATGAAAGTTAACAAAATAAACGCAAACTGCAAAATTAAAATTCGATCGTAAAGAAACACGTAAAATATTTTTTTGCGCCCGCGACACGAAGCGACATGACCATACCCTGAGACGACTTGGCGAGTACTGTCTTATATGGAGCGCGATTGCAACCAAGCGAAATTATAGAATTTTCGTCATTTTCCTAAATATTTTATATGACATCAAAAAATCTGTCTTCACAGTTCACTAGATAATAACGAACTACATGTTTTGGTATAACTTTTATACTGTTTTATGTATATTTCGATTTCAAATCGTGGTTTTAGTTTTTGATTTAGACCTATGTTTGGATTTTTTTTCTATCGAGTGAAATGGAGTAAATCGTGTTTCTGCTTTCACAGTTCACTAGATTATATCTTCAAGTTTAAGGTGTGTGAATTTCAGAATTGTGGGTTCTAATATTATCCAGATCTAGACGTTCTAAGATCGGCAAATTTGGGAAATCCTCGCCTTAAGAGAATATTTAATATGGTGCAACATAACAATGTAACATACAATATGACAACAGCATTTGGGTGCAATCAGGCGCGATATCAGCTCGAGCTTTATTACTCGATATAAAAAAAGATGCAATTTCACAAAATGACCAAGAGTATTGTTACAGAAATAACGCACACCCTGAAAGTGGTATAATTAAAAATGGTGTCTGAATCAATTTCAATGTAAAATAATAATTATTATGAATTGAAATAAATTTCATCTCAGTCTACGGTCATCAAAATACATAACAGAAGGTAATACGATGAGTTTTAAAGACGGAGTTTCGCGGCAAGCCTATCACCGCATTATCGGTGATTTATACGCCATGCTCTACTCAATTGGTAGGTAGACTACTCAATGCTTTGCGTTTGTTAAAATATCTCTATTTTTGAATTATCTCTATTAATACTGATTTAAAAAATGGTTGAAATTAATTTGTATATTTCTGACAAACTACTTTCAGGTACTGCTTCATTTCTGTTACATGTCACATATCTACAAAATGTTTTAGGCGAGAACGGAATGTGGTGGGGCCGGTGCTTGACCAAAAGCTCTGTAATGCCTGCTGGGCGTTCAGCATCGTGGGCGTCATGGAGTCAATGGCGGGGATCAGAAACATGAGCCTTCAAAGCTTGAGCATACAAGTACTTCTCTTTGTTTGTTTTTTTCACTAGTAAGTTTGTAAAGGTACCACCAGTTACCACCAGGTGTTGGGGGTAGAAGCGGAAAGCACCTCGATTGGTGGTCAGTTGCCTACACACACTGGGAGACGTAGCATTTTCCTACAAGGTAGAACGACGACCTAGTGAGGTCGAGGGAAGCATGTAGCACAGTTTAACATTGTTAAACTGTGCCAGTAGTGCGCAGCGCAGGATCGATCGGTTTTGAGATTTTTAGAGGAAGCCTATACCATACATATAATCAACTATATCTCTTGATTTAAAAAATGATGAATGAAAAGTGAAGTAATGATTTTACACGTAACCCCCTTTTTTATAAGTCACACGCAAATTGGGAAATCGTTAGAATTTTGTTCAAAGGTCAAAAAGATTAAAGTGGCATATGTGCATTGTGCATATTTGTATTGCGCTGTTGCATAAAAATATAATTAAGAGCAGCAGCATATTTTTGTTTCGATAATAATGACGGTTTTCTGTATTATGTTTTTGACTTACCTACCTATATGTACAAAGTATGTAGCATTGGCGTATCAAGGGGTGGCATTAGGGCCTTGCCATTGCCGCCCTTGATACGTCAATTCCTTACTCCCCAAGAGATCAGAAATTCCATAATTCCGCCTCATCTTTTAGCGGCACAAGGCGCGGTCAGGAGGAGGAGCCTTGGTCAGGCGGCAGGAGCCTTTTCAAAATGCCCCTCCTATCAAAATGACATCCTGGATCCGCCCTTTGATGTAGCATAATCACATTTGAATAAATATCAAACCTTACTCGCAAATGCCTTGGTTATAGTAGCAGTCATCTAAGAATTACTTTCAAAAACTGTGTTATGTAGATGTCGTGGCCAGATGTAAAATTGACCACTTCATGATGTGGCCAACCATTTTATGAAATGGTTGTATTTCATGAAATGCCCAATATCGTCTGGCCACATCATGATGCCGTGTGGCCAGATCAATGAATAATCAAATGTTTAACGATATGGACAGCTACGTTTGGCTACTTCATGATATGGCCAAAAATTTGGTGATCATATTATCGTAAAATACTTACATTATTCACCGCTAGAGGCGCTGATATCATTTTGTTTCGGTAATGCATCATGTCGGCGGACAATAAAATTGTTTCGATAAATGAAATCTGTAGGTTAGGTTAGATATTGTGACTAGGGAATGCAAATCCATTCTGTTTTAAAATCCGGTTTTTTAAGAACGGGTTTTGTTCCAATCCGGATTTTATGGATTTAAATAAAAAGCACATGAAAACCGAATCAAATAATTTAAAAAAAATTTGGTATTTGGATTTTTTTAGGAGCTGATCGACTGCTCAGACATGACTAAAGGCTGTAGGGGCGGAAATGTGGGCAATGCTCTGGACTTCCTCTGCTTTCACAACTATCCCATCATGAAATCTGAAGACTACCCTCTGCAGTTAATCGTACAGACCTGTCAGATCCCAGCCGGTGTGACGCGGCACGGATTAGGAGTAGCAAATTTCACAAGTATCTGGTAAGAATATACATTATTTTATTTGATTCAAAATATCATACCGTTGAAGTGCTCATTTATGTTGCCTCTGTAGGTAATATGTTGTTGTATACTCAATGATGATAACAAGGTTGATATGTAACCGAAAGTGTGTCTCGAGAGAGAACTCCTGTGTTTGACCACTTCAAATTCAAATTCAAAAATCTTTATTCAACATAGGCCTTTACAGACACTTATTGACGTCAAAACAAAGCAAAACAATCTAATTTAATGAAATCATATTAACCTTGTATGTGCATACATCCTGAATATACTCAAGATGTCTGCAAATACAAGTAACTAGGAATGAAAAAAAAAAAAGTTGACTCTACACCTACACTATACGTTAATGGCGTAGACATAATGTTCATAAATAACGAATTTTTGGGGATTGGAGTCGCTCACGTCCGTAGGTTTTACCCTCGAGACATGATCCCCGGGTGGTGCTAATCGAGTGACCAACTTCTGGGGGTAGGGCTTGTAAACCCGACTGGCTAGCGACTACCGTGCGCATGACGTCAATTCCGCCAAGTGACCATTTCTTGTCCGCGTTTCGGGATCAGCTAGCGCACAGCCAGAGCTTGAGGGGTCGTTGCTGCGATTCGTGTAGTTTGTGCGGGCTTTCGTCGACCTAGTGCCAGGTTGACTGCGTTGACCCTCCGCCCAGGAAGTCCCGAAGAAACGGCTGTTCCGCTGGCCGCCCGTGGTATATAGTACAGGGGCCCAAGCGGACCTAACCAGTCTGTGAGGCTGCTCCACCATGCCACGCATAATCTCGGGGTGGTCTGTGGTGCCGGTTGGTGACCGGACGGTGGGTCCCGGCGGCCACTTCCGGGGGGGTTCGGGGGCCCTTCCGTGCGGAAGGTCAGCGCAAGTCAGCTGTCGGCTGTTCCCTGGCGAAACAGGCCTACACACGTTAACTATACTAAACGCTGCAATGACACCTCAATTTCATGCCTCTCTCACTCCAACAAACATGTCAGCGCACAATATTAGGACTGGTCGTACAGCGGTGCACTATCCCACCAAAACACCACTATTCGAGGTGGGGCTCGCTAATATCCGCGGGCTCCATTCTAACTTCTTGGCTGTCCACCACCATCTCGAGACAGCCCGTCCAGCAATGCTGTTTTTGACGGTGACGCAAATTATCTGCCCGGCCGATACACTACCTTAATTACCCCGGCTACGCTCTTGAGGAGTCCTTCAAGGCGAAGGCAGGTGTTTGCTTGTTCGTCCGGGCGAACGTTTGCTGTCGTCGCCTGTGCTGTTTGGAGAAACCTTCCTTTTCCCTCCTTCTGGTACACGTCGATTTTGGCACTCATTGCAGTGTCTACGTCTGCGTCTACCGTTCCCATCGCGGTGATTTGGAGACAACTAGATTTTTTCAACATCTAAGTCGGGTGGCAGATGACGCGCAGAAGCGATTTCCTTCCGCCGAGCTGGTGTTTTTAGGGGACTTCAATGCTCACTATGAGTTGTGGTTAAGTTCCTCTAAAACTGACAATGCGGGTAGGACTGCCCACGCATCGCTCTCACGACCTGACACAATTGGTTACCCAGCACACCAGGGTGCCAGATATTATCGGTCAAGGGCCTTTTTGTTGGACGTTCTGCTGATAAATCGCCCTGACGGATACCAGTTGGTGATTCGAGCTCCACTAGGATCTTCGGATCACTGCCTGGTATCCGTTTCAGTATCTCAGGCGTCGCGATTGTCGCCTGTGGTTGCAGCACGCCGTCTGTGGTACTATGCGTCAGCAGATTGGGACGGTATGCAGAATAATTACGCATCTGTCCCTTGGTGGCAGCGCTGTTTTAGTGGGATGGACCCGAACTCCTGCGCTACCTCTGTTGTTTACGAGATCATACTAGGAATGGACCATTATATTCCGCACTCTAATCTCGTCAGTAGAGGCAGACGTAACCTCTGGTTCAATCGCGATTGCGCCTCTGCTGTTGAAACCAAACAGCTGGCTTACCGCGCTTGGATCAGAGGTCAAGCTTCTAGGGATCCCAATACTAGCCTACTGAAAACAGCCTACAATAATGCCACCAAGTTGTGTACATTAGAGCGGATGCTTAGCGCAGTGTACAAGTAGGTGAGGAATTGTGGCGCCCATTGTGGCAGCACCATGCCCGATATCCGCATCAGACAGCGTGATGTGCGGGCGGAGCTACAGTCGATCGATATTCGAAAAGCAAGTGGACCAGACGGTATTCCTGCGATTGCACTTAAGACGTGCGCAGCGGAGTTGACTCCGGTCCTGAAGTGTCTACACAGTCTGTCTTTCTCTGTGTGCCTAAATCTGGGAAAGAGGCCAATGTCCAATGTTCCGGTTCCCAAAAAGGGAGATCGTTCTGATCCGGCTAACTACTCGTATGGTCGTCACTTCCATTTTGTGTAAAATCATGGAGAGGATCCTTAATACCCAGCTGATTCGTTACCTGAAAGGTCACTCGTTGCTAAATGCCCGTCAGTATGGGTTTCGTCCTAAACGGTCAACAGGTGATCTTCTAGCGTTCCTTTTACACAAATGGGGTGAATCTATCGATAAGCGCGGCGAGTCGGTGGCTATTTGTCCCGACATCGCCCAAGCTTTTGATAGTCTCGCACAAGGCTCTCCTTTCCAAGCTTCCGCCATACGGATTATCCACGCAGTTCTGTACGTGGATTGCTAGCTTCTTCCACGAGCGTAGAATGCGCGGTGTCGTTGACGGCTGCGCTTCGCGGTTCGTGGCAGTGAACGCTGGAGTTCCACAAGGCTTAGTTTTATCCCCAACATTGTTTCTTCAGCGTATCAATGACATGCTTTCCTTGGGATGTTAAGATTGCTATGCAGACGACAGTACAGTGCATGGGGGATATCACGGAAGCTCAGGGGCTGCTCGTGGTGATATTGGTAGGGAGAGGCAGAATTAGGACGCTGAAACTCGTCTCCAAATGGGGTTCCAACAATCTTGTTGAGTTCAATGCTAAGAAAATACAGGTGTGCGCGTTCTCGGCGAAAAGGTTACCTTTCCTCCCCCTTTCTTCTCTTCAGGGCACAACCCTTCACACACAGAGCAACATCGCCTTGCTCGGAATGAACATTCGCTGCGATCTGAACCTCAGAGACTACATCGAAACTGCCTCACGGAAACTCGGTGTCCTGAACAAGGTGCGTAGGTATTTTGCGCCGGACCAACTATGCCTTTTGTATTTTTTTATTGATTGCCGCGTCACGCTATTCGCATAATTGGCGATGTAGAGGCAACTAACACCCTCGAGCCTCTACAACTTCGTCGTGACATCGCCTCTCAGCGCCTTTTACCAAATGTTCCATGGGGAATGCTCTGAGGAGCTCTTAAATCTTATTCCTCCCTCTGCATCCCTTAATTTGCATTCTTTGCATTGCTGTATTCCTTTTTGAAGGGTGAGATAGGCAGTGAAATTATTGGGTACCGTGACTTGACTTTTATATGGCACAAATTAGCAACGTTCACTGTGGTTCTTGTGAGGGTAGCAGATTTCTTGCGAATCTTACAAGAACAACATGTACAGTGAGCAGTGTGTTTGTTTGCCAACTTTGCCCGCTAAATACGTAACGATATATCGTAGCGATTAATCTGTGCAAACCGATTTGAGCAGATTTATCGATCGTGTGTATGATAAATCGTTGCAAATTATAGTTCATCGGTGGCAGTTGCAATTTCTATAAGATTAATCGTTATCGATTGCGTTTGCAATCGATAACGATTTATCACACAAAGTTTCAGGAATGATTTGACTTAGAGCTTGTGGTGATATTATTGTAGAAAACTTCATACATTCGTAGGAACGACCTGTGGCTGAAAATCGCAGTGTAGCAGATAATCTTTCATGGGGACTTATTGCTTCTCTCATTACAGTATCTTGTTTTATTATTTAGTGGAGTAACTAAAGCCAGCAGCTTTAAGTATGCGTCCTCATTCATCGTCATATAATTATGCCAATCAGAGCAAATTTCAACTCATTTAATTAGTTGATATGAGGAAATAGCTTCCTTTTCATGAGCTAGTCTTTACACCACACACTCCGCGCCTTTTTTTCTTTAAACACAAAACCAGGTCTAACATCGCAAGTGCGTCAACATCTTCCATCGTGGATGACATGTTTCTTGCGGGAGCTTCTGCGGAGAACTGACGATCGACGTCGATATCGATGGCGTGTGGAGACACTAGGAACGTTCGATTTATCTGCACAGCTCTCGCAGATATTCCTTGCTGCACAGTCTGAAATCGCTACGATATATCGTTACGTACGTAGCGGGCATAAGATGGCTCGATTTAGGTGTCCGCGACGGTTTTTACCGAGCAACCTTGTCACAGTTTAACAATGCATATTGTTAAACTGTGGCCTTGTATTTTCAACGCTGGGCGTTGAGCGTATTGTAATAGCGAACGTTATAAAAGCGCTAACGCCGGGATTGAACTCAACGCTTTTTTAACACTCGTGCGAATGAGGGCTGCCTTTAAGGTAGGTAAAAAATCGATCCAGCCCTGCGAGCATGGAACTCTCGATAAACAAAATTTGACAGCTAAGATCGACATACTCGACAAAAATCGATAAATTAAATAGATATTCCGAAGGAGTAAAAAGAACAGATGCTTTTGTCAATCGATATATTTTATGTCGATCGCCAAGTCCATGCTGGCAAGGCTGTTTTGTTTCGGAATCGAAGTGGCTGAGTGGGGAGAGATCAGCTCAGATACTTAGGCTCGTATTAATAAACGCGTCTCAAAGTTGAGAGCGAACTTAAGCTGCAGTTTTGACGTTTAATGTATGGAACATCTGTCAAAAACAGTATCTTATTAACGATCTAATACTTGAGATACTGTTTTTGACAGATGTTCCATACTTTAAACGTCAAAACTGCATCTGAAGATCGCTCTCAACTTTGAAACGTGTTTATTAATACGAGCCTAAGATCGTTTATCAGATATTTTATAAATAAGATTAAGTTTTTTGAACGAGGACTTGGCATTTGAAGTATTAATACTTACTTATGTGTAAGATTTTTTGGTATATAGAAGATTTTTCTTAAATACCTAGTCAAAATTACAATTACTTACAATGTGTAATCAGCAGTTTCACCATTCATCTGGGACCAGATGAATGGTGAAACTGCTGATTACACAATCCATCTACGGTCTACGAGTATATGTATGTATATATACGACATAAGAAAATTTTTATAATAAAGTTTTGTTGGTTTCTTTTTCAGTAATGTGGATAGTCGGATAATATTAGAATTGATAGCTACACATGGCCCTGTAATAGCTGCTGTGAACGCCCGGAACTGGATATATTACATAGATGGTGTCATCCAAGCTGCTTGTCCGTTAGTATGTTTTTGAAATGCTCGTCTCGAGACCTTTAACATTTTTGATCACTCACATTCTAGCCCTGACCCCTTGCAAACGCCACTTAGCTCGTCAAATTCTTGCTGTTTTAAGATGAAAAATTAGCTCGTCAAATTCTTGCTGTTTTAAGATGAAAAAACAAAACCCTTATCACCTAGGGGTATTAAAAATAGTTTACGGCCTATTCTCAGACCTACCGAATATAAGCAAAAAAATTCATGAAGATCGGTCAAGCCATTTCGGAGGAGTTTAGTAACAAACACTGTGACACGAGAATGTTATTATATTAGACTAGCTGTGCCGGCGAACTACGTTTCGCCATATAACGGCGAACTTACGTTTCGCCATAATAAAAAATAGTTTACGACCTATTTTCAGACCTACTGAATATACACAAAAAATTTCATAAAGATCAGTCAAGCCGTTTCGGAGGAGTTCGGTAACAAACACTGTGACACGAGAATTTTATATATTAGGAAGAAGATGAAAACAATTTTTTGCGGATTATTTATATTTCCTTTTTAGGGTTCCGTAGCCAAATGGCAAAAAACGGAACCCTTATAGATTCGTCATGTCTGTCTGTCCGTCCGTATATCACAGCCACTTTTCTCCGAAACTATAAGAACTACACTGTTGAAACTTGGTAAGGAGATGTATTCTGTGAACCGCATTAAGATTTTCACACAAAAATAGAAAAAATAAAATAAATTTTGGAGGTTCCCCATACATAGAACTGAAACTTATTTTTTTTTATCAAACCCATACGTGGATAGACATCTATGGATAGGTCTTCAAAAATCATATTGAGGTTTCTAATATATTTTTTTTCTAAACTGAATAGTTTGCGTGAGAGACACGTCCAAAGTGGTAAAATGTGTGTCCCCCCCCCTGTAACTTCTAAAATAAGAGAATGATAAAACCAAAAAAAATATATGATGTACATTATCATGCAAACTTCCACCGAAAATTGGTTTGAACGAGATCTAGTAAGTAGTTTTTTTAATACGTCATAAATCCTACGGAACCCTTCATGGGCGAGTCCGACTCGCGCTTGGCCGGTTTTTTTGTTTTGTTGCATAATTATCTTGCAAAAAAACTCAATGGCCGCGTGCCGAGGATATTGCCGTTCGGCCGCTTCCGGCTTCCGCGCGCGCGTCAGCAGCAGAGCTAAAGACAATAGAAATAAGTAAATAAATGCGGCTTGGTTGAAAAATGTTGCATAAAATCTAACCAATTTTTTTTTGTGAAATCTATTGTACAAACGAAACCTATTTTCAGGTTAATGCGCAATTTCATCAACACGCGTAGTATACATGGGGCATTAAAACAAAATTTTGCCATCTCAATCGAGTGTATTTTTTAACTATTTTTTCAGAGGATACTGGGAACTATTACAACACGTGGTGCAAATAGTCGGCTACGACCTTACTGCGGAAGTGCCTTACTACATCATCCGGAACTCCTGGGGAGTTGACTTCGGCCATGGTGGTTACCTGAAGCTGGCAATTGCTGATAATGTTTGCGGAATATCGAGCAACATAGTCTTTTTAGATGTTAAAAAAATATGAGAAGGCTTTTGTTGCCATAGATTAGTTAGGTGATTTTACGTCATAATCGTTTAATATCAAGTCATAGATGAACAAGTGATAATTTGATAACCTAATAAATTAATACATAATATTGTTGTTACATTTTTTGAGCGATACAGACTTCCTTTCCTATACATACCCTACACAATCGTTAACTCGGCCGATCTACGAAGAACATTATTGGTCTACCCAAAGATATAAACAACCGGCCAAGTGCGAGTCGGACTCGCGCATCGAGGGTTCCGTACAAACCTGTAGATATATAAGTAAAAGTTCACTCATCACGACAATCGAGTCAATTTAAACCTAAGTAGGTATTTGATATGAGTTTCAACTTGATATCTCTACGCGTTCATAAGGAAAAGGGTAATAAATTTATAATTATAAAAAAAAATATGAGATGTAACTAAAATTTAAGTTTTTCGGAATTTTTCCTTTATATGTGCTATAAAACATTGCTTCATGCCAAATTTCAAGATTCTAGGTCGAGTGGAAGTACTCTTTAGGTTTTGATTCCCTTGCGAGTAGTTGCGAGTTTAAAAATATGCGGCTTAAATTGCTTTCTTTTTATTGCGTTGCGTTGCGTTTAAACATATAAGTTTGATTTTACAGCCTAAAGGTATTATAGACTTTGTAACACCGTTTTTTCTTAAAATTTCATAAAACACAAATTTTGCAAAAACACTTTGGTTTCACTGTAGTTTTAACACAAATTTCACAACTAAAATCATAATTACAATAACTTTGTCAATTAATTGCACAATATCAATGTCAAGTGTCAACGTCAACGTCGTTTCACGTCACGTCAGTGACATTTGCAATTATCTTTGGTCATTATTCAATTTTTGCATAAACAAAATAAATCTCGCGTTTATCCTGGCCTTATTTACAAAGATAGTTTTTTTTCGCCCAAAATCCCGTGCTTCCATTTAGGTGGGTTGATTTTCTCAAAATTCGGAATTTGACATTTAGACCGTTTGTTTTGATCATTTCTATAGACATATTTTAATAAAATACGCTTAAACTTATAGATCATATAATTATAGTTTCGTCGAATAGAATTTGGAAAGCATTCACAATTTGTTTATGGTTAATTTTTCATTACGTTTTGTTTTTCAACCAAACTTATAACTTTAGCTGGAAATACTTATTGCATATTGTAGAATTTCGAAAGATCCGTATGTTGACTTGACACATCTTGAAGCAAGTTAAGAGTCTTACGATTGTCATGAAATGAATTTGGTTTTAGGAGAGGTTCCGTCGCCAATACGGCGCTTAACATTCAGCAAACGGACCTCGGCTCCGTCGCTTCCACATAAACGCAAATCTGCGCGCAAGTGGAGCGTTGGTTTAGTCTATCGTCTAGGTTATGATTAGTCTGTGAGACATCGATCGAAGTAATTTGTTGTTGATTTGAAGATCATAAAGTTTTTATATATTTATATAGGTATTTCTCCCGTTTTCCGTGTGAATTTGATTTGAAAAACCACAGTGAAACTACAAAATTCAGTTCTTTTTGTTTTCAGCTTGAAGAGTAAAGCTAAGGGGAAAAATACTATATTTACTCGCCGTCACGCGATTCATTAAATTAAATGGATTTATTGTATCAATAAGTGCAAAAAATCAATAAGGTATCTAATTAACTTATTATATTTCATGATTTAAAGCAGATTTTGTTAATTTTATTTTTATTTGTGGGTAAATTGATTATTAAATCAAACATGTTACATTTCCAAAATTCGCCTTTTCCATCCCCTATTTCATTAAAAAAACCTGATAGTAAGCGGCATCTTAGTGGGATTAAGGCATATATTGAGTAACACTTGCGAATTTCCTGTTAAATTCTAAATTTTTACAATATTAAGTTTCACATCCTTCTTTGGCAAATAACTCACAAATTAAGCTGTTTTCTTTTTATTAATAGCAGTAATTATACACAAAGTAGGTGCTCTCCCCTCCATATGTCCTTTTTATTAACTAACCAATAAGACCATTTGTCAATTTATTAAAAATTACGTTTTAGAATTCATTTGCTATGTTTATTACATGAGGTTCAAATGTATTGACTGGGATTCCTTCAGAACTCAGTGCTAGACCCACTGACCCTAAGATCATAGGCATATTTAATTATATTTTTAACCTAGCACTGTGCTATGAATCTCCAGGGCAGTCACCGGAGGCCGTAGGGCTCCGCTGCTTGACCTTACAGCTAGAAACCATAACAAACTAACCTAACACAAGGAGGAATTCTGTGGAATTGTACATATATAGAGAGAATAATCTAAGGAATTGGAATATTCGAATATACCGTGATCGCGGAAACTTAGCATCGAAGGTACGCCCTACTAACAACCGCTCCGGGGAAGGCTACTAACTTCTTTTAAAAAAAAAAAAGGAAACCTATAACTATTTGTTGGTGTACTTTATTGCCCCTCATTTTGTAGTTTTGTACCCAATTAGTACCTGATTTTTACCTGCCGAGATTGATCAAACAAACCTGAACCATCCTGCCCTTGGCTTGTATTGATTAAACATTAAGTTAAGTGCTTTGCATTGAGGAATTGTGTTAACATATGCATATGTGTATTATAATTATGTACCTACAACAATAAAGCTTTTCATTTTGTATCGGACTAAAGGAATAAGTTTGTTTTTTTTTCTTTCAACTAAGATTCCCCAATATTTCAACAATTCAGCGAGAAAAAGCACTACAACTTGAGTACCTATTTGATATGAATTTCAATTTAATACCTGTGTAGAAAAGGGACGGAAAGAAACTCAAAGTAAAGCTATATACATATATTGAATAAAAGAAAAGATATAAAATACAGAGTAACTTACTTAAAACAGGAAAATGCAACAAGACAGCCATAAAACAGAACGTAACTAACTTAAACAACTCCCTAGAAACCAAAACTGACAATTAAACATAAATGTAAAAAACTATTTACAAAAGACCGGTCTGGTAGCCCGTTCGTAACAATACCTCTACGCGTTCATGAGGAAAGGGGTAGTAAGTTTAAAATTATTAAAAATATTCTTATTATATTGTAGGCTACTCCTACATTTTATTTATTTACGTAATAAATATATACCAACACAAAATATTTATACATAAAACCTAAACTACACTAAACAACTTATTTACATTTACATACGTATATATAATTATTTCCTTTCATTATTATATATAATTTAACATTAACATATATTTATTTAGTCATATATTTACCTAATCATCTGCACGTAGTTGGTGGTTAAATAAAACAAGTATTGGTTCTTCATGGACGCTAACCTCGCACTCAAAAGCAAATGACAAAAGCTGGAGCAGCCGTCAGGCGCAGTGGTTGTCATGAGTTTGTTGACATAGAGGCTTAACAACGCGAACCGCACGCCTAGATTTTTCATTCATATTATTTACTTAGCAATAATACGCATAACAATAATTCTTCTACTTCTTTGTAGGTATATTTTCTAACTAACCTCTTCTGTGTGCGTGATATTGTACATATTGTGTGTTCTTTCTTCGCCTGTGTAAATAACTTACTTCTCTGTTTTCTTGTATATTTTATATTTCTGTATATGAAAGAAGTGGATTTGGACAAAGTAAAGACTTACTAAAAACCGTAAGTAGAACTAGTTAATATTTCAAATAAGTGGACTTTACAGAAGCAACAAGGGGCTGAAAGCTGACAAAGCCGCCCCAAGGATATGCCATTGGACTCGGGTATAAACCCCATACCTGGCTAAACCACCCCCCAGAGCAACTTCTACCTCTGTAGAGACACACTCGGGATCGGCGTTAGCCATTCCCCGAGTGCGCCCCCTGGATAGTAGGCCTGACGCAAGCGCCAGGTCTTACCTCTACGGGGGGGTCGACAAGTGCCATAATTCGACCCCCCAGACGGGCAGGCTAGGGGTAGAAAAGTGTCTCCCGACCGGTTGTCGGCCGGCCGGGTCATTTCATCCCCAGCTTGCTTAGGGGAGTTGGTGGCGCGCGTCCAGGAACGCGCGCCTCCTCCTACCCAACCGCCTGCGTCAGTCAGCCCCCTAGCATGACCACCGGAATACGATATCAACAACGGTATATCAATATAAACTGTTAAAAAAGTTGGATTTTTTAAGTTATCTTCAAGCTTTGAGTATGTTTTGGATATTGGTATTATTATTTTAGACATTGTTAATATATTAATGTTGATAAAATTTAAACGTAGCCATTATTCCAATATATTTTGACAGTGGATGTCGATTTATTGTTTTATCATATCGTGTTTCGCTGTTCATGCTACTGCGGCAAGGCATATTAACTAAACTGTAAATCGTATTTAGATCAAAATATATACCAAGCAAAATACCTAAAAAATATTAATTTATAAATAGGAATTCGTCTATAGTTCAAAATTAGCACCAAAATGCCACAGCATTAATTCTATGCAGTATATTTTTTTATTTTCAATTACGATGGAACTTCTTGGTTTTATGTCTACTTGATTAGTGCCGTCCACTTAAAGTTTATAGAAAAAATAAATGACAATGTCATTATCATGTCAGGAGTTGGGGCTCAGTTGGGGTCCTTCTTAGTCTTAGACCATATCAAACAAAAAAAAAACTTTTTTAGCATCAAGATTCCATTTCCTGATTAGTATAAAGATCCAGATCAAATATTTAAAACTAGCTGTGCCCGCGAACTACGTTTCGCCGCGAACTACGTTTTATTTTTTCCCGACATCTTCATCAAATATCGTTAATATACACAGAAATAAATACATAAAAACAAGTTATACACTAAAACCTTCCTCGAGAATCACGCTATTGAGTGGTGAAAACCGCTTGAAAATCGGTGCAGCAGTTTTTGAGTTTATCGCGAGCAGACAGACAAACGCGGCGGGGGACTTTGTTTTATAATATGTAAGGATACTGTTAAATACAATATAGGCATTTTGCTTCCTAGTCAGTATAAGGTTTAGGTCAAATGTTGTATAGTCATATTGTAAGGTCGGCATTATACTTCTTAGTCAACACAGGTTATGATAAAAGGACAATGCCAGAAAATGTATGGAGCTATGCCCCACTTATAAATATGCACGCCCACAATTGATACTTATACTCACGTATGCGTCATTGTAATGGCTTTTTATATATATAAACAATAGTTTAAAACACCGTGCGAATATAAAGATATTAGACTTAAAAAATAAGCGCCTGCTATTATTGATCAGCAAAGTTGCGAAAAGACGATTTGCATTGAATTCTAAAAACATGGATTATTTTCTATAAAATAATATTTTTTGACGGATATAAGTCATTAATTACAATCACAATACTTCTATGGTGTTAACCATAGAAGAAGTATTGTGATTGTAATTGTAATTAAATTGTTACCTATTTAACCGTAAAAACGCCAATATTCTTAATATCGTTAGGGCAACAAACAATAAAAAATGCAACTGAATAATATTCTTGGTTTTCCATTTTGAGGATATCTACAATTATAAAGTTTATACTCTCAACTAAAGTTGAGAGTATAAGGTTTACAGAAAATGTAAGTTTCAACACAATTATAGGATAAGGCTTAGACGAATTATTAGAAGAACACTCTTAAACTTTTGCACAGCTAACATTGAAGTGTTTGCTTAGGTGTCATACAAAGGCAGCTCTCAGGGTGTATTCATCACTTCTGGGAGTCTACTACTACTCGAAATGTTGACTTGCAAGTTGCGTTTAATCAATCAATGTAGTAAGAAAGCTAGAGTCAATAAAACAGATTTATTGTGTTGTGTGAATATCATTACAGTTGTGGCTTTTTTGCTGTAACTGACAGACAGCTTGTAACAGCTTGTAACGACTTGCAGCCTGCCTGTGTCTGGCCAGTCTAGATTCTGGTCTTTAAATAGGAATTGTGATTAAGGCATATAATAAAATTCGAATGTTTATATTTATAATCATTTATTGTTTTTTCATGTCAATTATTATTGAATTATTTATGAAGCACAATTGAAATAATCTTGTCTAAATATTTTGTAACCTCTTTTAAACATACTATTTACTACTTCAACTACCCATCTTCAGAATGTTACGCAGCTGGTTTTATTGGCTTGGAATTTTGTCAATTGATATTCTTCATTATCCAGTTTCAGGTTCGATGACTTTATAGCTGTGTGCTTCCATTTCTGGTAACTGCACCACAAAATGCCCTATCAAGAATAAAACATCACCATTCCTAAAAAAATATGTCAATTGATTGTTAAACAATTTCATCATTTTCCATGCATCACTATTTACTGCCTTATATGGTCCTGACACATCTAAAATGTACCAATCACAACACACAATTAAAAAGTCTCAATAGATTTTCATATTTGTGTGTGCTGTAGGTTTCTTTTTCTTATTATACTTCATACAATTTCATGAATAATGACACAAGTGATTTGACATACCATTTATATTTTGAAAATCAAATGCATCACTCGGTCTTGAGGTCAAATATATCAGGTCTTCAATTTGTGATGGACCAAATTGTTTGTATATAAATGATACATACTCTAGTACTAAGTGGTGTGTATAGCTTTATATTCTTTAATTAATAGTTATAGAATATGTGGGAGTGTGGAATCGATGCACTGCATTGTTGCATCCTTGACAGATTTACAACACGCTTATAGTGAAGAAGGCTATAGTGCTTCCAGTTACACCAAATATTTCAGAAGTGAAGTATTCAATTAGTGGCTGATGTAGTGGAGGTGGGGTTGGCACTTCTTGAGTAAGATCGCCACCAGTCTTATTCTCCATAAAACCTCCTACTCTGCTTACATTCCTTTCCAGATGCCGATTAGCTTTTCCCCAACAATTGTAGCAAGCAATAGGTGGATGAAATATAACCTGTAAAAAATAGTATGACATTAATGATAATTACTTACATAACATATATAACAAAAAGAGTGTTCAAAATAATTTTTATAATACACCTCATTTTTCACATCCCATGACAAAACTATATGTTTTCACTGGTACCTAATTCTGTGTTGCTTAACAGTGTACCTTCCTCTAAGAGAGTGCGTGCTCACATCCAATGCATACCTTCTCGATGACCGAGAGATTCATTGTGTCCATCATCTGACAACCGTCTTAGCATCTTGTAGCACTGAAACCATTGAACTGCATTTGGCCAGAGCTGAAAATAAATAATATTTCTATTAAACGATTTAATATGTTCATAATGTTGTAAATTCCGCTATTTATATGTTTTATGAATATGTAGCGGGAATGAGTGAGTACAACCATTTACCTTTAGCTACGTTGCGCATCTCCGTTCAAATCTTTTCGAACGTTTTTGTTGAAGTAATACACAAACTACAGTTTATGCACCGCGACATTATTAATATGTAAGAAATACGATGAAATATAATCGCTCACACACAGAAAAAAACAATAAACAAACAACAACAACAAGGTAACAAAACGGAAATGTCTATGTTGCTTTTTATTTTAATCCCCTGTTTTACAGCTACGTCATCACGACTTTTAAGCCATGTTAAAAGAAACTATTCCACAAATAAACTGTTTACATTTTAAGTCAACAATCCTCCATTTCCAGTGTTGAATTTGACTTGATCCAAGTCTAAGAATGAATAATGAATTGTGTTATTAATAATCATGTGTTATTAGAGCACTTATGACCAAAATGCATGAAGCAATTGTACACAGAACTAGCTCCTATTCTAGACCTGTGGGCTTAGACAAAAGCCTAACGCTCATTTTTCCATAGTCGTTCCGCAGAAAAAATGTATGGAGATTACATTAGCTGCGAAAAAAATAGCGTGAGGCTATCACATTCTAATGTCATTTCCATACATTTTCTCTGCGGAACAACTACGAAAAAATAAGCGTGTGGCTTTTGTCTAGGCCCATTGTAAACTAGTAAAAAGCTTGTTTATTAGTAGTTCTGTTTATTATCTTGCTACTTATTAGCACTAACTTGAAAAAGTAGCCTCGTTTTATGGTGTTATTATAAAACTTGGTTTTGATTTAAACCTGAGGCCCTAGACAAATGCCACACGTTAACTTTTCCACAGTCGTTCCGCAGAAAAAATGTATGGGAATGATATTAGCTTACGACAATCTCACGCTATTTTTTCCGCAGCTAATGTCATCTCTATACATTTTTACTGAGAAACGACTGCGGAAAAGTTAACTTATGGCATTTGTCTAGGGGTTCAGATGCTCTTTCACTTATGTTAATGAGATTAGATAAACCCAGAAACTAAGTTTAAACTACGTTTTGTAATAAGGCGGACTGGCTTTTTCGTCCCGGAGTGGCTATTCGGACCGCTAGAAACCTAATCAAAAATAACTTATAGGATAAAACCGAAAACTGTAGGTTAGGGTAGACAGACCGCACACAGCGGAGCGAGCGAAGCGAGCGGAGCATGATACTGCATGTTTCATGCTCCACTCGCAAAAATCTATTACGTAAAAGCCATCATCCCGTCGCCATCATTCCTCGCCCGCTTACCGCCTATCTCATAGCGATCACTCATTATCGCTTTCGTGACAATGTCACCTGTGACAAGTTTAGAACTATTGTTCTAATGTCACGAAAATGATAGCGAGTTATTGTTTTGAGATAGGCGGTAGGGCCGCGGGTCCCTATAGAATACGATGACTATTCGGACCCGATAGTGAATTGTTATCGAAAAAAACTTATAGGATCAAACTGAAAACTGTAGGTTAGATTAGATATTGTGACCATACGCAGTGGAGCGAGCGAAGCGAGCGGAGCATGAAACTGGATGAACACTGCATGTTTTCATGTTCCGGATCCGAATAGCAATCGACTTTTATTAGGACCCGGGTCCGAATAGACACAACCTTTACGTCTATGGCTGGGTCCGGCGCAAAAAGCTAATGCCCGAAGCCGTGAAAAAACAACATTCAAAATGGCTTCGAAATCACTGTTTCCTTTTGATGAAATGCATTTTATTTTGAGTTTTGCTCTCGCACGCTTAATGGATTATTGAATACCGCCAAAATTATTATTTTTATTTAAGTATTTATTTACATTTTGTCGTAACTCTGGGACCAGTGGGGCAAATTCTGGCATTCTCCTTTTGCATAATCATATTACAAGGTATGCATTTACTTCCTAATCAATATAAGGTTTGGGTAAAATGCTGCAAAGTAGTTATGATTTGTAGTAGGCATGCTATCTCTGCCCCCCTAGACAAGACGTTTTTTAGATAATCGCTAACGCAATCGCTAGAAGGAAAATGTGTGCGATTTGACATAAGCTGTCGCTTAGCTGAGCGCAATTGTCAAATCTCATACTTAAATTGTCCATTTAGCGATAGCGTTAGCGATTATCTAAAGGCATCTTGTCTAGGGGGTCTGATTAGAACTGTCAAAATACAATAGGTTTCATCTTATTATGACAGTTCACCGCGATAATTCGCTTTATCATATCGTGTTTTGATAGTCGTGCTAGGAGGGCAGGCGTGTTTTATGAGCTGCTTTATGTATCTAAAACCGCTTTAAAGTATTTTGAAAATATAGTTACAGAAATAATTGATACGTTCTTATTATTAATTTATTTTTGGTTATTTCGATTTAATCCAACAATCTATTCAATAGTCTCTGGACAAAAAGAATATTTGTAACTAGATAAGTAAAGTATGATTTTGCATATCACAGTATTTATATTTAAAAACTAAAATAATAAATTATTTAACTAAAACATGCATTATTTGAGTTATTATTTGTTAGTCTTATCGATTTTCATACTAATATTGTCATACTTCAATAGGCTAGTTGACCCTTTTTTAAAGTAGGGCTTAAAATGTTGATAATTGTTGTATTAGACCATAGCACATGAATATTATTTTTTTCGATGGCTAAAAAGTGCAAAAAATCTATTTTAAATTAAGATTTTCAATTTTGGACCGAAAACACGGTCAGCCATGATAGTCTGTTCATTATCTGTGGCAATGACGTCAGTTTTATAGTAAACAAAGCACGGGGGAAAGCGCGGGAACTTCACATAGTAAAGGCGGGCTCTTTAAAATATTTTATTTGTAATTTTTTAATTGTAGTCAGTTACTTAATAAAACACAAACAAAAGAGGTATATAACATATAGGCATTAAATAATATTATAAGCAGATATGGTGAAGCGGAGTTCGAGAAAAAGAAAAAAAAAGGAGGATGAACCGGAGTCTGGTGATGCAGATAGGGAGACAGATGAGGTAAGGTTGGTAGAAACGGATATGTCCTCTTCGGACAGTGATGAAGAAATAAGCAATGCAGATAGGTACAAGCCTTATTATGTTACTGACTATATACGCAGATATCCGGAAGAAATTAGCGGCACTGAATTTGTGGTTTTTGTTGAGTCATCAGACATCCAGAAACCAATTGGAACAAGAGATCTTCTTTCTTTGTCAACTTGTTTAAAGCGCTTTAACAAAGGCGTCAAATTTTTAAGAAATATCAATAAGTTTAAGATAGGTATTTATTTTGAAAAACCAGACTTGGCGAATGCCTTTTTAAATAATAATACCTTCTTGAAAGAATACAAATTCAAAGCCAGTATTCCTGCTGCTACAACTGAGGTGTCCGGAGTTATAAGAAATGTACCTACCATTATATCAAACAAGAGAATATTTACTATGATAACAAGTACAAAAAAAATAATAACAATAAAAAGAATAATGAAAAAAATAAATGTGACTGAGGGTTTTATATTACAACCTACAACTACAGTAATAGTGACATTTGCCACTTCCATTTTGCCAAATCATATAGATATTGGTGGTTGGAGACATGATGTGTCTCAATATATACCACCAGTTAAGCAATGCTACAAATGTTTGAGATACGGACATTTGGCAAAATATTGTAAAAATTCTGAAAAATGTAGTATATGTAAAGAAAATCATAACTATAAGACTTGTACAGTTTCTATCGAAAAAGCTACTTGCATTCATTGTGATGGCAATCATACTAGTGTGTCTCCAATATGCCCAGTTAAAAAACAGAAAATCATTGAAAATAGAAATAAATATAAGCCTGCTTCTTATGCAGATATTACAAATCCTTTAAATTTTCCCAAATTAGAAAGTAAGACAAAAAATAATGTAGATTTGTTTACACTGCTCAATACTGACAGCAAGTGTCTCTCATTATTAGTTGAAACCATAACTAAATGTGTTTCTTTGCATAATACTCAAAATACTTCTATAAATTCTAAAAGTGTTTTAGAGGTCTTAAAAAATACTTTTGGTAAGCAATCAAATCCCCACAATTCACCCCCAATCAATTGAATATTGTACAGTGGAATGCTCAAAGCTTATTAAGCAATCAACTTATTTTTACGAAATTTCTTTATGACCATTTTATTCATATCGCAATTATATGTGAAACATGGCTAAAGCCTCAGAAGCAGTTTAAAATCAAAGGTTATCATATTGAACGTAATGACTGTGGCAACAAGCATAATGGTGTTGCTATTTTAATCCATACATCATTAAAATATCAAAAAGTAACATCTTATTTTGACAACTCTCTTCAAACAATTGTAATACATTTAGAACTACATCAGAACACTATTTCAATAGCCAGTATATATTGTCCAACAAATTGTATTCCCAGTTTCTCTAAAAATAAGTTTAAACATTTCTTGAATTCTCTCCATAGGCCGACGAT
The DNA here is from genome assembly GCA_963935595.1 of Schoenobius gigantellus. Lineage (NCBI taxonomy): Eukaryota > Metazoa > Arthropoda > Insecta > Lepidoptera > Crambidae > Schoenobius > Schoenobius gigantellus. The sequence goes on from OZ012541.1 coordinate 52,921,106, forward strand.
TATAGCTGGTGACTTCAATGCTCATCACTCAATTTGGGGATGTCCGTTATCGGATTCCAGAGGTAAGGATATTCTTGAGTGTTTAGATGAATGCAATTTAGTCCTGTTGAATGATGGTCAGGTCACAACTGTCGGTTCTCATTCTTGGAGACCCAATGGTTTGGACTTGACTATGGTATCTCCTTCATTAGCTCTTCGCTGCGAATGGTCAGTACACGACGATCCATTGGGCAGTTATCATTTGCCAACATTTACTAAGATTACATTCAATAGTAGTTCACAATGTTTTAACTCTCAAAACAATTTTCAGGATGAAAATGATTTTAACAATCGCATTAATCATAGATTAGTTGATTGGAAGTTGTATTCTTCAATTGTTAATAAGGATTTAGATAATTTTCAATGTAACCCTATTAGTAATCCAATAGATTCATACAACTCTTTTTGTCAAATCATTTTGACAGCTGCACAAAAGTCAATTCCCTCTCGTACCTCTCGGTCCGAATCACGTAACATTGCTACTCAAAACTTAAAATCAAAATATCGAACAGTTCCTTGGTGGAATAGTAATTGCGCTAAAGCTGTACAGGAAAGCAAGCAAGCCTATCTTGATTTTAAGAATAATCCTTCTCAAGAAAAATATATTAATTTCAAAAGATTACAAGCTGCTAAAAAACTTACCATTAAGAGAGAAAGACTAAGTAGTTGGATAGAATTCTGTACAAAATTAAATCGATTGACACCAGTTTCAGTAGTATGGGGTAACATGAGAAAACTTACACATAAAACATATAAAAAGCAAAATAGTGATTTTTCGTGGGTCAGTGATTTTTTACGTAAATACACGCCTGACTTTGTGCAAAATAACAGGCCAATTGTGAAGGACAATAGTTTACCAGATAATCAGTCATTCCTCACTGATCCATTTTCTTTTGACGAATTAACTGCAGCTCTGAAATCTAGAAAAAACACTGCTTGTGGATTAGATAGTTTATCGTACAAGATGTTTCAGCTACTTAACACTGACAATCTTTATAAGCTTTTACAAATTTATAATATTTTATGGCAAGATTGCACAATTCCTCCTAATTGGAAAATGGACTGCTTGGTTCCTATTTTAAAACCTGGAAAAATTGCATCTCATCCCGATTCTTATCGTCCTATCGCTTTAACGTCTTGTGCTGGTAAATTATTTGAACAGCTAATCAAACAAAGATTGGAATTCTTCATAGAAAAGAACTCAATTTTACCTTTAAGCCAGTTTGGGTTTAGGCGAGGACTTTCGGCTCAAGAAAGCTTAGCACATTTTTTTTTGGACGTCACTACAGCTCAAAAGAATATGGAGTATACAATAGCAGTGTTTTTTGATATAGAAGGTGCATTTAATAACGTTAATCATGGTATTTTGTTTGAATCTCTATTATCTTTCTTACCTGTAAAAATTACTTATTGGATATATGCTTTTCTCACGGATAGAAAAGTGTATGTCAAAATAGATAATAAATTTTTAGGCCCTAGATTTTCGAGCAAAGGTGGCATCTTGAGTCCTATTCTGTATATTTTGTATATAAGAAAACTAAATTCCATTCTTAATAATAATTTAGTCAACAATCTTCAGTTTGCTGATGACCTTGTCATTTATTCAAATTCAAATTCAAATTCAATATCTTTTATTCAAATTGGATTGTTACAATCTCTTTTGAACGTCAAAGCAGCTACGCCATTGGTTCACAAGTCTACGGCGGGAGACCTTGTACTGGAAAGAACCAGCAAGAAAACCAGCAAGGGCTATTTTTTTCTCCCTGTATTGTTACAGAGTCGTCAATTGGAAGCTGACCTCACAGCAGAAGTTTGAGCTCAACTTCCATTACAAGATTAGATGTGTCAGTTCTCTTCTTACTACTTATTACCAAAAATAATATTTGTTTAAACAAATGGTTATACATAACAAGACGATTCATTATCTGAAAAATTAACACCAGGCATTGGCATCATTCAAATAATCGTTGACTTTATAATATCCTTTACTCATAAGAGTCTTTTTTACATGCGCTTTAAACTTATGAAAAGGCAAGTCGGTAACACTTTGTGGAAGCTTATTATAAAAGGTTATACATTTCCCCATAAACGAGCCTCTAGTTTTTTGAAGCCTGAATGTTGGAACGGCAAGTTTATTTTTGTATCTTGTGTTTAGATGATGAATTTGGAAATTGGTTTCAAATGTATTATAATTCTTATAGACATAAATCAAATTTTCATAAATGTACTGTCCTGCTAAAGTCAATATATTAATTTCTCTAAATAAGTCCCTTAAAGAATCTCTTGCTCGTAAATTATAAATAGCGCGAACCGCTCTTTTTTGAAGTACAAAAATACTTTCAATACTAGCAGCCGATCCCCACAGTAGTATTCCATATGACATGACACTATGAAAATAACTAAAGTAAATCAATCTTGCCGTTTCAACATCAGTAAGTTGTCTTATTTTTTTAACTGCATATGCTGCAGAACTAAGTTTGTTAGCCAAGGACTCAATATGTGGATCCCACTGCAATTTAGAATCTAGTGTTATACCCAAAAATTTAGTAAAGTCGATGAATTCAACAATTTCATTATTCATTTCCACTATGGTATCCACTTTTCTTACATTTGGCAATGAGAATTTAATACATTTAGTTTTACGTGAATTTAAAGATAAATTATTTATAGTGAACCAATGCAATACTTTAGAGAGAGTACTATTTACAACGTCAGTATTGCCATTTCCTCTGTCAACCTTAAATATTAAAGAAGTATCATCTGCAAATAGTACTGTATCGCACAGATTCTTAGTGAAGTGTGGGAGGTCATTAATATAAATTAAGAAAAGCAAGGGTCCCAATATCGATCCTTGTGGCACGCCCATAACTATAGGTGCACCAACAGACTCAGTTTTGTTAATAACAACTTTCTGAACCCTATTGGATAAATAAGACTCAATAAGTCTCATTGCTTCTTCAGAGACACCATAATGTTTGAGTTTATTTAAAAGAGTTTGGTGACCAACGCAATCAAAAGCTTTTGATAGGTCACAAAATATACCAATTACATCTTGTTTACACTCCCAAGCAGCAAAAATGTGTTTCAGAAGTGCAACACCGGCATCAGTAGTGCAACGACCTTTGGTAAAACCAAATTGGTTCATATGTAAAATGTTGTTACTTGAGAAATGATCAGTTAACTGATTAGATATAATTTTTTCAAATATTTTACTAAGAGCTGGTAGAATCGAAATTGGTCGATAATTTGAAGGGTCATTTTTATTCCCAGACTTAAATAGAGGTATCAGCTTGCTATTTTTCATGAGGTCGGGGAAGACACCTTCATCGACACATTTATTGAATATCAACGCAAGTTGCGGTGCAAGTTCTTTAATTACAGATTTAATTATATGGGTCGAAATACCCCAAAGATCTTCAGTTTTTTTGGTACTGATCATACGAAATGTTTTCAAAACAGTGTTAGCATCAATGTGACAAAAGTTGAACACCTTGTTGCACCTCTCCACACTCCGTCCCAAAAGAGCTACAGCCTCATTGGGACATGAGTTGAGACCACTTGTAGTTTCTATGGGTATATGAGAGAAGAAGTCTTCAAATGCTTTAGCAACCGCATTGTCAGATTTAATAGTTTGGTTATTGATTTCTAAAGAGAAAGAATTCACAGTACTTTTGGGTTTACCAGTTTCCTGGTTAATGATATTCCAGGTGGTTTTTATTTTATTTTTAGATGAACAGATTTTGTTACTTATGTACATAGCTTTTGCGCACATGCACACTTTCTTGAATGTTTTAGAGTAATTTCTGACATAATTTATGAAAGCGGGGTCATTGGATGTTCCTTTTAAAGCATATAGTTCATATAGTTTTCTGCGACTTTTATATATACCAGGCGTAGCCCAATCACAAAATTTCTTTCTCCCATTTTTGATTTTAATTACTTTTTCTTTGAATATATCATTGCACTCATTTTTAACTACATGAAATAAGTTATTATACAAATTACTGGCGTTAGTCCCCTCGATCGGTAAATTTGCAGTTTGACTAATAACATTTCTTGTAAATTTCTCTAGACCACGTTTTGTTATAGGTCTACAAGTAGTCTCACGTATAGAACAAACATGATGGTGCTCAAACGAGGCTAATTGTCCGCTATGGTCAGAGTTAATACAATTTATAATCAACTTATCTTGTACATTACAATTACAGAAGATGTTATCTATGCAAGTAGCAGATGTTGCTGTTATTCGGGTTGGTTCTTTAAATATATTATTCATGTTAAATGATTTGAATAAGTTAATAAATCTACTAGATATTTGGGATTGTTCTAAAATATTTACATTAAAATCCCCACAGACAACAATTTTTTTACTTTTTCTGCATACTATTCTTAAGGCATCTTCCATAGCAGACTCGAATTCTGAAAAATTTCCAGAGGGGGGTCTGTATACACAAATTATAATGAAATTGTCAAGTTCCACACAAGACAACTCAATGGTTCGTTCAACAGAGAGTGAAACTATGTCCTGTCTTTCCTTAAATTGGATGTCATTATGCAAAATTATTAAGGATCCACCTCTGATTGCAGATTTTCTAGTGAACGAACTTACAATCTTGTAATTATCTAAACTTATTAACAATTCATGATTTTTTAGCCAATGCTCTGTGATACAGAGTACATCTATGTTTTCAAAATCTAAAAATAAATTTATTTCTAAGTCTTTACCAGAAAAGCCTTGAATATTTTGATGGACAAGCCGTAAATATCGAGGCTTATCTTTGGTCAATACCTGGCCAGAGGCTACCTCTATTGTCGGTATTGTAAAGGTACTAATGTATTAGATATTCAATTTGTAGAAGATAATGTAAACTTGATGTATGGTTCACATGTGTGACAGCCTTTATTATGTGGCCAATAGTACGTGTGCGAAGTCGCTTACAGTCTGACGTTCCTTTTTTTTTTGACATTGACAATCCAACTATCGAAATGTGCTTACCGAAGAAGCTGAAATATAATTTATTGTAATTATTGTAATCAATGTTCATTGTGATTATTCTGGACAATTTATACGTGCTGCTTTATTGGGAATAATAAACGAGACGTATACAGCAGTGCTACATTTTTATTTCGCTGCCCATGCCAGTATCTGACCCCACTGCCTTAACAGGTTATGGGCCCAGGGACAAAGAGAATCCCCGAAAAGGAAAAGTAGATTACCTATCAGAAAGATTTGTAAAACGAATAACTGGTGGCAGGCAGCGGAATATTTGTGGCGGAGCGAAGGCGCCGGCTACATAGCACATTGCTTTGCGTTTTGGTGTGCTGATTCGACAAGATGTCGACAGCACGTGCTAGCGATAACTATGAAGAAAGGGTTACCCAGCAGCCTGTTATCAATGGAGGCCATGGCATGATTGTTGAGAAGCTTGGCGGCGTCGGCAACTACGCATCATGGAAATTTGTCATGAAAAATCTGCTGTTACTTGAAGGTTTGTGGGGCTGCGTTGAGGGCACTGACCCCGATATATCTAAAAATCAAAGAGCATTGGCACGAATATGTTTATCGCTAACTCCAATGATGTTTCAATACGTGCGGAGTGCGGCGACAGCAAAATGTGCTTGGGATAACCTCCAAAATACATTAGAGGACAAAGGGCTGTTCAGGCGAGTTGTTCTTCTTCGCAGACTTCATAGTACTCAGTTTGATAAGTTTTATTCCATGGCGGATTATGTAAATGAAATTATGTCCATAGTACATCAACTATCAGACATTGGACGCATTGTCGACGACAGTGAAATCGCCGAGGTCTTACTTATGGGTCTGCCTCAGGAGTATGATACAGTTGTGACGAATCTCGAGACTGCAAGTTTGGCTGGCACACTTACGAGTGAAGCGGTTCGCGCCCGACTTCTTCAGGAAGAATACCGCAAATCAAATATGAATACCACCACAGTAAATGGTGAGAATGGCTGTGCTTTTTATTCTAGCCGTAAACATGCTGATCATGCTGATCTAAAGAAGAAGCCACAGACAAAATGCCATTATTGTGGAAAACTTGGACATATGAAAGCTCGATGCTTTAAGCTGAAGCGAGACAAAAAGAAGGAGATTGACAAAATGGGGACTGCGACTGCGTTTTTGGCACGGAGTGTTGCTGCTGATTTTTATATTGATTCGGGAAGTTCATGTCACATGTGCAATCAGATGGACTTGATTACGAAATCAAAAGACTGCAACTACACGGTGTACACTGCAAATAATGAACAATTGAAATCAAACTGTGTTGGTGACATAACTTTGGAATGTGATAACATGACTGAAGATGGTGCACTGAAAAACTGCACTGCTTGCCTAGAGGGGAAGTTATCGGCCGTACCTTACCCGAAAGGTGAAGCCAAGCGTGCAAGTTCTCCACTTGAGCTCATACACTCAGATGTATGTGGTCCAATGCAAGAAACTAGCTGGGGAGGTGCGAGATACCTTGTAACATTTACAGACGACTTCACACGCAAAAGTTTTGGATACCTAATGAAATAAGGAGAGTATTGTACGGGTTCGAGCAGTGAAGATGATGTCATGTCTTCTGCTGGCGAGGCCGTTGGAGGGGAAGCTGCGACTCGTCCTGTGACCGTTGCTGTTCCACCTGGCCGCCCTACCCGATCCACTCGTAATGTACCACCACCAAGGTTTGCAGATTTTGATATGTCATCTCTTTTGGTACAACACAACAATTTCTCCTTGGATGTGCCATCAACCTATGAGGAGGCTATAAAAAGCCCGAACCATAAGCAATGGGAGGACGCGATGTTAAGTGAGTACAAGTCTCTTTTAGAGAATAATGTTTGGGAGTTAGTCGACAGACCCAGTAATGTAAATATTGTTGAATGTAAATGGGTATATAAAATTAAGCATGATGCATCTGGCAAATTTGATCGATTTAAGGCTAGATTAGTTGCCAGGGGATATTCACAGTGTGAGGGTCTCGATTATAATGACACATTTTCTCCTGTAGTACGTCACTCCACTATGCGTATTTTGTTCTCAATTGCTAATAATTTAGATTTAGATATTGACCATTTGGATGTAGCGACAGCATTCCTCCATGGTGATTTGAATGAGACTATCTATATGGAACAGCCAGTTGGTTTTTGTGAAAATAATAATAAGGTTTGCTTATTGCGAAAATGTATTTATGGTCTTAAGCAAGCGAGTAGAATGTGGAATTGTAAAATACATGGCTTATTATGTGATCATGGTTTTGTACAAAGTAAATGTGAACCTTGCGTTTATATTCGCAAATCTGGGACTGATTTAGTCATCATCGCATTGTATGTAGATGACTTCTATTTATTTTATGGCCCCAATAGCTCAATTAAGAAAGATATAATTACTGTTTTACAGAATAAATTTAATATTAAGAATTTGGGTCCCCTTAAGAGTTGTTTAGGGATAAATGTATTAAGAGATAAGTCAAAGGGTTTACTAAAACTTGATCAAAGTCAGTACATAAGAAAACTGTTGACTAGGTTTGGCATGAGTAATTGTAAAGCTGTATCAACACCTATGGAAGTTAATTGTAAGCTTCTAAAGTCTAGTAATGGTGAAAATTTACAAGACGAGATGTATAATTATAGGCAATTATTGGGATGCTTGATGTATCTGTCTGTATGCACGAGACCCGATATATCTTATGCTTGCAGTGTCTTAAGCCAGTTTAACAACTGCTTCGATAGAACTCATTGGTTAGCAGCGAAACGTATACTGCGTTATTTGGCTGGTACAATTCACTATAGTTTATGTTTTCATAAAAGTAGGGATTGGTCGTTGTTTGGCTATACTGACGCAGACTGGGCCAATGATTTAAATGATAGGAAGTCCTATACTGGTTATGTGGTTAAGTTAGGAAGTGATACTGTAAATTGGGAGTCTCGTAAGCAGAAGTGTGTAGCTCTTTCGAGCACTGAAGCCGAATATCTGGCGATCGGTGATGTTTGCAAAGATATTTCTTTTATCAAAAACTTGTTGTCTGAGCTCATACCTTATAGTTTGAATTGTATTATCTATAATGATAATCAGAGTGCTCAGAAACTATTACAATGTAAAGAACTCAGTCATAAAAGAACAAAACATATCGACTTGCGATATCACTATGTAAAAGACCTGATTAAGGAAAATGTTATTTGTGTTAGATACTTACCTACAGATAAAATGCTCGCAGATGTACTTACAAAACCACTGGGTAAATTAAAACATAATTGTTTTGTGGAGGCAATGAATATAAATTAATAATAGTTTTAACTACTGTCCTGTATTTATGTTTGTGTATGTTATAATTGACTTTGTGTACATTTATTGACATGTTTGTAGACTTATTTGTTTGTACACTATTTTAACACTGTGAACCATAAGGGGAAGTGTAGAAGATAATGTAAACTTGATGTATGGTTCACATGTGTGACAGCCTTTATTATGTGGCCAATAGTACGTGTGCGAAGTCGCTTACAGTCTGACGTTCCTTTTTTTTTTGACATTGACAATCCAACTATCGAAATGTGCTTACCGAAGAAGCTGAAATATAATTTATTGTAATTATTGTAATCAATGTTCATTGTGATTATTCTGGACAATTTATACGTGCTGCTTTATTGGGAATAATAAACGAGACGTATACAGCAGTGCTACATTTTTATTTCGCTGCCCATGCCAGTATCTGACCCCACTGCCTTAACACAATTAACATTAAATAATAATCTAGTGAAGCTGGCAGATTACTTCTCAGAACTTGATTTAAATGTTAGCCTTTTAAAAAGTAAAGTTGTAATATTTTGCCCAAAATACAGTTCTCTACCTCTAATTAATATTACATACAGCAATCATACTTTGCCTATTGATAATTCAGTTAAATTCTTGGGTGTTATTTTTCACGAAAATCTTACGTGGGATTTATATGTTGATTGCTTGGTGAGCAGAGCTTTAAAAGCCACTAATGTAATTAGGTCCGTTACTGGATTGAAATGGGGTGCTGATCCTAAAATTGTGTTAATGCTTTATAAAGCTTTGGTCAGAAGTCATTTTGAGTATGCTTTCTTTTGTTACGCTTCCGATCCAAAATACATAGATATTATTGATAAAATACAGAATAAGAACTTACGATTAATACTAGGTGCTATGAACACTTCCTCAATAAATTCTATGCAGGTCGAATGTCATTTACCACCAATGGTTATTCGCTTTGAATTTTTAAAACTTAAATTTCTTTTTAAACTCTTATCACGTTCGAATAATGATCTTTTAAATAATTTAAATGTATGTTCCACTAACACTTTTCTTTCAAAGAATTTCTCACATTTTATAAGTTTAAAAGAACAATGTAATATATTTTGTAGTACTACTTTACATTGTTATAGTGGCTCATATGCTAGTAAATTCTGTGACATTCATATTGTCCTACATAAAGATTTTAAAGATAAATATGATGTTTACGAAAGTCTACAGGCTTATAATGATTATCGATCAATTTATACAGATGGTTCAAAGACGAATGTAAGTGTTGCAGTAGCTATGTATGATACAGGTAGTAAAACTGGACATAGTTTTAAAATGTGCCAAAATGCCAGCATATTTTCTGCTGAGGCGAATGCTATAATTGTAGCTCTTAACTACATTCAACAGTTCAGCCAATACAAAAAATGGATTATTATTACTGACAGCATGAGTGTGTTGATGGCTTTGAGAAATCCTTCCTTTTCATCAGTCACAAATCATTTAATTTATAATATCCGAGATCAGATACATCATTTAAAAATAAATTATCAAATAGACATTATATTATTTTGGACTCCAGCTCATATCGGTGTATATGGAAACGAGGAAGTAGATAAACTGGCCAAAACTATGAACACTCTAGACGTACCTATAAAAAACATATCAATTTCATATACTGATTGTACAGCTCTAATCAAGAAAGAAATATTGAAGCTATGGGAAGAACACTGGAATAGTACTTTGCTCATAAAAGGGAAGTGGTATCGAGAAATAAATAATAAAATAAAACAACCCTGGTTCAATAGACACAATTACATAAACAGAAGATTTTTTACTATTATTTGCCGTTTGCGAATTGGGCACGGTCGATTCAATGACCATTTGTACCGGCTAGGCATGACTTCTTCCCCATCGTGCAACTGGTGCAACACCACCTTACCTCAATCTCTGCATCACCTTTTTTACGAATGTCCAATTTTTGCCCTGCAAAGAAACATTTTATTAGAAGAAATTTCAAAAATAATGAAACACCAGCAAGATCTACCGCGCTCTTTACAAAAACTTCTTTCCATTGAAAAATGCTTTGAAGCAATTTATGAATATGTAACCTCTACGTTTGGCGATTTGTGAATTCAAAAGAAGAATGAATAACAATAGTTTATTGCATACAGACTAGGCTGTATGGTTGACGCCTTTGCCTTTCCCAAATGGGATAAACAAAATTAAAAAAAAAAAAAACAAAGCACGGGGGCGAAATAACCTCACAAAAACAATGCTTTCTATTAAATATCACAAAATATAGTAAAACTGTATATGGAACGGGACAATAGAACAGGAATATAGAATTACCTCTTCAAAGACTCCAGGAAAGCTGTGGATTAGACGTACCCAGTGATATAGACATGCGAAATATTTGGTTAACACTCGCTTAAAGAAATCCTGTAACTATTTACTGAAACTCAAATGTATTTTTGCGAAAATCATAATAATGTAAGTACTATAACTGAATAACTCAATCTGTGTAGGTACTTCAGTTTCAACTTAAACAAAATAGAAGTTTTTAGGTTGTATGTAAAATAATTAATAAAATTTTTATCTTTCAGTTAGAATGAAAACTGACTGCAGCCGACCAACCAAATTTTAACTTGACCAGAAAACTGAGAGAAAACTTGACCATTCACGCCTTTTTGATTTAATCTAAGTTATACACTGACACTAGATGATGTTTCAAAGAAAAGAATATGTACTTATGTCCAATTGAATAATGATGTAATTGAATATTAATTAAAAAGTATGTAATACAAACAAAAATATCAAAGTTTCATAATTAATATATTTATCTAAACAACTTTTACTTGAATTTACTGAGTACCTAATTAAAATTTGTTGCTTTCAGTGGTTACTTAATGAGAACTATTGTGTACTAACCTGTTCTCCTCTTGACAACGAGATTGATAAGGCAGTAAAAGTTGTGCAACATAATACAAAGCAGTGCATGCTCAGCCACAACATCAAAATGTGACCCGTCATCTAGAACAACATTATGTCAACAAAATAACTCAAGTATTCATATACCAAAGCACCACAGAAGTACCTAAATAGGTCCAGTTTGGTAAAACTGAAAGATGTTATATCTTCACTGATTAAACCTGCTGGCCACCATGGCTGGTAAATTTCAGAACAGCTTACGCAAGAATATGCAAGTTATCCATTTTAAAGCCGTATACAAATATATTAAATGTGATTGCTGTGTTGTCAGCCTGTGCTCTTCCTAATTTACAAGACCCTTCTTATTAAATAAATAATATAAAGATGACATAATAAATTTTTGTACTACATTAGACATTATGTTCTTCACTAAAAAAAATGTTCTATGTTTATTTGACAATAATGACTTGTAAAGGTTTAAGTTGAATCAAAATATTTTAATTTGAAATACATGTTTTATTTTTCCGTTACACCTTAAAAGATTTATAATATTTTATAGGTTTGTTGTTCATATTTATCATTGTTACTCAAATATATGTATATGTTCCAAAAGTACAAATAGGTTGAATAGAGTCGGATCAAATTTATTAATTTGTATATATTGCCTTAAGGTCGCAGGTAATAAAAGTGTCAAAATAATAGTAATGTGATTTATTATGAAGTAGTACTTTCATATAATTTAGGAAAAATGTAGTATAGTTTCCAAAATGGCACTATTTGATCAATAAGTTTTTTGAAATACAGATTGTTAGAACAAATACCTATTATAGCTAATATTGTCACCTTTTGAGTGTTTTCAAAATTACATACTGCTAGCAACACAAAAGTATATAAGTTTTGCTTTAGCACAAAACATCTGCATCTATACTTGAGTTAAGCATACTGTTCACAGTTTTCCGTCTTTGATAATTAACATTTTCTTCAGTAAAAGAGCATGACAATTTTGTATTAATCTAATTTTATGGATACCGTTTGTTTGAATAGACTATTACAGGGTATTAATCAGAAATGAAGAGGTCACATTTTGCAAATTTCAACCCAAATCTTCATCTTTCAACTTTTATCCACATTTCATTATACTCGTAGGTGACTGCAAGATTTCCCACCAAAAATCTTCCCAACGAAAGAACCATCATGTGTTATGCACTGGCTGACTTCATAGCACATGGAAACTGTTATTGTTTATAACGAAGCTCGAACTAAAGTGCACTTCTGTATTGATTATTCGTGGTTTAGTTTTCTATGCACTTTATTCTTTCTTCATTGAAGAGGTCTTTTATTTTTTAAGAAGTATGTCACAATCTGTGTATGTGAATGTATATATATTTTTCCTCCCAGTAATTTTCTTCATGCTTGACAAATGAACAACTGCCAATCTTTCTCTTTTTATGTTCATTTACAAATTCTTGCAGTACTTACTACACTGGTATTTGACACTGGCACTGGCATTTGATCCTGATGTTTTCTTTTCAACATTTCTCTTGAAGTAAATACTTAGTGTTTATTTGACTTTTGAAAGATAGAATTCTATCCAATAGCATTTAACTGCTGTACAAAATAGCTCCTCACTGTGATGGTGCAACCACACCAAAAATGCATGTTTGCAACTCTCTTCTGCCGCGTGACAATCTTGACAAGTACACTTGTAACCTGTTCTTCATTATAACAGTATTGAAACTGTACTTATATTGTTTGGAGCGATACACTGACCATCAATCTGTCGATTTTCGGAAGATTTGTACATACTATCTGCTCTCACAAATCCAACATCAATGGTTGATTTTGCTATTAATACAAATTATTTACGATATTTACACATATAATAACGGAGATTTGGATGATATTTTGCCAGTTTTAGGAAAGAATAGTGCAAATCGACGAGTTGTTGCATCAAATTTGGCATTTCTTTGTTTACTATATGAGTGACGTCACGGCCCTGACCACAGGATATCAAAGCGTTTACGGCGTGAGATAAAAACGATTATTTCTAGCATTTTCAAATTAAAATTTTACAGTAATCACTCATTGTTATTTATCAAAATCGGTATATTGTGGAACCTTATGCCAAATACTGTTAGAAATAAACAATATTTTAATAAATTTTGATATGAGGCAACTACCCTATTGTTCTTTTCAATACGAGGAAATTATGGACACCCTATAATAAAGGGACAAACGGCCTCTCTTCTGGCTATCCCTCTCGGCTCGTTTTTCGGGTCGGAGAGCTCAGTCCTGTTTGATTATTAAGTCCATGGTATCGTGTTTTACTCTCATGGGCTTCAGCACAAGGCCCGTGGATACAAAAAACCCCCAATGGCCATTCAAAAACAATAGACGATATTTGTTTTTAAGAAAAGAAAAATATGTATTATAAAAAAAAGTTTGGCAGCCCAGATAGTTAAACAATGCATAAACATTGTTAAACTGTGGCACTGGTATACCAATAGCGCAATACAACTCAAGTTGGACTACGCTGTTATAGTGTACATACATTATTATTTTTAAAGTTAAATTAAAAAGGCCACAATAAAAAAAATACGAATGGAATTAAAAATGACTAAGTACTTTTAAATATAACAACGATTCTTAAGCAGAAAAGTGATTTTAAAGTTTTAAGTTATTAATTTTGCGAAGGTTGCTCCAGAACACAATGAAATAGGCTCGTGTTCTATGAAGGTTGCAACAGGCGAATCAATGATCAGAGGCCTTACTATAGTCGCTCAGAGAGGTTAAAACAATATTGAGACAGAAACACCGTTATTGCAGACTATAGCACTGTCTATCTCTTTGTTGTTGCGGTTTTAATTCTGTTTTAAGCGATCATAGTAAGGGGGCAGGTTATGGTAAGTTATTGGAGAGCTGTTGCGCTTGCGCATGACTGCGGTTTTTTGCCATTTCAGTCAGTGTAGTTATTTTTATTTCTCTTAATTTGTAGGTAATTAAAAATCTCAAAAACTCACTTCATCATATTTTCATTGGTATTAATATGTAGATGAGATGATAAGGACACGTAATTAATTATATATCCATCTCGATACGATCGATTCCAAAGAACTTTCGTAATGATAGTGATCGTATAAACGGAAATAAGTACGGTGACTGTTGCGATGTGAGTGAATGTCAGCAGAGATTTAAATCGAATGTCAGTCAATCACGTTCATTGGACATCGGCATACCTGTTTTGTGTTTATTTTTAGTAGGTACGATATAATAAGCGATGATTTCTGTTAAATATTTATGTCTTCTCTTTCTTCCAATGGGTAAGCAGATTTGTTATAAGTAGTATATTACCATTAGTTATATTTTGAACCTACTTTTTTAGCAAAATTGTTGTGGAAGTGATCTTTGAATATTTGATGTCTCGTGCTCGTTCCGATGTAGGTATGCTTCATTGATAGAATAATGCAAGGTCTTAAAATCGACCATTGTTTGAGCCTTCCCATTATAATGTCAATTCAACTTTGGAGATCTTCTCATGACTACTTGTTATAAGTCTACAAAAAATACTACTTTTCATGTTCATAGGCACAGTGCGATACAAAGAGTTTGTATTCCCTGAGGGCGCCATAAATAGGCGCGTTCCAGATAAGAACGGATCTGCAACATTTTTTTTGCAACTTTGGTGTTAACTTTTCGTGCGGGTTTCGTGTTTTCGTGTTTTAAACATATTTACCTCAAAAAATTAGCAACAAATACCCATGCTAATAGATGGGTCCTCTGATACTACTTTTTGACAGCTTTCAAATTCGCATTTTCACGAATCAAAAAGGTTTTTTAGCGGATTCTGATTTATATTATTTTAGTTTCATTTGTAAAAATTAGCGCTGCCAAAAATTTCAACATCAAATTGGTGATGTTTATCTGGAACGTCTGGAATACAGCTAATACTGTTTTACAAAGCTAAATAATGGTACATATTTCACGCGTGCCAGCCACCACCCCTATTCGGTCCTTTTTTTGTAGGGGGATAATGCTTTTACGCATTCCTTGGCTCAGGCCTACCCACAACCCCCCCCCCCCCCCCAGCAGCTCCTCCGTCCGTCACAAGAAAGGGGGAAAGGGAGTACAACCAAGCCTTGTTCCCGCTGACCCTCTGCCCGTGACATGTCCGTTGCCGGACTCTCGGCCTGGCTCTGCTGCTTTGTGGAGTGGCGCAGAATTGCGTGGCTCTACACCCCGAAACTGGTTTACACACGCGGCTCGACGCTCAGTGCGCCGGACCCCCGGCCCGCTCAGTGCGGGTAACGGGTTGCCCGATGGCAGACCCTACTGGATCCACCGCCGCGCGAAGCTCTGGGAAATCTCCAACGGGCGCGAAGCACCACGGAGAAAAACTCGCCTCAACCTCCCTACCACCAGAGGTAGTCGCCGGAATCGGATTGCAGCGAGAGCCACACCTCTTACGCAGAAGACGCCTATAAGAAGATGGGACTTCGCCCTTCCCCGCCTGATGCGGCTGCCCACACGAAGTAGCCCGCCGGGCTTAGCCCGGCCATCCCACGCCCCCCCTCCATGGGGGGACGTGGGATCCTCTCGACTAAAACTTTATGTGCAAATATAGTTATTATAGAGAGGCGGACTTAATGCTTGAGTCATTTTCTGCCACTCAACCTTCTGGTTATGCAGAGAAACAAAATGTAGTTGTACCGAAAAACATAGCAAAAATAAAACATATTTTACGAAATTATACATTGATATAAGTATATAAAAATAAAAATCATAATACTCACTTAAAATATATAAAATACACTAATATATATTTGACTTAAAACTTCTTATAAGAAAATTCATGAATTTGTTGCTTATTTCTAAGTAGGTAACCTTAGTTTTATCGCCTAAAAGGCTCAAAGAAGAGCTCAAAGACTGCTCAAAGAAAAGCTAACGTAACTTATTTTTGAAGATAAGCTTGATTGGGGAATTTTTCACTTCTTAAGGGAGGGCATTCCATAAAAGAATAGACTGAACAAAGAAGGAAGAATGAACAGTAGATATGAGAATGGTAAAGGTTACATTTGAGGAGGCCATCAGAGGCAGAATGGAGGGTCTTATTATGGGATGTAGTACATACGTACTAAAAATGGATATTGAACTAACCAAATGTATCGGGTTATTGAGTAAAGAGAACAGAGTCAATAAGGCTCTGAGTGCCTATTACCGATCTCATGGTTTTGCAAATGATATCATATGATAGGTATCATACTGCAAAACGAAAAATACGATTTCCGGTCAGATTTTAGATCATTTGTTTATTATTTAATTGAAATTAAATTATGCCATAGTGATGATATCATTGGAGATCGGTAATACGAAATGCAGCATTTCATGACTTCTTTTTCTCAAATTTATACCATGTCATACGATGCGACTGCGCTGTCGTATAGGTAACCATTCAAACGCTGTCGAGTGTCGAAACATATACTGACATATTGTGATCGAATTTCCTTAAATTATAGATGAATCGAATGCAGTTGTTTAGAAGTGGGTCTAGTTTATTGAGTAGATCTGCAGTCAGTAGGCTTACTCTCGGACCAATTCCGATCGATCGACATTGGTATTGTGATTTTTTGTTCGCTTGAGTGGCAACACTAGCGCATAATTGGTTCCGTATCTTGTGAAAATTATATAATATTAAGTTTGGTGCACTCAGAATCCGCGCAATACGCGTCCAATTTGGCGCCAATATAAGCGTGCGAAAAACAACAATCTCAATGTCAATCGATCGGAATTGGTTTAAGAGTGAGCCTGCAGGTCGAAAAAGCACAGATCACCATACCTAGCTTTGATTGGAAAAATTAAAGTCTGCAAGCATTTTTTTTAAGGTCAGGGGCAAAATGACAAAGACAAAGTGACAATTCAAAAACGATAAGGAAGTTCGATATGATGAAAATGTATGGGATTGACATAATATGTCATCGCTAAATAACGTGGCGAATCGATCAATGTCGTCGATATATGAGTTGGTAGACAAATTGATTCGCACGCAACGAATCGATGAAGTAGCGAATTTTTATTTCGTAACTTTCATATACTTACTACTCAAAACAACTCATTTTTCATTAAAATTAAATGAAAATAATAATTTTAAACATTTATTTTACCATTTCTTTTCCATCTTCTATTCTACTTAGATAACCAATATGTTGTTTTCCTACAGAAAGAACAATTCGACACAGCGATCGCTAATCCTTACGTTGGCTTGGAATTTGTTTTCGTTATCTCAGAGACGATGACGATTTTAATTATCGTTACGCTATGAAACGATTGCCACTTGTCTAACCAATCGGTAGGAAACTTTTTAGGCGGTAAAGGGTCCTAAAAATTCCAGTTACCCTTTGACAAATGCTATTGATTTGAGGCTGCCAGTGCCAGCTGAACATCGATCAATCTACAGCCTCAAATCCTTCACGCTGTTACATAATATAGGGATAATTTCTAGGTATAAAGTTGCAAGTCATCAGCATACAAGCGATACGCGCAGCCAATTTGATGGATAGTAAAATTTATAAAAATTGAAAAAAGAAGTGGAGATTAAATGCCGCTTTGGGGGATCCAGTTACAAGGTTACACCAATTGGAAGACAATTCCTCCCTAAAAACTGATTGCTGACGTCCCCGAAAATAAGAAGAGTACCACTCAGTTGAGCTTGAATTGTTAAAAGAATTTTATGGTCTACGGCATTAAATGATACGAGTATGTTGAGCCAGTAACAAAAATTTTGTTCAAGAATTAATGGTTAAACAAACTTACCTTTGTGATGTTTGACCATAATTATACGAGACGTTGCATCCGAAGAGATTTATATATTAACCAGGTAGTCCACTTTCCAATGTACCGGGCACCAAGCACAATTTTAGAGCGAAAACATAAAAATAAAAAGATGGTAGGTAGTTTTAGTATTATTCACCCGCTTGCGCGATGTTACGTCGTTTGACTCATTCCTTTAGAGCAAAATTTCTCAAAAACATTGGGTATTTATTTGCAACACAGCAAATAATGGGTAGGGAGGGAGTATAAATCTCTTCGGATGCAACGTCTCGTATAATTATGGTCAAACATCACAAAGGTAAGTTTGTTTAACCATTAATTATACCACGACGTTGCATCCTCGAGATTTATATATTAACCAGGTAGGATGTTTAGAGTATTTTGAGAAATTTTTGATTAGAAGAGAGAGAAAAAAGGAAGCTTATCGTTAATTCGGTATATGTTGACTTTTTTTTTATAATTTATAACAAAATCTAAATCAGTGAATAAGAGTTTTATTACGCATGATAGACACTTGATAGAATCTTGATAAGAATTTCCAATGCACAGAAAATCACCTAAATAATTTATAATAGTAAACTAGACTTCTAAGATAAGATAATATGGGTTTCAAAAGCTTAGTGAAAATGTATGAAGCTGAAGGAAGTGCAAAGGGAAGACATTGAAATTCTTAAGTTATTTGCTCAAATTTAAATCTAAGATAATGTTTCGACGATTAATGCATAGTGGCTAAAAAATAGACATCTAAATTGATAGTTCATAACAAGAGTTTCATAGGTGGTGTAACTGGTTGGGGTATTATGGGTGTGATTCCTTTACCAATACCTTGACCTTAGAAAAATCAATCCCTAGTTATAATCGAAGTGTATCATTTCTCCTGCTTTTCATTTTATTCAAGAAAAATTACGAAATAGTTTCGTTGGAACATATCAAGTGCACGCGACCTTCGAGGTTCCGTTTCCAGCTCGAGATCAAGGCTCAGGACACGCAATACATATTTAGCTATAAATAATAAGGATTCTCCGAATGATTAATCAATTTGTTATAATAATTTAAGTACTTACGCTAATTACCAAGGTACCTTAGGTATATCTTAATTACTTGAATTTTCTTTTTGATTTAGAACAGATTTTATTAAGTTTTTTGGTAGGTAGGATTTTTTTTTTTTTTTCAAACACATTATATTCCCAAAATCCGTCTTTTACATCCCCTATTTCATAAAAAAAAAGCTGATAGTAAGCGGCATCTTGGTGGATTAATGAACAATATTTACAGATTTCATGTTATAAATATTCTAGATTTTCACCATAGAAAGTTTCAGATCACTCCTTGGCAAATAACTCACAAAGGCTATTTTCTTTGAATTAATGGTAGTAGTTGTACACAAAATAGGTGCTCTCTCCTCCATATGTTATTTTTATAATCCAACAAATAACAAAATATAACAATTTATTGGTGCGTCGGTGGCGCAGTGGACTGGGCACTTGCCTTCCAATCGGGGGGTCGGGGTTCGAGACCCGCCATGTACCAATGTGTTTTTCGTTTCGAATTTCATATGTACATATGTCTGACGCTCCTACGGTGAAGGAAAACATCGTGAGGCAACCTGCATACATCTGCGAAGAAATTCAATGATGTATGTGAAGTCGACCAATCCGCACTGGGCCAGCGTGGTTGACTAAGGCCTAATCACCCTAATATAGGGTAGGCTCGAGCCCCTCGGTGGGGACGTATATGGGCTGTGATGATGAACAATTTATTAAAAAATATGTTTGTAAATACCAGTGTGAGAGCCCCGGGCCATATGATCATAGACATGTTACATATATTTAACCCAACACTGTACTATGAATTTCCAGGGCAGTTCCCTTAAGGCTTGGCTGTCTGGTTTTTCAGTGGAGGAACTAAGAAACAACTAGTATAACAAGGAAGAATTCTGTGGAATTACATATCTAAAACATATAAAATCTAAGGAATTGGAGTACAGTATCATTGACCCGTGATCGAAAGAACTTAAAGTCGAAGGTACGATCCACTAACCACCGTTACGGGGAAGGCTAATCTTAAAAAAAGAAACAAAACATTTTCATTTGGTGTATTCCATTACCCAGATTTGTACCCAATTTTTAGCTATATTAGTTTGATACCGAGATTGATAAAAAATCCCGAACCATTCTGCCCTAGATTTCTGTATCTATTATAATATAGGTACCTGATTCTCTTTAATTTAACTTACAACTCTAAGGATATGATTGTATCTGGCTATTATTATGATGGCTGGCTTATGATTGTATTGTTCTCTTATGCTTATGCATAAGGAAACTGTATGTAAACATATAAAACTTATTATTTCAATAAGTCAAGGATTAAATTTGTTTTCTTTTCCCAAATTTTGACAATTAGCAAGAAAATAGCATTACAGGTGGGAAATATTATGTTAGTTAGTTTATATATAAATTGATCTAATTCATCATTGCATCATCTTACTGCTCTCATTTAGTATAACTTCTTAATTTCATAACGTAATG
Organism: Schoenobius gigantellus; assembly: GCA_963935595.1. NCBI lineage: Eukaryota > Metazoa > Arthropoda > Insecta > Lepidoptera > Crambidae > Schoenobius > Schoenobius gigantellus. The sequence continues at coordinate 52,941,692 of OZ012541.1, forward strand.
TCACAATATTTGACTGTGAAAAACGTGAACTTATAGGTAAACATCTTTGAGATTCGGTTTCTTAAAAATAAATTTGTAATCCGTTTTACCCGTTACAACTCATAAGAGAACTGGATCGATTGTATTTTTTTTCAGGTGTGAATAAATAATTTTCATTTAAGTACCAAAATATATATTTTTTATTTTTTTTATTATGTTTTGATCGGCGCCTTTGGTCGAGACTTCGTTGTCTGATATCGATCTACTACAGGTGCTTTCCTCGCAGACTAATGGTACGAGTGACTCCTCGCCTAACCACGTCTCTGCGTGCGTGGCATTTGACGCGGTGGAGCTTTGCAGTTTCCCTGCTGGCTGACTGAAGGCCTATTAGAAGAAGAAGTACTCGCCGCTGGAACTTTCTTGATTTGGAGTCTATATTTCTGCCAACTTCGATGCTTTAATTTTATTAGTGAGATTCCCGCCAAAGAGAAATGAATCACTTCGTACACGTGCAATATCTTTTTAAACTTATAATCTAATGAATACATTATTAATTTCCTTCGATTAAGCGTGTTTTTATAATGAAGGTCCAATATAAGCTGATTTCTTTGAGTAACACAGCAGTGATTTCAGGATTCGATTTGGGTGTTTTAACTAATTGAAAGTTTTCAGGTATGAAGATGTTGCCCTCTAACTCTTTCTTTTAATCCTTATTTAAGCCTCCGCACAATATATGACCCCAACGTTCAGAGATTTCATCCTGGATTTTTGTTCCGAAAAGCTCGTGTTTCCCTTTTGAGGTCCCTAAGACCTCTAAAATATTCTCAAATAAATTGGTTGCTGGAGGGTTAACATCATTTACACGTACCTGAGAGCTAGTGGGTGGTATGGGACACTTGGCTGATGCTTCTGATATCATCACCTGTACATTATTAGGTTGTCACTCATTACAAGTTTCAGTCACATGAACCACTGACTGAACATATGGGATGTATGATAACACACTGAAGCCAATTCATCCTCTCCATAGATTTTTATTTTATTTTATTTAACAAAATGTACTATTATAAACATAAACACAAAACTACGAAGTAGTTTGTCGGCGAGTAACATTAGTAATATTCTGCGAGGCGAGTCATATTCTGTGAGGCTATCCTCAGCCTGTGTACTAATATATATGACCAAAAAACATGACTACAATCGCATCGTGGTACCATTCTCTATATTGTGGTAGTACTGTGCGCGACTATGATCGCATCATAGTACAAAGGCACACTGTTCTATTAAAAAATAAAGAAATAATAACATTCCGTTGAATAAATAAGCTAGGTCATGCTCACACCATGACAGGAAGTGCTGTGGTCGAGACCGTAATCGCGTCACGGTACTAATAAATATGACCAAAAAACATGACTACAATCGCGTCGTAGTACTGTGCGTGACTATAATCTCGTCATAGTACCAAGGCACACTGTTCTATAAAATATAAAGAAATAATAACATTCTTTCAAAAAATAAGCTAGGTCATGATCGCATCATGACAGGAAGTGCTGTGATCGAGACCGTAATCGCGTCACGGTACTAATAAATATGACCAAAAACCATGACTACAATCGCATTGTAGTACTGTGTGTGTCTATAATCGCATCATAGTTCCAAGGCACACAGTTCTATAAAATATAAAGAAATAATAACATTCTGTTGAAAAAATAAGCTAGGTCATTATCGCATCATGACACGAAGTGTTGTGATCGAGACCGTGATCGCGTCACGGTACCAATAAATCTGACCAAAAAACATGACTACAATCGCATCGTAGTACTGTGCGTGACTATAATCGCATCATAGTTCCAAGGCACACTGTTCTATAAATATAAAGAAATAATAACACTTAAACACGTGTACAAGGCGTGTTTCAAAGTGCCGATTCACGGTTCTTTAGTAATTATGAATTATTGCTTGAATAGACGTTTATTTGGTACAAAAAATACAACACACAATGTAACAAAAAAATATAAATATATATTCAGATAGATTTTAGGCCAAATAGGCCCCGCATGCAGAGGCACAGAGTGCTTTGACGCTGGTATTCTGCGGATACCATTTTATTTAACACTGTATACAGAATATTTTCTAATTAAACAGTAACGTTAGGCAATGCGCAAATAGCAAGGCTCTTTTTGTTGCTCAATAAATTTCAAAATGAAATTAATTAGTGAGCTAAATATAATCTACTGATTCGAACAAACACGAAATAAAGTTTTGCTTTAAACGAACGAAATGCAAAGACGAGAACGTGTCGAAAAAATAGTACAATATAATAAACAATAAACACTTATAATTTAAACTTACATAGGTACTTCCAGCACCATCAAAATGCTCGCAGCGGCGGCGGCGGTGACGCAAACGTTTCTCTGGTTTACGAATCTTTTCCTTAATATATTGCTTAGAATACTTACGTTTTCATTTACACATATTGATATCTATAACAACTACACAGCACACTAAAAATAAAGTTATAAAATAATAAAACTTTGATCTTTAATATTCCGATGCTGTGATGCCCGCACAAAGAAAGCGAATGAGTCAAACGACGTAACATCGCGCAAGCGGGTGAATAATACTAAAACTACCTACCATCTTTTTATTTTTATGTTTTCGCTCTAAAATTGTGCTTGGTGCCCGGTACATTGGAAAGTGGACTACCTGGTTAATATATAAATCTCGAGGATGCAACGTCGTGGTATAATAAACAATTTTCTATCGCTTAATGTCGCACTGTAGGTTTGTTTATTTAAACTATACGATAGGTAAAACAGGTTTAAACAGGTAAAAAATAGGTTTGCTATCGTCCTCATATAGAAGTTTAATCGAATAAACAGTAGATACCTACTCAAACTAGGCATAGTAAGCGAGCAATCCGGGAATGGCTAACGCCGATCCCGATTGTGTCTCTACGGAGGTTAGAAGTATCTGGAGGGTTTTTAGCCGAGTATGGGGTCTTTTACCCAAGTCCGGAATATCCTTGGGGTGGCCTCGTCAGTCGGCTCCTTGTCGAATCCGTAAGAAGGATCTCCCCTCTTTAAAAAAAAAGAAAAAAAAAGGCATAGTAAGCGAGCAGTGAAATTGGCTGTCATTTTAAACAGAAATGATTGTTTATAATCTATTTAATTTATTTAATATTTATATGAACAAAAACACCGACAGTAAGACATTTTTGGTCATTAAGTAGGTACACATTAACTCAATATAAATATTCGTTCGTGTAAAGTGCAGAGTGTGCCCCTAACACTCAAATTAGGAAAATTAGGATAGGAAAATTATATTATATCGGGACCAAGTTATTCCTACTTCTATTTCTATTACTACTAGGACTCATTCGGAACTTTCATTTACGATTCTTACAATAAAATCACAGACTGCTGAACCAATTACCTATAATTTTATCTTTCACGATTAAACTGCAGTAAAAAAATAGCACAGTCACGAACTCAATACAGATAAGTATTTCAGATTTTTTCAGCTATTCAAGCATAGATAAAATGTATAGGAATGATCATAATCCGAATTATTGCCAAAAGTGGCCACTTTTAGCAATAATTCGGATTATAATTATTTCTATACTTTTAATCTATGCCTGAATTGCTCCCAAAAATCTACAATATCTATATTGAGTTCGTGACTGCGCTATTTTTTGTAGAAACGTCTTTAATTCATCATAATTAATAAAAAACGAATGGCGGCGCTAGTAGTAGGTACTATGCCCTCTTAATATCTTTTCTTAATATTAGAGTAATTAAATAATAAAGTACGTCATCTGTAAATTGTAATTCGACAAACTTTATTATTGGCTATATATGTTTTTAATTTTAAAATTGTAAACCAAATGGACTTATATATGCTGTTAAGTTTGCTTAGTGAAATAAATAAATAAATGTTTTAACACCGAGAGTTACTTTTTCAAATTTTAATTACAGGTATTGTAATTAAACTATTGCCCTCACAACCTAAAACAAAAATACCTACATTAAACTACTTATTATGTTTCGAAAATATTTGAGCTAAAACAGTGAAATCCAAAAATAGAAATGAACAGCAATTATATAAAATTAGAAGTTTTAAAATTTGCGATAATGCAGTGATATGATAATGCATTGACGTATAGGTACGAAATCTATACGTCAATGCGAAATGCGATAATGTAACGAAATACAAGATTAGCCTAATAATATTGATCAGTATTAGCTTTAAAAAGCACAACCAACGATTTATTCTATAAAATCTATAATATCTTAAACCTAAAGTTGGGGCCTTGATTACAATATATATATAATCAAAGAGTTAGGGAATAAAATAACATTAAATAAAAACACAAGGATTTCTCACGAATTGATGCACATAATGTGGCAATGACAGCGTAGCCGTTTTTTTAACCCGCCTACATAAGAATAACTAATAATACGAGTATTATTAGTTATTCTTATGCCGCCTACGCGTACTGCGCGTAGGTACACCGTTTTCGTTGTGCGGTTTTCAGAGCGAGCGGAATCTGCAGAATGCATGTAACATATTTATCGCTGTGCGTTCTCTATAACCTTACCGACCATTGATCTACTAATTTTTTATAGTTCTAGCCGATTCTGATTTGTATTATTAAAAATTTTAAGTTACTGGAGTCGAGCCGTCAGAATACTCAGAATTCAGCACGAAAAATCAGTTCCTACCGTTTCATTTGTAACAATTAGCGTGGCTAAAAATGTTAACGTTTTCTAAAAAAAACGCAAAACAAAGCTAACATCAGATGTTAGCATCAGCAAAGTAATGATTTATAGTACATTGTTACCCCAGGGGTGAAAGTAACTTATTTAGTCCCGAGACGGTGTTTGGCGCCCGAGCGTAGCGAGGCTACCAATAGTTCGAGGGACTAAATAAGTCTTTAACCCGAGGTTAACACTGTGATTTTCATTACGAATACAAGGAAAGGAAAAACAAAACAATGAAATAATGTAACCGTGTAAATTTTCTTTTACATAAATCAACCCTTTCGGCCGCGTACGAAACTGAAGCTTCATAACCAGTTACGATCGAATACTTTTTAATCCTCGTACGGAACTAAAGTAACGAGTCTCGTAACCAGTTGCGATCGAATAATTTTTCGCCCTTGTACGAAACCACTCAACATTATAAAACCACCTGTCGGAAAATCAAACAATCTGCTTTGGCCCGCTTTCTCTTATTAAGTCAGGCGTTAACTCCATACCTAAATCAGATGTGTTAATTATTAACACAATGTTATACACATATAATTAACAGTTAATACAAATCTCTGCTATACGGAAGTATTAACAAAACTACAAATGGAAAAAACAAATGAAGATCGCATTGCCGCTTTCCCGTTTATTTGTTTTTTTTTTCTGTGGGCGGCCAGCTATTCAGCTATTATTTGTCATTTTCATAATTTAAAAAATGGTAAATATTTTTCCCAAATCTATGTTATTTTAAAGAAATAGTTGAAAATAAATTATAATAAAGTTATTTAAAAAATATAATTTTTAAATACTTAACATTAAGTTACTTCAATTTTACACCGCGCTGTATAGAAAGTCGGAACATGGTTCAATAAAAATGTGAAAAAGAATTAGTTTCTTTTTTAAAATTTGACAGCAGCTGTCAGTTGAAAGTGATTCTCCCTAGGGCTGAAAAGTATTACTTTCAACCCGCTCCTCAGGCAACTTCAGACCTACTTTCAGAGTATGAGTAATGAAAAATATTTTACGCCTATGGGCCCAAAATGCCACTCCGCTACACGCATATTTTTCCGCAGTCGTTCCGCAGATAAAATTTATGAAGAGTACATTAGCTGCGGAAAAGATAGCATAAGGTTATCACTCACCGGCTAATGTCATTTCTATACCATTTTTTCTGCGGAACGGCTGCGGAAAAATAAGCGTGTGGCTTTTGTCTTAGGCAAAGGTCGTGGTCTGTTCAGTACTCGGCCATGATGGTGTTAAGCAGAAACACTTTGCTTACCTACTAGCCACCACCACTGGGAGTAGGTACATACGACCGCGTTTCGCGGCTGTGTTAGGAGGCACGTGAAAGTTGCCTAACAATATCTAACTTGTTAATTAAGATCTACGTACTCACAGTCCAGCTTCTTCTTTCCTGAGCACCGTGGCGTACAAAACAGGGGCCCCTGATCACCTCCAGGCGAGCCACTGATGGTACCCCTAGTAGCATTTTATGTTGGCATTTTGTTGGGCCATGTGCACTTCGTTAGTTGGACAACGGTTAGATTTGGCCATTTTTTGAGGTAGGGCCTGCTACAAAGGGCCAATGTAGAAATTCCTACTGTAGGGCTATTGGCTGTTTTTCATTGTAAGGCCTTTTAACACGATATTGACAGTTAGCCTACAGTTGGCCATTGGTTATTGATCACGTTAATAAATAAAATGGCCCACTGCCCCTACCGTCGGCTCGCCCTAGCCACGCCGCCGCGCCCGCCGCCGGCACCCCGGTACCCAGTACGGTTCAAATTGCGAAAACATTACCAACGTTACAAACAGTGCAAATTGGATATGATTCTATAACTGTTTGCATTCAACCACGCTTTAATCGCATTAATCGCAATACAGAATTAAAATAATCTTTGAAGTAAGTTTGAAATATTACGATTTGTTTACGTTTGAAAACTAAAATACTGTTCTTAGATAAGGGTGGCGTATTATCTCCGCTTCTTTTCTCGATATTTATAAATTCCATTACGCAATCACTTTCATGTTTCTATCACTTGTATGCCGATGACTTGCAAATCTACACGCAAGCCCCGCTATCTAATTTTTCACAAGCTATTTTAACAACTAACAGTGACCTTAATATAATAGATAACTGGGGCAAGTCTTTCGGTCTTGTTATTAATCCTAACAAAACGCAGAATTATTATGGGCAGTTCCCATTTCGTATCACGCATCGACTACAGTCTGTTGCCGGCAGTGATCTTTGGCGGAACTATTATCCCATTTAGCAAATCTGTTAAGAATTTAGGTATTGTTTTTGATCAGTGCCTTTCTTGGCGGCCTCAAGTTGAGGCATTTCGGAAAAAATCATGGAATTATGTAATAATTCCATGGAAAAAACTGTTTACCGCATATGGTTCTCTCAACAGATTCCGAAACTTTCTTCTTTATTTTAATCTGCGTAAATTTGGCCATGTTTCTTCCTATCGCTCTAAAACTTAAATGGCTGCCAATTCGCCAGGGCAGAGACTTACATGTTTTATCCCTACTTTATAATGTTTTGTTTCTTCCGACCTCTCCATCATATCTTCAGTCTCAGTTCTCTTTCCGGTCCTCTTCTTCAAGTCGTACTTTACGGTCGAACTTTAATTTAACTCTTGATATCCCATCCATTGATTTCCAGCATATATATGCCGTCCGGCTATGGAACTCTCTTCCTGAGAGTATTAAAGAGAGCTCGCACGCTGGAGTCCTGTAATAGAATCAAGTTCGAAATCACTTCCTATTCTTTAATACTTAGCTAAAATAGTCCTTCATTGTGTGTGTTGCCGACAAAATATAATAAATAAATATAGTTTTAGAATATGTAAAGAAAGCCAGTTCGTGGTGACAAGTGACAGTTTTAATCAAACTTCTAATACTACTATCAAAAACAAACGTATAAAACGTATAGACCTCTTTCGTCTGCAACACAGCGCCCCCCGTGTGGCAACACTGAATCAGTGCAGACGAAAGTGACTACAAAATGGACAAAGTAAAAAATATGATTTGAAAATGAAATACGTACAATGAGGAAACTAATTTACAGGTAACCGTACAATTTTCCGGACGGGCCTTTTAAAGTTTCCAGCCTTTGTGGCCACTTCCACCACTCGCACCGCCCCATCTTTACCGGGGTGCAGAGCTGAAATCCGTCCTACAGGCCAAATACCCCGTGGCAAATTGTCGTCGACAATCAGGACAACTTGACCCTCCTTCAAGGGCACCTCTGATGAGCACGTTTGCGTTTGACGCCTCGGTACTAACGTGGGCAAATATTCTTTGACCCAACGTGACCAAAAATGATCGCTGAGTCTCAAAACTTTCTTCCAATCATTTCTTCCAAGCAGGTCTCTGTCAGATAGTTGCAGCGAAGTGGGTAACTGCTGATAGGAAGGTGCACCAAACAGGAAATGAAATGGTGTAAGAGCAATTAAGTCCTCAGGGTCCACAGGGACATGCACCAGAGGACGAGAGTTTATTAGAGCTTCGGCTTCTGCAAATACTGTCTGAAGAACTTCTTCGCTTGGGGCCCTCTCTTTCAGTGTAACGCTTAGAGCTGTTTTTATGCTTCTGACCAAGCGCTCCCAACACCCTCCCATAAATGGTGAAGCGGGTGGTATAAACTGCCAAGTGATCTTATTGTTGGCAGCAAAATCGTGAATTTTCTCATTAAAAAAGACAGCAAGTTGTTTGTTTGCACCAACGAAGCACGTCCCGTTATCGCTCAATATTTTTGATGGGCAACCACGACGTGCTATCAGCCGTCGAAGAGACAATATTGCAGAATCGGCTGATAATGATGCCACGACTTCCAGGTGCAGCGCGCGAGAGGTTAAACACGTGTAAACAGCACCGTATCTTTTTTCGCGACGACGTCCGATTGATATGTTTAACGGACCAAAGTAGTCAACACCCACATGAGTGAACGGCCGTTGGTGGTGCGCCAATCTCACTGCGGGTATATCTCCAAGTTTTGGAATTAGTGGTTGAGCCTTTTTGTTTGAACATATCTGGCACTTCCTCGCTACGTCTCGCACCATATTTCGGCATCTTAAAACCCAAAACCGCTCACGAACCATATTAACCACTGTTTCATTGTTACCATGGCCCGCCTTTTCGTGGAGATGACCGATAAACAGACGAACTATTTGGTGCCTTCCGTCAAGAACAATAGGATAGTTAGAAAATTGATCAACATTCTCAACAGTATTTACTCTACCAGCCAACTTTAAAAAACCTTCATGGTATATCACCGTCAGTCGATATAGTCTACTCTGTTTAGGAATCGGAGTGGAAGTTAGTAGACAGGTGATTTCCTCCTCAAAGCACTCAACTTGAGAACGTTGAAATAAAGCCTCTTCGGATTTAATGATATGAGATGCTACTAATGTACGATGAACGGGGGTATCAAAATCGCGATTAACTTTAGAATTTGGAAATAATTTGTGCTTTGCCAGAAATGATCGAAACTTATCGCAAGCTTGGTGAACTCGAGCGGTTGCGCGAACAAGCCGGAGCCAACTACTAAAATGACTCGGCTCTGCTGTCTCAGGAGAAGGAACAGCGAGTTTTGTAGCACGAACACCAACATACATAGCGACATCTTTTAAAGTGACCCTGACTTCCTCAAGGGCCGCTGCAGGTACCTTAGGTTCAGACGGCCACTCGCTCTGATCCAACAATAAGAAAGAAGGTCCGAGAAACCATCGTTTGAGAGAATTACCAGAACGAGTGGCGTCATCTGCAACGTTCAGATTACCTGGAACGTACCTCCAACTTGAAATGTCGGTTAGTTCCGCTATCTCACCGACTCTGTGCATAACGAAAGGCTTAAAAAGGCGGCTGTCATTCCGAAGCCAACTGAGAACCGTCGTAGAATCCGTCCAATAAAGCACCCGGGTCGGTTTATTACGGTGGGCTTCGGAAATAGACTTGGAAAATCGTGACCCAACTAAAGCACCTTGAAGTTCAAGGCGTGGTATGGACACAGGTTTTGTGGGAGCCACGCGACCTTTGCCACCAACGAGTGTGACTCTAACATGACCGTCTTTGTAGATGTAACGCCAATATATAACACAGCTATAGGCCAGCTCGCCAGCGTCGCAAAAAACATGAAGCTCTCGCTCAATTGGAGGGTCAGGTCCATCACCATACCAGCGTGATATTCTGCTCTGGTTTACCGTGGACAACTTAGACATCCATGCTACCCACGCGTCTACCAAAGCAGAAGATAACTCTGCGTACCAGTCAACACCCGTCCTCCAGGTAGACTGGAACAGAATTCTGCCCTCGATAGTGTAAGGAAGCAGCAATCCAAGCGGGTCGTATATTCGCATCAAAAAAGATAAAACTTTGCGTTTCGTAAAAGGTGGTTTATAATTATCAGGAACGCCTATCCTAAAACTAAAAATGTCACTTTGGGGCTGCCAGATTAATCCCAAAGTACGTACAAATGGAACTGGACTAATGCCGACATCTGATATTTGTGGAGCCCCATGCAGATCAGAACTAATGGACGACAACGCGGAAGGGCAATTTGACACCCACCCTCTCATCTCAAAGCCTGCAGCACTATGGACAAACACAATGTCAGCTGCAAGTTGAGAAGCTTCCTCTTCCGTGTCCACACTTCCGATATAGTCGTCCATGTAGTGGTCACGAACTATTGCCTTAACAGCGGAAGGAAACTGTTTCTCGAATTGTGATGCATTTTTATTTTTTATAAAAAGAGCAGTGAATGGGCTGCAAGCCGCTCCAAAAATAACAGATGTCATTCGGAACTCTTTTACTGGAGAATCTGGACTGTCACGCCAAAGAAAACGAAGCGCGTCTCGATCTTGCTCTCTGATCCTCACCTGTGGAAACATTTCCCGTATATCGGCATTCATGGCAACGCGGCCCTCGCGAAATCTAAATAAAACGTCTAACAATGGCTGCAGTAGATCAGGACCAGTGAGCAATAACGAGTTTAGACTGACTCCTAACGTTTTGGCAGCAGCATCGTGCACAACACGCAATTTTTGCTTTTGCGGGTGCACAACGCCGAAATGAGGCAAATACCAAAAAATTTTGTTAACATTAAATGGGAAAGTTTGTTTTCTGATCTCATATGTATCAAAACACTGTTCGGCATAACCTTTATCCAACATGCACTGTATACATTTTTTATAACCGACAGCGAATTCGGGTTCCCTTTGCATGCGCTTCTCCAAAGACAGGAAACGTGAGAGAGCATGATTGTAACTATCAGGCACACTAGTGATGTTGTCGCGCCATAACAAACCTACCTCGAACCGTCCCGACTGCAGACGCTTCGAAGTAGATTCCAGGATCTCTAACGCGCGCTGGTCATGTAAACTAACCTTAGGCTCATATTTAGTAATTCCTAAAGAATCAAGCTTAAAATAGTCCTGAATAATGACGTCAATAGGAGGGTCAACGCTACCAGGAACTTTGCCTTCGTCGGCTTCGTCAACGCAAGCATGATTAACAAAGTGTATAGGACGCGTCCAACTAGTCGAATGACCATGTAGAGTCCAACCTAAAAGCGTCCGAGTCGCAACGGGTTGAGACTTTAAGCCCGCACGCACTTCCCTACAAATTGTCAAATGCCAATGCTCAGCGCCAAGAAGTATTTTTGGAGTAGCTTTATCTAAAGTCAAAAATTCTGTTATATCTGCTAAGTGTGAATAATTTTTAATATCACGGCCTAGAATAGTTTGAGACAGTAATGATAAAGAATCTACAGTTCTAGCATTTTGCACCTGGTAAGAAATAGATTCGTGGCGTCCTTTAATAGTAAAACTGACTAGCTGAACTTCAGCGCTAGTTGACATACCACTTACACCTTCAAGACGAAGAATATGAGAAGGGCCTACGGCACCGATAGTACACGCTAACTCGGAATCTACAAGGGTGGCAGTAGAACCATCGTCTAGTAATGCGTAAGTTTCAACGCTTCCTGCAGGCCCACTGACTGTCACAGGAATAACCTTTAAGTATACCCTATGAGCGGTATCAGACATCAACGCATCCATGGTGTTTGTTACAATAGCCTTGCTTGGAGAATCCTGCTGATCAGAAGAAGACTTTATGAAAGGAACTGTAAAGCTTTTAGAAGGCGGCGGCTCACACCCATGGAGCAATGGATGGTGAAAACGAAGACAATCATCAATTCCACAACGCTTCGTTTTACATGTTTTCCATCGGTGTGAACCTCCCCTTAAACAACGGTAGCAAAATTTCCTTTCGTAAAGCCACGCCCATCTTTCTTCAGGTGACCGAGACAGAAAAGTAGAGCAATTTTTAATATTGTGATTATGATCACAATAAATGCAGTTTTCTTTTGTAATTTTTAAGCTAGCTTGTTTTGTCGACAGTACATTAATATTCTCCCTACGAAATAAATTTTGATCCGCAAAGCCAAATTTATTATGTTATTCAGCCTCCGTATTTAAAAACTGAGAAAAAATTATTAATTTCGGTGTGTCATTTGACGTATGAGTGAATGCAAAGTCAACCCATTTGCTACGTAAAAGAGGAGTGAGTTTGTTTAATAAACTTTGCATTAACTCGGGCGAGTATAAATATTCAGGTTGGTTTAGTAATTTCAGCACAGAAATACAATTTCTTAATTTACAAGCCAAATTGTTGATTTCTTTTAAATCGTGTGATAGCCTTTGCAAACCACGTACCTCCGCGACCTCGCGTAATACAATCGGCTCTGGCCGCGCAAAAGTCTGCTCCAGCATCTGCATGACTTCATTTGGCTCATCCGCGGTCGCCAACAAAATCACGACGCTCTCACGTGCTCGGCCGTGTAGTGCATGTCGCAAGCGATTTAAGTTATCTATGTTCGAGAATAAATGCTTTGAATTATTATAATTTTTCTTGAATATCAATAGCCGCGGCTAATTTTTCTTCGTCATGACTACGCTGGGTATTAATATTAGCTGACGTAACAATTGGGCACGCGTCAGGCACATTTTGCTTAATTGTCGTAGGTACTTTATTATTACAATGGGCTACAGAAACAACGGAATCGCACTTTACCTGTTCGGCTACCCATGCCGCGGTTCGAGTTTCGGAACACACAGAAACCTGACTGCGGCCAGCTTCGATACCTGCGAGCTCCGCGGCAAGCTCCAATTGCTCGATACGGCGCCGTTCGCACTCGAGCTGAAGTTCACGCTCATGCCGCTCGTTGTCAGCCGCGATCTGCCGCTCTAATTGCTGTCGCGCTAGCCTCGCTTCCGCAGCCGTCTGAAGGGCCCGTATGGTAGCCGACGACTTTGAAGAATTGGAAGCCCTGGAACTAGATTGTACAACTGAACGCGAAGAAATGTTTGTGGACTGTATACACAACTCTAGTAGACCCTGGTTTGTGGTAACAGGATGGGGTGCGGTGAGCGCCTCGACCAGAATGGGGCTCGAAGCCCGGTTGAGTACACTCGTATAAGGCACACCTGTTTCCTCACCAGAATTTACAGGAGTGTCCCCACGAATTGACTTTGACCTGGTAATCATAATTGTTCGGCTCGAAGACCAAAATTTGTTGCCGACAAAATATAATAAATAAATATAGTTTTAGAATATGTAAAGAAAGCCAGTTCGTGGTGACAAGTGACAGTTTTAATCAAACTTCTAATACTACTATCAAAAACAAACGTATAAAAAGTATAGACCTCTTTCGTCTGCAACAGTGTGTATATTTGTTAAAGGAAAATAAAATAGGGTTAATTAATTAAGCTATAAATCACGATTTTTTAACGAAATGGTATATAAATTTGAAAAATGGCGACGGTGTAAATATATAATTGAAGAACTTAAATTTATTTTTTCCCGGTCAGTTAACTTGAACGTTAACGTACAATATTAAAAATGCCAACTGCCTTTCTGCTATTTTTCGCGCCATGGGCCCTTAAGGCGCATAGTAGGGTCAATGATAAAAAAATCACTGCAGAAAAAACCGGTTCTCTTCATAAATATTGAACAAAAATATCTTTTCATACCACCTGCTCGACAATGTACAATTATAACCCTCTTAATATCAACGTAAAGCAAGACATTATATCCCCGGGAATATAATGTTGTATGAAACTCTCAAGGGATTAAAGTGTTTTATTTGGAACATAAAATTCGTATGATTTAGCGCAGATGCTAGCTTAGGAAGGCAAAGGTTCTACGCCCATACAATTCAGTAATAGAGTCCACTAGAGACAAATAGACATTCTACCTGTGTAAATAATGTTTTTATAAAATCTAAATACATAATTTCTTTACCAAAATTATACAATATTTACCTAAATAATACTGCAAGCTAAAATAAACAAGTACATTTCACTTTATTTTTTATTGATAAAATACTTTTTATACTCAAAGCGCCATCATTTGACGGCCACCATTAACTATCGATAAAAACGAATAAAACGCAGAACACACTAACGCTGCCGGCGGATACACAGCGAACTAAATTCTTTCATTTGGAAAAATTACGCGGCATATTTAGAAATAAATAAAGTTTCTACAATTTGTTTCGTAATGTGCACCGACGGTATTCCGTTGTATTGTTTTCATAGCTTAAGCTTTGCCGCCAACGTTATTAAGTATTTCAAAATTGTAATATCTTGTTGCTTACGTTAATAAAGTGCTTAGTGAAATGTGTTGTGTGGTATCAATACTCTTTTTAGAAGTCTATTCAGTGTTTTATTGATAAAGTTAAAAAACGTAAGCACTTATTTTTTATTTGAGGTCAATAGGCTGTCGACTATTTGATATTTATTTCGACAGTTGTGTATAGTAATTAATTGGCGTTATAAAAGTAAATATATCAAGAAGTTAAAACATATAAGCAATTTATTTGATTTGATACCATTTTATTTTATTGTTAACAAATTAAAATTCGTCCTGCGTGCTGTCATTGACTGGGTCCAGCAGCTGATCGTATCGTATTGTAAATCGATGTGTAGACTAAGTTCATACTTGTTAGGTATATTATTATTAATATGTTTTAAGTTTTTATAATTTTCTAAGCTTAACTTAAGATAAAATTATTTCGTGACGTATTCGTGCTTGAGAATAACATTTTTTTGTATTTTATGGTTTTCATCATAATATCATAATTTTAACCATAGTTATAGTGATAGTGATAATGATAATGTGACAGTGTTTATGATGAAAATTACCACCTAAGTAATTGGTTATAAAGCCCTGCGTTTTTATTGTCTCGCAGATGGTATAAAAAGTAGAGTATTCACCTCTGGAATAAAGCAGTGTCTTCGTCTTAGGCAACTTGAACCCCTCGCTTCACTTAGGACTCTACATAACTCCCTCGCTTCGCTCAGGAGTTAAATTATAACTCCCTCGCTACGCTCGGGAGTTAACTCTGCCCCCCTAGCACGTCCACCAAAACACGATATGATAAGGCGGTTTATCACGATGAACTGTCAAAAAACAATAGGGTTTCGTCGTAATTTGACAGTTCACTGCGATAAATCGCTTTATCATATCGTGTTTTGGTGGACGTACTACGGGGGCTAGGGTCCCTCGTTGCGCTCGGGGTTCAATATGGCGCCCGTGACGTTAGACACTGCTTTAATCCCTTGGTGCATAATCTACTATTAAGAAAGATATGTTATTATTCAAGGCATTCTTTAGAGGATGGTCTTTTTAATTTTTTGATAAATTAATTAAAACTTGGTTAAAATGTGAGCCAAACATGCCTCGATTTTAGAACTTTAAGCCTAATCGCGTCGTAAATATTAGGTTAAATCGTATACTTTGGATTTCAATAAATAAAGTGACCAATATTTTAGCGGATGGTCTTTTTAGATTTTTCTTATTCGCCTTTATTAATTTTTAATTGAAATCAAACTCAAAAATCTTTATTCAATATAGACCTTTACAGGCACTTATTGACGTCAAAAAAGAACATAAAAATCTTCAACCAAGAATCTAATTAACTAAATTATTTAATCCTTGTATGTACACACACCCCAACCATTATTAAGATGTGTGCAAATACAAGTCAAATGAAAAAAAAATTGACTCTACACCTGTTCGGAAATTGGGAGAGCCTTCTCGAGAAGAACAGGCAAGAAACTCGGAAGGTATTGTATTTTTTTTGTCTCCTCTTTTAAAATGCCAACATTACAATATAATATTTCACAAACATTTTTTTTAATAATATAGAAATGCCTGTCGGTGTGAGTGGAACAGTTACTCGAATGAATGTTACTCGAAATAATTCATCTTACGCGTAAAGATTTGCTTAAATATTCCCCTCACTCTCACTCACTCACTCTTATGTAATCAGTGCGGGACGAGTGAGCAAGGTCATTAGGACCACTATGCGCCTTAAGCAACGCGTTCGCGTTGCGGGGCCGCAACTATGAGCGTTTGCTAATAGTTGTGGCTACACGTGCCCCGCCTACATAGCCCTTCTAACCTCTTTCTGTGTTCTGTCTGTGTTCTGTGGTGGGACGTGCATGGGTTGGTTCTCTATTTTGTCTCATAATTTTTTTATCCATAATCTAACGTGTCATAATGTTTTTTGACATAATCATCATATGTCCGA
Organism: Schoenobius gigantellus; assembly: GCA_963935595.1. NCBI lineage: Eukaryota > Metazoa > Arthropoda > Insecta > Lepidoptera > Crambidae > Schoenobius > Schoenobius gigantellus. The sequence goes on from OZ012541.1 coordinate 52,958,024, forward strand.
ATGATAAGCACCCCTAACTTAATTACTCATAATATCACTTGCCCGAAAACCGAAATCTCTAAATATAATATGACCTAATTTTTTTTGCTATAAATATCACAATCTATAATATTTAAAATTCCTAAAAACCTTTTCTATAATAGTCATAAGTCCTAACGTAATATCGCATAATATAACGTGCCCTAAAATCGAAATACCATAAATATAAAGTTCTTTCATTATATGTATTACCAAATCCATGCATACGTTTAAAAACAGTCACTTGATGTCATGCAAGCAAGCATGCAGCATGCAAGCAAGCAGCATGCATCGCTTCTGTCACGGCTCCGGCGGTCCCACGCGACCTTATCGTCGCAGATGGTTTTCGCCCACCACCGCAGCTTCGGCTTGCTGGCCGGCTGCGCCGGTCAGCCTCAGCCGCGGCGGCGGTAGTTAAAACCGCCTGCTCCTCAGCTCGCGGGCCGCCTCGCCCCTCCGCGCCTACGCGGGTTTAAATAACACTCTAGGGGTAGGGCAGACAAGATCACAAGACTACGTGGTGTCGGTTTTACAGCGATATATTTCTGTCACTGAATTTGAAAACGTAACGGTTGTTAAGGTTCATAAGACAACATTTTAATTCAATTTGTTATTATTGATAGTAAGTCTAAGCTTTATGATATTGATAACATAACCAAGATAAATCAACTTTTAAACATGTTTTAGGACTAACAAAATTATTATAAACCATCATTCGGACTAACAATATTATACAATATAACACTTAGGACATGTGACTTTATAGCAAGTAAAATTAGGATATCTTATTATTATAGCATCCGATATTATGACACAAAAGCATTAGAACTAAAGACGATTAGGTAATATACAATTTCGTATAGGTACCCGAACATTATGGAAAGTGATGATTATAGCAAGCGTTTTCGGGATTATGATTTTCGGACGATCGATATTCGGAGAAGAAAGGGACTACCACATGGGTTGATTGATGATCGGTTAAAAATAAACAAAAAAGTTTGCCCTTTTTTTCTGTTACAGTATCATCGGCGACGGTGACCTTGAGCGAAGAAGATTTTGGTTCGCTAAATGGCGAGACAGTGAAGAAATTCACATGGAGAAACTCCAATGGATTCTCCATTTCAGTCATTTCTTATGGAGTCCATATCCAATCTATCAAAGTAAGTGTAAAAGGTGTTCGTGAGTGGGTTTCTTTAGTATAAATAAGAAAAAAAGCATTGTTGTGAATGTATGATTTACTAACTATAAAATATTCAAGATTTGATATGATTAGACGGGTACTCACTTAGAAGTGTAGCACGTAATGTAGGTATTTGATACTGCAATTACTGCATCAAGTGAGTACGTAGGCTGCCCTTACGTACGTACGTACGTTCTCACTTGATACAGTATCAGATGCACACTTCTAAGTGACTGTGCTATCTTTTCTACATTTCTAAGTGAGTGCGACGAGCGTAGGAGCGCCATTATAAAATGTTAACACTTTAGTGAGTAAAGTTGTAACATTTTATAATGTCGCTCCTACGCACGTCGCGATTTTAGTTGGCGACTGGTCAACATGACAATCAGGGCTTGGACAATAATATTACATTAAAAAAGGTGTCAATGGAAGACACCCAGCACACTATGAACACTTCTTGTACGACCCCGCAGCGACCGCGCTTAGCGACATCGACATCGCTCATGTTTTTGCAGTTTTGTATTCAAAGTTAAATTAAATTGAATTGCCACGTTTACCTGTCGCAAACATATATACCGATTATCGATTTTTTGCTAGTCTTTAGAACATTTGGTAGGTATTTTAGAACAAGAAGCGGTACTGACTATTATACCTACATAAATTCTGTGGCGATAAACTTCTGCTTGAGTCGAATTCGTGTGAGCATCTGGCTTTATAGTCATTACGGTCCAGAAGACGAAAGTCACACCCTTGATTTCCACAGGCGGTCTACAGGCGGAAATGCGCTTGATTGTTCAAGCTAATATCATTTCCATATTTTTTCACCTGCTGTCGTAGCACGGACCGCAGACAAAACGAGACAAGAGACAAATAACATGCTACTTCTCGCTCTCTTACATAAGAATGAAGTGAAACGGGGCGAGGGTTAGTCACTTTCTCTTCGCCGTGCTAGGCCTGCTGTGGTACCTACACGTGGAAAAAACGTGTGTGGATTTTGTCTAAGGTGGGCAAGTCATTAAACATGAGTCTGATCTAGGTCCCAGACCGCAATGGAGTCGTGGCCGACGTAGTGCTCGGCTTCGACGACCTAGACAGCTACGTCCACAGGAACAGCCCGTACTTCGGCGCGACCATCGGCCGATGCGCTAACAGGATCGCGGGGGGAATATTCGAAATCGATGGCGTTAAGTATGTGCTGGCTAAAAATGACGGAAACAACCACCTGCACGGAGGTCTTGTCGGTTTCGATAAGGTGAGCATTGCTATACATTTTTAATACAAGAAAGTCCTCAAAAGCTACTGTCTCCGCTTAGCTATTGCTTAACAATTGACTGTGTGTGCTTGTTTATCACCTAAGTAGTGTAAATTCTTTTGTTACCAATTTACAAGTCCGACGAGTCAAAATGTAGTCTAGCACGGTAGACAAATTTCAACTGTTTTGCTTGAAAGTTATTAGACCAAATCTGTTATCTAGCATAACAATCACGCTAAGCAACTGTTTTCTAGGTAAACTGGAAGTACAACGTAGAAGGTCTAAAGGTGACTTTTAGTTACCTCTCCAAAGACGGAGAAGAAGGTTATCCCGGCGACCTCGTCACCAACGTCAGCTTCGAGGTCCGAGAAGACAACACTGTCCGCGTGGTCTTCCAGTCCAGCACCACCAAAAAAACAGTTGTTAATCTTAGCAATCATTCCTATTTCAACCTTGCCGGTCATCAGACTGGTGCCGTTGAGATTTATAATCATATGGTGGCTGTGAATGCTAACAAGTAAGTTTTTTCAGTTTTCATAATGTCACTTTGTTAAATCCTCGTAAGATAAAATATACTGCCAAAAGATTATATCCGCAGGTAAAACCAATAACCGTCATGGCATGGCACCCGAAAAAGACTAATTTCACGTTTTAGTCTTTGATGGCGTAGGTAGGATTATGCCTAATCTGCTTTTGCGTACTATAGCTTCTTCGTCTCGATTACTTAGTTTGCCAGCTACTAAGTGAATTGAAAATGCCGTACCGAATAATCTCTGCGAAAGGCATTCAGATGTTTTATTGGGTCAGTGAGCAATAAAAAGCACATTACTTACTGATTAACTATTATGAGGTGGGTCCGTAAGTTATTTCCTCCTCAATAAAAAATGTTACTCAGCACAGCAGTACATATATAAAGTACTTGGTAAACCTCCAATTTTCAGGATCACGGAAACCGACTCAGAATCCATCCCAACTGGTGCGTTCATAGACGTGGGTGACACGCCGTTCGACCTGCGCATTCCACGGCGGCTTGGCGACCTCATCGAGAACAGTAATCTATTCGACAATAATTTCTGTGTTACCACTCATGATGATCAGGTTTGTATTAGTTACTTTTTATAAAAGGTAATGTTATAGGTTTCACTCCTAGCGATATACAGATTTTTTAAAGAGGAGGAATTATACCATACAGTTCGGTGATAGAAGAAGAGTATGGTGGAGTATTGGTATCCTGAGGAAAGCGAACAACCCACCACAAAAACTTATTCATGTAATATTGGATCACCTCGACTCAAACTTTTACTTTCTTCCGTCTGTCTTATTTCCGGAATATCCCTCCGGTATCAATCCGGTGTTGCTAAGCGCAAAATTCGAGAACGGGTGGTCCGATTCATCAAATTTTTTTTCAATTTTTCGTTAAGGGACAAGAAAAGATATTATAGTGAGAAAAAACAAAAAATTGCATGGATAATAGTAAAACCAACACTTTTGTTTCCCTATACAAATTACAGAGTAAATGACTTTTGACAGAAAGAAGTCTGTCTGGGCAGGGATAATAAAAACTAGTTAATTATAACACGTTGTACTTACAGAGAGAATATTTTTGGATTTTGGATCAACAAAAATTTTGATTTGGATTGATTTCGGACAATTATTTTGGTTCCACAGAAAATGAACTTCGTGTCGAGAGTGGTGCATCCGCCAAGTGGGCGCACCTTGGAAGTATACAGCGACCAGCCAGGAGTGCAGCTCTACACCGCCAACTTCCTTCCATCTCCAGACCAGCTGCCGATCGTGGGGAAAGATTCGGCGAACTACCGACGCCACGGAGCTTTCTGTCTGGAAACGCAGAAGTTTCCAGACGCCGTCCACCATACTAATTTCCCTTCTGTTATATTGAAGCCTGGTGGATTATATGTCCATAATGTACATTATCGTTTCGGTTTGGATAATTCGAAGAATCACACTTGCGCGTCGTAATGATACAACTTTTAATCTAATTTTTGTTTTATTTTTATAAACCTTTAAATTTATGTCGTTAGTAATAAATTTTATAATTTTCATCTTTTTGTATAGTAAAGCACAGTGTGCAAAGTGGACCTTTAACCCATTATGTGGTTACATTAAGGACGATGTGTATAATTAAGACAATCTTTGTGTTTGTCAACAACTGAAACTATGAGTTATTTGGAAGATTTTTTGCAATAAATTGTCATGAAATATATGCATTATGTCTATTCATAAATAACTATAGCGACCCCCCCCCGGCTTCGTAAGGGTAGTTGAGCATATATGCCAATATTTTTAGCATTAGCTAGTTGCGTCATATATTAAAAATACTTCTTCGGAGTATTTTTTATGTATGTAATTTTTTATTCTGCCAATTAAAGTTAAATTATTGTGTTAGCCGTAACAGATAGAGATATGCCATCGAGGAGTTTTCCTTAATGTTAAAAGAACTACAAATTTTCTAGTACAAAGTAAGTATCTCTTAAGATTTAGTCCGCGTAATCCATTTCAATTTATTTTAGACGACTTAGATGCAAAATATTGTTGTTTTTTCTGCTTACATAAAAATTTTATAAGGTTTAATTTATGTATAAGCCGCCCAGAATACATTTTTAAGTGATGGTGAAAACCGAATTAAAATCAAGGAAACTCACAAAGAAAGAAAAACCATGTATTTTAACATCACACGACAACACACAATCAAATTAAATAACACATATGTATGTAACAAAAATAACATTAACAACATAGGTCAAATAAATTGTATAACATGATATTAAATAAAAATTGTTAATGCTTCATTTTTGCAACTTAATTTGATCTATTGACAGCAGATGTTTCTGTAATTTTAGTTTCAAATTTTATTCCATACTTCCATAGGTATGTACCTACTACATGTGAAAACTTGTAATTGTCCATCAGCAAACTTATTTATTTATTATCATTTAAGATAGCTGTAAGTTTACTTAACAAATAAAAATAAAATAAAAATGTGATTATTTATTTGAGTTTCATGAATGGATGAGTTAAGTAGGTAGATTTGATTAAAATAATTGTTCCAATAACTCCAAAAATGTAGAATGATTAGAGATGCCTTATTTCTTTTGTTTAATAAAATCAAAACAAGTATAAAATATATACCTCCTACGTACTAGCTGTGCCCACGAACTACGTTTCGTCTTAAAAGTTCAAAGAAAACACTGTATATCTACTTACTTTTCCGGTTTTACAAGTAGCCTATATATTAATTCCTGTCGTAACCCATCCACCTACAAAATTACATTCAAATTCATTTAGTAGTTTTTGCTTGAAAGAGTAACAAACATCCAAACAAAGTTTCGCGTTTATAATATTAGTAAGGATAGGTATATCTACTTATTCTATGTTGTTTTACTATATTTAAAGATTCATTTTTTACAATAACAGGGAAGCTTTTGGCCTTGACCTCACCTGATGTTAAGTGACGATAAGGCCGGAAATGGAAGGGAGCCTCACCCGGACTCCTCAACAAATGAGGTACTGGCTATCTTACCTTTATCGGAAAACAGCAATATTTTTAACATTGTTATTATAGCAACAAACGTAGGTAAGACGGTGATAGCTAGTCAGGCGGGCTCAGAAGCCCTACCAAACAGAGCAGAAAAACTTCTGTCCCGTAAGGAATCGACCTCGGACTTCCAGATCCATTCTGGATGGTGTCAACTCAACCACTAGACCATCCTGACCCTGAGGCTTCCATGTAAGCATTCCCAATTTTAATTTCAACACTATAAGAGTCAAATAATGTGTTTTCTCTTCCACTTGTATTTGCATACATCTTAACTATGATTAGCGTATAAATGAATACAAGGATTAAATATGTTAAGTATTTTCAGATTTAATTAGACGCTGATTTTTGATTTTGACAAGTAATAAACTAGTTCCGTTGAAAAATTAAGTTATTGAAGTACCTAGTGCTCATTTTAAAAAAAATAATGATCTTCGGTATTCCATTTAAAATGTTAAAGGAAAAATATCTTTTTATAGGATTTTAATAGGATATTTTTTATGTCCGTGACTCAATGGTTCGTTAATGATGCATGCTCGATTTCTGCTAAACGGTGAAATTTTGGCTGTGTTTTTTTTGTTCTACATCATTATAACCTTATTTTAACGAGCTGTTACACACCTTACCTGCCGGTGGCTATTCAGCAGGAGTGATATAAGTACAGCCTAGCCATATAGGACTGCTGGGAACAAATTAGATATCTGCTGGGCTCTGGCGACTAATGTAGGTTAATGGAGAGCGCCAGATCTAACCTGCATAGCGAGCAGATGAGGTTGACGTAGTGTTGGTATAAACTTTTTAGTTTAACAGTTAGTACTTTGGTTAAAAGCCCCAAAATAAATAAAGAGAAAAATAAAACAGTTACATAATTTGAACGGGTCTCTGAAGATGAAACCTTAGTATTAAATTGATCAAACTGACGACGCATACCTATATATAGGTACCAAATCAACGAAACACCCAACAGCAACAAGTAACCCACCAACTTCACAATCGTTTACAGTTTACAAGAGCAGACTTCACTCCGTTGGATCGTGTAATCACATCACAAACATGTTACATCATACTAGCATAGATATCATAATCATAACAGCGAGCGGTAGCAGAGTTATCGGAGAGCCGGCTCGCCTATCGTAAGAATTATTGTTTGTTATTAATTATAAAATTCGTGTTTGACTTTTTTTCATATAATAAGCGATAAACAATGTACGCCTGTAACGTATCAAAATGTATTTAAAATTTTTTGCCGATTGGTTCTGTCCACGTTCCGCCCAATTGCTAAATTACTTAAATGCCTCGCTCAAATAGCTTCATAGTTTACTAGCTATCCAAGCAGGCAGTCGGATGTTGATAATGGCAGGTAACATTAGAGAGAATCAAATCGGAAATATTGTAGTCAAAGAAACAATATTTACGACCTTTGTCATTTATAGAAGCAACAAAGTACACCTATCAATATGTGCGTGTGGTGTGAGAACAATTTTTAAAATCTGTTTGGTAGATTACTTGAAAAACTGACCAAGTGTGACTTGAACTCCGTACAAACTTATCTTTGTAAATAATTTCCTAACTACTTATGTACATATTAACGATTCACAGATTGGTTTCTTAATATTTCCTGTAATACTTTGCATCTTGTCAAATTTCATGATTTCAGGTCAACGGGAAGAACTCTATAGATTTTGATTCCCTTGCTTAACAGCAAAATTTGCGAAAATATGCGACAAAAACGGCCATATCTTTGGATTGAGGAGCTATAAAACGAAATCAATCGAAGTTTCCGCCCCTGATTTAGAAGCAAATTAGATAATTTTGTAGACGAAATCCTGAAATTGGTAGCACAGTCATCAAAAGCTACACGTCAATTTGAAAGTGGCTCCTCAGTCTAATTCACGCAGACAAGTTATCTACGTGTATGGATTGAGGAGCCACCTAGAACTCGGAAACTATTATATACTTACTCATTTTAAAAAAAAAGTATCATTAAGTACTTAGTAATTTTGTCTGGTACCTACAAAAAATTTGGTCCCGATACTGGTGAAATTCGATATTCGGAAAAAATCTGAAAACTGTAAATACGTACCTGGGCATTTTTACAAAAACTTGTACCCCCTAGATTTTGGCATGTCCCTCGAGTTTAAAGAGGAATAAAATAAATATCTATCTAACCTACGGGTAAAATTGTTATTAAGTTACTTTTGCAGTATATTTTGTTCTTATTGTAATTATTGTGATAATAAAATAACGTATCTAAGCATTTTATTTCAATTATTTAAGATTCTAAAACACGTAAATTATACCTGTCCCTCGTCTATTTCACCAAACAAAAATCATTATTAAACGAGTTCCTGACAGATCATTTCGTGAAATTCGATGAATTTCTTCGTAATTATACTTACTTTACAATATAAAAAACCTTTCGCATTTTTTATAAATACATTTACGCATTTATAAATTATTTTATTGTGTCCCCGAAAATAAGAAAAAATCCGGAAAATCAGTTGTGTGACTGAATTTCGTGCAGAAAGAATGTATTTTGGGGTGTTTTTTCTTCTATAATGGCAACATATTATGGCGCTTTTGTGACGCCATTTTGTGTTTTTAATCAGTGTCAAGCGAACAGCGGCATGAAAAGCTCGCTTGATTTGGAACTGCTGTGGATGTAAAATACTTTCGGGTAATGTGACCATTTTTGTTATTGTAAATTTTTCTTATTGAGCTTATTTTGTTGTTAAATGAAAGAGAATTTAATATAGATTTCAATAAACAGTGGTTGCTAGAGATAACATTTAAATTTACTGTGATTTAAACATTTCCTGTTGGAGAACATGTGACTTCTGTTATGTGATGGTCACCTAAGAACGGAACAGATAGTCACTATATGCCGGAAACGTAAAGCTTCATCTACATGGCTGACAAGCTTTTATTTAACTTGCCCTGTGTGTTTATTTGTTTGTTTAGTTCAAATCTTGCAAGTTAAATTTGACCCCACTTGCCAGTGTTCGATTGGACTGAAATTTGGTATACACCTTTAGCTCTGATGATAATGCAATTATGCATAATTATTATTATTGTAAATGACAAATTATATATTTTTGTATTTTTCTACAACCACCGAAATGTAGGTATAATATGAAAAGGGTTTGCCTTGTAGATGCAACACATTATATAAAAAAATCAAATTAAAGATGTCCGTTATCACAAAATGAAAAAATATTAAATTTTAAAGTAAAAAACAGCGTTTATGCTCTTCTAGAAACAGGAAAATAAACTTGTGATACATTTTTATAATAACAAAGGCTTCTCGCGAGGTTCATAAATACAGAAATACCTATATTTTTAGAGTTACTAATATCAAGATCAAATGAAATAGATATTGTATTGTTGTTTTCTATCTTTCCCCGAAGGATATATAAATTTTACCTTAGTAAAACTAATTCAATTGAACTTCAAGACTGTTAGTAATTATTATTATTGTAGTTAAAAGTTTTATTAAAAATATTTTTATAATAAAAAAAGTTTAACAGGGTACTTACCGCAGTTGAAAGCTAGCCAACGCCAATGGTAGCATAATTTTAAACAGAGTCCTCTGAAAAAAGGTTTGTGTAGACATAGCTTTACGTTTTTTCGCACTTCGGTGGTGTGACTGTCCCTTGGAATGTGACCCAACAAATTTGTTATTATATTGTTAAAAAATATAAAATTCCAAAAATTATATTAAATTCAGTTCAAAGAACATTAAATACTTCACCAAAACTGTATATTTATACTTTAAAATTGCTGTATGTCAAAAATAAACGAAAGAAAACTGTCTACAAATGCAAATAGTCACTCCACCAAACATTCAACATATTATTTGCTTTGTATTTGTAAAACTTGGTGGTAAAAAGAGAGGTAAAATAAAGAATACAAGCTTTCTAGTGAAATACAAAAAATAGCTATTCAAAAACGTCTTTGGTTCTTTTTTCATAAGTTTTTTTAAATTGTCACACAACGGAAGACATTGGTACTATTGTTACCTATTTTTGTATTTATTAGTTAAAACCACGTTATTATCTTAGCAAAAAAAAAATACTTTTCATAAATTTAATAATATTTTCTACCTATTAGTGTGAAAAAAGAAGCAGTTTAAGATTCTTCAAAAAAAAATCATTTTTTCACGTAAAATGCCCACCTACTTACATAGTTAGGAACTTATACAGGATTAATTTTTTATCACCCCTGATAATTTAAGGGACGCTTCAGGACACGGTAGGGTAATAATTTAAATATTAATAAAAAAATAACGGACCTATTCAATTTTATATTAATTTTCTAAAATATACTAGTAGGTAGGTAGTCCCTTTCTTTCTTCTCCGAAATATTGATCGTCCGAAAATCATAATCCCGAAAACGCTTGCTATAATCATCACTTTCCATAATGTTCGGGTATACGAAATTGTATATTACCTAATCGTCTTTAGTTCTAATGCATTTGTGTCATAATATCGGGTGCTATAATAATAAGATATCCTAATTTTACTTGCTATAAAGTCACATGTCCTAAGTGTTATATTGTATAATATTGTTAGTCCGAATGATGGTTTATAATAATATTGTTAGTCCTAAAACATGTTTAAAAGTTGATTTATCTTGGTTATGTTATATGTTACCGGAAATGTATGAAATCTAGGAATTTTATACAAGCCCTAGGAAATGTATACTATTTCGAAGCTATTAGGAAATGTATAAAATATTGTTTTAAAAATTATTTAATACATACATATCCTGGGAAATGTATACATTTCCTAGCAGCTTCGAGCAAGGGGTGCAGGGGGTAAAATAAAGAGGAGTTATAGGATTAAACTGTAGGTTAGGTTAGTTTAGATATTGTGACCATACAGAGCGGAGCATCAAACTGCTTGAAAAAGAAATTCATTGGCTTAAACTATAGGTTAGGTAAAGTTATTACATTTCCGATTACTATTTAGGAAATGTATAGATTTCCTAGGAAATATGTCTAATGTCATTATTTCGCACATTTTTAGGTGATTTTAGGAATTACATACATTTCCTAGGAATTGTAAACAATTCCTGATTACATACATTTCCGTTAACATCAATATCATAAAAGCTTAGACTCACTCTCAATAATAACAAATTGAATGAAAATGTTGTCTTATGAACTTAAAATTCAGTGACAGAAATAAGTACTTATATCGTTGTAAAACTGACACCACGTAGTCTTATGTCTGCATGCTGCATGCTTGCTTGCATTACCTACTATTTCCGATTTTAGGGCACGTTATATTTAGTTAGAAAAGTTTTTTAGGAATTTTAAATATTATAGATTGTGATATTTATAGCAAAAAAAAATTAGGGCATTTAGAGATTTCGATTTTCGGGCAAGTGATATTATGAGAAATTAAGTTAGGGGTGCTTATCATTCGGACATATGATGATCATGTCAAAAAACATTATGACACGTTAGATTATGGATAAAAAAGTATGAGACAAAATAGAGAACCATACTAGTACTACTTAGTTTAGTTGCAGTATTTTTTATTATATATATTTTTATGAAATAATGGATGGGTCCTGAAGCGACCTTTTAATTATCCGGGATGATAAAAAATAACCCTGTATACTTGGTTGGTTTTTTTACAGTCCGCACCACTGTTATTGTGTAGAGAGTACCTGCTGTAGTGGTTAGTGGGTACTTGCATATAGAATGATGTAGCGTTTCATTTAAATATGATTTTTTCGAACTTAAACAAAACACTTTGCCATTTCCAGTTACATCAACAATGGTGACCTTAAGTGAAGTAGATTTTGGTACACTAAATGGCGAGACAGTGAAGAAATTTACTTGGAGAAACTCCAGTGGATTTTCCGTTTCAGTCATCACTTATGGAGCTATTATTCAGTCTATCAAAGTAAGTTTTTTATGATAAGCCTCACAAATGATTCCATTCCACCTGTACTGGTGATAATTAGAAATAGAATAATGTTGGTGCGAGTGGCATTGTTTTTTAAACCTGTTAATGTTTCAAGTATGTATTTTGCGAAATGTACGTTGTGCGAAGGAGACATTACGAGAAAGCGACAAAGGTATTACGACTGGTAGACATTTTGCGAAGTAGACGTTTTGTGAAAAAGCCTTTTATTTTAGTCATTTTAAAAACACTGCGAGTGGATTTAAAATCAACCAAAAAAGTTTTAAGAGGATTGTGAAGCTGTAAATTTTCATACAAAAAGCGATAATGCTTTTCTCCCTCTTTACATAGTCCAATTTTCATAATTTTTGGAAATGTTATAGATATAATAAAGATCTAGATTTGTACGTTTTGATTTTGAAGTAATATTGCTCAGAATATAAATTATTAGCATTTAAATACCTATCTATATTTTAGGCTTAAAAACTACCTCGACCATTTTTTTTAACTAAATTATACTGAATTACAAAAAAGAAAAACGTGCAACAACAAACATATAGATTAAGGATTAAGGTATACTGAATCTAATGAGATCAAAAGTGTCTAATATCGTAAAGATTTAGGGGGGTAAAACCGTTATTGCCCGAAACAATATTTCAATAAGAAATGCAGGCACTTGCCTCGGACTTTCAACTCTAAGCGGTGTGCAACAAACTGCATTTTTGAAAGTGCTTACTCGATCCATGAATTGGTACTTCACAGTCCTCTTAATGAATGAAGAGTTCCCTGGTTTGGTACAAATTATAGGAATATAGGACGTTCTAAAAATTGACATGGTATTTAAAGAGGTAATTCAGACGATGAAACTGAATAACATTCGCAATGAGACCAGCTTTGAAATCGCCAAAAAATCTGCTGTTTCATTCAAAAAAATCAAAACCTATTTAACCTAAAAAATAGCATTTTCAAAGTATAACCCAGTCTAGAGAACGAAGAATAACTCTGTATGCTTGCTGCAATACATGCTGTTGTTGGGGCATCATCCTTGGCAGGTAGACAAAAGACACATGCTAGTTCATCGCCATCATCGCCGCGCAGTGGCCCGTTTATCGGTTTTTTACAGGTTACATTTCGTAGAGTGTTCCCAAGAGCTGTTTGATGTTATTCCACCATCTCCCTTTTACTACCGAGGTACCCGGAGAACGCCAAAGACCCACCCCTACGTAGACTACGTAGTAGAAATTCCACTGCTCCGCACGAAGCGTTTCGCTTTCACTATAATGCGTAGGTACTGCAAAGGAATGGAATTCTTTGCCGTCCTCTGTGTTCCCACCTCACTACAACCCGGGTCTTTTCAGGACTAGAGTGAATCGGCAGGCACGCTCCACCTTAGTCCCCACTTTTGCTTACCATCAGGCAAGATGAGGACAAGTGTCCACCCATAAACTATAAAAAAACATGCGTGTTCGTTTGCAGGCGTTTCATAGAAAAAAGTGCAAGGAAATGGCATTAGCTGCTTAAAAAAATTGCGTATACCACTTCTAATTTCGTTACCATACATATTTTTACATTTTTACCTGCGAAACGCCCGTGGACAAATAAGCCTGTAGCTTTCGAAGGGATGCAGATAATATTTTTGTCGAAGGTTCCAGACTGCAATGGAGTCGTAGCCGACGTGGTGCTCGGCTTCGACGACCTGGACAGCTACGTCCAGAGGAACGGCCCGTACTTGGGCGCGGCCGTCGGCCGTTGCGCCAACAGGATCGCGGGGGGAATGTTCGACATCAATAACATCAAATACAAGTTAGCCAAGAACGTCGGAGACAATCATTTGCACGGTGGCATCATCGGTTTTGATAAGGTACACCTAATCTTTACGATGCATTGATTAACAACACATGGATAGTAAACTTTTACAGTACCTACTAGCTTTCCGCTCGGAGGTTAACCCGCGTTTTTTTTTCTCCCGTGGAATTTAACTTTTTCGCGTAATAAAAGCAAGAAATTAAAACTTTATTATAAACAGTTAGTGTGATACTCAAACAGGAAACAGAATTATGGCCCCTATTTCACATTTCAAAAACTCGTTCGCTTATTTTGAATTTTATCAGCTTCAACACAAACTTTCATACTTCACGCACGGACACACAAGCGTAACATCTTTTTCACTCTCTTGAGGGTTGAATTTCGTTGAAATTAATTTTTAGCTGACATGTCCTTTCCATAATCTACCACCTTGCCAAATAAATTGGCAAGTGAAGTGACTTTAATAAGTGACTTTTCACTTTTTTATATACAGAGCGTCCTACGGCTATGCCACATGGAGGGAGAGTAACTTATTTAAATACTGTAGATGGAAATTTTACTGTAAGGAGACTTCATTTTGATTTTAAAAATAATACAAACTGCATTTACTTCACGCACGGACGCACAAACTTAACAATACATCTTTTTCACTCTCTTGAGGGTTGAATTTCGTTGAAGTTAATTTTTAGCTGACATGTCCTTTCCATAATCTACCACCACCTTGCCAAATTAATTAGCAAGTGACTTGAATTAGTGACTTTTCACTTTTTTATATCCAGGGACATGCCACATGGAGGGACAGTAACTTCTTTAAATACTGTAGATGGAAATTTTACTGTAAGGAGACTTCATTTTGATTTTAAAAATCATCCAAATTGCATTTACAGACTTTAAAATAATAGCCTATCTAAACCGGGAATCAAACCCAATAAAATTAAGAAAATAAACATCCATAATTTTTATGACACCGATCACAGGGAATTTTCTCTTGAAGTCATGCATGGTGGGACAAGGTTAAGTACTAACGAAGAAATCTTTTACTAATAAGTGAAAGTTATGTTTTATTCGTATATGTAATAGAACACAATTTAAAAAAATACTGCTATAATTGCATTTACACATATTATATGTCCCAAAAATGTAGTTTTAAAGATCTGGGGTAGCCACAGCATCCCTCGAGTGTTCACGGGGCTAAGTAAAAACCGCGCGAGTGATCAAGGGTTAAGGGGTTTTGTTACACACTGTATATAATCCATTGAACTAGGTACTTACAAAGTAAGCCAAACTACTACGGCCTTACAAATAAAAACTTATACCGAGGATAATCCTCGGAATAATTTATTCTGTGTTTTGTCTTGTTTTAGCACATGTCAGATGTAATATGCCAAAATAAGACAAAACACGGAATAACTATTCCGAGGTTGTTCCTAGGAATAAGTTTTTTATTTGTAAGGCCGTTAATGTTTCCAGGTGATTTGGAAGTACAACTTAGAAGGCCTGAAAGTTACATTGAGCTACCTCTCCAAAGACGGCGAAGAGGGTTACCCCGGCGACCTTGTCACCAACATCAGCTTCGAGGTCCTAGAAGACAACACTGTCCGCGTGGTCTTCCAGTCCAGCACCACCAAACAAACTGTTGTCAACCTCACCAACCATTCTTATTTCAACCTTGCCGGTCACCAGACTGGTGCCCCCGAGATTTACAATCATGTTATAGCCGTAAATGCTAACAAGTAAGTTTTTCCACTTGGCGCTGTAGACTCGACATGCACTTGCCTTCCAATCGGGAGTTCCGGGGTTCGAGACCGCCATGTACCAATGTGTTTTTCGTTTTTCGAATTTCATATGTTCATTTGTCTGACACTCTTACGGTGAATGAAAACATCGTGAGGCTGCCTGCATACATCTGCGAAGAAGCTAGCAGGCCAGCGTGGTTGACTAAGGCCTAAACACCCTAACTTAGGGTAGGCTCGAGCCAAGCGGTGGGAACGTATATGAGCTGTTATGATGAAGTTTTTCCAGTTTTCAAAAAAGCGGCTTTTGGACTCGCGCACCGAGGGTTCCGCGAAAACTAATCTAAGTATATAAGTTCCTAACTACGGTTTTCAGATATTTTCCTTAAGATATGCTATAACACCTTGCTCCTTGCTTTCATATTTTTAGGTCAACGAGAAAAGGTTTTGATTCCTTTCATAATAACAGCTCATATACTACGCTCAAGCCTACTCTAAGTTAGGGTGTTTAGGCCTTAGTCAACCACGCTTGCCCAGTGCGGATTGGTCGGCTTCATACACACCATTGAATTTCTACTCAGATGTATGTAGGTTGCTTCATGATCATGATGTTTTCTTTCACCGTAGGAGCGTCAGACAAATGTACATATTATGAAATTCGAAAAGCGGCAAACACATGGCGATATCCAACCCCGGACCGGATTGTTTAGTTGCTTGTCTGCACAATTTGACTCCTGCCACAGATAAGATATTAGTTACTACGTAACTCCTACCTAAAAAGTAATCATAAGTAGTAAAGTAAGTAGTCAGACAAATGTACATATTATGAAATTCGAAAAGCGGCAAACACATGGCGATATCCAACCCCGGACCGGATTGTTTAGTTGCTTGTCTGCACAATTTGACTCCTGCCACAGATAAGATATTAGTTACTACGTAACTCCTACCTAAAAAGTAATCCGGTATAAGGAGCTTGTCGAAGTATTTATTAAGGGGCCCTATTTTTGAATCATTCGTCCGGCATCGCGCTCGTCAGATCAGAGTTCGATTTCTATGTATTTTCGTTTTGTATTTGACGAAAAATCGAATAATATCGATTTGCCGGGAGAGCACCACACACGCTCGCCGTCTAGCCAACGGCGGGTACGGTGCGATTACGCAATTCCCCCCCGAAAAAAAGGGAGCCGGTCTTCTAATTATTGCGGGCTAGAAAAAAACTTTTTCCTCGTGGTTTCGAAATATAGTTTCTTAGCATCTGTTCTATGGGTACTAATGCAATGAACGCGTATGGCGTGAGTTTAATTAGGCCCAAGGTCAGATCTAGGAGCGATCTTACTCTGTAGTACGAAGAAGAGAACAACGGCGGATTTTGTTCAAACATTATAAACTTTAAAAGCACATTAAGAAGCCCCCATCTAGTTACATACACTACTTAGCAGTAGGTTATCGGCAAATCACCAATTTTTAGGATCACGGAAACCGACTCCGAGTCCATTCCAACCGGTGCGTTCACGGAAGTGGGCGGCACGCCGTTCGACCTACGCGTTCCCCGGCGGCTTGGCAACCTCATCGAGAATACAAATTTGTTTGACGATAACTTCTGTGTTACCATTCACGATGATCAGGTTTGTGTTGTTCCTTATGATTACGTGATCACATCTACATTCACCTTGAGACCTTATCACATCTGTAGGTGTGATAAGGTCTCACTTATTGTAGCCAATGTAAGCAAACATATGGGCTATGGATGGTAAGCGACTACTCCAGTCTATGAAGATGACGAAGACCTGCGCCCCTATTTTTGAGTCATTCGTCTGGCTCGATTTCTATCGATTTTCGTTTCATTAGCGATGAAAATTAATAGAACATTACGACGAAATCGATATTATTTTGATTTTCGTCGAAAACAAAACATTAATCAGTGGAAATTGAACGCAGGCGATGCTCGACGAGCATTCGACGCTTGACGAATAATTCAAAAATGGAGCCCCCGCAGAGACAGAGACGGAGAGTAATCCCCCCATCGTTCGTCTCGCTCATTATTTGAGTTTCATTGAGACCGACAATTTGTATAAAAACCGGCCAAGTGCGAGTCGGACTCGCGCACTGAGGATTCCGTACAAACCTGTAGGTATATAACATTGATTTACTACCAAACGTAGATAACGCATGAACGTTCGAGAAGTGGGCCGGTGAAGAACTGCCCAATCGCGACTCGTGCAGTTCTTTTCCATAGTTACTAAAACGTCAATTGATCTGTGGCTAGGTATGAATTGATGTAACTTCACACGGTTGTACTTAAAAAAGTTGCCGTAATAATGTAGAATAAGGTTGAATTCGATAAATACGCTCCTTTCTTTATGGTTATTTTAATTCGGGCGTGCATATTCAACAATATATCAGCGAGTACAAATGTATAGTCGATTAGGTGACAGATTTCAAGCGCGTTTTTGTAAGAAGTGCTCTATCTACGTTTGGTAGTAAATCAATGGTATATAAGTAAAAGTTCACCCATATATTTTTAATATTATGATGTAACTAAAAATTTACGGTTTTCGCAATTTTTTCTTTATTTGTGCTATAAGACGTTACTTTGTACCAAATTTCAAGATTCAGAGTCACGAGAAGTACCCTGTAGGTTTTGATTCCTTTGCGAGTGTCGAAAATTTGCGGCATAAACGGCTGTATCTTTTGATTGCGTTGGCTTAGAAGTTTGATTTTTTCACAGCTCTAAGGGACAGTAGACCTGAGTATTTGATATAAATTTCAGCTTGAAATACCTCCACGTGTTCCTGAGAAAAAGAGTCTTGACAGACAGACGGACGGACGGACGGACGGACGGACGGACAACAAAGTGATCCTATAAGGGTTCCGTTTTTTCTTTTCTAGGTATGGAATCCTAAAAATTGTCGCGCATAAGTTGAAATATTTAAATAAAATAGAAATAAAAGCGAACATGAAAAATCTAAAGTAATTATGGCGATGTATTGAAAATATTACTGCTTTTTGATGTAATTGTCATATGACTCATTTGTCACTGAAACTATACAGACCTGCAAGTCAGATAGGATACATGTTTCTTCATATCTTTATCTATGTAGACACGAAAAGAACCAGAAACACGATTAAGAGATTTTTATTCTAAAATAATGTTTAGGATTACCTACCAGTAAACGATATTAGATATTTATTACGAAATTCCTTAATATCATTAGTATTCACAATCGTTAAGAAGCATTTTTTGTAACCATCATAGTTATTTTCTAATAGAATTATTTGTATTTTGTCGCTTACGTAGGTATTTCTATTTTTCTAAACGACGCGTCGTTGACATCGTCGACGATTGCATTGCACGCGACGTAGCGCATTCACGAGTTTAATGACAGAAAATAAGGCCACGCCTCCCATTGTTTGATTTATTTTCAAAGTATCGTCGTATCGCCTCAAATATTAAAAATGAATAAATCAATAAAGAAAAAAAGCGACTCGGGAAGGGATCGAACCCGCGTTTTCAGCATACCGTGTTGACGCCTTGACTACTCAGCCACCGAGCTCTTGCCAGCCCCAACAAAATCTTTACCTGTATTGATCTCTGTTGAACTTTGTTAAGCCAAAGTATTCGTTATTCACAGTTTACAACTACGCCTCAAAATTGAATTGGTAATCTTTAGAGATTTTTAAAAAAATTGGTTAGTTCTTAAAATTTTGTTGATTTATATCTTGAAAATTTATTGATATATTCATATTTAAATTTATTCAGCATTGTTAAAGATAGTTCTATTAAAAACTTTAAATTTTAATATTGTTAACTTTATTTAAGTATAGAAAAAGAAAGTGCACTATTTACTAACTCGAAATTTTCTGAACGATTTGGTTTGAAATTTAAAAATTAGTAGACATGTTTGGTTACAGAATAGATAAGAATAGTTTAGATCACTTTCTAGTGTAGCAGAAACAAATTTTACAAATAAAAATTATTGAAAGAAAGGAAATATTTTCGGAGAAAAACTGCTTCTTTTAAAGCGTTTTTTTTGTAGTTGATCTCATTAAGCGCCTATTAATCGAGACACTATTATAAAAAAAATATAAGCTTCCCATACACATGAATTCAATTTTACCCATACTTTGATTCCACAGAAATTGAATTTCGTATCAAGAGTGGTACATCCCCCAAGTGGGCGCACCTTGGAAGTATACAGCGACCAGCCAGGAGTGCAGCTCTACACCGCCAACTTCCTTCCATCTTCAGACCAGCCGCCCATCGTGGGGAAGGACTCGGCGAGCTACCGACGCCACGGAGCCTTCTGCCTAGAGACTCAGAAGTTCCCAGACGCCGTCCACCATGCCAACTTCCCCTCCGTTATATTGAAGCCCGGCGATGTATATGTCCACAATGTTCAGTATCGTTTCGGTGTGAATAATTTGAAGAATTATACGTATGCATTGAAATGATGAAATTTAGTGACTTTTTAATCTATGCCTGTATCAATATCAATACTTAGTAAATATCAGTTATTAGTGGGTAATTAAACATTAAGCTCCTACCAATAATGGCTCTCGGCCATTTTGGGAGCAATGAGAAGTTAACAATCTGCGCTACTGCGCAGATCGGGCTACTAACCTGCCTGCCGCAGGGGCGATCTAGGGCGAAAGGCGGTTGTGACAATATCGGGTTGTCTCTACACACATGCCTGCAAGTCAGTGTTCGGATTAAAGTTGAAGTAAGCACACGCGTTGAGAATGGCTCCAATATTATCGAAAAACCCGCCAAGTGCGAGTTGAACTCGCATGAAGAGGGTTCCGTACGATGTTACCTATATTGAGTGATTTACCATGTTATTTTAATATCATGGACTTATGGGTTTTCCTATAATCTATAAGTAGAAAACTAATTTCTGTATTTTTTTCAAAATTTTAGATTCAGTAGTTTCGAACCCGGAGATAAGGGGGGGAATTATTGATTTACTACCAAACGTAGATAGAGCGCTTCATACAAAAACGCGCTTGAAATCTGTCACCTAATCGACTATACATTTGTACTCGCTAATATATACTTGAATATGCACGCCGGAATGAAAATTACCATAAAGAAAGTACCGTATTTATCGAATTCAACCTTATTCTGCATTATTACGGCAATTTTAAGTACAACCGTGTGAAGTTACATCATTTCATACCTAGCCACAGATCAAACGACGTCTTAGTAATTGCTACAAGAAAATATAAACTTTATACTCTCAAACATAATGCTTGAAATTGCTTATCACGTTGTCGCTCCAACGCATGAATGAGATAACACATCGTGATACGACGCCCGTGCGAGCGAGACGATTGTGATGTACTGACACTGACGCGAAGCGACATGTTTATGATTAAAATAATTGTTTTTGATTGGTTTTTACGTATAAATCGAATATTTGCATACATGATAAGATGTGTAATGAGTTTACTTACGCAAAATATGAAATCCCGTTTTTTCTGCCGTTTCTGGCTATTGTTACCACAACTTTTAAATGCGCACTTCGGCATGTTTACGTGCCGACAGCTAATCACTCACTATGGAAAGGAACTGCTCGAAACGCGATTGAGCAGTTCTTCACCGGCCCACTTTTCGATCGTTCATGCGATATCTACCTTTGGTAGTAAATCAATGGGGGGAATGGTGAATTTTCGTCTATTTTCTTGAATAACTTGGAAACTATTTATTTTAAAATAAGAAAAAAATACATTTAAGGTCTTCACAACAAGACCTTTCATTTCCTGTCACACGATGCAGTTTTCATTTTTTTTTAAATTTCCACCTTCCCCCAAAAAATGACCTCCCATATACAGAGTTTATCTATTCACGTTACACCTCTGCGTTTGGGTACCAAATTTCAACTTAATCGGTGTAGTAGATTCGGAGATAATTGACTGTGACCTACAGACAGACGGACACACGAGTGATCCTATAAGGGTTCCGTTTTTTTATTCGGATCTACGGAACCCTAAAAATCAAAAGATTGGTATCGAAATTGCCCCAATCGCGCTATACACGCGGCAACGTGCAGGGCGGCAGTGACAATCTAGGAAGCAAGGCTGGTCTCCCGCCCCTGCCGCCCTGCCGCAGGGCCAATCTAGGAAATTGCTCCTGCTTGCCTATACACATCAAGATATTGTGCCAATTAAGGGTCATCCCCAGTTATACACCCTAGATTTCCCCTGCGGCTGGCATGTGAGTAGCCCGGCGCTAAGGTAGACGTTCTGCATTCTCGTGTGTAAGCTTTATGGACGTTCCGTGTGCTGTTGAACTTTAATCCTGTGAAACGTTGTCATACTGTACAATCAAAAACCCTTGATCCCGTTCGCGCACACACACTATCACCCTGGCCAGAAGACTGCCAGAGCGTCGTCGATCATCATCGATTCTGGGTGAACGAGCAGTCAAATTTTTTTTCTCATTAATTTCTGGTTGTATTGTAAGGATTGAAGATCACCTTTATTAGCATAAGGACAGATTCTCAAAAGGACAGATTCTCGAAAAGACAAAAGTACATGTAAGTTGAAAAGGAAAAACAATGATTTCCATATTCTCATTCTCATTATCTATACAGTCCACAATTTATTTTCCAACTAAGCTTTATTTAGCAAAATAATTTACTTACCAGCTTTTTTGTTTTTGTGACGTAAATAGCGCACAATGCTGTTACAAAAATAAATACCTGAGTTTATGTTTTTTTTTGTATAATATGTACTGGCCAACATTATTATACTGGGTTAGTCAAAATGGGTGTATCAAGCGGTGAGGGTTGCAACGAATACTACTTAAGCGAATACGAATACGAACATAAATATAAAACTGCTTTTCGGCGAATACGAATAATTCAGCAAGATAATAAACAGTGCATATTATTATTTATTACCTTGCTGATTATGTATGACCTACTATTCTTTTTTTACTTAGAGATTTAATAATTAAAGAACAATGGCAGAATAATATCCGAAAGAATCATTTAGCGTCCACAAATTCTAACATTACAAATGTACCTAAAATTATTTCTTATGATTTATCCGAGAAACAAATAAACGTGATGGAGTCTGGGAAAAAAGTTACATTTATAAGTACGACAAATGACTAAAAGTCAGTTATGAGTTCCTTCGACAATAACTGAGGCGCGTTCAGCGCCTCTGGGTGTAGTTGTCCGGTTGTTTTTTAACTCGCTCAAAGGCGTTGAACGGATTGCAGCAACCAAATCTTTTATCTCCCTCTTTCACATGATTTTTTATTTCTCTCTCTTTCTAGTAGATGACATTATAGAATATGGCCGCCAATATCATCCAATCACGTAAGAGTATTTCAGTCATAAACGTCAGAGCGTTTTACAACCATCAAATTCGATGGTTGTTCGGTTGTAACTCGCGCCGACACTCAAAGGTCTTGAACGGGCCGGTTGTTTCACCCGGTTGTCACGCTCGAAGGCATTGAACGGGGTTAGAGCGAAAAGTTGTACTTCGCGCGAAGGCCCTGAACGCGCCTCTGTGGTCCGATTTGCCGATTACCTGTCAAATTGTCAATGCCGCCCTGCGAGCATGGATTTGTCGATCGACATTATATCGATCGACAAAAGCATCTGTCCTTTTCACTCCTTAGGAATATATGTCAAATTTATCGATTTTTGTCGAGTATGTCGATCTTAGCTGTCAAATTTTGTTTATCGAAAGCTCCATGCTCGTAGGGCCGGTTCGAATTTGTATTGCGTTGAGAGTAATAAGTGTTACAGATCTGTCATGACAGCGATATTACAGCGATTACGCGTTACAGCAATAAATTATTCTATGATGGCGATAACTTAAGTCACAGCTAGCGTGAGCGCGCTCACAATTGATCCGAGACGCGAAATATCAATTCGGACCGCATTGTCTATTTGACATTTGACATGACAGCGTTCTCTTGGTTCTCTGAGGCGCGTTCAGCGCCTCTGAGCCGCGTTCAGAGCCTTTGGGTGTAGTTGTCCGGTTGTTTTTTAACTCGCTCAGAGGTGTTGAACGGATTGCAGCAACCAAATCTTTTATCTCCCTCTTTCACATGATTTTTTATTTCTCTCTCCATCTAGTAGATGACATTATAGAATATGGCCGCCAATATCATCCAATCACGTAAGAGTATTTCAGTATAACCGCCTGTCAGAGCGTTATTTACCCCGAGGCTCTGAACGGGTCGGTTGCTGTCAGAGTGCACTCGGAGTGCACTCGAGCGTAGGTTCTGAACGCAGCTCTGGGTGTAGTTGTCCGGTTGTTATTTAACTCGCTCAAAGGCGTTGAACGGATTGCAGCAACCAAATCTTTTATCTCCCTCTTTCACATGATTTTTTATTTCTCTCTCTTTCTAGTAGATGACATTATAGAATATGGCCGCCAATATCATCCAATCACGTAAGAGTATTTCAGTCATAAACGTCAGAGCGTTTTACAACCATCAAATTCGATGGTTGTTCGGTTGTAACTCGCGCCGACACTCAAAGGTCTTGAACGGGCCGGTTGTTTCACCCGGTTGTCACGCTCGAAGGCATTGAACGGGGTTAGAGCGAAAAGTTGTACTTCGCGCGAAGGCTCTGAACGCGCCTCAGGTTCTCGCTCATTCCGTCCGAATCACAGACTAACTATTCTCTTTGGATTGGTCCGAATTTCGCTGTTTTATTTTGTTTGTGCGTTGCTTTGCGTACTTAAGTATTTGCAGTTGATTTTTCGTGCTTTTGAGTAACCCTTGACTGCTACTGGACTACCGATATCTGCTATCATGACTGCTGACTACTGCTAGCCAAAGGATTTTGATCCTCGACGATGTTATTTACGGTTTCAAAAATAACCTCTTACGGTCTTACCACAAAAAGTTGTCTTAAGTTAAACACTGTTTAAACATGATGCTGTTTCATTTGTTTTAAAAGGATAGATAGAGACAGCATCATGTTTAAACAGTGTTTAACTTAAGACAGTGTTTAAAAACTTTTTGTGGTGAGGCCGTTAAAGTTTAATCGTCTATAACTTTTTGTCCAGACTTCGTAGAATATTCATTCTACTATTATTTTAATACGGAATTAAAACTATAGTTTGGCATATTGTTCATGCATGTTCACTAAAAAAATATATCAACAAAAAATTGTTAGGGAGTTTGCCGTTGTTCTTTAAGCACAACATTTGTAATTTTTCGTGCTTATACCGTTTTACCAAGTATTTTCCTGTGGAACAAACACTTCAAAAGTGTTTTTTTCTCTCGAGTTGAACTCAATAATAACAAATTTTATGCATGTAATTAAATTTTATTTTTTAGTTAGTTTTATTATTTCCATAATATTCACGTAGAAAAATTTATATGCCTATGAAGACTCATTATTGAAGCCACATATAATTAAGGTATCTAGATTCTAGACATATTATGCAAAATGCAAAATGCAAAAACTAGAGAGTGAAAGTCCCCACAGACAATTCACTTCAAGTATGAATTTGAATAGAAAAAGTAATAAAATTTACTTCTAGGAACATGTTCTGGAAAAGATTACAATAAACGTTCGTCTGACATTCACTGACGTCTTTGATACTGAGTCAGTTATTAGTTCAATTTATCTCTAATTCTGAATTAAAAATGCATGTTTTAGGAACTTAACATATAAAGAAAATATTGGAAATTAAATTAATAAAAGTTGAACAAATAGTCGGGGCTATTTCCGGTACAACGATAAATGAACCATCTACGAGGACGCTAAGAGTACTTGCCTACGTTTACACAATTTTAATATAGGTATTCCTTCTTCTTCTAAGATCCCCTAATATATCATGACTCCTTTATACCATTTTGCAATACATCCCCGTTCTGTCCGTTTTCTCTGAAGTTATCTCCCCATGAGAGATTGAGACTCCTCTTAACTCCCTCGTCAAGAGGTGGAATTTGTGAACGTGGTAGCAAGAATGTTGAGAGGTTAAACAGATCCAGAAACACTTTGTAACGGTCGCTGTAAAAGAGAAAAGGTGACAATTAGAATAATAAAATTAATCGAGTTAATAGTTTATTTTAAAATTTTTGCATATCTGTGTGTTTTAAAATTGTGAGAAACTTACAGATGAAAGTGACTGTCACATTGGAAAATTGTTATGAAATATTTTATTCAAATATAAAATTTACATAAAAATCTCAAGATAAAATCTCGGATAAAAGCTCCGTGTCTAGGATTCAGAAAAAATGAATTTTTTTCCTAAGAGGCATTAGATTTTTTCTACTTATATATATTATTATTATTATACTTATTATTATATTATAGATGTTGAAAATATGTAATCATGTTTCCACAAAAGAGGCGACATCCTGAATGTGGTAAACAGTAAATGTTACACAAAATATGCATTCATTTAGGTACTGCTATTGCATTATTGAAGAGCACTAGGTTAACGTGTTTCATTGACCATACATTTCTATATCGATTATTGTTATGGCAGCAATAGTTACCTTAGTGTGGAGCGCAAGTACTGGTAGCCCGAGGATCCACCTGTGCCCAGCTGCTGCGATCCAATCATTCGTTGCACCATGATTACATGGTTGTCTGAAATTTTTGTTATAACTTTTTATCGGAAATGTCTTCAATTTATGTCACATGTGATATACAATCGTCAGAACGTGCTCCGTCGGCGTCGTCATCAAATCAATCGTAAGTATATTACTTTAGTTTTCTTCGTGAAACAACAACTGTTACTTTACAGTTATTGTTTCACGGATCACGGCAGTAGAATTTTAATTATATTTAGCATTAAAATTTTTATTTTATTGGAATACTTACTCTTATATATTTTTTTAAAATTTTGTGAGACAGAACTCTGTGTTTGAGGAGTTAAATTGAAACTTAATTGTTTTCTACCACATTATATCTTAACCATCAGACAAGAAACAGTTCAAAAGATTTCCTTATGAAAAAAGATATTGAGAAGAAAAAGTATATTTTTATGTTTTTACTAAAAGCTACCAAAATTGATGACATAATATTAACATAAAACATTAGATACAAAGTCAAACTTACAGCGCCATTTGGTGATGAGGCTATCGATGTCCATGAGTAATGTGAGCAGTTGGTGTGGCTGAGAGAATCGCGGCTCGTCGCGGTACATGGTGATCATTATAGCGCCCTGCAGCGCCTTGTGGGATAACCTGGCGATTGTGTCGAACATTTAGCTAATGTAAGTGAAGAATATGATTGAGCAAATGATCATGCGATGAATAAAATAAGAATTGGGACATTGTGTTAATTCCAAATAAAATTAATATAGAAAATTCCAGTTGCATATATAGTATGTATTTGAATTTTTAAAGTTGCTAGGCTTTAAGACGGTTACATTTTTAAAATATTACGTAATTTTTGATTTAATATAAGTGTAAATCTAATACTTAACGATATAATGAAGGCTGTAAAGGGAAATAGCGCCAAAAACGAAACTGAAAATACGGAACTCAATTAGCAACGTGCGAACCTATACACATTTAATCAAAAAAGGCTGGATAAAAAGATCCGAAGTTCTCACAATGTAATTGGTAATCTTTAATAGCATTTATAAGTCAACGATTACATACCGTCTCTCCCCACGGGAGCGTAGCGCATCATGCACTGCCGGGTCGAAAATGGAGCGGTAAATTTCACGGCGATTCTCTGCATCTTGCAGTCGATGGCGACGAACAGTCTCATTTGATAATTTCTGAATTATAAACGCATTATTATATAATATTTTCCGTATAAATTAATACTTCTTGAGGATAGGATATGACGTTAATTTCATTTCTCAATTTAGTTTGTGAAACAATTCCTTGCTGGTATTCTATTTTAGGTGTCGTTAGATTTAGGGTGTAGTTGACGGTAAATACAAGTGTTCTCAACCAAGAGATATTTTCTGTCGCAAACGTGTGCTGTGGCCATTGTAGATTTGCGTAAATTGACAGATTTATTTTATGGTAAGTAAGGCTTACCATAGCTAACTCGATGTCCTCTTTGATGGTGTTGTCTACAGCGGCCTGGTATTTACCCCAAAAGTTGAAGCCGTGCGTGTTCAGCCCAGGTGTGCGCTCCAGCCATCGTTCTATTAGAGCTAGCAACGCTGGTTCCTCTTCAGATCTGTTTATATTAGTATGATGTTTATGTATAGCATAATTGTTACCGTATAATAATACACTAAATTGAACATACAATCATAATCAAGCGCACAATTTGACATTCACTTATTTTTTTTAATAAATGATTATAGTCAACTGGTTAAGAACTAACTTGTGTAATGATTCCATAGCAGCGGGGTCATCTCCGAATACAGTTTGGTAGTTTTGATTGTATTTTACACGAAGTGCTTGCTTCAGGCCCAGCTAGAAGTTTAAAAACAAGTTATTAATGTTTGTTGTCATACAAGATGCCTTTTTCTCTTTAATAGTCTAATCTGAATATTATAAGTACCTTGTTTTCTAGAAGTCTGAACTGCAAACTTTGGAAGCCTGAAGCTGGCCGAAGGTAATTTCTGAAGTCCATGAAGTCCAGGGGAGTCATCGTCTCCAGAATCATCACTTGATCCACCAGCAGCTAAGGGTAGGAAAAAGAAAATTGGGATATAATGTCAATCCTAACACTCTTGATAAAATTAGAACATTCGCGAAAAATATTAGAATTGCCATCTACAATATTACTTATCAATTCCACTGTGCAAATACAACGTTTTAGTAACACGACCTCATTTATAAAAGTTTAAATTTTCAAGTAGATGAACTTCTAATCTATTTGAAGATATTTTTTGCCATGCACTTAGTTATATCTTATTTATCAACCTCATTCGAGCGGGTCAGCTAGGACATAAGATTGTTACACATAACGATTTTTATTACAGTTTTAATATAAACATCACAGGAGATTAATATCAATAACAACTGTCAGATAAATGCAAACAGTAAGCACGAAAACAATATTATCATTAATATCGTTCACCTAGTGACTCACAAGTTGCAGGTTCTGCAACACAAATAACTCTTTGCGGTCCGCGGTTGACACATCTTCGTTTATCGAGTTATGATCCTGAACATTATTCTGTAGTATCTGAGGTCGGGGGCAATAGCATGAGATCAAAATATATTTCGCTTGGCACGGTAAATATTAGAAATCCAGGCAAGAGACGCGCACAGTGTAGGATTCTGTAGCTTACATGATCGTCATGCAATGTAACTTTAAAAATGTGTTTAAAGATTTAATTGTTACAAACCACTTCTAAGTACCTTAGTCTGTACTTTATAAACTGTACTTCTGTATAAAATTTGCAAGTCGGTACATTATTAAGTCAAGTTATCTGAAGCGTATGCACCTTTCAAACATTTGTTTGTCGTGTCTAACAAAAAATTGCACATAAAAGTTTAAAATTTTACAAACCGATCTCTGAATAGAAGAATGTTAAAACTTTGCAAACCGATCTCTGAATAGAAGAATGTTACACCCATCCAAAATGACAGCATCTTAGTTAATAATAACAGCCTGTAAGCTAAGCCGCGGACAAGCGGACGCACAGATGGTCATTGCGAAACTTAAAGAGTTCCTAGCAAGGGCTACAGAAATATTTTTATGACTTTTTGGTGATTCTGAAGTTAGTTTTTTATATACCGTGAAATGGGGTGAATAGACATAATTCTGAACTTTAGATAAGATTTAAACTATGTTTTTATTTACTTACGGCTAGGGAATAATAATAACTATATGAGTCTATGTCTATTTAGTCTGTCAAAAGCAAACTTAACTAAGTTTCCCTTCTTATTTTAGCAAAAACTTCAAAAATATACGCATTTTCTATTCGCCTCGAACCCGGGGTGATTAAATACGGTATACGAGGTGAATAGAAAAATTGTGTAGGGTTGGCAAATTTTCTTTATAGATTCTTGGCATGTTGATGATGTACCAGGAACAAAACCACATTGTTTGAACAAACAGGTACATAAATGAATGATTTATAACATAAACTTCAAATTAACAAGTTAAATAAAAGCTTGTTAAATATAGTGAAATGTTAGACAACATCACAAACATTGATCTGATTCCGTGATACGTAGCTTAAGCACTTACCAACGAAGTTATTTTTAATATAGATAAACTAGCTGTGCCCGCGATCCTCGTTTTGCCATAATAAAGTTTAACGCAATAATAAATATTAAAATCAATAATCGAGGTAAAAGGTAATCCTCTCTTTTAAATTGGACAATTAGCCAAACACGAATCGATTAAGTTGTTTTGGAGCTTATCTCGGACAAACCCTGTGACGTGAGATTTTTTATATATAGATAAATATAAACACCCAGACAGAACAAACAGAAATGTTCATCACATAATGGATTGTCCTGGGCAAAGATCAAATCCACGATCCCTGGTGCACTAAGTAGGCACACTACACTCACTCTGATATTACTCTAGGTAAAGAAAAAAATATTTACGTTGAAACATACTGAGACAATTTGCTCGACGCCTAAGCAATGTAAGTGCTTACTTTGCTTCGAATTAGATTCGGGGTGTGAATGTATGGAAGGTAAATTTAAATATACTAGAACTAAACATGCGTGGCAACCCTAAATGGATTTTTTCCAGTGACCCCTTTCTCGTTTCTATTAGCCCCGTATGCCGTATCTATTGACTCCATACTACGTGTCTATTCGCCTTTTCCCCGTGTCTATTAACCTCAAATACAAACCAAAATTGGCACAATTCATTATTTACGTTTATAATAAAAAACTATTATAAAAATGGTACTTACTTTTGCACAAAATTTATCCCAGAGGAACCACAGATCGATTAAAAGTGTTTTCAACACCGTAAGAAACGTAGTTTTCGTTAAAAACCCAAAGTTTGTAGACCTCAAAATCACACAGCTCAACTGGTGCTTTGAAAAACGTTACTAAAATCACTTTTGACATACTTCATTTCAAATCGGCGTTGCTACCATATAAAAAAAATGTTACCATATTAAAAATATAATAATTTAGTAGTTATCCTATATCCGTCAACGAGTAATTGTTCTTGAAAAAACTTTCCTCGTTTTTTTTCTATTCACCCCATTTTACGGTACATTTTAGAATTTTAGATTATCTAAGCGTTCATGAGAAAAAGGTCCTGACAGACGGACAGACAGACAGACGGAGAACGAAGTATGTAATCCTCCTATAAGGGTTCAGTTTTTTGTTTTTGAGTCACTGAACCCTAAAATGTCAAGAAGAATGCGGATTATATCCTACTGGGATCAGATTCTCTATCTATCGTGTTGCTGTCGGTACAGAATTAAATAAAATGTTCAATTAAATCTTTTCAAAGAGTTCATTGTTCAATTCTGAGTTAATACTCTATATTCCTTTTTTCTACGAAGTTTAAAAAAGAAACATTTAAAATTTAAACTGCTTATTTCAAAGTAAATTTTTCATTATACATTACAAATCAAGGGAAATCTTAAAATTAAAGATTGTGAAGCTCTAAGTTTCCGTAACATTGAAATTACTTTTTTTTGTTAATTGTTTAACTTGAATGTGGATCCTACCTCTGGTATTGGGATTTGATGTTTATCTTTTAAGTAGTCATCATCATCGACATAGTCGACTTCACATACACCATTGAATCTCTTCGCAGATGTATGCAGGTTGCCTCACGATGTTTTCCTTCACCGTAGGAGCATCAGACAAATGTACATATGAAATTCGAAACGAAAAACACATTGGTACATGGCGGGTCTCGAACCCCGACCTGCCGATTGGAAGGCAAGTGCCGAGTCCACAGCGCCACCGACGCTCCTTAAGCGCTTTAGACGCCATCGCGCTTTTAAGTAGTACTTTATTTATATTTTTAATTTGCTTGGTATTCTTATCTTTTATGTTATCAACAAGAGTTTTAGGCAATTCATTTGATATCTTAGGAAGGTTACACATCCAAGCCCTTATACCATTTTTTTTTTCTGGGAGGGGGGAAAATGCATTGACGCATTCCTCGTGGTCAAGCCAAACCACGAGGATATGTGGGACTCCCCAGACCGTACACAGCCCGGGCCTACCCACTAAAAACCCCCCCAGTAGCTCTCCGTCCGTCACAAGACAGGGGGAAGGGGACAACAGCCAGGCCTTATTCCCGCTGACCCCTGCCTGTGACACGTCCGTTGCCGGACTCCCCATCTGGCTCTGCTACTTTGTGGAGCGGCATAGAATTGCGCCGCTCTACACCCCGAAATTGGTTTTTTATTGTGGTTGTCTTCCACGCGGTCCGACGCTCAGTGCGCCGGGCCCCCGGCCCGCTCAGTGCGGGTAACGGGTTGCCCGACGGTAGATCCCACTGGATCCACCGCCGCGCAGGTGAGCCGAAGCTCGGGGAAATCCCCAACGGGCGCGAAGCGCCACGGCGAGAAGCTCGCCCTCATCCTCCCTACCACCAGAGGTAGCCGCCGGAATCGGCTTCCAGCGAGAGCCACACCTCTTCTTAACATAAGAAGAGGGGACTTCGCCCTTCTCCGCATGAAGCGGGTGGCCACTCGAAGTGGCCCGCCGGGTTAAGCCCGGCCATCCCACACCCCCCCACTATGGGGGTCCTCTCGTCAGACTATTAGCCCGCGACAGAAAATCTGCCGGGTTGCCCAGGGTGCACCACAAGGAGGTTGTCTGACATCGCACCCCAAGCCCTTATACCATAGTTGTTGGTATATTAAGGTATTTTATACAAGGCGAGATGTGGCAATGCACGCAGAAAAGTTGGTCTTGCATTAATTTTTAATAACTTAATATTTTCACTGTTTTCTACAACAATCGCAAGCTTAGCTTTATCGAAGACATTCATCACATTACAATACTGAAATAATTGATCATAATTAACTTTAAATTTATATTTAATTTTAAGAGGAACAATGGTTTTTAACAGTCTTATTTGAAGGTTATTAATATTATCTAGATATGTTTTGTAAGTTCGTCCATAGGAAGAAATACAGTAACTAATAACAGAATTGGCTAATGCCATATACTCGTAAGTCTTAATGAATTAAGGGAGTTTATGTTTAAGGTTCTAAACATATAACGAAAAGAAAACTAAAATGAGCAATAAGACGAGAAAAGTAAATAATCGGGTTGTTATTATTGAATAAATATCCATGTTGCTAACAAGGGTTGTTACTCGTGGTCCCACTCTTACTTTGCCCCACGGTGGGACCACGAGGAAATGTGGTACCGCGTGGTCCTACTGGCCAATTGAATATATTGGCATAATTATACCTAATAGGCATTCTTTTGTTTTCTTTATTTTTTTTGTTTTTATTTGTTAGAATTAGTTGCTATTTGTTTTACTACTTATTTTACATGAAGTCAATATAATTTAAGTATTATAGTTGAACTTTTAGGGAAAAAATATTCCGTTTATTCAACTTCAGAATTTTATGTATATCACAGTAAGGAATGAAAGTGTACCATAATTCCTTGTGGAAAACTATTTTGGTAAATCAGTTTGGCTATAAGCAGTTCTTATAAATGGGTCTACGAGGAACGATAAATATATTTCCTCGTGGTCCCACCAGTGTGGGGTAAAGAAGTGTTACCACGAGTGACACCCGCTAACAAGTACCTGCCTTTAGAATCAGTTAAAATTATATACGAAAAAGTGAGATGTGATTTTGAACCTCGTTGCTGATTTATTGTAATGGAATTGGATGCCTTAATGCATAAAACATGTTCATCGGCTGTAAGTATGATTCGCTAATTCATTTGACATTGTCAAGATCGTTCGGCCGGGGTGATGCGACAAATTCTACAGTATTAAAAATGCGTTTCAATTAAACAAATATATCAAAACTTGCTCCTCTGACCATGGCAATATGTATGCCATCTTCAGATATAGCGCTCTGTTAAAGTTCATAGATTCTCATTATAATGTTTTTATGCGATTTGTGCGGGCGGTATCAACTATTTGTCACTGGTTATGACCAGTTATCTGGTAGCCAGAGGTCGAGGCCCGAGATAATATCTTGCGTAGACCATGTAGATTAAAAAATTGAGAGTCACGTTAGTATGAGTTTAACAGTATCATTATAGTAAGTAGGTATATTTGTAAGTAACTAATAATCCTAAGTGTGATATTTTTTTATTGACAACAGGGAATCTTTATCTTTCTTGGTGGTGACGATAAGGCATATTTATTAGCGAGTTGCACAGGATCTCTAAAAATACATTGGTGCTGGATATAACACAACTAATCATATTTTTAAAATCAACAATCTTTATTCAGATATGAATTGATAAAAAGCTCTTTTAAATCGTCATATTATTCAACAACACATCGCAACACATCGTGTAACTAACCGGTGTGAAGTTAGCAGCCAAAGGTAGCAGCCGATGTATAACCCGACCAATTTAAGAAGTAGTTATAAAATCTTCAAATAAAACTAGTTAATTCAGCCTTTAAAACATTAGAATATATGTCACATTACCTAAAGAACATAAAATAAGATAAGATCATTAAAAATTTCATTCTAACACTAATATAAATGAAAATAGTATTAAATCAATGAGATGATATTTTCAAACATGAAAACTGTACCGCCTATCATTTTGTAGGATCCTTACTATCTTGATATGCTCAAAACCTTTCAGAAAAGCCTAAATTTATTATTTTATGATACTTATATCACCCAGAAACCAAGTCATTAACTAAAAAAATCAGAGTAAATGTAATATATAGAAATATCGTGTCACAAGGTTTGTTAACGAAATCCTCCGAAACAACACGACAGATTTTTATGAATATTTTTGTGTATTTTTGGCAGTCCTCAGAATAGGCCATAGGCTATGTTTTATACCACTAGGTGAAAAGGCCGGCCCTCTTCAGAATTTTTTGGTTAATTATTATGATGAAGCGTATTTCGCGGGCACAACTAGTATATTCTATAACAAAGGCGACTGTTGATTAGCTTCAAAATGAATATAGGGAGCGTACCAATTAACGACTTACTTAACAGTCTAAAAGTCGTGTAGGGAAAAGTATATTCATAGTGATTTAGGCATCTATGAAAGGCCTTAAGCATAAGATACTGGCTGCTGTGTGATAAAAGTATCTTATCCCCTCGTTATTCCAATAAATTTAGGCTTTTATGAAAGGCCTCAAGCGTATCTAGAATACTTAGTAGGCCACAAATTGGTACGCGCCTTTGTTTTTATGGCAGAGACCACAGTTTTAATTCTTTGATATTCGCTTGCAAAGATACGTCTGCCAGCCTGAACGGGTATCTAAACCCCTGAATATCACAATAAATATACTTTTTCCTACACGATTTTTAGACGTTTTAGACTGTTAAGTAAGTCGTTAATTGGTACGCTCCCTATATTCATTTTGAAGCTAATCAACAGTCTCCTTTGTTTTAGAATATACTAGTTGTGCCCGCGAAATATGTTTCATCATAATAATTAATCAAAAAAATTCTGAAGAGGGCTGGCCTCATCACCTAGTGGTATAAAACATAGCCTATGGCCTATTCTGGGGCCTGTCAAAAATACACAAAAATATTCATAAAAATCGGTCGGTTGTTTCTGAGGATTTCGTTAACAAACCTTGTGACACGATGTTTCTATATATTACATTTACTCTGATTTTTTTAGTTAATGACTTGGTTTCTGGGTGATATAGGTATTATAAAATAATAAATTTAGACTTTTCTGAAAGGTTTTGATCATATCAAGATAGTAAGGAGCCTACAAAAAGATAGGCGGCACAGTTTTCATGTTTGAAAATATCATCTCATTGATTTAATACTATTTTCTAAAAAAAATTAATAATATTTATATTAGTGTTAGAATGGAATTTTTAATGATCTTATCTTATTTTATGTTCTTTAGGCAATGTGACATATATTCTAATGTTTTAAAGGCTGAATTAACTAGTTTTATTTGAAGATTTTATAACTACTTCTTAAATTGGTCGGGTTATACATCGGCTGCTACCACAGATTACTTTGCTTTACTGCTACTTTTGGCTGCTAACTTCACACCGCTGTGTAACTAGTGGTCGTGTAACGTGTAAATAATTTTCTATTGGAACAGCAAGTTTATTTTTATTTCTTGTGTAAATGATGAATTTGAAAATTTGTGTCAATTTACAAAGAAAAATTTGTAAGGACTAAAAAAATTTATGTATGTTTTGCTTAGAGCAAGCTCGCATTCGTCTCTGTCTTTCTGTCCAGGTAAATTTTGCGAATGATTTTTCGAACATTTTGCGACTACTTAGTTATTGAGTTGAAATTTTTATGATTCAGAACTCGATGAGCGAGGCAATGCATGATTCAATCATTATATTTGTAAACAAATTAATTTTGAAGTGAACAAAAACAGCCATTTATTTACTATAACGTATAGGTGCGACAGGACTAAAAAGTACGACAATAATATGTGTTGTTTTAAATAAAATGTGTTGTTTTAAATAAAAAACAATTTAAAAACCACGTTTAACATAAAAAGACATAATAGTTTTAATCAAAAATGAAGGTACTAAAAGTATAAAATAGGTTGGCTTCGCAACTCTTAATATTACAAACGTAAACGTGGGTCTCATCAATAGTGAAAGAGAACTAGTGACAAATGAAATATTGAAAAACTTCTTTAGTAGGTAATTATATATAAAACACTCAACTGCATTCTAATAGCGACAAATTCAAGTGCTATCTGATGAAAATTGCATAAGGGTGCTTTTCCAGCAGAGATATGCTATATCACAGAACACATATACGCTATATGCAGCTTTGATGCGAAGATGTGAAGCTACGAAACCATGTGACCGTTTCCACTGACGCTAAGCTACGAGTATGTAGCAGATGCGATGCGTGCGACACCTCCGCGAAATACTCGTAGTGCGAGTACGATGCGCAGCTCAAAAAAGCTATGTGGGGGAGCAACGACGGCGCGCTCCACATACTCGTACCTCCTAGCGACCAACCATAAAGCCGAAATTAGACTGTTCATCAACAGTGATTCATTTCTGCGATGAATAGTGAACGATGAACAGTGAATTGCGTTGTTTGTATAGACGGTTCACTTTTAATGAAAGCTATTATTTCATTCCTCGTAGAATTCCCGCGAGAACACAACGCCCGTGGCGACGCGGCAGTATGAGAAATGAACGCTGTGAATGTGAATGAGCTGTCGCTGTTTAGACGTTTCACTTGTCGTTTACTGCCGATTCGACGAATGATGAAAGATGCAAATGAAAACAATCGGGAGCCGGAAGCATTCATCGCGAAGGCACATTCCAATGAACGTCAATTTAGACATTTCATTTTCAATCATTCATCGTTGAAGCATCGAAAATGAAAGCAAAAATGAACCGTCTAATTTCAGCTTAACACGCATCGGTCCATATAGACATAGCTCAGTTGAACCCGTTTCCAACAGTACAGCTGTGTGGACGTATGAATGAATATGATTGGTGAATATCAAACGCATCCATAGCAAAATAGCATAGCGCATCTATGCTGGAAAGGCAGTCTAAAGAATTTTGAAGGAAAAATATAACGGTAGAGTTAGCTCTGTTATTTTTAAAAGTAATTGATGGTCGACATGAGATATGTCAAAATGAATCTTGAAAAACATTTCTGGCTTAAAGTTGCTATACTTGCCTAAAATTGTAGTAAAAATGAAACATTATTATGGACTAATAAAATCATGACAATCATACATATTGAAGCCACGGACTGTAGGTCCATTGTTAGTATTGGCATTGCCAGCCTGAATAAGAGCGATGAAAATTAACAAATATTTCTAATTTTCGTCTCGCTCCACGCAAATAGGTTTGAAGGTATTTAAGGCAATTAATGTTGTCTGACCAAATAGTAAATTAAAAATGAAATTGGCGCGTTTCATAAAAGTTCAGACAGTTGTGCTGAGCACGAATAATCTTACCTTTAGAATTAGTACAACTCTGTTCAGTCTCTTCAGGATCTCCATTGTGTGGCCCTCGTCTAGACCCTCGACGTCCAGGAGAGATCGGACCGAGTCCACTTCGAATATAATCTGCTTGAACCATAGCTCGTACGCTGAAAAAACACAAATATCTCTGACCATTTTTTGTGATTGACTCTATCGATCAGTATCATAAAAATACAGAATGTTACTTTTCCTAATTGTACCGAGTTCTACTCCCGGTTCAGACAGGCGATTATTTAAAAATCTGTAAGTAAATGCTGTTTGGATTGTTTTCAAAATCAAAATGAAGTCTTCTTTAATTATGTTTTTTATCTACTTAGTACTTACCTTAAATACCGTAGATAAAAGACAATAATAAATAATAAAATAACATTTATTATTGTTTTTATCTACGGTATTTAAGGTAAGTACTTTCCCTCCATGTGGCATCGCCGTGGGACGCCCTGTATACTCTTATTATTGTTCGATTTATATATATTATTCAGTTTCTCACAATAGCCCTGTAGCTCAAGGCATAAATCTTGAATTTGGTCGTTACTGTGCCTCACACGTTACAATACAAAAATACTGGTTGATATATTTTTTTTAAAGTCTTTATGTACAATTAAGTGTACAAACGCTGTTGTTATGAATCTGTTAGATGCACAGTGTTGCTTACCGTTTTATAGCGCCATTCAATTTATTAATTTCAATCTACCGAGAGGCCTCATAGTCGTGGAGCAATTCATAATAAAACCCTGTCAATAACTACACTCTTAAATCTTTCTGACAACGGAGAATGTCCTCACCTTGATGTGTCACAATGAATAAGTGTTCGTCGTGCACTGGCTTGGAGGACTCTGCGCTGAGCATTCGCTGGGCACCGAGCAGCTTGTCCAGCATCAGGTACTCCCCGTACAACATGCCTGCCTCATTGCCAAGGTGGTCCCCATCTTGCCCAGAGATCTCGTCCAAGGCTGACCTAGAATCGTATAAGAGTTTTGTGTGGGTTGATGATTATCTGTAATATATCCAATTATTATTCATAGATCGCGGTACATAGCTCGAGGAAAAATGGATGTCATCTTTACATTTTTCAAAATAACTGTAATGAAAATGTTTGCCTCAGAAATTAAAACTATTATTGCGAAGTGTGTCTCGTTGATTAATGGTGTTTGGATTTCAAAGGAAGTGCGGGACGCAGGGGCTTATGCGATTGCAATTTACACATGAAATATGGAGACCAGGGACTCTACCATGATCGCTTATAGTAAGGTCGAAACAATATTGAAAAAGAGACGCCGCTCTTGCTGTTTTTAGCGATCATGATAAGGTGGCAGGTGGCATTTCTGTTCAAGATAGGTGCCGCGATCTGTACTTCTTTACATAGTATAAAACAAAGTAGTTCCCGCTGTCTGTTCGCTTAGATCTTCTAAACTACTCAACGGATTTGAATGCAGTTTTCAGCAATCGCGATTCAAGAGGAAGGTTTATACTAACGACCCGCCCCGGCTTCGCACGGGTAATAGTTTAAATTATCTACGCTGGCAATGCCGCAGGCGGGTCGCTAGTATCAAGATAATATCCTGCATTTTGCAGGATGCCGATAGTGCGAAGCCCCCCACCGAGGGACCCTTTACGCCCCCTTCCCACACTCAACACCACCTACACAGCCGGCAGAGCCCCATTGGATATCAATGAGCCTGCCGAGCAACACAACCCACTGCCCACTTCAGCACAGCACAAGACCTTTGTCGAAGCCGGGCCGACCAGAAGTTGCTCTCCGCCCCCCGCATGCGAACCAATTATTAATAAAACACAGGCTGTACCGCGAACGATATTTGCGCTGAGTAGCAAGGAGCCGGCGCAACGGATCGCTCCTCTCCCTCAAGCGCAAAAAAAAAAGAGCCATGTTCAGCGCTGAGTTGGCCGAAATTGAGGAAACCTCGATAGCAGTCACCGACTTGGCTACGCTCCAGGGCAAGATCGAAGCGCTGGCAAGGAGAATCCTCTCGGAGCTAAATAACGGGGAAAAGAGCGTCACTAGACTCACCAAGAGCAGGATTGCTGTGGCGGCCAATGAGATCCTCCTCTGTTCACAGGACATCGACCGAATGACCACCTCAACTAGGGAAACATCTGCGCCCACCTCTACAGCGACCCCTTCCGGTGAAACCAACTATCTTAATAAATCCGAAAAAGATCTAGGACAATTTATCAAAAGCACCGTGGAGACAGCCGTGAAGAACGAGGTGGAGCAAGCGGTCAGAGCGGCGATAAGAGGGGAACTCACACAGGGGCTGCTACAGCAACAGCAGCTAACACCAGCTCAGGGGTCTTACGCGACGATCACCTCGCGCCGCGGCTCTGAGCAGACCGGGGCACTTAACCCGGCGCCTATCACTCGATCCACTCCCGCGCTCGTTATCGCTCATAAAACAAATGATAAGCCAACCAGAGAGGATACCGTTCGCGCGTTAAAGAAAGCAATTAACTTTAAGGAGGTCAAATACGCGCCGGTCAATATTAGGGCACTCTCTGGTGGTAAGACGAGAGTGGAGTTCGAGTCTGCGGAGCACCTTGCGGACGCAATGAGGAAGATAAATGCTCACCCCGATGCTCACATTACTGCTGAGGCCGAGAGGAAACTCAGGCCCCATTTTATTTTGAAAGGCGTCAGCAATGGGATCCCGCGCGATTCTCTCGCCGGGATCTTATTAGAGCAAAATCCTGCGCTTGAGAACTGCGACCCGGACGAGATTACCTTGAAGTTTGCGCGAGATAACCGCAGCCCACACCTCACCAATTATGTGTTTACGGCTTCACAGCGTGCCTGGAGTGCGATTGTGGGGGCTGGCAAGGTCATAATCGATTATCAGCGCGTACACGCTGAAAACTTCTCGGCCTTTCTGCAGTGCAGGAAGTGTGCTCATTTTGGGCACACTCAGAATAGGTGTCCATCCAACGACCAACTCTGCACCCACTGCTGGCGAGACGGACACGCCAAAGACTCCTGTCCCATTGCTGAAGCCGCACCCATCTGCAGAAACTGCACACACCGAAATGCGAGGTTCAAACTCAGTGGCGACACCAATCATTCTGCCTTCGACAATGCATGCCCGGTACGGAATATGGCCAGGCGAATAATCGAGCGCACAGATTACGGTCCGATATGAGTAACTGCACAAAACTTGGATTTCTGCAGTGCAACCTTGATAGGTCAAGGAATGGACTGCACGAACTTATCCATTACATCCACCATTCCACATATCACAACACTGTACTCGTATCGGAACCGTA
Source organism: Schoenobius gigantellus (assembly GCA_963935595.1). Lineage (NCBI taxonomy): Eukaryota > Metazoa > Arthropoda > Insecta > Lepidoptera > Crambidae > Schoenobius > Schoenobius gigantellus. The sequence goes on from OZ012541.1 coordinate 52,998,712, forward strand.
CCTGGGCGCCAAAAACGAAGTTAAATCCATTTCCGGATACGACATATTCCAACATCCTGAGCCTGACCGGAAAGTCAAGGCATGCATCATTACCAAACGTGGGGCGGGCAGAGTGATTGGTCTAGCCCAATATTCCACCCCTAATCTATGCGCCGTGCTAGTGACGCACGGCATTAAAAAATTCGTTGCGGTGTCGGTTTACGTCGAGCCCAACAATGACGAATATAATACGCTGAACGCACTCGACGCCCTAATCAGCGAATACCGCAATATGCAGTGCGTCATTGGTGGCGATTTTAATGGGTGGCACTCGCTCTGGGGCGGTGCTGGGGTACGTGCGACCTTCCAAGGAAGGGAGGTTTATGACCTGGCCCAAACGCACTCCCTCACCTTGTGCAATGAGTGTACCACTCCCACCTTCGAGGCGGTTACCCATGGGGTGGTCAGGAGTTCGGTGATTGACCTGACTTTTGCCAACGACAGCATGCAGGAGCGCGTTTTGGACTGGAGGGTGAGGCTGGACATCTGCAAAGCAGTACAACACAACTGCATAGAATTCCAAATTGATCTCGGACACCACTCGCAGCATGCGCAAAATCCAGCCTCCACCTTTCGATACAATACCAGCAAGGCGAATTGGGCTGAATTTAATAGCCAGGTCAATGTCAGAATGTCCACCTCCAACCTGCTGGACTTTGACTTCTCGCGGGCCAACCCCGAACAAATCCATGGTCTTATCCTTGAATTCACCGAGCTCATTCAAGCCGCTAGCGCATCCTCACTTCCTCTAACGGGACATGACACCAGAGAAGGCGCAAAACCACGGCCACCTTGGTGGACTCCCAAGCTCGGTGAATTGAAGGAGAAGATCATCAGGGTTCACCATGAGTTGCACGCTGCCAGCAGACGAGGGCAGGCGGTAGACCTGCTGGTCAGCGAACAGAGGAACCCTAGGCGCGAGTACGCTAAGGAGCTCAAAGCAGAGTCATGCAGAAATTTTAGAGAGTTTTGCGAACTGCAGACTAAGGAAAACGTCTGGTCGCTGACCAACAGGCTGCTTAGGCAGACGGCGGGTCGACGACCTCCCACCACAATGCGTGTTGGTAGTGGGTACACCACTGGCGGGGAGGATACAGCACGACATCTGCTCCATCACTTCTACCCGGACGATGAGAGCGATACGGATGAGGTGCATCGCACATTAAGGGCCGCTGTGGACGGTGCGCAGATTGATTATCTTAACACTGCCACTGATGATTTCCAATTCACCGCCGCAGAAATCATGAACTGCCTTAGGTTGATGAATCCCAATAAGGCTCCGGGGTGGGATGGACTTACATCCGACATTTGTCATCATGTCGCGCTGGCCTTCCCTGAGTTTGTCGCCAGCATTATGAACCGTTGCCTGGCCATCGGTTATTTCCCTCGCGTGTGGAAGGAGGCCATCGTGAGGATTATTCCGAAACCGGGCAGGGAGGACTATTCCGCACTGGGTGCGCATCGTCCCATAGGACTCTTGCCCGTGTTCGGAAAACTGCTGGAGAGGCTCTTTATCAAGCGTGTCACGTATAGAGCGGGTAGCCTTGGCCTCACTAGTGACAGACAGTACGGGTTCACTGAGCAGACTGGCACCGTGCCAGCCCTGCACGACGCCATCCAGTTCATCCGTTCCGCCAAAGCGCGAGGTCAGCATGTCGTGGCCGTTTCGCTGGATATCCGGGCCGCGTTTGACAACGCGTGGTGGCCTGCGCTTTTCAGTGGGCTTATGAGAATTGAGTGCCCTCGTAATATTTTGCAGCTGATCACTAGTTACGTGCGGGATAGAAAAGTGACTCTTGACTATGCTGGCACTAGAGTCTCTAAGGGCATGACCAAGGGGTGCATCCAGGGGTCGGCGTGTGGACCCATCCTGTGGAACATCCTGCTCGATGAGTTACTGCGGATCAACTTGCCCGAGGGTTGCCGACTGCAAGCTTTCGCCGACGACGTCCTGCTGCTGGTAGCCAGCAAGAAACTGGCGCAGCTGGAGTCCAATGTCAACCGGACTCTTGAGATGATTCGGGACTGGGGTCACAGCGTAAAATTAACGTTTGGTCAGGATAAGACCAGAGCGCTGGCATTCTCGCCCACGGCTAAGCGCGCCAAAATTGTCATGGGGTCGTACGCTGTGCCCTTTTCCCCGCATTTCAAGATATTGGGCGTCGTCCTGGACGATAAGCTGCTCTTTACCGAGCACGTGAATCACGTCGTGGAGAGGACTCAGCGCATCTTCAGGAGGCTCTGCACCTTCACCAAAAACACCTGGGGGGCGCATCCTGAAAATATAGACTGCATATACAAGCAGGTCATTGAGCCCACAGTCACCTATGCTGCTGGCGTGTGGGGACATGCGGCGGAGAAAACGCACATTAGGAAAAAGCTCGCTACTCTCCAAAGAGGCTTTGCCCTTCGTGCGACTAAAGCCTACCGCACCGTCTCCACCAACGCCGTGCTTGCGCTGGCTCAATATACGCCCCTCGACCTGAAGGTGCGCGAGCGACATATTGTCGAGAGCGATAGGCTGAGTCGACGGACGCGCTATTTGCCGGCAGATCTCGAGCCGGAAACCTACACCCCGGCACACCAACTCCTCCATCCAGCACAGCGCGTGGCTGTAACATACAGCATGGCCAGCAACCAACTTGAGGTGGATAGACTGTGCGCAGAATTAACTACGCAGCTATTCACTTATCAACAGCCTTAAGACATTCAACACGCACCAATAGTATGTTCTAAGCAGTCACCAGGAATTAATTGTTATGTAAATACCCAATTATAGCAATTACCAGCGACTTAGCGTTAATAGAAGCAACCTAATACTGTGAAAATTCCTGCTATTTTAGCAGGAGGCATATTTTATTTTATTTTATTTTATACCGACTACGTGATACAACTGTCTGGCGCGGAGCACCACCACACACTCATTAGACAGTGGCTGCCGTGCTGGCCTCTCCGAGGGGCGAACTATAACCCCCTTGAGGGGGCGGGCAGGGCCGTCACATCCCGGGATCAAGTCGGTCCCCACACTGTATCCCATTCGCAAAATGGGTGGCCGACCATATGACTCCACAATGCATGACAGCTTTCCATTCACTGAGAAGACCTAATCAGATATTTAATCAATCGAATAAAATTCTCTTTTTTTTTTAAAAAAAAGTATCAAGATAAAATTTTACGCTTTGTTTTGTGGAACCTGTTAACTACCCAATAATTTAATGGTTTAAGTAGATAGATGCAAGTGTTTTTATATAGTTGATGCTATGTGCTTTTAAATCATAGTATTTGATTTAATGCAGTAAAATAATAAAATTTGACTACCTACATTTACATGTAAAATTTCAAGATATCTTGGACGAGTCACTCTACTAAGTTTTAATTGATATACTGCAACGTTAACTTTGAAACAGTTATTCATCTCCAAATCCTTAGAGTTAAAAAGTCATCAAAATTTTGTATAAGTTGCATGCGCAAAGCGAAAATCAAAATGTGATGTAAACATTTTATGTTTTTTTTTGTAGTGTTTAGTAGTTTGTTGGAACTAATGTATTGGCCAAAACTATGCATGCTTAAAATCAGGAGGTCCTGGGAAATTAGTTTCAAGTTCGAGAAAGATGCAAAATGTCGTCTTCTTTGTGTAATTTTAATGCAACTTTTTAAACGCCATTCTGCCGAGCATCCAATAAGATTCAAGTCGCACGATTAGGGAGACAAGTCTGGGGCCTGGGGACCCGTGGTAGCGATATCATGGAATGGAGCAGTGGGTTCTTCAACCTCGTAGAGGTAATTCAAACTCAGCAATATTTTCAAAATGATTTTTCTTTATTTTTAAACAAACAAACGGCGTTTTAGTCACAGAATACTAAAATTTCAATAAATTTTATGCCAATTTAGTTTCAACGACGTTAACGTTATCAGAAAAACTGTTTCGTATCATAATCGCCCAAAAATCAGCATCGCGATTCAGCGAGGCAATGCAGCCAGTATTCTTGCCACCATGATCCCCGGTTGTGACCTCTTCGACCTCCATCAAGGACCCTTTTCACCCATTTATTTTTAATATTAAGGTTATTTAGTTAAATGAAACATATTATATACTTGTGAAACAAAAACTTTAAAAAATTAAAACTGTTTTCAATAGTTACTTTGTTGTGTCACACTCCACAGATAAGTAATAAAGCACCTACCTATTCCAGCTTAATGCGCTAAGGTTTTACCCAAGAAGAAATTATCAAGTAAATTTCAGTAGGTATCTGGTCGAGGTACCTTCATATCTATAATTTTTTTAGTTTTTCGACTAATTTAATGACAGTCACAAAAATAGAATAAAATTTTTCACAGGATTATAGACAAACAAAAAAATATATTGTCTATAATTTTAAGGCATAAAGGATGGTGTTTCACTTCTGCTTGACTGCATTCGACATTTGTTGAGGTTTTGTCGAGATATCAACCAAGTTGCTGTTCAGCCGCACCTCCGATCTTCCTATAGCGTTGCCTTAACCTTCGGCTAATTGGTTAATTGAGACATAACGCCTGCAGCGACTGCCCTTTTAAACGCCCGGTTCCACCGTACTCATAATATGTAAAATTTCTTCTACTTAAATATAAATGGAGGGGAGATACTCACGAGATACTAAACCTATTAATCATCCTTTAATTCTTTTTCTCAATAAACAAGAATTCTCCGGGCAGTTAAAACAAATATGAACTAAAATAAGTCACAAACCCGCCGCAGTTGTGTTTTAGCGCCAATAATGCAATAATAGTGCATTGTTACCCTAGGGGTGAAAGTAACTTATTTAGTCCCTCGAACTATTGGTGCCCTCGCTACGCTCGGGTCTTTAACCCGAGGTAAACACTGTGCTTTTCATTACGAATACGAGGAAAACAAAAACAAAACAATGAATTAGCTAAATAATAAACTATTTTACATAAATCAACAACTTCTGCTTTAGCTCGCTTTTTTATTAAATCAGGCGTTAACTCCATACCTGAATCAGATCACAGATCAACTCATTGTGTTAATTAATAACACAATGTTATACACATATAATTAACAGTTAATACAAATCTCTGCTATACAAAAGTATTGACAAATCTCTACAAATGGAAAAAACAAATGAAGATCGCCTTGCCTTTCGCACTTTTCCCGCTTATTTTGTTTTTTTTTCTGTGGCTGGCCACCTATTCAGCCATTATTTTTCATTTTCATAATTTAAAAAAATAGTGAAAATTGGTCCCAAATCTATGTTATTTTAAGGAAATAAGTAGTTGAAAATAAGTTATAATAAAGTCATTTAAAAAATATATTCTGTAAATACTTAACATTATGTTATTTTAATTTTACACCGCGCTGTAATTGAGTGGCTGTATAGAAAGTCGGAACATGGTTCAATAAAAATGTGATAAAAGAACTATTTTTTTTTAATTTGACAGCAGCTGTCAGTTGAAAGTGATTCTCCCTAGGGCTGAAAAGTATTACTTTCAGCCCGCTTCTCAGGCAACTTCAGACCTACTTTCAGAGTATGAGTAATGAAAAGTATTTTTTAATTTAGAATACTGTTATTATCACAGTCTTATTTACTTTCCTAATGCCAGTGGGTACTTTTTACGATTACTTTTATATGAATAAGTTGAGATATTGTCTGAGTCTTACAACCGGTTGCACCAAGTTTTACGTTTCATGATTTCGTAAAAAGTAACAACTTAATACCTTAAAATGGGTCGTTTCACCACAATTGAAACTAGATTAAGGTGCAATTCTTACGTTATTTATATTATTATTTTTACGAAATCGTAAAACGTAAATTTGGTGCAACCGGCCGTTAGAATTTGTCGGTGTGTTTATTTATAAGTAAGTACTTACTTGAAATAGAAAACATCTGCAAAAGTTACTTAAGTATTTTTATTATCATTATACTAATTATCTACCGAATCAGAATCAGGTTTTATTTTCATTCCACATCCGTAAATTTAATAAAATCATTCAAAGTTTTATTTAGACTTGCTAATCAACGGTTCAGCGCGGTGAAGGTGACTGTTTTCATTTGCATAATTTACTTCGAATATTTTTTAAGTACTTTAATTTATTTGTTCTAATAGGTAATTGCTGTTTTATATTACTCTTTGAATGTAGTATTATGTAATATCAAAGTCTATTAAAAACATTTTTTTGTGTACTTATGTAAGTATAAATTTCTATAATAATTAAAAGTTTGGTTTATGTTATGACCCTTAATTTTCACTTTAAAACGGTGAAATAGGTATAGTAGTTAGATTGTATGTAAAAGACGTTTAATCAACGAAGATTGTGAGATGTTCATTCATTTAGTCGTAGGTAAAATGGGTTTATATAGTCGAAATTTACACTCTGCTTTTCACTTCGACTGCAGGAAAATAGAACAAGGATTAACCATAATACATTTTTCGCACTTCTTTCCATTAAACAATAGAAGACATTAAACATATGTACGAAATACAAGTAGTGACGATCAAATTTTGATCAAATGAGCATATTTTGATCGTCACCATTTAAATGAATTTTCAAGTACAACACAGTAAGGCTAGTTTTGATGAATAATAATTTTCCCTTCACACAATTTTTCTGAATTTTTTTCAACCTGTGACATTTGACCATTGGCAATTCCAGGGGGGGGGGGGGGGGGGGGCGCATGGGAGCCATTACACACAAGCAACACGCTAGGCTTTACATTGACCTTGACATTTTGTTGACCTTGAGACTGCCCCTATGATGCTCGTAATAGCGGCGGCTTTCGTAATGCAAATGTAAAGCTTGACGTGTTGCTGACTGTACTTACTTTTCATTGGATCTTCGGTCCGAGCCGCAGTTGTCTCTATACAACACATTATACAAATACCTATTATTGATTCTTTCGCCCTTATGATAATTATCCTCTTAATACCTTTCATTATGCAGCAGATTCATATACTACTACTAATATTACAGAGCACAATATACGCTGCGAAAGATATTCGTAAATAAATTTGACACATGATAATTTTTACTAGCTCAATCTCGCACGTGTATCAAGATAAATTTTCGCAATTTAACTTTGGCAAAAAATTGGCCTCGTTATCTATTAACGTCGTCGGGTTCAACGAATTCAGCAGAATGCCGAATACGTATGACCGTTAATTTGGAGTAGTGCCCGGTCGAGAATACCTACGGGTAGTAACTGGATGTTAAAAAAACCGAGATAAAGAAATATTGATATAATTCTAACACAAGTTTTCAGTTGATGGAATGGTACTGCTATCTACCTGCCTATCATTTTCCCTTTATACTGAAAATCTCACAAATGTCTTATAAGCGTTTTCTTAGTTAAGAACAATAAAATATATTTTTTAATTCCCAAATACAAAAAGCTTCATTTTAGTACTATCGATTTTGAGATCAATAATTTTATGATTGTTTCATAATAATTTAAATTTAATTTGCTTTAATTTTATCATTTCTTTTTTTTGTACAGTCGGCTTCAAAAGTCGATACGCATTTTAATACCATGTCACACCTATATTGCATTAACAATGCAATATAGGTGTAATCATACTAAATAAAAGGAATAGTTGGTGTAACATAGTACTAAAATATCCATCTACTTCTGAAGCCGATCGTACAGTCAGCGTCAAAATGATCTAAGCGTTCAAACCTTCCAAAAGTATCTAGAGATTTGACAAAAATCAACCTTATCTCAAGACGTAGAGATGCATTTTCATTTGTTGTTTGAGAACAAATGACAACAAAAGATAGTACACCTTAAAGTATTTCTGCTAAGAGTGATTTTTGCCAAATCTTTAGATACTTTTGATAGGTTTGAATGCTTAGATCATTTTGACGCTGACTGTACATCAATAGTTTCGTAACTTTGGACATGTAACAAGTAATTGCAGCTGTATGAATTTTATCTATTCTTATTTTAAAAAAACGTCGCCCCACACTAGGATTTTCTCCCGTGTCGTGGGTACAGTTACAAACATGCACATAAGCCCAGACCGGAACAAATTTCTGTAGGCCATACAAAATATTTGTCCCGTACGGGAATCGAACCCGCGACTCGTTGCACAGTAAGCGATCACTCGACCTCTGCGCTAGCTAACCGTGTCGTCAAAATTCAATTGTGTTTGTAGTGGTTTAATTTGACGAAATGCAGTGTGGTACACTGCTTCAAAAGTTTTACTTTTTGGTCAAAATGTCGGGCCTGGGGTCGCGATGTATAATTTTCATCCCTATAGATAAATGAAAAAGAAAAAACTTATATATTATGCTGGCTACCTGAATAAATATTGACACGAGTATCAAAATTAGAGTCCGTAACTAAAGTACAGAGCAGCGGTTTCTTGATAATAATATCTTTCTGTAATAATATGAAAATGTTTTTATTATCATGTCACAACAAAGTGCACAAATTTTAATTTTAAAAGTTTGCGTTTCAAGGTAAGTACATATGACCTTATTAAACAGCTAATCAAATATATATCTCCTTGCTACCATAGTTTTTCGTTTAAATGAAGGGATTCTATTATTACCAAGGGGACATTCAGTTGTCTGCGCGGGTCGGGTACTTCCAAGGTACCGCTTTCTGCGTAGACAGCGAAATTACTGGCAACAATGACTTGACATCTTATGTCACAAGCTAGCAATATACATTGAGTCCCTGTGGGGATTGTAGATCTGCAAATCTTACGGGAATCACATGTACTGTAGCCACTTACCATCAGGTGGGCAGCATGATACTTTGCCAGTTTTGTTGTTTAAAAAAATAAATAAATCGAAAGTAATAAAGTTGCCGTAATTATGTTAAGGTTTTGAGTTAGCTATAGTACCTCACATGTTCTGCGCCAAAAGTGTCATTGAATACTTAGTATTCAATGACACTTTTGGCGTCGGTTGGTATTTCAAAAGGAAACAAGTTTTTTTTGTTTAGGTTTATTTTTCTCGTCCAACATTGTTTAAATTTTTATATCGATTTGGGCTTGAAACTGCTTTAGTACAAACAACAAGAGCTTACAGTTAACCTTTAGCCCGCCCTTACGTCACTCCCGATAGCGGTTATGGTTTTCGAGTGCAAGTGTGACGCAAGAGCTTGACGTATTGTCATTTGTACCTATATCAACTTTTCTCTTCAGTGAATCTGATTTTCAAACATTTTTAAAGGTCGCGCACCTAAGCTGGTAAAACCATAGCAATAAAAACATAATTTTAAGACAATCAATGAAAATCAATCAGTGAGGCAAATGAAGGGGTTTGTATGAAATCACTCGGACATAAACTGAACTATAAAAAAAAAGCGAATATAACAAAACTAAAACAACCACAACATTAAATTATTGCTCACTTTGTATATTTAAAAAGAAAGTGGATGTTTAAACTCAAAATGCCGTAAAACATATGTAGGATGAAAAAAATATTAAGTAAGTACCTACAACAATAATGTTTTGTAGAATAATAAATATAAGTCAATTATTTTTATTTCTAATGTTTTTGATTGAGTGATTTAGACGACAAGACGTCTTCAGGGCTAAACGTTTTCGCAGGAAGATACGGCGACTAAGTACTTTTGTGTATGTATTTGTAGTTATTATCTGTGTCCTAGGAATATTGCACTCTATGTTCTATGTTGTACGATGATGTATGATGATGATGATGATTGAATTACAAATTTGATTCTGTTTTTGAAAATATAAGATGTTCCAAATGTTAAAAAGAAAGATAGAAAAATAGTACATTCAATGGCACATATTATTTTGCCACATAAAAAAGAAAATGGTAGATAGATGTGCCACGGAATAGGCCATCTACTCAGCGTAATGCCGAGCCTTCGCGAGGGCTAACCGGCGCTGGAAGTTGTGAATATGTCGAACGAAATATGTGGTAGGTATACTTAACTGATCTTTTTCGTGATTTCAGACTTCGTCTCATCGTCTTTAAATGTTTCAGCAGATTTTTTGAATATAGGTAATTTTTTTCCGATTTCGAACAAGATAAAACTATTTTTATTGAGTTCAAAAATAGAAGAGGTTCTATGCTCGACTGTATCTATCTTTTTTATCCTAAATTCTCCTTAATTTTATTGGCATGAACAACGTGTTTTAATCCTTTTATGCAAAGCTTCAACTAAGTAGGTATATGACTTACATGCATGCATGGATTTTTATCCATGGACGGGATGCACATGGATGGCAATCCTAGAAACATTTTAGGAAGAGGATTTTAGCTCAACAGCAAGAAATTCACCAAATAATTTCGGGTCGTCGATTTCGGGCTTTATTTAATTATCAACAAAGCTCGAGTTTAAGTTCGTGGATCAATTTTGTAGGCACTGCCGTTTTTTTTTTATATTATTTATCGATATTATCCAGCCCTCAAAAACAAAAAAAAACTAACGAGAGTTCCGACTTTCCGACCACATTTATCAGTCGGCGATTCGAGTAGTTAGCACTTTATGACTTACCATAAAACCAAAAAATACCAAGTAAAAATACTTACTTCGATCATATTTCAAATTTCATAATTAATACAACTAATAATGATTACTTATCATCAATCAATCAGTCATTAAATTATCGTAAAATAAGTTACAAGCTTTGATTAAATACTTGTCTATAATCAAAGATTACAACTTGTTTATTACTAGCGATGGGCCGACTATGGATTTTGCTGACTGGGCTTATTTTAGTTTCTTGACCCCTCTACTTACTGTCAAGTTTTCAATTATTTCCACCGTTATTAATCGCGAGCGAAAAATCGCCATTAATTGGACTAACTGTATTATTTATATCTTTTTTTTTATTATGCACATAAGTAAATTTTATTGTTTTTTTATTACTTACTTAAATATTTGTAATTAAATATTTTATTTTATATGTACTTATATCTTATTTTTTCTTTTGAAAATTTTTGACAAGCCTCTTAATTTATTTTAAAATGCTATTTTTTGTTCAGCAAGCCAAAAAAAATAGATTGTTAATATTTTAGAAAATAAACTTCGTTCACTTACATCATCGGACACGCCATTTTAAAAAATATCGTTGACAGCAAACAAAACAAAAAACAAGAGAAGAAAACAGTCACAGAGAACAAAACGCGACTAAAATTCGAAATTTAAACGGAACACGTGGACCGTCTGCGCCGGCGTCAGCGCGCTTTCCCTACGCGGCGTCACACGATACTGTATTCGCGGCCAGTGACAGCGAGATTGACAGACATAGGCGGTGTCGATTTCGTCATCCCCCTGATTTTAAGTAATTTAACACTGGGGATCCAATTCTCGAGCAACAACGACATTGTTATATCGACATAATTATATAATTTATTTAATATTGTTTGACATAAATTTTTCATTCAATAAGAATTTAACATTTATGTTGGTAATAATGATATGATACTGTTTAGCTAATACCGCTAGCTAGCACCGCTAACATCTTATAAACAGATATTAGCGGTGTTGATTTCGTTATCCCCAAAAATTTTGTGTAAAGTAATTTTTAATTAAAACTTGGGATACAAATACAATGCTCGACCTCGAGGAGCATAGAAATTCTATCTAGGAAATTATTTTCTACAAAATTTTTCTCGTACGACGTCACTACAAATTTGAAGATATGAAAATACATTTTGAATAAAAGGTATTATTTTTTTAAAGGAGGAGGTTCTCAATTCCGATTTTCAAAATATTTTTTGTATTCGAAAGAATAACTCCTGAGGTGGTCCTATTGTCAGCAAAGTCAGAATTTGATGATAGGAGCAGGAAAATTGAGGGAAACCCTGAAATTTAATCGGTTCGTGCAACGCGTTTCATTTCCGAAACTATTCAGGTAGGTATTTCCGTCTGGTTGTCATGAGCCAAGCGACGATATTTTAGAAAGTTTTAAAATTTGGCACCGACTTTAAAATAAAAGTTTTTGACTTTGAAGTGTTTTTGGAGTCGGTTAGCTCTCGTTTATGCCGTCATCTTGTGATTTCGTACCGCCTTCCACAACAAACTCGTGCAATTAAAACGATATACCTATACACGGTTATTTTTTATCACCCTGGAAAATTTAAGGAACGCTTCACGACATAGTATTTTTTTTTATTGCTAAAGGTGGCAGACGAGCAAGTGGCCCACCTGATGGTAAGTGGTAACCACCGCTCATGGATATCTGCAATGCCAGGGGCAAAGCTCAGTTGCTGCCTACCTGGAGAGAAGTGCTCTTTTTAAACCTCGTTTGAAGTTGGACATATCGTAGCGCTCAGGAAACACCGCAGCTGGGAGCTCGTTCCAGAGTCTGCACGTACGTGGAAGAAATGAACGCTGAAACCGGACTGTGCTAGACGAGATCGGTTCCAGGTGGTACGGATGAACTCTATTGCGGTGGCGGGTGGTGCGATGATAAAAAGGTGACGAGGGCACCATTGCAAACAGTTCCTCGGAGCACTCTCCGTTAAAGAGCCGATAGAGCACGCAAAGAGAACCAAAGTCTCTCCTTTGCTCCAGCGTCTCCATCGAGGCCGTGATATTGGGATCACCGACGATGCGGAATGCACGCCTTTGCAGGGAGTCAAGAGGGTCGAGTTGATATTTCGGAGCTCCTGCCCAGAGGTGCGAGCAGTACTCCATATGCGGCCGTATTTGTGCTTTATAAAGCATCAGCCGCTGGCTAGGAGTGAAGTACTGCTTGGCTCTGTTCAGGACGCCCAGTTTTTTGCTCGCCAATTTGGCTTTGTCCTCCAAATGACTCCCAAACTGCACTTTGGCCGAAATTTCCACACCGAGGATCCCAATACCACCGGACATACGAAGAGTAACTCCCTGGAACTGAGGCACTACGATAAATGGGTCCTTCTTCGCAGTGAATGCGCAAACTTGTGTCTTCGTGGGGTTGAACTTAACTAAGTTCTTTGCACCCCATTCGGAGACTCGCCCTAGAGAGTCCTCGACTTCAGACACAAGTTGTGACCACCTTTCTTGCAACGAAATCCGAGGGACATTCTGGTGGTCGGTATACCGCACATCACCCGTACTATCATCTGCATAGCAATGTATGTTCTCAATGGACAACATGTCATTGATATGCAGAATGAACAGGGTTGGGGAGAGCACCGACCCTTGTGGAACGCCAGCGTTTATGGGCATGGTTTTGGAACAGCAGCCGTCGACGACGACTTTAATGCTCCTACCGTCCAAGAAGCTGGCTATCCATTTGCAGAGTCCCTCGGGGATTCCATAAGATGGTAGCTTCGTGAGAAGAGCTCTATGCCAGACCCTATCAAACGCCTTAGCAATATCTAGTCCCACGGCGAGAGCCTCACCTTTGCCCTCCAAGGTTTCCGCCCAACGGTGGGTCAGGTAAACTAAAAGATCACCAGCTGAACGGCCGTGACGGAAGCCGTATTGTCGGTCGCTAATCAGCTGGTGCTCTTCCAGGTACCGTAGGAGGCGGGAGTTGATGACCCGCTCCATAATCTTGGAGAGCAAGGACGTTATTGCTATTGGCCTGTAATTTGACGGGTCGGATCGGTCACCCTTTTTGGGAATTGGGTGGAAGTGAGCAATCTTCCACGAAGATGGAACCCTGCTGTTCTGATAGGAAAGGCGGTAAAGGCGCGTGAGTACGGGGGTCAGCTCAGGGGCGCACGTCTTCAGCACCACTGCTGGGATGCCATCCGGCCCACTCGACTTATGGACGTTCAGGAGCTTAAGCTCCCGCCTGACCGCACGTTGTGTAATGCGTATTTCAGGCAGTGAGCTTTTACACCGAGGGATGTTAGGTGGTGTGGCTCCTCCATCGTCCATTGTCGAGTTAGAGGCAAAGAGTTGGACCAAGAGATTGGCCTTCTCTTTTGCACTGTGGGCCAGGCTGCTATCAGCTACACGCAGTGGTGGGAGACTGGACTGGTAGAAATTACGTTGCGCAGCTTTGGCCAGCGACCAAAAAGCACGACTCCCACTGGGATAGCTTCCTAGTCGCTCGCCAACCCTGGCCACGTGTTCCGCCTTGGCTTCAGCAATAGCCTTCTTGTTGGATCTAGAAGCAGCGTTGTACTGTCGCTTCTTCTCCGTCACGTCAGGATCCCGACTTTTTCTGGCATTGTCCCAGGCGATGTACGCAGATTGCTTGAGGTGGGCAGTTTTCCTGCAGCTATTATTGTACCAGGGACGACTGCGACCGCCAACAGGTATTTTGGCGTTGGGTATGAAAACTTCCATTCCCATCAGCACCGTTTCAGTGACGCAATCTGCGCAGGTATCGGGATCTTCGGAGGCGAAGCAGAGCTGCTTCCAGGGGTAGGATCCGAAGAATTTTCGGAGTCTTAGAACGATTTAAATATGAATAAAAAAATAACTCTTTTTTTATATTAATTATTTATTTTTTTATATTAATTTCCAAAAAAATACAAAATTGCTGCACTAGTTGAGAGCAGCATTTTTTGAGATTTTTTTAATACAATAATGGATGTGTTCTGAAGCGTCCCTAAAATTTTCCAGGGTGATAAAAAAATAACCGTGTATATAGTGAGTATACTTAGTTGTGGTAGGTAAGTTTACCTATTATTACTGCAATAAATTGTGGTGCGGTGCGATACAGTAAGGGAGTCAGCTCTGGAGCAAAAAGAGGTACGATATGCACGTTAGCTATCGCAGAAAATTAATGAAAATTAAAAATAATGCATATGCAAAGTCTGGGTTGCTGGGCTTTTTCGAAACAGTACAAAAAATATCTTCAAATTATGGAACATTTTCAAATATTGTTGTGAAGAAAAAAGCGATCATGCAATAAACGCAGGTAGGTAACCGTGAAAAAGGTTTTTCATCCCCCCATCTCGGAAAGAGTATTTTTGCTATTCGATATCTGACCGCCAAAGCCGTTTTTATCCGCTTGAGGTTAAAGTAAATTTGAATTTAGAACATCGCGTGCACTAGGAATGTGATTTCAAAACATCATTAAACCTCTATATTTACTTCCATCTCTATGGTGCCGAATTTATCATACAACTTTTTTAAAATTTGTTAAAAACTCAGACTCTGAACCTCCTTGGTGTACTTTTGTATTTAATTTGCTTTGCGCGCGCCATTTTGTTTTGACGTCGTATTGTTATAAATAAAGAAAAAAAAACATGAAAACAAGTAAAAAAAAACGAAAATGGGCGATTCCAGCGACGAAGTTTATTTTAATGTTGTAGTAATATGTACCTAAACTGAAATAAAAGTATCTTGTGACTGTAAATGATTTATTTTGCATTTAGTCATTTCCTCGCTGAGTGGGGATGAAAAGTTACGTGTTGCACTCGAGTGCAAAGATTTTTCACCTTGTGCTCTTTTGATTCCCTCTCTAACTCAAAGGATTCTCATTTTTGAATCACTCGCTGCGCTCGTGATCCAATTTTAGAATCCTTCGCTTGCTCGGTCAACTTTGCACTCACGTATAACAAATAACTATTTCTTAATGTGATAGATTCGCTCTTTGTATCAACTATTACAATAAGAATTATTTAAAATACTTAGGTAATGAACGTTTCATTGAATTCATTGAATATGATTAAAATTGATGACGATGAATAAAATTTTTACTTTGCTGCTTCAGAATAGCTCCCCTGAGCGTTATTGATTGAAATTGAATCGTATTTAGGAACCGGTCAGTCTGCAAATATTAATGAATGTGTTATTATGGTCGAAGGAAACGACGACGCTCACATGTTTATTTCGTACAGTCGGCCTGAAAAGTAGATAAACATTTTAGTACCATGTCAGACCAACTATTAACAATGCAACTTAGGTGAAACACTGGAGGGAGACTCTGTACCAGTGTCGTCTGCTTAGATAGTACCTCCGTCTTACCTATTTCTGCCGCAAAGCAGCAGTGCTTGCATGGCTTGCATTGCTGTGTTCCGGTTTGAAGGGTAAGTTAAGGCAGTGAAATTACCTACTGCGCCTTATCATTTTGATGTCACAAGTTGGCAACGTACATTGTGGTTTTTGTGGGGGTTGCTTTTGCTGCGAATCTCACAAGAGCCACATGTATTATAGGCGAGTGTTACCACTTACCATCAAGTGGGTGGGCAGTTTGCTTGTTTACCAACTTTTTGCAATAAAAAAATACAATATTTAATAAAAGGAATAGTTGCTGTGACATGGTACTAAAATGTCCATCTCCTTCTGAGGACGACCAAACCTAGTACTTAGGATCGGATAAAGCATTCCTTCACAGGTAATTAGGTACTTGTTAATGCTTGCCAATTTTTAACCGACTTTAAAAAAGCAGGAGGTCCCAAGGTCACCAAAGTCAGGATCTGATGAGGGATCCCATGAAAACCCTTAAATCTTATAGCAGTACGCCCAACATGTTTCATGTTTTTTCCGAAGCTTTTCACTTATTTGCGTCTGGTAGTCATGAACCGAGCTGATGATGGAAGGATCCTTAACTTTTAGACTTGACGTGACCTAGGCCTGATTTCATTCTCATTTCATTCAAAAAAGATTTCATTCACAAAAAAAAAATGATTTTACAAAAAATAAAAACCGACTTCAAAAACATTGAAAAGTTATTATAATATATTATTATTAAAGTCGGTGCCAAAGGGGATTGTCCATTTTGTATGAGACTTTGGCTAATGATGAACAATCATTACAACAAAATTTTTACAATAATTAATTACCTACTTAGTAGCCTCATTAAAAGAATTTAAGCATAATTTAGTATCAAAGTGTTTAAATAGATTTTTCTAGCTTCAAATACATTATCGGGGTCCATTATCATCACAAATCACGAAATAACACTCACGATGCATTAAAACAAAGCGAATGAAAAATTGACATGTGATATTTTTTTAGTATTTTTGACATAATATGGCAACCCATATGCCAAAAATACTAAAATCATAGTCAGTAACACTTCAAATTTATTTTAATTCATACCTATTATTGTATTACTGATTTAAACGGAAAAATATTATACCTTTATTTATTTCCACTTAAAGACCGCAGCCATAGTAAATCAATGACCGCAGCATTTAGATCTCTCGCACTATTGGATAGAATACCGTGCGCTACTTTGATTGATCGCATAAATAAAATAAATACTGAACAAAAATATTTCACAAGTGTTGTTTTATACAAATCTGTTTGAGTATAATAAGTTTGCTAAAATAATAAAATAATAATTTGCAAATCATTTTTCTTGTAGCATTGTATTCACTGGTAGCCAGAAATGGACATTGCCCTTGGAGTTGGACTTTCTAGGAGATCATTTTGGTGGGGTGCGATGTCAGATAACCTCCTTGTGGTGCACCCTGGGCAACCCGGCAGATTCTCTGCCGCGGGCTAATAGTCTGACGAGAGGACCCCCATGGAGGGGAGGCGTGGGATGGCCGGGTTCAACCTGGCGGGCCACTTCGTGTTTCGGCCACCCGCTTTACGCGGGGAAGGGCGAAGTCCCCTCTTCTTGTCTTGAGAAGAGATGTGGCTTTCGCTGGAAGCCGATTTCGGCGTATACATTTGTTGGTGGCAGAGGTGAGGCGGTTCTTATCGCCATGGTGCTTTGCACCTTCTGGGGATTTTCCCTGAGCTTCGGCTCACCGTGCGGCGGTGGATCCAGTGGGGTCTGCCGTCGGGCAACCCGTTACCCGCACTGAGCGGGCCGGGGGTTCGGCGCACTGAGCGTCGGACCGCGTGGAAGACAACCACAATAAAAAACCGGGTGTAGAGCGGCGCAATTCTGTGCCACTCGCACAAAGTAGCTGAGCCAGGTGGAGAGTCCGGCAACGGACATGTCAGCGGGAATAAGGCCTGGCTGTTGTCCCCTTCCCCCTGTCTTGTGACGGACGGAGGAACTGCTAGGGGGTTTTTAGTGGGTAGGCCCGGGCCGTGTACGGTCTGGGGAGTCCCACATATCCTCGTGGTTTGGCTCGACCACGAGGAATGCGTAAATGCATTTTCCCCCTCCCAAAAAAAAGGAGATCATTTTGGCACCAACTTCAATATAGAAGTGTGATGTTGTCTGTACCTATTCTTTTATTATTTTTAACATTTCAGTGTTTTTGAAGTCGGTTTTTATTTTTAGTAAAATATTTTTTTAAGTTACTTCGATTTTTTAAGTTAGGAAGAGTTTCGATGTTCGACTCTATTTTTTTTGTATGTTCACCGATTACTCCACCAGTTATGGGCCGATTTTTTTTGTAATATGAAGAGTCTACTCCTGAGGTGGTTCTATTCAAACTCAAACTCAAAAATCTTTATTCAATATAGACCTTTACAGGCACTTATTGACGTCAACAAATTACAAAACTCTATTTAACCAATAAATTAATTTAAAAATACAACAAATCAAGATAAGCTATGTATTATTTAAACCTTGTATGTACATACATCTCAACCATAATTAAGATGTATGCAAATACAAGTCCAATAAAAAAAAGTTGACTACACCTGTTCGGAAATTGGGAGAGCCGTCTCAAGAAGAACAGGTAAGAAACTCGGAAGGTCTATTTTTTGTCTCCTCTTTTAAATTGCCAACATTACAATTGTCACCATAACATGATCTGATGATGGAATCCCAGACAAATCGAGGGAATCCTTTAAATTTTATATGCATGTCCAACGTATTTCATGTTTTTCCTGGAAATCTACGCGTGCACGGCGATTCCTTTATTGCGAGGTAATATACTCGTAGATGATAATCATATAGCTTCTATTCTAATGTCGCTTACGCGCCCGTGACCGAACGAAAACGTTACTTTTTACATGTTTTATTTGATTTTTGGAAAACTGGAGTACAAAATAAAAAATGTATTTTTGCAATTTTCTAGACAATAAAAATGCACATCTATTGGTAACACTTTTATGCCATTTATTATTTCATTTTCTGATTCACAGCTGTTTTAAAATATTGTACAGAGTAATCTTTGGATTTTTTTTCTATCGAGTGAAATATTATTAATCATGTTTCTGTCTTTAAGAATGTTTAGATAAAATGTTCAACAATATCATATATGAATTTGAGAACTGCATGTTTTATATTCGTGGCGGTACAGTTAATCGAAATTGTATAAAACGGGAAAGTAAATTGTTTGAGCTGATGATGGTTAGGGCCCTTAGGGGGCTGATAACCTAACCTGCTGCCTGCTGGCTGCACCTAGCTCTAGCCGGCTAAAACTATGTGTAATCGTATTTCGGCTTTCAGCCGTAAAAAATATAAGTATAGGTATAAAAGCGAAAAGACACTCACTCACTAACATTCGTCACGATATCTCGAAAATTATTTGACCAATGAACAGAAATATGACAAGAAGGTAGTTCATGGATGATATGTCAGCTAAGAAAGAACAGATTTTATGTAATTCAACCTTCAAGGGGGCGTAAAAAGAGGGGTGAATAATGGAAATCTGTAATTTTTCTAGTTTTGTGAAGCATTTTTGAACCATGAAATTTTATATAGAAATCAGAGATTGAAAATCCCATCCTTAGAAATGTGAAATATGGGTAAAAAAAATTGTTTTTGTTTGAATATCACACTATCACACTAACCGCTTAACGGGACTATTTTTAAAGCTTCTGCTTTATCGTTTGATTTGTTTTTGCCTTCTACGGGAAAATATAGAATTTCTACTGCGAAACCCAAAAATAACGCACGCAAGGCTGCGGGCGGTAAGCTGTTAAGTATAAGAGTTGGAAATTATCTTATAATTAAGAATTATTTACAAAGCATAATGCGTAACTTAGCAGGTGCACTTTCGCGCAGATGAAGGTAACCTGCGTTTACCAATTACGTCAATTATATCAGATAAAGTCTGTTCTATCTGGTTACGAAATAACTGATAGCTATACATACAAAAATAAATACATTCTACGCAAAATAGGTAGGCAAGGATTCGTGTTTGTAAGCGCGAGGTTTTGTTGCCTCAGCTTTCGAACATGATGCCACAATTGATATAGCGGTATCATACATTTGATCTATTCAGCTGTTTTTTTATACCACGAGGTCACGGCCGTGACTAGCGGAACTGTTTACTAACATGCAAATATTGTACAGTATTACCAATACCAGTTGAATAATATTATTAGGTATACCATGAACTAGACAGTCGTTACCGTCGTTTTCTATGAACCAAAGTTTCGCTTTATTCCTTTTCATTTCTGTATGTATCAATTCAACAAGGTTATGAGCAGTCAAATCAAGGGGCACCCATTTTTATAGGATTTCTTTTATATTACCGACTTTGATTAGGTATTTAAGGTTACTTTTTAAGCAAGTGCCAAATCGTGTGCCTTTATTCAGACAAGCGAACTAAACAACTTTCGGTATGGTACCAATCTTAAAATCGTAAAAGAAAAATCCTATACTATAATTATGTAAGCTAGATTTTAAGTTACTTTGTAAGATTTGTTTTCGGCTTATAAGGCTAATTCTCATCGACACCATTCTCGTCGTCACCTTCGTGGAGAATTCTTATTTTGGCTTTTTGAAACTACAATTACATACATACGGGTCAAATTGATAACCTCCTATTTTTGAAGTCGGTTAAAAAAGTTAAAAATAAATAATAATATAAGAATAGGCACAGACAACATTACACTTCTATATCGAAGTCGGTGCCAAACGATGATCCCCTAGAAAATCTAAAATTTCTCACCGACTTCAATATAGAAGTGTGATGTTGTCTGTGTCTATTCTTATATTATTTTTAACTTTTTTGAAGTCAGTTTTTATTTTTTGTAAAAAAAATCAGCTGTTCCATACATTTAGGTTCAGTGAACATTTGTATGGAACGGCTGATTTTTTTTTTGCGATTTCGAAGTTGGTCCCATAGTGAAAGTTGTTCAGTTTGCTTGTCTGGACAAGTACACAAAATTTTTGTCATAACTAAAAAATAAACTTGTGTAAGTACTAGCTTTCCGCATTATACTTACAAGAAATTATACTTAAATAAAAACAAATTAAGTAAGTGATAAAATGAAAAAGCAATAAAAAAAAAACAGAAAGTGATGCTATACACTGGGATTGAACCACTGGAACTCTGGACCAATCCTATCATAAGCGAAACTGTGAAATTAAAGATCTCATATTTTTTTAGTAATGCGACATGCGATAGATGGACGTAAATATTTATGGCGATGTAAAAAAAGTTTCACTTCAAAAGGTTGTAATGCTACCTTATCGGTTTAACCATAAAATTCCCACTGCCTGCTGATCTTCATAAAATATCCACCTCGCCTTGGTTTGCGTTTCAGAAATAATTCCAGTATCCACCATGATGCCGAATACCGAAGTATATGTTGCTGAATACCGAAGAATGAAATACATAAGGTCACTTTTGAAGCAGAAGTCGAATTTTGTGTGCATGTTCAGACAAGCAAACTTAAAAACTTTTACATCAATCTGGGAATCGTGAAAAAAACAAAAAAAAACAGCTGTTCCATACGAATGCTCAACATCCACTGAACCAAATTATTGTTTTTTTCCGAGGTGAGGTGATCGAGATCACCTTTACGGAGGGGTGTGGTTGTTAGATAGAATGTTTTTTATGTTTCTTTTTGGGTGAGGATTTTAAGGAGTAACGTAATGTCATCCCAATTATCCGCGTAGGTATTCTATTCATTCTAGCGCAGAGGCTCCCAGCCCTTTACCCTATGCCCAAACGTCAAAATAAGAAAATTAAGCAAACGATGCAAATATTGGCGTGTTGAGTTTTATTCAAAAGTTGGTAATCAACTAAGAAAAGTAAAACATACAATTAATGAGAGCACTGTAGCTGTACTTTATTAACTGTGAGGCTGTGCTGAAATAACAGAGGCGCTAACTTGCCGAGAAGTAATTTATCTATATAAATAAAAAGGGTTATTACCATCTGTTCTACTGTTTGTTCTACCAATAGAACAAATGGGTCAAAAAATTCCTATAAGTTCTAGTGATAGAACAAGGTAGGTCAACGAACAAGGCAAACTATGTTTCGCCTTAAATTTCCTTGTCAAGCTTAAAAGATAAACATATGCTGTGGCTTTTTTTTAGAACTTTTAAAGACTTTAGAACAATTTCATCATACATCATTTTTGTATAACTTCAACCGTTTACGCAGCGCACGCATCGAAAGCTCGGACGGAATATTTTTTCCCGTTTTTGCAACATTTCTTATTGATGCTCTGTTTCTATTTGTAGTAGCGTGATGTTAAGTATATAGCCTATAGCCTTCCTCGATAAATGGACTATCCAACACAAAAAGTCTTTACACGGCTAAATAGAAAAATAGCATGTCACAGCTAGAGTTTGAATAAAAAACTTAACGAACCATGCAATACACTACGCAAAGTAAACGTGATGCAGTTTTTGCAGATATTATCTGAAGATATAAAAGACACTGTAGAAAATTTTATAAAAATTTCGCAAGGAAAAAAGATCACATCCAGAAAAGTTGACAGTATCATTAATGACCAAGAAATTATGGATGCTCAAATGCTATTAATTAATAAAGAAATTAGTGTTGGTCACTTTTTAGAGATGGTAAAGTGACTTGTTGTGCTGACTCACACTAATTTCTTTATTAATTATAGATCATATTAGATTCTGAACTACAATACACAGCTACATATTTTGTGATATTCAATAATAAATAAATGTGTTGTTGATTTTTAAACTTTCAGATATACCTATAGGTTGAAAAAACTAAATTTGACAAAAGTAAACATTCAATACATCTGGTAATTCTTTTAAAGTAATAACTAAATTTAACAATAATTGGGCATATTATTGAAAATACAACTCAGTTTGTTCTATTAAATTTTCCTTTGTGTTCTACCATTAAATGTTACGCGAAAAGTAGAACAAGTTCAATATAAAAAATCCCTCTTGTTCTACTATCTAACAATATTAAATCAATAGAACAAGTGTGACATTTTTTTCCTATATGTTCTATTGGTAGAACAAACAGTAGAACAGATGGTAATATGGTAATAACCCAATAAAAATGGATCTTCGAAATGTATGTACGCCCATTACTTTCGAACGACTGCACCAAATTGGATGATTCTTGGTTTTATTGTTAGGACAAGGTTTCTATAAAAGAAAATATTTGAAAAATTATTACAGGAAAAAAATAAATTTAAAATATGTCTTACGTAAAAGTGACGAACTTGACAGATTGATCCAAATCTATGGTTTATTACACTGTTGTGTTGTCAATAGGTTTGCGGGGCCGGGGCGGGCAGCTAGTTAATTATAAAGATTACAATTTAGCTCGCTTGTTACACTATTACATACATTACCAAGACAGCAGTACGTTCTGTATTCAATATCACAATACCTTGTCAAACCAAAGACTTAAAGAAGGATTCATTATTTCCAACACCCCCTCTTAATGAATTCTTCTTATAAATAACAGACTACACAATATTCATATTAAAGTTTCAATATACCAAAATAATAAAACGCAACTTTTTAATTAATCAAAACATTCGTACGCAACTTCGAATAGCATTCTAACATACAATCTATTTTTCTATACCTTGATTCTAATTACTTCTTTTCCTAACTTTATTATAAAAACAATAATCGTTTAGATTTGCCACCGAACCAAGTTTCTTAAAAGATTCATTAAAAATATCGATTAATATTTTTTATTTATTCAGAGCTCGATATAGTTTACGACTTTCACTACAGCTAACATTTACATTTTTACCTACACTCCCATACACCATTCCATTCATTACACTATTTACAAACGCATTTCTAACGTCCACATGAATACATTCAAACCCTTTTCTTTTTATTACCACACACCTACTGAAGGTTTTACTTTTCGCTTTTATAGCACGTACTATAGACACAAATATGTATATTGTTTGTGTGAGACCATGTCCTTCTGGCTTAGATTTTCTTATCATAGAACATTTCGTTTCATTTAACAACTATCGTTTGGCTTACAATCAGCAGACTCATTATTTACAACAAGAGACTTTACCTCTTTATTCTCAGGTTCAAACCACTTTTGGCCATCCCTACTAACTTCTTCACGGCTTCTAGTTCCTACGACTTCAGCAAAATGTAACACATTATACATTTCGTAACCTTCATATCTCTCCGGGGGTCGAAAGTTACTTCTATCTCTAAGTTCTCTTTCAATATTCTGCCTACTACTTCCCATCATCTCTTTCTCGTCATCTTTTTCACCTTCACTTACCTGAGTATTGTCATCTCCTTTTTCGATATTCCAAATACCGCATGACGTACTCGGCTGATTTATTATATTTAAATCCGGCTCCTTGCTTGAGAGAAAAATTACGTCCCTAGTAACTTCAATGTCATCCTTTTCGGGTATAAGCTTTGACGTTTTCATCATATCCTACAAAACGTTTTCATCATATCCTACAAAAAATCCAAACATATTTTTACCACCCCACTTTTTTCTGATTTCCTTTGGCACACGAAAAGAGACCCTATCCCCAAATACTTGAAAAATACTAAAATCTACTGACTCGTTTGACCAAATTTCATAAGGTGTTTTCTTATCAATTGGACTTGACCCACTTCTACTCAACACAAAAACCGCAGTATGTACAGCTTCCGCCCAAAATCTTTTTGTCATTGACTTAGCCCTTAGCATTGTTCTAGCCGCTTCTACAATAGTGCGCATTTCGCATTCCGCTCCACCATTTTGTTGAGGTGTGTACCTTACTGAACGTTGATGTAAAATTCCGTGCCTATCCAAAATTGTTCTTACCTCACTGTTAACAAACTCCAAACCGTTGTCCGCTCGCAGTATTCTTATCTTATGTCCAGTTTGGTTTTCTGAAATATTTATAAATTTTTCAATGCACCTTTTTACCTCGTATTTATTTTTTAAAAAGAACACATGTGTATAATTGCTAAAATCATCTTTGAGCAAGAGAAAATATTTTTAACCGCCTACCGATGCCACTTCCATGGGACCACAAAGATCAGCATGTATCAGTTCACAGGGAGTTTTCGCACGTGGAGTCCTATGTTGTTTTCCAACCTTATTTCCAACACAACAATCCTCGCACACAGAACTTGCAATATTTTTGTAAATTATACCGTGCTCTGTCAGAACATTGTTTATTCGTGACAGGTTTTGATGTACAAGTCTATGTCAAGTACAAGCAGTCAGTTATACGAAATAGGTTTAGGAAATAATCGGAAAATCATTTTAAAAAGGTTTCCACTACGTTCAGCAATGGCCCTAACAGAATTCTTAGAAAAAAATCATATTTCACACAACTTACTCTCTATTATTATTTTATACCCTTTATCTACAACTTTACTAACCGAAAATAAATTTACCTTTAACTCCGGAACAAAACATTTGACATTTCAGTCTCTATCCATTCCTTACCATTAAATGCTTGTAACTTAATACAGCCAATTCCTTTTACTGGTAAAACTGATCCATCACCTATTTTTACATTTTCTGTCTTCATCTCTGTAAACATTTCTTGGCTTTTACACATATGCTCCGATGCTTCCGAATCCATAAGCCATTCCACCAGGTTTTCATCCATCATACCAAGAAATGCATTGGCACCTTCACTTAGACAGTTGTAGCTGTCTTGCTCCATCCATCCATGCTTCTACGACGATATCCATCTCTGTTACTATTCTTACTCATTTTGAATCGGCACTCGTTTGCAAAATGCCCTAACTTTCTTGCCTCTTGCCCTATCTAGCTTCTAACTATCAATCGCGAAATCAGTTCATTGAGTGTTGTTTTACTTGGGGGCACAGACTCCCACGCGTGACAAAATGCTTATAGCTCGAAGGAAGCGACGTAATAATTTTGGTCATCATCATAGTTTCTGATATGTTTTCAGCCTGTGAGGCTGTGCTGAAATAACAGAGGCGCTAACTTGCCGAGAAGTAATTTATTAATTACTAGCTGTGCCCGCGACTTCATCCGCGTGAAATAGTAACTTTTGTAAGTTGATAACTTTTGTAAGCCTATGTTATACCTTATATAATTAGCTATCTCTTAGTGAAAGTCCCGTCAAAATCGGTCCAGCCGTTCCGGAGATTAGCGGGAACAAACAGACAGACAGACAGACAAAAAATGTTTAAATTGTGTTTTTGTTATTGGTACCCGATATACATTAATTGACGGCGCTTCGACTTAAATAGTCTAAAAATAATAATTACTACCGGATGTAGAATTATTGCATAGACTGAAGCGAACGAGGGATCGTCGCTTGACGTGACCCCGAGCGCTGGCGACATGCGGCCGTGGCGAGGCAGATTCATTATCCGTTTCGCATCGGCCCAAGTACCACCTGTTCGGTGGAACGTTACAGTCTCGGTATTTCTGTTAATTTTAATTGCTGTTAATTGATTTCTTATGTATTAAGTGATTCTAATTAAATAGACAACTGATTGTATAAAATACGTGAAGTTTAGTTATTTCTCCTCGCCCGCTAACCCACGCTAGTCGGTTCAATAATGGAAAACGTAAATCAGCCTGATATGCCCCACGTGGGTTACACATTCGTACCCATTTAGTAAAAACTTGTTATTTTGACATTACAAACAGACACTTCAATTTTATTTATTTGTATATAGATCAATTTCACCAATATTTAAACAGGCGATTAGTTAACTAACAAACAAGTTTTTGACATTTCACTCATACGATAAGTGTCAAAAGCGGTTGTTAGTTAACTCTAACCGTCTGTTTATATGTCGGTGAAATTCGACCTAAGATTACAATTTAGCTTGCTTGTTACACTATTACATACGTTACCAAGACAATAGTACGTTCTGTATTCAATATAACCTCAGAACAACAATTCTTCTGAGAATATAACAATACCTTGTCAAACCAAAGACTTATCTTATCTTATCGTAGGGGCGGCCCAGTATATGAAGCCTTCGCACTTCGACCTTTCATGGATCTTTTGTGCTTCCCCGTGTTTAGTCCTTAAAGCCGCCTTCGGTCCAATCAATCGTGACCATGAGTCTGATTATATCCCGGTTGAGCATGATCCTAGTACTAAAATGGCCGGTCAAAGCACCTGCCACTAAGCGAGTCTGGGATCTGCTCGAGCTCAATGTGAATTTAAGCCAGTTCTCTATGCCCATAAAGAGCTTGGCGTGTGTCATTCCTTTATGATTGGCCCATTCTTCTTCAGGCTAGGATGGCGTAAGTTTCAGCTTGAAACACAGTGGCCAGCTTTCCCATGCTAATCGACATTTCCGTCTTATTGCAGTATATTCCTGCTCCTGTACCGAATTTCATTTTCGGTCCGTCCGTGTACCAAATCATGCTGTACCCCCGAGGGGATGCCAGCCCCTTATCCCATTCTTCCCTGGTTGGAATGTATACTGCAAAGAGTCTCCTAAATACGTATTTAGGTGTCATCCTATCACTGGTCATGCGCAGTAATAGGGTTTCTTCTTCGAGTTTCATTTTTTTTTTCTCATTAAAAATTACATAAATATTTACACTTTTAAATCAATAATCCCTACCGGGTTTGTCTTGACACTCACATACGTACTAATGTCTACACAAACAATCGTATACACCATGTACTAGGTAGTATGTAGGTACATAGAGGCAGTAAAAGTAAACATTGTTTAGCATTCTCAATCGATCTCAACATACAGTCCATCAAAAAGTCATATGTTTGCCAATACGTTTGCATAATATTTCTGCTTTAGGTCTTTTAAGTTTTTATTGTAATCTTTAAGTGTTCTTTAAGAGTTATAGGAAGATTATTATAAATGTGCGGAAGCAAAAACTTGTTTGTCCTTTTACCGTACGTATTATTGTGTGATACGGTTACCATAATTTTATTCGTGATTTGTCTTGTTTGTATATGTATTTTA
Source organism: Schoenobius gigantellus (assembly GCA_963935595.1). Lineage (NCBI taxonomy): Eukaryota > Metazoa > Arthropoda > Insecta > Lepidoptera > Crambidae > Schoenobius > Schoenobius gigantellus. Next base: position 53,026,573 of record OZ012541.1, read on the forward strand.
TGTTGTATTAACTTTAGTTATCATGTATATTTTCATTCAACATTAAGTATTTGAACCTTTCTTGAACTGGCACTATTTTACAATATTGAAATAGTTTAAAATATTCATTTTTGAATTTTTGATTTATTTTATTATTTACTATAGTTTTGAGAAATCTTATTTTTAATTGAATGATCATGGATTTTATTTTTAATTAATATACGTCGTCAGTTTAGTTAATTTTTCGCTTACTCAAATTCATACCGCTCAAGTTATTAAAAAGTATCTCATCGTCAGTCGCTATCTGTTTTATTATTAGATTGTTTTATTATTTTTGTTATTAAAACACTTATTTTACAAGTTCCACTTGAATATTAATTATATTTAAATTATTGCGACTGTTTTCGACACATCGTCGTCAGGCAATAAACAAATTTCATAGGAAGGGTATATTTACATAAATATACCCTCACGATCTTTATAAAAACGTCAAAAGTTATTTTGAATATACCTTCGTTGGATATCCCTATTATTCCCCTTTAACAATGCATAAACTGTGCTATTGTTAATGGCTATCTTAGCTATCTATTCAGATGCTTTTATCCCTTTGACAAATGTTGACTCGAGTTCTCGAGTTTCTGACACTTGTCAAAAAGACATTTACTCAAATTACTTTATATTAGAGTTTGTTGTGATATTTTTCGCTAAATTATTCATGTTTGTTTTGTGTGTAAATTCGGTGTTCTACATCTTCATGATAGTTTCTATTTAAAATCATGTTTACTTCTAAATTAATTCGGTATGTAAGTACCAACTAATAAAAAATAAACTTATTTCTTATTGATTATTAAAGAACTTATTAATCTAGGTAGGTCAATGGACCTACAAAAAGTAGGTCATCCATCAAATTATATTTATTAATTTAATTAATGTCAATTAAATAATTTTTACATCAAATAAATTATTTCACTACAAATTGTGCAACAAAACCAGTATTAGAAATAATTAGTAAATATACATGAGCAGTAGAGCAGTAGGTACTGATTTGAAGAATAAATATAACGTTGTTTCGCCGCGAAGCATGGCCACGACCATGCTCGGCAGCGAGAGGTCTCCGCCTCCCAGCACCATGTCCGGTCAGTACCTGCACCATGCGGAACAAGAGGCTGCCCTGCCGGCGCCCAACCTACTCCTCCAACACTGGACGGATCGCATCGATCGTCTGGTAGCCGGCAGCTGGGAGGGCGAGTGCCTCACCCTACCAGCGAACTTAACGCTGCGCTGGCGTCGCCAAGCCGGGCACACCAATAAAATATACTCGGCCGTGTCGTCGGAAGCGTCGCAATGGTGACACTGCGACGTTTCATCCCTACGTGCGACTTGTTGCGCAGATAGTGACCGAAACAACCATGTCCGGTCAGTACCTGCACCATGCGGAATGAGAGGCTGCCCTGCCGGCGCCCAACCCACTCCTTCAACACCGGACCGATCGCCTCCATCGTCCGATGGCTGGCAGCTGGGAGGTAAACTCACCATACCAGCGCAGAACCTCCCTCTGCGCCTGAGTACGAATCCGATCCACCTCCTGTGAAGCATATCGTCTCCCTCGATCTCGGACGGCAACCTGATGCCGATACACTTCCGAATGGACGCGTACATCGACATTCCACGTCGTTTGGCCCGCAAGCACGCAAGCCGCGCCGTGGCTGAGCATGCGATAAGCTCGCACAGCTTGGGTTGCTATGACCCTCTACGGATGTCGCAGGAGGGTCACCGTTCAAGGGGAGAGGCACTCAGCCGATATCGGGGCTCCGTAGAATACCATTGACCGTATCACCCCGTGATGTAGTCAACGGCACGCCGATCCTACAACAGATTAGGAAGGACCCGTCCGAGTGCAACTGCAGTGGCACACAGCCGTGGAGTGAGGAGCTTGAAGTGCTCCTTGAAGCTTCATCGGGGATCCAAAACTAGACCGAGTTACTTGAAGTGTGTCTCGACCGGTATGCGGACCTCCTCCACTCGGACGCAGAGCCCCGGTGGGATCCTACTATGGGAGGCGTAGAACATCATGGCCCTCGTTTTATAGAGCGAGGTCCAGGCCCAGGAGGTGGATTGAAGTGCCAACCGACTCAAGGTGGGCCGCCTCCTCCTCTGTTTTTGCTCTCGCCACGACAAGTGTGTCGTCGGCGAAGCAGACGACCTCCATTCGTGGAATGAGGTTGCCTCGCAGGACCCCAGGTTCCATAGTAGAGAACCTAGTACGGAACCCGCTGGGGTACACCCACCACCATTGCACACGAATGGACGCAACCATCCGGCCCCTCGTAGAGGATTGTCCTACCATCCAGGTAGTCACAAGGGCGCGGAGGTACGGAGACACCTGGTGGAAGCGGATCGACTCCTTTATGCACTCATGGGGCAGGCTGTCAAAGGCATTGCGCATGTCGAACGACACCGCAACTACAGCCTCCCCATGAACCATGGCCCCTCCAGTCCACCTATTCAGGAGGACCACCGTGTTCACAGTAAACTTTTCTTAGCCTGACTTAGTCAATCTATTTTTGTCTTTTTCTAAAATAAATAAATTTTATAAAATTGAAAGAGATAAAACTTAGATTAACTTAAGCCAGGCTTAAAAATTTTATTAATATGGGTCCAAGGTAGGTATTTGTAACGAGGTGCTATATTCTAGCTAGATATAGCAACTCGTTGCATTCCCGCCTAACCTGACTGCATTTTAAATCTTATGTCTTTGACATAATTTAATTCGTCTCGTCCGTCACTCAATTGCGGGCATCAAGGCGCATGAAATTCGCGATGCCACAAATTTAATATATTATTAAAATAATACTTACCCAAAGACTGATAATAAAACTAAATAATGCAGTCGACATGTTCTTTACAATAAAATTCAGGGCACTTATGTAGTGCCTTTTCCTTTTATAATAATTTCGTAACGGAAAATATATAAATCGGTGACACAATCCTGGTGCTTCATTTGGCTGACCTCCCTAACCACTGCACCACCGCGTCACCTGCTGCTCACCCGTTACGTATTGAACCTGCTCCAGATTTACGTAATGGGTCGGAACTAACCTCTTTACCCTTTTTCAGAACCTTGTCACAATGTTCAAACTTATATTGATATTCGTAACAAAGTTATTTATGGAGAACATATTATTATGAAGAAGTAAAATTATTTACAAAATATATAGGTACCTAAATTATAAATTTAAGTTAAACTGTGCTGCTACAAAATATGTTAAATAGCGTTTTGACTTGCTCAGCTCCCGTCGCATTACCACCGAAATATGATATGATGAAACGATAAGTACTATATCGATAGGAATTGTCAAAATATTGGATTTAACCACAGTGGCGTAACTATACCATCTGAGGCCTGTGGCAAATTCTTAGGATCCATCCCCCACCCCCACCCTACGGTAAAATTGAACTTTCTCACTTTAATTGATTTTAAGCTTACTATGAAAAATATATTTTTTAAGTATTTAGGTAGGTATTTAACTACAAACAGAGATTACAACATTTTGTTAAAAATGTTAGGTTATTTCTGAGCCCGCGGCCCCGGCCGCAGCCCAAGGCCCTCTCAGGTCGGGGGCCCGTGGCATTTCGCCACCCCTGCCACCCCACCTTGAAATTTTATCGAGATTAATATATTCGTCATCATTATTTCAGCCAAGAGATGCCCACTGTTGGACATAGGCCTCCCCTAAGGATCTCCATACCGATCGGTCCTGCGTCTCCCTTAGCCGGCGGCTTCCCGCGACCTTCACCAGATCGTCGGTCTGACGTTTTACCAGACCCTCCTCTCGCCCTCTGGCGTTACTTACAGGTAGTTGAACAAACTATTGTGTCGTGTTGCGTTTTATGACGCGTCGGAAGCGGTTTCATACATTTAATATGGCTAGTAACACATTATTTCAGTGTGTTGTGTCGTGGCGGCAATGTGTTTCTAGCCATATTAAATGTATGAAACCGCTTCCGACGCGTCATAAAACGCAACACGACACAATATTTTTTTATGCCTTTATAGTTGAACGGCCCCAGAAATCGTTATTATCATTCGGAACGCAGGGCTAGTCAGAGGCATCAGACAGAGGCTGACACATCTGTACAGAAAGACGTTATACTGGTACTAGTAGATTTTTTTTATGGTATAGGGGGCAAACGAGCAGACGTATTACCTGATGGTAAGTGATTATCGTCGCCCATAGACACCCACAACCCCAGAGGAGTTACAAGTGCGTTGCCGGCCTTTGAGGAAGGAATACGCTCTTTTTTTGAAAGTTTGAAGCGGTGCTTACCCGTGGTACTACTACTGTTAGTACCAGGGGTAATTTTTTTTGCCCGTGGTACTACTCACGTGTCTGGTAGTACCACGGGAGATTTGTTTTACCCCTGGTACTACTCATTATTTTTTGACAATAAAAGAACACCATGTGGGTAATTATCATTTTTAACACCTTTTTTATAATAATTAAAATAACTCAGGAATACCATTAATTAAGCTATTTTAATACATTTGCTCAAAAAGTGTTTATCATGCAGAATCTTATTCTTTTCGGCACTAGTGCTTTTTATTTAATTTTTATACATGATTATTTTGAAATTAGTACAAAATTTTTGTGTGCTTGTTCAGACAAGCAAACTGAACAACTTTTACTGTGAGACCAACTTTGAAATCGCAAAAAAAATCAGCTGTTCCATACAAATGTTCAACATTCACTGAACCTAGATGTATGGAACAGCTGATTTTTTTGCGATTTCAAAGTTGGTCCCATAGTAAAAGTTGTTCAGTTTGCTTGTCTGGACAAGCACACAAAATTTTGTACTAACTAAAAATTACCTTGTATAACCTCCAAATGCATAAGGAGATTTTTAATCAAAAAGTTTTATGTACAACATTTTTGTATAAAGTGAGTATTTTACAGTGTAGAACTATTAATACATGAATTAAATTTAGTTTGGTCGCGTGTTCTACCATGGTAGAAAAAGTTAAATTTAATTTTTCCTAACTGAATAGTATTGAAATAAATAAAACAAGTTTAAGTTTATGAGTTTGTTTATTTGAAAATTTATTTCTATAAAAATCAGAACTTCTTAACACTTACCAACTATTTTAGGAACATATTAGTAACTACTATGAAAAAAAAATTAAAGTGGCACTCGGGGACTGCCGCGGTAAAGCTAATGCATAGCATTTTTTATCAACTTATGCAATTATAATTATTTACTCAAAAATGCATGTAATGTGGTCATTATTTTGACAACCTTGTTTGAGCATAGTCGACCTTGCCATTAACTTTTCATAATTGTCATTTTAATGAAATTTCTAGTGAATTAATATATTTTTTTATTTAAATTACTTGCTAGTTTTATTTAGATTAGGTACTTGCACTTTTGAGTAAAGCACTATACAAGCCTTGGCCCACAATGATTGCTTCACTGGTCACGCTATGATTGCCTCGAGCTAGCCTAGCTACGCTCTAGGCCTTCCAGCTTGGCCATCATTGCAGCCCTTGTTGTCCTCACTGTAAAGGCCTCGACCTACGGACTCTGCCTTTATCTCAGCTCGTCCATCAAGTGCTGCACGCTGACCGCGCTGTGTCGGCCTGGAGCTGCGCTACGCTGCGCTACGCTGCGCTACGCTGCGCTACGCTGCGCTACGCTGCGCTGTCGGCCATCATCAGCGCGACCAGCAAAGTAGTCATTATAGACCGCGGCAGTAATGTACTATTATTTATTTTATTTATGCAGTATTTTTTTTTTCTTTGATTGTTAACACTCGTAATGCCATAACGATAAAAAATATATACGCCTCATTAGCAATATCTACAAGAACATGACAGCAAAAATAAGAACAGAAAGAGTAGGTGCAAAAGGGGAATGCCTATTTTTCATAGTAACCGCGGCCCGAAGTGCCCACCTACAAATTAGTATGTAAATAATAGTATATAATCGTATTAATAAGTAGGATAAATACTGATTCATAAAAAGTTGCCATTTTTAATAAAACAAGAATTTCATATGTAGGTATTTATTGATATTTCTCATCAATTCTAGTCATCAAGCTCATCGAATTCTATTAAAACTTCATCCAGGAAATATGCCAGTGGATAGCTATTACCCTGATGACGCGCCCACCCCAAATACCTTACTCGTATGTCCGACATGACGTGGGCACAACAACCTACCGTCCGACGACTAACAATGCAGTTGCAGCAATATTGTTTGATTCTCGCTCGACCAGACTCATTGGCATATCTGACGACTTACATGCCTACTTGCAATTCTCGTCCTAATTAAAGAGCTATTATGGCCCAAATCAGCTGCTTCCAATATGCTCCTACTGCGATCACGGCATACTTCTACCCTATAAGAGCCATTAAAAAGTACGTGCTCCCCATAATATGACCGCGATTGTTTTATTTGGTAGGCCACTATTAATATTAAATCGCTGTAACTTAGTGTTGGGAATGTACGATGTAGATACGAATACTATCCCTAATTGATCAATTAAGATTATCGATTATTATGATCTTTTTTTGTGATGGCAAATCCGTGTCTTTATGACCGTCCAACCGTCTGTCACTGGCGAGTTTAGCGATCGTTTCAGTGTTTTTAAATATTTCTTCTAAGATTTCTCTAACTTGAAGGCAATCACTAATAGTACAAATAATTCTGAATAAATATTATATGATTTTTAGACAATACGGATATGTTGGGCGTTCTTGGGCCTAAATTGGGCATTCCCCTTTTGCTATAAAAAGGGGAGTTAGACAAGGTGTCCTTTGTCGCCCAAACTTTTCTCGGCAGTTCTGGAGTACGTATTTAGACGTCTCGATTGGAATAAATATGGACTAAATATTAATGGAGCACAACTAAATCACCTACGATTTGCAGACGATCTCATACTTATTTCAGGCGATGCGAGAAGTCTGCAAGAAATGCTAGAACATGTTGGACTGTCAATGTTGGACTGTCAATGTTGGACTGTCAATGAACACCTTAAAAACGAAATTAATGTCTAACGTCGAAAAAATCCCTATTGTAGTCAATGGCACACAGATGGAATATGTGGATGAATACACGTATCTTGGTCAAATAATATCTACAAAAGACCTCACAACAAAAGAAATAAACAATAGAATCAATCTGTCTTGGAAAAGATACTGGTCCCTAAAGGAAATATTGAAAAATCCCGATGTTCCACTTTAAGAAAAAAATATTTGATACATGTATTCTACCCGTTATGACTTATGGCTGCCAAACATGGAGTTTAACAGAACGCAATATACGCAAACTAGAAACCTGTCAACATGGTATGGGAAGAAGCATGCTCAATGTCAAAATACAAAACAAAATAAAACATGAAACAATTAGGCAGCAAACCGGAATTACGGATGTGACATATTGATGTGACATATTTTGACGACGCGTTTAGCGCAGAGGTCGAGTGATCACCTACTGCGCAACGGGTCGCGGGTTCGATTCCCGTACGGGACAAATGTTTTGTATGGCCTACAGAAATTTGTTCCGGTCTGGGCGTATGTGCATGTGATATTCTATGTTTGTAACTGCAACCACGACACAGGAGAAAATCCTAGTGTGGGGCGACGTTTTAAAAAAAAAAAAAAAAAGGATAAATGGACTAAGGACGTAACTGAGTGGTATCCAAGGCATTACAAAAGAAAAAAAGGGAGACAGCGTTACAGGTGGGAGGATGATATAAAAAGAATAGCAAGTATTACATGGAGAAGGAAGACGCAAGATCGCACTTTGTGGCAAGCTTTAGGGGAGGCCTATGCTGGCAGGCAAGACAATCTTTGCGAAACTGGTGTCAAATTATAAAACTTTATATTTAGTAGTTTAAAAAAAGTATAAGATTGTTAAATAAATGCTATTATTATTATTATTATTATTACTGTCATTTTTGAAAGGAACTTATCATCCATTACTGCTATCATAAACGCTGCCGTAACTCGTAAGACATAAGACAGATCACATAACTAGTAATGGATATAATGTTTTTCAAAAATTACAGTTCTAATTAGCGAATAGGCCTGCCGGTCGGAGTAGGTAGGAGGTACTGGTTTTTTTCGTTACGGAATTTTTTGATTTGGTCACCGCCATGTCACCGCGCTCAAAGTCCGCGATAAAAGCTATACAATAGCTTAAAAACAATATTTTTGCCAAGTTTGAGATCAGCTCGCATGAAAAAGAATAGGTATATTTTGTGTTTAGACCTTTTTTTATCTTTTTCCTCACATTAGAGTCACAAGACCGCCTGATGATCAGGGGAGATCCGCCTAGCACAATGTTTAAATCATTTTTTAGTGGAGCCATTACGGGCTCGAGAGCACATGTAATATTTGCTTACTCGTCCCTCCTGATGGGTTCATTATGTGGCCATTTTATCTTACTTTTTAGTTCCCGAGGTTTTTCTATGTCAATCGTCTTGCCATGAGGGGTTTCGCAAGTTCAAATGAGAGATCGTCTGCTTGGGTAGCCCCGTCTTACCTATTTCTGCCACCTAGCAGCATTAGTGCTTAGATTGCTGTGTTCCGGTTTGTTTGAATTCCGGTAAGATATGGCAGTGAAATTACTGAGAACCGTGACTTAACATCTGATGGCACAAGTTGGATACGTACTCGCAAGAATCACATGTACTTATTATAGGTGACTGTTACCACTAACCATCAGGTGGGCAATTTGCTTGTTTGCCAACTAAGTTGCAATAATGACAGCAGTATGTAGAATACGCAGGGTACAGATCGGAAACGTATTTCACATGGTCGGGGGTCAGTCAAGGGTCAAATCTGGGACCGCTAGCATTTATTATAATGATAAATGATTTGCCTCAGGTCGTTAGGAACGCGGCGTGTCACCTGTTTGCAGATGACCTTAAATTGGTACTGCCCATTAAGTGTGCAGCGGACTGTGAACGGCTCCAAGAAGATATAAATAGAGTAGAGGAATGGATTAGTCAAAATTTGTTGCATCTTAACACGTCTAAATGTCTAGCTATCAGCTTTACTCGAGCACGTACTTTAGTTCAATATCAGTACAAAATCAGTGGTACAGAGCTAATTAGGGTTATAGAAGTGAAGGATCTGGGTGTTCATCTTACATCGGATCTAAAATTTTCCAATCATATCACGACCATATGTAAAAGAGCTTTTAGAACTTTGGGATTTGTTATGAGAGTTATTCGGGATTTTACAAGTATACAAGCTCTTTACAAGGCATTAGTTAGGAGCCACCTGGAGTACAACGCATTGATTTGGTCTCCATTCGAAAAGAAATACATCACAATGCTCGAAAAGATTCAAAACAAATTTATCAGATTTTTATATTTAAAACTTTATGGAGTTTATCCGTTCTATCCTCTCAAATATCCAACACTGTTTATTCTTGGCATGGTTGGTTACAGCGAGCTGAGAGTCAGAAGGGAGTTTGCACCAGAGATTTAAATCTCTGGTTTGCACTCGTTTTATACTTATTTAAAGTTATTCGAGAAAAAACTTGTAATTCCGATCTGCTAGCTAAAGTAGGTCTATATGTACCGGATAAATATGTGTGGAGACGCAAAATGCCAAAACTGCTGTCCATACCATTCGCCCGCACTAAATTGTTAAGGAGGCGCCTCTGACGCGGGCATTTCGCTTTCTCAACCTCTTGTCAGAAAACATTGACATATTTGTTTGTTCTCTGAATGAATTCACAAAGACGGCTCTATTTGTTATCAGTTACGGAAATAATTATGTATAATTTTTTTTTCTATTATTAATACTAGGTACTTACTTATTTGAATTGCTTAAATATCGCATTGGGTACTTACCTGTAATGATATTGTAAGTTAAGAAAATAAAAAAATGACGGGTTGCACTCCGGGAGTGCCGGCAGAAGTGAAAACTTAAGTATTAAATTAACGTTGTGCGTTTTGGATATTTTGGAATGGTTATGGAATAATTTTGCACGAATTGCTTTAATTATCAGAATAAAAGTACTATCTTTTATGTGGTAGAATACAATATTTATTTATTGCGCTATCGTACACAAACATGACAATTTATATTACATTAAAGTTTATCCCTCAGAAAAATCAACTTCCTGTTGTAACGTTGTGCGTACATAATTATATAACTAGTAATAATGAATCAAAATATTTACAATTAAATTAAAAATATAATCAAAACAGACATTAATATATTACTACTTAAAAACGTAATTTTATAACAAATAAATAATATTTAATTTATACTAACTTACCTAATTAATATTTACAACAAAATCAAATAAAAGCACAATTTAGATTTTTCCTAACAAAGTAAATAAATTGATTAAAACTGTCTCAAGTGACGTGTGACTTCCAGTACTTTTGCCAGCCGCTATTGTTGTCGGCCGGCTTACGTGAACCCCTCACCGCACCTCACCCGACAGTTCCTGCGGCCATTTCAATTTTAATTGGTCTTACGAATTTTCGATCAGGGTCACGTGTCCTGACGGTCACGTGTCCTGACGCGAGTTTAACATTTTTTACCCCTTACAGAGAAAGTGTACAACGCCGCTAAAGAAGTTCTCACTTCAAAAATAAAAAAGACGTCGTCGTTAGATGAAAAATTTTCCATCACTTCTTCGCGTAAGAGCTCAGATCAGCTAAGATCTGTCTTGTTCTATCGGTATTGGCGCAGGAGCCGTGTCGTTCTCTCCGTCACCGCATTCACTTTGTAGAACTTCATCGCCATCATTCTCTTCCTCTAGCCACCTAATGACGAGCTTCCGTGTGTTGTTCAATATTTATCTTCAATTCAATATATTAGATTTTGTTACGCCGACACTCGCACGTACCTACTACTATATTAGAATGCTGACTTTGGCGGAAAAGTACGGAAGTATGCGACCACACCGTCACATGACACCAAACTGACCTGATGCGTAATTTTGTTTTTGAGGCTTATCTAGGGGTGCGGGGGAAAAGGTTGAGAAACAAGAGGATGGGAGGCAAAAATGCGTGTACAATCTACCATAGTAGAGCGCGTGTGCACTCTAGTGTTCAGAATATCTTAAAAATGTTGGGTTATGTTTTCCACTCTATCACATGTTACTGCATTTAATGCGTAAATTTATTAAAAATCATGCATGAAAATATAACACCTCTTATTGATACTTTTCTTGTGAAATAGAATTCAACTTTAAAAAAAATTCAACTTTGGAGCCCTCAAAACATTTTTTTTACATTAAAACTTTTTTGTCGAAGACTGGTCATATTGCACTGCGCTATCATGTGCCGCATGAGACACTTATTGATCGATCGCTTCGATCAATAATTGGGCGAATTTGTTTTAAATAACAATAATTAATCGTCTTTGTTTTATTGTACCCCGTGTTCCAATGCGCCCCACTTGTCCCTACAGTTATTTTTTGATCTTTTGAGGCGTAACATATTTCATTTCATATTTTATATTATTTATTTATTAAATTCTACATTCAAAACTAAAAACCGCGTTGATCCTGGTAGTTTTCCAATTACAGAGCATAATGCGACTCAGTGGCGCACAATGCCGAATTATGCTGATGCTTAATTGGAACGTGAATTAGTTTTCAAATGCACCAGCAGAGTGCGCTAAGTTCAGTGTTGAAAAAAAGAAATATTCATAGAGTTAGCAATAACCTAATTAATGTGTAAATAATGTGGTATACATAATAATTGGTTGAAAACTATTTACGGTTATTTTAAGTAATTTGGATTTTGATTATTTCAAAAAACTACAATGAAGGATTATATATAAATAAAACATTTCGATCAATGCCAACTTAAAGAAAAAACACTTGTTAATTTTCTGTCACTGAGTTGGTATCGATTGCACGCATCACACGAAAACATTACTTTTGAGAGTGCTCGATTGTGCGAAGTGTTGCTGTAGTTGAAACATTCAACGTTAAGCATTATGCCGCATAATGCGCTCTAGTGCTGTAATTGGAAAACTACCCCTCATTGGTGCAAAAATCGATTCTTCAATTAATAGTTCTCACATCGTCAGCACTACCACAGACTACACACAACATATCTGTATGTAGTCTGTGTTTATTATAATCTATAGTCTATTTACCTACGCAATATTTTTCATAAATAAAAATTAGTCAGAAAGTGGAAAAAGATAATTTGTGGGAAAAGCAGGAAAGTAAACTGCGGAAGCTATTGTTATTCACGCTTGTGCCTGCGAGAAATATCGAAGATAAAATAATTAAAAAAATTGGTGAGTACTTTTACGAATTACACCTGCTTCCCGAGCTTGAAAAATGTGTTAATTGTTTTAGCCGAACTTCTTCATTGTTTTATTGTTTCCAATGTATTTATTCCTTTAGTATAATTTACCTATATGGAAAAATGCTACGTTGTAATTTTGAAGATTCAAAATTTTGAAAATTAATGTTTACATTAATTTCAATATTTTTGAAATCAAAGGGCAATGGTAGAAGTTCTCTAATAGTTTAACCCACCCGATAAAATTCATTTACATGCGATGAACCACATAGATGGATGAAAATATTAAAGTTCTAAATAGAAGTTGCAGTTTTTTTAATAATATTGTAACAATGAGTAGGTATGTCACGTTTCTCAAATTGCATTTGTGCAAATAATCTATTACTGTAATAGCCCACTATTATTGTGAAGATGAATCAATCAATCAGACACAATTTATGCATCTTAACAACAACATGGTTCCAAATCACTAGCAATAGTTGATATTGCCGTTTAGTTGCACACATGATAATGAAAATACAAGAAACAATAATGGTTCATTACTTATTGGTTCATTATTATATTATTATTATTATTAATTAATCAGGCAGGCAGTTATTTGAACTGATAATGGCCTGTATCCAATTTACATAAATTATATCCTCATAACACTTTTTTTAATGCTCATCCAACTTGTTTTTGAAGGAGTTGATACTGGAAGCGGAGACTATCTTCATATACTACAAACTTATCTTATCCATGCTGCAACCACTCTAGTTGACAGAAAATGTTTGTGAGGATTAAGATTAGATGGTTGTCGCTTAAGCTTGCAGGTGTGACCTCTAAGATGGGTGTTTGGGTTTCGTTTAAATAGTGTGTCGAAATTGCAGATGTCGTAATGTCCGTTTAGAATTTCAAATGTCTCAATAATATATACCGGGTGTAACGGAATACCGAAATAATATTTAAGGTTGTTGATTAACAAAAAAAAATGTTTTATGACTTCATTGTAATTTTCCCCACCCAGAAACCCCAGGAAGACGATACTACTGTAACAGCTCCTACTAAAATAAACAAAACAATTCCTCGCGTTAACCCCTCTCCAACATCAGAAATGTCAAAATATTGACAAACAGACAGCGGACCCCAGAAGCACATTATCAATAAAAACACAAACATCAAAACAACAACTAAAACATCTCGCCCAAGCCGGAAAGCGGTCACCGAGGGGGAAAATGACCGCAACCCTCCATCCGAAATATCGGAATTAAAGCGGCAACTAAAAATATGTACAATGTAAGATCATTAAAATCTACAGAACGATTACTGGACCTGACTAATGCGATCGAGAAAATAGATTTTGATATAATAGGACTTGCAGAAGTGAGAAAACTGGGCTGTAAAATTGAAGAATACCAAAAATATATACTGTTTTATGTTATATAGGAGAAACAGCTAGAGTAGGATTCCTAGTTAAAAAACCTATAAACAATCTATTACAAACTTTTTCGGAATCTCTGAAAGAGTTACAGTGCTGAAACTTAAATTAAGAAGGAATATAATAACAATCATACAGGTTTATGCTGCTACTGAGAAAGCAACTGATGAAGAAATATGCAAGTTTTATAGTGACCTCAAGAAAGCTCATGATTTACAAGAAAAAACTGTTATAGTAATGGGAGACTTCAATGCAAAAATAGGACAGCCTAAAAAAGAGGAGAATTTAGTAATGGGTATATTTGGATATGGAAACAGAAATGAAAGCGGTGAGAGACTAATTGAAAATGCCTGCGAACAGTAATTATCTATTATGAATACCTTCTTTAAGAAAAAACTAAACCGCAGATGGACATGGTTATCTCCTGACCAAAAAACTAAAAATGAAATTGATTTTATCTCGTGCAACAAGCCACAAAATATAACAAATGTAGAAGTACTAAATAACGTATCATTCCCATCAGACCACCGACTATTGAGAGCTACACTCATAACTACATCCCAGAAGCTGGACAGAAAAAATATCAGGTCAACGCCCAAAACGCCTAAAACAGAGACCGAAAAATCTATTTACACTAAGGACTTAAAAGATAACTTAAACAAGCAGTTTAGTCTGTCACAACATATTGACACTGATGTACAAATTTTCTATGACAAACTAGAGAAAGCAATTTTAGCCAGTCTTAAAACAATAAGTACGAGCCGTACAAAAAGTAAAAATAAAATATTGAGTAATTCAACGATTGATCTAATAAGCAGACGTACAGAACTCTTAACAACTAAACACAGATCCAAAGAACAGAAAGAGGAACTGAAAATCCTATTCAAAAAACTAAAAAGGCTATAAGGGAAGACTACAATGAGCACAGAAGAAAGATAATTGAAGAGAGCTTAAATAAGTATAGAAGCAGTAAACCGGCAAATAAAGAATTAACCACTCATAAAGATTGGATACAAAAACTAAAGAAAGGACAAGAAACCAAATCCAGAAAGGAAATCATTGATCATGCAACCGCATACTACAAAGAACTATATAGTAAACCATCCAATGGCTTACTTATAAAATGAGATAAAACCAACAAATTGTCTGGCCACTTTGTAAAAGTTTTCAACTTAGTTTATATAAAAAAAATGTATACTTCAGTAAAAATATTTTAAAAAAATGTCATGCCGCCGCTTCATGCAACGAATTACCTCTTAACTTAGAATGACCCATATACCGGGTGTAACGGAATACCGAAATAATATTTAAGGTTGTTGATTAACAAAAAAAAATGTTTTATGACTGTTCATTGTAATTTTATTATATATACTACTACTTTCGATTCAATAGCTTAACAGTTCAGCGTATTAAATCGAAAGTAGGCATATAATAAAAATACAAAGAATAGTCATAAAACATTTTTTTTGTTAATCAACAACCTTAAATATTATTTCGGTATTCCGTTACACCCGGTATATGGGTCATTCTAAGTTAAGAGGTAATTCGTTGCATGAAGCGGCGGCATGACATTTTTTTAAAATATTTTTACTGAAGTATACATTTTTTTTATATAAACTAAGTTGAAAACTTTTACAAAGTGGCCAGACAATTTGTTGGTTTTATCTCATTTTATAAGTAAGCCATTGGATGGTTTACTATATAGTTCTTTGTAGTATGCGGTTGCATGATCAATGATTTCCTTTCTGGATTTGGTTTCTTGTCCTTTCTTTAGTTTTTGTATCCAATCTTTATGAGTGGTTAATTCTTTATTTGCCGGTTTACTGCTTCTATACTTATTTAAGCTCTCTTCAATTATCTTTCTTCTGTGCTCATTGTAGTCTTCCCTTATAGCCTTTTTAGTTTTTTGAATAGGATTTTCAGTTCCTCTTTCTGTTCTTTGGATCTGTGTTTAGTTGTTAAGAGTTCTGTACGTCTGCTTATTAGATCAATCGTTGAATTACTCAATATTTTATTTTTACTTTTTGTACGGCTCGTACTTATTGTTTTAAGACTGGCTAAAATTGCTTTCTCTAGTTTGTCATAGAAAATTTGTACATCAGTGTCAATATGTTGTGACAGACTAAACTGCTTGTTTAAGTTATCTTTTAAGTCCTTAGTGTAAATAGATTTTTCGGTCTCTGTTTTAGGCGTTTTGGGCGTTGACCTGATATTTTTTCTGTCCAGCTTCTGGGATGTAGTTATGAGTGTAGCTCTCAATAGTCGGTGGTCTGATGGGAATGATACGTTATTTAGTACTTCTACATTTGTTATATTTTGTGGCTTGTTGCACGAGATAAAATCAATTTCATTTTTAGTTTTTTGGTCAGGAGATAGCCATGTCCATCTGCGGTTTAGTTTTTTCTTAAAGAAGGTATTCATAATAGATAATTACTGTTCGCAGGCATTTTCAATTAGTCTCTCGCCGCTTTCATTTCTGTTTCCATATCCAAATATACCCATTACTAAATTCTCCTCTTTTTTAGGCTGTCCTATTTTTGCATTGAAGTCTCCCATTACTATAACAGTTTTTTCTTGTAAATCATGAGCTTTCTTGAGGTCACTATAAAACTTGCATATTTCTTCATCAGTTGCTTTCTCAGTAGCAGCATAAACCTGTATGATTGTTATTATATTCCTTCTTAATTTAAGTTTCAGCACTGTAACTCTTTCAGAGATTCCGAAAAAGTTTGTAATAGATTGTTTATAGGTTTTTTAACTAGGAATCCTACTCTAGTTGTTTCTCCTATATAACATAAAACAGTATATATTTTTGGTATTCTTCAATTTTACAGCCCAGTTTTCTCACTTCTGCAAGTCCTATTATATCAAAATCTATTTTCTCGATCGCATTAGTCAGGTCCAGTAATCGTTCTGTAGATTTTAATGATCTTACATTGTACATATTTTTAGTTGCCGCTTTAATTCCGATATTTCGGATGGAGGGTTGCGGTCATTTTCCCCCTCGGTGACCGCTTTCCGGCTTGGGCGAGATGTTTTAGTTGTTGTTTTGATGTTTGTGTTTTTATTGATAATGTGCTTCTGGGGTCCGCTGTCTGTTTGTCAATATTTTGACATTTCTGATGTTGGAGAGGGGTTAACGCGAGGAATTGTTTTGTTTATTTTAGTAGGAGCTGTTACAGTAGTATCGTCTTCCTGGGGTTTCTGGGTGGGGGATTCTGTTGGCATACGTTTTCTCTTCTCATTTGTTCTCTCCATGCTAGGGTGAGTGAAATAAGTACGGGTCTACTCTTTTCCTTTTTAGTTCCCAGTCTTTGCACTTTGCTCACTTCCCATTTATCCCATTTAGTATCATCATCTTTGGTTACATTGTTAAAAATATCGAGGACCATTTGTAAGAGTTCAGTGTTATTGTTCTCAGTTTCATTTAGTCCATGTAGGACAATGTTGTTTTTCCTAACTTCTCTTTCAAGGTTATTTATTTTTGTTTTCAAAACGCCCACTTCGTTTTTTAGCTTAATGTTCTCTGCAACCAATGGTTTCAGCTTCTCATCTATAGTTGATGATAAGGTTTTACTTATATTTTCTGTTAAGTTTTTAGTTTGTTTTTGATATTCATCCTTCATTTCATTCATTTTATCTAACAGTATTTGCATATCCATTGCAATAGATTACAGAACACAGTATCGTGAGAATATACTAGAAAGATGTATGCGTTGCCGATTTCTAACTTAAAATCTACTACTTTCTACTATTTTTTTTGCTTGCAATTTTATTAGAATTTTGTGTGCTGGCAACACCGAAACTTCTGTTTCAAATGTCAATAGACTGTCACTGTCAGTTGTCGTTTCATTTACATGGAGTTTTGAATGGTAGATTGACACTGGCAGTAATGGTTGTTCTCTCCAACGACCAATTGCCACATATTAAAAAAGAAGAAGAAGAATGGTAGATGGTTAAATATTTAAGTACAGGCAGTCCTCGTACTTACGGCATGTTAGGTTCTCGAAATACGCGACGTAAATCGAAACGACGTAAGTCGAGACATATTTTTTCATATGTTTATATGTAAAACTCAAGGGTTAGGATCCACACGGACTCGAAATTAAAAAAAAACTGCATTTATAACAAAGGATATACATACTTTATTATCAAAAGTAAGTTCTTAAAATAATTATATATGCACTTATGAAATTGCTAGTTATTTTTGGTATTTGTGTGTTATTAATTTTAATAATAATTATAAAACTTTAATATGTAATCAAAATATGTAATGATAAATAATAAATTAAACTTTTGGCTTAAAGAAACTATCAATTCTAGATTGCTTCGCTTCTTTATTCTTGCTATCATATAGATCTTGGTAACACTGATAGGCTGCACAAATTTTGTTATTAACCGCCGACACCGCGCCCCACCGGCCCCACGATCATTGACATTGTAGTGCTTTTTCTTGCTGAATTATAGAAATATAGGGAAATCTTAAAGTTAAAGAAAAAAAAACAAACTTATTCCTTTAGTCCGATACAAAATGAAAATCTTTATTCTTGTAGGTACATAATTATAATTCACTTATGCTGTAATATGTGGTGAGTTCAGGTATTTAAAGAAACATGTTGATGTCCCAAAGTCCATTTATTGAATGCCGAAAATATTTAATTAATTACAAACTTATATTATTAAATTTGCTTACACGCTAAACTGCGCGTACGTACACACTTAACGTTTGTTGCGACACGACCTAATTGATGTATAAATGTATATACCTATTACAACTCCCCGAAAAAGACCTACTCACCCTCCCCTTCTGAAGGGAAGAGTTTTTTTTTTTTTTAAAAAAAGTCATTTTGCAATACAAATAGGTACAATTATTAGCAATAAAAAGCAATGTAAAATATATTAATGTAAAATGTAAAAAAAAAAACAATTAAGTCATGTTGCAATACAATAATTAATAATAAAATGCAAATACATCAATGTATCTTAATCCTATATTTAATTTTGTTATATAAAAACAAAGAAAATAGCCTATTGAAGTATAATTAATTTACATAAAAAAAAAACATTTATTTATAAAACATTTTTGTGTTATTTTTATGAATAAGATATTCCTTATTATCCTTTAAAATCTTAACATTAGGTGACTGTTCTTCAATAACTTCAAAGGGACCGTTATAAACATTTTGAAGCTTATCTCCTATTTGGTTCTTTACCAAAACAAGATCACCCTTTTTATAACTTAAAGGAACACTATTTCTATCATACAATAATTTTCTTTTTAATTTACTACAAATTAAATTATTTTTTGCATCATATTGAGCTCTCTGTAAACGATATTTCATCTCTTTTGGATAGTCATCATAATTATATAAAGGTTCAATTAAATTATCGAAATGAGAAGGCAGTTTACAATTTTTACCAAACACTAACTCGAATGGAGTGTACTTTGTTTCCGTGTGCACTGTGGTGTTGTAAGAAAATGCCCAAAATGGTAACCATTCACTCCAGTCGGTAATATTTCTATCGCATTGTATTCGTAGATATACTCCTAATGATTTATGACTATTCTCTAATGAACCAATTGTCTCATGGTGGTAAGCCGTGGAATTTAATTTTTCGATTTTTAATATTTTACAAATATCGGACATAACACTAGACATGAACTCACTACCTTTATCAGTAATGATTTCTTTGGGGACACCATATCTCAAAATGAAATTAGATACAATACATCGTGCTACAGAATTAGTGTCTTTACTTTGTAAAGGATACGCTTCCACGAATTTCGATAAATCACATTGCAATGTCAAAATGTATTTATTACTATAGGCATCGACAGGTAAAGGGCCCATGATATCTAACGCTATTCGCTCAAATGCTGAGTTTGCAGTATTTGTAATTACCATAGGCTCTTTTATCAAGCGGTTTGAAAATTTATTATATTGACAATGCTTACATTTTTTGACGTAGTCTATGACGTCATTTGACATTCCTGGCCAATAATAGTATTGCTTCAAATTGTTGAGCATTCTATTTACTCCTGCATGTCCGCTAGTGGGTAATAAATGAAAATCATTTAAAATTATTTTCTTGTCTTCGTGACCACTAACTCTTATCACATCTTTTGTTATTAAAATTTTTGGTACCTTATTATGCAACTTTTTCATATAACTTGCAAGTATTTTTACATTTGTTGCATTTTCTTTATTTTTAATTATTAATATCTCACATATATTGTGTATTTCGCATAGCGTTCCCAAATCTCTCGCTAACTCCTGTGGGGTAGATAACGATCGAGTATTTAGGTATATAACACACTGTGAAGGTATATAAGTACAATACTTCTTATCAGAGTAAAGACAAATTTGGTTTTTAAAGTGTTTTTCACTAGTGAAAACTAATTCAATTACATCTTTCGGTTTTTTAAGAATCTCTACGGTCTCAGGTTGATCAGGCCTGTTACTGGTAGAAGACTCTTGAGTCAAGTCATTGATTTGTGTCGGATTTTTAAACTCTAATCTTTTTGTTTGCGCGCGAGTCAATACCGAGACAACGTTTTCTCCGATTGCCTTTAAGTCATCACACGTCATCGTCATCGAGAGTCGACTTAATGCGTCTGCAGCTGCATTACTTCGACCCGGGATGTAGATGATCTCAAAATCATATTCCTCGAGATACAGTCGGAACTTTGTTAATCTACTGGACGGATCTTTTAAACTAAATAAATATACTAAAGGTTTGTGGTCCGTGAATATTTTAAACCTTCTGCCGTATAAATACGGTCTAAAATGTCTGACGGCCCATACTATAGCTAGTAGTTCTAAATCTATAATTGGATATCTACTTTCTGCGGGCGACAAGTTACGGCTGGCGTATGCAATAACGTGACCATTTTTTGTTAGACAAAACGGCGCCTAAACCTGTTTTGCAAGCGTCAGTACGGAGTTCAAATATGTTATTTTCTGAAAAATTGGGATATTGCAACACAGGTGGCGACATTAACGCCGATTTTAAAGATTGAAAAGCTTGTTCGCATTCGGAAGTCCATTCAAATTGTACATCCTTTTTACATAATTTATTTAATGGATACGCTATGTTTGCAAAGTTAGGTATGAACCTTCTATAATAATTAGCAAAGGCTACGTATCGCTTGACGTCATCCGTACTCGATGGCACTGGATAATTGCGCAAAGTTGCAATTTTGCTGTCGTCAGGAAGAATGCCTTGCGATGTAATTTTGTGACCCAAATAAACAATTTCAGTACGTAAGAATTCGCATTTCAACGGATTTAATTTTAGATTTACTTTTCGTAATCGTTCTAATACAGTAACCAAATTTTTATTGTGAATATCTATGGATTTCCCAATGACGACGCAATCATCTAAATAAATAAAAGCTTGATTATAATTTATACCAGACATAGCTATGGTCATTAATCGTGAAAAAACACTAGGGGATGTTTTCAAACCCATGGGGGAGCGTTTCATCTGATACATTTTATCAGTGGTGAAAGCTGTGTATTTTCGAGATTCAGGATCTAATTCAAGTTGGTACATTTTGTCCACACTAAATGCTGTATATTTACGAGATTTTTCATCTAAGGATAATTGATAGTAACTTTGAGAAAGATCTAATTTTGAAAAATAGATACTACCGGAAAGAGAATCTAATATTTCTGTTATATTCGGTAAGGGAAATTTATCGTCCTTGATTCTATTGTTAAGATGTCTATAATCGATGACTAATCTCCATTTCTTTTCGTTTGACCTATCTGATTTTTTGGGGACTAATAGAACTGGACTAGACCACTCTGAGATGGTTTCTTCTATAATATCGTTGGCTAACATATCGTCAATTTGTTTTTGTACCTCTTGTTTTAAAGAGTGAGGTATCCTATACGGCTTAACATAACTAGGTGATACGTTATCCTTTAAGGATATCGTGTGCGTCATTAAGTTGGTAGTCGTTAACTTATCTCCAGGAAGATGAAAGACATCGGCATATTTTGCACAAATATGCTCAATGTGTCGTCTTTCTTCTTTGTTCATATTAGATAAATTTAATAATTCAAATAAAGTTTTTACTCTACTGACACTGTTCTTTTCTTCTGAAAGACAACAAATGTCAAAATAGCTTAAGTCATGAATATCTAAATTTTGGAAATCATATTCCACTTCATTATTTGTTGTATTTAAAATTCGTAAGGGGATTCGACCATTATTTGGTTTCGCAATCAACCCTGCTACAAAAATACCTTTTTGAATTTCTTTTGACAGTATTACACAATCGCGTTTCGATGCTGTAGGAATAAACCTAATTATTTCGCATCGCGGTGGAATCGAATGTCTGTACCTAACATTATCCGTTATTTTCATTGATACACTTATACTATTATTAGTTATTTGTAAAAAACTATCCTTATAATTTATTATCGCTTGGAACTTGCGTAAAAAATTATCACCTAAAATACCATTTCCTGTGCAAGACATATTTTTAAACACATAAAATTTCTCAGCAAATACGACATTATTATAACTTAAATTTAAAAAAATATAACCTTCAGATTTTAACCTACCGCTTACACCCTTTATAGTAATACTATCATAACATAATTGCTGTAACAACTCTGGATAATTAACGAGCCATTCGTACTTTAATACACACAAGCTTGCTCCGCTATCAACTAAAAGACTTAATAATTTATCACCTACAAAAAAATTTACTGTACTACTGTTATTAAAGTTTAAAATAAAATGTTTAGAATTCACGAAAAAAATCGTTCGGCGAATCATAAGTCACATTTTGTTTTGAGCTACTGGGGTGCGACTGCGACTCGACATTTTCAGGAGAGCGCTCCTGCACTGCGTGACGTATTGGAGCTGCTGGTCTACGCGGCCTCGTGCTATACGTTCCGTACGCACGACCTTGATGGTGACCTGGATTACGCGAAGTGCTATATTGAACACGCGGGTTATTGGTCACAGGTTTAGTATCGCGACGGCTAAAAGTACGTGAAAAATAATTCTGTCGTACAAAATTATTATGTCCGCGGTAAGAATTGTTTTTATTATTTCGACCACGATAAAAAATATTATTATGACGTCGTAAATTCATGACATCATATGGCGATGACAAAGTCTGCTCGTCCATAGCAGTTCTGATAGCTTCCGGTAAGGAATCGAACTGGCGCGCCGCTACAATAGTACTCAACCTGCGGTCACTTAATCCATCCGCGAATCGTTTGATTGCGCTGCGCTCATTAATTGGCTTCAGCACATCGTATGCCTTAGAATCACCATTAGACTGAGCTATTGTAAGATTGACAAATAAATTCTCTAACTCAGAGCCGAATGATTCGATCGATCGATTACCTTGCCTACATTGGTGTAATTGACATTGCAGAGCGACTTCGGACTTTTTCTGAATGAGATGTTTTCGCATATCAGATAAAAGATTTTCTATTGTATCGTAAGTTGGTTTCAAACGCAACTGTGCACTTGGCGATAGCCGTGTTTTAAGAACAAATTCAATCAATTGCTTATTAGATGCGTCAGAGATCATCTTACTATACAATTCGATACTATTAATCAGCGAATTGGTGACTGATTCTTCACCAGTCATTACAGGTAACAAGGCAATAGCCGTTTTAATATCAAATTCACTTTTTGAACTCATTTTTGATTCTCTGTTTTGCGGTTTAGTTTAATGACGTAAACAGCTCATGTATCTCTAATATTACACTAGACAAAAAATTTAAATTAGAAAAAAAAATAGCTTAATATAGTATTATATAATATAGGTCCAATAGGTATTTTATATTAAAAGGAAAAAAATAGCGCATTACGCAAAATAATTAAATACATACTACCAAGATCTCATATGTCTTAACTGAACCGGGCGATGGCATGGCGCGATGACGAGGCGTTGGCACGTGGCACGCTTCTCATTTCTGTAGGGCTGGTGGCTGGTGGCAGGTTCAGGCGGCGACGGCGAGTGGGCCGGGCTATACCCTGGACACCTCTTGAATAGCCTTCTTTCTTCTATACCGACGTGGTGGTTAGGTCAGCACGCGATATAGTGTTGATATTATTTCTTGCTAGCTCTCTTGAAATTGGCGGACCAGGTGCGCAATAACCACTTCTTCTTTAGATTGCGTTTTCCCATGTCTTCTTGCAGTTAAGTATTCTTCTTTTTTTTCATACCTCTTCCATGGTAACCGTTCGTAGAACGTGGTTCCGATGGCAGGGTCGCCATGTAATATGTGGTGAGTTCAGGTATTTAAAGAAACATGTTGATGTCCCAAAGTCCATTTATTGAATGCCGAAAATATTTAATTAATTACAAACTTATATTATTAAATTTGCTTACACGCTAAACTGCGCGTACGTACACACTTAACGTTTGTTGCGACACGACCTAATTGATGTATAAATGTATATACCTATTACAATGCATATGTTACGGAACTAAACAAAATCCCTTGATGCTAAGCACTTAACTTAATGTTTAATTAATACAAGCCAAGGGCACGATGGTTCAGGTTTGTTTGATCAATCTCGGCAGGTAAAAATCAGGTACAAATTGGGTACAAAACTACAAAATGAGGGGCAATAAAGTACACGAACAAATAGTTATAGGTTTCCTTTTTTTTTTTAAAGAAATTAGTAGCCTTCCCCGGAGCGGTTGTTAGTAGATCATACCTAGGGCATCGAGAACCGGCCCTATTTTAGGAACCGGTTCTTTCGGTTCCGAACTCAATCCGGAACCGGGTACCCGGTTTTTTCGGTTCTTTCGGTTTTTTGATAAATCTAGTTGATAAGCTATGCAATCTATTATATAGATTATCTACAATCAAAATCAATAAAGGAGAATGGATCTTAATAAAACACACTTTATTGGAAATCACATTATTTAACTAATGTGATATAAAAATTATATAAGAAATAAATAATGTGATATATTAATTATATAAAATTGTTTTTAGAATTATTTAGCAATAATCACTTCTTTTTATTTAACTCCGTCATACTCGAGGGCAAAACGCCTAAAGCATGGCACAGCGGTGTGGTGGCACTTTTCTTCAAAAAGGCGACAGGGCCCAGTTGAAGAACTACACCCATCACGCTCCTGAGACATGTATACAAGCTGTTCTTGAGAGTCATCACGAATCGTCTCGCGCGCAGGTTTGACGACTTCCATCCTCCCGAACAAGCCGGATTCCGTAAAAGCTATAGTACCATAGACCACATTCATACGCTGCGGTAGGTTATATAGAGAACAGAGGAGTATAATCTGCCACTATGCATGGCATGTGTGGACTATAAGAAAGCCTTTGATTCTGTCGAGACCTGGGCTGTGCTTAGGTCACTCCAGAGGTGCCAAATAGACTACCGGTACATCCAAGTGTTGCAGTCATTGTACGAAAACGCCACTATGTCAGTTCGCCTTCAGGATCATAACTCGAAACCAATGCGACTTCAACGAGGTGTGAGTCAGGGTGACGTAATATCGCCGAAACTGTTCACAGCTGCATTGGAGGATGTATTTAAGCTTTTGGACTGGAGAGGACTCGACATCAACATAAACGGCGAGTACATGACTCACCTTCGTTTCGCCGATGATATCGTAGTCATGGCTGAGACCGTCGTAGATCTAGGCACAATGCTCTAAGACCTCTGTAGTTTCCCAACAAGTGGGTCATAAAATGAACATGGACAAGACCAAAATCATGGTGAATTCCCATGAAGTACCCACTCTTGTGAACGTTGGAGGCTCTACATTGGAAATTGTTGACGAATATGTTTACCTGGGGGCAAGTAGTCCAGCTCGGTAAGTCTAATTTCCAGAAAGAGGTGAATCGACGAATCCAACTCGGCTGGGCAGCATTCGGGAAGCTACGCAGCATAATCTCGGCCAATCTTCCGCAGTGCCTTAAGACGAAAGTCTTCAATTCGTGCTTGTTGCCAGTGATGATGTAAGGAACTGAGACGTAGCCGTTTATAATGGGTCTCATCAGAAGGTTTAATGTCACTCAAAGGGGCGGAAAGGTCCTCGAGTCGCGGCTGCGTACCGGGAGACGCAGCGTTGGTAGGCCCCCCACAAGGTAGACCGACGATCTGGTGAAGGTCACGGGACGCCGCTGGATGCGAGAGGCGAAGGACCGATTAATTTGGAGATCCCTGGGGTAGGCTTATGTCCAACAGTGGGCGTTTCTTGGCTGAAATGATGAATGACTTCTTTCAAATCATAGTCTTTTCGTAGTTGCGATAATACAACTCAAATCACACAATTATCCTTTGGATGCTAAAAAACAAAAGTAATGAGAGAAAAGAGAAATAAATAGGTACAACGAACGTTATCAAGCAAGACACACGGGCGCGTGTCCAGCCAAGTCTGGTGTAATTATTATTCTATTCCGTCCAATATGTTTACCCCGCAAGAGTGAAAGCGTAATACTTAACTGATTGCAATGACAATAAATATTCTCAATTGATTGATTAAAATAATGATAACAATATGCATTAATATTTAAAGTTACTAACTTAACACATCGGCGTCAATAAAATAACACCCCCACTCACAGCGCGTCTGCCAGTTTTGCCAACCAGCGATTATTAACGTTGCCGAATCTTATATTAATATAATAACGTTATTTATTAACTTAACAGTGAAATAATGGTAATTTTGATGACTTTTGTAGTGCCAAAATTGATACATTGTCGTTTGGTATAATGCGACGTTGAAACTGAATCCACAAATGTGGCTAGATCCACACTCGTGGAATAAGTTTTATGCCATCATGTGGGAGAGGCAAGTAATAATAATATTATGATATGATACTATAATAACTTGATATTTAGCATAAAGAGATGTTTCTACATTTATTTTAAGAAAGAACCGAAAGAATCGAAAAAACCGGTTCTCCGATTTACAGAACCGGTTCTTTCAGGGACCCTCAGAACCGGGAATTCCCGGTTCTTTTGGAACCGGGAAAACCCGGTTCCGATGCCCTAATCATACCTTCGATGCTAAGTTTCTGCGATCACGGGTCAGAGATATAAAATTCCAGTTTCTTAGATTATTCTCTGTTTCTAATATTACTTGTGTAATTCCACAGAATTCCTCCTTGATACTAGGTTATTTTGTCTAGCTAAGCAGCGGAGCCCTACGGCCTCCGGGAACTGCCCTGGAGATTCATAGCACAGTGTTATGTTAAAAATATAATTAAATATGCCTATAATCTTAGGGTCAGTGGGTCCAACACCGAGTTCTGAAGGAATCCCAGTCAATACATTTGAATTTCATGTAATAAACATTGCAAGTTAATTCCAAACATAATTTTCAAGGAATTGTCAAAGTTTCTTATTGGTTAGTTAATAAAAAGGACATATGGAGGGGAGAGCACCTATTTTGTGTATAATTATTGCTATTAATAAGAAGAAAACAGCTTAATTTGTGAGTTATTTGCCAAAGAAGGATGTGAAACTTAATATTGTGAAAATTTAGAATTTAACATGAAATTCGCAAGTGTTACTCAATATATGCATTAATCCCACTAAAATGCCCCTTGCTATCAGGTTTTTTTAATGAAATAGGGGATGAAAAAGGCGAATTTTGGAAATGTACTATGTTTGATTTAATAATCAATTTACCCACAAATAAAAATAAAATTAACAAAATCTGTTTTAAATCATGAAATATAATAGTTAATTAGATACCTTATTGATTTTTTGCACTTAATGATACAATAAATCCATTTAATTTAATGAATCGCGTGCCGGCGAGTAAATATAGTATTTTTTCCTTAGCTTTACTCTTCAAGCTGAAAACAAAAAGAACTGACTTTTGAAGTCTCACTGTAGCTTTTCAAATTAAATTCACACGGAAAACGGGAGAAATACCTATTGATTTTATTCGCAGAAATGAATATAAATACTTTATGATCTTCGAATCAATAACAAATTCCTTCGGTCGATGCAGGGTTGGATTCAGACCCACACAAAATTATTGTCTATGGAAATGGCAAAAGCAAAATGGAGAGATTCAATCAGCCCCCCCCCCCCCCCCCCCCGGTCGAGTGCCGACTAAACGAAAAAAATAGTAAAACACTATGCAAGGAATCCCCGGCTGGAGCTTGTCGCTGGCTGTTTCGATGGTGCCATACATATACATACAGAACATAACTTACTTATATTGTAGGGTAGATACTTTGATTATTTGTTAAATAATAAAAAGGAGAATGATCGAACTAAGAAAAGTTGTCAATCGAGCTGAGGGTAAAATTATGGTACGTTCGCGTAGTATCCTGGCATTACGATACTACATACTACACATCATGAAATAATGGTACAAATAGTATAATTATACTACGAAATCCAACCCTGGGTCGATGTCTCACAGACTAACCAGTAGGCATGGGTAATATCGGATTTTCGCTGTATTGTATCGTATCTATATACCTATCGGTTTTGAATATCAGATATTGAAACTATATATTTCAATATCTATATATTGGTCGGAATTTACGGTACTCTGAAACCTAGATATACCACACAATCAATGTCACATCGTACACATATTTTTAAATATTTCGGTTTTGTGAATAAGTTTTGAATGATATCTATGAAATTCGACCGTCGACACTGAGAATTTACGTTGCAAAATATAAGGTCTAAAACTAATTTGACATTCATTGAAAAATTATAGGTAACTAGCTTTTGCCCGCGGCTTCGCTCGCGTTAAATTAGGGGTAACACCGAAGATTAAAAAAAAATAAGGCAGGTATTTTTCGTTGGTAACAAAGAGACTGTGTACCGATTTTTAGCTTCCTTCCTTGAAAACTGCAAAAAGTCCCATATAAAATTTAACCCCCTCTTTTGAGTGGTTGGGGGCAGATTTCAAAAAAAAAAATGATGCACGATTTTTTTGTTAGTCACAAATAGTTCGCATACCAATTTTTAGCTTTCTACCTTGAAAATTGCGGAATGCTCCATTTAAACTTCCACCCCCCATTTAGGGAAGTGGGGGGTTAGAAAGAGACAAAAAGTAGCCTATGTCACTCTCTATCCGTTCAACTATCTCCACTTAAAAAATCACTTCAATCCGTCGCTCCGTTTTGCCGTGAAAGACGGACAAACAAACACACACACACACACTTTCCCGTTTATAATATTAGTATGGATAAATAAATAGTTTCAGAACACTTGGGTCAAAGTACTTAATATCATACTTTTTTGCAAATAATTAACTTTAGATTAAACCTTATTTTGTTGCTAATAACGTTCAAACTAAAACGATACGCTCATTCGTTCTGCCAACATAACAATATTTCTCGCTCGCTCATGTATATATTGTTAAACTGTGGCTCAGTCGTATCTATGTTTTTAGTCAGATTTCCGAGTATCATAGATTTTTTGGGTATATGCGTATTGTTTATTACTTGGTTATGGCCGGTCGGTGAAGTCGTGCGATATCCAATATATAGTTTGTTCGCCGAGCGATATATAGATATTAGATATTGTGCCGGTACATAGATATTGTATCTGTATACGATTTGTATCGCCCACTCCTACTAACCAGTTCGGAGATCATAACATAGACGAAAGACGCGTTCAAAGACTAGGGTGAAAAATGGGCGCGTTCGTTCACCGAATGTTAAGCGTCGTATTGGCGACGGAACCTGCCCTAAAACCAAATTCATTTCATAACATGTGTGTCATGATGTGTCAAGTCAACATACGGATCTTTCGAAATTCTACAATATGCAATAAGTATTTCCAGCCAAAGTTATAAGTTTGGTTGGAAAACAAAACGTAATGTAAATTAACCATAAACAAACTGTGAATGCTTTCCAAATTCTATTCGACGAAACCATAATTATATGATCTGTAGCATTAAGTGTACTTTATTATGATATGTCTCTAAAAATGATCAAAACAAACGGTCTAAATGTCAAATTCCGAATTTTGAGAAAATCAACCCACCTAAAGGGGAGCACGGGATTTTGGGCGAAAAAAAACTATCTTTGTAAATAAGGCCAGGATAAACGCGAGATTTATTTTGTTTATGCAAAAAGGGAATAATGACCAAAGATAATTGCAAATGTCACTGACGTGACGTGAAACGACGTTGACACTTGACATTGTGAAATTAATTGACAAAGTTATTGTAATTATGATTTTAGTTGTGAAATTTGTGTTAAAACTACAGTGAAACCAAAGTGTTTTTGCAAAATTAGTGTTTTATGAAATTTTAAGAAAAACGGTATTACAACATCGCGACAAGTGATTCTCCTATGCCGGAAATCGAAACAAATGACGTATGCTTGAGGAATAGTGTCAAAACATTGTTCGACGTAACTTGAAACGACGTAAATCGAAACGACGTAAGTCGAGGACTGCCTGTACCCTCTACAAAAAATGTATTCCTTTATATACTTTCGATTTTTACTCACACTTTTTTCGATTTTCCTGCCTTTTGGCTGTAAATATATACCAAAATCAATTCTTGATGTGTGGTGAACATTGATTTACTACCAAACGTAGATAACGCACGAACGATCGAAAAGTAGGCCGGTGAAGAACTGCTCAATCGCGACTCGTGCAGTTCCTTTCCATAGTGAGTGATTAGCTGTCGGCACGTAAATATGCCGAAGTGCGCATTCAAAAATTGTGGTAACAATAGCCAGAAACGGTAGAAAAAAGACGGGATTTCATATTTTGCGTGAGTAAACTCATTACACATCTTATCATGTATTCAAATATTCGATTTATACGTAAAAACCATTAAAAGACAATTATTTTAATAATAAACATGTCGCTTCGCGTCAGTGTCAGTACATCACAATCGTCTCGCTCGCACGGGCATCGTATTACGATGTGCTATCTCATTCATGCGTTGGAGCGACAACGCGATAAGCAATTTCAAGCATTATGTTTGAGAGTATAAAGTTGATGTTTTCTTGTAGCAATTACTAAAACGTCGTTTGCTCTGTGGCTAGGTATGAAATGATGTAACTTCCCACGGTTGTACTTAAAATAGTTGCCGTAATAATGCAGAATAAAGTTGAATATACGGTACTTTCTTTATGGTAATTTTAATTCGGGCGTGCATATTGAAGTATATATCAGCGAATACAAATGTATAGTCGATTAGGTGACAGATTTCAAGCGCGTTTTTGTATGAAGCGCTCTATCTACGTTTGGTAGTAGATCAATGGTGGTGAATTGGTGATGTTCACTTGGGACGTTTTTGTGAAGATTTACAATGTAATGGTGCACTTTTCACTATAATTAGTTAGGTAATTTACGAGAGCTTTTTAACGCAGTGAGCTATATGACAGCCGGAACCGGAAAAAAAAAGTTATGGGCGTACATACATTTCGAAGGTCCATTTTTATTTATAATAAAATATTATTTAAGGCTATTATTATTATTTATTAGTAAGGAACTATCCCAAAATTACAATAATTTTTTTAAAATATTCCCTTAGGGTTTAATTGTGTAAACATGGATGATTTTTATGGATTGAACAAAATGTATATATAGTAGTATATATAGTACACTGGGGCACTTTTGTACTGCGTATACAGCATTATAATGGCATATGCTACGATTATGCAAAGAGCTATGTATAAAATCTCTTTCTTTGGTTTCTTAAAAATAAGAGTAAACTTCTTTGATTGCAAAGCTTGAATCAAAAGATATATTTGGCATTGTCAGTGATGCTGTGGACTGGGCACTAGCTGGTCTGCAGTTCAATCGTGCCATGTACCAATGTGTTTTTCAATTTTCATATGGACATTTGTCCGACCCTGCTACAGGTGAAGAAAAACATTGTGAGGTAATCTGCATGCATCTACATAATCTGCCCCAGCCAGGGTGGTTGAGTAAGGCCTAAACACCCTAACTTTAGGGCAGGCTGAGTACATGAGCTGTGGTGATGGAGCATGGCATCGTAAAAAGCACCACAATAAAGTGGAATATTGTTTAATAAGGGCTATAATCAGTGATTGGAATAGTTGTCTAACATTATGTTAGTATGGACACAGCCATTTTATTGTAGGAAATAGGTCATTTTTCTTACTCAAAAAGAATACAGTATGAATAATTTAACATTATTAAATAACTTTCTAGTATAAATAGGTTTGAGAAAAATATTATTCTATGGATCACACGGTTAGAGCAGAGGTTGAGTGATCGCCTACTGCCCAACGGGTTCCAGGTTCGATTCCCGTACGGGACAAATATTTTGTAAAATAAATAATTAGAAAAATAAAATAAAATAAATAGAAATTTGTTCCAGTCTGGGCGTACGTGAATGTGATATTCTGTTTGTAACTGCATCCACGACACAGGAGACATGTGTGAACCTAACTTTCTCTAATTCAGCCAGCCATTTTTTAAGATCATTATAGCATTGACATCATATTGAAAAATATAAAATCGAGTTAATTTTATGTACAGAGTGATGGGTCAGACATTATCAGAGCCTGTAACAGAGAAACAATCTACAACATGCCAGGATAATCGGTACCTGGTGGGATCTTCCTGCATGCAGGGATGGAGAGTTTCCATGGATGATTCTCACACACACATCTTATCATTTTTTAAGATTATTATAGCATTGACATCATATTGAAAAATATAAAATCGAGTTAATTTTATGCACAGAGTGATGGGTCAGACATTATCAGAGCCTGTAACAGAGAAACAATCTACAACATGCCAGGATAATCGGTACCTGGTGGGATCTTCCTGCATGCAGGGATGGAGAGTTTCCATGGATGATTCTCACACACACATCTTATCATTGCCTGATGACCCCGGAACGGCATTCTTTGCAGTGTATGATGGACATGGAGGTATCTATCATAGATTTGATGTTGTTGCTATAATTCTTAATCTGAGTGTAGTTTTTATAAGATGTTGACTAGTGAAAGGGAATGGGAGGTTATTGCCTCTTTTTGCGAGAATATAATCACGCAGGAGGCAGCAGAGGGGGAGCGGCAAAATGACCCTAATGCAGCCCTACTGATGCAGAGGTTCGGGCGGTAGAATGCGAGTCTTTGCAGCCAACCTTCCGTGACCACCCTAAGTGTGGCCTGCGCGCTGGGGTGGCTCATGATGTATATGTATATGATAATAGGCCCCCGATCTGGGGATCACCCCCATATACGGAGTAATCCCCACAAGTGTTAAGACTCGTTCCGTAGCTAGCTATGCTGTCCCGGGGTGGTCCAGAGAATTGCAGTTGCCCAAATCCTGGATCGCCTTGATCTGACAATGGACAAGATGAACATCGAGGTTGGTTAAGTGGGTATGCTCTCGCACTTTGCAATTGGAGTCCCACACACTCCTGCCGGCTAGCTATAGGCAGCTATGGCGCTCAACGGCATTCTACTCCGAAAAATGGTGTAGTCTTTAATGATGAAATTAGATTAGTTCATTTATATTGCTTTCACAAAATGACAAGCTACTGTTACGCAGTGATCTACCATTATGTGTTTAATTGTACTCATAATTGTATAAATAGTGTTCGTAATATTGGGATGATATTCTCTAATGTTTTTTCCCATTATCCATTTCACTTGAGCTGGTTTCAGTATCGACATCTAGAAAATTGATGAGTTTTGTGTCCTTGAAAATATATTTTGATGTTTATTTATAGGTGCAAATATAGCAGAATATGCTGGAAAACATCTACATAAGTTCATAACAGCACGTCCAGAGTATCACCTTGGTAATATTGAGGAAGCTTTGAAGCAGGTAATCATGATCTGTGCATTATAATCTGTTAATTGATTAAACTCTGTCACACTTCGTACTGGCTTTCTTCGTCGTATCGACTTCGTCTGCCGCCATCAGAATGAGCCAGTGTCTCTTCTACCTCCTGTCAGTTGTTTTGATCATGAACAGCCCACTTTATAACAGAACAATATTTTTATATTACCGTCCTTAATGCCTTTAACATATTTTATCTTACCATTTCAGGTATTTCCTATTTATGTAACATTAATAGTATTGATTTATTTATTTGGTACACCTCAGATTAAGAATATTTAAAAACAATTAATTACTTTTAATTTTAGAAAATCATGACAATACGTGTTTGCTTTTATCGTTTCGCCCCCCAATTAGGATGATGACTGAATTCTAATTTTTACGTCTCGTCATTAAATATTAAAATACCGTGGAAAAAGATGCAGTCCTGTGAAATTAGAATTAAAATCGGCTTAGAAATACATTAGATACAAGCATTTTAAGTCGTTAATTTGAAGGCGATTAGCCAGAGAGATCCGACATCAACCGTGACGTCATTGTTGAGTACGGCCATATAAACTCCTTGTAAATTGCCGTTTTGCTAGAAAGAGATGGAGAAAAATCTTTAATACCTTATTGGTTGTTTTTATAGTAATTCGAAAACCGATATTTTCTTTCTGTTTAATATATGAATGAGCTTCTATTAAAGCAAACAAGTTTTTTTTGTCATCTAGCCAATTCTACTAATAAGTTACAACCGAACCGAAACTGACCCGTAGCAATTGACCAATCGGAGCGCATAGACTGACCCGAATGTTCGATTACGTGATTATGTAGCGTTCTGTGGTGCTAGCACGCAGGGGAATCGAAAATCGAATCGAAATCCGAATCGAGGAGTTTGTATGGCAATTTTATTAGTTCTACTACTCACCGCCGTGGCGCTAATAAAATTGCCATACAAACTCCTCGATTCGGATTTCGATTCGATTTTCGATTCTTCTGCGTGCTAGCCCCACTGATTGTTCGAAAGCAATGGTTTGGCTTCGTTTCGACTGGGGTTTATTAGTGGAACCAGGGAGTGTTTGATTGTGTTCTCTTTTCTTCAAAATCGTAAATTAACTGAAGTACTGGTAATTTGTGGCACCATCCAAATCCAGTTACTGTTATAACATATTCATAAGAGTAGTTTATTTTGCTTTAATTACGCAGTAGAATTATTCAATACATAATAAATATGTCCTTTTCCAGGGGTTTCTAGACTTGGACCAAGCCATGCTTGAGGAAGTGATGCTACAGGAAAAAGTAGCAGGTAGCACAGCTGTGGTTGTGCTGGTCAAAGACAATATGCTGTACTGCGCCAATGTGGGCGACTCTAGAGCTATTGCCAGTGTGAGGGGTGTTGTAAGTATTTTTTGCTTGTATTTATTTATACACAACATAGCTTCGTCTGTGCATTTAGTTATTGGTAAAAATTATAGAATTCTAAGCAGAAATAGGAAGTCACACGCAAATATTTCTCTAGAACTAGTAGAGTAACACACAAGATACATTATTGAAAAAAATATGGAAAAATTAGATATATTGTCATGGGTATTACTCATTTACAGAATGTTTCTATGTTCGTTTATGTGATAGTTGAAAAATACTCCAACGAGGAAACACTTATTTCTGTCTCAGCAAATTACTGTGTTTTTATTTTGTTTTACATTTATATTCAGATTGATGAAGTGAAAGTTGTATATTGAAACTTTTCAAAATCTTTCAAACTTTAGCCAGTGATTTTTGAGCATTATTGTGAAGGCACCTTTTTAGTTTATAATGTTAGTTCAGTTTAATCATAGGTTGAACATCACAGAGGAATATCCAATGTCTCATATGACAGCAATATGTTATTTGTTTAGTTGTGAAATTAGTCATATTCAAAGGCTCTTTACATATTACGAGCAGGCCCGTTTTACCGAATAGGCACGGTACGCACGTGCCTAGGGCGCTAGGCAATTGGCATTTTGGGGGGGGGGGCAAAAAAATGGAAAAATAAAATTGCCGTGATGCCGTTAGGTATGTTACACGCATTCCCACCGGAGGCCAGTAGATACCTCACGGCTACCGATTGCCAGTCCGGGACACGGCGGGTCCATAGTTGGTGGATAATGGGAAGGCTCTCGAAAAGAATCAGGATAATTTGTAAAGGAGAGTTAAGGGACATTAAGTCTAAAGTTCCTCCCGAACCAAAACTGGCATAAAGGGGCGCTACTCTTCGTTATGCCTAGGGCGCTGGCAGAGTGTAAAACGGGCCTGATTGCGAGATTTAGTAGCAGCGATTCAGTCGCGATACTAACGCGATTTAGTAAGTAGCCGGTCGTATATGCGTGTTTGCATTTATTTATTTATTTATAGGATGACCAGCAAGACATACATTAAACAGTATAACTAACAATATTAAATATGCTTAAAGCTAAATGCTGTCTTGATTATAGGCCACCACGGCATGCAAATACGTGTGGCTCTAAATAACGTTAGAACTAACAAAATAAATGACATCAGTTAGAAGCGAATGTGTCCAGAATATGTCCTTAGGTAGGTATGCAATTTACAACAAAAAATATCAATATCACTTTTCATACATATAGTGTGCATTGTGGGCCAATTGGAATCACTATTTGGGTGACTAATTAATTTCGCTCGGCAATGTAGGAGGAAAACGTGAGGTTCCCAAATATATGTGTTAAAGTGTACTCGGTTTACTATACCATATTGGCTTGGGTATGCCAAGATAGTGAATCTTGTCAAAACCCTGTAAACCCTTTAGGAGCATGTTCATAATCGATATACGATGAGTTTTAAGTGTTCTACTTTTTTAAAACTGCAATAAAAAATTCAAAGTAAATAATTAATATTTTAAAAGTAACACCGAATGCTCACCTTTATGTGCGCTGGCGGCACCTTCTCGTCTATGCCGTTAATTGATTAGAATAATTTTTTCAAATGTATCAATTTTAAAAACACTTTCATAGTGGACATTATTTGGTCAATAATTGTTTTGATCCTTTTTGGTAAGTATATGAGTACACATGTGCACTCTTTTAAGGGTTCACAGGGTTTTTGTTAAACACTGTATAATGTACAGTAAGCATTTGTATGTCGCTCGTAATACTGGCGGTTTTCGTAGTGTAAATGTAAAGCTTGAATGGGAGTTTACTGTACCTAGATTAAGATCAGCTGAACTGCTTTGTTTTCAAGTTTGTAGATAAAATAATTGTATTATAGAAATTAGAAAATAAATATAAAGTATTTTTATTAAGTAATAATTCAAAAAGGTCATTTTATAATAGTATGAAAAATCGTACGTATGAAAAATCCAAACATTTTCAAACAATAATCCCTACTAATATTATAATTGCGAAGCAGCGTGCATTCCTGGCTAATTTCCTCCCGATCAAATGATTCACTGGTAGGAGAAGCAAAGATTTCCACTCTACGCCTTGGACCCCGAACTGATACTGAACTAAATACCTAATCATAGAAAACTAATAGGTTGCGAAGATCAAACTGTCGCGCAGAAAACCAAAAGCGTGAGCTTTCAAATGTGTCATCAAAATGACGTGATGCGCATGCGGCAAAGCGAAGTATCATACGAAGCTGTCAGACGAGCGAAGCATTTGCAAAATGGCATTGAAAAGATGCCTTAAAATTACTTGTTGCTTGATGATTATTATGTGATTAAATACGTGATTATTAGAGTACGTACAACGGAACATTACATTATATTTTTTCACTTCTCTTGATCGCAAAGTTTGTCTTTATGTCGTTTATAAAATGACTTTTTATATTGTAGCTAGAGCATAAAGTAAACTTTTCTTTTAGACAAAGATTCTTAGGCCCAACAGCCAACAACGCTTAATAAAACTTCACAGAATAACTTGCGATTAGTTATTTATTTATTTGCTTTAATTTATTTGTCTTGTGTTTTCTACCTCAAAAGTCATGAAACCAGATAAACATAGTAACCGGTTATTATTAAAACGCATCGAATTATTTTTATTACTTGCTAGAATGAAATATGTACCTAAACCATCGCCATATAAAAATTAAAAAAAGTTTACTGGCGGGAATTGGCTATTATTTAAGTTCTTTAATTTTTCAACATTGTGTTACATATTTGAATTAAAGTGAATTTTTAATTAAATTTTCGTTTATATGTTGAAGTAATTGTTTAATTTTCTCGCAATTGAAGTGAAAAGCAGAGTGTAAAACACTGGCATAAACAAGTCATTGTACCCCTCAACTTACTATCTCGGGCTACAATGACTCATTTTATGCCCTTGTTGTACAATCTACTATTTTAATCTTTTAGGTGGAAGTTTTATCGTACGACCACAAGCCTAACAACGAAGAGGAGCTGCGCAGGATAACGGCAGGCGGCGGGTGGGTGCAGCTGAATCGCGTGAACGGCAACTTAGCCCTGTCCAGAGCTTTCGGCGACTACGTGTTCAAAAGGAACTACAGGCTACCCGCACAAGAGCAGATAGTCACAGGTTTCCTAGTAAAAAATCCTTATATTTAAATAAACTTCTAATTTAACTCGCATGTCACCTTTTTCTCGTAGATTAGCCATCAAATTAAATTTCATTATTATAAATATGACATCTTGATTATTATCAGCGTTTGTTTTTTAATAATCTTAAATATTGTTTAAGCCTATCCGGATATCCAAGTGCGGCAGTTGAACGACGATTGGGAATTCATCGTGATTGCTTGCGATGGCATTTGGGAGGTTTTGTCCAATGAGGTTGGTGGCTCTTTTTATTGTTGGTGTCTCTATTTGTGGTGTAGTGTTACGAGTGTGTGAGGGTAGTGATTTCAGTTAAGAAAACCTTCTAAAGTGTTAGCCAATTTTACACGGACAGGACAGACATAACCATTGAAAGACTTGTATAAATTTTAACTGAGTATTTTAACCAATGGGATTATTCTAATCGACACATACTGGGGCAGTGTGGAGCCATGACCTAAACCCCTTTGCAAGACTCTGCATTGGACCGACCGAAGAAGTAATTATTAATTTCTCATGTTTCGAAAGTATGCTTGAAGTTATCTGAACAGAGGGACGAAAGTAGTATTTCCCTCACGGGGAAATCGAATTTCCCTGCGGTTTTATGCGATTTAAATCATAAAAAAATTATTTTGACATTTCTTTTCAGCTATATCGAAATTTTCGATACAGCCACATCTATATTTTGACCTATTAAGAAAAATTACTGTTCAACCGACTCCGTGGTATAGTGGTTTAGATCACCGGGGTGTTGATCGGGAGGTCCGGGGTTCGATTCCCCTTACAGAAATTTTTCTGCTCGGTTTGCTGGACGCTTCAGGACACATACATTATTTTATAAAAAACAATAAAAATGACTGTACTAAAAATCTAGTGCAGTATTTTTTGGATATTTTAGAAGATAAATATAAAATTTAATAAGTGACTTAATTTTTTATTAATATTTAAATCATTTTACTACCGTGTCCTAAAGCATACCTTAAATTATCCGGGGTGATAGAAAAGTTACCCAACATAGTGTCGGAGATGTTCAGTTTGGCAATGTTCGAGGTTCAATTCTTTCATCCCTAGGGTAACAACTATTTCATTTCTCATATTCTGAAAGAAGGTCAGTGTTTACCTAAGTGTAGGGCTAAAAAAATCGTGGAGCGTAGCTTAACCTGAGTAAAATAGCATTTTTATAATGATATGAGCGGTTGCCTTTCAAAATAATTTCAAGCGCCCCACGATTTTATTTTTTTGTCTGACCAATGTCCTAGAATGATGAGGGGTGGTGCGATGACTGGTAACTTGGACCTACTGAATTATTTTTTAGTTTTTAGTGCATTATCTACGTCATTATTATCTTTACTTTCAATAAAACAGTTTTAACTTATTTTTTTTTTGTTTTCAAGTTTTTCCCTTTTTTGTCATAGTGTAAAGTATTCCACAAGTCAAGCCCTTTCATTTGATACCCATATTGAGGGGGCTGTGAAAAAATGTAATCCGCGCCATTTTCGGATCCCAATTTGAAATGTAAAGTTGAGTATTCAATTCGGCAACACACCCATTTCAGTCGCGAACTAAAAAAATATCTCGTCTGTAATGGGCGCTGTTCACGTTCAGCCCTTACGGCCTTATTAATAATTGGATTATCCTCAGATTAGTTACCTACTCCGTGTTTTGTCTTATTTCGATATAATTATGACAGCCGACATGTGAGGAAACAAGACAAAACACGGAGTAGGTAACTAATCCGAGTACGATCCAAGCGGTAAAATTTTTATTAAGGCGCTATCATTGATTTACTACCAAACGTAGATAGAGCGCTTCATACAAAAACGCGCTTGAAATCTGTCACCTAATCGACTATACATTTGTACTCGCCGATACATACTTGAATATGCACGCCCGAATGAAAATTACCATAAAGAAAATACCGTTTTTATCGAATTCAACCTTATTCTTCATTATTACGGCAACTATTTTAAGTATAACCGTGGGAAGTTACATCATTTCATACCTAGCCACAGACCAAGCGACGTTTTATTAATTGCTACAAGAAAATATTAACTTTATAATCTCAAACATAATGCTTGAAATTGCTTATCGCGTTGTCGCTCCAACGCAAGAATGAGATAACACATCGTGATTCGACGCCCGTGCGAGCGAGACGATTGTGATGTACTGACACTGACGCGAAGCGACATGTTTATGATTTAAATAATTGTTTTTGATTGGTTTTTACGTATAAATCGAATATTTGAATACGTGATAAGATGTGTAATGAGTTTACTTACGCAAAATATGAAATCCCGTCTTTTTTCTGCCGTTTCTGGCTATTGTTACCACAACTTTTGAATGCGCACTTCGGCATGTTTACGTGCCGACAGCTAATCACACACTATGGAAAGGAACTGCACGAGTCGCGATTGGGCAGTTCTTCACCAGCCCACATTACGATCGTTCATGCGTTATCTACGTTTGGTAGTAAATCAATGGGCGCTATATCGAAAATGAATCAAACAATGGGAGGCGTGGTCTATACGTAAACGGGGGGCGCCCCCCGTCCTCAAGTAGTTAGTCTTTATATCTATGTCACCAAAGTCGTGAATGCGTTGCGCCCGCATGCAACCAGCCCCCGTATTACGGATCGTTTATGACATGACATGGTATAAATTTGCAATATTTAGAATGTCTAGAAATGCTCATTTACTTGTCCTTACTCTACTGATATGATTGCTAGGGTATAATTTCGATAATGTCATCATGCCATAACCCTTGAAAGACATATTTATGAAGTGTTGATCCGTAAAAAGGCAAATAAATTTTATGTCATCATGATATCATTTGTAATCATGAGATCCGTAATCGGCCCCCTGATCGTTTAGAAATTACCGACGTAAGCGACAAAATACAAATTATTTTATTAAAAAATAACTATAATGATTATAAAAAAATGCTTCTGTACGATTCTGGATACTGATGATGGCTACTTATTTAAGGAACTTTTTAATGAATACCTAACACCGTTTACTAGTTATCCTGAATATTGTTATTTTTAAGAGGTAATTTCAAAACTAAAAAGTATCGAGGCAAAATCTTTAAATCGCGTTTCCGGTTCTGCTCGTGACTAGTTAAAGATATAAAGAAACACATAATTTGACGTTACCTATGAAATTACATTAAAAATAACCAATATTTTCGATATAGCGCCTTAATAAGGCCGTTAGAAAACAATCTCTAAGTACTATAACGTCGCAGGAGGTGATATCGTTCTGCCGCGCGCGACTAATGAGCGGCTGGGAGCCGGCTGGCGTGTGCGAGGCGTTGATGCAGCGCTGCCTGGCTCCGAACTGCGCCACCGGGGGCCTGGGCTGCGACAACATGACCGTCCTGCTCGTCTGCCTCGCCCCCTTCCCCCGCTCGCACACCACGCACCATCACCCGGTACGTATTTCCAGGGAAGATATATTAAAGCGAGGAGCTTGATCCATCAGCGGGTATGTACATATGATCGTATTTTCAGCAAACGCTTCGGTGGCGCGTGGTGCAGTGTGCGCTCAGCGTCACTTTTGCTAAGTTGCGCAACATTTAGTGTGATAAGGATCCAGATGGAAAGGACCTCTTGTGTTTTGAAGGCACGTTAAGTAACGCGCCCTGCACTTGATATCGTGATTGATAGCGTGTCAATGAAATATTTACAATATAACCGTATCTATCTATACAGGGCGTAAAAAGACGTATACCGAAGCCCGCGTTTTCGCATTCAGTCAGACCATTAAATAAAGCAATACAACGAAAAGTCAATGATGTGGAACGAAATTAATTTTTAGACTTAAAAAAACGTCAATAAATACTACGCAATGTAACGCGTGCCCGCCGCGCCTGGCTTGCGCGTCCGGATATCGCGTCGGTGTTAGTGAGTCAGTGTGAGTGCGTGTAAAACAAGACGAGTTTCCCGCGCTAGAGATTCCTTTTCAGCCATAAATTTTGTTAAAAAATACAGATTTTTTCGTAGATGTTTCTTTGGACGAAAATTATCAAAATACATTTCGAACAGTTTTGTATAAAAATCTCGAAAAAAATAGTTATTTTAACCTTGAATATCTCGGCTACTATTAGTTTCACAACCATGGTCTAGAAGACAAAAACTATAGTGATGATGGGAGCAATACGTGGGTTTCGGCTTCGGTACCGTTCTTTTTACACTCTGTATTTAAGCGAGGAGCTTGATCCATCACCGGGTATGTATGATCGTAATTTCGGCAAACACTTCGGTGGCGTAGTGCAGTGTGCGCTCAGCGCCACTTTTGCTAAGTCGAGCAACATTAGGTGTGATAAGGACCCCGATGGACCCCGAAAGGACCTCTGTGTTTTGAAGGCACGTTAGATAACAAGCCCTGCACTTGATATCGCGATTGCCCCTATCGTGTCAGTGAAATATTTGCAATAACCGTATCTATACCGGGTGTAACTGAACACCCCAATAACATTTAAGGGGCATATAAGTTAGATACTAAATGGACCTTCGGTGCTTGTCTGAGACCTGGAACCCAATATTTTCAGAGTTATTTGATTTTAAACTGGAAGCAAACACTTTCAAGTGACAGCCATAATCAGCTCTTAACACAAAATAAATTTATACACAAAATGACACGTGACAGACGTGAGCGTAGAATTTCTCGTACGTTTACGTAGGGCTGTCGGCACTTAATACCAAAAAATAATTTATTTAGTTTGTATCACGTGAGCGTAGTATTCCTCGTACGCTTACGTAGGGCTGTCGGCACTTAATACCAAAAAGTAATTTATTTAGTCTGTATGGGGAAAACAAGTAGGTTTGTTAGCCCTAATATTTTTCATACAGAATCTCTACTTCTGATAGATACATACCCTTAAATGTTATTGGGGTGTTCAGTTACACTCTGTATAAATAAAAATGAATTGCCGAAATGTATGTACAACTTCAGAACGACTTCACCAAATTGGGTTCACCAGTTGGCTGCATAACTTCAGAACGACTTTACCGAATTGAGTAATTCTTTTTTTGTTGTGTTCGTTATTGTCGGGAATGTCAGGACAGGGTTTGTATAAAAGAAAATGTTTGAAAAATTACACGGAAAATCTAAAAATATGATTTTAAAAATTTCTCATATAAAATGTGAGTGACGAACAAAATTGACATTATTTACTGTCAAAAGGTCTCAATAAAGGGGGGCGGGATTCTAGTTAATAATATATATTTGGTGTATGTGTACTATTGTGAACAGCATGTTTTGCATGTTTGCTTGATTTAATGTTCCATTTTATAGTTAAAATAATTTGAAGTATGTTTTTCCGCACAAATTTTTAAATACAGATACAGAAAAGCTATTTCTAGTTAAAACCGATTCCTCTGGAATTCGGGCAGAGAGAAAAAGAGAAACTTTTTAATTGAAGAATGATAGTTTTAACAGTTCAGCTGCTGAGAGAATGCGTTTTCGACAGGACCTGTCAGATTCTCATGTATCTATGGAATAAGAGGCATTTTTGGAATATTTAAAACTCAGTTCTGAAAATGAACTCTAAAGCTGATCGCACATATCAGCATGCGCCAAAGGCGCCGTATTATATGACGCCATTAATCACCTACCGCATATTTGAAATTCGGCGCGTACGGTGCGGCCAAATTTGGGAGGTTTCATATAATTTCATACAATGAATTCCAAAAATGCGGCGCGGATATATGTGCGTTCAGCTTTAATTATATTAGGGATAAGGAACTGAGAGGCCCCGTCAAAAAGCATTCTTTCGGCGGCTGAACTATATTTTTGTCATTTTACACTTTGTCTTAAAGCTCTATACGGATAATTCCTTATTTTATATGAATAAAAAGGGTAATTGGTTACAGTCTGTGTTTAAGTGCCTGGATGCTCGCCCGAACAAGTTCTGGACGCTGACGCCGTCCAGGCGGTTCTAACGCGGACCGCTTTGGCTGCTTGCTTCTGTCTGTGATGTGCGCCTAATGTGTTCCTCTCGTAACTTGGTCGCTTATTTTCACAGTATTTATTTCTTTTTTGTACTATATTATTCATTAACGACTCATTTAACGTTAACGGTGTGCACGCATAAGTTCCAAACCTGAAAATATACCCATAATGCATAATAATTGTTTGGAATGCACATTCTAAATATTGAACTTTCCGACATCGCAAAGAGTAATATTTCCAATATGAATATTATTTATTATAACTAAGTACATAATTCTTGAATATAACCTAATGGAAATAAATAAAGTGTATGCGACCAAGTTCCTTTGCAGTCTGCCTGGTTATTATTTACACATTAAA
The DNA here is from genome assembly GCA_963935595.1 of Schoenobius gigantellus. Taxonomy (NCBI): domain Eukaryota; kingdom Metazoa; phylum Arthropoda; class Insecta; order Lepidoptera; family Crambidae; genus Schoenobius; species Schoenobius gigantellus. Next base: position 53,070,885 of record OZ012541.1, read on the forward strand.
ACACGTATAATATGTTGTTTTGTAGTAAATAGGTGTATGCTCTAAAAAAAAATAATATGAAAAATGTTAAATATCCAAACTTGATTAATGCACAAATTTTGCAAGAAATTACCTGCAAATCATCATGTTGTAACAGTCAGATCTCAACAACCTTTTTACAGTGTAAATGTAATATCATAAAATGAGTTATTCATTCTAAAATTAGTTCGTATAAAATACATTATGTTTTGTTTCCTAATACAAGATCAGTCCTATTTATTACAAGATTCGTACATATCATTGACAGATGTGAATATATCTTTGATTACTGGAAGACTGATGTGTGCCATGTTATGCCGTTTTAAGCGTAGTAACGGTTCTTAAATCATATGATTCCGTTTTTTATCTCTTTACCCAATAAATATTACGGATATTTGGAGACAGACATGTAAAATCTTTCGAAAACGATGTGCGTTCACTTCACCTTACATGTGAAGGTACTGATATCTTTTAATCTAGTCATGATAGCTAAAAATTAATACAAATCTAAAGACTGTGTTCGAAAACGTACGCCCTTTTAGGCTACTTACTTAAATAGCCATATTGTGTGAGAACATCTTTGACGATCTTTTTCAATTTGACATGTTAGTGTCATCTATCACCACGTTGTGAAAAGACATCGCACAATCTATTATGACACCAATGACTGTCAAAATAAAAGGGATTGTGATAAATGTTTTGCGTTTCTACAAAAAGCTTGTAATTAGTATTTTTTTTTACTTAAACGGTTTTATTGAAAGTGAAGAAAATAATAATTATACATAATTGCATTGTCATCGGAGCTAAAGGTGTATACCAAATTTCAGCTCAATCCGACACTGGCAAGTGGGTCAAATTTAACTCGCAAGATTTGACGCAAACAAACAGGGCATGCTAAATAAAACCGTTTAAAAAGGAGGTTTGCTCCTGTAACTTTTGACAGATAAGTAAGTACGCACGAGCACGCAAGACATACGGACACGATTTCAACATTTATTCGTTACTACGCTGAAAATGGTTTGTTTGTATTAATTATATGAGACCGAGAAGTCGCCGTGTGAAAAGCAAAATCAATGCAAATTGTCCCGTTCAGTATCCCCATACACAGACTTCTATACGGCGGACTCTTGGCCTCCGTGTCATTGTTGAGCTTTAAGCATGATGTTATGTTCTCGTACTAAACTTATGTATTACTATGATAATTATTGCTTTATGAATGTGATATTAATGTTACTAAAAAGTACAGTGTTCGGCAAAAGTGCTATTTTATCTTATCGTTCCAAAGTCCTTGCGTTTTGCAATGTGCTATGTTCGAATACGCAAGGTCTCAGTAAAGTACTCTGTTTTCGGAGTTGACGATGAAGTAGTACTTTTTTAACTTTAATTATAAAGTATTTGGCGATTTTATTTTTGAATATTTTATAGAATGTCCACGATGAGCACATGAAATGCCCAGTTAGACAAAGACAGCAATTTTTAAAAATTTCGCCATAGTTCAGTCTTGCCATTACACAGAATACTCCGTTTCTCTAAAATGAGGCAGACAGACAGACACAAATAATTTTGAAAAATATGTGAATGCATTTCTTATATCAATTTTAATTTTGTTATCCAAGTTTTCTTGTATTATTATTTTGTATCGTGGATAGATCAAAAATAAATGGTATTTTTGTCACATATCCCTTTTATGTGGATGAGCCTTTTTTGTACATTCTTTTTGTTAATGATTTTGCATGATTGCCAAACGCTTCTAAATTATTCTACCCAGAAATATATGCATGTTTGTGTCGTTGTTGTTTTGTTTTTATATTTATATTTCATTTATGGTATTTGAATGTATAAAACGGATTTTGTAAAAAACGTAATAACATTTTTTATGTATAAGTATGGCAATGATATAATAATTATTAAAAGATATGTCAGATCCCTATACTTACACTAAGAAAGTGTTCCGAAGATAGCTATAGCACAAACACACAGTTATCATTTTATTTACTTCCACAACTACATAGACAAAGAATTTAAAAAATATTGGGTGATTAATACAATGTGAAAAACAGGCCAGTGTTTGTCATCCGACGGAAATATAAGCAGTGATATGAGATCCAGTTGAGACTTGTTAACTTTAATATTATTAATACCACAATATTGTCTAGTCGCACTGGTTGTCCGTCTCTTGATGCGAACGATTTCACTTAGATAAGATAAAATGTTCCTTTATAACGGCCAGATAAATTGATTTCCGGTGGTCTAGTTTTTGAAACATATCTGTCTCTTTCTGATGTATAATATCGTTGGTTATGTCAAAACAATGGTTTTATAATAAACTTTTAGTGCATGTATGCATGGAAATACAGTTGCTTTTTCAACTGCTCTTTAATATAAGCATAGTAGAGAGGAGAGCCATCTCAGTCAAATCTTTGCGGCGTGTCATTGCAAATTCGCACGTAGAATTGCGAGTATTGAGACATCAAACCTTAATTTAAATGAAGCTTGAAAATTAAATTGTGTTTATTGTCAATTTTAAAGTGAAAAATCCGAACTGAGACACTCTTTATCATAGGAATGATAATATTTCAGTTTTTCATTTTTTTTAAACAAATACAACATGTCGAATTTTTAATTAGACCGAGTAAACTGACAGTCCAAAATGTCAATTTTCGAAATAATGTTGCTAGCTTTCAAATCATAGTGGTGGTATTTGATTCGTGACAATTCAATTTGTTATTTATGGTTCCCTCTTGGTGTCGATGATTCTGCAAATATCAAAATTAAATGGAGCATTGTATGTGGCCGAGATTAAAAAGAAAGTAAGTGAAAAGCAAAAGACAAAATCACAATAAAATTGTCAATTTAATAGATAGACATAAAAATAGAGTGAGTTTGTCGTATGAAATTTTGGTAATATTTTAAAACAGGAACGAAGTTTTAATTTTTATTAAAGGAATTATCTTTTAAAAAAGAATAAAATTTAATGTAAGTATATCATGTTTAAATAGTAATATCATCTAAACAAATTTATTTTACTTTGTCAGACTTTTTTTACTTGCCTGTTAAGTATTCCATTATTGGGCAAAGGTCCACCCTTACTATGTCAAATTGGTATGTATTGGGAGATGGCTGAACTGTCTCACCTAACTCGTCCCACGAATAAAGAAAGGAATAAGTAACTTATAAAAGAATTACTGCGAGAAAAATGTATTCGAAAAAGAAAAAAATGTATTCGAAAGAAATTACTGCGAGAAAAATGTATTCGTCAAAATAATTTTACACATGATAGGTGTAAAATTATACACCTATCATGTGTAAAATTATACACCTAACCTAACCTAACCTTATTTCGTTTCTATAGATACTTTAATATAAAATTAAGAAGTATTCCATCCATAACACAGATCGACACGCCACCAACACCGCGGTTGTCTCTGATAAATCAATTGAAATGAATCAATCGGGTTAATATTTTTAGCACAACACTATTTTCATTGTATAAAAAAGTGTCAACATTCGATCTGTCAGTTTACTCCGTCTAATTAGCAATTCAACTTGTTTGTTACTTAAATACTTGTTTTTTTTTAAATTATTAAAATCAGTTAGAGTTATAAAAACAAACAAAGAACATTAAAATTCAAAATGGTTTTTCTGAAAAGGTAGGCATACTTACACTTTTTACAAAGGTAGTTTTTAAATAAGTTTTTTACTTCGATAGCTAATTTGGTGGCTGTATATTCCTTAATAATTCTTACGTAGTATTGCACTTTTATACAAAACTATTTAATTTGAAGAAATCTGATAAAAATTAGTTTGCGTGCCGAGCTGAATTGACCAGGGGCGGCAATCTTGATTTTCTCCAAGGTGGAGGAAATTTTATTCTAAGGTGTATTTAACTTATATGTTATATCTTGGGTCGACTGGTTGGCAACCACTGGCTTAGGCCCTTTGTGATCGATTACTCATTCATTTGTAAAACTTCACCTTATAGGTATTACTAATATTATGGTTGTCATTATTTTTATAACACTTTTATTTGCATGTCGATGTGAATCTGTTTACTAAATGGTTGTCCTAACACGCTTCTGTTTTGTTTTGCTTGCAACAATAAAATTTTGGAAACGTTGCTTGTTTTTTTGTTGTTTTTACCCGTGGACCAACTGCAGTGCACTTCTGATTGTGCAATGGGAACAAAGTTGTAACTTTTTTAGCATGGAATATCTGTATTCTATACATCTACAATATAAATAGACTTTAAATAGTATAGTGACAATTTCCATGTTTTAGAGTAGGCACCTAAGTATATATCTGAAGGGAACCCGATTGATTGATTAATTCGGATCGGCTCACGAGTGTGGAGTGCGTATCCAGTGAACGTGCTTCTGAGAGCTTGTTGCATAAATTGACGGGAACCAATGGCTGGCACGACGTTCGCGATATTGGGGCTAGCTAGTCTCTAATGTCCGAAATAAATACACAGCCTTAGCCTCTGGTTACACAGTCAGTATTTCATCAGTTTGATCCATCAGTAATTCGTCAGTCACTGGGTTACACGATCAGTCTGGCGTCAATCATACCAGACTGATGGATCAAACTGATGAAATACTGATAGTGTTACCTTGGTCATAGAACTGAACCACAAAATGTGGGCTGCGGCGTGGCGCCTGCACGCTGCGACGTTGAGGTGGTAAGGTAGTAAGATAAGTAATTGATACAGAAGTTGTACTCCTTTGATCTTGAAAAAGGCCGACATTTTAAATAACTAAACTTGAGCATCCATGCTGACGCTACGAGCTCGAGCGACAGGGTTGTTGCTTTTATGGTAAATAACCAAGCGCGAGTACAGCTGTGCCGAGACCGCGGCACATAGAACAATATACTCCAAGTGGAGCCCGGCAGCCCTGCTGCTTTCTACACTCAGTGTGCGTGGAACGGTAGGTACTATCTTGTACCTAAAGCGCGTAGTAATGAACTTCCTGATAAACTGATGACTGTTCATGACCCCCTGAATCACGCTAAACGCACATTATTGAATCGAGCTGAAAAACAAACAGAACACGAGTCGACTGATTCTCGGACCATATTATGGCGTGAACATGTGCTCCGCAACGGACTTGGGTCTCATTTATTAGTCGTCCACAGAAATGGGTCAAAAGACAGCAGGAGTGGGAATACTGTAAAGTTATGTGAGCTATGACCAGCGTACGTTGATTTGACCTTCGAGCCTCCATCCGGGGAGGAGTGGTTTCGGAGGGTAGTTGAGTGATATCAGCGTTATAGCCGCTGGGGAACCGAGTAGATACTTTGTGATCCTACGGCATAGACGAGTGGGCGGTCTAATAGTCAACTTAGCCCTCTTGGCATCGTAGTAGATTCCCCCGTCTCAAAAAGCTACCTACTGTGACCAACGTTTTATGTGAATTGGCCTTTCTGGCGGCCGGAATGTGCCCCTCCACATGGGGTGGAGAGGTTATGGAGGGAGATTTAGCCGGGTATTTGGAAGCCAGTGGTTATAATAGTGCCTAGCTCGAAGCCATGTTGAAGTTTCACGGCATGCTCATGTAGGCGGTCTGTCTCTATCGCGATCGCTTACAATTTGATAGTCGCAGTCCACCCATCACTCCTTTATAAAACGATGTCGGCGCAGAGTCTTGTGTTCACGCCGCAATGGTTGTGAAATTGAAGGCGAAGGTGATAGATTTTTTCTTAGACATTAACCCACCTGCCCCCCTAGCACGTCCACCAAAACACGATATGATAAAGTGGTTTATCGTGGTGAACTGTCAAAATACAAAAGGGTTTCGTCGTATTTTGACAGTTCACCGTGATAAATCGCTTTATCATCTCGTGTTTTGGTGGACGTGCTACGGGGGCTGGTTATCCTATCCCCTTATTCTTGTAATACAGTCTCGTCGTAAAAAAGGTATTGTCAAAAGTGTCAAAAGTACCCCTGTCTAGGTATATCGTCGGTGGCGCGTGGACTCGGGCTTTGGCCTTCTGATCGGGGGGTCCGTTGTTCGATCCTGCATTGTACAGTAAGCTTCTTGTCAAGCTATATAGTTTGACCTTGGGACCGTTCTTATCTCGCCCATTATAGTGGCGGTTTTCGTAGTGTAAATGGAAAGCTTGAATAGGAGCTTACTATACCAATGTGTTTTTCGAATTTCATGTGTAAATTTGTCTGACGCGAAGAAATTCAAAGGTATGTGAAGTCGACTAATCCGCACTGGGCCGCCTGTGGTTGATTAAGGCCTAATTACCCCCTAGCATAGGGTAGTAGGTTAGGGCAGTAGGACCACGAGGAACTAGGCTTCCTCGTGGTCCACTAGTAGGAGAAATTAGTAGGACCACGAGGAAACAGCCGGCTTGGAACCCCTCGGTGGGGACGTATATGAGCTGTGATGATGATGATTGATAGTCATTGCCGCAAGTCGCAACGTGGGACTACCTACCACCGAGGGCGAGGGCGAGATATGTTTAATACATCAATCTTCCCCTGGATAATAGTATATTTTTCTAAAAATAAAGAGATTTGAAACAAAAAAAATACAACTGCAGTTGTATTTAATTCAAGTTATTACGGTGAGCTGGTATTTAATTCACAAAATATTTTAAAATATTTAACAATAAATAAGAACCGACTTCAAAAACACAAAAAGTCAAATATAACAAGAATACCAACATCACATTTTTTTGAACTCACGGTCATCGATCATCCGCACCGACTTCATAATTAATTAAGTGATGTTGGTTTTTTGACTTTTTTGTGTTTTTGAAGCCGGTTTTTATTTTTTTTCATATTTTCATTCAAGATTCTTGTGCTGCACATGTGGCGCCCTCATTTTTTTCAAACGTATTTGTCAAGATTCGTATAGTCATGGATCACTATAAACAATTTGAGAAAATTGAATAAGTGTATGAGCGAAATTAGGGTCAGGGTGGTGCCCAATGGCATAATCCAGTTCCAGGTCTTAGTTGTGGACCCTACCACGCGCGCCCATAAGGGCATGGAGGACACCGGGGGGTTTAGTGGGTAGGCCTGGCACTCTGCCGGGAGAGCTCCACACACGCTCGTCGTCTAGTACGGCGAGTACGGTGCGGTCACGCACTCCCCTCCAAAAATAAGATAGGTAAGATAATAATTTATTGTAGAACTGTGTACAAGAAGGTCTTAAAATTAGATAATAAGGGTGCTAGTATCAGCATTTCCATACTCAGCACTAAAACTCAAGAATTTAGGTAGGTATATAAAAAATTGGCGTTTTTGGCTTTAGGTGGCATGACTAGGATAGAACCTAAAAAAATCCAAATTGGGCAAAACTTTCCTAGTATCTAATACAAGGAAAACTAGTAAAATCTAGTAAAAACCCGAAGTCTGACCAGAGTTTCATCGGCGGACAGACAGGTGGACGGAAAAACGAGAACATACCTATTAGAAACTTTTGATTATTAAGAATAAGAGTAGCCTCCCGTACCTACTACTTATTTTGAGTAAATTTTTGAAACAATAGAATTCAAATTCCAAATTCCTTATTTTTGAATAGGTATTCATTCCTCGAATTCCGCAACGAGTGGTCCTACCCACTCGTAAGTATTTGATTTCTACTAGTACCTACTTATATAGAAATATACGCAACGTGTATTTACGTAAAACGTTCCGATTTACGTGAATACGTTCCATATTTTAAGGGTACCGTACTTTATTTTTTTTCGGCGTGAAACGGAATCTAATAATGAATTTGTTTCAAATGATTTGTAGGTATTGGTGTTCGAATTCATGATTCATTTCTAATGATTCCAAAATGCGCCTATAAGACTTAGTATTCGTGAGTCGTGACAGTGAAGTCGTATCAGCTAACTACGGTTGGTAACTAGAACTGTCATTTTTGAAAGAAACCCTATATCCATTATTATAATTTGGTGATCTTATGTGTTACAGCGACGTTCATGATAGCACTAATGGATGTTAAGTTTCTTTCGAAAATGACAGTTTTAGTTAGCAACCGAAGTTACAGAATAGGCCTGCAGACCGTCGGTATGGCGTTTTGGACTCAGCGGTCTTTTAATTGGGTGGTTCGGGGTTCGATCCTGCCATGTAGGTACTTATGTGTTTTTTGTTTTCGAATAACATGTGTAGCTTCATTTATCCGACAACTCTACGGTGAAGGAAAACATCGTGAGGCAACCTGCATACAGCTGTGAAGAAATTCAAAGGTGTATGTGAAGTCGACCAATCCGCATTGGGCCAGCGTGGTTGCCTAAGGCCTAAACACCCTAACTAATGCAAAGGCCACACCGGAGGTGGCAGGCTTAGAGGTTGGCTAGGAGGCAGGCTTAGCGGTCAAAATGCTTCGATAGATAGTGGCCACACTGGCAGCGCGCGCCTGGTGGTCTAAAGTGTATATAGACATATATTTTGTTATAGTAAAATGTCTCTCTTTTAAATTTTTCTAGAAAATTGCTTCTTAATTTCGAAGTAATCGAACATGTTGCGTACGTGATATTAATATGTCGACGTCAACTAACTGAGAAATTGAAATTTAATACAAAAAAGTCAAACATAATAATAGCATTACTGTAAAACATGTGCGTGTGGTGTGAGAGCTCTTTTTTTAAAAGTTATAATATTTTTACGAATTCAAGGAAGAATTTAGGAAATAATTGTGAAAACAACATGGTGAAGATAAAAAAATTGTGAAATCAATAGGGAGAAAGTTCTGGTCGATTAACTGGAACACTCACTCTGCCAACCAGAGAAAATACGTAACTCCGGTCTCAAAATATATTAGATATAAATGTTCAACATTTTTATGTGGAATAATTGTGTTGAATTTGTGAAACCTATTCACAAATATTCAAGAGATTTTAACGGTTTATTAGGATTTGGCAAAGATTTATTTGGAACACTCAATTCTCTTATGGTGCAGACGGAGTGTTCCAAAACTTACTAACTTTGGCTAAATAAATCGTTAATATTCTTACTCTGTTTTACGAGTATAACGCAGAGTCAATTTGTGAAACAAAAACCTTAACGTAAAACATAATAGTTAGAGAATAAATGAAAAAAAAACTTTCTTTTCAACATCCCGTGCGAGAGCTCCGTATTTTAGATTTTATTTACATAACCTGAACTTAAAAACAAACGGAGGCCACATCAGAAATTGTGAAAATGTTGTCACTAAAGTTTTGACACGTTTTTTATTTCTGAGATTGTTTAATTTAAACAATAATCAACATTATTACATTTCTATGTGAGAAATTTGTTTAGGGTGACCATGCATACATCAAATAAAATATTGTTGTTTGTACTTTTTAATTTTTTTATATTATTTATGCCTAAGGTGGTACATGCTCGCCTAAAAGATGCTTTTTTATTTACATATGTTCAGATTATACTGATCCGGGAAAACAGATTCAAATTCAATATTCTTTATTCAATTGGGATTTTACAATCACTTTTGAACGTCAAAGAAGCTACGCCATTGGTTCACAAGTCTACGGCGGGAGACATTGTACTAGAAAGAACCAGGGACCGGAAAACCCGTTCATTTGCTTAAGCCGTTCGAAAGGGTAACCCATTCGTATGGTAACCCAGTGGGCTCGGTAAGCCGTTCAACAGGTTTCCCAACAATAACGATAACCCGTAAAATAGGGGTTACCACCCACAACAATAATTTACCGCTTACCCAATCTTAAAGGTTTTTAGTGTTTATGCGCTTAACCGCTTACTGTTCGGGTTAGGGTAACCCTTTCCCTCACGCACACCGAGCGATTGAAATAGCACTGCGGGCGCAATAACGCCAGAGTTCGGTTGCGACCTTCGGCAAATATGCGGTGCAAAAGCAATCTACACGCGATATACCTAAGGTCTAAAATATTTTTTACAAATTAATCAGCGTTTAGAACGGTAACCCATTTGGGGGTTTTTGATATCGGTTAGCGGTAACCCGAATTAATTCAATCGAAGGGATTAATGTGTAAACCGGTAAGCCGTTTGAAAGCTTACCGTAAGGCAAAGGGTTTAAAAACCCAGCATTATAAAATACCCCATCAAAACCCTAAGGTTACCGGCTATAACGGTAACCGGGTCCGGTCCCTGGAAAGAACCAGCAACCGCTTTTTTTTTCTCCCTGTATTGTTACATAGTCGTCAATTGGAAGCTGAATTCAAAGTAAAAGATTGAGTTCAACTTCCATTACAAGATTAGATGTGTCAGTGTACATTATACATTTAAATATCTATAAATTAAGTCTACAATTAAGACCAAGCATTGACATCATTCAGATAATCATTGACTTTATAATATCCTTTACTCATTAGTCTTTTTTACATGCGCTTTAAACTTATGAAAAGGTAAAAGGTAGGTGTCCGCCAAAAAAATGGTCACCCTATGCATTTCTCGCTTAGAAATGTAATAAAGTTGATTATTGTTAAAATTAAACAAGCTCTGAAATAAAAAATGAGTCAAAATTTTAGTGACAACATTTTCACAATTTCTGATGTGGCCTCCGTTTGTATTTAAGTTCGGGTTATGTAAATAATATCTAAAATACGGAGCTCTCGCACGGGATGTTGTAAAGAAAGTATATTTTTAATTTTATCTCTAACTATTATGTTTTACGTCAAGGTTTTTGTTTCACAAATTGACTCTGCGTTATACTCGTAAAACAGAGTAAGAATATTAACGATTTATTTAGCCAAAGTTAGTAAGTTTTGGAACACTCCGTCTGCACCATAAGAGAATTGAGTGTTCCAAATAAATCTTTGCCAAATCCTAATAAACCGTTAAAATCTCTTGAATATTTGTGAATAGGTTTCACAAATTCAACACAATTATTCCACATAAAAATGTTGAACATTTATATCTAATATATTTTGAGACCGGAGTTACGTATTTTCTCTGGTTGGCAGAGTGAGTGTTCCAGTTAATCGACCAGAACTTTCTCCCTATTGATTTCACAATTTTTTTATCTTCACCATGTTGTTTTCACAATTATTTCCTAAATTCTTCCTTGATTTCGTAAAAATATTATAACTTTTAAAAAAAGAGCTCTCACACCACACGCACATCTGTAAAACAACTGTAAAATATCGGTTACTTCTTGCCACAATTTTTTAACACACTTAAATTGTTTACGTAACGAGTGGGAAGGAGTTCACAATGGCTCGTTTTGATAAACAGAGGGCTATTATCAATGAATTCCTCCACAATGCATTCTAGTAATCCAAGCAAATAACCGACGCGTCCGTTCGCGTCGCTAACCACTAAGCCGCTATCGAGGCGCCAAGCGTCCCACCAAGCGAGCGGTGGGGCCGCGCGCATAGCATGCAGTGTGTTGGTTCACTGGGATGAGTCATCGAAGCGACCAACTAACCTCTTGCCGCTAAGCGTGCCACCTGCGGTGTGGCCTTTGCCTTAGGGTAGGCTCAAGCCCCTCGGTTGGAAAGCTGTGATAATTGAAGTTGCGCGTACAGGTTTACATACTTACCTATTATTAAACCAGGTTCTATTATTTGCAGGAATCCCCTATTTCATCGGAAGATAAACTGGACTCAAAGTTTATGACGAATATGGAAGACTTACTCTATGTAGAAGACGAAGAAGAGGACCTCAAATGAACTAAGTCATTTATGTACATAGCATTGTATATAAATTTAGATTAAGGAGCATTGTGATTGATTGATTGATCTGTTTTAATGGTCACAGCTAACGCACATTTATTGGGAGATTAATCGAGTAGGTACTTACGATTAGTCAAATATAAACTAGGTGATTCTGAAGTACATAGATTACCTATGCCAGGAGTAGATTCCTACCTATAAAGTTGCAATCTTAATTAGCAACGAGAATTTTAAATAAGAAATAAACGAATAACACCGCGTTGATTGTAAAGTCAAAGAACAAAATAACGTTAACAAATTAGGACTTAACTCCTAAAGCATTAAAATAATGAAATATACACAGCAAACGGTAATGAGCGCATTCAGGCTAAAATGGTGAGTTGTGGAATGGAATAACTATCATGACGTATTTTTTTTTCATACTTATAATGTATTAAATGATGTTGAATAGCAATATGTTGTTGGCCGCAGATGGCTTTTACAGCGCCACCGGAGGCCTTTTAGGATCTTGAAGTGTTTTTTTTAAAGAGGATTGTGAAGCTGTAAATTTTCATACAAAAAGCGATAACGCTTTTCTCCCTCTTTACATATTACCTAGTCTAATATTCATAATTTTTGGAAATGTTGTAGATATAATGAAGATCTAGGTTTGTACGTTTTGATTTTGAAGTAGGGGAAACCTGTACAAAACCGTATACCGAGGTAAAACCGTACAGTATAGCTGTATCCGTTATTATTTAGAATTAGCCGCTCATTTATCGAGCACGGCAAGTAGCCAATAGGATCAATCTGTCAACCGACACTTGTCGCTGCAGACACGAACGTTAACAATATATCATATAAATATTATTTTTGTACGTTTTTATCTAATTTTATCGTCACCAAAAGTTTGAATTGTAAATAATATTCTGATAAATATGTAAGTACAATGTTATTAACGTGAAACTGTGTATATTTACTTAATTATCAACTATGTTTTGGTGCCGGGTCTGCATTATATGACAAGTGAATGTTGATCTATGTTGCTTATGGTCATTGGGGCAAAACCGAATGGGGTAAAATCGGCCAGTATAAGGTGCGGTAAACTGCAGTTATCACATCTTTTCCGTATAAAGAACAATTAATTTCCCTGAATAAGAAGAGGAAACCAAACTTCAACTTGAACAAATCACCCAAACAATCAAAAACGAAAAGTTCGTGCACTAGAAATAATGAAAATATTTGTTTGTATTGTCAAGAAGAATATGGCGTAACTAAGTCGAGTGGATGAAGGTTGGGTGCAGTACATTACCTGTAAAGGATGGGCACACGAAGGCTGTACTGGCTGGGATGAAGATGACATTGATTGTTTCGAATGTTTTGGTTGCTTGGCTTCACGTTAATAACGTATGGGGCAATATCGTATATATTATACGGTTTTGTCCACCCCCGGGGAAAAATCGTAATTCGTCGAGGTTTACTCTGTGTTGATTATTTTTTGTTATTATAATGATTATAGTATTATTTTTTGTTAATTTCTATAGCCGATGAGTGTCTCTAATGAACGAGTTGATTATGAATATGTAACTTGCCTTTATTTCAATTTTATATAGGTTTGTTCTTAGCTATACGGTTTTGGCCTGGTCTCCCCTATAATTATGCTCAGAATATAAATTATTAGCATCTAAATATCCATATTTTAGACTTAAAAACTACCTCGTGCATTTTTATCTTTATTGACTTAATTATACAATATTACAAAAAAAAGCAAAACGTACAAACATAGATTAAGGTAGGTATCTTACTGAATCTAATGAGACTAAAAAAAGTGTCTAATTTCGATAAGGTTTAGGGGGGTAAAACAGTTATCGCCCGAGACAATATTTCAATAAGAAATGTAGGCACTTGCTTCGGACTTTCAACTCTAAGCGTGTGCAACAAACTGCATTTTTTAAAGTGCATACTCGAGCCATGAATTGGCACTTCACAGTACTCTGAGACGGGACATTTTTGTCGCGGGTGTGCTATATGGCTTTTGCCACAGCAATGCTGGGACTGTTGCGGACGACATGTATTACACTACTTATTAGATATTTTACTGATCGAATAGATTACTGAGCGCAGTGAGTGATTAAAATTCATCAAGTTCCCATCGATCATCAAGAAAAGTAAACAATAGTAGGTAGAATGAATCATATAAGGGAACAAATAATTTTGCGAACGAATGATACACTGTGCTTTTCATCCCGTCTATGAGAAAAAAACAATTAAGAGTAGAAGAACTTTTACAATTAGTTAACTTTGGAAATCCTATGGCAAAAACACATTTTCTGAGAAACTCAAACGGCCGGTTGCACCAAATTTACGTTTCACCATTTCGTAAATATAAATACGTAAGAATTGCACCATAATCTAGTTTCAATTGTAGTTATAAGTTATCCTTTGCGTTTAAAAAGGTTGAATGTACGGCGCAAATTATATATTTAATAGTGAAACGACCCATTTTTAGGTATTTAGTTGTTACTTTTTACGAAATCGTAAAACGTAAAACTTGGTGCAACCGGCTGTTAGCCTCCGTTAAATTCATCCATTTCATGAAATTATCGTAGGCCTTTGATATTTTTCTAGAGATTTCTTATTTACATCATTTCTTACACTTCCAAGTGTTTAATGTAGACTTTTACTTGATTAACATTTTTTTTCGTAAATCAACAACGCTACAACTTATGTTTTAACAGACAGAGTACGAAAAGAAAAGAAATTCGCGCGTTTTGCATTTGAAAAAAGCATGTCGAAGCAATTCGAAACTTATTTACCTATACCCTATTTGAAGGTCTCTTCGGGAAAAGGTTTATTTTATAAAACCTCGTTTTTCGAATAGATGGGATGGAAATATATTTTTATCACATCTATTCGAGTTACTCGATTCTTCCTAAACAGGGACCAAAATAAACGCCAGAGCCTTTACAACCATCACATTTGATGGTTGTTCGGTTGTAACTCGCTCTGACACAAAGGTCTTGAACGGGCCGGCTGTTTCAGCCGTGCGTGGCTTCATTGAACGGAGAGCGAAACAGTTGTAGCACGGTAATAGTAACATATTAGGCCCTACTCACGATGCAATTTCGCTAGCAATTTGTTGCTGCGATCTGTTGCAATGCAACAGATTGCGATGTGAATAGGCAGGTTGCAGGTTGCATGCAATTTATCGCAGGTCGCATCGCCCGCGCTAGCGACCGACTGATTGCTGCAACATATTGCGAGGTGAATAGCGCGGTTGCATGCAACTTGGCTCAGTCGCACGTGTGCCGCTTAGTCAGCCACACCTCTGTAGTGTAGGTAGCGTTTAGAATAAGTAATGAAAATAATCCGCAGAGAAAAAAATTGAGAAATGTTCTGGTTCCAATTCCAAATGAAACATAACGTTCATTTGCGATATTTTATTTTGTAGCTGTAACCATTTTTTTTACCCAAAACTATATTTCTTTCTTCCTCACAGGTGTTTAATTTGTAGAAGCAAGAGCTAATGCAAATGCTACTTTTTAGGGTTCCGTAACCAAAGAGTAAAAACGGGACCCTTTTAGTAAGACTCCGCTGTCCGTCTGTCTGTCCGTTCGTCCGCTTGTCTATTTTTTTTAAAAGAACGTCGCCCCACACTAGGATTTTCTCCTGTGTCGTGGGTGCAGTTACAAACATAGAATATCATATGCACATACGCCCAGACCGGAATCAATTTCTGTAGGCTATACAAAACATCTGTCCCGTGCGGGAATCGAACCCGCGACCCGTTGCGCAGTAGGCGATCACTCGACCTCTGCGCTAACCGTCTGTCACTAGGCTGTATCTCATGAACCTAGCAAATATTTAAGGGGCCCCATACAACAAATGTGATTTTTTGCCGTTTTTTGCTCGATATTAATAACGGCAACAGGTAGACCCTTGAGAGAATTTTTGTATAGGTAATTGTACGGAACCCTTCGTGCGTGAGTCCGACTCGCACTTGGTCGGTTTTTGAAATCTAGATAGCGTTGGTGGCATTATTATACGATTCGGTACGTAGATGATTACACGTTGTGACGTTAAGGTGTTTGTTAGCAAAATGAAATTGCAAGCGAAGTTGCATAGGTGAGTAGAGCACGTGCAACCGCGATTGCAACATGTTGCAGCAACAGATCACAAGTTAGATTGCATCGTGAATAGGGCCTTTATTATGATTACCGTGGAAATAACTACCGTGGTTGTAGGTACTTCGCGCGAAGGCTCTGAACGCTCCTCTGTGTTCAATCGTTTGTGCGGCATTAATACGATTTGTCAATTAATTTATTACTTATAGTAATTTTTTTTCCAAAAAATTTGTTACTGGAACCAATCGCAAAAAATCAAATAAGAACATCTAACCAACGTAATTAATTTACAATTAATTATTTAATGAAAACAACAGATTTTTTTGCATGGTAATATTACTATAATATAATTAGCTTTGTGTAATTACAGACAATAATAATTGTAGCCTGTAAGTATATAATATTTATTTTGATGTTTATGCCTTTTATTATGTGATATTGTGTTATGATTGTTGTTTTCGTCATCATCATAGGTAAATTGTTAGTTAGGAGATATAAACCGTCAACGCCAGACCCCTGCAGTTGACAGTTTGCCCTAATAATCATATTGTTAATATGATTATTAGGGCAAACTACGATAAAGTTAATATTTTCTTGATTAATCATGTCTGTAAGCAGTTCTTTAGCTAAATCAGAGTTTATAGCAAAAACGAATAATCATTTTGATTTCGATATCAGCGGATTTCGCTTAAAATTAAGCTTAAAATTGTGAATTTTAATTGATATTTTTATTTTATTTATAGGTCTTCATTTTTATCTGTAGGTACAAACTTTATTTTACTTTAAAGGCACTTCCTTTTTTCTATAATAACCTAAAAGATTCTATTAATTGATCGAATAATTTATCGGGTCTATTGAATGTTTTATTTTGCGCCCATATTTTGACATGCCATCTTTTTCTAAGGCTCTAATTTGTTTCAATACGAAATGTTAAGTATATATGGACCAATATTAGACATAACTAAAGAATTTAACGAAAATATTTCCTGCACTATACCTGTAAAGCCTACCAAAGATTTTAAGTAGACTATAGAGTGTATTTTATGTTAAATTGAGATACATAGTATGAAAAAAATCCGTAACCATAGATGATACATGGAAGCTATTTTAGGAATTATTAGATCTTTTTTGTTAAATCAATTGCAATGTAGTATTTCTTGGCAAAGTGTCTGTTTCTAAAAAATCTATAAAATGGTCAATTTTTTAATAATGCGATATGTGCGTGTGGTGTGAGAGCTCTTTTTTTAAAAGTTATAATATTTTTACGAATTCAAGGAAGAATTTAGGAAATAATTGTGAAAACAACATGGTGAAGATAAAAAAATTGTGAAATCAATAGGGAGAAAGTTCTGGTCGATTAACTGGAACACTCACTCTGCCAACCAGAGAAAATACGTAACTCCGGTCTCAAAATATATTAGATATAAATGTTCAACATTTTTATGTGGAATAATTGTGTTGAATTTGTGAAACCTATTCACAAATATTCAAAAGATTTTAACGGTTTATAAGGATTTGGCAAAGGTTTATTTGGAACACTCAGTTCTCTTATGGTGCAGACGGAGTGTTCCTAAACTTATCAACTTTGGCTAAATAAATCGTTAATATGCTTACTCTGTTTTACGAGTATAACGCAGAGTCAATTTGTGAAACAAAAACCTTAACGTAAAACATAATAGTTAGAGAATAAATGAAAAAAAAACTTTCTTTTCAACATCCCGTGCGAGAGCTCCGTATTTTAGATTTTATTTACATAACCTGAACTTAAAAACAAACGGAGGCCACATCAGAAATTGTGAAAATGTTGTCACTAAAGTTTTGACACGTTTTTTATTTCTGAGATTGTTTAATTTAAACAATAATCAACATTATTACATTTCTATGTGAGAAATTTGTTTAGGGTGACCATGCATACATCAAATAAAATATTGTTGTTTGTACTTTTTAATTTTTTTATATTATTTATGCCTAAAGTGGTACATGCTCGCCTAAAAGATGCTTTTTTATTTACATATGTTCAGATTATACTGATCCGGGAAAACAGATTCAAATTCAATATTCTTTATTCAATTGGGATTTTACAATCACTTTTGAACGTCAAAGAAGCTACGCCATTGGTTCACAAGTCTACGGCGGGAGACATTGTACTAGAAAGAACCAGCAACCGCTTTTTTTTTCTCCCTGTATTGTTACATAGTCGTCAATTGGAAGCTGAATTCAAAGTAAAAGATTGAGTTCAACTTCCATTACAAGATTAGATGTGTCAGTGTACATTATACATTTAAATATCTATAAATTAAGTCTACAATTAAGACCAAGCATTGACATCATTCAGATAATCATTGACTTTATAATATCCTTTACTCATTAGTCTTTTTTACATGCGCTTTAAACTTATGAAAAGGTAAAAGGTAGGTGTCCGCCAAAAAAATGGTCACCCTATGCATTTCTCGCTTAGAAATGTAATAAAGTTGATTATTGTTAAAATTAAACAAGCTCTGAAATAAAAAATGAGTCAAAATTTTAGTGACAACATTTTCACAATTTCTGATGTGGCCTCCGTTTGTATTTAAGTTCGGGTTATGTAAATAATATCTAAAATACGGAGCTCTCGCACGGGATGTTGTAAAGAAAGTATATTTTTAATTTTATCTCTAACTATTATGTTTTACGTCAAGGTTTTTGTTTCACAAATTGACTCTGCGTTATACTCGTAAAACAGAGTAAGAATATTAACGATTTATTTAGCCAAAGTTAGTAAGTTTTGGAACACTCCGTCTGCACCATAAGAGAATTGAGTGTTCCAAATAAATCTTTGCCAAATCCTAATAAACCGTTAAAATCTCTTGAATATTTGTGAATAGGTTTCACAAATTCAACACAATTATTCCACATAAAAATGTTGAACATTTATATCTAATATATTTTGAGACCGGAGTTACGTATTTTCTCTGGTTGGCAGAGTGAGTGTTCCAGTTAATCGACCAGAACTTTCTCCCTATTGATTTCACAATTTTTTTATCTTCACCATGTTGTTTTCACAATTATTTCCTAAATTCTTCCTTGATTTCGTAAAAATATTATAACTTTTAAAAAAAGAGCTCTCACACCACACGCACATTAATGCGATTTGCCCGTTTCTTATCAGCCCCCGTAGCACGTCCACCAAAACACGATATGATAAAGCGATTTATCGCGGTGAACTTTCAAAATACGACGAAACCCTATTGTATTTTGACAGTTCACCGCGATAAACCGCTTTATCATATCGTGTTTTGGTGGACGTGCTAGGGGGGCTGGACTCTTTGTTGTATCCAAAGACAAAAATGGTCTTGTACCCACTGGACCTTCATAATTGGACCTTACCTACACGATAGGACCTATTCGACCTCCTATCAAAAATCTGGTGCCCATTGGACCTTCAAAATTAACGATACGTCTTATTCGACCTCCTATCAACAACATGGTACCCACTGGACCTTCAAAATTACACATTACCTACACCATTGGATCCATCAGACCTTTTATCAAAAAGACGTGTCCCATTGGAATATTTGGCTCTTTTCTTTTGGAATGTTACATACAGTCATGCAGAAAAGTAAAATTGTAAAAGAAATAAAAACAAAAGATATAAATCAAAATATTTAATCAACATATTTATAAAATTCAACATATTAATCATCAGCAACAAATTTAAAAAAGAAATAAAATATAGATAACCTACTATAATCACATAACCACAGATCCTTTTTTACCTTACTTTTAACGACAATAGAGAATATTTTTATAACTATAAGTTAGCCTAAATTGCCAAACAAAAATTATAAAAATATTTTAAATAAATCACATAAATTTAATCGATCTGTGATTTATAACCTATATTAAAATATTACATTATTTACTTTTTGGTAAAAAAAAAGACTTCAGTTTAGTTAGTATACTATTCTATCGATTTTAATCTACCTTCGGCAGAGCTTTGACGAGTGGTACCTTAAGATAGAAAAATTGATTGATATAAAACCAGATTAAGCATGCATATAATTAAAAATTAATAGAAAAAAATGACATAATTACATGTCATTAATTATGTTAATTAATATTCAGTTCTGAGTTGATCTCCCATTTTTTAAAACGTGTTAATAATATGGGTGTTTTTTTTAGTTTAAGTTTAACTATTTTATTTAATCAAATGCACATTGACTATCAACAGTATACTTGGGAAGGTTTACATTGTATAAAGATTTTTGTCTTTGATTTAATATTATGTTAAAGTGCGATGTCGACAGAACCAATATAGGAGGAATGTAACTTCTAATCCTACCTACATATTACTTAAAATCAATAGTTGACAATAACTCAGTTTTTTGTTACTCCTTTAAAGTAGCCTTTTTTCAACCCTTCAGGTAGTTTTTTGGAAAGTAAACAATAGACAAGAACGAGAAAGAAATATTGCCACTGAACATTGCGCTACAATACAAGAGGCGAGAGCAGAACGAATGTCGTGAGAGTGAATATCAATACAACTCTAATTGTAAGAAAAAAAAAAGGACGTCCGGTTTTCTCCATATTTTTTTCTGCTCGGAATTAGTGGCTGTGCCGATTGAGATATAAGTACTTACTTTTCAATGGTATTGGCTCTATTACAGCTCCTATTAATTTCATTTTAGTCTTCAATTTTCTTTAAGACTGTACTTTTTTGAATAAAACTGTCAATAAGGTCCAATGGTACCCCTAAAAAAGGTCCTACGGGCACATTCAATATAATATTTAAGGAAGGTCGAATGGGGCATACAAATAAGGTCCAATGGGCATACAAATAAGGTACAGTTGCAATAGGGTCTAATCTTGAAGGTCCAGTAGGTACCAGTCGAATTCAAAAAAGAGGTCCAATGGCCGCATTGAGTATAATATTTTTAGGAAGGTCGAATGGGCCCTGTAAATGAGGTCCAATAAGCACTTTTTGCTTTTGGGTCGAATCTTGAAGGTCCAGTGGGTACAAGACCACAAAAATCGGGACAGTATTGGTATTGTACAGAGCTGGCTGGTACTGGCAGTGGAACTTGGTGGCGAAATGGCGTGGCAAATTAAACAATTGTATGCGGTATGCAGGGGCTTATAATCACATAATAACAAATCGACACTTGCAAGGAATAAGATGGTATCTCATTTTAAGTAACTTTTCAGCAGAGCGCATCAAAGATTTAAAAAATTCTCTCAGGTTTCGGTTAAGTATTAAGGCCAACTAACCTTGAAAATTTGAGTCAACGAGGGAATATCTAGAGTTTGATATAATGTTATTGTTATTTATATGTATATTAATATACCTTTTGTGATTTACAATTATATACCACAACGTATACTGTATAAAATTACATTGTAACTCAGACATACAATCGCAATAAATGTGGTAGTAGGTATTTCATGAAATGAAAAAAAATGTATGTCTGAGATACAATTGACAAATGTTTTTTTTTTGTAGTTTGGAGTTAACATACAAATAAAAAAGGAGTTAAATAAATTTAATCAGTCTTTATTATTATTATAGTTGTTCTACACAAACAAATTAGTTTAACTTTCTAAACAAAACTTCCATAGCGTTATTTTGATAATTACTTTGTAGAAGATAACAATGTTTTAATCATAAATCAACAATTTTTTATTTTCACTAGAAATCTGTTATTAAATAACAGTGCACAATACCAAATAAACTAGGAATTATTTGAAGCTTAGTTAGGTAACTAAAACAATGTTATTTCTCATAAAATATGTAAAAAATAACAGTGTTTTATTTATCTAATAATTACCTGCTAAGCTTCATTGAATTATATTTTTAATACTGTTACAAGTACCTACTCAATAATAATAAAGTAACAGTGTATTCATTTAATCAGGTAAAGAATCAACCAACACAACAAAAATAAAAAGTTCTAAAGAAACATACAATAAACATAACTTTTTAACAATTAAGATTGTTCATTTTTAAAAATATCACAATTTTAGGTCAGTCTTTTTAAATTAATACTATGGGTCTTAATTGGAATCAGACTCATTATTCTTTAACTGAGTTGAGTTGACATGTGGTAAATTTATGTAATAATCATGATAAACTGCTGGAATAGCATTGCTTTTGCACAAGCTCATTAAATCTTTGTACTTTGCTATTGATAAAGGCAAAAGGCTATTATAAGCCTTCGAAATGTTGCTAGGTAACTCTTTTTCCTTGTTTTGAGTATCCTTGATGGCGCGACGAGTAACAGACCAATGAGAAACTACCCTATGTTGAGCTATATCTATAGCCATTTCATTGTCACTCAGAGAATCATATTGAAATTTAATCAAATTTGGTATCTGAATAGAGTCTGCAACCACATGTCGCTTATAGAGAAGGTGTTTAAGAACATTGTTTTACATGTCCGTATTTCTCTATTTTCTATAAACAAATAATATTCAAGAGTCCATTGACGGCGACTTTTCGAGCCTACAATAGCTTGTTTTTTTGTGACTCTTTTAACAAACCGGCTAATATACTCCATTTGTTTATTATGATCCCCTAATTCCCAAAATTGTTTAAATATTACATTTCTTTCGTGTTCTGTAATAGCTTCTCGACATTTACGTGAACAGGTGACACTACAGCCCGGTTTTATGTATTTTTTCGGAATCAATTGCCCTTTTTTGTTTATAAATTCCTCACCAGCATTTTTCTTTCTTTTACATATTGCATTTTCCAGTTTTCTTTATTCAAAAGTCTTTTTCTCCCTCGATTAACTTTCTTCGGATATTTCTTTTTTTTATTCGTGAAAATATCGGATGAAGTTGTAGGCTCTTCTTCGTTAGTTTGAGTTCCAGTCGCTATTATTTCCCTTTGTTCTTGAGTTGTAGGCTGTTCTTCATTGGATTCTCTTCCAGCTTCTATTGCGTTAGTTAGTTCTTCATTTTGCACTAAAATATACAAGAGAAATATTGCTAAATTAGTTTTGGTTGTATGACTGGAGGTTGACCACTGTGTAGTTCAATTTCTCACTGAAATTTTAAAAATAAATAATCTACTTCACGCTATAACTTCGAGTTACAATGGTGGGAATGTGTGGTGGGATTAGTCCCAAAAATAGTTTTAGTTGTAGAATGTATCTAAATAGAAATTTGTTCGTTGTGCATTTAACACAATTACTTGTCGTTAAGTATGTTAATCAAGTTGATAAACTTACCAATTTCTTGCATGATATCCTGTATTTGTAAATTATTATAATTGTCTACGACGTCTTCTGTAATTGATTCTGTATCGGCATCGGGTGTAAGAATAGAAGGAACTGAAAAGATATTAATTATTCTGTATTCAAATGTTACCAAGTAACTTGTTGTGATTGATCAAAATATTTATCTGTTCAAGGACAAAATCGTTACATAGAAACGAACGTTGCAAGTTAACTAAAAAATTTAATTTTGGTATGTAAGGGAGTGTGAATAACAAAAACATACCTTTGTTTTCAGGCGGTAAATACTCTGAAACTACTGGTGAATAAATCTCTTCGGTTTCCCTTGAGACTGAGAGTTGTTCATTCTGTATTTTTACCGGAGTGCGTTGTCGGAGGTTATACTTGAAATCTGCTAATTCATTTCCTAGAAATCCAACCACAATATTAAAATAACGTGCGTATAATTTTCCTTTGATTTCACTAACATTGTCAGTTTGTCACGCAAAATATCGTGAGGACACCAGGACTTAAAGTAAAAATATGACTAAAATAACAAATAGCTAGCTTATATAGTCTTCTATGTAATTATGACACGAGGCCTTTTGACTGCATTGAGGCAATGATAGACTGGTAGGTATATTATCATTCTATATTTACTTACCTGTAGCTATAAAAACTGGCGGTATCCTCCCTTCGATTGGCATAGCGACGTCATTTTTTTGTCCTCCTTAAAACAAAATCAAAAAAATAAAATGTACCGTAATAAAGAAAATGTAATATACCTTGTGTAATGGCTTGTACTTAATAACTATACCAATTTTCATTCATTAAATTTATTATCTTATACTTACTAATACAACAAAAAGATTACACGTAGGTAGGTAAGTAGCTACTATACTTTTCACATCTTTATAAATAGGTTTGCGAATGATCTTACATAGTCTATCACCAACAAAAAAATACAGTAAAAAGTTCTATTCGTTCTTATTGATAGCTGTGATCACAAAGCGGTGCTAGCTTTATCCTATTCTAATGTAAAAAGCATAGTATTTATTCTCCTCAAAAATTAATGCCTACTGAACAAAATAATCAACTTACCTTCATTTGTGTCCGTTATTTCACTTTTAGCTAACGCTAATTCGATAATCTTACTGCGGCGACTCATTTTAAACACATAGAATTACTTTTAACACTGTGTTCACTCCAAATAGTCGAAATCAAACGAGACTGAACACAAATGAAGTATATGAACACGTCGTTACTTGCTCACAACAGTCACACACAACACAGCGCGCGGGAATAATGTAGGTAATCAATGCCTATCATCGTAAGTATTATTTTCTCCGCAATAACTTACAAATGATTACGGAGAAAATAATCGTAACTTATGTTACAATATTTGGACTGAATTTTTATTCGCTATGCAAGAATGAAATAATTGTACATTAGGTTACGATGAAAGCGTTTTTAATTATAAATAATTATTTCCGCAAACAAAATTGTATCTTGAATTACAATGTAATGTTTTTAATGGCGCGCATAAATAATGATGATGATCGTGTGTAACTTAATATACCATTTCATGAACTGCAGTTGACTCGTGACTTACAATGTTTTTACACTTATTAAAAACTGTACGCAAAGGAATTTAGATACAGGGGTGAGTGCAAAAAAATCTGCATATTTTGTACAGCTAGAATATGATTGTAACTCAAAACTGCCAAAAAGTAAGTTACGATGTTATTCCTTGCACGTGTCGAAATGCACTTACATGACAAACAGGGATAAGATTAGCAGTAGCATTTCTTCAGTAGAATGCGCACATTTCGGCCATTAGGCAGGTTAAAGACGGAAGTCGATTGAATTATAAATAACAGACTAAACGTTAAACAATCACAGAGTATGGCAAGTTCCAAAATAAGAACATAAGCTTTCGTATTTTACTCCATTAAAATCGATAACTTGTTGAGGTCTTTCGCGTGTAAACAATATATTTAACAATTGGTTGGTCAAATTTTATGACAAAAGGTGGTATAAGTAACGTGACCATTAGTTTTTTTTGTCAGTTGTATGATTTAATCAGCCTTAGACTTCTAATGTCTAGATAATTAGCTGAAAAAATTTGTTTCAAAATACCTATCGGGTCTAATTCTGTGTAGGGTAGGCTGAGCTCCTTGGTGCGTTCGGGGAATGGCTGGTCCGATCCCGAGCGTGCCTCCACCGAGGGCGGAGAGATTATTGGAGGGTTTAACCGGGTATGGGGTTTTTACCCGACTTCACGGCACATCCAAGGAACAGCCTTGTCAGCTTCCAGTCCCTTGTAAAATCGTAAAGAGATTCCCCGCCCTAAATAGGGTTGGCTGTGCCACAGTTTAACAATCATAAACTGTGGCTGTGCTCAGGGTACACTAATGCTCTACTTCCTTGCCCGTCGCGCCTCCTCTTGGTCCGTTTACGAAAGCGGGACATTTTTACTCTTGCTGGGGATAGGGGGAGTGACGGGGGGACTGTCCCTAAAGCGGGACGTATAATCACGTCAGGTATAGGCAACATGATTCTGACCGCGAGCAGACTTTTGTTTAAAGTGCTTACATAAGCACGGAGTTCTCAATCAATTACTTATAGTGCATTCTCTGATTCTATGAATAGATATTTATTAATTTTGACTTACTTTGCTGTCTAGATTTTGTCTGATACAATGAAATGTAATTGCATGAAACCGTATATATTTTTTATGAATTCATTTTAAGGAACAACCTACACTTAGGTAATAATTTGATTATGCACCAATTGATTTAATAACAAAGAGCGAATGATTTCAAACAGTTCTCCTGTATGAAGTAATTATGTTAAAAATCACTAAACTGTTTGCATTTGCCTATATTATTTACACTTGATAAATTAAAAAAAAAGAAAAACCAAACTAAAAAATAAACGTGAATGGCGTATAAAAATAAACGTATTTTTTGCATTTATATTAAAATATTTTATTGTTGTTTTTTGTCTTTAAATGTGTTGTTGTTGATACTAAACTGGATGTATCAATACACTGAAGTTAAAGTACGGTTGTAGTATGGGACCAAATTAATCAAAATGATATCTCGCTTGTTGTCACCATTTCAGCCGCACTGCTGGGCATGGATCGGGTTGGGAATTTCTCAGCAACAGCTAGGAGTCTGGAATAGTGCGAATAGTGATAATATGACGTTTTTGTTGCTTTTTCGAAATATTAAGAACTACCTAAATTATGCCAGGTAAAGCCAGGATTGTGCGCTCGCTATGTAAGTACCTTCGATAATAGTGGCATCGCAAAACTCGAAAGTTGAAATGGGCAAAGTGTACGTTGCTAGGACTTTTGGTCCTACAGATTGCAAAATCGTGGCGGATGGCCCACATCATCTTGCGCCGAATGCTTTTGAATGATGCCTCTGCGTGCGGCAATTGAAATGAATGTACAAGTTTTTGATTACAAAACAATACGTGTTCGGAATTGAGTGTATAGTCTCAATAATAAATACTGTTTTAATATTTTGTAAAAAATTGTTTCAGGGTATTGTTGCATTCAGTGCATAGTTATTTTTAAGTGATTGTTATTTTTATTATTAATACTAGTAACGAATTCAGACCTTTAAGTTGTAATCATCAGCTTTACATCTAAGTTTTACGTTACTAACTTGACTTAGCAACCAAAGTACAGAGATATAATAAATCCTTGTACTAAAAAATTTAACAAAAGTATAAAAATCAATGTTAATGAAACCAAAAAGTGCCTAGGTATAGCAATACTAGTAGCTGGGGAGGGCTTAGCTCAGTCGGATAGACATCTGATTGGGAAATATAACCATGACCTAGTCGCCCGACTAGGTCATAAACGAGTTAACCTGGTGACCCCTCTATAGGCGAAATCCCAGCTTGTTTATACAGGATTACTTTTTTATCACCCCGGAAAATTTAAGGGAATCTAAGGGACGAACACTTTAAAAAAAATCTTAAAAGAAACTGCACTAAACTAGTGTAGTATTTTTTGGATATTTTAGAAAACTAATATAAAATTAAATAGGTGAGTTATTTTCTTTATTAATATTTAAATCATTCTACTACCGTGTCCTGAAGCGTCTCTTAAATTGGGATGATGACTGAATTGTAATTTTTACGTCTCGTCATTAAATATTTAAAAAACCATGGAAAAAGATGTAGTTCTGTGAAATTAGAATTAAAATCGGCTTAGAAATACATTAGATGCAAGTATTTTAAGTTGTTAATTTGAAGGCGATTAGACAGAGAGATCCGACATCACCCGTGACGTCATTGTTGAGTACGGCCATATAAACTCCTTGTGAATTGCCGTTTTGCTAGAAAGAGATGGAGAAATATCTTTAATACCTTATATCTTGGTTGTTTTTATAGTTATTAGATAGAAAACCGATTTTTTCTTCCTGTTTATTATTTGAATGAGCTTCTATTAAAGCTAAAAAAAATGTTTAGTCACCTAGCCTATTTTCCGGGGTGATAAAAAAGTAAAGTAAAAAAAGTAAAGCAATACAGGATTGCTGGGTCGGTCTCGAGGGGGTGCGTGCGATGAATTGGTCTACCCGATCCCTAACGTGTCTCCATCGAGAGCGGAGAGGTTTCGGAGGATGGTTTAGCTGGATACGAGGACATGAGCGGAATAGCCGCTGGTGGGGCAGTGTTGTATATACTATGATTGTATGGGTTACGGTCCCTTTGTCATACTTGGCCAGTAAAGAAATTCTCTAGCAAGAGATTTGCACTTTGATATACCTAAATGTGCATAATGTATTCTAGAAAGCATGTCAGATCTTAAAGATTTTGGTACTAAAATTTGTGTGCCTTTTAAAATTATTCCTTGATATTCACTTAATTCATGTTTAAATGAAAAATATGTTTTCGCTAAAGAATTTACCTCAAATTTATTGTTAGGCCATCCATTTTTTATATATAACAAAATTGACTGTAATTCGGAATCCTTTTTTGTTTCTTGCACTATTAAATTTAGCTTTTGATCAGTGATTTTGAATTTTTTGAAAACCATAGCTATGTATGTTTCTATTTCTTCATCATAACTAGTAGAATTTTCTGTTAAATATGATCTACTTAAATGATCAGCTACCACCAATTCTCTACCAAGTTTATATACTACTTGGAAATCATAAGAATGTAAGGCTAATTTAATTCTTTGTAATCTAGGTGGGCATTTATTCATTGGTTTCATAAATATTGACACCAGTGGCTTATGATCTGATTCAACAATAAATTTTTGTGCATATAAATATTGGTAAAATTTTTTACAACCAAAGAGTATGGCAAGACTCTCTTTTTCAATTTGACTATACATTTGTTCAGTGCTTGTTAATGACCTTGACCCATATGCTACAGGTTTTCCTTCTTGTAATAGGACAGCACCTAAACCATTCTTTGAAGCATCTACACCTAAAATAATGGGTATGTTTATATCAAAATATGTCAATATTGGTGGCTCGCTGAACACTGTTTTTAATTTATCATAAGTTGATTGATGTAATTTATTCCATAAAAATGAGACATCTTTTTTTTAGTAATTCCCGTAATGGGGCTGTTATATCTGAATAATTAGGTATAAACCGAGACATATAATTAGTCATTCCTAAAAATCTCATTAATTCTTTTTTATTATTTGGCTCTTTTAACTTCTTAATTGTTTCAATTCTATCAGGATCTAACTCTATTCCTTTACCAGACATAATATGACCTAAATATTTTACTTTATTTACTTTAATTTGACACTTTTCCTTGTTAAGTTTTATATTGTATTCACGAGCTCTATCTAATACCTGTTTTAATATTTGATCGTGATTTTTCTCAGAATTACTGTACAATAAAATATCGTCTATGAATATAACGACACCATCTATATTAGAAAATATTTCTGTAAACAATTTATGGAAAACTTCTGCACTCGAGTTCAAACCATACGGTTAGCGATCCCAACTAGCAAAGCGGTGATAAAAAATTAGCTTTTATCACTGAACAGTGTTACTAAAGTCGCATATTAGTAACGCTTATGACAGCTTGAGATATATGAGTTATTTTTATCTTTCTTTAGCTGTATAGGGATATACAATCAAATAGTGATATTAGGCTATGATATAAACGTTTACTGGGCTGTTTTTTACAACATATATATCACAGCTGTTAAATAAACTCACTAACATCGTTAAAGAACAGTTATGCTGCACAATAGGACCACATGCAGCTAATATTACGCAAAATGAAACTAATGTAGCTCCACAATCACAAATATACAGCCAGTGTTATATTCATAACTGTTGAAGCTAAACTGCGATATAGTAGTGTCACGGAAGCTGCAATGTCTCAAATATGCTTTATAAGAGTGTTTATTATCACCAGTGTTAAATAAGTTATACTGTTACTTTATTAACACTCAATAAATGTAATGCAGTGTTAACAGTGCTGATATATCACTATGATATTATAACATTTCCATATCCAATATAATGCTAAAAAGATGTAAATCTGTTCACAGAAACACTATTACTAAGCTTCAGACAGAATAAAATGGGTTTCCGTCCATGGCCATTCCATTCTTTTAAGTTTCTTGAAATTATTTTTATTTATAAAACAGTCCACATTCATAACAACCACCATATTTCTGAAAAAAAAACATTGAGGAGGATGGAAAGGTTTATTTTACTGCTCCTGAGGTACCCTTAATATCGTCATGGCTGCAAGATGCAGTATATCGTCTGTATAACAACACCCTTAAACTCTAACTAGTTACATATGTATGTCTTCACAAAAACTTGGTAAATAAATTTATATTTATTTGGTTAAATATTGCTATTTAGAGGGGGGCATAAAAAATCATGAATGTTGCACTATTAATTTATCAATAAAATTACAAGCGCATGTGGAATCGACACACTAATGACTTATTACACCCACTTCTAAGATTCATAAATAAAATGGATGATGAAAACTTGTTATTATAAAGATTACTTTATAATAACAAGTCCTGGATCTCACATAGATTCTACGCACTCAAATTGTGAACACAGAACAAGTGTTAATGCAGAATCACAATCACTGATATACAACTAAATAGCTCGATATTAGTGTAGCTATGCCCTTTATGTTGCTTGATTGTGATATAGTAGAATTAATATCACTGATATGACTCCAAAATGTAAGACATAACACAGATATGTCACGAATATGTATCCAAGTAGTTCTAAGCGACGTTAAAATACAGCTACTATATCACTTAATAGCCATAAAAGTGGGGCCAAATCCCAATGATATAAGCTGTTCCATCAAACATATACGACTATTTATGTGACAGATATACAGCTATTTTTAGCACATGACTGCTAGTTGGGATTGAACATATACCTTCCAAAAGGTGTATTGAAGGTAGTAAGCTCTCGAGACTCTGGTGCTAGTAAAACTTGCCAAAATCCTTTATGAGCATCAAGAGTGCTAAATATTTTAGAACCTTTTAATTTACTAGTTATCTCATCTAATGTTGGTAACATACAATGTTCTCTCAAAATTTGACAATTAAGATGTTGGGGGTCTAAACATACCCTTATATCTCCATTTGGCTTTGCAACTGTTACTAATGAATTTACATATTCTGTTGGACCGTTCACTTTACTAATAATACCATTTTTAGTCATAGTCTCTAACTCATTTTTTAATTTAGGCATTAACTTAAACGGCACATGTCTACATGGCTCTATTTTATCAATAGCATCTGACTTCAATTTAATTTTATATTCATGCCCTTTTATCTTTCCTATACCACTAAATAAATCCTTATACTGCACAAATATATTATCATTGGTGCATGAAATATTTAGAAATTCTTTGAATTAAATTAAATTTTATTATTGCTGGTAATCCTAGTACAGGCTGACATCTGTCTTTACATACTTCAAATTCAATTATTTCTGTGCTATTATTATTACTTAGCTGACATTTTTCTGATATTTTACCAATAGTTGCAATATTTGTACCATCATAATTACATAATTTTAACCTAGAAGGCATAAAATTTATTAAATTTAACACTTGACAATCAAATTTTGAAATGACATTGCACTGAGCACCGGTATCTAATTTCACATTTAACATTTTATTATTCTTTATAAATTTAATATTTTCAAACCACGAACAACTGCCATCCTGATGTACACTACTTATTTGTACTAAACCTAATGATACACTTTGCAAATCATTTGTCATTTCATCATCAGAACTATTATTTTGTATACAATTAATTGACGTTAGTTTACTTTTACATAATGAAGAATAGTGGCCATACCTTTTGCACTTCAGACACTTTTTGTTGTATGCCGGACACCTCATCTTTGCATGTTGGCCGCCACACCTTGAACATGTCTCTACTTCTCTTCTATTTGTGTATAATACTTGTGATGTACTGCTTTGTTGAAAATTTCCATTATAATTATTTTCACCTTGCCTTAAAGTCTTCGGTTGATAATTCTGTTCATTTCTCTGATATTTGGATACACCATTATTATTATAATTTCTGTTTTCATTTTTATAAAATTTTCTCACGACATTTACTTCCACCGACTCTCCAACTTTAAATTTATTTGAGTGTTCGTTAACCAATTCAGAGGATTTACATATATTGATACATTTTTCTAGCGTTAATTCACATTCTCTTAGTAATCTGTCTCTTAATTTATTATCTATTATTCCAGCTACAATTCTATCCCTGATCAATCTGTTTTTCAAATCTCCAAAGTTGCAATCCGATGCCAACTTTTTGAGTTCCACTATCCAATTTTTCTCCATTTTTCTGATTTCTGGTGAAAAAAATGTGTGAGTTAACACATTCATTTTTCAGTGGTATAAAATATTGGTCGAAGGAATTGATCACGTTTTCATATGTTCCGTCAGTTTCAAATGTATTGTAAATTTCAATGCATTGTTCTCCCATGCAATGGAGCAGAGTTGCTACTTGAGTTTCATCATTTTTAGTGTCTATACCCGACGCTTTTCTATAGAAAACGAACAATTGTTTCCATTTTGTATATCCTTCCGACGTTAATGTCGTCAAAGGTTTGGGAGGTTTTAATCCCATTACACCACAGTCTTCCATGGTTATAGTAGATTATGCACCAAGGGATTAAAGCAGTGTCTAACGTCACGGGCGCCATACTGAACCCCGAGCGCAACGAGGGACTCTAGAGTTAACTCCCGAGCGTAGCGAGGGAGTTTAAATTTAACTCCTGAGCGAAGCGAGGGAGTTATGTAGAGTCCTAAGTGAAGCGAGGGGCTCAAGTAGTGGTGGGTCGGTACGTGTTTTTGCAATACCGAAACTATGTATTGGTTTAGTTTGTAATAACGGTTTTTGAAACTATTTATTTTAATAACTAGTTATTGAATGGGTATCGGGTATCGCAAGAAGGGCTCGGTTTCGGTTCGAAGGAAAATCATGTTTTATTGAATAAATGATTTTATTCGGCAACTATCTATTGACGTGACGGAGTATTGGGTGTTCGATAGTAACCAATATTATTTTGATAAATAAAAATGAACTTTCCTTCATACTTTGACCAGGCTTAGGACTGGCTGCCAGGCGGCAGGCGTATTTAAATTAAAAGTTCATTTGATTTTATGTACATTGTTATTCTGTACACATCTACAATATTTACACTTTACTATAAACCTATTTTATATTTTACACGTTTTTATTTACACTATGTTTCGAAGTTTTGTATTTACAATTCCTATTTTACAATTTGGCGCGAATCGATCATCGCATCTAGAGCAGCAAGCTGAGTGCCCGTTCGGGAATTTTCGTTTGCCGTCGGTTCCGTCAGCCTGGCGCCTAGTATCGGCTCTCGCTCGGGTACCGCGTTGCGAGTGACAGCAAGTGAACCGTCCGTTCCACACAATAAATAGTTACTCCCGATAAATAGTTTCTGAAGAAGTCAATACATAGTTTTCGGTATTGTTGCTAATAAATAGTTTCAATAACTGTTTACTGTTTATAACGCCCATAACTAGGCTCAAGTCGCCTAAGACGAAGACACAGCTTTATTCCAGAGGTGAATACTCTACTTTTCATACCATCTGCGAGACAATAAAAACGCAGGGCTTTATAACCAATTATTACTTAGGTGGTAATTTTCATCATAAACTGTCACATTATCATTATCAATATAACTATGGTTAAAATTATGATATTATGATGAAAACCATAAAATACAAAAAAATGTTGTTCTCAAGCACGAATACGTCACGCAATAATTTTTTCTTAAGTTTAGCTTAAAACATTATAAAAACTTAAAACATATTAATAATAATATAACAAGTATGAACTTAGTCTACCCATCGATTTACAATACGATACGATCAGCTGCTGGACCCCGTCAATGACCTTTAGAAGCACGCAGGACGAATGTTAATTTGTAACAATAAAATGGTGTCAAATCAAATAAATTGCTTTAAGTTTTAATTTTCAACTTCGTGATATATTTACTTTTATAACGCCAATTAATTACTATACACAACTGTCGAAATAAATCTCAAATAGTCGACAGCCTATTGACCTCAAATAAAAAATAAGTGCTGAAGCTGAAGTATGTACCTGGACATTTACTTACGTTTTTTAACTTTATCAATAAAACACTGAATAGACTTCTAAAAAGACTGTATTGAATTATGTTATCTGTGGTATTGATGCCACAAAACACATTTCACTAAGCACTTTATTAACGTAAACAACAAGATATTACAATTTTGAAATACATACGTTGGCGGCAAAGTTTAAGCTATGAAAACAATACAACGCAATACTGTTGGTGCACATTATGGAACAAATTATAGAAACGTTCTTTATTTTTAAATATGCCGCGTAATTTTTCCAAATGAAAGAATTTAGTTCGCTGTGTATCCGCCGGCAGCGTTAGTGTTCTGCTTTTTATTCGTTTTTATCGATGTTAATGGTGGCCGTCAAAAGATGGCGCTTTTAGCATAAAAAATATTTTATCAATAAAAAATAAAGTGAAATTTAATTGTTTATTTTAGCTTGCAGTAAATATTTTATAATTTTGGTAAAGAAATTATGTATTTAGATTTTATAAAAACATTATTTACACAGGTAGAATGTCTATTTGTCTCTAGTGGATGTACACTACTGCTGTATGGACGTAGAACATTTGCCTTCCTAAGCTAGCATCTACGCCAAATTTTCATACGAATTTTATGTTCCAAATTTGAAACACTTTAATCCCTTGGGAGTTTCATACAACATTATATCCCCGGGGATATAATGTCTTGCTTTACGTTGAAGTTAAGAGGGTTATAATTGTACGTTGTCGAGGAGGTGGTATGAAAATTTATTATCTTGATAAACTCACCCGCTAATCTTGATTATTTTATACACTTTTTGTACTATATTTCGCAGCGCCATGTTATGTTTCTAATGAAAAACATTATAAAATTAAATCACTTTATTGGTTGACATAACAGATCGTTTCATAGGTTCATGACAAAGGGATCGTAACCCATACAATCATAGTATATACAACAGGCAGAGTCCAGGCATACCAAAGTGGGCAGCATAATCAACTCAGCCCCTTGGCATTGTCCAGGGATACTAAAGTGGGCAGCCTAATCAACTTAGCCCCTTGGCATCGTCACAGATTATCCCGCCTCAAAAATGTATAGCAAGTCTACTTCATTGTGATTAAATTAAAGTATATTATATGGTGGTTCGATTAGAAAAATAGTATTTCGAGATAATGGGCATCGCCTAACTTCGGTGTTTCCGAAGATGACCGACACATCCGGGCAGCATAATGATATAGAGCTGCTCTTGTGATTTTTAATGATTTTTAGGGCCAAACTACTTTTTCAAGCCTTTAATTATAAGCTTTTATTTACATTCACCTGTCCGGTGTCTGTAATAAAAATCTTGCAAGTTGAATTTGACCCACTTCCCGGTCTCCGATTGAGCTGAAATTTTGCATGCATAATATGTATATCGCGTGACAATGCAATATTGTGATGATATAATTATTTTTATATAAGTTTACTTGTTACAAGCTTTATTTACTTTCACCTGTCCCGGTGTCTGTAATGAAGTATTGCAAGTTAAATTTGACCCAATTCTCGGTTTCCAATTGAGCTGAAATTTTGCATACATATTTATATCACGTGACAATGCAATATAATTATAACACGGAGCTGATCTAATGCTAGAGCTGGAAGGTGGCCATAGGAACTTCGCAATAAAATGACACAACCCCATCGAGTTTGGGTTCGTTTGATTCGTATTGACGATTAATAAACGCTTGTAATTAAAAAAGTTTTTTTTTTATAATTTATTGTCAATTGTCTTTGATAAGTTAGACGATTGTTTCCGATGTTTTCCGATGCCCATTATTTATCTTGATGTATTGTATGTATAGGCCTCCCCCAAATATACTATACCATAAATATATATAGGTATATAGGTATTTGGGGGAGGCCTATGTCCAACAGTGGGCGTCTCTTGGCTGAAATGATGATTGTATGTATAGTGCTAGTAAATTATTACTCCTGTTATGTTTGGCTTTACACAGACAGGACTATACGAGTAAAAGTTCGATTGCAGTTGGTGTATGGTGCAGTTCCAACGACCGCATGTTGTTCCATTGCAGTCAAGCTGCATTAAAACTGCAATTTTACAGTCGGGGTGCAGATGAGATGCAGTCCGTTTATGTTGAGTCAGGGTAATCTTATAACCCAAAAGTTAGATATTGTGAAAAATATAGGATAATTTATTGGCTATTGTTTCTTAAATTTTGCTCATGAAAAATTTTGAAAATATATTGTGGTTTGTATATTATTGTTTTGTCAGAGGTTGTTATGTACTGCGTAAGTACAGTCAGCTTCTAATGTTTAATCATATTATATTTAGGATTATCATTAGAAACGACTGTTTCATTACCTACCTACATCTCGAAGCTATTTGACCATAGTATTGACAATCTCGCGGAAGTGAATAGCCTATCTATATTAATTGTTTGGACAATCGTCTGGTCCTGTGTTTGTGCGACCATGCCCGATTTGAATACTGTTCCGGGCAGAATTTGAATTAGTATTTATTCTCGAGTCAAGTGTGCACACCCATTATTATATATAATATAGTGGAGTCCTACATAATTTGTGACGAATTAAAAGAATTTATTTTACTATATATTAATTAATTTTTACCTACCTTAGAAAATATTATAATGTTCAAGAACATTCGAAGCTGACTGTACGTAGTTGTAAATAATTACAAAGCAATATTTTTAATAATGAAGTAGCCTTGTTACACTTTACCTTCGATGTTGTGTTTTATAGAGGAAGGAGAGTCAAGTAAAAATGTTCTTCCATTGTTTATTAAATATCATGTTAATTATTATTAAGTATATTCGCTGTTTTAGCCGTCCAACTCTGTTTGAAAATTGGGTATTTAGTACCTAAGAATACATGAATAATGTTACCTAAACTTGCTTGGTATAAATATGTACTATAGATAGATAGGATTAGGATAGAGTAGTAGATCATTTTGTAACAAACTGCAAAAGATAAGGTCAAAATCAAATGCAACTTTATTTAAATGTGAGTTTTAAGTATCGTTATATTTTGCCTGCAAAATTCAACTATTCAGAAAATGTTTATATTTTTAGCAGGTCAGATACTTACTAAAAAAAATCTAGCTTTGTCAGAAGAGTACTAATATTCTGTGTCAGAAGGCCAATTACCGATCTCATGGATCTCAAGAAGTCATCGTGCAACGAAAAATAAGGTTTTCGGTCCGATTTTTTGTTATATTTGTTCAGAATCTATAATAGTCATAATATTAAACTGGCGATATGTTACAGAAAATGGACGTTGAGTAATGAGTTGATACTGCAAAACGCGTGTTTATAGTAAAAGGTACCTAACCTAGGTATATGTAAATGTTTTTATTTACCTGCGACAATGTTTAGGTGGATTGCATTGTAGGTTGTATAGGTACGACAAGGCCCTGTTTGTGTAATCTTAAAAATCTATCACGATTAGAATTTAAGAATATTGTGATTTAATAGAACTTATTTAAAAAACAAAGGAACACCTAGTATCCCTCATGACGTAATGGAATCAATTGTAGTACAAAAGTTTAAATGCAATCGTAATTTATAATTTTCCGAAAAAACTCATATACTTACCTACTTATGTAGGAAGTCATATCTATAGTTTAAATTATATAAAAGTATTACCTATAGTTTAAATTATATAAAAGTAAAATAATAATAAAGGTAGATTTAATAAATGATAAAGGTAGTTTCCGAACAACACAGTAAACGGGGCCCCTGTAGGATGTTTTTGACATATCTGTATAGTATAGATAGACACTATTGCTAGTCAAGTTATGTAGTGATTCTGTTGGAAGGTGTACAGTGGATGTTTTCAATGTGACAATGTTGTAATAAAGTTTTACATTTATATTTTTTCTTTTTTTCCCATGTAATTAGGTAAATATATTGTGAATGGAAACTTAGAAATGAAATCTATAATTAGAAACTTACCTAAATTTTGTAAAAGGTCATAACCATGTTTCTCCGCGCATATTTACGAATATCGATCCGCGGTTTCATCACACTTGATGGAAGGTAGTACATACTAAGAAGATGAAAACAAGAGAATACAATGCTATAAAAAAAATATGACTACGTTTGTTATTCTTCTTTCCTAAGATTATTTCTTAGGCGGCGTCGATATGAAAAGTCACTATAATTGGAAAATATTAAGCGGGAGCAACCGCCGCATTAGCGGTTATTAATAATTCAAATGAATCAATGATTTGATGACGCCCCCAGCCAGTGGAGTAACTATACCATCTGAGGCCCGTGGCAAATTCTAGGATCCCACAATTTATGCACAAAAGGGGTTTGAAAATTTTTGGTGCACCTACTGTGCGCCATTTTGATTTTTTTTGAATTTTGCGTCGCACTATAAAACTTGTATATTTCAATTGCTGACATACAGACGAGCAAAAAATGTTATATAACATATGGGTCTAAAACGTCACGTTTTAGAGATATATGGAAAACAGTTTTGCTAAATAATTCCATTTGCAAATTGTTTTCCATATATCTCTAAAACTTGACATTTTAGACCCATATGTTATATAACATTTTTTGTTCGCCTGTACGTCCGCCATCGAAATGTACAAGTTTTATAGTGCGACGCAAAATAAAAATAAAACAAAATGGCGGACAGTAGGTGTGCCAAGCTCCATACAAAAAATTTCAAACCCTTTTGTTGAAAAGGTTAGGTTATTTCTGAGCTGGGACTGGAGACCTGTGGACAGGTCGGGGGTCCGTCGCGTTTGCCTGCCCTGCCGCCACTATTATGGGCCCTGCCCCGGCTTATAGTGACGCCACTGCCCCCAGCCCTGATGTGTTCTCAAATGACCAAATGACCTTAGTCATTTGAGAACTCTCAAATCAAATGGAGGTCATTTGAGAACAACTTTGGAATAGTCCTACGACTCTCGAATGTCTGAAAAGACTGGTGAAATAACATTTTAAAATCAGAGTCCTCTGGAAAAATGAGTAGGACGTTGTGGTCAGAGCTAGAAATTTTTATTGTGGATTACCTATACGTAAAAATATATGATTTAATTCTATTAGAGGAAATAGGTAGGCCGTGATATGAAGACTTTAGGCACACTGCACTACACTAGTACTAAGACTATCGAAACGATTAAAAGCTGTACTTTTGAAAGAAATTGATATCAATTAAATTATTGGTTAAATTCTATTAAATTAAAATAGATGTCTAGAATATTAATTTGTGTTTAAGAGCGTGATATTCGCCAATAAACTGTAGGTAGGTACTCAGTTTGGCGAAACTGCATGAATTCTGTAATGTGCTAAAAATGGTTGAGAATCAAATAGAATGGTTGAGAAATACTCTTCTCCATGATTTGAAGACTAGGATAGATTACATTAAAAATAAATGATTTAACTCTATTGGAGGAAATAGGTACGCCATGATATGAAGACTTTAAGGACACTGCACTACACTAGTACTAATACTCGTAAACAATAATTGACGCACATGCGTACGAAGCACACACATGTCACGGGATGCCGGGTGGTGTGGAGCCCCCCTTGTTAATTGGATGTGTGGGCTGTGATAACACCCCGGTACAAAAGGGCGGGCGGTGGTCAGCGCGCAGGAGTGGCGTCGCGCCAGCCTCAGCGATAGTTTCGTGAGTACCTACTTATTTAACTACGTTTGGTTAACTATTTTAACACTGTGTCCTCCTAACCGATATTCCGTCGCGGCGTCCTATCGCAACTAAATCTGCGCAAGAAATAAAATATAGTGTACAAGTGTTTGTGCCATCGCAAAATGCACTCGGTGTCTTCATTGGCGTAATGTGTTGGGCCGATTAGCCCACATGACCCGGGGACTTATTGTCAAAGAAAAATATTACGATTGCTTTCACTTTACCAGTCAGATGAAAAAATAGTGATGGGTGCACTTTAACTGTCAAAATTGAAGGCGGTCGCGATAAAGTTTTGTTAGACAATCAAGGGGCAGAGAGACGCATTTTTGAAACAATAGAATTCAAATTCGCATTTGAAATCGTAAGATTCATTCGAATCGCTTCTAAAGGGCCCATTTTAGGCCCAAGAGTGCCCAACATATCCGTACTGTCTAAAAATCATATAATATTTATTCATAATTATTTGTACTATTAGTGATTGCCTTCAAGTTAGAGAAAGCTTAGTATAAATATAAAAAAAAACACTGAAATGATCGCTAAACTCACCAAACAGTGACAGACGGTTATAAAGACACGGACTTGCCATAACAAGAAAATATCATAATAATCAATTAATCTCAATTGATCAATTCGGGATAGTATTCGTGTCTATTATAATGATTTTAAGGGCCTTCCTTGTATACATTATACAATATACAATTAACAGTGATTGATTATCACTAGTTCAAAATTATTAGACACTAGCTGCGCCAGCGAACTACGTTTCGCCGTATATTTTTTACCAGTTTTTGCAACATTTGTCATTGATGCTCAGCTCCTATTAGTCGTAGCGTGATGTTATATAGCCTAAAGCCTTCCTCGATAAATGGACTATCCAACACAAAAAGAATTTTTCAATTTGAATCAGTAGTTCCTGAGATTAGCGCGTTCAAGCAAACAAACAAACAAACAAACAAACTCTTCAGCTTTATAATATTAGTATAGATAATAAAAAAAATAGTGGTCACAAATGAATGATTGCATGTGAATGAAAATGTAAGACGATTCCCAACACAAAGTTATAGCGATTTAATATTAACAGCTTGTGGCCTACCAAATAAAACAACAACAAACATACAACATTATATACTATGATTTGCATACTAATTTGAAGGTGGGCACTACGGGCCGCGGTTACTATGAAAAATGGGCATTCCCCTTTCCAAATTCAATATTTTTGAAAATTCATTCCGTGAATACTGCAACGAGTGGTGCTACCCACAAGTTTTTGATTTCTAGTAGAATATTCGCAACGTACCTAATAATATAGGTACGTTCTGTTTTACATGCAATTTTTTTTTATAAAAAAAAAACGTAACCCACACTAGGATTTTCTCCTGTGTCGTGGGTGCAGTTACAAACAGAATATCACATGCACATACGCCCAGACCGGAACAAATTTCTGTAGGCCATACAAAATATTTGTCCCGTACGGGAATCGAACCCGCGACCCGTTGCGCAGTAGGCGATCACTCGACCTCTGCGCTAACCGTGTCGTCAAAGTACAAGTACAATTCATCGCTGTCGTCAAAGTACAAGTACAATTCATCGCTGTTATTGAGTACCGGTTTTTTTCGCAAAACTAAAAAATATATTTTTTACATATCTACAATAGGAAAGTTATTAATCCACATCTCACCTGATGGAAAGGCGAAGATGGTAAGGAGTTTCACCTGGATTCCGTAACAAGTGAGGAACTTATCTTACCTCTAGTTGTCGGAACACTGATAAATTATTGACATTGTTATAAGGGTCAGTTAGACCATGATAGTTAGGTCGAATTTCACCGACATTTAAACAGACCGTTACAGTTAACTAAAAACCGCTTTTGACACTTTACTCATAAGTGTCAAGAAACGGTTGTTTGTTAACTATAACCGACTGTTAAATGTTGGTGAAATTCGATGTGCGTGTGGTGTGAGAGCTCTTTTTTTAAAAGTTATAATATTTTTACGAAATCAAGGAAGAATTTAGGAAATAATTGTGAAAACAACATGGTGAAGATAAAAAAATTGTGAAATCAATAGGGAGAAAGTTCTGGTCGATTAACTGGAACACTCACTCTGCCAACCAGAGAAAATACGTAACTCCGGTCTCAAAATATATTAGATATAAATGTTCAACATTTTTATGTGGAATAATTGTGTTGAATTTGTGAAACCTATTCACAAATATTCAAAAAATTTTAACGGTTTATAAGGATTTGGCAAAGGTTTATTTGGAACACTCAGTTCTCTTATGGTGCAGACGGAGTGTTCCTAAACTTATCAACTTTGGCTAAATAAATCGTTAATATTCTTACTCTGTTTTACGAGTATAACGCAGAGTCAATTTGTGAAACAAAAACCTAAACGTAAAACATAATAGTTAGAGAATAAATGAAAAAAAAACTTTCTTTTCAACATCCCGTGCGAGAGCTCCGTATTTTAGATTTTATTTACATAACCTGAACTTAAATACAAACGGAGGCCACATCAGAAATTGTGAAAATTTTGTCACTAAAGTTTTGACACGTTTTTTATTTCTGAGATTGTTTAATTTAAACAATAATCAACATTATTACATTTCTATGTGAGAAATTTGTTTAGGGTGACCATGCATACATCAAATAAAATATTGTTGTTTGTACTTTTTATTTTTTTTATATTATTTATGCCTAAGGTGGTACATGCTCGCCTAAAAGATGCTTTTTTATTTACATATGTTCAGATTATACTGATCCGGGAAAACAGATTCAAATTCAATATTCTTTATTCAATTGGGATTTTACAATCACTTTTGAACGTCAAAGAAGCTACGCCATTGGTTCACAAGTTGGTTCACCTCGTTAAACGTTAAAACGTTACATTTCGGAAGATTTAACGCAAGTTAACGTTAGTCGTTAATCCGTTAACACGTGATAAAAATTGCATTTTTTATATCGTTGTGGTTGTGATCTGCTTACAAAAACTGTTGTTTTGGGTTCTGGAAGTTAATAAGTTAGGTTCAAAAAAAGACAGTGTGTAAATATAAAAAAAATAAAAGTATGTAATTTAATCATCTGGCACAATGTGGATATTCCCCTTCATGAACATTAGTATGTTGAAGTTCTCGTCTGAGAGTGAGGCTCGTTTCGGTGTTAAAATATCTTTGCCGGTGGAAAAAAGACGTTCAACTGCAGCGCTCGAGGGTATAGCAGTATTATATTTAATATAAGTAAACAGATTTATAAATATCTGTTCCTCGAGGAATGCCGCATCATTAAAAGAGTCTTTGGATTTCGTGTCTAGCCACATTTTGACGAGAGATTGAGCTTTAGCCTTTAATGATTTGAGGCTCTTAGGTTTTTTTTACACTGAGTAACAGAATTAAAAAAGTCTTCCTCATCATTGTCATTGTTTCTCATTGCTGCCTCCGTCACTGAAACTGTCCCTGTCCTTTGAACTTTCTGAAGCTTTTTGGCGTAACGCCTCCTCTACCTTTTTTTCCAAGCATTTAAAAAAATGTGTCCGACAAAAAAATGGTCACCCTATGCATTTCTCGCTTAGAAATGTAATAAAGTTGATTATTGTTAAAATTAAACAAGCTCTGAAATAAAAAATTAGTCAAAATTTTTGTGACAACATTTTCACAATTTCTGATGTGGCCTCCGTTTGTATTTAAGTTCGGGTTATGTAAATAATATCTAAAATACGGAGCTCTCGCACGAGATGTTGTAAAGAAAGTATATTTTTAATTTTATCTCTAACTATTATGTTTTACGTCAAGGTTTTTGTTTCACAAATTGACTCTGCGTTATACTCGTAAAACAGAGTAAGAATATTAACGATTTATTTAGCCAAAGTTAGTAAGTTTTGGAACACTCCGTCTGCACCATAAGAGAATTGAGTGTTCCAAATAAACCTTTGCCAAATCCTAATAAACCGTTAAAATCTTTTGAATATTTGTGAATAGGTTTCACAAATTCAACACAATTATTCCACATAAAAATGTTGAACATTTATATCTAATATATTTTGAGACCGGAGTTACGTATTTTCTCTGGTTGGCAGAGTGAGTGTTCCAGTTAATCGACCAGAACTTTCTCCCTATTGATTTCACAATTTTTTTATCTTCACCATGTTGTTTTCACAATTATTTCCTAAATTCTTCCTTGATTTCGTAAAAATATTATAACTTTTAAAAAAAGAGCTCTCACACCACACGCACATGAAATTCGACCTAGCCTTGCTTTATCTGTCATGGGGATGCGTACCTGCCTGGTTATTGTCTAAGAAAAAAATTATAGGAATCGCTTTTTACAATTTGACAGTCGCCATCCATCCATCGCTCCTTCATAAAAAGATGTCGACGCAGTCTTGTGTTTTCACGGCGCAATGGTTGTCAAATCGAAGGCGATTGTGATAGATTTTTTCTTAGACAATAATCCACCTGCGGCCGTACCGCCTAACTCAAAGCGATCACTCGCTATCGTTATCGTGACATTAGAACAATAGTTTTAATGTCACAAGTGACATTTGAACTATTGTTCTAATGTCACGAAAGCGATAGCGAGTGATTGCTATGAGTTAGGCGGTGTTATAGTTCACTTTTTTATGTCCGTCTGGCAGGAAAAAATTCTTCTGTGTCACACTGGTGTGACAGAGAGTCAGTACAGTACCCCTAAAATATCAGATAATTTTTTTTACGCTATGAGCAACTTGCCAACCATATATCCAATACCATACAGAGGGCTAATTCTACTAATAAACCAGAGCCGAAACGAAGCCAAACCTTTGTTTTCGACCAATCAGCAGAGGTCCAATTCTGCTAATAAGTTACAGCTGAATCGAAACTAAACCATTGCGATCGACCAATGGAAGCGCGTAAATTGCCATTCAACCGTTGGATGACGTGATATAGTGGTTGTGATTGGTCGATCGCAACGGTTCAGTTTTTATTCGGCTGAAACCTTTTAGTAGAATTGGGCCTCTGGTCAGTTCACTAACTTCGGCTGCTACCACAGAATAGATAATAGTACTACGTCATTTTTGAAAGAAACTTACCATCCATCACTGCTGTCATGAACGCCGCCGTAACACATAAGATCACTAAACTGTAATGGATACGAAGATTCTTTCAAAATTTTTTTACAAAAAATAAAACCGACTTCAAAAACACTGAAAACTTAAAAATAATATAAGAATAGGTACAGACAACATCACACTTCTATATTGAAGTCGGCGCCAAACGATGATCTAGAAAGTGTTAAAATTTGTCACCGACTTCAATATAGAAGTGTGATGTTGTCTGTACCTATTCTTATATTATTTTTAAGTTTTCAGTGTTTATGAAGTCGGTTTTATTTTTTGTAAAAAAAAAATTTTTTAAACTTTTTAGTGAATGAAATCTTTTTAGTGAAAGAAACCCTAATTTAATTATTTATTAAAATTTGTGTTTAGTAGTAGTATAAAATTAATGCAGAACGTTACATTTTCACGTCATCGAAC
The DNA here is from genome assembly GCA_963935595.1 of Schoenobius gigantellus. Classification (NCBI taxonomy): domain Eukaryota; kingdom Metazoa; phylum Arthropoda; class Insecta; order Lepidoptera; family Crambidae; genus Schoenobius; species Schoenobius gigantellus. The sequence goes on from OZ012541.1 coordinate 53,115,634, forward strand.
ATTCGGAAGTCAGTCTATATGCGCTCCGATTGGTTGATCGCTACGGTTCGGTTTCGGTTCGGCCGTAACTTATTAGTGGATTCAGTGGATGTTGGACAATTTTATATGGAACAGCTGATTTTTTTCGCGATTTCAAGATTGGTCCCATAGTAAAAGTTTTTAACTGTAATATGTTAAGAAAAGATATTATTAATACGTGTTGGACGTAGGTTATTTTTTATTGCAGAAAGTTGGCAAACAAGCAAACTGCCCACCTGATGGTAAGTGGTAACAGTTACCTATAGTACATGTGGCTCCTGTGAGATCCGCAGCAAAACTGCAACCCCCACAAGAACCACAGTGTACGTTGCCAACTTGTGACTTAAACGCCGATCCCGAGTGTGTCTCTACGGAGGTAGAAGTTGCTCTGGAGGGTGGTTTAGCCAGGTATGGGGTTACCCAGGTAACCCGAGTCCAATAGCATATCCTTGGGGCGGCTTTGTCAGCTTTCAGCCCCTTGTTGAATCGTAAAGAGATTCCCCCGCCTCAAAAAAAAAAAAAAAGGATGTAAAGTCACGGTACCCAGTAATTTCAGTGCCATATCTTACCCTTCAAACCGGTTACTTAACATTAACACAGCAGAATACAGAAAGCTGTGTTCTGTAGTTAATTCCATCATTGTCCTGATACAATTAGGGGTAAGAGAGCCAGTTCCTCTGTGGTTGAGAAACCCTCATGAATTTATTTTCCACCTGCGGTCTCATCATCATTTGTTACCAGATTAAGACTAATAGCTTTCCCTTTATAAAAAAGCCTTTTACCGGCATTTTAGCAGTGATGTTTACCCATTCCTTTAGTCCACTAGTTCAGTTAACGAGTAAACTAGTCCAGGGGCCTTACCATGACCGCTTATAGCAAGGTTAAAACATTATTAAAACAGAGACACCGCTCTTGCTGCGTATAGCGCCATCCCGCTCTAAGCGCCTTTTTAATATTGTTTTGGGCGATCATGGTTAGGGGGCAGTTCACTGAACTTAAGAGTCTTCCTTCACAATATCTTATATAAAAAGTATATAAAAATCTCATGTCACAGTGTTTGTTCCTAAACATCGGTCAAGCCGTTTCGGAGGAGTTTTCTCTGAAACGGCTTAACCGATGTTTATGAAATGTTTTGTTTATATTTAGTAGGTCTGAGAATAGATTGTAAGCTATTTTTATACCCCTAGGTGATAAGGGTTTGTTCAGATTTTGTTTGGACAATTATTATGGCCTAGCGTAGTTCTCGGGCACAGCTAGTACTTAATTGCATTATATTCAAAGAAAACATTTCAAGCCCTATACATTACCGCGTTACGTTCATCTGTCAAATTCATCGCCGCCTGTTTATTTTATTTTGTAAAGGTTGTCTCAGCAAGAACTTGAATTTTAAAAATTAAAAAATATTTTTTTTTCTACATATCTATGGAGGTACTGATGACATTTACACATGAAACAAAATATCGGTTAAATGGCCACCGTTGCTCTGTTGGCAGGTATGCACTCTTTTAATGAAATTTTGCAGTATATTTTGCAGTAAGGGCTGCTGGATTTAACGAATTTGACGTGCAATTTCTTCTTTGAGTTCCTCAGTTGTCTCAGGGTGGTTCACATAGACCTTACCTTTCAAAAAACCCCAGAGCAAATAGTCCAAACAAGTTAAATCACAACTTCTTGGCGGCCAGTTTTGGTCTCCGAAACGAGAAATTACTCGACCTGAAAACTTGGTTTGTAACAAAGTCATTGTTTCCCTTGCAGTGTGACAGGTAGCGCCATCCTGTTGAAACCACATCTCATTTAAGTCCATTCTGTCTAATTTTTGCCAAAAAAAGTTTGTCAACATGGCCCGGTAACGATAACCATCGACAGTCGGCACATAATTTGGAAAAAAGTACCGTCCAATTATCCCTCCTGCCCACATGGCACACCAAACTGTCACTTTTTGAGGATGTAATGGAAGTTCTTGAATGACATGTGGATTTTCATCTCCCTAGATTCGAGAATTCTGTTTGTTAACGAAGCCGTTTAGGTGAAAATGAGCCTCGTCACTAAAGATGATTTTGTTGTGAAATTCATCGTCACTTTGCAGTTGTTCCAAGATCCAGCTGGTAAAGTTTCTGCGCTGTCTATGATCGTTAGGCTGCAACTGTTGAGTCAGCTGGATTTTGTAAGCATGAAGGTGTAAATCTTTTTGTAATATCCGTTGAAGAGTGCTGCAATGAATGTTTAGTTCCTGGCTACGATGTCGAATGGAGGTGCTTGGTCGTGCTGCCACACTATCCCTCACAGCTGCGATGTTTTCCACTGATTTTTTCGGCCGATGACAAGTCTCTGTCATCTTTTAATGAAAACGTCCGCTCAAATTTTCTAATCAAATTCTCAATAGTACCTAGTTCTCAATAGGCCGCGACGGTCGATTATGCACGCCGAAATGATCACGTAACTTGTGAATCGTCACAGTAAAATTTTCCCTATTTTTATAATGGGTTTTCACTATTAACAAACGTTCTTCCAAGCTATAACACACTATTTTCGTAAATGTTTATGTTTTAATTAAACAAACAACAAATATGGCTGACTCAACAATTGACAGTCGAAAATGGCGCGCAATTCGAAATTCAAGTTCTTGCTGAGACACCTTTTATATTGCATATCAGGATGTTGTAAAGAACTTTCGAATTTACATAGCATAAGCTTCTCCTGGGAGATACAGGGACATAAATTCATAAGATACACACAAACCTTTTTGGTGCATACTTGCCGAATAAAATTCACAACAAAAATTGCATTAGCGCAATCTCTTCTTCCGATCCTAAACTATGCTGATAGCCTTGCTATTCCGACTTAGATGTAGGTAACCCTTTAAATTAAATCGGAACTACTGCAGAATGTTGCCTTATGAGTTATCTTTTGTTAGCGTTATTTCGACCATATTCCCTAACATCATTCCCAAATTTAATCGTTACCTTTCTGTCGTAGGCGGGACTGTCACAACATCCTTTCCCTCCTTAGAGCATTGACCTAAGTTTTCCTCTTATACACTATCTTGTCTAACCCTTATGCTACACCCTAGCTCAAAGAAAGGTTTACATGATAACTGCGCTTCCACAGTAGGTATATAAAAAAATGTTCGTAACATACGGTCTTTCCATAAACAACCCTTCCTATGCGTGTTCCTTTACGCCCCCTTTTAACCTACTTCAAAAAAGGAGGAGGTTATCAATTCCATGCGTATGTTGTTTTTTTTGTGTGTATGTTACGCGATTACGCTGCCAATTGTGGACCGATTTTCAAAGTTCGATTTTTGTATTTGATAGAGTATACTCCTGGGGTGGTTTCAAGGTCACCAAAGCCAGGATCTGATAATGGAATGCCATAAAAATCGAGGGAAATCCTTAAAAACGTACGTATTATGTAACGCGATTAGGTACTCTGCCAATTGTGGACCGATTTTCAAAATTCTCTTTGTATTTGATAGAGTATACTCTAGGGGGTTGTTCTAAGTTTACCAAAGTCAGGATCTGATTATGGGATCTCATGAAACGATTTTCCCTTAAATTTTATAGGTACGTCCAACGTGTTTCATGATTTTTCCGAAGCTATTCACGTATTTGCGTCTGGTAGTCATTCGTGAACCGAGGAGATGACGGAAGGATCTTTAACTTTTGGACTTGACCTGACCTGACCTGAGCTTGGACCTGAATTTGGCACCGTTTGGCACCGACTTCAATATAGAAGTGTGATGTTGTCTGTACCTATTCTTATATTACGTATTTTTAACTTTTCAGTGCTTTTGAAGTCGGTTTTTATTTTTTGTAAAATATTTTTTTACCTAAATTCTTCACTATGCAATCATACCTGTGCAATAGTACCTTAAATGTGAGGCTTAGCCGATTAACCCTCATGGAATAAAACATGTCGTTACCGGCTTACTCCGGCTTAATTATGCAATGTGTATTATACGCAATTGATCATGTAAACAGCCTGTGTAAGATGAATGACTGATGCGCTTACGTCAATTGAATTACCCTGTGTAAGGTTGTCAGGGTAAATAGGTGAGGGCCGGGCGGCATTAGCAGATGTCTGCAGTTCTGCGGCTTCGGTCTGAATGTCTGTCGGTTGATTTAGTTGTTAAATGACCTATTATTTTATTACAACATAATTTTGCCTTTATCTCGCTTAATAGTAACGTCTTGTCTTGACATATCCTTGAAGGCCTGTCCCTGGGTGGTTTTTTTTGACGAATTTGGTCTTCTGATTCAGAACGGGTGGAGCGAATAGCACGGTTAGCCGGTTCAATCGAACCGGTCCGATAACCGATGTTAGTGGATTAACCATTGGCTGATTAGGAATCCTAGAAACCGATGCTGACTCTTCGCCAGCATCTACAACAGATTATCTCATAAATTACTACTGCATAACGAAGTAACGCCACTATCAGGATTTTATTTATTAAAGTTATATTACTTTTTTTTCGGAGGGAAATGCGTAACCACACAGTACCCGCCGTTGGCTAGACGGCGAGAGTATGTGGGGCTCTCCCGCCAGAGTACACCAGATCTACAAAGTTATGTTACCTAACCAAACTATTTCCTAACCATTGTCTGAAACTTTTGTATTAATAATACTTAATTAAGATATTAGGAGAAACGATTAGCCATCACTATGTCTAATAGAAAGTGACGATAGGTTGAATTAGGAGTGAGCCTCTCTTATTGATACCTCAATTAGAAGAACTGGCTATGTTAGTTTGTATCTAGTAACAGTTATAGTACCTAACTTTTTTATTTATGTGATAAGTTTATTTGTGAGACAACACAAAACATGAGAGCAAAGTATATTAAAAAATATAAGTACGTAAAAAGTACTTAGGTATATTAATGAAAATTATCATTAGATATGTCAGTAATAGTCATAATAGTATTATTTGGTCTGTTTATTAGGTGGAAGCCTGAGGATAGGACGTTCGCCTGCGGGGGCGGGCGCTGCTCCGAACGAGATTACAGGCGTAATCTGACAAGATGTCCGACAAAAAGGACTTGGAATGTGTAAGTTTTGTTTTACTAATATACATACTTTCATATAAATATCTTGTTTTCCTAAAAATACAGTTTTAATGTTTTTCTGCAGTTTTTTTTTTTTCGGAATTGTTTTTTTTTTGTTTTTGCAAATTATTGACGTTATCTGGATACAAGAAAACGTTAACCGTCAGGATTCGGTAGGCTTCAGCTTTACACTACTTTTTGGGACAGCCTGTATAATAATATATATTGATTAAATAACTTAAATGTTATAAAATAAAAAAAACAAAAAAAAATTCAAAAAAGTAAACTTAAATAAAAACGAAAATAGATAGTTTTTAACAGCAGTTATTTCACGTCGGTTTTGAGCACTACAAGCAGACGGACGACCACAAGTTCAACACCCATTTGTTAACGCAAATATGACACTGAAATGTCGTTATCAGCCGAGGAAAAGTCAGGTTGCTAGGCAGAAATATTCTCTTGTTCGACTTCGTTTTCTTCTTCCGAACAATCGCATTGTTTAGGTTGTAAACATGTTGAAGCTTTAGATTTGAATAGAACATCAATAGACAACCCTAAGGCTGCTGCATTGGCGGATGGGAAGCCACATCGATTTCCGACAATTAGATGAGATGTGGTCGAATTTAAAAGTACCAAAAATAAATATTACCTATGATTTGTAAAACTATTAGGTAAGTAATCAATAAAAGAACGATGAAAAGGACGTCGAAGTAAAAAGATAGGTATCAACTTGTATATTATGTTCGTGTTTATATTTATACATGTTGCAAAAAACGCTAAATGATTAAAAATATTGACTATAGCACATTTTACTAAAGTGAACACTCTTTTAATTTGAAAAAGTGACCTTAACTGCACACAGAGGTTTTCGACAAGTCACTTGCCTGAACCGGGAATCGAGCAGATTAAAATACGAAAAATAACATTATGTACTTTTATGATACCAGTTGATATGGGTTGATAATAACAAAAATATTATAAGCAACATATAATTCTTAAAAATATATTATAGGTTTTTGAAAGGTAAAACATTACTTACAAAGGTAATAAATGTTCCTTAATTTTTAATCACAAACGTCTTCAATTAAAGACTAGTGTCTGTTACCTTTATCGGATCTCCCGACTCTGTACCAGGGTGCTCTGCTTGGATACCTCCGTTTTACCTATTTCTGATACTATTATTTAAAACAAAAATACATAATAATTACAGTACCTACATCAATGTCCCAGAGCACCTAATATACTTACATAGACGAATGTGATTCGTACGTCAGTGTTAGCGTAACAAAATTACACGTCAATGGTTAAGGGTTAAACTCACATTCAAAAGGCTTGTTGGTGAGCACTATCAGAAGTCACTTACATAAAAACATTAACTTCGAGCTTGAGTAATGTCTTAAACAATATTTAACAATATATTTATTTTCACTACAAGTGCGGGAAGCCTGTCATTGCAACGAGTTCCGACAAATGTCGACCCGAGCCGAAGGCGAGGGTTGACAGTCCGAACGAGTTGAAATGACAGTCCCGCACGTGTATTGAAAAACTATTTTTAATACAGTTGCGAAAAAATGAAACAATAAATACAACCTTTCTTTCCACACAATAAGTTCTTCTTAGGTAGCAATGTACCAGCTTATGGACTTTTCAAGTAAAATCTCTCACTTGCATTTTCAGCAATTAAACATAATTCCGGTGGTGTTAAATCAATTAATATGTTATCAGAGTCACTCATTTTATAGAATTATTAAACTTTTAAGCAAATAACAACAATCAATAATCACGCAGAGAAAATATTTGAAAAATGGCGCCAAATATGTCGTCGTACGTACACAGCAGAGACAAAGCAAATACGTGACTATGCTTTGCTTGCCGTGTTTTTAAAAGCAAGTTCGGCCGTGCTTTTTGTTATGCTTTGCTTTTAGGCATGCTGTTACAATACAAAATCTGGTAGACCAGTCAGATTATTTAGCGCAATCTTAACTTAGCATGCTAGAAAAAAAGCAGGAGAAAAGCAAAATGTGTGTCAGATTTTTGACATTTGACATTTGGTAAAGAAAAGCACTCGTGCGTAATGGTGATCATCCCGCACGCTAAACAGCCCTGCAATATACCACTTTTTGAGCAACTGTATTAAAATAGTACATTATAATACGAGCGCGCTATGTCGGTCATTGCGTACAAGGCGATATTGTGCGCGAGCCGCAGGCGAGCGCGACAAGAAAGCAGAGTACGTAATGACCAAAGCGCGTGTGTATCATACGACGTTTTTCAACACACTTGTGAGGAAAATAAAAGATCTTGTGGTATTAATATTTTTCTGAAAATTACTGCGCTTTTTTATCAATCTTCCATTGTAGAAAGTATCGTATGCCGCCAAGTATTTATGCTTTGACTTTGGCGGCAACAAACTTACTCGCGCTTTGCGCCTCCATATTTATTTCCGGCGGAGTTAATAATATGGATTCTTCTTCACTTGGACTCGACATATTTGTAGATAATCAATCATCAATTACATTACAACGAAAAGGCAAAAAAAATTCAATAGCGAGAAAATGTCGCGCGTCTTTTTTTTCGCGCGCTGCCCGGGCATGGCGAAACTCTTTATACAGCCAACAAAAAAGGGCCAAACAGCCAAAATTCAAAACTAAATAAACCGAATATTTTAGTTTTTAAAAAACAAGTTTGTGTGAATTTTTAATTATTTATTTTAGTTATTAATTATTGTTTTTTTTTAATGTCGTTGTTAATTTGATATTTAAGTAACCAGTAGTAGGCTGTTCATTTGTTTCCAATTGGCAGCCGCCTAGTTAGCCGCAAGTCGTGTTAAAAAAAAAATTAAGAATGCGTACTGGACATACATTTACTTTGCAATCTTGAACAAATTAGAATTTGTCGTGTGAAGATTACCGCACTAGTGCGATTATGTAAAGTGAAAAGCACTCGTGTTTAATATACTGAATAACGGGTCTAAATGCAATGTAATAAGACCAACTTTACGAGCAAGTGTGTTGAAGAATATTTTACAAAAGGAGAGCTTACACGAATTTAGTAACTACACTCTAGCTCAAGGAAATAATTTGAAAGCTATGTAGTAATCGGCCCCCAAGAACGAGTAAATTTAGTAAATTGGCCTGACCTTAATCATCATTTTAATTTTTTTTTGTCATGATAGAGTACTTACCTATGTTAGATTGTCTTAAATTATTTTTCTCATGAGCTTACTGACTCATGACTATTATTTAGTCATCGTGACAGAGGGTCTGAGTTTCTGAAATAATTTATCTCATGAACTTACTTACTGAATACTTGACCACCAGGGCGACCCAGCCCAGGAAGGGACGCGCAAGCCGATGGAGTTGCCGACTCTTCCCAAGTCGCTGACGCTGGAGGAGAAGAAATACTTGCTGGCTGTGGAAAGAGGGGACATGGGTAATGTAAGGAGGTAAGTTTAAATTATCTGGAATTTATGAACATGTATAGAAAAATATCAGTTTTGTATTAGCAATGACGTCAACAAGTTTTTATGTGATTCATTGAAGAGAGATCACCTGGTTCATAGAAATCCCGTTCGATCCACGGTCGGCAGACATACTAGTGTTGTCAATGCAAATTTTTAGTTGGTCATGTGCAATATATAAAAAAGTCGTGTTTTAAGGGAAAGAGATAAAAGGTGGGTCGTGTCGTGTCGTAAAAAAAGGAAACCCATTTCATTTTTAGCTAAATAGCGTTCAACTTTTTATGCATCGAATATTTGTCTATTAACTCTTATTTGTTAAAAAAAATAACAGGCATGAATTATTATTTATTACAGAATAGATATGCAATTGAAATTTTGTCTATTTTATTATTCTCGGTACAAATCTCGAATGTCTTCTAGAAACTCTTCTTCTTTATTATCCGATAAAACATTCTTCTTTTCTTTGATTTTTTCATACATTGGTAGTTCAAATTTTCTGTAGTCAGTTTCATTTGTCAATATTAATCCCCATCCCCAATGTCCCTCGTCACTACCTTCGCGGTCCATTTTGTAATAAAACTGTTATAACGCACTCAAATAACACATAAACATAAAATAATATGCAGAGCGATAGCTTTCTGAATAATTGTGACAAACATATCTAAATAACAAGATTGTTTATCTTTCTTCTCCCTTGTCTACCCAACGAAAAAGGGATGCAATTTTTATGTAGGATAATGGGGAATCGCCATTCATAGACAACTTTGCAATGTAGGCGTTTGGATTCAGATACACAGTCGCACTATATAAGTCGCACGATTTGTAAATAATAAAAAAAAACCGGGTAAGTGCGAGACGGACTCGCGCACCGAGGGTTCTGTACAAACCTGTAGGTATAAAAGTAAAAATTTACGGTTTTTCCTTTACTGTGCTATAAGACGTTACTTCGTACCAAATTTCGAGATTCAAGTTCACAGTACCCTGTAGGCTTTGAATCCCTTGCGAGTTTCGAAAATTTGCGGCATAAACGGCTGTATCTTTTGATTGCGTTGGCTTAGAAGTTTGATTTTTTCACAGCTCCAAGGGACAGTAGACCTGAGTATTTGATATAAATTTCAGCTTAATACCTCCACGCGTTCCTGAGAAAAAGGGTCTTGACAAACAGACAGACGGACGGACAACAATGTGATCATATAAGGGTTCCGTTTTTTCCTTTCGAGGTACGGAACCCTAAAAAAGGTTAATACTCTAAAGTAGGGATGGGGAAACGGCACGCGGGCCATCTCCAGCCAACGAAGCGTTGAAATTCGGCCCGCGACAATTCAATACTTATTTTATAATATTGCGCAATAAATTAGTGTTTCAGAAAATACATAGCAATATTTTTATTTCAGTAAATAATAATATAGCCAAAATGTAACAGCCTGGCCCGCGATATGTTTCGTTAGTAAATATTGACACGAGAAGGTAAAAGTTGCTCATCCCTGCTCTAAAGTAAATGTGTGATAAATTAATTGATATAAATAACGATAAAAATAACTAAGTACCGTAGTATTTACGAAAAGTCGTAGAATTTGCTACGGTCTGAGGGTTGCAGCCGTAGGCCGAGGAAATTGTATTTTTTTGGCCCGATAGCCGTAGAACACGGTAATTGCCATAGCATTGGCAACACTGGTTGGAGGTAAATCTATAATTATGTAAGTCGGCCTAATTAGCTACCGGAATGTCGGCAAAACATAAAATCGACAGACCACTGATACGCCGCCTGACTAATTTGAATTAAATAGAACATATTAAACAATATTTTTATTTATTTCTTTTGTGGAATGGATATTACAACAACACAGCTGTGGTCTACAATCAGAGATTAACACACCCACATTTTTTTCAGGTTCTCGAGATAATTTCATAACATGGAAAACGTCCCATGTTATGAAATGAAGCCCGAGAACTTGGCCAGTTGCGATGAGTTATAAAAGTTTGCACGAGCTATTCGAGCATTATTTTAATGTCGTGTCGCCAATTCAAGATCTTGTTTGATCTTGAATTAAAAGTCAACAGGTTTTAGGTATATTTAAATAATACATTTATAGTTATTACCTTATTCCCTTCAAGCAGTGAACATACAAAAAATACGTAAACATTTCAGGCAATTGAAAATGGCGCCACAACAAGTGTGATCTAAGTATTCCGTTGACAAAACACATCTAAGCTTAACTCTTAAGATTTCTAGATAGCTTTACTTTTGTCGGGAAAATGCCTGACGCACTATCCAGTATGCCGGGGATCGACAGTGGGGGTGTGTGGGACTTGCACCCACTAAAAACCCGTCAGCATTCTGTAGCAGCATAATTCAGAGGAGCATTTCGGGAGTTCGGTTGAATTCATCCGGAACTCGATCCTGAGTACGGTCAGCTGCCTCCTGGACAGATACTCCTCTAAAGTGAGACGGCCGATGGTCGACACCTCACATCACCGCTAGGAAGGCGTACGGGACGCATTCCGCCTCCGCGGAACCAGACGGCGAGTTACGGACCATCCCCATCCCGTCGCTTTAGGTTCGTTGGCGGCAACTCCTCCGACAGGCGCGGAGGCCTCACATAAATGAAGCATCAAACGCGTTTGTTCGGGACTACGGCAACCTACCTTGTTGGTTGCCGTGAATCCGGCATCGGGTAAGGGCCGCAGTGCGGCGAGGCGATGCAAGTCACCGTTTATGCCCGGTCTCCCCGCACCGGAAATAGTCCCGGCTGCGATCGACCTCTTCCACACAAAGTGCAGCCATATGGCCCACCTTAAGGCACCTGTAGCAGCGGGTCGATCTGGGGGGTGAAAACCGCACCCCAGCCGAAAACCGGTAGTGGGGTCACTACTGTGTGCTTCGCTTGCACCAACGTCTTAGCTGCGGCGATGGGAACACTGGTGGTTGCCTAGTCGCAACTGGTCGCACCGTCTCCTTGCTCACAATGCTCGCCCGTGGTGATGTTTGGCGAGGCGATGTTCTTGGGACGTTAGCGGCTGGTATGAGGTGAGCATCTATGGCTTTGAACCTCACGTTCATGCTCTCGCTCAAACGAGTCAGCTGCGCCGCTATCACTAGGTACCTAATCTTAAGGTTTAGCAGGCAATGCCAACCATTTAGGAGCTACTTTCCCGTTTCCGAATAATTTATTTTTACTGTACCGCCACAAATATAAACCATACAGTTTTAATATTCATATATGGTATTGATGAACATATCTAAACATTCCAAAAGACGAACATGACTTATTTTACTCGATAGAAAAAATCCAAAGATCTATGTTCAATGGTATTGTAATAAAGCTGTAAATCAGAAAATATAATAATAAATGATATAAAAGTTTTACCAATAGACGTGTATTGTATGTATTTTTATTGTGTTGAAAATTGTAAAAATACATTTTTGTTTTGTAATCCAGTTTTCCAAAAATCATAGTAGTAAAAACTAACGTTTTCGTTTGATCACAGCGCTTAAGTAAGAAGCTATGCATGTTCAATTATAATACTTTGCAACAATGCAACTGCCGCGCACGAGTAGATTTTTTGTTAAACCTCGCCATAAGCCTTTCAGTCCAAAATGACATAACAAACTAACGAAATGCGCTCTATTAGTGATCCACAGTCATCAGTTTTAACGTTTATAGAACAATTTAGATTGTGTACGAACGTCACATTTGTGTGAAATTTACCTCTTCTATGTTTTATATGTGTGTTCCCAGGTTGTTTTATGTTCCAGTATATAAGTAGGACTCATGCTGGGGAACGTGCACCGCTTCATCGCCTTCCTTACTAACACATTTAATATACACTCAGGGACAAATTTATAGGAACACTACACTTTTTACATAGATTCAAGCTACTTTTACACATCATATCGCTGTGTGATTGACCTTAAATGCGTTTGTTTGATTGTTATCCGGGATTCATGACCAAGGCCATAACGGATAATGACAAAATTTCCCTATTTGTGACCTGGAGAAGAACGGTAACTTTTTTATCACAATAATCGTACAACTGGTTTCCGCGGTGATATTTTTTTTGTAGCAAATCCGATGGCTAGAAAGCTGGTAAAACTAAATATGGTTTCGAATGCTGAAATACACAGCGTTATCAAAACTAGAAGTGAGTTTTTATCTTTTCTCTAAATTTGTCCCTGAGTGTAGATTTGTCAAACTTAGACATTTTTGCATTGTCGGAATGGAAATTCAAAAGTTAGTCTGCGAAACTTTGAAAACATTACTTACCTAAATGGTTTTTTTGGGTAATGGAATATTAATCTGCGTATTTATTTTTAAACTATTTATATTGTGCCGGGAATGAAAACTGTACCTACTAATTTTTGTTGTATGATTTTTCTTCATTTTTTTTTACAATTTGTTCATTTATTATATATACGTCTTTCTGCTTGTCTAGTAATACTACCATCAGCAAACTAATCTGTGGATAGCCGGTGTTGGTTGCACAATGATTGACCTAGTTTTAAGGACCATGTAAATATCACTTATTGTGGCAACTGTTTGTTATCCCACATAAATAAATATGCATACACTGCCGTCAATTCAATCGTTTATAACCAAACCAAACCTATAAATGTTTTTGAGTGTAACTAATGGATAACATGTCGTGACCGTGTCATAGTTAAATGTTACTCTAGGCATACTTTTTGTTTATTTTTGACATGTAGTTATTCACTTATGAGCACACAGTCAACATAATTATCTAACCTTGTGATTTCGCATAATCCGCTAAGCCGGCCGCTCTCCGCCATCTGTCAACAGACAAGTAAATCTAATTATTGCGCATCGTAATTGGATTGTTTGGGCATTAATCAATTTTGAACCTCGGCGGCTGTTGACTGACCGCTATGTGGCCTTAACTTCTGATGGCAGCAATCAGCGCCGCTCTCCGGTTGACACAATCACACAATTTTCATTTGGCGACGAATTATTGAAATATACATCAGCTTATAGGTAACAATGTTATTGTTACTTAAATTGTTTGATACAACTTCTGTAACACCTTTAGTTTTTAGTTTACTCATACCCACCCATAATAATAGTACTTAAGTAAAATTTTAAAATTACCTATAATATTTTAAAGTCAGTTCTAAATATTTCTAATGGTTTTAAGACATAACTTACATTAATGCTGATTTAGTTAACACTTGACACGAATCAATATTTGAATCAATACTTGAAATTGAATGAAATGAAATATTGCACATACAGATATGAAATAATATTATATTAAATCAACAAAGTGATTATGTTTTTATTTCGAACTACGCAATTCTAAAATTGACGCCTTAGTTATTAAAACTGTCAGTTAAGTCCCTATTAATGATTTCGAATTCCTAGATCAGCAACATCATTAATTTCAACTGTTCATAGAATCCTACAGAAAGCCCATCGTCAGAAACACATAGACAGTAACTGCGTGGACTCGCTCGGCCGAGGCGCTTTGACCCTGGCCATTGATGGAGAGAACATGGAGATGGTGGAGCTCCTCGTTATCATGGGAGTCGAGACGAAAGACGCTCTGCTTCAGGCCATCAATGCGGAGTTCGTGGAAGCCGTCGAACTGCTTCTAGAGCACGAGGAATTGATACACAAGGATAAGGAGCCATATGTAAGAAACCACACCACAAAAATATTTTGCAATTTATTTATCGAAACTTCTTCTGTATTACCTACATTCACTAAATTCTCGGGAGCAATAGATGAGCGGTAACAGAAAAGTTGTTTGCTTTGAAGGATGCGATAAACCACGCATGATGCATTTCATTTTGCAGTTAGCACACATAGAAAACGGGTTTATTGTAATCTAGTAGATACAAGTTTAGTACATAAAAAGTTAATACATTACAAGCACTTTATAGCACTAGATAACTAGTTAGATGGATGTGTAAATGTTTCTGTGAAAGAAGGAACATACTAAGAGATAGACAATTAGGCATCCATTATAATGAATTAAACTAGATACTATGAATATCATCATGATAAGATTGAGCATGGTATCATTTAAAAGTTATGAGTCTTACCAGCGTCGGTATGTTATACGGCTGTTTAACATATTCTTTTCAATAAAAGATACTGTGAATAGAGGAAACCAATACCGACTTTATCATAATCAATAGAAGTTATTCTGTATTCTTGTTTTCACAGAGTTGGCAAAAAGTAGATCCGAATACTGCCATGTTCACGCCGGACATCACTCCGCTGATGCTGGCTGCCCACAAGAATAACTACGAGATCATTAAGATTCTGCTGGACCGTGGAGCTACTTTGCCCAACCCTCATGATGTAAGGTGAGCTGAGCAAAATGATACGTTTATAAGGATTTGTGTGTAAAAATTGTACCGACCAATTTCACAATTAAATAAAACTAACTCTAACTGGTCAACGCAATTATTTATTTACATATCACTGGAACAATTACAGAGCATCATCACAACAATTTTAAATGACATTGTCTTTTCGGGACTTGAAAGTATGTGTGTGTCGGTTTCCAATTATTTTCATCACTGTCCCAATCGGTATTTCTTAGTGCCAGTAGAATTCTTGAAAGGAAAATAAGAAAACCTTCATTTTCGGCTTTATCATTAGCTACTATCAATCGCGTTTAGCACGGGGTTATCTGAATGTTGATCATTCTTCAACAGATGCGGCTGTGAGGAATGTATCCGCGAGTCAACTGAAGACTCCCTCCGCCACTCGTTGGCTCGCTTGAACGAGTACAGAGCGTTAGCATCACCATCACTGATCGCTCTGTCTTCGACGGACCCTATATTGACAGCCTTCCAGCTTTCCTGGGAATTAAGAAATTTGGCTTTTGCTGAGCAGGTAATAACGATTTCTATTTATAATTTTCAAATCTACCTATGTCATATTGTTTCAAACTTTTAACTTTGCTAGATGAAATTCCCATTCGTTGTCACAGGTGGTAAAAGATATATGACTACTTATATGATACGTCGTCAAAATTAATATTGGGAAAAAAAATTGTAATTAAAAAAATGAATGTAATCAAAAAAGAAAAAAAAATCTGTTTCGGGCGGGGTTTGATCGAACCGACGTCTCCAACATACCGTCTTGATATAGACCTCTCGGCCACCGACCTTTTACCAGTCCCGATGAAATCTTCAACTTATTGATTTCCTTTGGACTTTGTTAAGCCAAAGTAGTCTTTATTCATTGTTTATAACTACGTACATATTTATTACCTTTAGCGTAAGAGCTCGGTGGCTGAGAGCTCTAGGCGTCAACACGGTATGTTGGAGAGGTGGGTTCAAACCCCGCCCAAAACGAAATTTTTTCATTATCGATTCTGTTCATTTTACAATTTATTTAACATTTTTAAAGAAAATGCAAAGTTTTAAAAGTATTTTTTTTTATAGATAGGTTTCGAATTTTGTATAGCTCTTGTGCGCAGAAAAACTAAAGCGTTACTAGTGCGTGCACACGATAGTTATAAAACAATACCCTTGTACACTAGTACAAAACTTGGTATGTTTTCTTTAAATACTTGGGTTAATAATATAGATTTATCTGAAATTTTGAAAACACATTTATTTAACTGTTTGAATCATCATGATTAAGTATTTAATTTCTAATGCTTTACCGACGCATATAATTTACAACTATAATAGCATACTTTTAAGCCATTACCTTTTAGACGGACTAAACTACGCGTTTAACATGATATTCATTTCTTAAGTAATTAAAACATTGCAGGAATGCAAAGCAGAGTATCTAGAGCTCAGGCGCCAAGCACAGAAGTTCGCCGTGGACTTACTGGACCAGTCGCGCAGCAGTCAAGAGCTGGCCATCATCCTCAACCACGACCCCGAGGAGCCGGCGTTCGTCGAAGGCGACCATATGAAACTTGCTAGGCTGGAGCTTGCCATCGATTTTAAGCAAAAGAAGGTACTGCCAGCTTTATAATTGCCTCTTAATAGTATACCTCAACAGCAAGTGAAGTGAGAGTCTTTAGGCCAGAGTGCGTAGATTCACTTACAGGCAAAAACAATCTCGCTCACCACGCCAGTATACGAGAGTTCTGATAGTACCTACGCATGTTGGAAGAGATATGTCTTAAATTGTAAGATTTTGAAGAATCTTCCCTATTTGTGTAATCCAATATCTGTCCCAAACAATTGTCTTGAATACGACAGTCTTCGTTACCGTACGTTTGCACTGAAAAACATAAAACATGCAATGTTTTACAACATGTTGCATGATACAAATCTCAAAAATTGTTGTGTGTGCTTTTGCGTTCGCACTGCCGAAAATCGTGTTGGATTAGGAACAAATCCTAAGATTTGTTGCAGATTGCGTTCGGACTGTCTCAAAACTTGTTGTCTGTTAATGTTTTTTATGGATTTGTCAACGATTGCGTTCGCACTGTCGGCTGTGAGTCTTATTACATGTTTTGCAACATGTTGGGGTGTTTTCGAGCTGTGTCGGATAACATTTGAAATTATGTACCTAATGGACAAAATCAGATACATTAAAGTTCATAGAAATTTGGCATGGAATGCCATGTTTATGGTATGCCAAATCATCGGAATATAAAAATAGACAAAAACGTCGGGACGCTATCGCATATTTCTTTTTCGTCACTGGAGTCCATCACTCAACTGTAGGTCCTACTTATATTTAGATAAAAGATGGTCTAAGTATGTACCTAGTTCCCAATTAATAAATCAACTAGGTTAATAAAAAACTTTAAAGGTGTGAAGAGTAACTTTGAAATAAATGTGATCATCGAAGTAGGTACTAACATACCTATTTACTAATAAGACGTATTTCAAAAGCTATTAAATACCTAAGTAATTTTCTATACAGAGTCATTTAAAAATTAAAAAATTATAAATGTAAATTTTTCGAAACAAATCTTTCAAACAAAAAAATCAATTGACTTTTCAAATAAGAAACATGTTCATACAATATTTTTTCACATGTTTCGTCTGTTAAATGGTAAACAAACTTGTTGCGCTAAAACATGTCGTTTGGCAATGAAAACGTGTTCAAAACATTGACAGAAACATGTTTTTTTTGTAGATGTTTTGTCAGTGTAAACGCACTGTAATGTGCAAACTGAGCGGAAACCTTTTATAGAACAAAAAACTAAGAAAAGTAGCAATGCTGATTTTAAATATCTAGTTGACTCACAACGTGAGTCAAAAGAATCTAAAGAAAATATTTCCGAGTGTAAAAGTGAGAAATCGTTATTTTTTACAGCTTTATTACAAAAATTAAAAGACATTATATTTTTAAGAGACATTTCCATAAAAACTAAACTAAACGAAGCAATCAAAGTTTTCTTAGAATGGGTTTTAATTATAGCAGCTAAATATATGTCAGATTGGCCTATACTACAGAGTTTAGTAACATATCTTAGTTCTACTTCTAATGGATAATACAAATATTAACTTCACGCGATTAAATATAATACAATGGAATTGTCAAAGTATTCAATCAAAAGTAACTGATCTAGAACTATATCTTTGTCAATGCAAGATTCACATTGCTGCACTCAGTGAAACGTGGTTAAAACATGATACAATAATTAAAATTAAGAACTATACAATATATCGTAATGATAGAGCGGACGGGTACGGAGGCGTAGCTATTTTAGTACACAAATCTATCAGATCCAGTATAATATCATTACCGAATGTTAACCCCGGAATAGAATTATTATGTATTAAAATATATAATAATAATGACATTGAATATCTGGTATCTCTTTACTGTGCACCGTCGGTAAATACTTGTCAAAAAGATTGGGAGTATATTTTTTCTTTTATTAATAAAAAATATATGGTTCTCGGAGACTTTAATGGCCATCATACAAACTGGTCGACAAAGTTAAATACAAGAGGAGCTCAAATATACGATGCTCTCTTAGAAACTTCTCTTATATCTCTAAATGATAATAGTCCGACACGTATAAAATTGGTTGATGGTAGGTTTCAAATGTCTTCCCCTGATATCACATTGGTCTCTTCAGATATTGCGTTTAAATTTAACTGGAGCGTCTCTAACGAGACCCTTGGTAGTGACCATCTGATAGTCTCTCTGAATATAAATATAAATATATATAATAAACCAATCTTGCGCCGTAACTTTAAAAAGGCAAATTGGTCTGAGTATTTTAGTCATTTAGATTTCCTTTTCAAAGATTATTACATCTCCAACGATTTACAAGAGTCTTATAATCTTTTTGAACAACTTATTAATTCAGCTGCGGATTTACATATCCCACATATCAAACTAAATAGTAACCCTGCAACAAAGTTTCAACCTAAACCATACTGGAATACCACATTGTCAAAAATAGTGGCTGAAAGAAGGCTTTTGTTAGCAAAATTTAGGCGAAATCCCACTCCCCAAAATTATGAAGATCTTAAAAGTAAAATAGCATCCGTGAAAAAAGCAATTTTTCAAGCAAAATCTCAGTCGTGGCATAACTTTTGTACATCTTTAAATGGCACTATATCCCCATCAGAGCTCTGGCTAAAAATGAAATGGTTGAAAGGCTATAGAGCAACCAGAACGTTTACTGATATAAATGCGACTGAGGCATTGCTTCAAAGATTAACTCCCGATTTTGTTCCCGGTAATGAGCCAACATTTTATTCTGAAAACTTGGTATTAGAAAAGAATATAACCAAGTCGGAATTAGAAAAGAGTATTAAAGTCAAAGATACTTCGCCCGGTGCTGATAATATCTCGTATTCTATGCTAAAGAATTTACCTGTCAACGCAAAATTTGCATTGACTTCACTTTACAACAAATTTGTAGAATTCGGCTTTGTACCAGAGCAGTGGCGAAATATTGTCATAATCCCAATTCCTAAGCAAAGTAATAATATGGATAATAGAACATCCCTACGACCTATATCCATGATATCATGTCTCTGTAAAGTACTTCACACCATAATTTTAAATAGAATGGAGTGGTATATCGAAAGTAAATGTATGATATCTCCCAATACTACTGGCTTTAGGAAAAGCAGATCGACATTTGACAATTTATCTACTTTAGTTTCTAAGATACAACTTGGCTTAAGTAATAAAGAGTTTACTGTAGCTTGTTTTGTTGATATTGACAATGCTTATAATAACGTAAATTTGGAACTTTTACATATTATGAATAGAATAGAATAGAATAGAATATCATTTATTTGCTAGAACATGGTGTTACAATATGATCTTCAAGTGTATAAAGTGTCACATATTCCGCTTATTTCAAAAGCATGCAAATATAAATTGTTATTTAATCTTTAATGACATTTTCACATAATTTATCATTTATAGAAATACATCAAAACAGCTAAGTAATGTCATTATTCTCATTTTGTCAGATTTTAATTAAATATTGTGTCATAAAATAAAAATATAGGTACTTGTGAATGTCAATAATCGTAATTAATTTAAATGTCAATAATCATAAATAATTTAAATGTCAATAATCATAAGTAATTAAATAACTCGAAACAAATAGATTATGTCAATTATAAAATACTGAGTAGTGATCTAAATTCTAAAAATAATCATTTAAATATTCACTAATACTATAGTATAGCTTGTCTGCCAAAAGTTGGTTAATTTTTTTTCTAAATATAGTCAGCGGTAGGTCCTTCAAATTGTTTGGTAATTTATTATATATCTTGATTGCCATGTAATATGCATTATTCTTATACATATTTAGATTACATTGGGGTGTATATAGCTTATAAGGATATCTTGTAGGTCTTCCAGTAACATCTTTGTTTAGTTGGAAATAATGTGGATTTGTTTTAACAAAAAGACACACCTCTTTAATGTACATGCACGGCAATGGTAAGAGTCTTAAAGAACTAAATAATGGCTTACAACTATCTAAGGGCCACGCTCCACAGACAGCTCGAACACATTTCTTTTGAATTTTGAACGCCTTGTCTACGAATACAGAATTGCCCCAAATTAACAGGCCATATGAAAGAACAGATGAAACGTAGCCATGATATGCTTTTAGAGATGCCTCTTTAGATACAACTTGTCGCAACCTTCTTAGGGCATAAACAAATTTATCCAGCCTAGTACAAATGGCAAGAATATGGTCTTTCCAGTTTAAATGCCTATCAAACATTATACCCAAAAATTTGGCCTGTATAGCTTCTTCAATTTTATCACCATTACATATAATATTAAGTGGAGTTCTATTATTATTATATGATTGAAATTGTACAATTTTTGTTTTATTCGTATTCATTTTCAGATTATTATTTTTAAGCCAGTTTGTTACTTTTGTTAGCTCATTACTAATGTCATTTTCAAAATTTGAGCTATTTGCTTCTTTTACGATTATTGTTGTATCATCAGCATATAATATGCAATCATGTTTTAAACAGTCTGGTAAATCATTTATATCTATAAGAAATAAGAACGGGCCTAGTATGCTTCCCTGCGGAACACCGCATCCATTAAATTCGTATTGCGATTCATTAACAATTTTATTTCCATTTATAATTTTTGTAATTTGTGTACATTGCTTTCTATTTTTTAGATAACTCTCAATCCATTTATATGCGTTTCCTCTAACGCCGTACCTATATAATTTATAAAGCAGTATGTTATGATTCACCAAGTCAAAAGCTTTACTCATATCCAAGAATAGTGCTGTCAGTGGTATTCTATTATTTATACTTTCAGTTATAATTTTTACTACATGGAAACTCGCTAATGTTGTTGAACTGTTCTTCCTGAACCCAAATTGTTCCCTAACCAGTATATCATTTTTATCAAAAAAGCTTACAAGGCGCTTATACATTGCCATTTCGAATACTTTCGCAATGACCGGTATGAGTGTTATAGGACGATAGTTATTCATATCTTGAGGGTCGTCTTTCTTATATATAGGTTTAATTATAGATAATTTTAAGCTTTTTGGAAATATGCCATTTGTAAATGACAAATTTATTATATGAGATAGAGGAGCACATAAACAGTGACTACATTCCTTTAATATGTCCGTTCTTATTTTATCATAGCCTACTGACTTTGTGTTGTTAAGATTCATAATGATTTTGTATATTTCATTTTCATCCGTTGGTTGTAAAAATATGGT
The DNA here is from genome assembly GCA_963935595.1 of Schoenobius gigantellus. NCBI lineage: Eukaryota > Metazoa > Arthropoda > Insecta > Lepidoptera > Crambidae > Schoenobius > Schoenobius gigantellus. The sequence continues at coordinate 53,137,291 of OZ012541.1, forward strand.
ATCAGGTGTGAATTTTATTGATTTCATTTTGTCAATTTCATTTGTTGAATTATTTTTGTCAGCATTTGTCAGATTTATAAAAACTTATTAAATAATTCAGCTATGTCTAATGGATTATCATATTTAATATTATCTTTTAGTATTATTTCAATGTCCTTCTTTTGGCTTACATTTTCGTTCACATTATTCTTAATTAGCTCCCAAGCCGCCTTACATTTATTTTTCTGTCGATTAATATATTTAATTGATTGTAATTGTTTTGATTTGTGTATACATTTTCTTAAAATAGTTTTATAGACTTTATATTTTCTCTTATTTATTGTTTTATTTGTACCTTGGAGTCTATATGTTAAATAAATTCGTCGCTTATTTACCAATGAACATTTTAAGCCTTTGGTCAACCATTGTGTGTTCCCTGCATACAATTTCTTTCTTATTCTTATTGTTGGAAAACAGAGATCATAAAATAACCTCATCGTATTATGAAAATTATCAAATGCTATGTCTACATCATCGCTTGCATACACATCAGAGAATGTTAACGAATTCAAGCAATCACGAAATTTCCGAATGTTATCGGTACTGTAGTCATTTTTTAATTCAAACCATGATGCTATTTGTGGTAGTCTTTTAACTGTGATTGTTAAACTCTGAGCGGTATCATGATCTGATAAGGCCAAATGGTGAATCCTACCTTGAGCTAATTTAATGTTGCTGAAAAAAAGATCAATACACGATGAAGCCCTTGTTGGTATATTGATGAATGAATTCATGTTATAATTTTTAAATATACTTATAAGCTCTCTAGACTGATTATTTGATTTCTGTAAGTCAATGTTCCAGTCTCCACACAAAATAATTTTTTTCTTTGAATATTTATATGCAAACATATGCAGTAAATTTTGCAGTTTGTTAAAAAATACGTGAGTATCGCTTTTTGGCGTCCTGTATATGCAAACTAATATTATATTATACGCTGTAATTTCAACACCACAACACTCAAATGCATATAACTCAGCAATCCGTTCCAGTAATATAATTTTTTTATATACAATCTCTTTCTTTAATAATATACATGATCCTCCTCTTTTATTGTTTCTTGTAAACCATGCTGCCATCTTGTAACCTGGCAAGTTAAAAATGCTTTCCGTTCTTTTTTTAATAAATGTTTCGGTAAGACATATAGCACCAAATAAACTGTTGGTAGTCTTTTCCAAGTCATTAATTGCCCAGTACAATTCTTCCGATTTATTAATTGCGCCAGCTATATTTTGATGAAATACCGAAAAATAATATTTATCTTTATTCACGAAATAAATTATTGGTATTATCAATTTTTTTATCTAATATACTTGCTTCTGTGTAATTATATTCTATATTATCTGTAATCATATTCTTAATATTTTTAAATATCACATTTAAAGCCAGTTTATTAACGTTACCCCTCATTCTATGAAACATTTTAGTTGAATATTCTAAATCTTTATTACTATCCATTAAATAAGCATATTTATGTATTAAATTATCTAAATATAATAAATTGTTGAACGCCTCAATTCTTTTATTATATATATTTGCGTGACTATTAAGTTTGTACGTGGGTAGACATATAATAATATTGGTATGTTGCAATAGTAATAATTTCTCTCGAATGTACTCTGTCATAGTATTATAATTTTTTGTTACATGGAAGTCTTCATCTCCTATAAGTATTACGCAGTAATCATCATATGTGAAATCTCGTATTTTCTCCTGCAAACCATCTATTATTCGATAGATGTCACATCCTGGAGAACAAAAGTGACATATTTGTGCAGACGGAAATGTACTCTCTGCCATGTGCAAAATGCTATGTTCCTTATTGGAGCTCAATATGCATATTTTATTTTGGGCAGGTTTTGCTGTAACGGTATCAGTTTTGGGTATTTGTTCTCTGCTATTATTTTTACATTCTTTCTTTTTTTTCTTATTTTTCGTAGTGGTCTTTGGTGTAGACTTACAGAAACTATTTAATTGTTCAATTTTAGAGTCCTTTTCTAAGTTTTTATTTTTAAGAGCAACATTTTCAGCCAGCAAAACTTCTATTTCATTCTCGGCTATTTTTAGTTTTAGTTCCAAGTCAGCTAACTTTTCTCTTAAGGTATGAATTTCTTTTTGGGATTTTATGGACAGTATAGGGCTGGGGTCTAAAATATGCAAGTACGTTTGGAGGTTTTTACAAGATAGAAACTTAACCATAAAAATTTATAATATATTTTCCATGAGCAGAAAAGCCTTTTTCGGTTTAGCACAAGGTGACCCCCTCTCTCCTCTTTTATTTAACATTTTAACAATGTCTATCTGCAATACAATACAAAATGTTTCCATATCGCAATATGCGGACGACTTTGTTTTATATACTTCGTCGAAAATGATATCTGATGCGAAACATCCCTTACAAATAGCCTTAAATAAGTTTGTTAAAATTTTATCAGCAGCTGGATTAAGTATCTCCGCAGAAAAAAGTAAAATATGTATATTTGGTAATAACACTTTTAAACAACAAATAAATCTTGAAGTTAATGGAGTTGCACTAGAAGTGGTAGACAATGTTAAATATCTGGGCTTATGGCTGGACAGAAAATTACGATGGGGTAAACAAATAAATGAAATAAAAGAAAAAACTTTAAAACTACTTAATATTTTTAAGTGCTTGGCTGGATCAGGGTGGGGAATTCATCCTATTCATCTGAGACGATTGTACATATCATCCGTTCGAAGTCGACTAGATTACGCAAGCTTTTTATACGGTAATAGTTGTAAATCACATATTAATAAATTAGACAAAATTCAGAATCAATTTATGCGTATAATAGGTGGATTTATAAAAACGACTCCGATACACGTTATGGAAAACGAACTATTTTTACCCCCACTTTCTGTTCGTCGACATTATTTAGCTGGTAAATATTGGCTTAAAGCCAAATTCTTAGATCTTCCAGTCTTATATATTTTGAATGAGTTGGAAACTGCATGTGGACTACCATATTGGAGACTTAAACAAAAACCTAATTTAATCTTAGTTCACGAATACCTTAAACAAATCGCTATTTACAAAAGCTCCAGGTTAGATATGTATTCATTAAGCACATGGGTCGGTAGTGTGGATCTTGCAAATATTATTAAGGATACTATAGAAAGTATGACCAAATCAAAGAATTCGTATACTAGTTTAGAGTTAAATGACCTGTGTAACAGTTATATTGCAAATAACTACGATGCCAGTATATGTAAAATTTATACTGATGGTAGTAAAGAGCATAACCGTGGGGGATTGGCGGTTTTTGACCCACTAAACAAGAATTCAATTAAATTGAAAATTGAATCTCACTGCTCGATTATGTCAATAGAATTAATGGCAATTGCAGAAGCGCTCTCATATATTCATGTAGGAATTTTATTTTTTTAAAAAAACGTCGCCCCACACTAGGATTTTCTCCTGTGTCGTGGGTGCAGTTACAAACATAGAATATCACATGCACATACGCCCAGACCGGAACAAATTTCTGTAGGCCATACAAAACATTTGTCCCGTACGGGAATCGAACCCGCGACCCGTTGCGCAGTAGGTCACTCGACCTCTGCGCTAAACGTGTCGTCAAGGAATGGAATGGAAATAAGAAGTCGTTTTGGATGATGATAAAGTATATAATTTAAATAACTATGTAAGAATAAATAAAATAACTCGACAAGACATCACAACTACACTCTCACCCTAAGTATTGCTCTCCCCTTCTCTCTGTTCTCTTATGCTGTCAATAAATATTTAAAAAGAAATCATAAACTACTAACTCAGTACATACATCCTATTCTACAGTTCGGCCATCCTGAATTCAAGTCTGTCCCCAGACTTGAGGCACTATTCACAAACTGCCAATAATATTCACATTATTTCATTAGAACAACACAACTTCATAATAATAAATAATAATATAATCAACTTCATCTTTAAATAAACCAATCCAACTTAACAATTAATTACACCCAACTAAAAATTGCACCTTACTTTATAAGGGAAAGAAAAAATAAATACATTGTCGTCACATAGCATTAGAAACACAACACAGTCCCTAGAAATTTTCCCAAAAAAAGTAATAAATTAAAAAAAATGTACCCACATTCAAAATAAAACTAACCCGAACTATTACCCTAATTGATGTCCTCCTGGCCAAAGTTTCATGTAATCTGCAGCCGAATATGTTCGTCTTGGTCCCTCACATGAGAGATCTTTTTTCTCCACTTCGTATCGATCTTTACCTATCACTCTAGTTACTTCATACGGTCCCAAGAACTTCTGTTTTATTTTCATATGTGTTCCAAATTGTGTTCTTTTTATTGCGACATAATCACCAACTTTATATTTTTTACTATCTTTTCTCTTCCTATTATAAGACTTTCTATTTTCCTCTTGAACTTTGAGAATCTGAACTTTGGCTTTCTCTCTTTGTTCATTTCTTTGGTCTACATACATTTCTCTACTTTCTTCTTGTAACATATCCATTAACTTTATATCCTCCTTTTGTTTCATTTTACATCCTATTAACAACTCAAAAGGTGTCATGCCGATTGATCTCTGATATGTGCTGTTTATTGCCCGCTGGACTTTGCTGACATGTTTGTACCACTGTTTTTCATCTTCAATACACATTTTACTTAAGACTGAAACTAAAACACGATGAATACGCTCCACCTGCCCATTTCCCCGCGGTATCCCTGTAGTAGTCATCACGTGACGAATGTTCTCCACCGAACAATACTCTGCAAAGTCTTTACTGGTAAAAGCAGCGCCCCTATCACTGATTATCCTGTTAGGATTACCGAAGGTCTGTTGATGAATTTTAAGTTTATCAATTACCTCATTAACACTTGTTGTCTTTGTTGGAAACAACCACACGAATTTAGTAAACCCGTCAATCACTGTGAAGATATAATTATATAGTTTCTTAGTTTCAGAGAACGGTCCGATGTGATCACAATGTAACGTACTAAATGGTACATATTCTTTGTCAATTGTATGAAGAAATCCTTCCTGCTTTCCTTCCTTTTTTGTAGCTAGTAAACACGGAATACATGACACAATAAACTCATCTATCTTTTTCACCACATCACTTATATAAAAATCTTTATTTAATAGCTCTAACATCTTTTTTTTGCCAAAATGTCCATTCTCGTGTATTTTTCTTATTATTTCATAATCCATATTTTTAGGTATAACCAACTTTCCTTCGTCACCTTTATACAGTAATCCATCTTGTACATAATAATCTAAGTATGGCTTATCTTTAACTATTTCCATTATTGCCCTAGTACCTTCATCTAACTCCTGTGATTTTCTCACTTGTTCGTGTAAGGCCCTAGTAATAGCACCTATGTACGGGTTGCGACTCAGTGCATCTACATGCCTCATTTTTGAACTCGATCTATGCTCTACCGTATAGTCGTATTCCTGCAACAACAAAATCCATCTAGCCACCCTCGTAGATAAATCTCTTTTTGACAACGTCATCTTAAAAGCCATATGAATTTTAATCCTAATAAATATCTCCTGAATTTTTTTACGCCCTCAAGTATTGCTAACGCTTCTAATTCGTAACTACTATATTTTCTTTCTGCGTCGGAAGTCTTACGACTCATGTAATAAACAGGATGTAATGTTTTATCATTTGGATCTTCTTGCATCAATATAGCAGAATATGCATCTATAGAAGCATCAGTGTGTAATTCTGTTTTTAATCTCGGTATAAATATTCTAAGGACTGGATCTTCTGTCAATATTTTCTTTAATGTTTTGAAGGCTACCTTCTGTTCCTCTCCAAAGTAAAAACGATTGCTCTTCTTTAACATGTCAGTTAGTGGTCGAGCAATAGTAGCATATCTCTCTATAAATTTCCGAAAATAAGAAGTTAAACCAATAAAACTTTGCACCTGTTTTAAAGTCTTCGGTTCGGGATATCTTAAAACAGCATCAATTTTATCTGGAGACGGTTTTACCCGACCATTTTCTATGATATGGCCTAAATATTCTATTTTAGTAGTAAGAACCTCACTTTTTGTCCAGTTAATCTGTAACCCATACTCAGCAGCCACATGTAACACATCACGAAGACGCCTTAACGCCTGTTCATACGTCAGAGCTGGAATAATGACATCATCAATGAAAATCATTAAATACTCCTTACGGATCAATTCCCTGAAGATACTAGTGATAAAACGTGTAAAATAATTTGGACAAATAGATAGACCATTTACTGGAGGGAGACTCTGTACCAGGGTCGTCTGCTTAGGTACCTCCGTCTTACCTATTTCTGCCGCAAAGCAGCAGTGCTTGCATTGCTGTGTTCCGGTATGAAGGGTAAGATATGGCAGTGAAATTACTGGGTACTGTGACTTTACATCTTGTGTCACAAGTTGGCAACGTACACTGTGGTTCTTGTGGGGGTTGCAGTTTTGCTGCGAATCTCATAAGAGCCACATGTATTATAGGTAACTGTTACCACTTACCATCAGGTGGGCAGTTTGCTTGTATGCCAACTTTCTGCAATAAAAAAAAAAAAAAAAACGGAGCCCTCGTAAATTCATACTGCCCATTCGATGTTACGAACGATGTATACTTAGTGCACTCATCTCTTATTTCCAGATGGAAAAATGCGTCCTTCAAATCAAGTTTACTGAATATCTTAGCATCTTTTAATTTATCGATATGGTCATCTATAACAGGTAAAGGAAATATGTCCCTAACAATCTTTGCGTTAATTTTTCGATAGTCAACACAAACACGCGTTTTGCCGTTCTTTTTCTTCACCAATACTAACGGACTAGCATATTCTGAGAAACTAGGCTTAACAATACCATTATGTAACCACTCTCTTACCTGTTCCTCTACAATCTTCTCCTCGTGTAAAGATAGTCGTCTCGGCCTTTGCGCCACAGGGATATCATCTTTTAAAACTATATTCATTTTAATAGGGGCCTCCTTAGTTCGCATAGGTTTGTAGGAGCTTACCAAATCTTGTGCTTGCTTACGTATAGTTTCGCCTGCTACGTAAGCAACGACATCATTCACCTCAGAAGATAAAAACTGAAATAAATTGTTATTTAGAGGCAAAATATGTATAATCCCTTGACGAAATATTGTCGTCGTAGTATTTAAAAATGGTTGCCCTAAAATTATCTGACAAGGTATTGTGTCTCCTGGTACTATGTGAAATTCAAAATTGTACATATATTCATCAATGCCTATGCTACATAAAAATTTTCCTATCGAGCTAACTCTTTTCTTACCAAGTCCCGACAAAATTACATGTTCCTTTTCATAGCCGTTAATATTTAACTTAACAAATAAATCGTTCGTCACTAAATTCAAATCACTCCCGGTATCTATTAAAGCTTCTATATCCAATCCATTTATTTTTACAATTTTCACTGCATTTTTTTCCGTCGTCTTGTTTACATTTTCGTTTTCATATTTCGATGACAAGTTTACCGAATGATAGCTGCTGTCATTAGCCTCACTTTTTTCTCTGCACGGCGCTTGTTGCCAGCCTTCATGCACATCTGTCACCATTGTTGATTTTGGTCGCCACGGCAACTGCTCACGTTGATAACGTCGATGATCACGTCTATCGGGTTCAGTGGTACCTAACCCGCTCGCTATGGGATTTGGAATCTCTCCTGATACTTTTGCATTCGATCTGCATTCCGATGACACATGACCCTGCATCCCACACTTAAAACATTTGACGCTATTTCTACACGACGTTGACAAATGACCACGAGCTCCACACTTGAAACAGCGTCTCTCCTCACAATCCTGCCTTACTCCAACATATCCAGCACCCTGTCTCGAACGTATTATATTCTTTTGCATAGTCTCGTATATAGAAAGTTTCTCTTTCAAAGCTGAATACGTCGTTGCTCCATAAAGAACAGCCTTATTAACTTCACTGTCAACTATGCCCTGAATGATATATTGGATAGCCACATAATCAGGCATCTTTCCTCTTTTACCCAACTCTTTCATTTGTATCATATATTCTAAACATGATTCATCTCGTTTCTTTTTTCGTGCTGTCATCATTTCGTGAATTTCTTTTATATTTACTATATCCGGAAATTCCTTCATCACTGCCGCTTTCAATTCGTCGTAGCTTCGGAATGGTCTTTCTGTTCGCAGCCACATTGCCGCCACACCAACTAATGAACGTCACGCCAAAAGTAATTTTTGTGCCGGAGTCCACCCAAATATTTCCGCATTATCTTCAAGGTCCTGCGCCCATTTAGTTGCAGTAACTGTCTTGCTAACGCCATCGAACCTTGGAATCGTTTCTTCAGAGTTCATCAATAAATTCATGCCACTACTTCACGCCGCCTCTCCACTCGGGATCGCATCACCACTATTCATCTTAGAATTCTTTGTTTTCAAGTCTTCAAAAATCGTCTTGGAAACCACCCCAACACAACCTTCTTCTTTTGTTTATCACCACAAATGTTTCATCCAATAGAGTTTCTTTATATTTCCATCCCGGACGAGCCCCCAAAATTGTAGGAATGGAAATAAGAAGTCGTTTTGGATGATGATAAAATATATAATTTAAATAACTATGTAAGAATAAATAAAATAACTCGACAAGACATCACAACTACACTCTCACCCTAAGTATTGCTCTCCCCTTCTCTCTGTTCTCTTATGCTGTCAATAAATATTTAAAAAGAAATCATAAACTACTAACTCAGTACATACATCCTATCCTACATTCATACATTTGAACCTAGCAGTTTTGTGATTTTAACTGATGCCAAGAGCGCTCTTCAACACATAGCTCGATGTACCTCGAATAGTCGAGGAACACCGATAGCTTACAAAATTATAGAGATGTTATATAAATTGACTATACAAGGCTACCAAATAATTCTGCAGTGGATCCCCTCTCACATTGGATTGGATGGCAATGAAAATGCTGATAGTCTTGCCAAAGAAGCCCTAATAGATGGTAAATACATTGACTACCTACCATATTACACTGAGTTATTACATATTGTAAAAGAGAAAACATTAAATATATGGACAAAACATTTCCAAAATAATTCAGAGAACAAAGGCATTTGGTATAGAACCATCCAGTCCAATGTAAGGGGCACACCTTGGTTTGCTGGGTCAGAATTGAATCGACACACGGTTATTATCGCCTAAAGGCTACGTTCCGGACACATGCCATTGAATAATTTCGCATTTCTCATGGGTAAAGCTGTAACTAAGAATTGTTCTGAATGCAATGTAACTGAGGACGTTTTTCATATAATAGTGGGGTGTATCCGAAACGAGGCTGAAAGACATCAATTACAAAACACTTTTAATATGGATTTAAATTATATTAGACAAATAAACCAAATTTTAGCGTTCCCTTTATCTAAAGAGGCACTTGTGCACTTAAACGTCGATAATTTTGTAAGTAATGTATTTATTCTATGTGTATGCTCCAATGGAGATGGCATGATCAAATGTGATCAAATCTCCTTTATAATAAAAGAATAAAAAAAAAACATGTTCATACAATTTTTTTTCACAACATGTTTCGTCTGTAAAACTTGATACTTGTTGCGCTAAAACATGTCGTTTGACAATGGAAACGCATTCATAAACATTGACAGAAACATGTTTAAAAAACATGTTTTTTTGTAGATGTTTCATCAGTGCAAACGCACGGTTACTTCTTCAACAACACTGTGATGACTTTCCTTTTAGAAAACTTTCTTTTCAATTCGATGATCAATGTACTATACATTGATCATCGAATTGAAACGAAAATATTACAGTTTTCGTCAGATTCAAAAAATTGAAAATAAAATAATAATATAGCCACTTTTAAGAGTTCGCTGACTACGATTCTTTGCGTATAAAAAAGGGATACCTATATTAAAATATTATCAAAACCTTTAAAGTAGATATTTATAAGCAACACTCGTAAAGTGTTTTTTTTTTATATTATTTCATTGACACCATATCAAGCCCGTGTAAAGAAGTACCTACCTGTTATTCACTTGGTATGTAAGTTTATTTACAAATTCGTAAAATGCAGACATTAGTCGATCTTCAGTGCTGTTGTATCAAGAATCCATTACCTACACAGAGAAAATTTATAGCATTCCCTATTGCGTTCATTATAAGTTAAATGGCTTTCCGGGAAGCTTCTTGTAATTTTTTCTTACACCTCAACTTTATTTTCACTTATTTGTACCCTTGAAAACTTTGAGAAGTTCTCAAAGTTATGACTTAACAAGTTTGTGAGTCAGTTTAAGCATTTTTTCATCTATCTACCTATATTGCTTTTAAGATTATAACTTAAGAGCCCGCTAAACTATTTTAGACATTTCAACGGCCACTGTAGTCATATTTTTCTTCCGAGATTAGATTTAAGAAGATAGGCGCAGTGCATCATAGCATAAATCGCTTTAATGACCACCCACAAACCACATTGAAGAAGAACCTTCTCCTATTTGAGTGAGGTCTCTAACACCACGCTCGTGAGAGCGATGCGTTCGGAAACGCACAAAGCTGACTTGTCACAAGCGTTTACTAAATCATATTGCCCATGTTGTAAAAAAATATTTTTCTCCAGTTTGTAGCTCATCCAAACATCCAACAACTGCTGGCGGCCATCTGGTATGAGGGCGTACCAGGCTTTCGCCGAAAGACCGCCATGGAGAAGATAATGATCATCTGCCGCGTCGCCCTACTGTTTCCGTTCTACTGCACCCTGTACATGGTAGCCCCTAACTGTGCTACTGGCAAGCTCATGAGGAAACCGTTCATGAAGTTCTTGATCCACGCTTCGAGCTACTTGTTCTTTCTCTGTAAGTAATTTGTAAAATGTTATATCTTCCTCACATGTTACATGAATATTCTTGCAATTAACGCAATTTTTATATTTGGTGGAACTCTATCAAGTCATGTAATAAATTTAGATGTAACTAGAATTTTTATTTTTTCTAGTAATACTTATTCTGGTGTCCCAAAGAGCGGAAGTGCAAGTGATACAATTGTTTGGTCCCGATTGGATGGTGAGAGAGTTGGAGAAAGAACTGTTAAAGCAGAGAGGAAATGGCCCCACCTATTTGGAACTTGTAGTTGTGATTTATGTTTTGGGTAAGTTGGTTTTTCACAAAATAATATTCAGAGGAACTAAAAAATAGACAGGACCATAATAATTTTACGCAGTTATTAAACTTCTTTAAAAACTTATGGACGCGTAGTTATATTCTTTTAAGTGATTCAGGTGAGATGGTAGTGGAAAATATAACTCCTAAACACATTTTTTTATACTGAAGTAGGTGCCAAGCCAAGCAATGATCACATTACTGTCTTAAAATAAAATGTGATATTTGTTTTCTTATATTACTTTTGACTTTTTTGGTGCTTGGAAGTCGGTTTTTATGTTTGTAATAAAAATATTTTTATAAAATATCACATTTTTATTTCTTATTTAATAGGTAATTAAACAAATTACGGTTTTAAAGTCTGCTTATTAGTAAAATTAATTTCATAATTTGTTTATTTATTTTTATAAATGTTTTTCATCAATACGATTTTAAGCCGAATTACAGTAAAATACGTTGTTATAATTATTGCTGTGTACAGTTTTATATTCTTTGTAGATTAGTTTTAATGTTATGCACATTTGTTACAGGATTTATCTGGGAAGAAACTCAGGAGATATACATTGAAGGGATACAATCCTACCTCCGGAACATGTGGAACTTTATCGATTTCACCAGAAACTTCTTGTATGTGGCCGTTGCTCTGCTTCGCTTCGCCGCTTACTGGCAGCAGGTCACGGAGATCAGCAGAGACCCCCAGACCAAATTTATACCGAGAGAACAATGGGATCCTTTTGATCCTCAGTTAATTGCTGAAGGGTTGTTCGCCGCAGCAAATATTTTCAGGTAAATTACATCGTATATTAAATTCAATATTTTTAATAGCATATAAATTATTTTCAAAATTTTAATTAGAAATAGTCGTAATCTTTTCAGAAATTGCTTTTTGGTATATTTATTTAAGGAATAATAAACAGCTCTGTTAATTTAACAGTGCCTTGAAGTTGGTTCACCTGTTCTCTATCAACCCTCATCTGGGGCCGCTGCAGATCTCCCTCGGCCGCATGGTCATCGACATTGTTAAATTCTTCTTCATCTACAGTTTGGTCCTCTTTGCTTTTGCCTGTGGTAAGTTTAGTTACATTAACGGGATAGAAAAAATACTAATTAGTGTTAATATTTTGCATATGCAGTTGTCGTTAGCCTGGGACGAGTACGAGTCAGTTGCATGATAGAGAAAAAAATTACTGTCATTTAAGACGCCTTTTTCACTACTCGTATATTTTTTCTCAAATCAAGTAACTACTTACCTATCAGGTGTTTTTAATATTCGAAAAGACAACGGAATTTCGTTGGAGATTATTAATCAGAATGAAGGCACGTTTGATACGCATGGCTTTTCAGTTTGCTTAACTAATTCGCTTTGTTTGTCTGATATTAGGGGACTCACAATATTATATGCTGTTACTGTACCAATAAACATTGTTATTATTATTATTAGAAAAGGAATAGCCATTTCGCCTGTAATTGAATAAAGAGCCATCGTCAAATTCACCTCGACGATTCGATATTTTTATCATAACTTAAAACCTTAACAGTATCTGCACAACTTTGTTCAGTCATATTATTTCCGATTACTGTCAGCATTGAGAAACTGATTTTTACTTGATTTTTATTTTTATATCATTGGGGCTGTTTGTGTTTTTTGTATCTGTATTTTTTGGCACTGCACTAAATCTTTGTAAAGGTCTGAACCAATTGCTATGGTACTTCGCGGATCTGGAAAAGAGAAAGTGTTACGTTTTACCCGGTGGTCTCCCGGATTGGGATAACGCTGGGGATTCCTGCATGAAATGGAGGAGCTTCGGGAAGTGAGTCACTATCGGTAGATGACGCTAATGTGGGGAAAGCTATGTAGTGTGATATAGTTTTTTATGAGTGTAATAATTAGTATGGCTTTGCAAAAATGCTGTTAATTTCAGCTAGAACTACTTCTGATAATGATATCCTTGATTTTCGTATTTTCATAGCATCTGTGTTATCGAGCGTGTTTATGTATAAAATCTATAAGGAGGAATTTATTGAAAATAATACAAAGAAAAATCGTTATAATTTTAACACAGACTGATCAGGTTTTCAAACTCACTTGTGATAAAAGAAATCGAAACAACATAAATAAAATATGTATCAGTAGGTATATCGTAGGTATCATAAAATGATCGATGCGGTCTAGCTTACAAAAATATGTTATAATACTCTACCAATTCTCTCTACTTTAATGTTAAGTCAATAAAGTCTTAACATTTAGGTAGAGTTGGTAGAGTATACATATTTTTGTAACTTGGACCATATCGATCTTTTTGTACTCGAGTAAGTATAACTAACGAAATTTCATATAAAAAATAGTTTTTTGATATATGACTTCATGTAATTGGCCACACAGTCACGTTAACGTCTTCCAAAGCAAGTTCATTGGCTAATTGCCTCTATTTTGAAAGAAAGAAAGTTCATTCGCTTTTACAACTGTCCGGCACGACACGGCTGGACCGCGTTCAGAGCCTTCGCGCAAAGTCCTACAACTTTTCGCTGTAACCCATTGATTTACTAGTAGTAAATCAATGCCACAGAATAGATAATAGTACTACGTAAGATAATAGTACTACGTACAGAACGGCCACTCACCTCCCCGCACTCATTTTAAATACCTCGTCCTACCCGGCACTTCGCTGTAGACATCACTGACACATAAACAAGGGCGCGCGCGATCGCTCGGACGAGTAGACGAGCGCCGGCCGATAACAGAGACAGCGCTATGCAGGTGAAAGAGAAGGCAGTCGCTGCACTTCCCGCGTCATTTCGATTGATAACCGCGCACTCAGCCCTACTAGATTCCACGCACACATTTGCGCGTGTACGAACGTCATTTGTTTATGTAGTAGTAATAGGTAATTGATTTGCGAACGTTGTATGGAGTGTCCGGGGTGTGTCAATGCTGTAACCCCATTGCCCGGGTGAAACAACCGGCCCGTTCAATACCTTAGAGTGTGTCTGAGCGAGTTACAACCGAACAACCATCGAATTTGATGGTTGTAAAACGCTCTGACGTTTATTACTGAAATACTCTTACGTGATTGGATGATATTGGGGGCCATAATCTAAAATGTCATCTTATAGAAAGAGAGAGAAATAAAAATTCATGTGAAAGAGGGAGATAAAAGATTTGGTTGCTGCAATTGGAGTTAAAAAACAACCGGACAACTAGGTACACTCAGAGGCTCTGAAAGCGTTCCTGCCGCGCGTCGGCAGCAAAGTACCGATCAGTGCCGATCAGTGTGCCGTAAAGATTTGGAAATCATTAGTTTACAGTGCTATAATAGACATTAGTACCTATTACAAAAATCAACGCACATCGATTTATTGATATGTTAGGTTAGGTTAGGTTAGGTTAGGTTAGGTTAGGTTAGGTTGCCTGGAGGGCTGCGGCCTCCTTCTGTGAAGCTGTGATGCTCCAGAAGGAGGCCGCCGAGCGGGATCGGGAGATGGCCGATCCCGCTCGAAGGAGGCGGCGTCGGGCCAGATAATGGCCTGATGCGCCGCCGCGGGTCGCTGGCGAGCACGACAAAGCTCGTGCCCACGACCCGGGAGGGATCACACCCCCGCCTGGTCGAGGGGTGTCGCCGTGCAGGTCGGACGGGGAAGGTTTCGAACACTCCCCCGAGAAGGGCTCCCCTGGTAGAAACAGGGGAGCAAAGGCTGGGGGTCCTCAGATGCGACACTCGATCCTGAGGCCCCCCTACAATGCCTGATGGCGGCGCTGAGGTTTTAGTGGGTAGGCCTTCCCCGTCTGGGAAGGAGAGCCCCACATAACCACCGGCTCGGTGGTATGCAGTTTAATGCATTTCCTCAGCGGGACAAAAAAAAAAAAAAAAAAAAAAAGGTTAGGTTAGGTTATATTTTTGCCTTTTTACTGCAGCTATCTATGTTACATAGCTATGGTATATTTACTAGTACATAGAATTTACACCGATTATTTATGTAAATATTTTTGCGGTACCTACATATACTGCAACAGATGACCCATTTCAAAATATGTACAAACAAATAGGCTAGATGACAAAAATTTTTTTTTGCTTTAATAGAAGCTCATTCATATAATAAACTGAAAGAAAAAATCGGTTTTCGAATAACTAAAAAACAACCAAGATATAAGATATTAAAGATTTTTCTCTATCTCTTTCTAGCAAAACGTCAATTTACATGGAGTTTATATGGCCGTACTAAACAATGACGTCACGGTTGTTGTCGGATCTCTCTGTCTAATCGCTTCCAAATTAACAACTTAAAATGCTTGTATCTAATGTATTTCTAAGCCGATTTTAATCCTAAATTCACAGTATTGTATCTTTTTCTACGGTATTTTAATATTTCTACGGTATTTTAATATTTTATGACGAGACGTGACAATTAGAATTCAGTCATCATCCCAATTGCAGCAAATTTAAATGATTTTATTAGACTACTTTTTGCTACATCATCACAAATTATAGGTATACACTGTACCATTGGTCACTATCGGCCTTACAAATAAAAACTTATACCGAGGATAATCCTCGGAATAATTTATTCTGTGTTTTGTCTTGTTTTAGCACATGTCAGATGTAATATGTCAAAATAAGACAAAACACGGAATAACTATTCCGAGGTTATTCCTAGGAATAAGTTTTTTATTTGTAAGGCCGTATATGTATAGCATGCCCTTCGATCCATCAGAAATGTTTCGTTTGTGGTCAAAAACTATCATCGATCGTTGATATTAACCAGAGAGAAGATAATTGGTTCTACGTTTAAGTTCAATCTGCGTTCATTGTAAAAAAATCAAAGACATATTTCCTTAATTTAGTTGTAAATTTGCATGTTCGATTTGCAAAGGATCACTTTTTATTTGATATTAACAATACAGGACCTAAGCTTAAGAATGAATATATTGCTCATCCGGACATCCACGCGAACGAAGTCGCGGGCACAGCTAGTATCATATGAAATCAAGGAATAATAAATGAAGAAGACCCAATGAGAGTTGCAAAGAATGATCGTAGTAACTCAAATCCGTTGCCATAGTTACGTCACACTGTCACTATAGCAACAACAAACTATGTTGTTGATCAACTAAATTACGATTGCATTTACTTTTTATTCATGCCACCATTTCCATAGCACATTGTTCAAAGTTAGAGTTTAATAATGGGGGATGCACAATTTGGACTACGCCATGTAATAGGTGCTCCCATCGCCACGACACGTCTAGCGGAGCAAGCATTGGTTTGCATGCCACCAAGGGGTGCAAAGTTCACGCTCTCAGAATGGAAGCTGAGCAACGATCAGCGATGCAGGAACACAGAGGACCAGCAGCAGCTAGCGGAAAGGGTTTTAGCCGAAAGCGACAGAGTTCGCGCAGAAACAGCGGAGCGGGCGCACATTATGAAATCCACAACTGACAGACGGCTCGAAGAACGAATCGGTGACGTCGAGTTCAATAAAAAAGAGCTCCAAATTCAAAGGCGAGAGATATGTTTAGAGCTTGAAGCACTTGGCGTTTACAAAACGCGACTACAGGACTGTCTTTCTTCGTTGCAAGCGAACGCTTTGAATATCTGCAGAAAATGTCTCATGCTGCGAGACGGACGACTTGGTATTGATTTGGTTATTGACGAAGTTGAACACGCCCTACAGAGAGAAATAACGACGATATTAGGAGGTCAAAATTTACTCAAACGCGTTCTTGAACAATTGAACGAGCAAATGAGACGACTGCGAGCCACTCGGTATCTGCTTGATAGAGATTTGGAGTACAAACAGGCAGCGATTGAACTCGATAAAGGAAATTTATGTCTAAAGCCAACCGATTTGTGTTTATCAATATACGAGGGTTTTACTAATTTAGATCCGGCAAATATATCAGCAGATGAATATAATTCATATTCAGCGAAGAACATACAGCTAGCGGCACGGGAGGTTACCAGTGCTAGACCGATTCGGGTCATGGTCGATACAATTCTGAAACAAGTGATTGATGATCTTTGGGTAGCATATAGAAAATGCAATCACGAGTTTAATGAAAGAATCAAAGAAACGAAACTGGCTAAAGGAAAACTAGAAGATATGCACAGGGAAACGACGCAGAAGATTACCGAAATGCAGAGCAATATTTTGATGTTGCAAAAAGCATTAGCAGACAAAGAAGGTCATATGGCGTTAGCTCATACTCGACTTGGGAGACGTGCAAACAGAACTAGTGCTGAATTGGTGAAGGACCCTCCTGGTCAGTCGTTGTATTACGAGTGCGAATTGATCAGACAGAGCACTGAACAACTTCAACAAATGCTTCACGAGGCGACCGCATCACTTCGATATCTTTTGCAAACACAAATACAATTGGAAGAGGACATTAATGTAAAAATGAACACTCTGAAAATTGACGAAGTGGACTGTATGACTTTGAGGGCAACAATGGATTATCACGCTTACTAAAATTAATAATTGTTATAATGTACTGTTTACTTCTAGTCTACTTCTTTATGTAGTTTAGCGTTTGATTGTGGAGCTTGTTATAGTATTTCGTGGGTTGTTATTGTGACTGTTGCTATTATATAATATTTGTACTATTGTAGTGGCGAGAACATTATGTGCAGCAGTTCAAAATTTCTGTTTTTGTTAATGATATACAATTTTTGGAATGCAATATTATTCGTATACCTATACCTACCTTTCAATATCACAATTTGTAGGTATCAGGTTTTTGCTATTGTTTTGAATGATAATTATGACTTACAAATAAAGTTTACTAATACGTTGACAGTTTTGTGTATTTCTTAAAGAAACTTTAGAGCAGTCTGTATATTTGAAACTGGTAAGTACATAACTTAGGAATCATTAAAATTGCGAATGATGGGCACAAAATTTTTATCACTTTATCTAAGCACTTATAAACATTTTGGCGTGTAGGTGTATTCGTTTATTTCCATTCGTTCTATTTAATAGTTTTTTGTTGACTGGGGTAGTGAGAAAATCTAATAGCTCTGTTGACAAAAATCACATTTTCTCTTCATTAATGAGTGATTTTTTTCTACAATAGTCATACACTGTACTGTAACTGAGAAAGCCTTGATGCCCGAGCATTTTTTAATGGCTTTTCCATAATGGAATTACAGCGTTATTTATATTTTATAGCGATAGTAGTGGTCGTTTTCATTTGGGTAGCTAAATAAAAATGATCGGATTTTTTTAAACGTAATGTCATCTTTTAAACTTATTGTAATAATCTAAATCTGCTAATATTAGGTCCTTTCATATGAAATTACCGATTTATATGGAAAAAGGTTGACAAAAAAAAATAACTAGCTGTCCCGGCGAACTCCTTATCAACTTGAGAGATACAAAAACAGTCATTTTCCATACAAAATAACCAGTATTTCTTTATATTATTTTGTAGCTTTTTTTTTAGGACTTCTTTAGGATTTTATTTTTAAACCAACTCTACAGGGTTTAAAAAGAACCGATTTGAATATTTTTTGTTCATTTTAACATAGGGGTGGTTTAAAAAGAAAAATAACATGGAAAATCCAAAAGAAAAGGTAAAAAATAATAAAGACAGTAAGTACATTTCTGTTATCTGTTAAGATGAAACGAAGTTCACCGGGACAGTTACTTATCTAGTACTAGCTTTCTGCTCGCAGCTTCGCCCGCATTATTTTTGTTTTCCCGTGGGAATTTTATATTTTCTCTTAGGAAAAATAATTTTATAGCCTATGTTCATCAGAGATAACGTAGGATTCTCAATGTGAAGGAATTTTTCAAATCGGTCCAGTAGTTTTGGAGCCTATTCAATACAAACAATCAAATCTTCACTCTTTATAATATTTGTATAATACACGGTGTTTCATAATAACCAATAAATAATCAATTCCTTATCGACAACTAATTATTAAAATGTGTCTACACGTAATGTCATTCAACCCAAAATTTTCATGTATATCATAGTATAGATAAACATGAAAATTTAGTTTTCGATAAAGAATTGATTATTTATTGGTTATTATGTAACACCGTGTAAAAGCTGGTGTTTCACCGTGTATATAAAAATCTTGCGTCACAGTCTTTGTTATCGGACTCCTTCGAAACGGCTTGACCGATTTTTTTGAATGTTTTTGTGTATATTTGGTAGGTTTAGGAATAGGTATATATGCTATTTATGTAGGTTTTATAACCCTAGCCGATAATAGAATGGCCCAGGCGATTTGAACTACGTTTCGCCAGTAAAAATACTGATATCACAATTAAAAAATGGGGGTTGGCGGTAAAAGGGTGAAAAAGGGCTATAGGAATTTTTTGATGCCAATTTATAAAAAAAAATGTCATAAAAAATTTGGAAAGGGCCACCTTTATCACCTAGTGGTGTGGCGCTGCATAAAGGGTCATTTCAGTGATAAAATAATAGAAATAAGTAGATAGAAATATTAGCGAAGTTTATGGTACTGCGGTCTCCAACAACTCGATTCGAATGTTCATAGCTATTGTTACAATTGACAGAGACGCGATTTATGTGGCGTTTGATAGCTGAAATTATGCATATTGAAATAAGCACTAGAAAACAATACCATTTTGTATAAAAAAAAAACAAAAAAATTAACGATTTTTTTCTCTTTTAATCCTCTGTCATTAATTGTGTGTGATAATAACTCACAAAATTTGTATTATGACTGCACTATTCATCTTTAAGGATCACGTTGGCGTTTACTTCATTGATATTTCTCTATTCATTCAAGAGTTATAACGGTTTATGCACGTCAGGTTCGCAACAGAGGGTAAAAAAATTAAATGGCCCCTAAACATACAAAAAATGTGGGATGTTTTTTTCTATTTTTTTATCACTAAAATGATCCCCTTTTGCCCCCTGCCTCGTATGTGATTTTCGAAAAAGAAATACACAAACCTTGAAATAAATTTGAATTTGGCTCCAAAGGACAATTTCATATGTATAAGGACCTAATAAAATATGAACTATTTTACTGGCAATTGAGACACGTATGTACTCAAGGAACATTAAGATAATAGGCAATTCAATGTTGTACCATCCAAAAGCGTGTTCGAGGCCTCGCAGTCCCTCTTCTGGGCCTCCTTCGGCATGGTGGGCCTGGAGAACTTCGAGCTGGCCGGCATCAAGAGCTACACCCGTTTCTGGGGCCTGCTCATGTTCGGGTCTTACTCCGTCATCAACGTAATCGTGCTGCTGAACCTTCTCATCGCTATGATGTCCAACTCTTATGCCATGATTGACGTAAGTATTTTCATTTGTTTTAAATGAATCATATTTCTGCTTGCTTATATTATTGGGGTTGCTCGGAAAAGATAGCTTAGCAATTAGGCTGTCTATTAGTAAGTGCTTACCCTTGTTACTCGTACATTACTGAGTTACATTACCAGCTTTTACAAGGGAAAATATTCTTCGCACTTATCCGGATATTGTACTGAGATACTTTAATGTTCTTTATACATTACCAATTGCATTGCCAGTTATGTACAAAGATGTAAATATTCCTCCAACGTTACTCAGTTTTTTTCAAAGAAATCATTATGTTCCTTGTGCAAAACCAAGGAGGTTCTCCGACATTTCTCCGAGTAAACAATAAATAAAAACCTGCCGAGCCACTGCTACGGCTTAAAGTTCTATTTTTTGTCTCCCGACGCACAAGGTAGGGTTTGGGAGGTATGTTAATAAAGTGAATTAACATTGTTTATTTCAATGTAATAATAGACTTATAAACATAAACCCATAAACATAATTCTCTATTTATAATAAACACTACAAATATATTATTACAACACCCATTTATGATATATTTATTCAAAGTCATGTAAAGTAATCAAAAATTATATTTAGCTATATTATAGTTCAAGGCAACAGTTTTTCTCTTTCGTTTTAAATCTACTTTTACAAAGTCACTATTACTTTTATTTTACTTAAAATTAATAGCAGGTCTGCTTGGTATACCCCGCTGTGGGCGTTTTGTGGTAGACATGATAATCATATCGTCCTTGTACTCATAACAGATGCAAAGCTTATAAATGATTTTCACAATATTTTCCTAATAATACTACCGACATTCTTTATATTTGGATGCATTTGTTGCTGTATAGGTATCCAATTATAAAGAATGTGTTCACCAAAACACATCGCACACAGAGAAATAGTTAATTACTCGCAGATAAACTTCACTAGCTCGTTGAAATGCTGGAGAGTTTACGAAGCGTTTTTCAATTGACACATGCAATTAGGGTTAGGGGCAACACACGACGTGAAACTGGAGTGAATACAGGATCCGAAACGGGGACAATTTCAGTTAGCCTCTTTATCAACTTTGGCAGTTTGATAATTTTATAATGGTAAAGTCGGGTATTAGATTTAAGTGATCATTTGTTATTGCAAAATGATAGATCACACTATTAAAGTTTGCTGCAGTTACAACTTTTTGTAGATTTCTTTAAATTCCAATCTTCGTCTGATTAAAAATGTATTAAAGTAAGTAGTTGAAAACATGCAATATAGTGTAGTCGTTACATTTATTTTGAAAATCGAAGAAGAATTTATGAGACTAAAAAAAAGCTACATTAATATGATTAAGCAGCTAAATAACTTCAACTTAGGACGATATGCAATACACATTACAGTATCTCGCCCTGTCCAAGTGTTACCGAGCGCGCTGAATCCCGGATATTGTACGTCAAAGCTTGAGCTCTCACAAATGAATAGATATTGTTTTCATCGTCAAAGCCAGTTCCTTCACATAAATGGTCATAAACGCGTACGTATAGATCCCAGTTTCAGAGAACTACTTGTTGAACCCAATTAGAATAACAAATTCATGAAGGGGGAATACCTAATTATGGAGATATTTGGGCGTAGCTATAATGTAGCTATAGATGTTTGTAACTCATTTAGTTATATTGTATACAATAATGCGACAATTTTGTACTGTCAAAATAGGTACTAGTCTCAATTCCTAAAATAAAAGAAGAATGTAATGCGATAAATGTGGATTGAGCAAATATTCAAAGATCTTGAAAAACTAAAGCTCCCACAGGACAAACGAATCGTGCTACGCGTATCAAACTTAAAATGGATTTGAGATAGTTCGACACATCGATGCGAAAGTTCGTTAGAATGTATTCTAAATATATGTCAATCCAATTCTTAGAAAGGTGCTTGAAAAATTTAATGTACTTACACTTCTAAGTAAAATTACATGTGTGTTTTGTTTGTTTTTACAGATGTAATATTCTAATGCCCAAATCGAATTACTTATTATAAGGCCCACGGAGTGGTTTTTTTTCTGTTCCGTGATTAGACATTTAAATGTTTTTCTTGATATAATATGTATGAAATGTATACAATGGTGGAGATTCTGTTTTAATACAAAATGCCTATAGGAAGCGTCTGATGTGGAATGGAAGTTCGCCCGCACTCGGCTTTGGATGAGTTATTTCGAGGAGAGCGCGACCCTGCCGCCGCCGTTCAACATCATGCCCACGCCAAAGCTGCTGCTCAAGATGATGGGCCTGAGAAAGAAGGATAAGCTGAGGAAGATGAAGATGAAGGTTAGGCGAACTTAATATTATTATGCTATTGTTTTATAGTTACTTCTTTTCTATATGGACAGGAGATTAAAGGTCTATCCGCACACATCAGTACTGATACGTGACGATCAGTTATAAATTTTGTATGACGCCATCCATACTCGTCAATGTCAGTGACATTCAGAGATTTTCAGTATGCCAATCACTACTACAGTCTGTGTGCTGCGCCGACGCTCGCCGTGTTCCGACGTGAATTTCTCGGAGATAATATTTTCACTGACGGCACGGACGATTTCAAGCATTTTAAGATTGATGACGAAAAATTTATAGAATTGGTTTGATCACATACTGTTTTCTACTACCTTACACATAGAAAGTGCATGGACATCAACTTTAAAATTGCCTTATGTTATTACCCGACTTATGTTATCATCTATATCTAATAGAGGCATTTATAAAATAACAATCTCAAAGATGCTCGTGCAACTGCATTTTTTAAGGTGAAGACACTGAATGCCACTGATGAGTGCGTATAGCACGTCACGGTACTGATCGGCACGGCACTGATCGTCACGTGTCGGCACTGATGTGTGCGAATAGAGCTTTACTTTAATGTATTGACAATCTTAAATAAGTTAAGTTTTAAATAATTAAGAACATGTAAAGGAGAAAACCATACCATGTTGACACTATGACCTTAAAGCCAGTGAGGGCTTAAGTCGAGGTCTTATTGATGGCGCAGGTTCGAGTCGAATTTAGTATTTTAAAAGAAAATGCAGTCACAAATACTTATCCTCTTACTGCCACTATGACTTGAAACCTATTACTTTCATTGTCCTCTCTATTCATCCAGGAACACAAAGAAAAAGAGCACGACGTTCGCTATCTAGCCGTGATGAGGGCGTTGGTGTGGCGCTACGTATCCGCAATGCACAGGAGGATGGACGACGAGCCGGTTACCGAGGATGACATCAATGAGCTCAAGGGCGATGTGTCCGCCCTCAGATACGAACTCTTGGAGGTCTTCGAGAAAAACGGAATGGACGTGTCTTTCACTGACAGAAAGGAAAAGAGTGAGTGATTTTTAAAATCTGTGAAAAAGCAAGCTCTCTTTGCAAGAGTGTGGTAAATACCTACTGCTTGTTTTTACAAAGAATCCTGAATATGAACCTGAGAATAACCAAATATGTCAAATATCTCGAGCTCCTCCGTGCTTATGGAAAGCATGTCAAAGATTAGCACCCCTCGTTCCAGTCGGGTCGGTTAAGCGTCCCATTTGACTATGCCACGGAAGGATTAGAAAGTGCACCTATCACATCACAACTAATTGCACATCTAATTTGCTTTTAATTTATTCATAATTCTTTTTAATATTATAATTTGTGGAAACTAGACGACTCACTGGTCGAAGAATATCTAATGTATATAAGTAACGAGATGGTGCATTAGTTCCATTTCATTATAAGAGGAATGTTACTAAAAAAATGAAATCTAACAGGAATCTGAAAAGAGTATGATGTGAGGAAGATTCCAGGGTGGATAAACGTTGTAGACAACATTTTGAATGTGTACTTTTCATAAAAAGGCGGTCATAGTGACCGCCTTTTTTAAATATTTAATTATTTGTGTCGTGTTTTTGATTGGCAATCAAACTATGTCACTTCAATTAATACATCTGTACAACCAAAATCTGTTTTTGCAAATTTTTTTAAAGTAGGTACTTGATAATGAATACTTGTGTAACTAATTTTAAATATCTACCTACTTAAATGTGTTTGTCTAACCAGCCGTTTTGGGCAAGCGGATGAAGGTGTGGGAGCGTCGTCTGATGAAGGACTTCCAAGTGGCGCCGGTGGCTGGAACTGACGATGAGAAGCCGGCGGACGAAGACGGGCTATCTAAGTTCAGGCGCATCGCCAAGATGGCGGTGGCTAGCACAACCAACGCCAAGTGGGACCAGACGCTGGCGCAGACTGGCATATCGTACGTACTTAATAACGTCTATAGTCGAAAGGTATAAAAGGAAGGCAAAAGGAAGGAGATCAAAAAGAAAACTTATATAAAATCTGACCAGTCATATTTTTCACTAGACTAATTTTCAAATTATCAGTCAATAAGTATTCAGGTATCTACTTGGTCTTGTTGGTTAGGAGTCAAATCGGCCGCTGCCGCACTCGGGAGTCGTTCAAGAACCAGCAAAACTTGCAGCGCGCTATGGACGAAGCCAGGAAACTTGTGTTGAGGTCGCCTTTGCCAGGTAATAAAGCTAACTAATAAAGTCCAGTTCAGAGCCCACTTGCCCGCCCTCCCTCCATATAATCAGAAGAAGTCTGTTCAATTTTAGGAATTACTGGGCCGAATTGAACAATTCTCTGTTTTGGATATTCCATTTATTATGAAAGGCTTTTTGGTTATAACCACAGACGTATAAGGGGAAGCAGACTAAACGTATCTTTCAAAAAGCGTGGCAACTTTGCCACATTTAAACATTACTGACACAAAAACAATATTAATTTAATTTTATTGTAATTTCTGGAGTTTTATTATATAATGCGTTCGAACACTTCGGGGCACAGCACTTTACCATTGTTCTTGTCCGATTAGCAGTTATTTTTATTTATAATCACAAAACAAAACATTATAACGCAATGTCACGACGCCATTTGTCTCTTATTTTGACAAAGCTAAACTTGGCGTCCACGTGGCGTCTGCCACGGCTTCGGAAATGTTTATGTGTGCGTTAGTATCGCCATAGACGAAAAACAGAAATAGCGATGTATCATGTCACTTTGAAGTGAAAGTAAAAACGATATATATTACTTATACAAAATTAAATGTGTAAGTAAATTTATGTTAAGTCTGCTTCCCTTTATACGTCTGGTTATAACATGACGCTACGACCAAGCTGAATTTCACGCAAGTAAAGCTGGGTACGCTAGTCTTTGATAAGATAGGTTCATCCAATAACAATTTGCTTCAAATTTGGAAGTCACACGCGATTATAATATAAGGAGCTTCAATTGGAATCTCTAAGACATCCACCGTACTCTTCGGACCTTGCTCCAACAGATTACCATTTTTTTCGAAATTTGGATAACTTGAAAGGGAAAACTAGCAAAATATCTGTGACTGTGAATAGTTGTATGTAAATATACAGCATGCTTATAGATGGAATAACAGCAGTAATCTGGACCACGTTGTACATTTCTAGTGATTTTATCAGTATGCTAATAGTTCGACTGACAGGAAGAATGTTCTATTTGGTTATTGGATTCTCCCAAATAATTTTATCGTCGTAACATACAAGCGAATATCGCCAAGTTAAATCCGTCATAAAATGCTATGATTGGTTGTTTTGCCCATAATTTTATGTATGTTTTTTTTGCATTTGGAGAGAGCTATATTAAAAAAAAATCATAATTTCTATAAATCATTTGAAGTGACACGAAAAATTAATTTTGACATAGGGTCACGAGGTGCATCCCCGATTGAGATGCCGTTAACGCCAGGACACACGCTGCTTGAGCTGATTAAGGATATATCGACTGAAGTGGGTGAACCAGTCGATCTCCGGTCACCTACGCCAAAATCTCCGATGAAACCTTTTGGTCAGTATTTTCTATTGTTACGTATCGAAATCCCTTTATTGGTTTTTTATTTAATTTTATAGAAGTTTTACAGTTGGTACATTAAAAATATAAAGATTTTAATATTATAGCTATGTTGTCAGGAGGAGACGCAGGAAGCGTGGGTGGTGTGGGTGCTTTACTCTCCGCGACAAGTGCGCAAAGTCGAGCTGCATCGCCTAAGCCTCAAACACCTTGTCCCGCGTCACCAAAGGTACCCCTACCTAGCTATAAATCTCACTTAATTTTTCTTCTGAAATCAAACGGTTGAAGAACAACAGATTATAGCAGTATACCATAAGTAAGGAATATCTTCGATTACAATTTGTCTTTCGTTTGTTCTCGAACGGGGAATAGAAAAATAGATATTTTATAAAATTTTATAAATGTCAATTATAGCTATTAGATCGGTGTGGTAATGGATTCAGAATACATGTGTCATTATTCCCGTGGATGTCGTTAACTGCAACTATAATTTTACGAAGAAATGGAAATCTCGAAATTAAACCGATGGCCATAGTGTAGGCCAATTTTTCATCGTCAAAGCTGTGACCAGCAGTGGGACATATTATTATGTAGATTGATGTGATAGATCTCAGTGATATAATAATTGAAGTAAGACGTTTCATTCAATTCAAAGTATTCATTTATTTCAGTGAAATCTAAAAGCTTATCAAAAAATCTATTAGGCTTAAATTTTATGATAACGCGTGGATTTTAGCCAGCAGTATCGAAAGTGGTGACCCCAGTGCCGACACCGCGAGGACCGAGTCCAGTGCCAAGTCCAGTGCCCAGAGCAATCAGCCCAGTTCCAGATGAACTCGTTCAACCAGGTAATATTGAATGCTAGTAACAAGGGTGATGTTATTGATTTCTTTTAAAACGCCACGATAAACTAATGTCATTTCTTGTAGAACCAAGTCCACTGAAAGCTAAACGTGTTCCGGGAGAGTCACCACCGAAAGTCATCAAGAGGAAACCACAAGTACCTCCATCTCAATCTCCCGAGACACAGGTAATAAAGCTTCGTAAGAAAATTATTACTAGGTAACTCAACAATAAAGTAAAGATACCACAATCACTGACAACATGGTCAGTATTCCTCTGTTTTAGTATGTAAAAGTAGTTTAGATTAGTTTTGTATTAATATACAGTGTAACAAAAACCCCGTGAACCCTTTAATAAGCGTATTTGTTTGTTAATGTAAACTTTACACTTACCAAAAAAGAAGTAAAAATTAAAAAGAATAATGTCCATTATTAGATTGTTTCGAAAAAATGTTTTTAACATCAATGCGATGGGGTGCCGCTAGCGCACAAAGAGGTGAGCAATCTGTGCTAGTTTTAAAATATTAGGTCCATAAATATGAAATTGGCGTTTTGCCGTACTGGCCACATTGATCTCAAATGTCTCCTCTATGGTTAGGAATTCCAAATTCAAATTTATACAGCTATTTACTCATGTATTTGTGTTTCTAAAATTATAATTCACTTGTTTTTTCCTCAATTGTTTTGGACTTTTCAATCAATTGTTTTGTTTTCAGCTTTTTTGGAGTCAATTTTCACTTGGGGCATGGTTTGGCTGGTTCGGCAGGGTTTAGCCATTGCGATGAGCACTTCCGATTATCGTACAGGACCCACGTTTCATTACAAGTAATGATTCGATTTAAAATCCCTTCATTATTGTGCCGGTTGAGTAATGCAACGCAGCAGTCAACGCGCGTTTGTTGATTTGCTTCACTCAATTTGTGAGGTACCCACCTTTCAAGCTTTTTCACCTTCCCAATTTGCTTCAAGTAGATTAAAACAGTTTTATCACTAACACCGCAGCCTGCAGCTAACTCGGACGTGGTTTGCGATGGATTCGCTTCCAGAATAGCCTTCAATTCTTCATTATCAACTTTGGTCTCCGGCCGTCCACGGGGCTTGTTCTGCAGGTCGAAATTTCCAGAACGAAATCGTTGGAACCAAAAACGCACAGTGTTTTCTTATGCGGCACCGTCGCCATACACATAATTAATCCTTCGAGCCGTTCCGAACACTGGTGTCACGGTGGAACTCGTACTCGTAAATAACGCGATATTTCAAGTTTTCCATTTTGTAAGCTGAGTGACGCAAAGAAAAAAAAATTGAGGAAAAAACAAGTGAATATACATTTTCGAAACACAAATACATGAGTAAATAGCTGTATAAATTTGAATTTGGAATTCCTAACCATAGAGGAGATATTTGAGATGAAAGTGGCCAGTACGGCAAAACGCCAATTTCATATGTAAGGACCTAATATTAATGATTAAATATTTATTTTGATATTTTTTATTAAAGAGTTTTAAAAACTGACATACATAAAAACCATCGTTCATCTATTATTAACATGCTCCTAAAAAGGTTCACAGGGTTTTTGTTACTTACAGCATAATTTATTATAGAATGCTAAAATAAGTCAATTTCTATAATGATATAGGATGTTTAAATTCAAGTTAAAATTTATAGATGCAAAACTTATTGCATCTTCAATTTTTTACTGTTTTACAAGTTCATGTATTCTAGCCTAATCAGATGTTTGAATTTAACAATTATTTTCAATGGTTTAAGACTACCGAGCTTTTGTCAGAAGAAGTAAAACCACCAGAAGACATATCTGTTGCGAGACCAGTGGCACCTGAAATAAAGCCTACTGAAGGAGCTATACCACCACCACCTCTGCCAGTGAAGCCAAAAGTAAGTAATGATTTGGACATTAAAATACATTTATACATCTGATGCAGTCATTAATATTATAGTTGTCATGCAATTGAAATACGTTTGATGTCCAGTTCTCGTACGTTTTTTCCTGTTCTAGCTACATTATAAGCTAGTGTTATTCCTTGAGTAGATGGTTTGAAATTTTTGTTAATTTTATGCCCTGTTTAATTAGTTGGTCTCTGATTCAACATAAAAAGTTCCAATAGTATGCTTTTTTATCAATCCCTTTCTAAATATACCTACCTACCTACCTAATGTACGATGTTATTAACACTTTTAAAAATCTTATGTTAAAGGTGTTTATTTACGATTACATATCTTAAAGTGGACTTTAAAAGCAGTCTATGACATAGTAATGCTCTAAGTGCCATTTCAATATTTTCAAGGAGCATAGCTTATTACTTGTTCCTAAACCGAAATTTCTATGGGCCGCCTTCGTGAAACCACCTGGTTTCAATCCGGAGATGCAGGTTTTGACTCCTCATGAGACAGATATTTTCGTACTTGGTTGAAGAGCCTGTCTGGGTAACCACCTCGGTTTCATTTTGCAGCCATAATAACAAATGTTAATAACATTATTGCGTTCTGACCATTAGGGGTGAGATTGCCAAGTTTTTGCCGTTGAAGGATTTTGACAAAACTTTGGCGCTATCGTCACTTACCATCAAGTACATACCAAAAACTGCTGTCGTATTTTTTTATTTATTTTCAATGTTAGTGACAGTGTAAACAATAAACTCATCGAGATAAAATTTCATCAAGGTTATGTATAATATATTATGTGCCGTGATTTTATTTTAACACCTCCCTTCTCTGATCGAAACGTCATAGTATTAACGAGTAATCTTTTATTTTCATAATCTCGTTATAAATTGTTCCTCATTTTCTATGCACGATATAATTAAATCATCGATATAATAATTCTCTGTAGGCTCCTGTGGTGCCTACTATGGAAGTAACACCAAGCGTAAACAATAAACTCATCGAGATAAAATTTCATCAAGGTTATGTATAATATATTATGTGCCGTGATTTTATTTTAACACCTACCTTCTCTAATCGAAACGTCATAGTATTAACGAGTACTCTTTTATTTTCATAATCTCGTTATAAATTGTTCCTCATTTTCTATGCAAGATATAATTAAATCATCGATATAATAATTCTCTGTAGGCTCCTGTGGCGCCTACTATGGAAGTAACACCAAGCACTCCACCTGTGCGTGCGATACCGTCGCCACCCCCACCAAAGCCTGCATCACCACCGAAGGCTCCGACGCCAGTGCCGAAGCCTGCATCTCCGGTGCCATCAACTTCAGTTCTACCTGTAAGTAGTCGCAATAAATATCAAATAAATTCTTGAACTTTAACCGAAATCCACGTTTCGAATATTTACACTATTTTTCAGTATTTATAAGTTTAATATGGTCTAATGTTATAAGTTGTGAGATATCAAAATCATATGCCTTGAATATGTAAATGGCTTTTGATAAATGGGATTTTTGTGTAGCAGTTGGACTAAAATCATAATCTATAATTATTATATGAGATTCTCTAAAATAGATATGTTTTAACAGTCTCCTCCTTCACCTCCGAAGCGGCTGTCTTCAACGTCTAGCACGGAACAACTGATACCTCCTGCATCACCAGAGCCACTTCGCCCTGTTAAGAAACTAGATGATATAAAGACCATAAAGAGACAACCGAAGACTGGCTGGCTGTAAGCCTGACAATATTATTATGAGCATGTATGTTGAAACAGTTTGAAATCAATAATTCTTCCAAAGTTAGAATAATTCAATTTAATCTCAGCTGACACTGTAGTAAGAGCGATATTGTATTAAGATTGATGTCAAACATATGAAAATTAAATAGAATAATAGTTAAGCGACGAATCAACATTTTAATAAGTCTAATAAAATCAATTTCATTTGTGTTATTAACAATAAAACACCTTTACGAATAATTGTTATCACAAACAAAAAAGACAAATGTTGAGTTTTTAGTACCTTACCCACCATTTCAACAGCTTCATCTGCTAAAGATGCTGTGATGTGATTTTGTGCTTATCAATTTTTTCCTTTTCGATAATATTATTCACCAATGATGTATTAAAATGTCTACTGCCTACTTCATAAAATATTCTAAGTAGTATTGAGAATATTTATTTTTAAAATGACAACTTGTTTCTTAGTTCGACTACCATATCGATTGATTAATTTGTCATCAATATGGGAATGCGAATGAAAATAATTTCAATTATTGAGCAATACCGATGAATTGGCAACGATGAATGAATTGAGCAATCCTAGCTCACTAAGTCATATTTTTGTTATTGTTTGTTTTTGCTAATTCTCTTATTTTGTGATCGTCATATCATAATTTTTATTTAAATTTACTTCACGAGAAACAAACAACTTTATCCGCATCGGCACAGACTCGGAGACTGTGAAATGCGAGCAGAGCGTGTAGTTTCAGAGCGTCAAATTCATGACTAATGTGAATGTCTGATAGACCGCTTTAGTCGCCAGATGTTATTCGACTCTGTATCGATTGGACGTGTTGTTGTTTCCCCTAAGAACGATAAGAGACAAGTGAAATGTTTCATTACACTTCTACATTTTACATTTTAATATTACAGATTACAAAGAAGATTAAAAGATAATTAGAAATATTTGAAAGTCTGCTCTTTGGAATTTTTTATGCCAATCGATTAATGCAAGAGTACGTATTTTTGGATCACCATCGTTATAGTTTAAAAGATTTTGATATAGGTAGGTTAACAAAGAAAATAGCAAGAAATCACTAACGTTTACGGAGAAACCTCTACTATAGCTCAATTGCATGGATATCTTGAATTAACAAAAGTTGCCTAGCAGTGTCATAACATACCTATCGATCAATGAGGATATGTTTTGAGCTGGCCGGTAGATAAATGATAAATCTTTAGATTCCTAGTACCTATTAAAATACAATTGGAATGCTATCCAAAGCATAAAAAGTTTCAAAAGTTTTGAGTATGAGGATTTGATAGAAAATATTTATTAAATCAAAACGACTCGCAAGTACGCAAATAAATCTTCACCATCTATTGTAGTCTAGTCTTGAATGAGGACTGATTTGGGCCCAACTAAATAAGTTATGGCGAAAACTTTTTCGCACTCTACATGGGATGAATTATTTTACAGAGCTTTATTATGAGCGTGTAAACTAGATCCGAAAGTCCAATTAAAATTTATTTGAGTAATTTTGATATTAAAACACTTCCACTATAGAGACTTTGACTTTTATGATATCAGAAAGTTTTATAATGTCAGATATAATACAAAATCAAATAAAACTGTGGCCTATTATGCCTATTATATTAAAGTGCCTTGTTAATGTCTAATAATAAAACCATTTAATTTGAATAATTAAAGTCGTGATAATATCATTAGCGTATAGGTAATTATTTGTAAATTCAAGGAACCTACAAATAATTTAGATATGATTAAAATCTTCTAATTAAAATGATATTGAAATAAAATA
Organism: Schoenobius gigantellus; assembly: GCA_963935595.1. NCBI lineage: Eukaryota > Metazoa > Arthropoda > Insecta > Lepidoptera > Crambidae > Schoenobius > Schoenobius gigantellus. Next base: position 53,169,952 of record OZ012541.1, read on the forward strand.
ACATTCAACAAATTAAAACTTTTTCTCTTTAAAATATCGTTGGTTGATTTTCTGTTCCATTTTCATCTTTTACTTAGTTTTACTTGGTGGATAACTTTATTCCATCTAGTAAGTAGGTATAAGTTGATGTTTCAATGGAGGGTATCCGGACCCCATGCCACATCCGATAATATTGACTAATTTGGTTTGTAAAGTGTCAGCTTTAACTGATTGTGCTTTTTGCAATGTTTTCGCACTATCGGATTCTTCTTTTATTATGGCGTGTTTTATCTTACATTATTAAGAAAAATATTTTTTACGGCTAAATTCGATCCAGATCATGTAAAAGTAGAGAATAATGTGCTCTGATATCGAATCCTATTTTGTTATGCTTCCAATCCTCTTGCATGCTTTTTAATAATTTTAAGCTTTAATGTTCCTCCTTAATATAATAATATATTAATAAAACTTATACTTATAATAATTAATTTTTATAGCTAATAAGTGAGAGTATTATTTCATTGTAACTTATTTTCCCATAAATATATCAAACATGTTATTGGACCACTTTTGTAAATTGTAATACTGAAATAAAAGCTTTATTTGTGTACCTATTTTTTTACATCCTTTAGACTACTTCATTTTTCTAACAACATCCGAAATTATTTTTACCAAAAAGTGGTATATACACAGTGGTATATACCACTGTTATTCTGTTAACGATAAGTCACAACGAAACAAACTAAGGCAAATAAATACCTAATTAAAACTTGTAACTGCTTCGCTACTCTAATTCTCAGGACACTTTGTCACAAAGGAATCCAGTAAAGACGGAGTCGGTAATTCTTTACACTTACAGTAAAACCTATACATTTGTGATTTCACAATTTTTTGACGGTCTTGTAATGATAGCCATTTTTGGTCTTGTAAATTATGAAGTGTCCTAAATTTGAGCATTATTGTCAGTAGGTATCCTAGTTATCGTGTTATTGAAGTGAAATTTCGAAATAACTAAATTGAGGTCTAGATACGAGTATATTACTTTAGTTGTACCATAGACGACTTTATATCATCCTTGGTCGTACCTATGTGCAAGTATCACGGTAAGGTATTTAGATTATTTTCTATACAGCCACTTAATTACAGCGGGATGTAAAACTGAAATAACATAAAGTTAAGTATTAACTAAAGAAATATTTTGTGAAATGACTTGATTATAATTTACTTTCAACTTTTCTTTAAAATAACATAGATTTGGGCATATTATTTACCATTTTTCAATGATGAAAATGAAAAATAATAGCTGGCTGGCCACAGAAAAAAAACACAAAATAGGCAGGAAAGCGGCAATCCGATCTTCATTTGTCTTTTCGAGTTGTAGACTTTTGTTTAAACTTCCCCTACTATGCCAGAGATTTGTATTAACTTTAGAGCATTTGCAACATAATGAGTTCATCTGGGTGATGATTTTGTAACTCATCGATTGATCGGCAATCGTTATCAAACTGGATGACTTAATGAAGAAAAACGGAATTATGTTCATTGGGTATAATAAGGATTGGTTGATTTATTTAACAAATACTTATACCAAGACCGCTCGGGCGATGACGTTATAAAATGTTAGGCATATTAAAAATCAGTTTCAACCAAACAGAATAATAATTGTCGAATCTAAGTATACGATGGCCGATTGCCGATGAGTTACAAAATCGCCCACCTGATTCAGATATGGATTTAACACCTGATTTCATAAGAGAAGAGTAACAGTGTTTGTTATCGAACTCCTCCGAAACGGCTTGACCGATTTTTATGAAGTTTTTTGTGTATATTTTGTAGGTGTGCGTGTTTTTTGGACAATTATTGTGGCGAAACGTAGTTTGCGGGCACACCTAGTGTAAAATAAAATTCACTCATTTTTTCTTAAGTTAATTCATATTTTAATTTTTACTTTCCTTGTATTCGTAATGAAAAGGTCTCATTTTACCACTAGTGGTAAAATTAAACAACATCAGTAGCATTTTACCACCAGTGGTCAAATTATAAGATCAGTTTTAATTTAGTAAAATCAAGATTATCTAAACCACTTGAATACATATACCGTTTACTATATCCAAAACATTTATTTGTATTTATTTGTACTTAAACCAAAATAGCCGCTCTTAGCTATCATAACCTATATTTATATTATAAACTATTTGGATCTAAATTAGGTACTTCATTTAAAAAATATTCTTTATGTTATTCTAAAAAAAATATTATGTATCTATTTCTGGGTTTCTGGCAATAGTAAGCAAAGGGGCTAACTATCTCTAGACATTGGCTAACAGTAACATTGTTATCCTTTAATGCTCCTACAGCCCTCTTTATTTTTTCATCGTTTTCGGCACGATCACGACTTTTTTTTTGTAATATTAAAATCCTTATTACTTTCAAATATTGAGTAATATTGATAAATGATAAGCTTTATTGCCTTAATTAATTAAGATACATCAGTAGCGAAAATAGTAGTAGGTAAGTAATAATTTACACAAAAAATATCAATATATAATAAATATAAAGGCAATGGGCACCAATCTCAGAAAAATGCTGGGCACAGCCCAGCGCTGGTTTTCAGATTGGCCCCGTACATACAGTAGTAAGTTCTACTTGGTAAGGAGGAGGCAGTTGGTAAGGTAGGTACGCTTTAGAGTGTGACAGTTGCGGTATTATTAGTAATGTTACAAATTATCTATTTGTAACATTACTGATAATACATATATATATACTTAGGTACTAAATTGATTAATATACATATATATACATACACACATATGATACATAAAAATATATATAATTAATATAGCTTTGCTTTTTAAAGGAAATACAAATTACGGATACAAATATCTGCAGCAAGGGCTCCCATTTGTATTAAAATCATGCATATAAATATGTATAAATTAAATGTATTAGGGAGAAAATCAATTGGTTATTATGGTGTGAATGGGATATGCAGGGTTGGATTCAGACCCTCACAAAATTATTGTCTATGGAAATGAAAAATATACTACTTGTCAAAAATTATACTACGTTCCGTATTTTTTGGCAAAATGAGTCATTGGCAATGGCAAAAGCAAAATGGAGAGATTCAATCAGTGGCGTACCCCCCCCCGGTCGAGTGCCGACTAAACGAGAAAAATAGTAAAACACTATGCAAGGAATCCCCGGTTGGAGCTTGTCGCTGGCTGTTTCGATGGTGCCATACATATACATACAGAACATAACTTACTTATATTGTAGGGTAGATACTTTCCCTGCGTTCCAGATAAAGCACTGCTACTTTCTGAGGTTAACATCTGATGTTAGCCTCGTTTTGCGTTTCTTTTAAGAAATGTTGACATTTTTAGCCGCGCTAATTGTTACAAATGAAACGCAAGGTACTGATTTTTCGTGCTGAATTTTGACACCTCACTTAATTAGTCCAGCCACTTAAAATTTTTTATAATATAAATCAGAATTGGCTAATACTACAAATATCTTTCAATAAATTTTTTAAATCCACTGAAAATCCTTTTTGATTCATGAAAAAAAGATTCCAAATGTCAAATTTGAAAGCTGTCAAAAAGTGGTATCAGAGGACCCATCTATTAGCATGGGTATTTGATGCTAGCATTTCGTGTTAAAAATGCTTAAATGAAACGCATGACAACCAGCAAGAAAAACTAGCATCACCGGCTAATGGAACGCAGAGATGCTAAAAATGTTGGTATTTATGGCTAAAAATGCTTATCTGGAACGGGCCGTTTGATTATTTGTTAAATAATAAAAAGGAGAATGATCGAACCAAGAAAAGTTGTCAATCGAGCTGAGGGTAAAATTATGGTACGTTCGCGTAGTATCCTGGCATTACGATACTACATACTACACATCATGAAATAATGGTACAAATAGTATAATTATACTACGAAATCCAACCCTGGGGATATGATATGGATGGACATCCAATATTGTAGTGGAAGTTGAGCTCAACTTTTGCTTTGAGGTCAGCCTTCAATTGACGACTATGTAACAATACAGGGCGAAGAAAAAATAAATAAATAAATAAATATAGCCCTTGCAGGTTCTTTCCAGTACAAGGTCTCCCGCTGTAGACCTGTGAACCATTAGCGTTGCTTTTTTCACGTGCAAAAGTGATTATGTAATACTACAATTCGAATGATCTTATATTTAATTTAAATATATATTATGGTATAAATGTGATATAAGATCAGTATGTCTGTGTTTACCTGTTGTTTTAGTGTGGGGTGTATACAATATTTACTGAAGCTTTTTGTCTGTCTAACAGGTGAGAATGAACTAGTTTTTTGTACCTATACAAGGACTTCCTATATTAGAATTGAGCGTCGTTCTTTAAAAAATTTAACAGTCGTGGTAATGTAGGATTTTTTTGGCCTATGAATCTGTTAATTTTTTAATGCCATCCCTCAAAATGATTTGTTGTTCGATACTCTTCGCCTTCACAATTCCACATGTTACTCAATAGTTTATTATCAAGCCATTGCTTTGTGAAATACTCATTAAATTTTAAAATTGTTTCAGTACAAGGACTCCATTGAAGTATGTATTTCCATCCTTCATTTAGTTGTTCTGGTGGAATCAGAGCAAGTCCAGCACTTAAAGCTACATGGCGTCTTTCTACTGAGGTTTTCAAAGGAATTTCCTTTGCCTTTCTCCACAGACAACGGTTGAAGTGATAAAAACACCCTTTTATTTGTTTCTGGAAAACAAGCCCTTATTGCTTTAATAGCAGATGCTTCGTAATCAAGTGTAAATTTCCGAGGTTTCCATGGCTTGAATTGAGATTTCAAAAGCAAAAATAATAGTACATGTAGGTTTACGATTTTTCATTTTTATTGGACAATAAGGCATAAAATAAGGGTATTATTGCAGTAGACCCGCCTGCACTAATTATCTTACCATGAATGCCATAAATTTGCGTGAACGGCTTTGAACAACTTTTGAAGGTGCCATCCAAATAAAAATGCTCTACATGATAAACTTTTTTTCTTGCATATTCAGAACCAAAAATTTATATTCGATTGTTAAGGTACTCATAGTCTGCCACTAAAAAGTCTTTAAAAGTGGGAGGGAATTCTACTTTATCTACCGTTTCAAATCGTATGTTTCGTACATAAAGTGATTTTTTCATACATCGATATAACGTAGACTTTACTGCAATATATTTCGGCATTTCTTGTACATTTACACATTGATCGTGTAGTCGACTTACTATAGAGAAATATTGGCGGGGAACCGGGTCGTAATTTATAGTAACATCTTTTTTAATTGGTCTACATACTTTGCTACAATGTTTCTTGAAAGGGATTGGAGACAATTTGGAACGTGGACAGATTCTTTTACCTTTATTTGTTTATCATTAAGCGTTAGACTACCTTTGCAGTACCTACTTCTTGTTACACACCCATATTTTGTGACTGTTTTCGTAGGTCTTCTTTAGGTGATATCTTCGCCTTTAGTCCACTTTCTTAACTATTTTTACAACTAGTTAAGAAAAACCACTTTTTATTTCTTAATTGATAATTAAAATGGAATAAAAAGTGGCCTGTTTTAACTGTCATTCGAAATTAGTTAAGAAAGGACAAGTATGATTCTGCTTTCCCAACTAGTTATGAAATAAGAATCTGTACCTACTCATATTTAACTAAAAACCTACTTGTTCAAATTATCTAAACCCCGAAACGCCCAAATTAAATATTAAATAGCTAGAAAAATAAAGAAATATTGTTTATGGGTTTTTATTATTTCAATTAGTATCGTATTTAAGAAACAAGGAATATGACGAATAAAGCAAAGTTAAAAAATGGGTCTATCACTGTTGGACATTGTCTATAGAAATTATATCAGCATTAAAATAATAGTTTTAAGTATTTAAGCATCTAAAATTAATATTTAAATGGTGATATAATTTCTAGACAATGTCCAACAGTGAAAGATTCATTTTTTAATTGGTCTATTGCCTTAGAAATCTCCTCATCTATTTCTTTATAATTATTGCTTGACGATTTTTCTTTATTCGTCATATTCCTCGTTTCTTTTGAAAGAATATCTAAAACTTTTGCTAATGTTGGATTTTTGCGTCCTACATATCTATTAAGTCTAGCATGCCACCCTTCCAGATTATTGGTCATTCTGATCTCTTCGCCATAGCAACACCATGTTTTTATACAATTAACATCTTTGAACCAATTACTGTTCAAATACTTGTTGAACTGTTGGATCGTCTTGCTATTGGGTGATCTGGATATGACATAATTGTAGCCTGCCGGGAGATATTTTAATGGCAAACGAGCTAATCCAGCACATCTAGCAACATGGCGTCTCTGTACACTGGATTTGATACCCAGCTGCTTCGCCTTCCTAAAAAGGCTGGAACAAAAGTGGTAAAAACATCCCTTTACAATGGCATTAGGAAAATTTTCCGGATCGCTCTCATAGCTGACATTTCGTAGTCCAGTGTCATCTTTACGGGGTTCCATACTGGTATCTGTGACTTGATGAGATCAAAAATAGTTTTGTAGGTTTTTTCACTTTTGCTATGAATGAAGCAAAAAAATAAGGGTATAACGATTGTGGTATATTTGTGTAGTCCATGGATTGTATATATTTGAGTGAAAGGTGGCGGGCAAGACTTGAAAGTCCCATCCATAAAGAAGTGCTCAAAATTTTCCAAATCCTTTTTTATCTTGGGACAGCAAAAAACCAAAATTCTGGTATCTGTGTCGTCATAGTCCGCCAGAAGGAAGTTTTTATATTTTACAGGTATTTCTACCTCAGACGGCGATTGAAAATAAAGCTTACGACACACCTAATGCCTTATTCCTCGCTTTGTATAGTCCGCTTTTGACATTGTTGAATTTGGGTAAGCTTTCAACCAGATGCACGCCCTCATCTCGAGTTCGCTGACCACTTTTTCAAACTGTTTCTGTATGGGATCAACATTAGCTACAATTTTAGTCTTCAAAGAATTTATTTTGAACAAAATCACGTTTTTTGCAGTATTGGATAAACAAGTAGTATCATGCATGTTCTCTTTAACAATATTCCTTTCAATGCTTAGTATCACGCTTCCTTTACAGCCTTCTTTACTGTAGCATTTCCAAAACGTATTTTCATTTACATAAGTTTTTATATAATGATACTGACGACCGTCGTACAATAGTTTTTCGCGACGCCTATTTGTCGAAATGAACTCCATGGGCTTAGGAAAGGACATAGTGGTTCACTCACATACGTTTTCTGTTCAAGAATCAATCAATTACCAAAGAATCAACTATCTTATCTATTTGCGTTAGAAAGCAATAGCCACTTCAGTTTATTTCCTATGCAAAAGTAGATAAATGAAAATGATGTGACGGTACTATGCCAGTGGCAATTAATATTTTATTTTGTGGCCAGTTTAATTACTAAAAGAAGTTAGACATAAATAGGACTATTGTTCTGCGTTGGGCGGTTTCTTAATTTGAATATTTTGAACCAATTCATAATAAGTCAAACAAAGTTTTGTACTAGCTACTAAAAAAAATCAAATTGTACGAAACGAGATTTTGTACGACATGCCGATGTTTTCGTTTGTAGTCTGAGATAGAGATTTTAGTAGTAAACATGAGTAGGTACAGATTCTTATTTCATAACTAGTTGGGAAAGCAGAATCATACTTCTCCTTTCTTAACTAATTTCGATTGATAGTTAAGACAGGCCACTTTTTATTCCATTTTAATAACCAGGTATCAAATAAGTAATAAAAAGTGTTTTTTCTTAACTAGTTGTAAAAATTATTAAGAAAGTGGACTAAAAGTATCTTCGTCCGTCATGCAAAAGTAGCTGTCCATCCCTTTGGCTTGATATATATTCGTAAGTAATTGGGTTACTGCATGTAGGCACAGAATCTTGATCACACATTTTCACAGAAATACTGCACTAATAAGTAGGTAATCATTAGAAATGATTTTCTTCGAGCTAGATAACCCCAGGAAAAGTTCACAATGACGTGTGTCAATCTAGTCATGTTTACTTTTCAATAAAATAATTAAGGAGGCTAATTAAGGAGGATTCTACTCAAAGCAAATCGTAACAGGCTAGGTAGTGTTTACGGATAGCAGATTAGTCCCATTTGTCCCATTTCACCCCTGGTGGTAAAATTTTACACCATCTCAACACCGGTGGTCAATTAGAACTAAAATCGTCCCATTTTATCACTAGTGGTGAATTGGGAATAAGTTTTCCCCAGTTGACCACCAGTGGTAAAATGAGACAATTTTCACCACTGGTGGTGATATGGGAGTAGTACTGTGTTATTTGGTCACTGGTAGTCAGTTGGGATATAAAAATCCCAAGTCACCAACAGTGGCAAGTTCATGGTGGTCAGATGGTCCGGAGGGAAATAGTTTCCATCATTGGACCAGTCCAATCAAAGATTCCAGCATCGATCCATTGATGGCAACTCAGACCTTTCTAGCCATCAGGTAAATAATTTAAATATACTAAACATTACACTAAATAGCATACTGAAATTAGAATCACAGATTACCAACAAATGTTTTTACAAAAAACCACACTCAAAATCATTACATGGTAAAATGTGGTGTCGTGAATTTTGTAACGACCGCGCGAAAAACACTGATCTACACATCTCTCCTCAACTAAGCGTCGGGATGCTCTGCTGCTAAAGGTGCTTGGCGGGGGGCTAAATAGTCATTTGAGTGGCTACAAACATAGTTTTAAATATGCGCCGTTTACGAGTTATTGGAGTGGTCCAATCAAAGCGCTGCTCCAATGATCGCAACCTTACCCTACTGTATCTCCTTTAGCCTGGCCGCTACCAGGCAGCGTTGCCAGATGTCCCGATTTTTAAATCAAAATTAAATCTCCCGCGCGGGACAGGCTCAGTCCCGTTTTTCGGAGATAACTCTGTCGTGCGTGCAGCGTGCTGAGAAAGCACGGCCGGGTGGCACAGACAAGTGTATTTTTATTAAAATACATTTTCTATGGCTATTTTTGCTATATATTGTTACATAAACGTAATTTAAAACTTAAATAAAAAGATAAATATTTAAAAACATCTGATTATATACCTTTTTTTTACTACGTCCCGCTTTCGACGAAAAAATCCCGCTTTTTTACCTCAAAAAAAATTAAAATCACGACCTGCCAAAAAAAAATCTGGCAACGCTGCTACCAGGAGATCTAGGATGGCCCTGGCCTTAAAGAGATTTCAGATCCCCAGGCTGAATAAGTGTTGTCCCAGGTGGAGGCTTCATTTGTAACTCCACAATCGCACAAGAGGTGTTGGGATACCTCACAATTGTTCGCAAAATCGACTTGACTTTATTTCATGTGACCAGTTACCAGTTAAGGTTCGAACAATCGCACGGCTGTTCGTCTTATTGAACTGTAAAAGTTCAGTACGTTTTTGCGAGTATCCTTTTATCAAGGTTTTAACGTGTCCTAATCATGGGTGGTAAAGCAAGTATTTTTTTGATTCGCTTCGAAAGTTTTCCTTGAGGAGTTGCATAGCATGATGATTGGGATGCCACAGAAAGGTTCTTGACCTATCGACATACTCAGATTCACATAAACACACACACATGCGCTTACGCGTGTATTCCTTTTTGTACCTATATATCTTCACACATTCATACACGTAGGTAAACTTTTGAAGTAGGTACCTCGATACGTGTAATCTTCGGTAAATCTAGTGTAAATTTTTTTATCTATGTTAGTTTTGCATTTTTTCTTCTTTTTACTATCGTAAAAAGTAGTATTATAAATTACTTCTTATGATGTAAAATTCTCTCACTGGATGCGTTATACTGTGCCATTGTATAGATTAGACACAATATAGAGAACTATAATTATTGTGGTATAGATATGCAATCATTTGTAATCATTCCGCTTGAGGAAGGGTTGGTGACCTATAACACAGGCTGTTTCAGTCTATTATAGGCACCAGTCTCCTACAGGTCCACCAGTCTACAGCAGGATACCTGGTTGTCCTTAAATCATCTGTAGACCCTGTGCTCCAGCCCTTGCAAGCTCATCGACCTTTTCATTCCCGATAACATCTGAATGTCCTTGTACCACTGTAGGTAGGTAATATAATGTAGGTAGGTACTGCATTGTGTTTCAAAGAAACGTTCAGCGATAGCAATTTATAAGTTCACGTGGTTCACGCGCACTTCTCTCAGAGATAGATTTAATGAGATTGGTATTATATTATACAGGGTGTCTCAGAAACAATGGATAAACCTTTAACTGTTGATAAGTTTCGTCGAGACCTCTCTAATCTCAAATTTTGACTTTAGTAAAAATATCTCGGTTTTCAAGATATTTGATAGTTTATGATTTTTTTAAAAAATGCTACTTTTGGTTGGTTTTTAATGTGCCATTTTTACAAATACGGACTTTTTCTGATTCAATTTGTTTTAGCTTCTAACGGAATAGTTCAGCTATCAATAACAGTGGTTAAAATTGAGCTAGCTAATCACGAAGTGCTTGGAAAAAACAATGTTCCAAAAAAAATTAAACAAGAAATTATTTTTCTTCGTGTTTGGTCAGCTACCATGTAAAAAAAATGTATGACGCTCATCGTGCCCATTATCTTAAAAAAATGCTTAGTTATTCTAGTTTCAAAAAGGTATGATAACCTATGCTTAATGTATCTCTTAAATTTTATTACTGCTTGAATAGCAAATGGTATGAAATTTTAAAAAGATTTTTTTTCGGAATAGTTATTAATTCTTAGTTTGAATAAAGAATTTGAAATAAAACAACATGAAATTTTAATTTTTTATTAAATTTACAATAAATGTTCGAATTGGCGTCCTTGCGCTCTGATACACGCCCTACATCTTTTTATAAAAGAAAGTTTGATGCGGCGCGCGTAACCAGACGTTTTTATGTGTGCAGCTGCATTTTGTATGCGAGTACGCAACTCTGTTATTGAGGATACTGGCCTCGCGTAGACAAGGTCTTTCAGACATCCCCAATAAAAAAAATCCAAGGGATTTAGATCCGGCGATCTGGGCGGCCATAAAATAGGGCCGAGCCGGCCTATCCACCTTTGTGGGAAGTGTTGATTTAAATAATTTCTTACTACTATTGCGTAGTGAGCTGGGCACCCATCATTTTGAAGCCACATTCTCCGCCTCACTTCTAAATTGACATCTTCTAGCATGCCGGGTAAATCATTTTGTAAAAAATTAAGGTAAATTTCACTATTCAGTGTAGCTGGAAGTTCATATGGCCCGACCACCTGTCCGTCAATAATCCCAGTCGACAAGTTAACTTTAAATTGAACTTGGGACCGATCTTCTCTCATCAAATGTGGGTTTTCAACTTGCCAGCTATGTAGATTGTGGATGTTAAAATATCCATCTCTCCGGCATGAGGATTCATCCGTCCATAAAATTTTATTGAAAAATTGCGGGTCCTCCCTTATTTTATTTAACATGATTCTGCAGAATGCAATCCTGCGCGGATAGTCAGCAGGCTGTAGAGTTTGGACCCTTTGAATATGGAAAGGGTGCAAAAGGTATTTTTTCAATATGCGATGCACTTTGCTTCTATTAATGCCGGTTCGACGTGCAATTCCACGCACAGAACGTGTTGAATCTTCTTCTATTTCGTCGAGGACTACTACTTCTTCATCGTCGTTTCTTTCTGGTCTTCCTGGCCCTGCACCACCAATGCCTCTTCCTGGAAGCCTCCCTTCGCAGTACGAATTATGTACCCGAGCAAAAACTCGATAGTCCGGGTGACGTGCGTTGGGGTACCTAATACAAAAAATGACGTTATTAAATTTACTAATTCATTTAATTTTAAAATCTAATTAAACACGGCGTGTGACTATTTTTAGAGGGATAACATAATGTAAGACCCATCCTGATACGTTTAACTAAAGTTGCAATAAATGTGTGTGATGTAAAAAAAATAAGATTGATTGAATTAAAGAGAAAATAAATAATCTTACCTCTCTGCGTACAGACGAGCAGCAGCGTTAGCATTTCCTCGACATTCGCCATATACGAAATGCATGTTTGCATATTCGCGCGACGTGTACTGATGTCTAGGCATGTTCAGTGTTATGTATTGGTTGTCAGTTAGGTTTCAACAAACAAACAATATCCAAATCGTAAAGCTAGCCAAGTCCATATGATCACCAGTTGTCAATAGATTTCACAGCACAAACAATATCCGAATCGCAAAGCTAGTCAAGTCTAAAATCACAGCAAAATGTCGTTTAAAATCATCGAAGCTCTATCGAATCTCTCGAATACAGAAAACACGCGTGGGTCACAACCGGAGTTCAGAAGGACACTAACAATCGTAACAAAGAACCCAATGATCAGACGCAGGTAAAAAAAGTCCTTCCAGGAAATTCGATAGCAGGTAAGGTTGCAAATGCTTATGACTCATGTGCTGTTAATGATAAGGCTCCTTTTTGATTGCGCATAGTGGATGAGACATGTGGCAGGCAGGGGCCACAAAAAAAAAACACGTTTCTCAACTCTGTGACTCGCAAACGAATGCTTACAAATAAGCTTTAAGTGCTTATTAGTGGAAAAAAAACCTTTTTTTTTTCAAATTTTCATTTTATTTGCTATTCAACCAGTCAGAAAGTCAAGAAAGCATAAACTTAATACTGGAAAACTAAATTAACCGAATAAAATTAATCCGAAAAATAATTAATTCGACAAACAATCTTTTTAAAATTTTCATACCATTTGCTATTCAAGCAGTAATAAAAGTTCAGAGATACATTAAGCATAAGTTTATTATACCTTTTTTGAAACTAGAATAACTAAGCATTTTTTTAAGATAATGGGCAGGATGAGCGTCGTACATTTTTTTTACATGGTAGCAGACCAAACACGAAGAAAAATAATTTCTTGTTTAATTTTTCTTGGAACATTGTTTTTTCCAAGCGCTTCGTGATTAGCTAGCTCAATTTTAACCACTGTTATTGATAGCTGAACTATTCCGTTAGAAGCTAAAAAAACCTGAATCAGAAAAAGTCCGTATTTGTAAAAATGGCACATTAAAAACCAACCAAAAGTGGCATTCGTCTATACCTATAAAATTCTTTGTCCTGAATGACTGACTGACTGACTGACTGACGGATCAACGCACAGCCTAAGCCGCTGATCGTAGAGACTTGAAACTTGGAGGGTGTGTTCTTTGTATGACGTAGGCGTCCGTTAAGAAAGGATTTTCCGAAATTCTACCCCTAAGGGGGTGAAAAAGGGGGGCAAGGTTTGTATGGGACAACTAGATTCCTTGGTCCAATCTACTTTAAATTTTGCATAAACATTCGTTAATAGAATCGATGGATAACATGTTTCGTATTTTATTGAAATTCATCCCCTAATAGGGTGAAATGGGGTGGTAAAATGTGATATCGACATTATTGTCGTTTTCATGGTTTTTTGGGTCGTAGATTACGAAAATAACATCGATATCAAAATCCAACATGGCGGACGCAAAATACCATCATCCCTTGATGGGGTGCAATGGAGTTGAAGAGATACAATTCTGTATTAAATATCTTAATCGTATTTAATGTATATAATATAATCTTAGGGGTGCAAAAATCTGTAATTGCGAAATATTAAGAAAAACAATACACAGGTCGCCTTAAAATCATTAGCAGGGGGTATATTATGACATCTTAATTCCAGCCAGTTTTCTGAATTGCTATCAGTGCCTTTCTTTTACTCATTATACAAAGAGAAAGAAATGGCATTATAACAATTCAGAAAACTGCCTGGAACTAAGACGTCATAATATACCCCCCCTGTACACGATAGAAACGTTTTTAAAAAAAATGTTAGTTTGTTTGTATATTTGTTTGTTTGTTTGTCCGGAAAGATCTCCGAAACTACTGGACAGGATTATGGCTTACACCACAATGCTCAGAATTTTCCGGAAGAACATTTAGGCATAATTTCATTTGTTTAATTCACGTTTTATTTTTCGTGAAAAAATACCATATAAAATTTCCGCACAATGCTTAAGTAGAAAATTAACATGGCGCACCTGAAATTATTTTGACAAGTCTGTCACATAATGCAAAGAAAAACTTAATCTTTTCTGTTATTGGCTGTGCCCATCTGGATTTCGCCAACCAAGATGTTTAGGAAGTTTAAATTGTCTTTTTCTTATGTATTACCCTGGTGGTAAGGCAAAAGGATCAAGCCATACAACCAATGTATAAAGCATTTTTTATGACAATATCCCGTCACAAATATAAAATTTTTAGGTTGGTTTAATTCTTGACCAATTTTCTTGAAATGTTGAAAAGTATTTTGAAAGGTGTTATATGTTATGACTAAGGAATCAAACTCTTTCATCTATTTAAAACTATTAAAAGTAATTGATTGATATTGATAATTTAAACAAATATCTGACTGCAATGATTCTGGGTTGCGCGTACGGGACTCTTATCCTAATATCTAAAATGACGGATCACATTTTTTTTGTATACACCTAAGGAACATGGATATCGAACCAAGGACCTAAAGAGTAGAACACATTGAACCTAGCCACGTTTACCTAATTCGACATGACTGCCAATAAAAGTTCGTTTCCAAACCCAGTAATATGGATATCAGATGAAAGGCCTTGATGAGTAGAGAACTATGAACCTGGCAACATTGACGTAAATTCAACATAGATGCCGCTCAAAAAGGCGGATAAAAATTCGTTTCCAAACCTAGCAATATAGGTATCAAATGAAAGGCCTTGAAGAGTACAGCATTATGAATCTAGGAAAATTGCCCTAAATTCAACATGGCTGCCGCTCAAAAAAAAACGGTTAAAGTTCGTTTCCAAACCCAGAAATGTGGGTATCAAAGAAAGGCCTTAATGAGTAGAGCACTATGAACCTAGCAACATTGACATAAATTCAACATGGCCGCCGCTCAAAAAAGGTGGATAAAAGTTCGTTTCCAAACCTAGCAATATGGGTATCAAATTAAAGGCCTTGAAGGGTAGAGCATTAGGTACCTAGGAAAATCGACCCAAATTCAACATGGCCGCCGTTCAAAAAAGGATAAAAGTTCGTTTTCAAACCCAGTAATATGGGTATCAAATGAAAGGCCTCAAAGAGTAGAGCATTATGAACTTAGGAAAATTGCCCTAAATTAAACATGGCCGCCGCGCAAAAAAATGGATAAAAGTTCGTTTTCAAACCCAGCAACATGGGTATCAAATAAAAGGCCTTGATGAGTAACGCACTATGAACCTAGCGACATTGACATAAATTCAACATGGCCGCCGTTCAAAAAAGATGGATAAGAGTTCGTTTCTAAACCTAGCAATATGGGTATCAAATTAAAGGCCTTGATGAGTAGAGCACTATGAACGTAGCAACACTGACATTAATTCAACATGGCCACCGTTCAAAAAAGTTGGATAAAATTTCATTTCCAAACCTAGCAATATGGGTATCAAATGAAAGGCCTCAAAGAGTAGAGCATTATACATTTAGGAAAATTGCCCTAAATTAAACATGGCCGCCGCTCAAAAAATGGATAAAAGTTCGTTTTCAAACCCAGCAACATGGGTATCAAATAAAAGGTCTTGATGAGTAGAGTACTATGAACCTAGCGACATTGACATAAATTCAACATGGCCGCCGTTCAAAAAAGATGGATAAGCGTTCGTTTCTAAACCTAGCAATAAGGGTATCAAATGAAAGGCCTTGGAGTAGTAGAGCATTAGGTATCTAGGAAAATCGACCTAAATTCAACATGACCGCCGCTCAAAAAAAAAAGGATAAAAGTTTGTTTTCAAACCCAGCAATATTGGTACCAAATGAAAAGCTTTAATGAGTAGAGCACTATGAACTTTTTTTTTTTCTCGGGGGGAAATGCGTAACCGCACCGTACCCGCCGTTGGCTAGACGACGAGCGTGTGTGGGGCTCTCCCGGCAGCGTGCCAGGCCTACCCACTAAAACCTCCCGGTGTTCTCCCTGCCCTTAGGGGCGCGCTAGGTAAGGTCCACAATGCGACTCCACTACCCACGCGCCCGGGCAAGCCCGACCAACCGGTCGGGCTATCGCCAAGGGAGGATTGCCCGAGAATACCAGGGCAATCCCCAGACGGAGGGCCTTACGGCGGCGTGCACGGGAGAGCACTATGAACCTAGCAACATAGACATATATTTAACATAGCCGCTGCTCAAAAAAGGGTGGATATAAGTTCGTTTCCAAACCTAGCAATATGGGTATCAAATGAAAGGCCTTAAAGAGTAGAGCACTATGAACCTAGGAAAATCGCACAAAATTCAATACAGCCGCTCAAAAATAACGGACAACAGTTCATTTCCAAACCCAACAATATGGGTATCAAATGAAAGGCCTTGATCAGTAGAGCACTATGAACGTAAACTATAAACGTATTGACGTAAATTCAACATGCCTGCAGCTCAAAAAGGGCGGATAACAGTTGCTTTTCAAACCCAACAATATGGGTATTAAATGAAAGGCCCTGAAGAGTACCTTGAGTATTACGAACCTAAGAAAATTGTCCTAATTTCGAAATGGCCGCTACTCAAGAAAGGCACAATAAAGTTGAATCATTATGGAATAAAATGGAGGAAAAAAACACTGTGTTATGCATTTTGATGGCGAAACGTAGTTCGCGGGCACAGCTAGTAAAAGTAATAAAACTATTTGGACATGAGGTCATTTTTTTTATTTGGATAATAAAACTATTTGGACATGAGGTCAACTATACACTTTCCTTTGATTGATATGTTAATAAAGTCTTTTTTATCTTATATAATGTGAACTGACATCTTGTAATGGAAGTTGAGCTCAAACTTTTGCTTCAAGGTCAGCTTCCAATTGACGACTCTGTAACAAGATAGTGAAAAAAAATAGCCCTTGCTGGTTCCTTCCAGTACCTACAAGGTCTCCCGCCGTAGACTTGTGAACCAATGGCGTAACTAGCTGCTTTGACGTGCAAAAGTGATTGTTACAATCCTATTTGAATAAAAGATATTGAATTTGAATTTGACCCATTTCTTCTGTTTTCCTAGGTCATTTAGTTTGTTTAGGCAGTCTGTCACCAGTTTCGAATATAGAACATTCGATTTGAATGTCCCTGCCCCCTTATCCAATTAAAGGGTTTGTTCAAACTATTGAAATGAACAACTTGGGCCTAATTCAAACTCGGCAAAACTGAAAAAAAAAGATTTTCCATACACTTTGGCTGTAGGTCTCGGTTTCGAACTTTTGTATGAGACAGTTGTTTCTTCGATGTGTTGATCGTTGTTACACCACACGTTACACTAGTATAGTAGGTATAATCACGAGGAAGACCATATTCCTCGTGGCCACGATAGAGATCAAGTGTCGATTATCGATAAAACACAAGGGACTAATATAATTTTCATGCAATATAAGAAAAAAAAACATTTTTTTCAGTAACGATTGCCCCTCCGTTCAAATAAATCTATATCAATGACAACTCATTTCATATCGATGACAGGTGTCAAAATTAATAGGCGCTTATCGCATGAACTGTTGAGCCTAGACTAGTAATGTAAAGATATTAAGTAGTGTAACGTTCGGTGTAATTACGAGCAACAAGCCGTTTTTTCTTCGTCATTTCAGGTTTGTGAAGGTTGTTAGTTTGAACCACCTCTCCAAACATAGCACAACTTTTTGGAACTCTTAATATGTTACTTGTTTGTTTTGGTGCCTTTTAGTTTTGTTTTATTCACAAAATAGAATAGATTAGTTTGAACCACCTCTCCAAACATTAACTTTAGCCCAATCATCATCACCAAGTTAGCCATAATAATACGCCATCTGCTGGGTATAAAACGAGCCTCCCACCACGCTAGCTCATTGTGGGTGGATGGGGGTAGCCTGAACTTTCGTGCGTTGGTTAGCAGTGTGCTCAACAATAGCAGTGGAACCTGCTTCTGGACAACAGATGGCGAACAGGAGACAGCTGTCGCCCAGTGACGGCAACCGGCGGTCGCAGTCTATAATGTGTCATTCGCGTCGTTCATAATCAAAGTCTATCTGTCGCTATGAATTCTTTGTTCCTTCATAACCTACGACCCAGGGCTGAGAAAGGAAAATAGGAGAATATGCTTTGAATGGGGATTCTTTAAGAGTTCGGGCGAGTCGTAACACCCCTGCGTCGATTTGTAGAGCAACAATGCATTTTCTCCCTTTTTCTTGAATAAAGATGCACCGGGGTCAGTAGGCTATCTCTCGAAACTAATTCCGATCTATCCACACTGATATTGTAATTTTAGTACTCGGCAAGACCTAATTGAAACCGTATTCCATATTCCACAATCGTAAAAATTAAGTAACAGCGCATCATATGCACTCCGCTAAAGGTTGGAACTCTTAGGTTTGTCGGTATTGTGGAGAAAATATTTAGTAGTATTTTTATTGACCCATGCTGTTGACCGCGGATGGCCTTTACAGCGTCTCTTTAAGAGGTTCCAAACCTCAGAACTACAATTAGTTATTATTCTGAGTTCCAAATAATCCTTATACATGATTACAATGTCTATAATATCATCGTGTTTCTAATTACAATAGCGCCATCTATCAATGTTAAATTTAAACTTTATTAACAAATAATACTGAATAGGCTCATCCAAGATCCGCGGAACTGCGGATCCAACTCGCGCTAGTGTTGCAACTCAAGTGTACGGAAACTCAAATTATAATACCGATTGATTGGAATATGTTTGAAGAGTAAAAATAGGAGAGGTTAGCTTAAGTTCTTGTAAGGTGTTGTTCGAAACCTTATACGGAGTGTATAAGGTTTAATGACGTCATTTTCTATCACTTTCTATGAGTTTCCATTTTCCATTTTACATAACAGGTTAAGGTGATTAGGATTGGTAGATAAATGGAGGATAAACGATTAAAAGTCAATTATGCCAACGCAAATAAAGTTTTATTCAATAAATCTATCTTACTCAATAGAATAACAATCTCGCTCTAGTATAGTGTATAAAAATATTTCGTAAAAATAAAAATCACATCGTAATATAGAAGTGAATATTATTTTACATATATGACTAGATAATAAGCAAATGAAAAAAGTGTACATTGGTCAATTTTGAAAACAATAAAATAAACCAAATTTATTAATATAGGAAGTTGATAAGTAGCTAAGGCTATAAAATAAAAATCGTGCAATATATGAAAAAGCAAATGGGTATATTTTCAATTATCAAATGTAGACTAAAAAGTTTAATCTAAAAAACCTACGTTTAATTTTTTTTTATTCGTAATAGGTCTACGTTTGACCACCAACTCGCCTGATGGTAAGCGACGGTGTGGTCGAAGATGAAGCACGTAGATCTAGATAATATCTATTCACTCTAGCCTTGAAAACCCCAAGATTATAGCTCTCAGGAAACAAGGAAGGCGGCAGAGAGTTCCAATCCTGTGCAGTACGCACAAGAAAAGTGGACCTAAAACGTTGTGTACGGATTTAAGGAATTTCGATCTGATATGGGTGGTAATGAGCCGACCTTCTGCTCGTCCTGTAATGGAAAGGAGAGGGTGGAATAAGGTCGTGAAGCTCTTGCGCACACTCATCGAAATGCAATCTATAAAATATGGACAGACATGCCACTTTACGGCGATGCTCGAGACTAAGCAGTTTCTTGGCAACTAGTTTCTCGTCTCTGATTAACCCCACAGCTCGGCGGTCCACCGCCTCCAAAGCCCTGATACTTAGCTGATCCATCGAAGAGGTGGCAGCAGTACTCTACGCATGATCGGACTTGTGCTTACTATAAATGAAGCAACTGCCCTGGTGAGAAGTACCGCTTAACCTTATTGAGGATGCCCAGCTTTCTACCAGCCAGTTTAGCCTTAGAGTCGAGGTAAGGTCCAAAGTTGAGTTTTGAAGTTAATGTGAGTCCCAGCAGCTCAAGACAGTCTTTCAGAGGTAGACTTACATTTCGGAAAGTACGAGACGTTGGGAACTGACTCCTTTTGGCGGAGAAAAGGCAAGCCTGTGTTTTGTTAGCGTTGAATTGGACAAGATTTACGTCACCCCAGTCGGAAACAGCTTTTAAAGCTTCATTCATACGCTCAACCATGCCTTCTCTCAACGCATCGATTTCCGCCTTTTTGGTCTGTGGACCGGAAGTATACTTCTCCACGACTGTGCTGTCATCTGCCTACCCATAGATGCCGGGCTTCAGCAGGTCATTGATGTGTAGCAAGAATAGAGTTGCAGATAGTACTGACCCTTGAGGTACGCCAATTCATTTAATAAAGATTTTAAATAGTCTTCCGGGGTTTTGGGAAGGCCCGAAGGGCTTGATTATTTAGATTAAACTATTTTACAAGCTTTTATTTAACTTACAATGTAAGTAAGTATGTATGTTCGGGTGAAATCTTGCAACTCAATTTTGAAGCAGATATCTTTAACCGACACGGAATATAAAGGACACGGTAGAAGAATGTTTTGAATACTTATTAATAAAAAAAATAACTCACCTATTTAATTTTACATAAATTTTCTCAAATATCAAAAAAATAATATAAAAAAATTATATAATAATTAATGTGTCCTGAAGCGTCCCCTAAATTTTCGGGCTGATAAAAAAGTAGCCCCGTATACTGTTGGCCGCAGGCGACATTAATCTCGTCACCTTGACTGAGTTTGGAAAAGACGAAAACTTTGATGGGTCTAATTAATAGCAGCATTATAAATTCTAGCAGATTTCAGGCATCATCTTAAATGTGTTCCATTGTCTTAATAGAGACACCAGCCCCCTAACCATGATCGCCTAAAACAATATTAAAACCGCACTGAGAGCGGGATGGCGAGATACGCAGCAAGAGCGGTGTCTCTGTTTCATTCAATATTGTTTTAACTTTGCTGTAAGCGAACACGGCAGCGAGCGCCCTAGGCAGATCAAGCCGTATTTAGTCGACGCGCTACATACTCGTAAGAGTCGTAAGTGCACCTCTAAGGCCCTTCTCTCATTACGAGACCCAAAAGATACGATACTCGAGTTGAAAACTAGTTGATCCGTGTACGCTAATGAAAATGATCTAATTTTATCATTTATTGCCTACGCTTAGAATTAAAAGGACGTCAAAATGTCGAGTGATTCCAGTGACGAAGAAGCACTTGCAGTTTTGTTCTTTTATAGAAACAGAAAACTGCACAAGAATTAGAAATGGATTCATCCCTACCTTGAACGAAATATAAATTGTAGAGCTTTTGCGGCAGCAAAATAATATTTATTTTTCATGTATTCTGGTAATTTATAATTGTATAAACAAGGATAGTTTTCAATTTCCTGCACAAATTTAATATTAATTTCTTGCTCCGCCGCCATTTTGTCGATACTTGAAGAAGACGTGACTCGCGGGCGACCGGCACGGCTTGTATTGCGAGACTAGTTGTGGACACGTAGGATACGGGTATCAAAGTCTGCGAGTCCTCATATAAATGTACGTGAGATACTCCGCAGCAAGTTGTCTCCGAGACTCGAGTAGAATACTAGTAGCATGTGCGTATGGTAATGAGAGAAGGGCCTTAAGCTCGTGGCTTGTAGTGTAGTGTGTGAAAAAAAAAGAGGTTCAAACTAAGCATTCTATAAATATTATCACAATATCAATCTTATAACACGCGCATAGACTTAAGTCCATGAACACGCGTCTCAAATGGTGACACGCCATCTATCAATTTAAAGTTGAAATTTTATAAGAATGCCGACTAAAAGACAGTCTGACAGTATCCATTGATGTGCAAAAATATTTAGGTTTTCATTGATAGATGGCGCTGTTTCTATTTGAAATGCGGTATAGCGTTATATTATAGACATTGTGGAAGAAGCAGGTTTGGAGGATAATCGCAATATTTAGAACGATTTATTTATTAACTAAATGAGAACGTTTCCGCCCCCAAACATTTTGACAACATCTTGACAGCTGTCAGAAGTCAAAAAAACCGTTACGAACGGTAACGATTTGGTTAAAATTTTCGTAAATAGTGCAATTGCCCCTCAGCTTAGTTTCTAGGTTGAATATACGCTGTAAAAGCTATCTGCGGCTAACAGTCAAACAATAAAATCTAGTAGACAAACTTACAAACACACAAATGAACAAACAAGAAAGTGAGTTAATAAAAACGTGGGTAAAATATGCGAATAATATGCGACTTTTTGCGAAGAAAATTCAAAATGTGTGCTGTAAAAGTATCCACAACATATTCGACTGGGGCAGTAGATTCCATTGATAAGATTAATAATATTGGCGTCGATTTTGTCACACGTATCACTTAACCTAGTTGAGAGATTCGGAAACAAGTCACGTTTGATCACTCACTTGAGTATACACGGCTATTTGTAAAACACTTGCAACCTCGCAGGATTAAATAGCTAACATCATAAATAACAACGTTTGTTCTACGACTTTTGATAATTCGTTAGATTTTACTTTAATACAAAACAATGTTAATGTAATACACCTCTAGAATGTTTATAACTCTACGCGCATCACCAGAATTACGTAACGTAAACTTGTGCGAATTATGCTGTATTGGGGAGGGGCGTCGCTAGCACTTTTGAACTACCTTTGAACTCGACCTACTTTTCTACGACCGCCAGTGGGCGGCTTTGATGCGCGCGCGTCGCACGTTCTTGTGTGCCAAAATCTTCCGCACCCTATATAGACTTATCAATGTCACGACAGTACAATAAAAACTTGAAAATTGATTTTTGTTCAATTTATTATCTTAAAACTCGTAAAACAAACGTTGTAGTTAATGATGTTAGCTATCTAATTTCGCGAGGTTGCAGGTGTTATAAAATTAACCCTGTATAATTCGAATCGAAATTTTTTTGACAGATTTTGAGGAACCAAATTCTAAAAACGGATATCATCAGACCTTACTTTAAAAGTTGTCATGTATCTAATATTATCATGGTTGTAAGATTAAACAATAGAAAAATAATATCAATTTGTATTTATAAATTAACAAGTAAGCCGGTATTTATATTCAATAAAAAAAAACAATCATATTGCTCAATATTAACAAATGGTATTTATCTAGGTATTTTACGCTAAAACTAAGGTTTCCATTCTTTTCTTTTTTCTTGCAGGAGATAGGAAAGCATAAAATCCTACAAAAATTTGGGCCGGCGATTAATACATTATACTTACTAATCTAATACCACAAAACACTATTATGAACATCTACTTAAAATTTAACTAATCAAGCTAACGCTAACGCTTAAACTAAACAGATATGACAACATTTAAAAGCTATTTACTATGTACCATTTGTGATTGAAACTTTCAAATAATTGAAAGCTAAAAAACTTAAACACCTAGTAATATCTGTTGTTAACTTCAATAATGTAACAATTTATATTCAAAGTAAAAAATATTTTGATTATATATTGAGGCAGTACCTACCTAAAATGTTTTATGTTTATAAATTGGACCTGTTACATTAAAAAATGGTAAAATACTTATGGTTATGACTTATAAAGTAATTATTGCTGTATAGGCATTTATTATCTCACTAATAAGTCAAAATTTGGTCATTTCTTTATAATTAGTAATTGTTTCAGGAATTTTTCCGAGAGTTACGATAGTTTACCTAACTTCCTACAGTTCGAAGATGCGATAAAATATTTATTTATTTTAACTTCTCGAATTTCATCGAGAACAAAATGAACTTTTATAGTTTTTTATTAATAAGGGGACTCATGTTTTTCTCCAAAGCTATTAAGAATAAATAAGTTTTTCTTACTGTTTTATTTCATTAGCTATTATTCGAAATTCACATACCACAAATTGAACCTTTTGTCTCCACAATCAACTCCTGATTTTACATTGATGTTAACCATCTTTTACAATGCAACTCAGCTACGTGGGCTTATACATTACATTAAAGCCAACCAGACACAATTTTCCCTGTGACTTTGGACTTGCCTTTATCACTCGGCGCAGAAAGTGACGGAGTGGGCGACGGACATGGCGATACTCTCGGAGTTACTAGTGAAGATTTCGGCCTATCCGTCTTAGATGTTGATGATTCTGGTCTAGGAGTTGAAGTTTCTAGTCTGAGAGTTTTAGATTCCACTTTGAAAGATATAGATTCCGGCCTAGATGCTAGTTCTGGTGGGAGTGGGATTGGAGGTGCTGGACTTTCTGGAGAAGGCGGCGTCGTTATAACTGGTGGCGGAGTTATAATTTGTTTGTACTGAGTTTCTAAAGATGAAGCTGAAAGAATTTGTTCGGAATGTAAGCTAGGAGTAGGAGTTATTGGTTTTTGTAGTCGTGTGTCTTCCTCCTTGGTCATGCACAGTGCAGTAGTTGGAGATTCAGGTTCCTCTATCTGAATTATGTGATCTTTTGATTTGAATTGCTCTGGTGGAGGCAAACGCCTATCGCTGATGGGATCGAAAGCTGGAGTGCTGGGTTCCGATGGCTCTTGTGATGATGATTTGAGTGGCCTTGTTTGTTCGGAACCACCTTCTGAGCCTGAAAACACAAATTATGTAAGTATAATGATTTTTCCAGCTATGCAAAATGACTCGTATGATTTCATCACAGCATTTCTTTTAGACGCATAGCACCAGTGCTTGTAATGCAGCGTTTCGCTTTGAAGGGTAAGACTTGCAGCAAAACTAGGCTACATGTACAGTCAAGTACTTTAATTTGTATCTATCCATTTAAAGCTACAAAAATAATGTTTTCTTTTTGAAGTGGCTTCTTCAGAATGGATATACAGGGTCCACAGCGATGCCACATGGAGGAAAAGTAGGTACCTTGAATACGTGGATAGAAAATTTTATTGGAAGAAGACATAATTTTGATTTTAAAAACAATTCAAACTGTATTCATAAATTTTTCAATAATCGCCCATTCGAACCGGGAATCGAACCCGATAAAATGAAAAAAATAACATACTGTGTTCTAATGTGAATTGTTACCTTTATCTTCTACGTCGGCTTCCACAGTCATTTCGTGTTCTTTAAGTCCTTCGTCGTCCGACGCTTCAGGAATGGGAGTTCTACTCCGGAAAGATTTTTCTGTTGGCAAGACAGTAATGTAAGCAAGGTACTCAATGCCATTACATCTACTTGCTTATTAACATTTGATAGTAGTGTCAAATGTATCATATTATTAAGAGAAAAAAATCAACACCATTTAATAAAAAAAATCTGAATCGTAAAGGTCTGCTTTACGATTTAGGTATTTTTTAACCGACTTCAAAAAAAAGGAGGTTATCAATTCTACCCGTATGTATGTAATATTTCCAGAACTGCCCAGTTTTCGTATAATAATATGTTAGTCTATATCAGCGTCTGAACAAATGTGCCAAATTTCAAAAGTGTATGTATGTATGTAGTTATGTATGTTTTTATGTTTGTGTTCACATATCTCCGGAACTACAAGTCCGATTTAAGTAATTCTTTTTTTGTTGTACTAGGTATTGTTCAAGTTAGGGAATACTGCAAGTTTCTTCAAAATCGGTTCAGTAGTTTTTGAGATAGGGAATTTTAACCGACTTTAAAAAAAAGTTACAAATAAAAAAATATTTTACAAAAAATAAAAACCGACTTCAAAAAAGTTAAATACTATTTTTAACTTTTTTCCCTAGAAAATCTTAAAGTTTGTCACCGGATCATCGTTTGGCACCGACTTCGATATATAAGTGTGATGTTGTCTGTGCCTATTCTTATATTATTTTTTACTTTTTTTGATTTTTAGTAATCTAACTTGTAAATTAAATATCCTTTCAATATATGATTTAAATGTTCGACCATAGCTCGTTAAACCGTATGATATAATTGACTCCGCTAGCGCAATGTACATCTTTTAATATATAAAATTCTCGTGTCAGTATTTGTTACCGAACTCCTCCGAAACGGCTTGACCGATCTTTATGAAATTTTTTGTGTATGTTCAGTAGGTCTGAGAATAGGTCGTAAACAATTTTTTGTTATGGCGAAACGTAAGTTCGCCGTTATTATGGCGAAACGTAGTTCGCCGGCACAGCTAGTCTAATATATAAAATTCTCGTGTCACAGTGTTTGTTACCGAACTCCTCCGAAACGGCTTGACCGATTTTTATGAAAATTTTTGTGTGTGTTCGGTAGGTTTGAGAATAGGTCGTAAACTATTTTTTATTATTATTTTTTATTATGGCGAAACGTAGTTCGCCGGCACAGCTTGTATTCAAGAATATTTTGTAAGGAACTTTTGGTTTTAAAATATAGAATTTGGCTAGTATTGCGTCGCAAACCGAATCCACATGAAAACTCCAGCTGAGTCGATTGTCAACAATAAATCCTAGTAAGTAGATGATGTTGCGTTAAGTTTTTAATGAGTGGACTGTATAAGGTGCTCGTAAAGTTTAAATTTAATATTCACTCGTCCAGTCAACGACCTTGACCTAGGCAAAATATGTTACAAACAATAGGAAATAAATCCGCGAACTATACGCTTGTAAATGGTAATGAAAGGGTTGTGGACTTACTGATGACCTAATAGATAGGTATTTCTTGATGGATCCAGGCGGCTTGTCTGCCTAAACTCTTGCATTACAACACGTTTCACTAGTACTTATTATTTTGCATGCAGGCCTGCGAATACGTTATTGATCGTCCAATATTTTAGTTCCTCTTAGACACACAGAATCACAAACAACTTTGCACTATATAATTGCTTTTTTTATATATGGATTACGAGGATATAAAGAGATTTGTGCGCGCACGTTAATGTTCGCCCTTTTTGCTATGGCGGCTATATACTAGCTGAAGAATAACTTCTCTGAGTCCATCAGTTTGACAGCACGTTGATATTAGGATGAGAGGGTAGGAAGTACCCACATACAAGCGTAATAAATATAATTAATTAAGTACCCGAAATCAAAAACAATACTCAACAGTAAGTGTGATGTGTTACTAGTTCTATTGACTTGCATGTAGGTACATGCGTCTGTTATAGTTGTATTGTGTAGACAACTGTGACTGTGTGCAATTATATTAAAGGGAGTTGTAGTTTTTAGATGGTTAGAGTGTACGTGGTTTTACTTGCATTCAAAACCAATTAAGCATCGTGTGCCCACTTAGAAACTCGAGTAAAATCTTGCTACAGCCATTGAGGTGCTACATTGATATTTTTATTTGCAGCTTCTAGACACGTGTCATTTGCATATTGGTAGATAGAACAGAAGTTGACCACATGTTCCATATCGTTGACATAGGCAAGATAGTGTAAGGGTCCAAGTACAGAACCTTGAGCCGTTCCCTCAGTGATGTCAGTTGTATCACTGACTTCACCATTTATTTTAAACAACGTATTAACGATTTTTCAGATAGTCCTCACACCACTGAAGAATCGGCCCTCTGCCTCCGGTATGGTCGAGTTTTGTCAACAATGTGTCATGCCTGAGCGTGTCAAACGCTTTGCTAAAATCGATGAATAACAAAAGAACATGTTTTTTATCATCTAAGGATTCGTTAATCTCGTTCGTGAATTTCGATAAGAGTAGTGATGTTGATTTGTTTGGTTGAAAACCATAGTGTGAGTTAGATAAGACGTCATTTTTTATTTAAAAAACTTGTATTTGTTTACACACGTATTTTTCTATAATCTTATCTATAACCGAAAGAATAGTAATTGGTCTATTGTTTGAGTATTCATTGTGGCATCCATTGTTGTATATTGGTCTCACTATCCCCGTTTTAAGATCTGCCGGGTATTTCCCTTCTTTGATACTGGCAAGAGGGGGCTTGGGGTCCGGACATCCCCCATTGCAAAATCTACATACACTAGATATAATGAACGTTTCCTTCCAAGTAGATAAAAAGGATCGGGTTTTGCATCAACGCC
The DNA here is from genome assembly GCA_963935595.1 of Schoenobius gigantellus. Classification (NCBI taxonomy): domain Eukaryota; kingdom Metazoa; phylum Arthropoda; class Insecta; order Lepidoptera; family Crambidae; genus Schoenobius; species Schoenobius gigantellus. The sequence continues at coordinate 53,197,851 of OZ012541.1, forward strand.
TATGCTGGAACCACCTGAAGCCACCTGGCGATTGAAGCCATTACCGGATCAGATGGTAAGCCTGCTTGTTAGCCGACAAAAAAATCAGTAAAATAACATTTTTGACTTATAGCTTTTGTAACAATTACTTATCTACTCATGAAAGGTTCACCATATCGTTAAAGCTGCAATTAGCATTTAGTTTTAAGAAGTGGGAGACAGACAATCCTAATAGCTTAATAACTTGTTTTCTCTTTATTAGAAAAAAAAGTTGTTTTGCATTGCTTACCTAAACCTCTATATTCATATCCAATTTTAGGGGTGGGTGTTACTTCTGCCATTAAAATAAGATTGGTGACAAAGAAAACATTTGTTTTATTATTAACTACTTATTGATTAATTTTCCATTTTTAATACTAATTTTAATATTTGTAAACAATTATCTATAATAAAAAATGTATTTTTGCAATTTTCTAGACAATAAAAATGTACGTCAATTGGTAAAATTTTGTCTTTTTTGATTCCCAGCTGTTTTAAAATATTGAATAGAGTGATCTGTGGATTTTTTAAAAAGAATGTTTAGAGAAAGTGTTCAACAATATCATATATACATTTGTTTCATATTTGTGGCGGTATAGAAATTGTTCAAACACGGGAAAGTAGCTCCTTAAGAGTTAAGACTTAAGTTTCCCATCGCTTATTGGTACTACACAAACAGTTGTGCTTTGAGAATAATTTAAACTTGAAAACATTCACAAGTGAAGCTCTTTTTCATAGATTCTCTCCTCAGGAGAATCATGATAAGCACTAAAAGATACCCTGCATTTAGGTTTTAACAGCGTTGCCAATCACGCGAGAGTTAAGTGCCTAAACCTGTTCGTTTTCAGTTTCTATAATCCCTCATAAGCTTTCACATAAATGTTTTAAAGTAAGTAGTAGGATTACTTACTGCTTCGTCTCTTTGAGTCCTGTCTCTTGGGCGTTTCAAAGACCTCGTCCTCCAATTGGAGCTCGTCTATGGAGTCGGACCTCTGCTTCTGGCGTTCGGTGAAATCGGACTTGATCTTGCTGCGCATGAACTTGGCGTACGCCACGCGGGTGGTTGGCGTCACTTCCGACAGCATCGGGTTGTATTCTGGACAAATTATTTCCTTAGTTAGGTAGTGACGATTCGATCTGAGCTTTTTAATCTATAATTATTTATTAAGTATATTGTTAAATATAAAGTGTATCTAAGTAAGTAGTTATTAACATTATTAAGAATCATAGTTTAGCGGTATGTAAATACATCTGGGGCCCTATTTTTGAATCATTCCTCTGGCGTCGAGCGACTTCTGTGTTTGATTTCTACAGATTTTCGTTTTGTTTTCGACGAAAATTAAAACAAAATTGAGTTTCGTCGCAATGTTCTATTGATTTTCATCGCAAAAGAAACGGAAGTCTAAAGTAATCCAGCACAGACGACGCTCGGCGAGCGTTCGATGCCAGACGAATGATTCAAAAATAGAGCCCCAGGTCATAGTCAGAGAATCCAGTCGACAACTACATTGGATCTATTTTGATCAATGCCCGGATGAGAACAGCTATATAAAAAATGACATACACCGATTGCATGTTTTGTGTTCTAGTTTATTTAAGGTTGACCCTGAACCGTCAAACGGGGCGGAGCGCCAATGGACTAGGTACTGGTTGAACCAGACTGAACCAGACTTCAACGGAGCCTTGATTGATTAAGTAGTATCTGCAAGTACCAAGGAACTAGTGGACTATTGGGAAAGATAGTCCACTAGTTCCACCACAGAATAATCTCTACGGAACTACGGGGAATAAAGAAACAGAACTGTCAAACAAAATCTAAGCAACGTTACCCCTGTAGTTTTATGCAGTAGTAATTCAGCTGAGAATCAATTTATTAATCTACAACGTGTTAATAAAATAGTGCACAACCTCAGACACCCCAACTTATTTATATTAGGTATATAAGAATATTCTAAGCATATAAATTTAAAAAAAATCGTGGATATGAAGATATTTCTGTTTTTTCGTTTTGTTGCATATCTTGCAAATTTTATACTCTATGGTCGCGCGCTTGCGGATACGATTACGATGTCGCAGGAACCGCGTACGCCTCTGCTTAGAGAAAAACGATCGAGTTAAGTAAATTCAAGAAGCGACGTGATTGATTTTTTAAATATTTTTTTTATTATTTCTTATTAGTGGTATGGATTCTACTCTCGATTCTGAACAAAGTAATTCCAGGTTTTGCGCAATTTCATTAACACGTATTTGGTTGGCTACCTAGTAACTTTTGTGGATCTATGGTGCGCGCATGCACGTTGTCGAGGATGTGCGCGCGCAGCGATTGGCGGCTTCTGCGGATGTCGGCCTCCGACGACTTGCCGATGGGGTCGCGGTGCACCGTGTTCGTGCGCACTAGCTCGTTCCAGTCGCGTTTTTTGCTAAACAGGTGAAATATTTCGTAGGCTAATTTTCCATTAAAGATCATTAACATTTCAATACTTTGGAGCAAATGGCAAACAAAAAAAAATCAATTTCTATGTCGCACTAACAAAAAAGGGAACTTTCAATCCCGAGTCCTTTAAAGGGAGATTCTGTACCAGGGTCGTCTGCTTGGGTACCTCCGTCTTACCGATTTCTGCCGCAAAGGAGCAGTGCTTGCATTGCTGTGTTCCGGTTTGAAGGGTTAGGATATGGCAGTGAAATTACTGGGTTACGTGACTTTACGTCTGATGTTACAAGTTGGCAACGTACAATGTGGTTCTTTTAGGGGTTGCAGTGTTACTGCGAATCCCACGGGAGCCATGTATTATAGGTGACTGTTACCACTAACCATCAGGTGAGCAGTTTGCTTGTTTGCCAATTTAGTAGCAATAAAAAAACAGCGTGAAAAAGCACCTTGCAAGTCAGTAAGGTGAGGTTGGCTAGTGCAGCGTATATTCTCTCTCCTGCACTAGCCAGCTTCGCATTTAAATTAAACTCTTAGTCGCCTCCAGATGGAATGGAGTCATTTGATTGGCCCACTATATAAAAAAAACACGATTCTCTTCCTCGACAAATATCTGATAATAAGAAAGTTTCTGGTTAAGAATACGGAAACTCACCTGTCAGTACTTCCTCGTCTTACGATCGCCTTCGCAATCTGGCTGAACACGTCCTTGGGCTTGCTCTCCTTAGAGATGACGTCTTTGATGATACCCTCGACGATCCCGATCTGGAAGTCCTTCAGTATTCGCCTCTCCATCACCTTGCCCTTCTTCCCAGCGACTGGAACATGATCATTTCGTCATTGTCAAATTAATTAAACACGAATTGCGAGTTTGAGTCATAAGCCAATGAACGTTTAGTTATAGTTCTTTGACGTGTGGTCGTGTGTTCTTGGGTACAGTCTTATACTTATTTAGGTAAAAAGTATTACCTTAATTATATTTTTTACATACGACAGGGAAGTTCTTGGCCATCATCTCACCTGATGGTGTCGCTATACCCATTAGTAATACCGTAAAAAATTAAGGTATATTAGTTGATACAAACTTAACCTGGGCACCTCAAATACAAGAAGTGAGCCGCAAAATATTTGCGTCGGCTGGATCATTAAGACGACTACGAAGTTTCCTTCCAACTACAACCAAAATCGCCCTTGTCCAATCCCTCCTCCTCCCTATCCTCGATTACGCTGATGTCTGTTATTTGGACATCACTGAGGAGCAACTCAATAGGCGTGAGCGACTTCAAAACTTTTGCATACGGTTCATATTTGGTCTGCGAAAATATGATCACGTCTCGGAATTTCGTGGTAAGCTCAAGTGGTTGCCCATTCGCCTTCGCTGGAATGCTCATATTCTCTCCTTATTATATACAATCCTCTTTAGACCTGCCGCCCCTCCTTACCTTAAGATTTTTTTTTACTTTTCTTAGTAATACCTACTCACTCACGAGCGCTTAGATCCGAAGAGAACCTGAGGGCCTATTGATCTCATGGTTTTGCAAATGATATCATATGATATCACAGATAAGCTTTTGGACTGGAGAGGACTCGGCATCAACATAAACGGCGAGTACATGACTCACCTTCGTTTTGCCGTTGATATCGTAGTCATGGCTGAGACCGTGGAAGATCTAAGCACAATGCTCGAAGACCTCTGTAGAGTTTCCCAACAAGTGGGTCTTAAAATGAACATGGACAAGACCAAAATTATGGTGAATTCCCATGTAGTACCCACTCCTGTTAAGGTTGGCGGCTCTACACTGGAAGTTGTTGACGAATATGTTTACCTGGGACAAATAGTCCAGCTCAGTAAGTCCAACTTCCAGAAAGAGGTAAATCGACGAATCCAACTCGGCTGGGCAGCGTTCGGGAAGCTACGCAGCATATTCTCGGCCAATCTACCGCAGTGTCTTAAGACGAAAGTCTTCAATTCGTGCGTGTTGCCAGTGATGACGTACGGAACTGAGACGTGGCCGTTTACAATGGGTCTCATCAGAAGGCTCAATGTCACTCAAAGGGCAATGGAGAGGGCTATGCTCGGGGTTTCTCTACGCGATCGCATCAGAAATGAAGAGATCCGTAGAAGAACTAGAGTCGCCGACATAGCCCAAAGAATTGCAAACCTTAAGTGGCAGTGGGCAGGACACATAGCTCGCAGGACTGACGGCCGTTGGGGCGGAAAGGTCCTTGAGTGGCGGCCGCGTACCGGGAGACGCAGCGTTGGTAGGCCCCCCACAAGGTGGACCGACGATCTGGTTAAGGTCGCGGGAAGCTGCTGGATGCGGGAGGCGCAGGACCGATCGGTTTGGAGATCCCTGGGGGAGGCCTATGTCCAGCAGTGGGCGTCTCTTGGCTGAAATGATGATGATGATGATGATATCACAGTGCAAAATGAAAATTACGATTTCCGGTCAGATTTTTGATCATTTCTTCATTATTTAATGATGACATCATTGAAATTATGCCATAGTGATGATATCATTGGAGATCGGTAATACGAAATGCAACATTTCATGACTTCTTTTTCTCAAATTTATACCATGTCATACGATGAAAGATCCATAATTGGCCTAATGATTCTGAGTATTCCAAAACACTGTACTAATTTCAAACATAAGTCTTTTGCAGTCCAAGCGGCGTGCTTATAGAATAATTTACCTATAGCTATCAGGCGTGCAGAGTCACTAAACATTTTCAAAAGGTCACTTATTGACTACTATCTGTCATTGTAGATCTATTACAACGGTATATGTTTGTTATGTGTGTGTATGTATGTTTGTGTATATTGTATGTATGGAGGTATTTTATTGTCTTATATTTAAGTTTGTTTAATGTTGTACATTGCCAACTTCCCCAATTCTTTCATTTCCGCAAATGGAGTCCATCCAAAGGTTGCCTGGAAGAGATCGCTCATTGCGATAAGGCCGCCTATTGTACCATAATAATTATGTATTTTGTTAACCCCAATTTTGTAATTTAAGTACAATACAGATTTTATCTATCTATCTATCTGATGGTAAGTGCCGTTATGGCCGAAGGTGGAAGCGAGCTTCACCTGGATTCCTCGCCAACTGAGGAACTGGCCATCTTACCTTTAATTTGTTGGAACACGACAATGCTATTAATATTATTAATTGGGCTATAAACTTAGGTAGCTAACCAGGTGGGCTTAGAAACGCTAGCACGAACCCTACACAGCACTTCGGTTAGCTCTGGCACCAACCAAGCAGAAAAACTTCGGCCCCCACGGGGAATCGAGCTTTGGACCTCCCGATCAACACCTGGTGGTCTCAACCACTAGACCACGCACTCTGTTATAAAAAAGATAGATGGAAGTAAAGTTAAACATTACGTTATTATCTTATATGTTAAACGTTAGGGTATTTTTATTTTACCATGTACTCACCAGTTGTATCCTGCATCTTGAGCCTGGGCGTCTTCATCCCGTTGTTGTGCAGTATGTCGATGAGCTCGAAGCGCAGCGTGGAGATGTCCTGCCTGATCTCCATGACGTCGTCCTCGGTGACGCCGACCTCGTCGCGGGCCCGCTGCTCGGCGGTCACGTACCGGCGGACCAGCACGCGCATCACTGCCTCGTGTTGCTGGCGGGCCTTCTCGCGGGATTTGTGCTGCATAAACAAGAAGCTTCTGTCAGAGATCCTACCGTTTTTTTCTCGGAGGGAAATGCGTAACCGCACCGTACCCGCCGTTCGCTAGATCTGTCAGATATACCTACGCTTCTGCTTCTACCTAGCCTTCTCGGAGAGCAAAGGGGTGTTTATTTATGAATAGTGGGAACTACTACCAAGTAGGCAAAATATCGGATATATACAACGTGTTTGGTATGCATACCCTATCAAGCCAAAACTTACACATGTTAACATAGTCATATAAAAGTTATAGCGTCATTGAAAACTCAAAATTGCAAAATTCATGTTTAAATCCTCCATACAAATAGAGGATCTGTGAAAAAAAATGTATGGGGAATTAGAAAATTAATTTTTAACGTATGTAGGTTTCGGCTTAAAAGAGTATGTACCAAACATCTTGCATAGACGAGCAACAAACAATAAGTGATCGTCACTATACAGGATGGTCCATAAAAGATGTGGACGTTTTTTATTTAATAAGTAGTTGTGCTTAATTTTTATTAACAGAATCTACTCCAGTGATGTGCCATTTCTCAAAATTAAGACTTGAAAACAACATCTCCAAGGTGGATGACGGAAGTTTACAGCGATGCCTGATTGCTTTTGGACTCTATAAAATTGCTCTCCCATTTTGATGAAATATGTGTTTTAAGGAAACTCTGTAAAAAGCAGTAGGAGCACTGAGCACGTAGACAGGCTTGGGAAACGAGGAGGACAACTAATGTTACCAAATCGGAACAAAACGTGAACACGTTAAACATGCTTAGTTCATTAGGTCACAGATGAATAGATGATATGATTAAGGTAGTAGCAGCCACAGAAATACTGCCATAATCTATTATTTATTTAATTTGTTACTAGTTGTGAGAACCTATATTTAGCTGTCTGTTGTCATTTATTGATTATTAACTGTTGGTTTACCTTTGAAATGAGATAAATAACTAGCTGGGATCAAAAATATCGGTACCGATTACAGAGCACCAAGATGTTACTTTGTGATAAAACAAGTTTTTTAAAGAGATAACTCTTCTCACTTAACTGCATATAACTTGGTATTACAGCACTCGCGTGATATTATTGAAAAAACTAGAGAAGGTTCGTTTCTTAAATTCTCGCTCGTGTTTTAATAACCTCTATTATGTGACAGTTACCGTAGTTAGACTATGTTAAAATGGGTCGGCTTCAATAGCAATGAATTATAATACTAAAATAAATTAAAAGTGAAAATGTTTTAAAAATATTGTACAATTCGATTACTTACAATACGGTATGGTACTATAAAGTTTTTGAATTCATTGAATTATATACTCACGATAATGGAGCCCCGGTCTCTGTTACTGAAGCAGTGTTTGATCCAGCAGACGACGTGCTTGGGCGTGGGGATGATGTTGAAGGGCGGAGGGACTGTATCGCCGTCCTCGAAGTAAGACATCCAGAGGTTGCTTCTCGCGAACTTCCACTCCATATCTGATCGTTCCTAGTTTGTGACGTCAACGATAGGGTTGAAATGAATAACGTACCTCGCAAATCTCAAAGTTTGGTAACAGCGATACACGTGTATTGATTGTCCTAAAGAAAAAACCAAACAAATTGTGCAAAAGATAAAACGAAAAAAATATGACTTCGGAAATCTGCGATAAAATCAGGAATAGATTTTTCCTTATTGTTAAAAGCATAGATAACATACTTAATTATATAAGATTATTTTCAAAATAATTTTCACTGTAGAAGGTTTAATTCATTTCGTAAAAGGTACGTATTATGGGTAAATTTATTAGTTAGTTAAAATATCAAAGTAAAACATAATTGTAATTTTAAATACCTAGTTGAAGTGCCAATGTCTTCATAGGTACCCAATAATTTTAAGAGTAAAAAAGCACTACAGTTCTTAGCAGTGTAAAATTCTCGAGACTTTGACTTTTAAGGCATAACAAGAATCATCGAAATCCATATTGTGACAGTGTATTTCACGACTCTGAAAGAAACTACTAAATCGCTTAATGTAAATTTTATATGGGAATTTGAAAAGTATAGGTACCCTTTAAAAAAAAAATACCACACTCCTCTTTAAGGACTTTGGTTGAGTTGGTTGGTTAGTTGGTTGAATTTGGTTGAATTGACATTTTATTTTTAAAATTTAAGACGGCAACGTGATGAAAAATTAAACCTTATTGTTAATCACAAATAAAGCCTTCCAATTAATTATGGAAAAAGAATGGTTTTTTGAGGATGTTTCCTACGAGACCAATATACTGATTAGTATTACTTTAATCAGGTAGCTAATTATCACGTGACTAGTCAAGAAAACAGTAATAAATTGCGAATATCATTCACCTAACTCAATGTATTCTTCTCTGAAAATGAAAGGTCACGTAAAATATTACATGAAAAGTTTTCCTTGTTCTTTAATCTAGTCTCTGCATAAATAATATATTCCATTGTGATCTGACTGTGTTTATCATACTATAGGATTTCAATAGGTTGATGAATTATATCACACGTTATGATAAATGACAAAAGAGGTGATCAATTTCGAAAATAAAACAAAATAATACAGAGTTCATTATCTAGGGGTAATTTTAAAAGAGAAAACGTGTTCAAATCAACGAATTTAATTAGGAAAAATTTTATAAACAAAGACTAGCAACTAAATAATAAGACGATGCCCAAAAAACTGAAAAGAAAACTGGAAAAGGAGGAGCGAGAGAAGGAGAAATCCTTTAACTTACCGAGATGATCTGATAGGAATTAGACATCATGGCGATAAGCATGTTGAGGAGCACAATGATGTTGATCACGGAGTACGACCCAAAGGTCAGGAGGGCCCAGAACCGCGTGAAGCTCTTGATACCGGTGAGTTCGAACGTCGTGAGGTCCACAAGACCAAAAGACGCCCAAAACAAGGACTGGGATGTCTCGAACAGGCTGTTGAGGTTTAAGATTTTGTTATTCAGGACAATTTTGGGGGGCCGAACGTGAAAATAACATTGAATATAAGTTAATTAATTTATTTTTATACCATTAAGGCAATGTCTATAAGGGTACTGGCGGTAACCCCCATTGAGGCTTTGTGAGATTCCAATTATTTTAAGAGTTAATATTCTTATTATTATAATTCGTTATAGAGCACATTGAAACAAACATATCAAAGTTCGTCAGTTAGGTATTTAGTAGATTTTAGATTTTTGTCAAGCTAATGGTACGTTAAATATTTCTTTACTTGGCGTATCGTCTCCAAATAGTGCAGGCTCGCTCTTGGGTGTCGAAATCGGGTATGCCGTTGGGATGGTGATAGCATTTGTTCTTCTCTAGCTCCGCATAGTACCACATCAGTTGGTTCAGACCTGATAACATTAAATAATGAGCGAATTTTATCTAAATCTATTGCTTTATTTAAATAATGTTATGGCATTTTTGTGTTAAGGAAATAAGATATCCAGATTCCTTAAGACAGAAGAGTCTCGCTGGAAATTTTCTTTTCGAGTTTATCAGTTATGAGATGATAGATCTGACAAAAACCTTCCTATACAAATTTTCGTATGGTTTGGAGATTTGGACGCAAAGCCCGATTTACATATATCATTCTTGGAATAAATCATTTAAGGATGCCAATACCTGGTACAGTTTCCTAATTTGGCAAAAATTGTGGATATTATGAATCTTGCTATTTAAAGCACACCGGCGACTACGAGTATGGGGCATTGTTAGCGTCATCGAATCTTACAATGTCTCATTTTGCATATGAAAAGAAGTTCAACGTTGACTTCAATGTGTTGCCTTAAAAATTGACGATTGTTTTGCAATGGATACAATTTTTGTACTCACCACACCCAAAAGCGAAGAGAACAAGCATGTAAACGAAGAAGAATTTTATGATGTCCAGGATCATGCGACCGAGGGACACCTGCAGAGGGCCGAGGTACGGGTTGATGGAGAATATGTGTACGAGTTTCAGGAACGAAAAGATCATCCCCGCTGCAAATGCGCCTAAAAACAGAACAAAATTATAAGCAGACACATGACTGCCTACACATTGTTGTTCCCAAACACAGTATGAAATTTGTTTCAATAGGAAACAGCATGTGTAGGAAAATTTTTCGTATTCGAGTCAACTCTCCTCTTGGTGATGTAGACAAAAGCCAATTACCAGAGAGTTGATTCGAATACGATACATTTTACATAACATACTGTTTTAAGAGGCCTATCACAAAATCGCGTCGCGCCATACAAAACAAACTGGCATCGCCAGCGCGGCAAAATATATGGTAGTTTTATTTTGTTCTTAAAAAATATAGTATCGATATATAAACATACAAATAATACAAGAGTTTAAGCAAACATTGAATAACATTTTGGCATAAAAATTGCGTTTAAACGATGAAGAACTTCGTACATAATCTGACTTGTTTTGACGCCTTTTCGTTAGAAAATTTGTTTCTTTTTTTACTTAGAAGTGAAGGATATTGTGCCACATACAATAAATATTTTGATAGTTGATATTTACTTAAATCTGTAAATTAGAGCTCCCAAATCAGGTCCGCGTGAGTTTTTGCCTAAACATGCTTCGGGAAAATAACTATTACTAAATAAAGAAAAATATAATCTAAAAACCGCTTTATTATTATTGTAGATAAGAATATGAACTAGTTTTATCAAGTAAATGTTATTTATTGCGATCAAGGTAAGGTATACAATTTGAATGATTAAAAACCTTAATCTGCGCGTTTTTTTTTTGGTAATAGGACTTTTAAAGTGAATCCGATACGTTAATACCGGCACACGAAATTCAAGGGGGCGCAAATTATTCAAATATGACTTACTAACGCAATAAGGAAAGATAATATTATATTGTTTACTCGATTAGTTGTTTGAAACTATAATGTTGTTCATCAATTAGTGAGTTCAAATCATTTCTAAGCTTTGATCAATCAGCCTTGTCGTTAACTCGTTACACTTAATTAATATTCAATTATTGTTCTGGCGACAAACGTTGCCAAAGCTACTTATTTTGTTTTGCATGCTGCCGTTATGCGATGTTGAGTATCCTCAATGCGATTTAACGACGAGACGACCTTTGAATAGACGAAGCTTAGCAGAGTTTGGACCATCAAATTTTTATTGGCACTCATTTGACGGGACGACGTAAACGCCGGGCAAACAACACCTTTCTGGCATTGTGCGTTGGTTTTATTGACACTAGTTATGTGCTCAAAAGTGTGTCTGTTGTTAGCATACACGTGTTGTGTTTCCGTTTTTTATTCCATGACACAAAAGAACAAAATGTTATACATCAAAGCGAATATAATTCGATTGCACACATAACTCTCTCTTAAGTATGTTATTTAAGATATGTCGTAAATGGATTGTGTTTATAATTCAAGTCTAGTTTCAATAGTTTTCGAATGATATCATTACGAAATCATAGTGCAAAACGAAAAATAAGGTTTTTGGTCAGATTTTTGATCATTCGTTCATTATATCATGATGGCATCATTGAAATTATGACATGGTGTCGATATAATTGGAAATCCAAATACCAAATGAAGCATTTCACGACTTCTTTATCTCAAAATTTTACCATGTCATACGATGAAAGATCCATAATAGGCCTGCAGATCCACTCTAATGTCACCTGTGACATTAAAATGATAGCGAGTGCATCTGCTATCATTTTCGAGTTAGGCGGTAGGACCTAACCATATCACGGAAATACCACCGAAGAAACATTAATTATACCAAATTTCAAATCATTCGGACTTGTGAAAGTTGGTGAGATCCCTTTATCAACTGGGAAATAAGCTGATATATTCAAACGCCTGAACAGATCTTCATAAATTATAGGCATAAGAACCATCTCGAACAAGTCAGCTTTCAAAAAAAAACCGCATCAAAATCGGTCCATTCGTTTGGGAGCTATGATCACACAGACAGACACACTGGTAAACATGTTAAACTTATAACACACTTCTTTTTCCATCGGGGGTTAAAAACCAGTGATCAATCGCATGTAAAAAGGAACGTACCTTTATCCGTTGCGTATATTCAACTAGTAGAAATCATAAACGAGTGAGTAGGACCACCCGTTACATAATTCACGGAATGCATATTCGAAAATAGTGAATTTGGAAATTCGTATGCGAATCTTAAGATTTCGAATGCGAATTCGAATTCTATTGTTTCAAAAATGCGTCTACTGATCGTTCGGTGAAAAGACCCCTTAGACAAAAGCCACATGCTAAGTTCCGCAGAAGTTCCGCAGTCGTTCCGCAGAATAAATGTATGGGAATGATTAGCTTGTAACAACCTCACGCTATTTTTACCGCAGCGTATGTCATCTCCAATGGAGATGACAGAAATAATGTATGCGGAACACTTAGCGTGTGGCTCTTGTCTAGGAGGGTTGGGATGTTGACATGAGTCGCAAATATATAAAAAGTTATGTTTATACAATAGAACGAAATATTAGAATGTTGGAAATTATATTGTGTAAGTGTAAATATGTGTAATAAATTAATCTGCTCAATATCACATGACTGCAAACGAGACTCGGGGCGCGTTACGTCACGGTGTGAGAAAAATGCCGAGACAAGTTGTCAAAGTACTACCTACATACAAGTGAAAATATTCTTTTAATTTATTACGATGGGGTATGGATTTATAAAGGAAATGAAATATTTCTTTACCAAAATTAGTTTTTTTATGGTGGCAAGTTTCTTTACTAACAGCAGACACATTTGTGCAGCAAAGTTTAAGAACTTGTTACCTTTGTGAGCATCTGTAAGTAACATTTTTAGAACAATAATTTTCAAACAAATCAAGGAATTGTCTTTTAGATCTTCACGGGAATAATGGAGGTGATCTTTGCCCTTTGACTGAGTTTGACAGTAGTTTGTTTTTTTTATCACGCTCTGTGACGTAATCAAGATTAAGTGACAGCTTTGGCGCGAAATTTAAACAATAAACTAATTAAATCTGATTTTTATTCGAAATGAATGTTGGTACCTATACATTTTTTAAACACATTTTATCGTTATAATTACGTGGTCTACTACAAAATGAAAACAAATTTTAAGAATTCGTCATCATCCTTATTTCGAAGTCTCCTCAAATAAACTCTCATTTACACATCAATAATAGGACGATAGATTAACTTGTTTGACGTCCGAACTTACCTTCCGAAAGAAGCATTGGGTCGTAGGAGTCCCATCTCTCTCGAGGATACCAAGGGTCCATGCCATTTCTGTAGTCACGCTGATATAATAAAAAAGAAAACTATTAATCTGTTTATTAATCTATTTATCTGTTTATCAGATGGGCAGACTCTTTATCATCCTTATTTGCCAGCCAAGTAGCAAGGAAAAATAAGTAATTAACTGTAAAAAATATTATTTAGGTACATTTAACTTGTATTATTGTTATTTACATTTATGTATCCATTTTAATTTTGAAATGAGAACAAACACAAATACGGACGAAAAAGTTTCTTAAGCTTAAAGATTGTGAATCATTAAGAAAAATAAATGATAAAACAAAAATGATTGATAAGATAACAATCTTGATTATACTAACATCAAGGTTATAGGTAATTTAATAATAGCTATGTATATGTTTCTTAAAACGCATATGAAAGTCAAACTCAAAACTTTGCGTCCTAATCCGAATTACTAATAGGGTCGTTACGGAAAGGAAGCTTGACAGGATATGTTCCGACAGACTTCGGTTAGTTCACACAAATTTATATTATGTCTCGACTCTATAATATTTAATGTAATTACCTACACTTTATAGATATAAAATGTTCATTAGATTAAATTTTACGGAGTTGAATTCCATTATAACTTAATCGAAATTAGGTCACGTCTGTATTTATTTTTCATTTATTTTGTTTAATCACATTGCAGAAAAAACTAACTCTAGGAGAGTCATTAAAATCGGAATCTTTTTGGACCATTTTTACACGCATATTGGCATATTAGGTATTACGCCAGTCTAGTAAAGGTCTGTGTTGCACAATTAGTTTTTAATATTTTAATTTGCTCTATTCGAAATATATATTTTTGTCATTGTTTTTTATTATTGTAAATGATGAATTTATTGTCATAAATAACGAAGCTAAGTATTGTATATTTTTGAAAAATATATTTCCAGGGTCTATACTATAGTTTAGATTCTTACTACAAGCTAATATGAATGTTTTAAAGCTACAATGCATACCTGGACGATATACCAGGCAGAGACCCTCAAGCTGATCCAGGCGATGTAGAACATGTTGGTGATGAAGTCTACGATGTTCCAGAGGTCACTTATGTACTCCATTATGCCTCCGGTCCACAGAGCCCGTATCTCCGCCCATATCAAACCTGCGTTGAATATTTTTCATATAATTTAAATCTCATAGAATTCAATGTTTTTCAAGCTGCGAATGTCTCTGGTATTATTGCTTATTAATATTAATAACAATATTAATATTATTGCTCATGCTAATTGCTATAATAGTCACTACTTTATCAAGTAACAACGCATTTTATTATATCTACCATTAAAAAAAAATCACTGACAATGAGCAACACAGAATATTATACAGTCTGACCCTGGATAAAATACAATTCCGAATGAGGTTGAAATTAGACAAAAAATTATCGACAAAAATAATATTTAAAAAATTATTTATTTATATTTATTTTTCTGACAAATTCAATTTTTTTCAGAAATATGCTTACATTATAATATTATTTTATGATTTATTATTATTCTTTATCATATAAGGTACTACGCTCTAACTCAAGAACTGTTTCGTCATCACCCAAAATATGCTTGATAGGACCAATTAAAAGTAATTTCTTTTGTTTAATAATCATTTATTTTGTTAATAATAAGGAAAATAAAGTTAGTTGATAATATTAAAAATTAAAAAGTTAACAGTATTAAATAATAAAATTGAATTCTATTGTGTAGGCAAATTTTTGAAAAATTAGGATTTATTTCAGAAAAATAGAGTAAACATTATTTATTTTTTAAAAAGGCAAGGTTTTGGTCATGATAGCCATTATGTTAATATATTTTTTTATTTAATCCTGATTGTCAAGTAAGTATTAAGCATAATATTTTTTTTATTTTACCGCGATGGACCTGGACATTGAAGAAATCGATATTTTTGTAGAGTCCATAGACTCCATACTAAAAAATTCAAACTTTAATTAATCAATAGCATCTTAAACAAAAATTAAATCATTTTAATAATATTATCTTTGTCGCTAATTTTTGGTCTAATTTCACCCTATTTCAGGATAGCCCTTTATCCAGGGTCACACTGTATAATTGGGATGATGACTGAATTCAAATTTTTACGTCTCGTCATTAAATATTAAAATACCGTGGAAAAAGATGCAGTCCTGTGAAATTAGAATTAAAATCGGCTCAGTAATACATTAGATACAAGCATTTTAAGTTGTTAATTTGAAGGCGATTAGACAGAGAGATCCGACATCAACCGTGACGTCATTGTTGAGTACGGCCATATTAACTCCTTGTAAATTGCCGTTTTGCTAGAAAGAGATGGAGACAAATCTTTAATACCTTATATCTTGGTTGTGTTTATAGTTATTCAAAAACCGATTTTTTCTTTCTGTTCATTATATGAATTGAAAATATGAATAAAAATTTTTTTGCTTCTATTAAAGCAAAAAAATTTTTTTAGTCATCTAGCCAATTGATGGTGGTAGCATTGACAACCACCTGAAAATATCAACCACAATATTACCGAAATAAGATTCCACATTCAAATTTTATAGCCTACAATACAATATGGCGGCATCATAATGAAACTACGTACACTCATGCGAAGATAATTTGCGATATTCACAGTTTCAACCTAAGTGTTTGTACCATGTCAGCCGTGCTGATATAAATCAAAGGAACGATTTCTCCGCGTACATCCGTGGCTGGACGTCCATTTATTATACCACAGCGCCCATTTACTACTTATTTATGGAGTGTAATGAAATGAAACGTAAAAAAAAACTAAATGCGCGGCGAACAATTGATTTATAGTTAGAGCGAGATTTGGGACAGGGAAATACCTAATGATTTGTTGTTTAAGAGAACAGACATAGTTATTTGTTATTGTGATCGTTTATTCAAGGATATTTGGAGGTGCACTTAAGAGAGCAGCCACATGATCGACCTTTGGCATACAACCAAATAAAGATTGTTTCGAATTTGCCTACATCCATATTTCAATCTGTTTCCAGAAAATCACGGCTTTTACTGTGACTTGCGCATAAGTCAATTGTTTTTTATCTTTCTTTATGAAAAGTATTTCATGTGGCGTTTTGTATGAATTGTAATGAATGAGGCTTTGTAATTGTACTTTGTAATGAGGTGTAGTACAAAATAATAAACAATGATAATTCTTTTTAAGAAAATAAAAGTAATATATTTCCGAACAGATATAAATAATATTTAGTTTCTTATTGTTGGTTTTAAGATAATGTCACAATTTTATAACGCTTATAGTTATGCAAAACTATTTTTGATATCATACCAAATGAACGAATGCTTCTGCATTTATTACAAAAATAACGACACAATTCTGCGATTAAAAGCTTTCGAAACATCACTCCCATTGTTTTACACACAGGCCATGCTTGAATATAAACGAGATACACTTCCATTTGCATATAACATCTGTTTTATTAGCCCTTCAGTCAGTCATGCTCGGATCGCTACGCAAACTCATTCGATCGGATATCAGGGTGTTATCCATCATTCATTCAAATTGCAGATTGGACTCTGACCCTTTGAGGTGTAAAATTTTGATGTGAGACGCATTGACTCGCTACAAGGCATTTCGTATGCGGTCGAAGCGCGAGTTGTCTATCGCAAAAGACAATAATTTTAATTGAGTAATTTCAAGGCTCAAAAAATATTACTGTTTTCTGTGTTACTATTATTTTAATTTGTTACTAAAATAAGTATGTAATGTGATCTGATATAAAAATTAATGTTATGTTAACCACCTCCGTGGTCTAGTAGTTTTACACCACCAGCACGCGTAGCACAAGGACCCCGAGATTAATATGTCTATCATTTAATGTCACTTTCTCGACACCAACCACCAAACGGCTCTCTATTTCTAGGCATAAAAATTATTGTCATAAAATCATATACCATAGTTTCGATTGAAATAATCATCAAGACGCATAATAATCAGGAAGCAGAATGGTAATAAGCATAATATTATGTGGCAGAAAATCATTTGTCATAAGTATTAAAACCCATAAACTCGAAACACAGAACAACTTGATGCATAATTTTTCAAAGCATTTTTTTTTATTACTAAGGGTGGCAGACGAGCAAGTGGCCCATCTGATGGTAAGTGGTAACCACCGCTCATGGACATCTGCAATGCCAGGGGCAAAGCTCAGTTGCTGCCTACCTGGAGAGAAGTGCTCTTTTTAAACCTCGTTTGAAGTTGGACATATCGTAGCGCTCAGGAAACACCGCAGCTGGGAGCTCGTTCCAGAGTCTGCACTTACGTGGAAGAAATTAACGCTGAAACCGAACTGTGCTAGACGAGATCGGTTCCAGGTGGTACGGATGAACTCTATTGAGGTGGCGGGTGGTGCGATGATAAAAAGGTGACGAGGGCACCATTACAAACAGTTCCTCAGAGCACTCTCTAGAGCACGCAAAGAGAACCAAAGTCTCTCCTTTGCTCTAGCGTCTCCATTGAGGCCGTGATATTGGGATTACCGACGATGCGGAATGTACGCCTTTGCAGGGAGTCAAGAGGGTCGAGTTGATATTTAGGAGCTCCTGCCCAGAGGTGCGAGCAGTACTCTATATGCGGCCGTATTTGTGCCTTATAAAGCATCAGCTGCTGGCTAGGAGTGAAGTACTGCTTGGCTCTGTTCAGGACGCCCAGTTTTTTACCCGCCAATTTAGCTTTGTCCTCCAAATGACTCCCAAACTGCACTTTGGCAGAAATTTCCACACCGAGGATCCCAATACCACCGGACATACGAAGAGTAACTCCCTGGAACTGAGGCACTACGATAAATGGGTCCTTCCTCGCAGTGAATGCGCACACTTGTGTCTTCGTGGGGTTGAACTTAATTAAGTTCTTTGCACCCCATTCGGGGACTCATAATTAATGTTTGGCATATTAATCACAATGAACAATACGATTACGCAGAATTTTTTTAGGCATCTCTGCCCGGAGAGCCCCACACACGCTCGCCGTGTAGCCAACGGCGGGTACGGTGCGGTTACGTATTTCCCCCCGAAAAAAAAAGAAAAAAAAAGAAAAAAAAAGGCATAAACTTGCGCGCCAGCATGCAGCAATGTAAGCAAACATGCAGTATGCATGCAAGCAAGCATGCAACATGCAAGCAAGCAACATGCAAGCAAGCATGCAACATGCTAGCAAGCATGCAACATGCAAGCAAGCATGCAACATGCAAGCAAGCATGCAACATGCAAGCATGCAACATGCAAGCAAGTATGCACAGTGCAAGCAAGCATGTACCACGCAAGCTAGCATGCACCTTGCAAGCAAGCATGCACATGAATGGTTTCTGTCACGGCTCCGACGCTGCGGGGCTCCGGCGGTCCCACGCGAGCTTATCGTCGCAGATGGGTTTTGCTCACCACCTGCTCCTCAGCTCGCGGGCCGCCTCGCCCCTCCGCGCCTACGCGGGTTTGAATTACACTCTAGGGGTAGGACAAACAAGACTACGTGGAGTCGGTTTTGCAGCGATTCGTTTCTGTCACTAGCAGCATGAATGAATTACTTTGTCAAAAAAATCAATATATGCTATGAAAACATTATATCAAATGAAAATATAGAATATTCGAGTATCATATTTAAATAAAATAATATATGAAATGTTGTTATAAAAAGTTTAGTAAAACAGAGTAAACATTGTATATCCTTTAAAATAAAATCATTCAATTCTAATTATAAGAAATGCCCTAAAATGTTTGAGATATCATTAATTATGACACTTAATATTATGGCAAAACATTTTAGGACTACCAATATTATGTCAAAAGAAATTAGGGATTTCATTAATTATGCTTCATAAAATTATGCCTTTGGATAATTGCGCCTTATACAAATTGTGCAAAGAATAAATTATGTGACGTTAATGTTATGCTTTTCGATTATTATGCTTAGTGATTTATGCCAAGCGTCTTTATGACAAACAACATTATGTCAAATGAAAGGTCCCCCACCAAACATATGGATTTAATAATTGATTATTAAGGCGCTACTTTCCCGTTTTATACAATTTCGATTAACTGTACCGCCACGAATATAAAACATGCAGTTCTCAAATTCATATATGATATTGTTGAACATTTTATCTAAATATATATATTTTTTATAGTATATGGGTAAACACTTGTCCTCATCTTGCCTGATGGTAAGCAAAGGTGGGGACTAAGGTGGAGCGTGCCTACTCATTAGGTGCCGACTCACTCTAGTCCTGAAAAGACCCGAGTTGTAATGAGGTGGGAACACAGAGAACGGCAAAGAATTCCATTCCTTTGCAGTACGTATTAAAAAAGTGGAAGCGAAACGCTTCGTGCGGAGCAGTGGAATTTCTACTACGTAGGGGTGGGTCTTTGCCGTTCTCCGGGTGCCTCGGTAGTAAAAGGGAGATGGTGGAATAAGATCAAACAGCTCTTGGGAACACTCTCCGAAATGTAGCCTGTAAAAAACCGATAAACGGGCCACTGCGCGGCGATGTTCAAGACTCTGGAAATTTCAAATTTTCAGAGTGTCTTCACCGATCAACCTCTTCGCCCGGTACTCCACCGAGTCAAGGGCAGATAACTGGTACTTAGCAGAGCCGTCCCATAGGTGGCTGCAGTATTCCATGCACGACCGGACCTGTGCTTGATAAAGTGTAAGAAGCTGCCCCGGCGTGAAATATAGGAGGTATTTCACGCCGGGGCAGCTTCTTACTTCGAGAGTATGCCAAGCTTTTTAGCTGCAGTAGCCGCCTTCGCCTCAATAGAACACCCAAAGTTGAGGTTCGGTGAGAGGTCGATGCCCAGTAGGCTTAAATGGTCCGTTAAAGGCAAGGGCACACTTCGGAATGTGGGAACTAAGTTGAACGGTTTCCGCTTGGAGCTGAAAAGACACGCCTGGGTCTTGGAGGCATTGAACTCGACTCAATTAGCTTTCCCCCAATCCGAAACTTTTTGCAGGGTCGAGTTCACGCGTTCCACCATGTTCGCTCTGAGCAGCTCAATTTCGGTCTTCCCAGCCTTAGCATCGGACATATATCTCTCTGCAACTGTGCTATCGTCTGCGTACCCAAAGATACCAGGTTTCAACAGATCGTTGATTTGTAGCAGAAAAAGTGTTGCAGAGAGGACCGATCCCTGGGGGACTCCGGCATCGATAGCCAAGGGATCAGACGAGCAGCCATCAATGACTACCCGAATCGATCTGTTCCTCAGGAAATCAGTTATCCATGAGCAAAGGTTTGGGGGTAGTTCATATGAAGGAAGCTTGCTAAGCAAGCCGTCGTGCCAGACCCTATCAAATGCCTTTGAGATGTCCAGTGAAACCGCGAGAGCTTCACCGTACCTCTCAATCGCTTCGCTCCAGAGGTGTGTGGCATACACTAGAAGGTCCCCGGTAGACCGTCTTGGCCGAAAACCATACTGCCGGTCACTGAGGAGGTCGTTACCTTCTAGGTAGCCAATAAGACGAGCATTCAGTACACGCTCCATACTCTTACAGAGAATGGAGGTAATAGCTATTGGCCTGTAGTTTGATGGGTCAGCACGACTTCCCTTTTTGGGTACTGGCTGCACATTAGCAAGCTTTCAAGATCTTGGAACTAGACCGGTGCTCAGAGAGAGACGGTATAAGCGTGTGAGAACAGGAGACAACTCGGGAGCACAAGTTTTAAGGACTACTGCAGGAATTCCATCTGGGCCACTAGCTTTGTTCACATTCAGACCCCTCAGCGATAGAAGAATCTCCTTCTGGTGGATGCGAATCCCCGGCATTGCGGAACTGCTTGAGGGTATTGTGGGTGGAGGTTGGCTTGTGGGGTCTAGGTGCGAGTTTTCCGCAAAAAGAGAGGCAAATAGATTTGCCTTATCCTTAGCGGTGTGAGCCAGTGATCCATCAGGCTTCTGAAGGGGCGGTAGTGATGGCCGGCAGAAGTTCGTCTCGACCGATTTGGCAAGGGACCAAAAGGCTCTATTTCCCGATGGGTATGATGAGAGTCTGGCCCCAATACGACCAATGTGGTCGAGGCGAGCCTTCTTCTGTGCTTTTTTGCAGGACTTGGCGGCTTTATTAAAAGCTTTCTTCTTGGCTCCGAGGTCGGCAAGTTTTCTACTTCGCACGGCAGCCCATTCCTGATATGCCGATTGTTTAAGGGCATCAGCCTTTGCGCAGTCGGCATTATACCAGGGACGGGCGAAACGTTCGGTGGTCACATCAGAATAAGGAATGAAGTACTCCATAGCTTGCCGTATCACGTTAACAATGTTGTCAGCGCAGGTCGTAGGGTCCTCGGATGCAAAGCACGTTTGCCGCCAAGGGTAAGATGCAAAAAAGTGTCGCATCTCATCCCAATCTGCTGACTTGTATCGCCATCTCCGCCTGGTTTCCCTAGGGGCAGTGTCAGGCGGGGAGAATGTCGATACAGATTTCACCAGACAGTGATCGGAGCTTCCCAGAGGGGATGATACGGCAACCGAAAACCTGTCCGGATCTGTTGCCAGCAGAAGGTCCAAACAATAGGCGGTGTGGCCTTCTACATCCGGTATTCTCGTTGGCTCAGTGATCAACTGGGTGAGGCTTAGCGACAACGCAAGCTTGCGCGCTTCTTGCCCAGCATGATCAGTGTTCTGGTGTGGGCACAGCCACTCCTTGTGGTGGGCGTTAAAGTCCCCCAGAAACACTAACTGTGCCAATGGATACCGTTCATGTACCTTGTCAGCTGTTGTGCTGAGGTAGTCAAAAAGCCGAGTCGTCTCCTGATCCCCGCTATGTGATCTATACAGATCCCGCTACCCTCCAAAACCAGCCTCCCAGCACAGAAGAACCGTTGAGCTGAGATCGGCTGCTTAGAGCAGCGCAACTGTGTAGACCTGTTTTCCCCAGTTGGCTACACTGGACAACGTGCCGGAATACGGGGACCGCTTGGCGACACGACTTTGTCCAGTGGGTGGTGACCAGCCACGGCCGAAGCCTACCACCGGAAAGGCTGCTATCGTTTGGCGCTACCCGGGGGTCACGTGTAGGGTCTCTAGAGCATAGCCTACGGACGCGGTAGCAATCAACCCCCTAGGTTATACAGGTTATACATATATATGTATATATATATATATATATATACCCCCTAGGTATATTCTTAAAGACAGAAACATGATTAATAATATTTCACTCTATAGAAAAAAATCCAAAGATTACTCTGTTCAATATTTTAAAACAGCTGTGAATTAGAAAATAAAATAATAAATGGCATAAAAGTGTTACCAATAGATGTGCATTTTTATTGTCTAGAAAATTGCAAAAATACATTTTTTATTTTGTACTCCAGTTTTCCAAAAAAATCGAATAAATCATGTAAAAAGTAACGTTTTCGTTCGGTCACGGGCGCGTAAACGACATTAGAAGCTAAACGATTATCAACTATATTACCTCGATATAAAGGAATCGCCGTGCACGTGTAGATTTCCAGGAAAACCTCGCCTTAAGTCCATAACCAAACAATAGCTATCTCATTCGCTACTGACAAAAATGACATTTCTGTGTAGAAATAGTCCGAGAAAATACTCTCGCGATCCTTGTGCTACGCGTGCTGGTGTTGATCGGGAGGACCAGGGAGCGATTCCCTTTTTTTTTTCGGGGGGAAATGCTTAACCGCACCGTACCCGCCGTTGGTTAGACGGCAGGCGTGTGTGGGGCTGGCCCGGCAGAGTTCCAGGCCGACCCACTAAAACCCCCCGGTGTTCTCCCTGCCCTTTTGGCGCGCATAGTAAGGTCCACACTGCGACTACCACTACCAGCGTGCCAGGACAAGCCCGACCAAGTTGGTCGGGCTATCGCCAAGGGGGGATTGCCCGAGAATACCAGAGCAATCCCCAGACGGAGGGCCTTACGGCGGCGTGCACGGGGCCAACTATGCACGTAGGCCTCCACGGCAGGGTCATTAGACGGGCATTGCTTGCGCGAATGCCTGCCTTCGCCTGCCTATCCGTCTGCTGCCTGATCTCGCGATCCTTGTGCTACGCGTGCTGGTGTTGATCGGTAGGACCAGGAAGCAATTCCCTATGGGGGTATAAGTTTTCTGCTTGGTTTGGTTGGTGGTAGTCTGCCTGGCTAGTTACTACTGCCTTACTTAAGTTATTTAATAATAATTAATAATAATAATGTTGGTAACATTGTTGTGCTCCGACAATTAGAAGTAAGATAGCCAGCCCCTCAGTTGTTGAGGAGTCAATGTGAAGCTCGCAACTACCTTCAGCCTTATCGTCACTTACCATCAGACGAGATGAAAGCCTAGAGCTTCGCTGTCGTATGAAAAACAAAATATAAGTAGGTTTAAAATTATCAACTCGCCCGAACCCAATATGCGATCCTGATCCGTTTTTTCCGGATTGAGATTGCAAACTCAATCCAAAAGTACCATTTTGCGTCTCTATAACCAATCGAAGGATTGCATTTGTAATCTCTGAAAGGCAACCATCCATGAGAGGTCCGATCAGTGTTTTTGGATAGACCTCTGTTCGAAAATGACGTTTGACGTGCCCCAATAATCAATCTTTGATTAAAAAGGGATTGATTGACGTCTACACAATCTTTTTTTGGCAATCTTCCTATTTTCATGGTTTACTTGTCAAAATTTGGGTTGATTTACATATTTTGAAAATAATTGTTGTATTTTTGTCAGAAATGGCAATGGCAAAGACGATATTTTTGGAAGATGTGATAGTAGTGATTTGGAGTTATGAGCCGAAACAATATCAGATTTCGATACGTGATTGCAGTAATGATGATGACATGACAACAACAACGTCGCAATTAACACCAAATATTAACAATAGCAATAAATAACTACGAATTTACTTTTTGGTTCCGGCTGAACAAAACTGTCGTAAATTATTTATAACGAAAATAATGCCATACATAAAAGAAACATCAAAACAGTGACTAAAATACCTTTTGCCGCGCTATATATGTGATGTGAATGTATTTGAAATCTATACAAATAAAATTGAAGTGTCTGTTTGTATTGTCAAAATAACAAGTTTTTAATGAATGGGTATGAATGTATATCGGGTACCAATAACAAAAACACAATTTAAAACTTTTTGTCTGTCTGTCTGTCTGATTGTCCCCGCTAATCTCCGGAACGGCTGGACCGATTTTGACTGAACGGCTGGAACTTTCACTAATAGATAGCTAATTATATAAGGTATAACATAGGCTACTTTTTATCAAGATCGGTCCAGCCGTTACTATTCCACGCGGACGAAGTCGCGGGCACAGCTAGTATATAATAAATAGCTGTGCCGGCGAACTATGTTTCGCCATAATAATCACCTAGGTGTATAAAAAATAGTTTAGGGCCTATTCTCAGACCTACCGAACATACTTACACAAAAAAAATCATAAAGATCGTTCAAACCGTTTTGGAGGAGTTTGGTAACAAACTGGGACACGAACATTTTATATATTAGAAGATAATAGCTTCAGCTTTGCCTCGCTGTCGGATTAAGTTTTTTATATTATTTTGTTCTTGTATAGATATTGTAAAAATCTTAAATTTAAGATATTATTTGAAATAAATGATGATAATATAAATAAGTCATTTATTTTCCTCTTTACATTTCGTTACCTCAATAGTTTACACATTACATTAATTACTACATTACACTCATATAAAAATCTTCCTCTTCTTTTTAGTAATCATGGAGACACACCTCTTCTTTCTGTAATTTCTCACCCCAAATTTTACTTCTGTATTTATTATACGATTATTCGTTGCTTTTATTGATTTATATTAGTTCAAATCACAAATTATATGTTCAAATCAAACCAACCACACCACAGGTAGCTAACAAACAAATACACTCGTGAGAAAAAATAAGTAGTCGGGTACAAAAATCGTCGTAACATGTTAACTGCACAAGATATTTCATTGAAATATTATGTATTTGTAAGAGAGTTTCATATTTGATGTAAATACTCATTTGTATTGGCTTTTCTTAAAGTGATAACTGAAAGAAAATCAAAATAATGTCAATGTCTTTTTAAAATTATTTTATGCACCATGTTTCTTCTGGTTTCACTTTTGTTTTCTGATCAATAAGTGAAAACTGAAAGAAAAAAAAGCGTTTACAACACAAAATTGAACGAAAAACTTACAAAAAAATTGTGTACAATACATAAATCATGCTTCTATCACCTGAGGATTGCACAAGAATAATACTTATACTAAAATTAGGCATCAGACAGCGACGTACAGCGGGAACAGTGGGTGTAACGTTGAGAACAGTCCAGAGGTTCCTTGAAACAGGAAGTCATTTGAGAAGACCAGGAAATGGTAGACCACGATGCTCAACGGCCCGAGAAGACCGTTTCATTGTTTCTACAATGTTAAGAAATCGTCATCAAACGGAAGTCGCGGTTCAAAAACAGCTTCTTCAGTCCCGCCAGGAGTACGTGAGTGAGTGAACGGTGAGAAGACGCCTCGCCGAAGCAAACCTAAAGCCTCGAAGGCCAGCCAATGGCCCCAAACTTGATAGGCAGCATCGAGTAGCAAGACTACGTGACGCTCACATACACATTGAGTGAAGTGAAGAAGACTGGACAAATGTTTTGTTTACAGATAAGTCCCGATTCTCATTACTTTACCACGATGGAAGGCGGAGAGTCTACAGGCGACCTGGAGAGCGCTATTCACAAGCTTGTTTTGAAGAAAAAGTTCCGTACAGCGTGGGCTCTGTACATGTATGGGCTGGCGTTTCATCAGAGGGTCGCACTGAGCTAGTGGCGTTAGAAAATGGCACCCTGACTGCTGAAAGATACATTGAAGAGACTCTAAATGAACATGCAGGGCCATTTTTGGTGAAAATCGGTGGCAATCCAATATTAATGCACGACAATGCCCGACCCCACACCGCACAGATGGTAGGCAATTACTATTAATTTAATGGAGTGGCCATCGAGAAGCCCAGACCTTAATCCTATCGAGCATGCATGGAACGAGCTCGGGAGACTCGTTAGGAGCCGAAATCCGCCACCTATAACGCTTGGTGCTTTAAAACAGGCCCTTATCAGAGAATGGGAGAACATTCCCCAGAATAGATTGAGGAACCTCGTCTTCAGCATGCCAAATCGGCAAGAAGCTGTAATTAGGGCCCTAGGAGGCAATACGAGGTATTGAAATGCTAAATAAGCATATTTGAAGCTTTCAAAATTCGTTCAAAACATTTCATTCCTTTGTCAGAATTAACTATTTTTGTTTATTGTCATTTTTTGCATTATTCTTTTTTAATTTTAACAAGTCAATGAAAATATATAAAAAGCTAATAAAATTATCTTCAAGATGTGTTTTAATTCTATTATATATCTTATGTAGTTTAGGAGTTATCATGACTTTTGTAACCGACTACTTATTTTTGCTCGCGAGTGTAATTATGTTACTCGCGTGCTCGTGTCAGTTTTATACACGTTCCATTCCTATAAAAATAAGTAGTTTGCATAATATTGTATTTGATATATTATTATTTACAGAATAATTTCTAAGTGTTTTTAAACATTATATTTATTGTTAGAAGCATAAGAAACATTATTTAAAAAAGATTTATAGCTAGTTTGTTTTCATAGAACATACAGTGATAATATTGCACAATCTAATATTTTGCGTATATAGAAACGGCCAAGAGGGAAAGGATAGCTGGCGATCCGGTGTCAAAAGAATCTTAGGATTGCAGTCTTTAGTTATTGGCACGCAGATTAGAGATCGATGGAGCGATACGCAATAATCCGAGATTGTTTTTAATCTTAAACTACGGATACAATATTGGGTTCGGCCGCGGAGAGTAGCTTTATGACTTAACAAGTTTGAATAGCGTCAAAAAATATCTACATTACACATCGAAAAATAGAAAAGAGATTATCTGTAAGTATCTGGCAAGCATTTAAGCGTCGATGGCGTAGTGCGTAAGGCTGTCGCCTTCCAATCGGGAGGTAGCCGGGTACGAACCCCGCCACGTACCAATGTGTTTTCAAATTTTGAATTAATATTAACGTTTATTCGACGCTTTTACGGTGAAGGAAAACATCGTAAGGAAACCTGCACACACCCGTGAAGAAAGAATTTCTTAACAGGTTGTGTGTGAAGTCGACCAACCCGCACTTGGCCAGCGTGGTTGACTAAGGCCTAATCGCCCTAGTTTAGGATAGGCTCGAGCCCCTCGGTGGGGACGTGTATGAGCTGTTGATGATGATGATCTGGCAAGCAGCATACAGTGTGTAGGTATGCAATTGCGCAGACCAAGCATACAGGCAGCAACAAAGTGTAAAAATTACACTAAGCAGCATTAAGAGTAAGCAAGAACGTAGCAAGCGTGTAGCATGCATGTAGTTTTTAGGTAAGCACGCAGTAAGCAAATACGCTGACTAAATTGGAATTCGTATTTATAAAAGGCTTTGGTAACTGAATAAGGCGTAGATGTCAAACTACTGAAGCTAGAAGCATTTAATTCGGTACACGGGTTCGGATTTTAATTATTTACCAAGTTGATTCATAAATGTCCTGCTAAAATGCGAGATACTTCTTCAATATGATCAATACATTACATATCGAAAAATATAAAAGTATTTGCAAGTATCTGACAAGCAGTATATAGTTTGTAGGAAAGCAATTATATAGACCAAGCATACACCCAGCAACACATTTAGAATAAGCAAGAACGTAGCAAGCAAGCAGCAAGCAAGCAAGCATATTATTATAACAAGCATGCAGTATTTAGGCAAACACACAGCACGTAAATAAGCTGTATAAATTGTAATCTGTATTCATAGAAGGCATTGGTGACTGACTGAGGTATCAGCGTAAAGCCTAAGCTACTGGAGCTAGAAGCATTTAATTCGGTGTACAGGTTCGGTGGCTTATGTAGGCGTCTACTAAGGAAGGATTTTTCAAAATTTTCACAGGAAGCTGAGAAATCCCCATCCATAAATTAATAAGGAAACTACAGTGTTGACCTTTTTTAAAGTGAACATAGTTCGCGGGCGCAGCTAGTCATTTATAATTATTGCTTTTAATTTAAATTTCTTCTGTTTTTAGCCATTCATTCCCCAAAACATATTTTCTCGAAATAGGAATCAGTTTAGGAAGTGCTTAAGAAAAAATTAACATCATAAAATTGGTGAAGTCTATCAAAACAAAATCAGTTCACAAAAATGTTACTACCAAAATCCGTTGCGAAATCAACGGCTCCTGCATGAAAACATCGCAGAGGTTGCATCAAACTTTCTTTTGATGCGCCGCCGCGCCGACTCCATTCCGTATTCCGGCACCATTTTGTTTTGTGCGAAAAGAGCATTAAAATAATGAGTCATGATATCCAAGGCGCGCGGCCGCATTGTGAGCACGTCTGTGTGTAATGATTCAAAGGTAAATTGGGTAGATGTATCCACACATTGTCAACTTTGATGTTTGCACCTGTTTTATGGAAATG
Organism: Schoenobius gigantellus; assembly: GCA_963935595.1. Classification (NCBI taxonomy): domain Eukaryota; kingdom Metazoa; phylum Arthropoda; class Insecta; order Lepidoptera; family Crambidae; genus Schoenobius; species Schoenobius gigantellus. Next base: position 53,226,720 of record OZ012541.1, read on the forward strand.
AATAATTCTAGGCAAGTACAATTTGAATATCGTAAATGTGGAAGTCTGCATGTACGCAAAACAACTGAATGGGTACACAAATTTCAGTTACTTTTATAAAACTATTACTGGTATACTGATTGAGACTAACCTGTTCAGTCCGGGTTCGATTCCTATGGGGCAGAAGTTAATTGCTACGCATGGTCTATTAAATAATTTTTTCGTCTAAAAATATTTTATATTGATTTTTTTTGCTTTCGAAATAATGCATATTTGAGTAGCCATAACAGCTCTATGTCTAGTCTACAAGCGTGTGAATGTAACAGTGCAAACTACAAACAGATTCATAAAAGATCCTGTGTATAAACGTCATTGAATTTTCATTGGAGTGGCATTATATCTTGGCTCTATAAGAAGCGTGTGAATGTAACGGTGCAAACTACAAAAAGACTTAAAAAAGCGCCTGAGTGTAAGCAAACGTCATTGTATTTTTATGGGAATAGCATAATGTCTTGGCACAGTCGATTATCTTTGATATTTTTCGTGTAAATGGTCCAGTCACGAAGGAAGGATTAGTTACACAACACTTCGTGATTGTGTCAAAAACTCGTGCTAGTAAGTGTGGACGATCTGTTACGCGAACAATAATTGACACAAGGATGCAGTCCGTAGCCGATCGTAGACTGTAGTAGCAGGCGACGAGTCGTAGCGACTACATGAGATCAAATTCTATCAAAAAGATATTTAACAAGGCGTTAAGGTCTAGTTCAAGTTCATTTAGGGCTGTTCACAGTAGTCTTACCGAACAGTGTTACCAGTAGTACTACTTCCCAATAGACTTACTAGTAAGGTTACTGGGAACTTTGCTCCCAGTAGACTTACCAGTAAAACAAAACATTACAATTGCTAACTAAAGTTACAGGTAAATTAAAATCAATTTACTTATTTATACAAAACAATAATAATAGTAGATTATGCACCAAGCATATGGATTATGGATTAAAGCAGTGTCTAACGTCACGGGCGCCATATTGAACCCCGAGCGTAACGAGGGACTCTAGAGTTACTACTGAGCGAAGCGAGGGAGTTATGTAGTGTCCTAAGTGAAGCGAGGGGTTCAAGTCGCCTAAGACGAAGACACTGCTTTATTTCCGAGGTGAATACTCTACTTTTCATACCATCTGCGAGACAATAAAAACTCAGGGCGCTATAACCAATTACTTAGGTGGTTAAACACTGTCACATTATCATTATTACTATAACTATGGTTAAAATTATGATATTATCATGAAAACCATAAAATACAAAAAAAAAAGATTTATTTTTCTCAAGCACGAACACGTCACGCAATAATTATATCTTAAGTAAAGCTTAAAACATTACAAAAACTTAAAACATATTTAATAATAATATAACAAGTATGAACTTAGTCTACATATCGATTTACAATACGATACGATAAGCTGCTGGACCCTGTCAATGACCTTTAGTAGCACGCAGGACGAATATTAATTTGTTAACAATAAAATGGTATCAAATAAAATTCTTTTATTTTTCAACTTTGTTGAATATTTACTTTTGAAATAGCAATTAATTACTACACACAACTGTCGAAATAAATCTCAAATAGTCGACAACCTATTGACCCCAAATAAAAAAAAGCTGAAGCACCTGGACATTTACCTACTTACGTTTTTTAACTTTACCAACAAAACACTGAATAAACTTCTAAAAAGACTGTATTATTGATGCCACAAAACACATTCCACTAAGCACTTTATTAACGTAAGCAACAAGATATTACAATTTTGAAATACGTACTGGCGTTGGCGGCAAAGTTTTAGCTATGAAAACAATACAACGGAATACTGTTGGTGCAAATTATGGAACAAATTGTAGAAACATTCTTTATTTTTAAATATGCCGCGTAATTTTTCCAAATGCTGTTTATCCGCTGGCAGCGAGTGTTCTTGCTTTACTCTGCTTGTATTCGTTTTTATCGATAGTTAATGGTGGCCGTCAAAAGATGGCGCTTTTTGCATAAAACGTATTTTATCAATAAAAATGTTTATTTTAGCTTACAGTGTTATGTAGATAAATATTTTATAATTTTGGTAAATAAATTATGTATTTAGAGTTTATAAAAACATTATTTACACAGGTAGAATGTCTTTGTCTCTAGTGGATGCACGCTACTGCTGTATGGGCGTAGAACCTTTGCCTTCCTAAGCTAGCATATATGCTAAATTTTCATACAAATTTTATGTTCCATATTTAAAACACTTTACTCCCTTTGGAGTTTCATACAAAATTATATCCTTTGGGATATAATGTCTTGCTTTACGTTGAAGTTAAAGGGGGATCTAATTGAACATTGTCGAGCAGGTGGTATGAACATATATTTGTATAGTAAAAAAAACAAATCATTCAACATTAATTCGATACAAATACAATTAAATTGTAAGTCATATTTTATCGTTATTATGATTCTAACATATATTTGTATAGTAAAAAAAAACAAATCATTCAACATTAATTCGATACAAATACAATTAAATTGTAAGTCATATTTTATCGTTATTATGATTCTAAACGTTAACACAATATTAACGTAAATGGCGTTGCGTACTCGTAACATTAACGTATGGCTTACATACACACCCGGACACCTAAATCGAGCCACCTTGCACTTTTGAATTATATCATCCATAACTTTCAAATAATATTTGGATTTAACCAAAAAAATTTATGCAATTTTGTATTGTAGCTGACACAGTCATGTTCAATCTGATGTGCTGATTATTTATGAATATGAATATGTTATAAAGTTGATAAAACTTTAAAAAGAATTATGGATGATAAAATCTAAAGTGCGTGGCTCGATTCAGGTGTCCCGGAGTGTATTATGAAATAGCGGCGGACGAACGACAATATTCTATTCTATTAATAATGTGAAATTTGCAACGAAAGTTAGTGACGTCTACTGTCTTATTTTTAATATAATTCTGATGTCAAAATTATTGCGTCTATTAGCGAAACACGACGCAGGTAGAGCCTAGGTATTAAAAATTGTAATCACAGCCGGCGATAAGTCGCGTGCTGACCGCTGTCTGTGGTCGGTTACAGAACCGCATCTTTAGTTTGTCTTCACTAGAGAGCAGAAATTTCTGTAGCGTGGTCGGCACAACAATAATTATGAAAGCACTAGTTGTGTTCTGTTTCGACAATTATCTATACTAATATTATAAAGCTGAAGAGTTTATTTGTTTGAACGCTCTAATCTCAATAACTACTAGTTCGAATTAAAAAAATATTTTTGTGTTGCATAGTCCATTTATCGAGAAAGGTTATATAACATCACGATATTGTTATTTTCGGACATCCACGCGAACCAAGTTTCGGGCACAGCTAGTATAAGATAATTAGAGTAAAATAAAATAGCCCGTTCCTCCGTTGTTCACGAATCGAGCTGAAGCTTTTTTCTATCTTGGGCCACGATTTAGCAGATGAGATGAAGGTCAAAGCTTTTTTGTTGTAAAAAAATAGGAGTAGAATATAAGCTATTCCTCGTCCTTGTCTACGTGCGATTAGAATTGGACCGACTTCCAAATATGAAAAACTACCAAATGTTTTGATTCAAGTTGAAATGTGTGTATGTTTCAGGCAATACCTTTCAGTTGTTTTGCGTAATTGAGTAAAAAGCCAGCTTAGAAAACATTAAAATTTTTAGTAATATTCGGATTTTAATTATATACCACTTCGATTACATGTCCTGCTACGAGATACATCTTCAATAGATCGGACTGATCAGAGTGAGCTCGGATCGGACCTTTGTTTTTTACCCGACTGGGCAACGCAGAGGAAGGTTATGTGTTCATCAGTGTATGTATAATGTATGCATGTATGTTTGTTCCTTTGTGGCACTATATTGGCCAAACGCGTGAACTGATTTTGATGATCCGCATTTTATTCAATTGCGGATTAATCTGGCGAGTGTTACTAAAGACATGACCGTTATCGAAGTCCAATATGGCGCCTTATGGTCGAACAAATTAAAATACGTTGAAGAAAATCATGTGTGGTATATTTAAATAGGCCATTAAAAATTATTGTTAGGTTTATATATACTATTTTTTATTTTATTTAATAATTTAAGAAATATAACGATGTAATGTCGTTAAAACCAAGACAGAGCTCGCGCGGAAAGTAGGTGCGAGCATACTCTAAGTTTCTAGTAAAAGCGATTAAATACAACCAATTATTATAAATAAATAAAAGCTTGGTAAATAAAAAATAAATTATTAAAAAAATAAAAAAACCTGACCGTACAAAAAGTAAACATTAAATAAAAACTTAAAAAAAAACTAGCCCAGTAGTATAAAATTGTAGCAGTCGGGACCCATTATTAGGAATATTTGAGCTTATGTAGATTAATTTTTACTTAACATGCAGTTGACTTTTTTATTTTAAGTAAATATATTTTTTATACGTAGATTGTTTTTGTACCTATACTATGACGTTTTCGTAGTATGATCGATAACATGCACATAAAGATTCCATGCATATATGCTATTATGATAAAGGTATTAAAAAGAAATGTGGCAGGACAACAACTTCAAGGATGTTAACTTTACTGTCAGTAAGAACGGTAGTCACATTAGATATAGACGATTTAAAAAAAACATGCTAATAGCCCAAATTACTTGCTATGTAGACGATGACAGTGAACTCGATGAGGCCGGGCAGTGACCCTCGCTCGTGCTCTTTCCAATACTCCACTAGCTCCTGCAGCCAGCGGATGCCGGACCACTCCAGCACCAGATATTCTGCTCGTTGGGACGCGAGTGAAAGGAGCACTGTAGGAGAGAATTAAACACATTCCGTCTTATTACAAAACATGGACTAAAGATAGTCCTGGTTTAAAGTAAACCAGAACTAAGTTGACGCTGTCTCTATCTATGTATATTGACACAAGTGAAAGCGCACTACGTTTAAACCAAGACTAACTTTAGGCCAGGTTTAAACCAGGACTAACTTTAGTCCATGTTTTGTAGTAATAAGGCGGATTGGGCTCTGTCTTTAAAATGAGTATGATGAATCAGTTTTATTCAATACTAGCGACCCGTCCCGGCTTCGTTCGGGTAGTAGAGCATATATATCCTTACATTTTTGTATGAGCTTGTTACGTCTCGTATGAATTACATTAAAATGTAGAAAAATATTGTTTTTTACATTTAAATAAAATCTTTATTGGGTTTGAAATCTGATACATATATTTTCCTAATAAAGACCATTAGAAATTAGCAGAATTTAGTATTTTCGATGTTTGTTAGCTGTTGGTTTTCCTGAAGATAAAATAAATAAATTATCGAATCGATCGATGGTGGTAGCCACACGAGATTCCGTAGACGATAGACAAATGTGGACTTTGTTTTATAATATGTATTGATAATGTATATCGGTTGAAGTTAAATTTGTTAATGAAATAAAATCGGCATTAATTTTCCATATCCATATATCGTTCCACCCATAAGATCAACCTTTTCGGTTATAGGCATACTCTGTACAAGTTAATCGAAGTCTTAATACAAATAACTTACTGAGAAAAAGCATGTATGAGGAACTGTGGCATATGAATTTAACGAAGGGTTTCTTCATAAATCTTCCGTATTCAGAGTTCGGCGCCAGCATGTAGATGGTGCAATATATTGGAAACATAGCACCAAGTTTCGCTACCTAGAACGAATAGTATACTTAATAGATGCAGGAGTTTTATGCTAAAATGATAACTGTATCTTCAAATTTTTTGATATTTGAAATACAAAGGTAAATAAAGTAGAATATAACAGTTCCGAATTTATATATCCACTATGCCATGCAGAATGACATTGTAGAACACCTTACAATGAAATAAATCGGTTCTCTATCGTGGTATGTAAAAATACCCAACGATAATAATTCAGACGAAACGTCGGGAAACAATCATGTAGAGATGTGCCAACTCAGAAAAAACACAACTCGATTTAGCTCGAGTGGAAATTCACGTAACTCGAATCGAACTCGAGTTAAGTAACTCGAGTTAAATAGATGAAACTGAGTGAACCATTTGTTTTGTTTTTACTAATAAACCAAATATTTAAAAAAAACAGAAGAAGCTTAATTAACATCGAGACAATTATAATTAATGGAATGGAATGGAACACTCACACCTCACAACACGTTGCTATTAAATTAGGCATTATTATTATTATTAAAGCTGCAATGATTTTATATTTCCTTAACTTCACGTGGTTCGTAAATTTATATTCAGTACTAATTTTCAATGAAATTTTTCTTTTCCGAGTACATTTTATAAGTTGGTCGTCTACCTATAACTTTTTAGTTTGTACTTAGTACTCAACTCTGATAGTTTTACTTTAAACTTCGTTTTATATACTACTGTTGTAATTTTTTTCACGTGTCCATAATATATAACCGTTTAGCAGATAGAGGGGGGAGGGGACACTTACCTTTAACAAAGATTTGTTCTGAACCTTACATTATTTTTAAAGACCTATTCAACAATACCCCACACGATGGGTTAGTCCAGAAAAAAAATTACTCCCACTTTACTTAGCTACCCTAAAAAAATTTTTTTTCAATATTTTTTTCTACCACTTTTTTGGCATGATTACCCATACCAAACCCATACCCATACCAAATTACAGCTTTCTAGTACTAATAGTATCTGAGTAAAACTGCGGACAGACAGATAGACATGGCGAAACTATAAGGGTTCCTTGTTTACTACGGAACCCTAAAAAATAATTAATTGTATTAATTATGTATTTATCGAATTAAATCGAACTAAGCCCAATTCGAGTCAACTCGAGTTAATAAATCGAGTTAACACACCACTACAATAAGGTATCATATCCGTACGTCAAAATAACGCGATCGAAATGGACCCCGAACATTTAATCCGTTTAACTATAAAACAACATATTATTATGACGTAGGTAATATTACAAAGTCATGTATTTATTATGAAATTAATGCAAAGATTATAAAAATTGATGTCTTTGGATTTATGCCGAAAATCATCTGCCTAATAGCTCTCGCATGCAGTAAACAAAAAAACATTTTTATGTAGAGGCAAAAGCAAAGTGAGGAAATCGTGGATAGATTGTATTAACAAACCACGTAATAAAACATTAATTGTCATTAATAGTTTACCTGTATGCACTGACCAACAATGTTTTTCCTCTTGAATCCTGGAAGACCTTCATACCATATTGCACCTAACAGTTGTTGGACGTTCGGATGGGCAACGAACTATGAAAGAAATTGTAAGACATTACATTAGATTAAATAAAGTGCCTAAGAATAATGGCTCAAAATTTTTACCCAATTCATATAGGTACAAATTTGAAACTTCATGAAAATAATGAAATCGCGCAAAACAATCAGCTGCTCCATACAAAATAATGTAAAATATCACTAAACCTAAAGCCGAATTTAGATTACGAAATTAATGGCATGAAACCAGTTTCGTGACATTAATTTCATTAACAATTTCACGTGACAAACGTCAAGTTTACAATGCATGCATCGATTTCACGACACTGAAACAGCCCTGCGAGTATGGACTTGTCAATCGACATATATCGATCGACAAAAGCATCTGTCCTTTTCACTCCTTAGAAATATCTGTCAAATTTATCGATTTTTGTCGAGTATGTTGATCTTAGCTGTCAAATTTTGTTTATCGAGAGTTCCATGCTCGCAGGGCAGTTTCGTGTCGTGTGCAATTTTTGGCTAAAACTAGTGTCGTGCAACAATGTCATCTTATAAGCGCGACGCAAAACTAATATCGCGAAAGCGCCTGCGCTGACAAGACGTGTTTTTTAGTCGTGGTATGGGCGGTGTTGTTCGATAAAAAATTGAAAATGTCAAACCAACGTTGGACTTCAGATAAAAAAATATAAAATTTAACAATGACACAACCTTTTCTTAATTTTATACAATAACATCTGTATGACAACATTTTGCAATGCAAAATAAAGCTTTGATGTTGGCGGAGCCATGAACACAGACATACTGTGGATTTCGCGACACTATTATTTTTAACGAAACTAGATCCAGGCTTAAATGTATGCAAGAGCTAATTTTTTTTTCGCAATTTCATGATTGGTCCCATAGTAAAAGTTGTTCTATTTGCTTGTCTGAACATGCACACAAAATTTGCTCCTGCTTGAAAATTAATCCTCTATAATGATAGATAGTTATGCACATAAGACTAATGAAGATGTTTTAATACTGAAATCTCTGTAGAACTCTTTAAGAGGATTGTGAAGCTGTTAGTTTCCATATAAAAAGCGATAACGTTTTCCCCCCTCTAAGCATAGTCCAATTTTAATAATTTTTATAAATGTTGTAGAAATAAGGAAATAAGGAATAAGGAATGTTGTAGGAAAAACTAGGTTCGTGCGTCTTTATTTCAAATAAATATTAACTTACGATAAAAGTTATAACCATCTAAAAAACTATATATTTGTGAGTGAAGACTTCCTCAAGTATTTATATTTTATTGAAGTAAACTGAAATACTAAAAAAGACGGACGCACAGACCTAAATTAAGGTATATTGAATCTAATGAAATCAAAATTCTCTTATTTCATAAAGGTTGAGGGGGGTTAAAACATTATCGCCCAAAACAATATTTCAATAGGAATTGTACCTACGCACTTGTATCGAACTTTAACTCACGAAGAGGACGGTATTTATTACCGGCTTATATGTAGTATTTACAAAAATTATCCCGCGCTTACTACATTTTTAGGGTTGGAACATATGTTTTGAGGGACACAGTCAGTTTTTCAGAAATAGTTTTTGTGACAATCGTTGTTTTCAAGTTAAATTCACTTACTGCCGAAATAGTCACATTCAAAGTGGAATAACTTTTAAAGTTTTGACTTTAAAAGTCCGCCACCACACGGAAAAGTTTATTCATTGTTCTAACCTAAAAAGTTGAAGGAATATTTTATTTATTTATTTTTTTCATTGGCTTCAAAGTATACCGCGTTGATTTGATTACCCCTTAATTTCTTTTTAATATATTTTTGGTCAATTTTAAATGTTTAGATAAATAATATAACCAATAGTTAATTGAATTGTTTTCTCGTTGTGTAATTATTAGAAACTATGGTAGAGAACAAGACCAAGAAAGCCAATCATAAGTTCTGTCAACTTTTGTAATACTTACGAGTTGTCAGAATTAGTCGACACGTTGTGTTACGTGAATTTCTATAACTATTCATAACTTGTTATAATGTATAGATTGTGTCACTTGTAAACAAGTGAGCATTATTGTTTGGTAGAACTATTGTCACACTGGAAATAAGAACCTTTCCGAAACAGATATAGATAGATACCTACATTTAATATATTCTAACTTTACAAGCGAATAATTAGTTACAAATAACAATATGAAACGAACGTAAATGTTCTATTTAAATGCTATTAATACTTTGTAATTCAATGAATTTATTTGAATACAAAGGTAATAAATGTCCAAGCTTAATAATACTAAAAACATATTGGTTTTACGCACGCTACTAACTATGCCACCGATAATCCGATAGAAAAACGCAGTGACAAGACAACAAAGCGATTCAACTGACTGACGGACAATTGATCGACAAATTTGTTTGTGGTGAAGAAAAATCGACTAAAAAACTACGTGATAGACAGTCGAACGAAATCGTTGGTTTGCTTGGCATCAAAATAAAAATCATTCCTCGGAAATTTTTTGTACCTAGTATGTTTTTGATTTATTTAGATTACGGGTTGATTTTATTAATAGCACAACATTATCGAGAATACTTTGCTTTCTTCACCTATGTTCTAAAAAATTCTATTAACAGAAGCAATAAACAAATGTTTCACTTTAAAAAACAATTGACTATGTTATTATCGATTAGAGATACTAACCAAACCTACTTGTTACAAAAATACCCTAAACACACGGCCGTTAGTTTAACGTGAAACGTTTATGTCAGCAAGTCGCTTTGGGCGCTAAAGATTAAAAGAAAACAACACTCTTTAAAAAAAAATGTAGAGATAGGATTTTTAATACAATACTGAATAAGTAGTACTATAACTTCTGTAACTTATTTCGATTTATATTCGACAATGATTTTGGTTAACATACGATGTCCTCGCGTAGTCGGTGTCGTTAACTAAGGGATCTCGTGCACAGTCGTCCAGGACCACGACTAGTGACCGCACGCCACCACGTTAAGTAAGGCGAGGTTTCCCAGGAAACTTAACAGAAGCTCATTCATATAATAAACAGAAAGAAAAAAACGGTTTTCGAATAACTATAAAAACAACCAAGATATAAGGTATTAAAGATTTTTCTCCATCTCTTTCTAGCAAAACGGCAATTTACAAGGAGTGTATATGGACGTACTCAGCAATGACGTCACGGTTGATGTCGGATCTCTCTGTCTAATCGCCTTCAAATTAACAACTTAAAATGCTTGTATCTAATGTATTTCTAAGCCGATTTTAATTCTAATTTCACAGGACTGCATCTTTTTCCACTGTATTTTAATATTAAATGACAAGACGTAAAAATTAGAATTCAGTCATCATCCCAATTGAATAGCTTCCAATGTTGTTTACGCGCTATGGCCGAAGTGCAACGTTACCTACTTTTTAACCGACTTCAAAAAAGGAGGAGGTTCTCAATTTGATGCGTATGTTTTTTTGTGTATGTTATTACACGTTTTAACCGATTTTTGGAAAACTGGAGCATAAAAATAGAAACTGTATTTTTGCAACTTTCTAGACAATGAAAATGCACGTCTATTAGTAAAACTTTTATGTCATTTATTATTGTATTCTCAGATTCACAGCAGTTTTAAAATATTGAACAGAGCGATCTTTGGAGCGTCGATGGCGCCGTGGACTCGGCACTTGCTGTCCAATCGGGAGATCCGGGGTTCGAGACCGCCATGTACCATTGTGCTTTTGTTTTTCGAATTTCATATGTACATTTGTCTGACGCTTCTACGGTGAAGGAAAACATCGTGAGGCAATCTGCATAAATCTGTGAAGAAGTGCAAGGGTCGCCATGACCGATCGTGGTCGTGCCCGTCTAGTGCGTGAGGTCACAAAATAGGTGAGATATCTGCTGCAGCTTTGAGACGCTCCTGAAACCGCCTTGCTCGTTCAGCACTGGACATTGGAATGCGTGGCCCATAACTCCCTCTTTCCGATGATAGCTGTGCTTTATATTTCTTGATGGCCCTTACACGGAATCTTTTAACACTTTCTCGGTATTTTGAAGTAGGTATAAAGTTTGTCCAAATATCTCTTATTTTTATATAAAGTCTATAAACACAAGATAGACACTATCACTGCGCTATCACACGTGAGTCGAGAGTTATACTAAATAGAAAAAAGAACGCCACTTTTCTTCATTCTACCAACTTGTCCACGTCCACGCTACCCTGTCCGGTCCCGATGCTAACTCTAGCTCATAATATCGAGCTGACTATGACCTAGCTATTGAAACTTAATGCATGTTTGTAAGACTAATAGTTTTGTAGTTATTAAGAGAGAGAGAGAGGTAAGAGGATATCAGAATTTTCGGTATGGTCAATTTTTCGGACCTAATTCGATACTGTAAGCTGTCATCTTAGTCACGCATATACAGATTCTATGTAGTTTGTTTTTTGGTTATAGCTCCAAGAATATTTTTTTTTTCATGGGAATTTTTTATAACACGTTCTATAATTACATTATTTGAAACAAGTAGTAAAACGAAATGACTGAAACAAGATTTGTAAAATTAAAGCAACACCATCGGCTAATGGATTTCAATAGCTTACACAAATAATACATTACACACCCACCAATAAAAAAGTATCTCAAAATGAAAATAAAACAATCTATCTAAGCTTACTCGGTATCTTTTAAGATGCCGCAATCCTTACTTTTTCTCTTTGTACTATTTTTAATTAAAATTCTTTTGGCAATGAAGTTGTCGAATTGCATGTGTCCCGCACCTTAGAGCAATTCAAGGTACAAATTTGACGTAACAAGAAGAAATTGGTGATAACTTTATACAATCTTGACAACTCAGAATTGCAGGGATTTGGAGATATTATAACCGATGGTTTCTGAGTGCGACAAACTAAGGTAGGAGTGACGCTCCTTTCCTAAATTCAAATCATTTATTAATGTAATCGCCGCTTGAATTGTAGCGTGTTATGAAAAATGTATATTTTATTTGGTATTAACATATTATTCAATGTTTCATTTCGCTCTTATTTCATTTTACTCGTTTCGCTTTACACACTGCATAGTGAAAATTATGGCATCTTTGGAAATCTATTTTTTCCTTTTAACGAAACAAAATAAATCATACAAAAAATGAACCTGAACATGAAGCTGATCTCGAGTTCTGAAACACGCTTGTTCACAGGTGAAGCTCGCATATATTTATAGTTTATTTTTATGTTTTCTTTTATTTATTTCAAAATCCACAGCCATTAATCAACGACTACCGTCAACTAAAATACAAAGACATACAACAAATAATGTTTTTAAATACATTTCGAAAATTTGGAGACAAAGGGTGATACTTATACACAATAAATCTACAGAGTTCAGCAATTTTATTGAATGAATAAATTATATGAAAAGTGTAAGTAACTTAGGCCCGTATTAATAAAGCGATCTCAAGACTGCTCTCAAGTGCGAACTTAGCCGAGTCACTCTCAAGTTGTGATCACGCACTTAAGATTGCCGCTAATTAATAAACCTATATCAACAGCGTATCACTTGAGATATTATATCAAGATCGCGCTCTTAAGAGCGTGATCTCAAGTAAACGTCATTTTTAACTGTCTTCGAAAAAGGAGGAGGTTCTATGTTCGGCTGTATCTATTTTTTAAGTATGTTCAGCGATTACTCCGCCATTTGTGGACCGATTTTTAAAATTCTTCTTGTGATCGAAAGAGTATACTCCCGAGGTGGTCCCACTGTTACCACGCCATGATCTGATAATGGGATCCCATGAAAATCGAGGGAAACCCTTGAATTTCATAGGTATGTCCAACGTGTTTTATGTTTTTGCTGAAGATATTCAGTTATTTGCATCTGGTAATCATCATATCATGTTACTGAGCTGATGATGGAAGGTTTCTGCAAAGGAGTTAGAGAATAATTCTTTCAGTACTGTTTAGAGCGAAAGACGTTTAATTTTAAGTTATTCTGGTGTTTGCCTCGGCTCAAATTCTAAAACGTACTTATGTATTATTAAACTAAAAAGATTGAAAAAAATTTTTTTTACAAAAATTAAAACCGACTTCAATAATACCAAAACGTCATAAATAATAAGAATACATACAACATTACGGTTTTATATTGAAGTTGGTTCCAAGCAATGATTACCTGGAAAGTCTTAAAAATGAAAAGACCAATTAATAGGTATAGTTACTTAAAACTAACTTCAATATAAAACTGTGATGTTGTAGGTATGTTCTTATATTATTTATGACTTATTGGTGTTCTTAAAGTCGGTTTTATATTTTTGTAAAAAAATTACCGACTTCCACTCCTTATTTACCAGGAACCTTCCATCATCAGCTCAGTAACATGACATAATGACTACTAGACGCAAATACCTGAATATCTTAAGAAAAAACATGAAACACGTTGAATGCGCCTTTGAAATTTAAGGGTTTTCCTTGATTTGCCTGGGATTCAAATTCAAATTCAATATCTTTTATTCAAATTGGATTGTTACAATCTCTTTTGAACGTCAAAGCAGCTACGCCATTGGTTCACAAGTCTACGGCGGGAGACCTTGTACTGGAAAGAACCAGCAAGGGCTATTTTTTTCTCCCTGTATTGTTACAGAATCGTCAATTGGAAGCTGACCTCACAGCAGAAGTTTAAGCTCAACTTCCATTACAAGATTAGATGTGTTAGTTCTCTTCTTACCACTTATTACCAAAAATAATATTTGTTTAAACAAATAGTTATACATAACAACACGATTCATTATCTGAAAAATTAACACCAGGTATTGGCATCATTCAAATAATCGTTGACTTTATAATATCCTTTACTCATAAGAGTCTTTTTTACATGCGCTTTAAACTTATGAAAAGGTAAGTCGGTAACACTTTGTGGAAGCTTATTATAAAAGGTTATACATTTCCCCATAAACGAGCCTCTAGTTTTTTTTTGAATCTTGTGTTTAGATGGTGACTTTGGAAATTGATTTCAAATGTATTATAATTTTTATAGACATAAATCAAATTTTCATAAATGTACTGTCCTGCTAAAGTCAATATATTATTCCATCATCACATCATGACATGGTGACAAAGGGACCACCTCGTGAGTGTACTCTTTCGATTACAAAAAAAAATTAAAATCGGCCTATAATTGGCGGAGTAATCGGTGAACATACATATAAAAAATAGATACCATCGAACATAGAACCTCCTCCTTTTTCGAAGTCTGTTAAAAACGAAATGCAAACGCAGACTTCAAAATCTGGCTATAAGATTTATTTTTGGTCTTCGCAAATTCGATCGTATTTCTCACTTTCGCTCTGAGTTGAAATGGCTTCCGGTCCGTGAGCGCCGTAATATGCACATCTTGACAGCGCTGTTCAAAATCTTTACAGACCCCAACTCCCCACAGTACCTCCGTTTGCGGTTTCATATGCCGCCTCTCGTTCCCTACGCCCATGCTATACTGAAAAGCTTGACCTCCCCAAACCTAACACAAACTTCCTGCTACACTCTTTCAGCTTTCGTGCCACCCAATTGTGGAACCACCCGCCCTCTGTAGTTCAACAGTCCTTCCATGCCCTGCTTTAAATACAGGCTGAGGCAGCACTTTCTGTCGCAAGTGGTAAATTCGCCTTAGCTATCGCATCGTCATCAAATGTATATATGTATATGTATGTATGTATATTTGTATGTTTATATGTATGTATGATGTGTTTATTGTTGTATTAGTGTAATGTTGTTTTTATCTACTTTTGTAATCTCACTTGTGTGCTTTGATGTTTCCCTCTATTTATATGTAATTTTCCAACACACTCACAGGTTGACTGGAAGAAATCTCTAAAAGAGATAAGTCCGCATTTGCTACTGAGTTTATAACTATGTTTAAATTTAAGTATAATTGTGCGCAATAAAGTACATTTATTCAAGAAACATGAAATAGGCAAAATCAAAAAAATATTTACTGATAATAATTTCAATTATTGAGTTTCTTAATAAAAAACCAGCACTAGAGCTTGGTACTAAGCTCTCTTCATCATCCTCTTCGACATGTTCAATATTTTCATTGTATAGGAAAGGTAATTTATCATTTAAAATTAGTGACAAATTGTGTAATACAGCGCAAGCAACTATAATGTTAGATACTGTTGATAATTTGTTACCAAGGCCCTTAGACAAACAAGGAAACCTGCATTTCCAAACTCCAAATGTTCTTTCCACAATATTTCGTGTTTTTATTTGGGCTCTGTTATATCTAATGGACGGAGGATCTTGAGGAGATGGTCTAACTGGAGTAAGCACAAATGGTAATGTAGGGTATCCATTATTAAATAATTCTTTAAATAATTCCCTATTTACCGTGGCCTCATCTCCAGTGGGAAACTTGATGAAGTGTGAATGAAGTTGTGCCAGTAATTTGGATACTTTTGTGATAATATTCGAGGCAGTGGGTTGAGATATCTGAAACAGATCGCCACCGACAATCTGAAATAAGAGAGTATTCAATCACAGGCCTTAGTGTTGAAATAGTATCAAGCAAATAATGTTGTAAGCAGAAGGTGCTGGGTACTTTTAAATGAAAAAAAGTAAAGTAGTCGTCTTTTAACTTCAATTGTAAAAAAATCTGAAGAGGGCCACCCTTATCACCTAGGGCTAAAAAAAACCTCTCAGACAAAAAAAAAACATAAAAATCGGTAAAGCCGTTTAGGAGGACCTCGATAACAAATATATAAAAATACTCACCTGAAATGATGCAGTAGTATAAAAGCGCAAAGTCAATAACACTGCTATTTCAGGAGATATAGGAAGGCCTATTTGATTATAAGTTGTAAGATCGTTTTTTATTAACGAAGTAATATAAAAAAACACTATTTTGGTGAAATCTATAGCGTTTCAAAAAGTCTTCATTCCTTATTTCAAATGGATTCTGAGAATCTCTTATATATTTTTTTGGATTTCGATGCCCGTTTATCCGAAAGATACAGTCATAATATTCTATTTCGTCATAGTGATCGATTTCGTCAATAATATTTTTTATGTCCGTGATAAATTTGATGAATAAACCGCCAAAACGCGCACTTAAGTCATGGTCCGACCACACTCAGAAAACAGGCACTTAAGTAGCATCTTGAGAGTGCACTTGAGTCCTGAAATCGTTTTATTAATACGTCGCTACTCAGCTGATACTTTGTACTCAAGTGTGAACTCAAGTATGGTGTATTAATTAGCACAGTATCTCAAGTTTGCTCTCAAGTTCTATCTCAGAGCTGAGTGCGGTTTATTAATACGGGCCTTAGATACGGATATACGTACATGATATATAAAAATACTGAGAAAGTCACTATTATGAGTGCATATAGATATACTAAAAAACGAATAGATATAATATACTTATAATACATACATAGTAATACATATATTAACACATACAAATAAAATAAAAATTGAATAAATGTTACTATCTATTACATACTATGGAAGAAATAAGTTGCTAATGTCTTTTCTAAAAAAAGCTCAACAATGATCATAATAGATCTGTTGATGAAAACTTATCATTACCTCAATGTTTTCTGTAATTGATTTATGACGGAATTCTGTGCGTACCTAATTAGTCCGCACGAACTTAGGAACTTTAGGCTAAAACGCTTCGTGTGTCTAGTTCGGGTATAGAGCACATAAAGTTTATGTTTAAGGCGCTACATCGAAAATGAATCAAACAATGGGAGGCGTGGTCTATACGTAAACGCGGGGCGCCCCCCGTGCTCAAGTAGCTAGTCTTTATATCTATGGTATCAAAGTCGTGAATGCACTGCGCCCGCATGCAATCAGGTCGTTTAGAATTTATCGACGTAAGCGACAAAATACAAATTATTTTATAAAAAAATAACTATAATGATTAGAAAAAAATGCTTTTACACGATTCTAAATAATGATGATGTCTACTTATTTATGGAACTATTTAATGAATACCTAATACCGTTTACTAGTAATCCTGAATTATCTTATTTTTAAGAGGTAATTTAAAAAATGAAATGTATCGAGGCAAAATCTTTAAATCGCGTTTCTGGCTTTTGGCGTTTCTAGCTAAAGATATAAAGAAACACATATTTAAGTTTCAGATCTGTAAGATCTCTCAGTGACCTATGACATTACATTAAAAATAACCAATATTTTCGACATAGCCCCTTAAGTTACTAGGTCTGCGCTGTTAACTTCACCATTACATGTTTTATAAAGCAAATAACATGTCTTTATGGCAACATCTATTATCATGCGTTCAAAAGCGGTAACAATTACAGGAACCTTTGTTTATAGTCAGAAAATGTACGATGGTCACAATAACTTTAATATATTAACAAACTTAATCTGTATATTCTCTATATTTTGAATATGTACGATATTCAGTGGGTTCCAGATATTACTACAGTATTCAAGGAAGCTCCTGACATCTATGTATAATATAAGCAGTTTCAAATACTGTAGGTATATCAGTGAAAGGTCTACTCACTCGAAAAATAAAACCAAGGTTTTTAAATGCTGTGAAGATAATATCTAATCTTCTAATATATAAAATTCTCGTGTCACAGTGTTTGTTACCAAACTCCTCCGAAACGGCTTGACCGATCTTTATGAAATTTTTTGTGTATATTCAGTAGGTCTGAGAATAGGTCGTAAACTATTTTTTATTATGGCGAAACGTAGTTCGCCGGCACAGCTAGTCTAATATATAAAATTCTCGTGTCACAGTGTTTGTTACCGAACTCCTCCGAAACGGCTTGACCGATCTTTATGAATTTTTTTGTGTATATTCAGTATAGGGTTGCCACCTTTTTTTTGTCCATATAAAGTACATTGGCTTTCAAAAGGTTGAAAAAAAAGTACATTGTGGGAACATAAAGTACTTTTTATTCCACTTTATTATCATGCTTTAAATATATGTTTCGTTACTTCTAGCAACTTTATTGCACTTTATGTTTAAAAACGAATTTTTTTAAGCATGACAATGTTGACATTTGGGGCTTAATTGCGTTCAGGAATGATCTTTTGGTTTTTTTTTTTGGCTTTGGTTCACAAGAAGGTCAAAGATGCGCCGAAAACGGGAAACTCCTGTCCTTATCCATAAAATCTTCCAGTTCTAGATATGAAAGAGAAACTGTTAGTTTGGGCTAATTATATACAGGAATTATTTCACGATTCAAGACCAGAAGAGTTTGAAGTTGGTGTGGGAAACTTATAACTCATAGAAGAAGACTGTTTAGACCTACTCGTAAACCTCTTTAATAAAATATATACGACCAGTATTATACCAAAACAACGCCTTATCAACTTTTATCACCATCCCGAATAAAGTGGATCTAAAACTTGTAGTGATTACCGAACAATAAGCTTGATGAGTCATCTTAAAGATCTTCCTTAAAATAGTACATGGTAGAATATACCGAATATGTGAAGATCATGGCGACACACAGTTTGGCTTTAGAAATAGATTCCTGCTTCTGTCTAGAGAAATAGATTGCATTAGGGACGCCCTCTTTTGTACTCGCGTGACATGAAGCGTGACTTACATATTTGCTTCATCGATTACGAGAAAGCTTTTGGTAAAGTTCAACATATGAAATTGATCGAAGTTTTGAAATCAATCCCACTTCTTATTAACATCTATGCAGAAGAGCTTTTCCGGAATTGATCAGCTAGTCATACAGGCATTATTGTAAAAGACACTCCTATCAATAATATATGTAACGCTGATGATACTGCCTTGATCTCAGACATTACAGGAGCTTCGTAATAATGTTAATGAATTCAAGTAAGGAAATTCAAGTAAGGAAAGAAAAAGATTTTTGCAATATTGATGCTCAATCCCAGCATCAATATTGCAAAAAACCAAATACTTGTTGATCTCTAAGACACCGCAATATGACTCGTAGCTTTATATCGGGACAGAATTGATAATAAAGGTGACTGAGTTCGGGTACCTGGGAAGTTGGATTAATGAGAGAGGTGACCATGCTCAGGAGATAAAAGTCCGCATTGAGGTGGCTCGTTGAGCCTTTTTCAGAATGAACTGATCGAGATCTGAGCCTTGACTTAAGACTACACCTAGCCCGCTATTTCTTCTGTACAATACGGTGTAGAACCATGGACTCTCACACAAAATATGATAAAAAGGTTGGAGGCGTCTGAGGTGTGGATATACCGCCGTATCTTGAAAATCTCATGACGTGACCGAATCCCCACCGTGTAGGTACTAAGTAGGCTCAAGAAGAAGATGGAGTTTATGAATACCATCAAGCGAATGAGAAATGATAAATACAAACTACTCCAACTCATCATTCAGGGGAAAGTTGCTGGAAAGAGAAGTGCTGACAGGAGGCGGCACTTGTGGTTGAAAAACCTGCGGGAATGGTTTTTCTGCAGTACTACCTCATTATTCAGAGCAGCAGCTTATAAAATTAAAATTGCCCTGATGTTGTCTAACCTCCAATAGACGAGAAACTATAAGAAGAATGAGCTTTTGGCGACCTCTACATAATCTGTCGTTCCGTATTACGCAAACATTCTTACAATAAACTATTTTTTTTATATTTAATGTTTAATGAATCCCAGAGAAATCAAATCGCGCAAAATAAAGTATTTTCGCGTACTTTATCTTTGGCATAAAGTATAGAGTACATTTACCCGAAATAACGTACAATACTTTATAATAAAGTACGGGTGGCAACCCTAATTCAGTAGGTCTGAGAATAGGTCGTAAACTATTTTTTATTACGGCGAAACGTAGTTCGCCGGCACAGCTATAGTTATTAATATGATCTACAAAGTTGAATTTTGAGTAAAAGTGAGATACCAAAGTCTCACATCACTCTATAATAAGAATTTCGCAAACTTGAAACATTTTGATATATCTATTATTATTATACGGGCACGGACTTGAAAAAAAGACGGACGGAGCGTTGTTGAATCAAGAGTGAAGCATGAAAATGACAGCACATTGTTATGTGTGCGTGTTTTAAGGGATGCCATATAAATTATAAATTTGCCTATTTTTAGATTCATTACATTCAAGTAATGCTATTTTTATATTTACTACTACATGGCTTAGTTTTTGTTAGATTATAAGATGTAACAGTATTATTTTTAAAATAGGTTAAATCTAAGGGGTTAAGAATAAGGATGTGATTTTCTATGTGGCTATAAGTGATTAATACCACTTGCGTGTAAATAACCAAGTTGTAAATTTTTCATACATTTGTTTCTTAATTTTCGTATTGCTAAAATACAAAACAGTTTTTTCCTTAGCGATTAGAAAAAAAATGCAATGCATTTTCAAGTAAAAGTAATAAATAATTACTGCATAAAGCATTTACATATCCCTTTTTCAGCGGTAGTTACATATTTGAGCAACAATTTTCAAAATCATGCATCTTTACGTTTGATCTCCTTCATCGTTTGGATGACTTACTTAATGACAAGAGAAATTCGATCGCAAAGCAAATTTTCCGCTTAAAAATGTATTAACTTAATACGGTTAATATTATTAACAGTAATAAAAAACGGTCGTAAACACAATTTGTCTATAGAACATCTGGAACAGTAAATAAAGTCGTACATTTTTAAAGATAAATTTCAATGTTATAAGTATAAAATCAAAAATCAAAATATTATATTTAAATAAGTATGACTTGATAGAAGCCTCTTTTGAATCATCCAAATTTTAAACCTACTACCTACCCGTTTAGAACATCTTTTAGCTGATAAGAAGAAGTATTATATTATATGTGGTATTGATAAACCAGTACAAAAATTACAAAAAATAAATATTACCTATTACTTGCACTGTTGTCGTAGTAGTGTTTTCTAATTGTTTTTGCGGGGGGTTTGATAGTAACTGTAAATTGTTAAAAATATAAGAAAAAATAAACTTATGTAATAACTAAATCTATACCGTACCTTTTTCGGAATTGCATACGGAACCAAGCAACGTATACACGGTGTTTCATAATAACCAATAAATAATCAATGCGTTATCTAAAACTAATAATTAAAATGTGTTCACACGTAATGTCATTCAACCCAAAATTTTTATGTATATCATAGACATGTCTATGATTTACATGAAAATTTTGGGTTGAATGACATTACGGGTAAACACAATTTCATAATTAGTTTTAGATAACGCATTAATTATTTATTGGTTATTATGAAACACCGTGTATAGTCCCTTGGCTGTTGTTATAAAATCTGCCTTTTCATAATGCGCACTGCATTTAGTACTGGAAGATGATGGGCTCCAATTGTTTTGTCCTCTACAGTTTCTAATTATTAGGACTTATGGCCATTTTCAGCAACCTCTTCTTAGCTTAGGGTACTCTTAGGTGGCACATGCTGTCAAATTCTTTTCATTTTCTTTTCAAAGTGACAGCATACGTCTTAGGGGCTTTCTCATTGACGATGGGCTTCCTAAACTAAGTTATGGTTGGTAAAATCGGCCATTAATCATCTTTACGATTTTCATTTCTAGGAAACTTATAATTATTATATTTATTGCATTTCACATAAACAAATTGTGAACAAACAGGTAGAATACATACTCTAAAATTTACAATGACTAATCTAACTGTTATCTGACCATAGTTGTAACAAGTACAGATGTCCCCATTTTAGGGAGATTTTCCCGTACAAAAAAATGGTATCATACCATTGATTTTAGTTTGA
This sequence comes from Schoenobius gigantellus, assembly GCA_963935595.1. NCBI lineage: Eukaryota > Metazoa > Arthropoda > Insecta > Lepidoptera > Crambidae > Schoenobius > Schoenobius gigantellus. The sequence continues at coordinate 53,248,712 of OZ012541.1, forward strand.
AATTGACATCAAAGTAAAAATAAATATAAAAATCACGAAATAGCTTACGCATGGTATGTAATTCCTTGTGATTTTTTATGTTTCTTTGTGTAATTTTTACATGATTTCACTACACAATACGGTGTTATTTATTAATTTTCTTGACGTAAACTTTATGTCAGTCTGTCACTGTTGCTCATCAATAAATGACGGCGGTTTGTCTTACCTGGTGCGTCTGTGAGAGTGTAGGTCGTGTACAAACACATGAAATTGTCTTACCCTGCTTGCTTCACATGTGTCTAATGCAATACTACGTCCGTATTTTTTTTTGTAGGTCCATGCATACGGGCAACAGATTCAGCTATGCCCAGCCAGATATAACACTGTGGTACTTTTGATACAATTGTTATACATATAACACGACTATAAAGATGTCAGGTAAAAGTAAATAAATGAACAATTCTTGACTAACTGGTTGCTTGATTTTTTTTTTTATTAACCCTAGAAAGATAATCTACGTCTCTAAGACGTAAGCTCGACAAAAATATTGATATCTCTTTTTTATTTCACAACGTAGCGCGCCTTCCTTCTCAGTTATCTCAGTCGCCGGGCAGAGCTTACGCGAGACGGCTGTGTCACCACGGTAAGTACAATAATTACGTAGATATAAGGGTGGCTTACGTTCGACAGACGTATGATTATCCTTTGAGTAACTTTTGAACTTCGTTCCCTATAGTAATAATTCTTCTTATTTATCAGTCATTTTTTTGTTTTAGGTAACTTTAGTAATTTACTGCAATGGCTAGACGCGATGTCCTTGATATCAACCAAATTGAAGCAATATTGGAGAATATTGAAGATGAGATTCCTTCAGAGACTGACAGTGAAGTAGAGGATGACTTGGGTCAAGATGACGTGCGGAGTGACACCGAAGGCGAATTGGTCGACGAAGTTGATGCTGAAGTAATATACTCGAAATCAAATATAGAGGATACAAATAAGAAGGATGTCGAAAATGACATGTTATAAATGCAAAAAAAGCATTTGTGGTGAACACAAAACGGATGTATGTAAAGGCTGTATCGTGGCTGTATCTAAATGTGATTTAAATATAAACTTGTTGATTTTTTATATTAAACTGTTAATTAGTTACTTTATCTTTAATATTAAGTAAAAAAATACACTAAGATGACCATAATTCCTCAATAAAGAAAGACTTAATAATTTTCGTTATTTTTTTTATTATATTTTATTTCTGATTATAATTTGTAGTAGAAAATCCCAAACTAATTATCCAATCACTTTTAAAAAGTTTATATAAGGAAACTTGTCCAACAGGCACTTGTAAATATCAATACGTCTCAAAGACGTAAGATTAAAAAGATAAGATTATCTTTACCGTAGGTTAAAATAAGGTTATCTTTCTAGGGTTAAAAGAAAAAAAATTATCAAACTGTCATCATCAATCAACCCATATCATCGTACTGCTAGGTGGGTCTTTCGTCAACCGAGGAGGAATTTGGCTACTAGCCAAGTTGGTTGGTGTTGAGTTTCGAGTAATCCATGTCCACGCAAACGTCTGATTGCGCCAAAACTCCCTAAGTCGGTTCTTACGACATTCATAGAAGAAAAGAGAGCGGCGACACACGCATTCTAAGCATGTTACTGTTCAAAAAAATATGTTTTGACATTGGTATGTTGCTGTTATGCTCTTATTATTTTAGTAATGAGTAATGGAATTCAAATGATAATTGTAAAGACTGCTGGCTAGTTACAGTATATGTCGTTTATTAGCAGCTAACAAAATTATATATACTGTATTCAAAGAAATTGAAGTGTAGCTTACCATTTTCTGTTTATATTGTATAGCTAGTTTCAGGCGACCGAGAGTTTGCCTCTCTCCCGGCTCCCAGCTGTCGGTGTCCCATGGGTTGTAGTTCAACATAATCTCTAACTCCTTAGAGGTTCTGGTGTGATCCAGTAGAGATGTTGCGAACTCTTGACATTGTTGTCTTAACGCCTGTTGAAATACTCATTTAATTATTTTTTACAACTGGCATCATTTTCTGTCAATAAAATACCATTAAAACCGATTAATCAGACGGCAATGCCATAAAAAGTTCATTCACATACTACACTCAGCTACACAGTGCCACATAAAAGTTACCTTATACTCTACTCTAAATTCGGTTTCCATCCGGCTGAGTCGTCCTAACTCCCAGGAGAGCTGAAACGCAGTGAGCAGGGGGTCAGCTGATGACAGCGCGATGAGGGACGGTGAAGTGAGCGCGCGGTACGCGTTGATACGCGCCTGCGAATGACGCAGCGAGTCCTCTTGAGAGGACTTGACGCACTCATCACAACCGCACCTGGGGTATTTAGGACATTGTGTTACTGCAGCTCCAAATCATACGTGACCGGACGCAAACCAGACAATCTTAACATTATCATTATGATTTCAGCAACAATATATCCAGTGCTTGATACAGGCCTATCTTAAGAATGCGGGAATGCGGAAGGACTTCTACCACGCTTCCCAGTGAGAGTTGCTGGAAAGTATTAATCGCAAGATATACCATGATCAGGTGAGATTTTGTAGATCGTAATATTAATCCCTTTACCCTATAGCAGTCACCAAAGTCCGACCGATAAAGTGAAGGATAAATATGAAATAAAATGATAACAATGCAAGAATATATCCAAATAGCTATGAATGAAATGGTGTGGAGGATACAACGGGAGAAAAAAAACGTATTTACATCTTTGGAATACAAATTTTCTGCTAAGACCTTACCTTGCCTAAGACCTTTCTGTCAAATTTTCCCTGCCGTACGTGATGTCGAAAGAGCTTATAACGTCAAAGTTTTTTACCAATATATTCTTCATTTTATTTGTGGGATTTTGTACCTCAATTAATCAGACATTTTTCTAAATATTAAAGGCCAGTACAGGAAGCGCCAGGTCAAGCTTTACATTTGTACAGTAAGCTCCCATTCAAGCTTTACATTTACACTACGAAAACCGCCACTATTACGAGCGACATAAGAATGGTCCAAAGGTCAAACAGTATAGCTTGATAAGAAGCTTACTGTACTACGAAAACCGCACCTATTACGAGAGACATAAGAGCGGTCCAAAAGTCAGACAGTATAGTTTGACGAGGAGCTTACTGTACCTATAATGGAATGCTGACTAAAGAAACAGTTTTAAGCGTGGAACATTTCTCTTCCTTCTGCTCTTCCTACGCGAACTACATAATCTCGCGTCGATTAGTTGAATAAACTTCTTTGATTTGTGGAAAATGCTCAACGACGATGATGAACACTTCAAGTTCCTGTACCTTTACCAAGATCGCTCAAATTGTATTAAAGCCGCAGTGAGACAGTATTCATAAATATTATATATTGATATAAATGTTTTGAAAACACACTGTTTACTTCAACTAAGTTTACAGCATATTTCCCCTGTTGTAGGTGTGTTGTAACCAAGGCATACTTTTTATAGAGCGTTACTAACATTTGCTTTTATTATGTGTTTATAGTCGAAAACATTAATACATTACTGTAATTGCAAATTTTAGCAAAATTCTGAAACATACAGCGGTGTAATCCAAGCTGAATTATAGTTGTAAGTGTTTGAAGATAATTCTACCGAACATCATCTAAGGTCGATTTAGGTTTCAAAATTAACCATAATTATACGCCGCATAATTTGGTTTGATAACAAATGTAGGAAGACAGGTGAATACTGAATATCAAATGTAGGAATAACTATGTGTGATACTCGTATCAAGTAGTGTAGTGCAGTATAGGTAGTTGTTGTCACTATGCGACATTACATGAATACTGAACTAAATGAATACCTCTTTGTTTCATTCCATTAAAACTGACTGACAAGACATGTATAATTTTGAACGCAAATGGCAGTCTTTTTGCTACATAAACAATTTCTGCCACGTAACTTATTATTTAAAAAAAAAAATTTTTATTTTTAAATTATTTTTTAAGCAAATACGACGAGAAGTGTATAAAAAATGATCGAATTTATATTGCTGAAAGTAGCAGACGAGCAGACGGCCCACCTGATGGTAAGCGAAAGCGGTACCTGTCGCTCGTGGACTTTGCTTTCGCTAATATGAGAGACATAGCTAGGTCGCTGCCTACCTTGAGTATAATGCTCTCTTAAGGTTACTCTTGAATAAGGACATGTTGTAGCGCTCGGGAAACACAGCAGCGGGAAGTTCGTTCCAGAGCAGGCACGTTCGTGGTAAAAATGTGCGCTGAAAGCGAACCGTACTGCACGATATTGCTTCCAGGTGATAAGGATGAACCCTATTGATGTGTTGAGTGGTACAATGGAAAAAAGGTGACGTTGGTACCAGGTCAAAGAGTTCCTAGGAGTACTCGCCGTTAAAGAGACGGTAGAACAATCAGGGAGAGCTGAAATCCCTCCGTTATCTCAACGACTCCAATGAGTCCGATAGATTGGCATCACCGATTCGAGCGGCCCATCTTTGCAGAGAGTCAAATGGATCAAGCTGGTATCTAGGTACTGCAGCCCACAGATGTGAGCAGTACTCCACGTGAGGACGAACTTGGGCCATTTAAAGTACAAGGCATTGATAGGGCGTGAAGTACCGCTTTGCTCTGTTAAGGACACCGAGCTTCCTGCTGGCCAGCTTAGCCTTGCTATCCAAATGACTCCCGAATTGAACTTTGCTCGTGATCTCAACACCGAGGATACCAACACTATCGGAGATCTTGAGGGTTACTTCTTGGAACTGAGGCGATAATGTAAAACGGTATTTTCCTAAAGTAAAGGATGTATATAATTCGATAGGAAGAGTATAAGTGATAATAGAGTATAGTGAGATAAGTCTACTACATTAATATTAAAACAAGAAAAAAACTCAAAGAAATCTTAAGGTGTAGACCAATCCATCGATCGACCACGATCGATTGGTTAATAGACGGAACAGAAACGCGTGTAAGACTGCGGCGGAACAGTTCATCATAATCATCATCATTTGGAAAGTCACAATACATTTTACCCACTGCCCAATATCTACGTACAAAAGGGGGATTTGAACCGCTTTCCACCACGCTGGCCCATTATAGTACTGGGCAGCTCCAGTGTCCAGCAGCAGCTAAGAATGACATGGGGCCATGGGGCCTAAAGCACTCCAATACAGCGATTTGATTAACTTATTGATATTAGTTGATAGCTAGGTGATAGGTGAAGGTAATGAGACAGGTTTGGTCGAATGGCGGAAGTTTCTGTACCTACTTGACGTCGTGGGGCACAGGCAGGGAAGCTCCACGATCCAGGAGAATCTTGAGGATCTCGTAGTGGTTCCTGTGTGCGGCGAGGATCAGGGGAGTGATATCTGGAGTGAAGGTCGCGGCAGCTGGGTCCACGGATTCCCAACTCTATCAGAAAAACAGAAGTAAAATTCACCAAAATGAAAAAAAGGATAATGTTGAAATTCATTCCTTTATTTCGATAAATATTCGTATATACAAAAAATGAGAGGAAAAAAACAAACTAAAAGTGGCTTAGTTGCTAAAGCGATTTCTCTACCAGAAAACTGGGGCCTTATTTTGCTAGCGTAAATGTATGTTACGAGGTCTAGCCCTCTCAACTATGTTTATCATCATGTGGTCAGATGATCAATCCCTCATTACTACCGAAATGCTCCAGAGCACACCTGCGGTTCCACGAGACAGTTTCGCAACATCAAGCCAAGTGTTCGTGAGACTCTTTCAAAGACAGTTCGACGCAGTGTGACCATTTGTTACAGATTTCAGCCATTTTGGCAGATTTGGCTTATAAATTTTAACTCTGGCAGATTAAACGGATGATTAAAAAAAGTGGCAGAATTTGGCAGATTTCGCGAATACCTGTTATTATTATTAGAAACAAAAAAATATTTACTTTATTTTTTAAGTATAACTGATTTGGCAACTTTCTTCTTGAATTACCAGATCCATTGATCTTGATGTGTATACAGGCTGTAACTGAACACCCCAATAACATTTAAGGGTATGTATCCATCAGAAGTAGAGATTCTGTAGGAAAAATATTAGGGCTAACAAACCTACTTTTTCCCCATACAAACTAAATAAATTATTTTTTTGGTATTAAGTGCCGACAGCCCTATGTAAGCGTAGGAGGAATACTACGCTCACGTCTGTCACGTGCCATTTTGTGTTAAAATTTTGTTTGGGTTAAGAGCTGATTATGGTTGTCCTTTGAAAGTTTTTGCTTTCAGTTTAAAATCAAATAATTGTGAAAGTATTGGGGTTCTAGGTCTCAGACAAGCACCGAAGGTCCATTTAGTATCTAATTTATATGCCCCTTAAATGTTATTGGGGTGTTCAGTTACACCCGGTATAATTTGTGATGTTGATGTTGCATTTTGAAAAGTATGGAGTATGTATTAAATGAGTAACAAGAGTATCTACATTAAAAGAATCTCCAAAAAACATAAAGCATATGTTTGGATATAGTGGCCAATCATCGGTAGGTATGTAATTTAAAAATGTCTATATTCCCGAAATCCCGTCTCAATTGAGGCAATAAAAAGACGACATATTTTTCGAATTTTTTTGGGTCACGTTGGCTTTAATCTAGTCTCGGGCAGATTTGCTGTTTTTGATATGGTCACACTGTTTCGACGCCTTTTGTCTTCAATCGCGAAAGTGGAAGGTCGCATCATTGATCATCGTGATTAATTAGTTATAAGTTAATATAAGTATATTTACCAACATTGTGAATTCCATTATTAAAGTTAGTTTTAATAAGTTTTTTTTAAACCTACCCAACGGTTCATTAACCTTGTTTTTGAGACAGTTATTGTAGGTTAACCGATAACTTACTAAGCGTCTGTTACTCTCGACTTATCAATAAATTAATAGTAAATTATAGACACGGTAACAACGTTAAGAGTAGCAGAATTAGGCCCCTGATGGATAGACAAAGTTTTATTGTAACTAAACATATGCGTTTTGTCAGGAATTGCGTATCTATAGCAAAAGACTCTGTTGGTAAAAATAAAACAATCTGCAAGATATTATTTTGGATACCCACGTAAGGCTCCCCTGGGACGTGGTTGTCTTCCTCCCACTGCAGCAGCATTTCAACAGCCTCAACGTATTCTTCTTTGATAGCGTGCAGCAACGCGTCCTAAGAACGGCGAGCCATGTGGGTAAGATGCATTTTATAGTCAAAAATGTGCTGGTCAAGCATGGCGATATTTATAAATAAATAGCTTTTACCCGCGACTTCCTCCTCATGGAATTAATAATTTGAGTAGCTATTTTTTATCCAATTTGTTATATTCTTCGTCATTAATTCCCTATACAAACTTCTACTCACCTTTCACCCCCTTAAAGGATGATTTCTGCGATAAAACTATCCAGTCTTTTTCCGGGACTCAAACTATACGAAATTTCATCTAAATCGGTTCAGCGGTGAAGAGGTAACTGACAGACACACACTTTCGCATAATTATGATATTAGTAAGGATAGTAGAAAAAAAATACGCACGCTACTATCCTACATAAGATTGTCGCCATACGCCAACGTAAATAGCATTGTTGTGTTCCAGAGGTAAGATAGCCAGTTCCTCAGTTGTTGAGGAGTCGTGAGCTCGCTTCGCTTCCATTGTCGTCCTTATCGTCACTACCATGAAGTAAGATGAAGGCCAGGAACTTCTCTGTTGTGCGTAAAAAAATATACAATAAATACGTTCATAACCATTTATTAAAAATAGTTGTAAATGCTACTAGTTCGACCCAAGCGATATAACACTTTGATTGAAATACTTATGTGAAAAAGTGCGACTCGAGATTGATTTATTAATGCAATATGAATGCTTTCACGTGAAACGTATAGATCACCAATATTAGATTTAGAAACGAACTATGCATAGAAGACAAATTTGTGTCAGTTCTATTGGAATTTTTTACTTAACGGAATAAAAATCGCTTTATGAAAGTTATTTACTCGTACGAGTATAACATAAATTGAATGATTATGTTACACTCATTCTATAGACTAACGTTAAAATTTTAATAACAAGCATTTCATTTTCATTTATAAAATTACTATTTTGAGCTCGTGTTGAAAAGTTGAGGAGCTTCAATCACTGTCCACACACGAACATGTTCGAGATATTTGATCAGAGAAAATTCTTAAAATGTGAAGGGCCATACTTTTTCCAAGCTCTTCCATTTACTTTAATTTATTATGATTTAGCTTGTATAAATAATTGTGATAAATACATTTCATATATTGAAATAAACATAGGAGCTAGTCCGCGTTATTTGAGGGAGACTGTACCAGGGTCGTGTGCTTGGGTACCTCCGTCTTACCTATTTCTGCCGCAAAGCAGCAGTGCTTGCATTGCTGTGTTCCGGTTTGAAGAGTAAGATATGGCATTGAAATTACTCCTTTACATCCTTAGTCACAAGTTGGCAACGTACACTGTGGTTCTTATAGGGGTTGCAGTATTGTGCTGCGAATCTCATAAAAGCCACATGTACCTATTATAAGGTGACTATTACCACTTACCATCAGGTGAGCAGTATGCTCGTTTGCCAACTTAGTTGCAATAAAAAAAAACGTCTTGTACAGATCTAATAAATTTTCTTTGTGCATTTGCATGTGGCTGCTATTTAATTGAATATGGATGATTTTTTATTTAATAAAAAAAGCGACGAGGTATAAGCACTCATGCTCACTAGCTTTAGCTGCAACAGGTGATGTGCAATTTCAGACTGAAATATCTCCTACGTACTTACGTAATAACTAACGTACGACGTTCCATTGAAATCCGTACATTTTAACATTCCATTCCAATCCTCCGACATTTTATTAACAATTATTGCGGAATAAATTCTGTGTATACAAGTAAATGTTTAGAAATATAATAACATATTTTGGATCAAAATCTCCGTAGGTGCTTGAAACTTAATTTAGTTGCCTTACCTAATAAGTTTATCCGACGAGCTTCGGTGGTGATTAGATTGAAGGTGCTGCTATCGGTGTTGTTACTTATATCTGGACCGACTAGGATATCCTGATTTAGCCTATCGTGGGAATGGGAGTAAGTCAAGGGAGAGCTTGGGCTAATATACAGGGGGGAACGAATAGGTTCGTCTGTTTATAAATTGATTTGATTGACGTGTTTCGAGAACATTACCAGACAAATGTGCCAACTCAGGCAATAAAACTTAATTGAGTAGAATATTGAGCAATAAAATAAAAAAGTGAATTTACTAATGTTTAATGTAACCATGCCAAGGTCAGCTAGGTATAGATAAATATAAAAGGCAAAACATGTTAATGAAAAAAAAATAAACTTGTCCGAAATTTTATTCTAACACTTCTGGCAGACCTATTTATACTTTAATTTACGCGCACGAGCGCTGCGATACGTCCTACTTCAAACGAGGCTTAAAAAGCGCACTTCTCTCCAGGTAGGCAGTGACTGAAGTGAGTCCCTGGCATTGCAGATGTTCATGAGCGATGGTTACCACTTACCATCAGGTGTGCCACTGGCTCGTCTGCCACCGTAAGCAATAAAAAAATAATTGATATATTAAAGACTTTATATCATGTTAAAGTTTATATCATGAATCATAAGTATCAAAAATCATATCCTTTAGAAACATGTCGGTGTTCTTTTTATGTAGTATGTTTTGTGCAAAAAAGTTTAGTCCATCGGCAAATGTTTCTATATTTAGATGTTTCCAGTTCGTTTGAAGGATTATACCAATCCAGTCTGTCCAGAGACAATTATTTTTGTTAGTAGGTACTTGTTGAGTCCCTAGGATAGGGGACTGAAAAATGAGTACTGTACATTTCCCTGGGGGACTGAGCCAGGGGATTCTAGTGGAATACCCCTTTTTAGGCATGTATTTAGTTAGTATTTACTTTACAAAAATGTTTGTGATCTTTAAAATGAAACACACGTACAGGTACGATTGACTTGATTTGATTAATTGACGAATAGGTACGATTGAGTTGATTTGCTTGGAATGCTAACCTCTCCGAGAAGAACAAGTCAAAAACTAGGGTGTAGTGTTAAAGATACTCGTATATCTGATGCTCTTTTCATATTAATAGTAACATCTACTTTTACTCTTCTTTATGTAAAGAAATTAATCTAATATAATACTCGTACAATCTATGTAACAAATATCGTTAAGGATTTTAAAATTTTTAATATTTATCTGTTTTCAGAATTATGAACAAAACTGAAAGATTTCAAATATAATTAGAGCATTTTAACCATCCCGCGTAAAGACAATTGCCAGTCAAACAAAGTAGCAATCGAAAGCCGATGACAAAATGCGTACATAAACCTTATTATTCTTAAAATGTACCTATATTTGAAAACAGAATAACATGGAATAAAGTGATGGAAGTCCCGAAAGTGACAGATTGCATTTTCCTAATACTTCTTATCTTAGGTATATGCGACAAACACTGTTTTTATCTAAGTTTTCGCAACGATTCCTGTTAAAGTCATTTTGAAAATGTAAAAGATAACATAATAATCTTTATATCATGAATAGATCCGAATAAATGAAGAACAGGTGCTTATGAAAATATCGAAGATTTGATCACACTAGCTGGTGAATGATTTCCCGGGGGATTTCGGAGACGATGCTTTTCTTTTCCACTATTTTTGCACGTAAAACCAGACAATCATTTTTTCAAACAAAGAAGTGTCGAGAATTTATTACTGTTTCAGTTTTGTTTAAAATTTCGCAGTTACAGTATCGTTTAATTACTTATGTCAATGTAACAAATTATAATATCTTATCTTGATCAAATTATAATATCTACTTTTGACGTCAATAAGTGCCTATACAGGTCTACATTGAATAGAGATTTTTGAGTTTTACAAAAACATAACGAAAACGTTATAAGTGTGGTAGGTTCAAATGATTTCGATGCAATGAAACCAACATTAAGAAAACTACGCAATAGTTGTTGATGAGACCTGTAGGGTTACTCTTGAACCGAATCCGATCGATCGGCATTGAGATTGTGATTTTTCTTACGTTTATTCTTGCGCATTGGCTCCAAATTGAGCCCGTATTGTACGGATTTTGGGTGAACCAAACTCAGTATTATTAAATTTTCTCAAAATACGGATCCAAATAGGCGCTAGTGTTGCTACTCAAGCGTACGAAAAATTACAATCCCAATGACGATCCATCGAATTACGATTAAGAGTAACCCTACTGCGCTTCAGGAATAATATTTTTTTTTTCAACTAAGTTGGCAAACAAGCTGTTTCACCCGATGGTAAATAGCTGCAGTCGCTAATAGTACATGTGGTTCTTATAATATTTGCAAATCTACAAGCCCCACAAGTAACTAATGCAAGTTGTCAACAGTGACAAAAGATGTCAAGTTACAGATCCCAGTAATTTCACTGCCTGCCTTACGCCCGCCTGCCTGCCTGCCTGGCATCGCGGTAGGCGGCAGAAATGGGAGTATCCCTCTGGTAAAATGATGCCGAGATGTCCCCCCTACACGTCGCTGAAGCTCAACAATCAAACGTATTGACTGTTACGTGAACCCAAACGTGACCATAGCCCGTTGTAATACGGCCGATTGGGAAACAACGGGGTATTTATTACTTGTTACTGAGATACTAGATCAGTTACTAGTATTCTTTCTAATGGTATGACAAACTCCGCGTTAACGTCACCTGCCTCGTAAAACGCATTACTTAACGCGTTAAAAAATGCCTAAGCATTAGTTATATCTGTGGATTTTGCCACAAAAGTTTTAATGTCCAACACCACTACAATGCCGCATACCAGATAACACGATAAGCTGTTGGCTTCCTATGTCTAATGTCACAATTATCTCGTTTCTTAACGCGTTAGGACGCAGGTGAAGCATCACTTTAGGATGAACCTATAAGCATGGTAATTTTCATAGTCATTCTAAGTCATTTTATATTCAATAATAAAGTAACTTTTTTCAGAATTTAATATCTTTAACTTACTTAATTACTCTTTAAAATTTGCGATTATTTTATCCTTTAATCACATTTTTTCTCACTTTCTACCTTTCTACTTGTTTTTTGTATAGGCAAAACATACATAGCTAGGCATGGGAAAATGAAAAATGTTTCCAGTTCCCACCCTATATTGTTTGCATTGAAATTACCGGTTCGCAATCAGTGGATCCCTTTTTGTTGTTGCGTTATAGCCTATCTGACAGGTTTTTTTTTTATCATTAAGCCATATTTTTGAGGATATTTATTTGAATAAATAAATATCACCATATACGAGTATGTTCGTCCCTATAGGCTTGGTAGAACATGTTTACTAGAAAGAAGTAATACACACCCACATTTCGTAGTTACAAAGTACACTGAAGTCAGTTTCGTTGCGGTAAGCGATAAGAGTGCACGTGTGCATCTTATTGACGAATACTAAAATTATCAGAGTGTTTACGAGTGAACGTTCGCGTTTGTGCTATTGTTAAAACCGGTTTCACTAATGTTGTTGTGTGTGTAAACCGTGTTAAAATAACGTTTTGTCTCTGACTACGGAGACAAGATGACCTCTCCAACGACTTCTTCCCCCCAAAGTTACGCATCTGTGACACAAAACCCGATGTTCCCTTCCAAGGATCAAGCAATTGTTTTGGACTCTATTGAAAATGTTCAAATTAAGGACTACGCCCAAGCTTTAAGCAAAGTGATCGATCCTAAATCAATTCGATTTCTTTCTCGGATCTCAAATAACCGCGTATGTGTTTTTGTGGCGACTAGAACGTTAGCGGATGAGCTGGTAGACATACATAAATGTATAAATATTGCGGGTACTGAACTGTTTTTAAGACCTCTCATAAGCCGTAATAAACGTGTGATATTATCCAATGTCTGTCCAATCATACCTCATGCTGTCATTGAGAATAAACTGAAGGAACTAAAAATTAATCCGTTATCTCCTATAACGTTTCTACGGGCAGGTTTAAACGATCCAGGTTTCAGCCATATCCTTAGTTTCCGGCGACAAATGTTCGTTACTCCAGAGGATTTTAACCACTTACCGGATCGTATTCCAATTGAATACGAAGATACTAACTATTGGATCTACTTATCATCAGATACAATGACCTGCTTCCTTTGCAAAAAAGAAGGCCATGTAGCACTCAAGTGTCCAGAAAGTTCTGTCCTAACCAGTCAAACGACTATGGAAACATTGCCGCCAGTCGAAGAAAACTCCAAGAGTACAAGCATGATGCCAAAATTCAAACGCCCACACCCCCCGACGGAGTCAACAAGCGATAGTCCAGTTGAAGATCCTGTCCCAACCACTACCAGGCGCGGCAGTAATGTCTCAACGATGGATGACGAGGACGACGACAGTGACATCTCACAATCTAGTACAGACTTGTCATACGAAAAAATCGGAGCAAAAAACAACGGAAGTCTCCGATAATAGATACACAATCATCCGATTGGCATGCGATAGAACAACATATCTTAAATTCACAGAAAAATTATCCAATGAACACCTTAGAAATGAAATCCTACCTAGAAAATACATTTGGTGTACATAACATACGAGATTTAACTTTACAGTATACAGAACAAATACATCCCCTAATCGATATGTTTAAAGACCTCATACCAATGGTTACTAACCGTAGCTTAAAAAATAGAATGTCTTGAATTGTTACTAAACTTAAGTTAATTAAGAACTGATTAATTTTATTTACAATTTTATAACCTACCTACAATCAATTTACGACATAAAATAACAATGCTATTAACCTTATTTACAATTTTAAGACCTACCTACAATCAATTGTTGCCTTATAATATCAACTAAGAACACAATATAAAATACTCAATACCCACCTTATATTACACTATAATACTATTACAAAAAATTATACTTATATTTTTAAATATCATTATGTCCTTGAACGCTGCTCGTAGCGAGTATATAGGCATTAAGCTTGTTCAATGGAACTGTCGCAGTTTGTTAAGTAAACGTGATGATTTAGAAACATATTTAGCAAAGGAAAGTATTCATATCTGCATTTTATCGGAAACATGGCTATCTGAGGAAAAACTTATAAACATATCAGGGTACCATTGTTTTAGAAAAGACCTCGATGATAGTTATGGGGGATTAGCAATTTTAATACACAAAACATTGACAGCCCGTTTAAAACAAATTAATTTGAACATAAATAATATCGATTACCTATGTATAGAATTAATGAATAATTCCAAATTAAAATATATAGTTGGTATTTATTCCCCTCGCGATTTGCGAATACGTAAACACGATTATGATGAACTATTTAATTATTTTACTGAAAAAACACTGATTTCTGGTGATTTTAACGCACATCATGTCGGGTGGTCCTACCTAACAGACGTTCGCGGTCGATTGTTGGCTGAAAGCAGTTCTGATCACGGATTTGTTTTTCTAAACGACGGCACGCCGACTCGTATTGCTAAGTTAGACAATAGGGTAATTTGTACATCTCCAGATATTTCTTTTGCTAGTTCTGATTTAGTTTTAAATTGTGAATGGTCAACAACTAATGAAACATTAGGAAGTGATCATTTATTAATCTCAATTAAAATAAAACAATCTCACATTATTTTTGGATACGATAAAAAGAATATTAAAAAAGCTGATTGGGTTAAATACAAAACAGAATTAGAATATAAATGTAAATATGAATTTCAGTATTATACAAATGTTCAAGATAATTATGATCACTTTTTGTCAATAATTAATGAATCAGCAGATTTAAGCATTCCTAATATCAAACCTAATTTAAATCAGGCTTCAGAATTTAAACCTAAACCTTGGTGGAATGAAAGTCTATCTAAAGCTGTTGCTGAAAGACGGCTCGCACTGAAATATCTCCGTAAAGATCGGACACCTGAAAATTATCATATTTTGAAAGATAAAACTACAATTGCTAGGAAACTTATACGAGAAGCAAAAAGGAAGTCATGGCAGAATTTTTGTGAGAGTGTTAATGCTGATACTTCCAGTTCCGAAATGTGGAGGAAACTCCGGTGGATGAAAGGATCTTACAGCAAGCAAGAACAGTTAAGCGATAATGAGGCCTCCTTGTTCTTAACGAAACTTACTCCAGATGGAGTTGGCTTGCCTCCTTGTCATATAAATCCTTCTCTTTCTACATCTTCTCCTGATTTCTTCACCATGTCGGAATTGATATCGGTTTTAAAAAGAAAAGACACTTCGGCAGGACTAGACAATATTGTATACTCTATGATTTATAATCTGCCACACAATGCTAAAGTAATTTTGTTGTACATTTATAATTTAATTTACAAAACAAGCTCAATTCCACTACAATGGCGAAAAATAAAAATCGTAGCTATTCCCAAAAGAGATAGTAACATAAAAAAATTTAGACCAATTTCTTTAATCAGTTGTATGTGTAAAATATTTCATAGCCTTATTGCTCGCCGCCTTGAATTTTTTTTTGAAAGCAAAAAACTATTTAACGATTGTACGTTACGTTTTCGCCGTGGTTATTCTTGTTCCGACAACTTAGCTCGATTCGTGACTGACGTGGAATTGGCTCTATCTAAAAAGGAATACACAATGTGCGGTTTTGCTGATGTCAGTGATGCTTATAATAATGTCTTAATTGATGCTGTGATTCAAACTCTAGTTCAGTTTAACGTGGATCCTTATGTTTCTAGATATATTGCAGATTTTTTGAAAGAACGTTATTTAATTTATAAGCTTAGCAACGGTAGTGATTTGATAAGAGTATGTCGTCAGGGCTTAGCTCAAGGAGACCCCATGTCCCCAATTCTTTTTAACATTGTAACAATTAAAATTTGCAATAATCTCAATTTCAATATAAAAATTTCTCAATATGCAGACGATTTCTCTTTTTATTCCATTAACAAAGATATCAATATATGTGCTAGAGCGATACAAGACACTTTGGACAAATTCTCTTATCTTTTAACTCAAATAGGTTTAGAAGTATCGCTTTCTTAAACTAAAGTATGCATTATCACCAGGAAATATAGGATCCCACCTTTCACGATCAAATTAGACAATTACGAGCTTGAGGTTGTTTACAGTATGAAGTTTTTGGGTGTTTGGATTGACAGTAGATTTAATTGGACTAGGCACATTAACGAAATTGCTCAAAAATGTATCCCATATATCAATATACTCAGCTGTGTAGGTAGATCGAACTACAGCGTACATCCAATTCATTTGCGCCAATTGTATATAAGTATAGTTAGGAGTAGACTAGACTATACATGCTTCTTATTTGGAAACGCGAGTGCTAAATTACTACAAAGGCTAGACGTAGTCCAAAATCAGTGCCTTCGCATAGTCGGCGGCTTCATTCGCACCACTCCAGCCTACGTTATGCAGAGTGAGTTATGTATTCCTCCTCTTTTTTCGCGAAGAAAATATTTAAGTAACAAATACTTTCTAAAAATATCCTCAAGGTCAAATGATTATTGTTTTAATTGCTTATCAGAATTCCATAATTCGATCTCTTCTGGTATGTCGTATTGGCGCGGTCACAGATTTCCTCTTCTTTATGAGAGTTATAATGACTATAAAGATCTTAAAATTACAAAGTTTGATATGTGGCCTACTTTTCAACTTCCTTTTCTAATCTCTTTCATTAACTTGCTTTCCGTAATATCGACTGAAATTGAAGGAATTAATAAACCCAAATTAATGTTGTCTGTATCTGAGCTTAAATATCGCACTGATGAAATGTTACGGAAGCAGTACTCAGACTGTATCTTGATATTCACCGATGGATCCAAAACAAAAGACTACAATGGCTGTTCCTTTTATGATAGTGAAGCTGGTGTAAAGGCCAGGTTCTGTGTTAACGATTTTCATATTCCCGTTATGGCTCTTGAGCTTTTGGCTATATCGGAGGCTCTTTTTTATGTCGAATCAACTGAATATAAAAGGATTGTTATTGTTACTGACTCAAAAAGCAGTTTACTACACCTTATTGCTTGTACTCGAGGAAAACTAGGAAGAAGTGAGGCTTACCTCATTATTAAATGTATCGAACGTTTGATACGTAATGGGATCGAAGTCCACCTTCAATGGGTTCCGTCCCATGTAGGGGTTGCTGGGAACGAAGTCGCTGATGATCTCGCCAGAGTTGCTCAAGCTGACGGAATTCCTCTTGATGTCAAACCTCAGTTCACTGATTACGTAGCATTAATTAAAAAAGTTAGTTTTAATTTATGGAAATCTGAGTTTGACTCTCAATCGACAAACAAAGGAATCTGGTATAGGATTTTGGTTCATGAACCTCCAAAGATGCTCTGGTTTGCCTCAATTAGACTAAATCGAAGAGAAATAGTTATTTGTTTTAGATTACGATCTGGCCACGTTCCATTGAACAAGTTTGGTTACTTAATGCGTAAAATTGAAAATCCTAACTGTATATTATAGTTTGCTCAAAAGAAGAAGATCTGTTTCATTTGTTGATTGAATGTAAAATAAACGAATCTCTACGACAAGAACTTTTAAATGATACGCAATGTCATCGAAACGATCTATTTTTCATGTTTCATTCAACATTTGGTTCAAATTTTAAGTGTAAATATGGCAGTAGAATAATTAGTTTTTTTATTTATTCTTTATATTTAAGGAACAATGTAATCTCGTGTCTTAATGTAGATGTAGAAAACCTGTAATGATACTTATTATTGTTCTTTAATATTTATAAGCCGGCTTAATCTTAAGGTTTATGGCTTTAATAAAGATAAAAAATAAAAAAAAAGTACACTGAAGTGCGCGGTTGAGACACAAAGTTGTACCTGAGGTACTGATTCTAAACCCCGAGCTGTGATTTGTTTTAGAAGTCAAAACTCAAAAAGACAATTTCCCGACCCGGTAATCGAGCACGGTACCTCGTGATTAGCAGTTACACATGTAATTAAACTTGTGATAATTCAATTATCACTGCATTTTTGACTACGAGGTTATTGAAAATTAACTAGGGACTGTAAAAACATTTCTTAAGCAATGTATGTAGGTGTTTTTGTTTCTAAATTTTGATATGCCAATCTAGGCTTTCCTATGAATAGCAGAGCAAAAAAACACGCAGACTATCTTTTATTTGAACAAGACAGATTACGCATCTGTTACTTGCTGATGAATAAAATACCTCACTCCTTCACCCCGAAACCGCTCCCATGTGAGGTTGTCATAATGATCGTCACGTTCTGATGACGATTTATTCCGTCAGTATAATTAATTTCCTAATGTTGCGTTCTATTGTCTCCTGCGTAATGAATATTAAGATTCCAAGCCACTGGATTTATTTGCGGGCGCCATCTTTTTTCTTTCTATCTTACAATCACAATTTTTACATATGAAGACGGAACGGAAAATAAGAACTAGAAATAAGAATAAGATGAGAATAATAAAAGTGTTAATGTTCAATCAATACTCTTATCTAATTGGTAATAAAATATTACATAAAATATATGTATATTTTTTTAATTAACCTATATTGTCCCACTGCTGGGCAAAGGTCTCCCATAAAATATATAATTGTTCCATTATTTTATTAAGATTATAAATCCTACACATATTATTAGGCATATAGTTGTATCTAACGGAGTAATGTAGATTTTTGATAAAGCTCCTGAATTCCCTTGAGTTTGACGGGTTGTCGGATGTAGCCGCGGGCGGTCGTAGCTACCATATCTATATGGAAACCTTATCAAAACTGCTCTACGCAAAGTACGCAAAACGAATTGGCCTATTTTCCAAGTTCATAATTAAGTTTGAATTTTTTTACGCTTTTATTCGGATAGTTTGAATGATTCTGTGGTATAAATAAAAAATGATTTGTATTTGAATGTGTCCGCGGATTTCATTAGTAGCTGAGCATATTTTATTTAAAAAATTATTGAAAACGCTGTTGTAAAACATTATATGATATTAATGTTTTTACGTCAAGCTGTTGATAGTGTCAAACATTATCAAAACGTTGTAAGGTGATAAACATAAACATAGACCCATGCATAGACCATGGTTTGATTAATAAGTCCATGACATAGACATAGGACCGATTTTACAACTGTCAGACAACTGTTAACTGTAGAATAAATATGGCGATTCTAACAGATTTATATACAGAAGCAGTCAAAGTAGGTATCATATTTATTCCTAGGATAAAACTTAACCGACGATTGAAAACGAGTATGGGACCACCCTAACTCGTTTACTTAATCATTGCAGTACGTTTACGTTCAAGGAATTTATACAAGACCAAGACAAGGTGTTTGGTATACAATACACCCTATCAAGTCGAAACCTACCCATGTTAACATCGTAATTAACCTACCTACCTACCCATATTTACATTTTATTTACAATTTTGACTTTTTAATGACGCTATAACTTTTATATGACTATATCAACATGGGTAGATTTTGGCTAGGTAACCAAACACCTTGTATAGGTATTAGCGTATAATGTCTAAATAGTTGCACGGTGTTGTCTTTTACATTCGAATATTAAATCAGTCATTATAGAAAGATACTAACCGTGTATAACTTTTCAGATGTTATTAAATGTTTACTATTAATGTCATTAGAATTCTAAGTTTATGACGATAATAATATTCCCTTCAGTCAAACTGTAGTTCAACTTCACAAAAACAGTCATGTGCGTACGTCGTCGTCGCTAATAAAAAAAAACCACTGCACCTACTACCGTAATTAGAAACTTTTCAAAGTCTCATTTTTAATTCGACGGAATTTTGACATTTCAAAAGTGATGCCAACATTAAAAAATTCCCACTTAAGCAAAATAAAAATAAACCTTTCTTAATTTCAAGGCTTCAATTAAAAAAATAAGACGAATTTTTACTAATAATTTTAAAAATGATAATTAGATTTTTTATTATCATATTATTGAGGTTACAATAATTATTGAGGGAAAATATTTTTCTTCTACCGGAATCCCTGACCAGTAATCCATAGGTTGTCAACCTTTTTTTAGGAAAACCTCTTTGTTCGTAAAGTCTTCGCTTCATGTACGCCCGCGTCATGTTGTACCGCGATCCGAGTTCCCCAAATATTACTAACATGTTAAATGCAAACGACATGGACCGAATTAAATGCGGTGATATTTATACTATTTGCACGCAATCATTTCGGACTACTTTAATAGTGCGATCGTATGCACTCCTGTCAATGTCATTACATAAAATTAGTAAAAAATTAAAAACATTATTAACATTGTGTTGTAGATGAGATGGCTACCGCACAAGGTATTACTGTGCTCCGGCTATCTCCATAGCACTGTGAGCTCAACCCCATAGAGTTTATTTGGGTTCAAGCAAAGGGGTATGTAGTTTAAAAATAATGAAACATTTAACATGGTGGAAATGAAGCAATTAGTATTAGAGGGCATAAATAGCATCACAGCTGATAAATGGCAAGAACGCATGAACCATGTTATTAAAAAAGACGATAAAATGTGCCCTCTTAATGATCTGATGGATAGTGTGTGTGACTCCTTTATAATCCGAGTCGATGATGATGACGACAATGATGATTAATAAATATTTTTATTTAATAAATAATATGTTGTTTTACTCTTTTTTCCTATTTAGCCACTAAAAATGTATACATTCTAGTTAGTGTGCATTGAATGCACAAAGCAAACACTATTTACAATGTTATACATATAGGTAGTTTACTTGATCTAATTCCTTTTCATACGTTTTATTATTTTATATTTAAAAAATATAAAGCAGAAAAGGTTATTGATATCTGAATTGTACATGAATGACATCTATCATAATTTCGTCGAATTAAAAATCAGAATTTACATTCGATCAAAATGGATGCGAATAATTTTCAACTCGTTTGAATAAATAAAGCAAGTATGCACTGGTGCAATAACACAACAAAAACAACAACAGTGTGAACACAATTAAGATTTCTTAGAAAAATTGGAATTTTCATGTAGCTACAGACATTTCGACCAAGACATCATTCCAATTAAATATGTTAATCAAGTTTGTAACTGGAAAATATCTTACTTTGACCTGAATGCCGGAAGCCAGAAGTAGTTTGATGAGCTCAAAGTTCTCATTCTCGATGGCGGCTATGAGAGCTGACCTGTTGAGGGGATCCACGCAGTTGATGTCCAACACATCAGGGTTATTTATGTACTGCTCTATAAGCCTGCGGAAGAGAGATAAAATATACAGAACTTATTTGATAGCACGCACAAAATTCATTCCTTCATCTCGAGAAAGGTATTATTTCAGGTAAAACATAAAACTGTTTTAGGTCGAGAGCTACGATATTTCGAGTAGAAATATAATTAATATTAATATGAAAAAATATAAAGTTATAATGCAGCAATAAATTTCCACTAAATGCCGAATTTCAAATATATTAACAAGCAGATCAAAATAAAGAACTCAATGAATATTATTTTAATTATGGTATTTTTCATGCAATAACATGCATATAAACATGTTACAAAATCTCAATAGAGGCTACATCTTATTCTTAAGCACTTAAAAGAGGGTTTTTCATTACACTGTGTAGTCAATGAGATGCGATTAAAGAAGAATTAAACGAATAAAGTGTGTCCAACAAAATGGAGCTCATTTTGAGCAACTTAACTCTTTTTTTTTTAGAAAATTTAAAACTATTTTTTTATTTCATGGTTTTCCTTTTTTGTTTTCCTTTATCATGTACGTTGTCATGTTTGTATGTCATGTACGTTGTTAGGAAGGCTACACACGATTTGCCGACGTCGGTATGCAAAATTTATGTTAGTTTTGCAATAATCACAGAATGCAATTTTGTTTCTTTTTAAAAATAAACGAATGCTTCCTTTGATTAAAATTTGCAATACCTGTAGTATTTAGAGTACTTTCTTTCAGGTGGCGTTAAAAAATTCCAATCTATATATTTCATTATCACTTATTACTAAAAAGGTCTATGACGTGTAACGATGTTTGATTTTTGTATAAGTTAGTTGCTGTGATAATACTTCACTCTGAAAATTGGTAATTTTTCAACATAATACATTCACACGAGAAAAGTCGCTAACTAAACAATAGTAGTGAAATAGATTGTTAACTTCTAATTCTATTTTAATCGCAAACAATAATGATTATTAGAAAAGATTCATGCCTTTATGTACTAGTCAATTCTGATCTATTTAAATAGTTCCCGATTGGCCCCCTTACCCTGCACTCTTGCACTCTCGCGAGGGTAATCGACAAGTGATTTGGATGACAACCTCGCCCTATTATGGAGGCATTTAGGCCTCACAAAAGAGTCTCCGATATATTATTACGATCGTGTGGCGTTGCACGTAGGATTGAACGAGATATTCACTAAACTCAATGGGGATATGACGGAGAAAAAATCTCACGAGTACATTGCAATAAAGAATTTATATACTTTATAAAACAATGCGTGAATGCTTTGTAATTGGTTAAATTTATGATGCGTAAGGTAATCTGTTAACTCTTTTGATAATGTAAGTCCCCCCCCCCCCCCCCAAAATAAATGTCCACGAGTGTAACAGCTTTAATTTGTGTCATTAAAATAATCGCACTAATCGTTACTGTAAAGATTTATTGAACAAATTGACGACAGAAAAATTGGCTCCGGTGTAAATCTTTCCTGTCCCAAGCAAATGCACTGATCTTGGCAGTTACATTAAATATCAACAGGAGCTAGCTTGTATTAAATTAATCTTCAAAACAAACAGCAAAACACGAAGCTTTGCAGTGTCCCACCAAATGAGCCGTAATAATGTCTTAATGATATTACACGGACAAAATCGATAGGACTGCTAAAATCAATGTCACACAGACATTTTGAAGCGAAAACCAGTCATTTGCAGGGCGAGATAAATCCCCTAAAATAGGGTATCGAGAAATAAATAGGATTACGGCAGTTCTAGTGATTCTTTTTATCGGTAATACTTGGCGACAAATAGCACCGATGTAAGCAACCGAATCGCATTTTCTGTGTTTAAATAGTAGTTAATGAAATAGTCACATAATAGGGGGTCTTAAAACACTAGTGTGTGTTTAAAATGAGAGGCTTGCCGAGAATTTTAATAGTACCACACGAGTGTTTTAAGAACTAATTATGTGCAATTTCATACACTACTTTATCTACACTCATGCAATCAGTGGTTACCTAAATTAAATAAAAGACACAAAATTAAAACAAAATCAAACTCATCTATTGTAATAATTATTTGCATTTTGAACAGTGCAATTGTGAAACTAATACAGAAATCTAAAACTACATTTATATTATTTATTATTTTAACCAATAACAGCAAAATAATGAATGAAAAATTCAGAGAAATGGCGCCAACACCAACATTCTACCGTGCATGCGCTGTTGCACGCGCCGCCATAGACAATGTACTGGCACAAAAGAAAATTGTGAGAAAACCTCCTTGGTCGGGCTTCGTCAATCGAACTGTATTTTATTGGAATTCGAGTTACATTAAAGTACTGGTTTTGTATGGCGAACCTGCATTATAATGTAATTTGTAAAAGGCCAAGGGCTTTAAGTTATGCCTTTAAAATATTAGTGTTAAGTTCTTAATATTAGAATTAGAACATGAGTGTAGATAAAAATAATTATAATCAACATTGAGGGATTTTTATAGATTCACAGTTTTTAATCTGTGAACTTGACCCTGAAAATGGCAAATATTGTAATCTTGGTTTCCAACTATTATAAAAACAATAAAAATATATGTTTTAATGTTTTATTTGGATAAAATATCCTACCGCAATTCCTTCTCATTTTTCTTTTTCGATTAACTGATGTTTTATTCCTAAAGACAACATCAATCTTTTAATACACAATATTTTTAGATACATCATAATCTGTAAAACCATGTCAATCCTTGCAATTAATTTTAAGGTTATTGACATTTAATTACCTTGATTGCTTTTAGAAAACACATTACGCGTCTCGAACCTATAATTAATTGCGTTAATATAACAATGCAAAGTGAAAACACGGGAGAGGAAGCCGCTGATGAGGTTTTTACCTCAATTTAGTGTTATCGTAATTTGTGGCCCTATTAAATTTCCGGCAATTATTTTTAGAATAAGAGAAGTAAGATACTGGGACAGGAAAGTATAACAGACAAATATAAGTGCGATAATACTGTGTTACACTATAGGCAGGGTTTTGAATGAAACAATGAATTAATATAGGTATTTTACTTTTTGAATTATTATAAGTACTTGCATTGGTAGTTCTGTATAATAAAATCCCAAATCATATTAAAGCACTTAGCTTGAATAAATTTAAAGTCACAATCAAGGGCATACTTATGAAAATAGTACATTATGATACGAGCGCGCTATGTTGGTCATTGCGTACCAATGCACGCGTGTATCATACGACGTTTTTCAACACACTTGTGAGGAAAATAAAAGATCTTGGGGTATTAATATTTTTCTGAAAATTACTGCGCTTTTTTATCAATCTTCCACTGCATGAAAGTATCGCATGCCGCCAAGTATTTATCCTTTGACTTTGACGGCAACAAACTATTACTCGCGCTTTGCGCCTCCCTATTTACTCGTATTTCCGGCGGAGTAAATAATATGGATTCTTCTTCACTTGGACTCGACATATTTGTAGATAATCAATTATCAATTACAACAAAAAGGCAACAAATTTCAATAGCGGGAAAATGGCGCGCGCCTTTTTTTTCGCGCGCTGCCCGGGCATGGCTAAACTCTTCATACAGCCAACAAAAAAGGGCCAAACAGCCAAAATTCAAAACTAAACAAACCGAATATTTCAGTTTTTAAAAAACAAGTTTGTGTGAATTTTTAATAATTTATTTTAGTTATAGTTATTAATTATTGTTTTTAAATGTTTGTGTTTAAATGTCGTTGTTAATTTAATATTTAAGTAACCAGTAGTAGGCTATTCATTTGTTTCCAATTAGTAGCCGCATAAAGTCGTGTTAAAAAAAAAGTATTAAATGACTAATTTAAGAATGCGTACTGGACATACATTTACTTTGCAATCTTGAACAAATTAGAATTTGTCGTGTTAAGATTACCGCACTTGTGCGATTATGTAAAGTGAAAAGCACTCGTGTTTAATATACTAAATAACGGGTCTAAATGCAAGGTAATAAGACCCACTTTACGAGCAAGTGTGTTGAAAAGAACATTATAATGTGTGTGATTATATGACAGATAAAACTGCTTGGGATTGACAAAAAATGTGATCAAAGTCACACACTTTGTGATTATTGCATAAATGTCATTCATTTGAGTAACTGTTCCACTCACTTCGACAGGAATTTTTGTATACTCTTATTATTTTTTTAATAAAAATGTTTGTGAAATATAATACTTGTAATGTCGGCAATTTAAAAGAGGAGTCAAAAAAAATACAAGACCTTCCGAGTTTCTTGCCTGTTCTTCTAGAGAAGGCTCTCCCAATTTCCGAACAGGTGTAGAGTCAACTTTTTTTTTCATTTTACTTGTGTGTACCTACATACAAAGATTAAATAATTATTTAATAAGATTCTTGATTGATTAGATTTTTATATTTAGTTTGACGTGTCTGTAAAGGTCTATATTGAAGAAAGATTTAAGAGTTTGAGTTTGTAAAAATTTTAAAAGTTATTACAGTGATAAGTGTTATTTTTTAAATTTACTAGATAGGCATATAGAATATCTTTTGATTATCCTTGACAGAGGCCTATGTTCGACAGTAGCAGGCGTCTCTTGCTTGAAATGATTAATGATGATGACGATGAACAACACAGAGTAATACAAACATATCATTTTTGCAATTACATGAACATATTATGCCAGTTTACTAAAAACCCAAGCTATTATATAAATCTGAATTGTGAGCACCTTATCTAATACTTATAGAAAAATCTAGTGTGACACATGTTTGTTTCACAACTCGTCTGATCCGATTTTTATGATATTTTTGTGTATATTTAGTAGGTTTGAGAATAGGTTGTGGGATATTTTTTATTACCCTAGGCGATAGGGGTTCATTTCACCTATACCCATTTTTTAATAGCGATATTAGTATTTTTACTGGCAAAACCTATCTCGCGGGCACAGCTAGTAAACAACTCACAGTAACAAACTCACATTGAAAAACTACAAAAGAGTATTTAATATTCCATTTTAGGTATAATGAAATCACAAGTTTTATTAAGCATGCAAATTAATGATACGAGTAAGTTTTTTTAACCGCTAGTTAGATTTGGTTCCGACGACAATACAATAATCATACTCAATAATTAATTGTGTTATTGGTGTGTTGTGCCTCATCACAATTGGATATATATTATTTATATTATTTACGTTACCCTTAGCTGTGGATATGAATATACCTACTTTATGAATATTTTATTAAGTGCCAGTAAGTTCTTTCCAAATACTTTGGAATAACAAACATTCTGACAAATTGGGACTTGCCGTAAATAAGAAAATCCACTGGCGTTTTTGTTTTGTGATGTTAATATTGTTTTAATAGGCGTTTCAACTGTGAAAGAAATGCGTGAATATATGAATATTTTATTACCAAAACAGTTGTTGATGTGATCGTGGAAGATTTCGAAATTGATAATGAAAAGTAGAAAGGTCGTAGCGTCAAAATTCTAACTCAATATGATGCAGTGCTGTAATTATTAAGAAAAATAATTTCCACCTCTTTAGCTACCGCAAAGTTCACAACGAACACAAATGAATGTGTTCAATTAATATGAACATCATTGAAATGTAGTGGAAATGTTAGGTGTATTCCATGTATTATCAAAGTCTTGTGCTAAACCTGGATTCCAGCTTAGTTTGCGACCCCAGACTGCCAACATTTGTTAAAAAATAACAGGGATTTAACGAACTATTTATCGCCTGAAGAACTTTCAGAGACTAAAAAAATGCTTGTACAGACTTTCATATTTTCCATAATTGATTATGGTGATGTGTGGTATCTCAACCGGAATGCAGATCTACTCAATAAACTTGACCGACTTCAAAATAACTGCATTCGATTAGTTTATAATTTTATAAAGATTGATCATGTTTCTAAACATCGGCTGCGTTTGAAATGGTTGTATATACGGAAACATTCATTCCCAACGCCAAAATACCTGTTGGCGGTCGCAGTCGTCCCTGGTATAACAATACCTGCAGGAAGACTGTCCACCTCAAGCAATCTGCGTACATCGCCTGGGAAAATGCCAGGAAAAGTCGGGATCCTGGTGTGACGGAGAAGAAGCGTCAGAACAACGCTGCTTCCAGATCCAACAGGAAGGCTATTGCTGAAGCCAAGGCGGAACACGTGGCCAGGGTTGGCGAGCGACTAGGAAGCTATCCCAGTGGGAGTCTTGCTTTTTGGTCGCTGGCCAAAGCTGCGCAACGTGATTTCTGCCAGTCCAATCTCCCACCACTGCGTAGAGCTGATAGCAGCCTGGCCCACAGCGCAAAAGAAAAGGTCAATCTCCTGGTCCAACTCTTTGCCTCTAACTCGACAATGGACGATGGGGGAGCCACACCACTCACCATCCCTCGGTGTGAAAGTTCTCTGCCTGAAATCCGTATTACACAACGTGCGGTCAGGCGGAAGCTTAAGCACCTGAACGTCCATAAGTCGAGTGGGCCGGATGGCATCCCAGGAGTGGTGCTGAAGACGTGCGCCCCTGAGCTGACCCCCGTACTAACGCGCCTTTACCGCCTTTCCTATCAGAACAATAGGGTTCCATCTTCGTGGAAGATTGCTCACGTCCACCCAATTCCCAAAAAGGGTGACCGATCCGACCCGTCAAATTACAGGGCTAAGGGCGTCGATATCGCTAAGGCGTTTGATAGGGTCTGGCATAGAGCTCTTCTCACGAAGTTACCATCATATGGAATCCCCGAGGGACTCTGCAAATGGATAGCCAGCTTCCTGGATGCTAGGAGCATTAAGGTCATCGTCGACGGCTGCTGCTCCGAAACCATGCCCATAAGCGCTGGTGTTTCACAAGGTTCGGTGCTCTCCCCAACCCTGTTCATTCTGCATATCAATGACATGTTGTCAATTGAGAACATACATTGCTATGCAGATGACAGTACGGGTGATGCGCGGTATACCGACCACCAGAATGTCCCTCCGCGTTCGTTGCTAGAAAGGCGGTTACAACTTGTGTTTGAAGTCGAAGACTCTCTAGGGCGAGTCTCCGAATGGGGTGCAAAGAACTTGGTTAAGTTCAACCCCACGAAGACACAAGTGTTCGCATTCACTGCGAAGAAGGACCCATTTATCGTAGTGCCTCAGTTCCAGGGAGTTACTCTTCGTATGTCCGATGGTATTGGGATCCTCGGTGTGGAAATTTCTGCTAAAGTACAGTTTGGGAGTCATTTGGAGGACAAAACCAAATTGGCGAGCAAAAAGCTGGGCGTCCTGAACAGAGCCAAGCGGTACTTCACTCCAAGCCAGCGGCTAATGCTCTATAAAGCACAAATTCGGCCGCATATGGAGTACTGTTCGCACCTCTGGGCGGGAGCTCCCAAATATCAGCTCGACCCTCTTGAATCCCTGCAAAGGCGTGCATTCCGCATCGTCGGTGATCCCAATATCACGGCCTCAATGGAGACGCTGGAGCAAAGGAGAGACTTTGGTTCTCTCTGCGTGCTCTATCGGCTCTTTAACGGAGAGCGCTCTGAGGAACTGTTTGCAATGGTGCCCTCTTCACCTTTTTACCATCACACCCCCCGCCATCGCAGTAGAGTTCATCCATATTACCTGGAACCAATCTCGTCTAGTACAGTTCGGTTTCAGCGTTCTTTCCTGAGCGCTACGATATGTCCTTCTTCAAACGAGGCTTAAGAAGAGCATTTCTCTCCAGGTAGGCAGTGACAGAACTGTGCCCTTGGCATTGCAGATGTCCATGAGCGGTGTTTACCACTTAACATCAGGTGGGCCACTGGCTCGTCTGCCACCGTTAGCAATAAAAAGAAAACTTCGGCATATGAGAACTTTGACTACACTCCATTCATTACTTAATAGTCCCAACAAGCCCAGTTATCTTAACAATAGTTTTGAGTTCCTATATTCCTCACATGATAGATCCCTCCGTTCTACCTTTAATGGTCTCGTCAAATGCCCCGCCCACAAATCTGATATCATACACTCTTCTTTCTTAGTCTAGTCAATCCTGTCATGGAATGTTCTCCCACTTAACGGTCAGAAAGTCATCAAGCAAACTAAGTTTTAAAAAGACATTACGAAAGCTGTACCATGAGAATCTTTTTACACTTGTTGATTAGGGATGTGCAGATTACCCATCTTCGAAATATCTTTTCGAATTTCATTTTCGTTTTATAGTTTTATATATTATTAGTAATCACGTATTTTTTACCATTGAAGTACTACATCTATTTCGTTTTCTCTGCACCACCCAAAGGTTGACTGGTAGATAATACCTTTGGCATTAAGTCCGCCTTTGTACACAAACTCTACTGGAATATTTAATAAATAAATAAAATAAAGTAATCTTCGACATTTAGTACATTTTCTCAACGGAGGGCACGATCACTACACTTCAGACGACATTTAAGTACCTACCTTCTTTAGCTTTACCACACAAATGGATATAAAGAGTAATTAAACCAAAACTTCCTGAAATAAGGTTATCTACATAAGTACACTCAATAAATATAAAATCTTATTTTGTCGAAGTACATATCTATGTTTCTATTATTGTTCATATAAACATCGATAGGTACTTCGACAAAACAAGATTGTGGTTAAGGTTGCCTGGAAGAGATTGCTTTATAGCAATAAGGCCGCCTACTTGTACATTT
This sequence comes from Schoenobius gigantellus, assembly GCA_963935595.1. Lineage (NCBI taxonomy): Eukaryota > Metazoa > Arthropoda > Insecta > Lepidoptera > Crambidae > Schoenobius > Schoenobius gigantellus. The sequence continues at coordinate 53,278,601 of OZ012541.1, forward strand.
CTCCTTTTTTTATGTTTGTTTCTTTTGTTACATGTTGTTTGTGCAATAAAGACTTAATTATTATTATTATTGTTTTATCATTTTGTGATTGTGCATCATTTAGTTAAAATCATTAGGAGGATTGTGAAGCTGTAAATTTTCATACAAAAAGCGATAACGCTTTTCTCCCTCTCGACATAGTCCAATTTTCATAATATTTGGAAATGTTGTAGATATAATGAAGATCTAGGTTTATACGTTTTGGTTTTGAAGTAATATTGCTCAGAATATAAATTATTTGCATCTAAATATCCATATTTTAGACATAAAAACTACCTCGAGCACTTTTATCTTTTTTGACAAAATTAACTGAATTACAAAAAAATCAAAACGCACAAACATAGATTTAGGTATACTGAATCTAATGAGATCAAAAGTATTTAATTTCGTAAAGGTTTAGGGGGGTATAACAGTTATCGCCCGAATCAATATTTCAATAAGAAATGTAGGTACTAGCCTTGGACTTTCAGCTCTAAGCGGTGTCCAACAAATTGCATTTTTGAAAGTGTATACTCGACTCGTGAATTGGCACTTCACAGTCCTCTTAAGCTCTCTAACGTATAGACATTACTTTACCTACCTCTTGACTGTGGCGTAGTCCCCCCGATCGGCGTGGAGGAGGAAAGTCTTTTCTTCCCTGGTGAGGGCACGCTCGTAGAAGTTCCGGAGGTCATGCTGGCTGTTCCGCAGAGCCTCCTGGGAGCTGCCCAGCAGCTCCTCCCGGGAGCCGCGACTCATCTCGGCCTGAAGCAGAACGTTTGTCATTAGTTAAATCATTTATCCGACTCCGCTACTGAATTTCGAAGTTTGAAATTTCGATGTATGTTAGTTCTGAAGTATACGATTTCGATGTACGCCAGTTCGAAAGTATATGATTTCGATTTACGGCAGTTCGAATGTATGTTAGTTCGAATGTATATTAGTTCTAAAGTTTATAAGTACGATGTACGCTAGTTCGAAACTATAGTAGCGAAGTATGAAATTCCGACGCATATTAATTACAAAGTATGCCAGTGCGATGTATACGGTAATTCAAAAGTACTTGGGTGGCCACCATGGCCACCCAAGTATAAAATTACGAATTATAAAAAAAAGCTTCTGACAGTTTTGACCGACCTGGACAAATTATTCAAAAAGTCTTACAGAACGTAACTAGTATGTCAGGTCCCTTTATGCCGTCCAAAGAAGCCATGCGATTGGTAATTCACAGAGAAAGGGTGAAAGATGAACCGAAACAACCGAGAACATTCAAAGATATCATTGTACCAGACGAACTTACCAAATTCGAAGGTGAACAGTTTCTTATTGGGCATTTCATTGATAATAATGATACGATTCTTGTGTTTAGCACGAAAACAAATCTTCGCCTTCTGAATAAATTGAAATTTTGGATTATGGATGGCACGATTCAATGTTGCCCAGATTTGATCTACCAGTTGTATTCGATACATGGAGAAGTAGGCCAAAACGATGATACGAAACACAACGATACTTATATATAGCTTATTGTCAAGTAAATCTAAGCGAGTATATGACATATTTTTACAAATTGTGCTACGGTTTACATTCAATGAATTGAATATCAATCTCAAGCCGGACTTCATTATCACAAATTTTGAGTTAGCTACGATAAGAGCTAGGAAAAGTGCTTTCCCTTACGTGAAACACAAATGCTGTTACTTTCATTTGTCTCACAATATTTGGAAGCATATCCAACAGGAAAGATTGTCTAAAAAGTACATAAGCAACAGTGAATTCGCGCACCAAACGCGTCATCTAGCGGCGCTGGCTTATTTAGATCCGATAGAGATACCATCCGCATTTGAAATCATTCGCGAACAAATCATACCCGAAGAAGCGAGAAAAGGGATCGACTGGTTTTTCGAATATTATGTTAATGGTCTTTATAAACATGTGAGTAATCGACAGATGGCGTCAACACTGAAATTTAAACTGAAAAGGTCGCCTCCAAGATTTCCGCCTCAGATTGTGTGAATGCTGATATTCCAACAACCCAAAATAACATAGAAAATGAGCATAATCGCTGGAATTGTCTACTAAGCCGGAAAAAAGTTAATATATATAAATCGATCAAAGAATTGCAAAAAGAACAAAAAAACACTACTTTTGAGTTTGAAAGAATAAATAATAATAATAATAATAATAATAATTTATTTCAGATTTTTGCATCCATATGTGTTAGTTACAATATAATAATACTTAATCTAGTGTTAATAATTAGGACAATTACAGATTTTACATTTACAAAATAAAACATAAATAATGGCTTCCGATATGATGCGACCCCCATGTTATAAGTATTTGTAACGAGTCAGCGGGGCATGTAACTGTATCCAGCGGTGCAGCAGTGGAGAGTCCCACCGGTCAGCCAAATGCTAATATGAAGAAACGTAAAAACAAAAAATCGAATCATCTTTAAAAAATCAAAGAACTATTAATACAGAAGGGAAATATGGATTTAAAGGAATATTTGAGCGGTCTGGCGTACATACGAGTATGTTAAGATTAAATTTTTTATACAATATGGAATAATTTATTATTAGAGTAGTTGATTATTAGTAGGTTATATTTACGTGTTTTTTTCCGAAAAACAACATAAAATTAATGTACTAAAAGCATTTCTTTTCTTATTTAATTAATATTCTAAAAGTTAAGTTGTTATTTAATTAATCAGCATAAACCATCGAGAGTCTTTCAAGCAAATTTTATCAAAGTAATTAGATAATTTGTATTATTTTGTTATTGACTGTTTTTGAGAAATAACATATGTTTGTTTATCTATGAAAGCGTTGCGTTTATTACCCTTCTTTTACCTACTTTTAAAGTGTGCTCCAAAATATTAAGACTAGTATTTTTATTAATTAGTTAAAGTTATAGATACTTAGTTAATCGTATATCATACTCATAAACTTTAGAACTAACGTACATTCGAACTAACATACATTCGAACTGCCGTACATCGAAATCATATACTTTCGAACTGGCATACATCGAAATTTCAAACTTCGAAATTCAGTAGTGGAGTCCATTTATCCTACTGAGTACGAGGTTCGTTTAATAATTTCCAGCTGTGCCCGCGAACTACGTTTTGCTATAATAATTGTCCAACTACGACCTATTCTCAGACCTACCAAATATACACAAAAAATTGCATAAAAATCAGTTAAGCCGTTTCGGAGGAGTTCGGTTACAAACACTGTGGCACGAGAATTTTAGATTACTTACTAGCTGTGCCGGCGAACTACGTTTCGCCATAGTAAAAAATAGTTTACGATCTATTCTCAGACCCACCGAACATACACAAAAATATCCATAATGATCGATCAAGCCGTTTCGGAGGAGTTTGGTAACAAACACTGTGACACGAGAAATTTTATATATTAGACTAGTTGTGCCGGCGAACTACGTTTCGCCATAATAAAAAAATAGTTTACCACCAGCTATTCTCAGACCCACCGAACATACACAAAAAAAAACTCATAAAAATCGGTCAAGCTGTTTCGGAGGAATTTGGTAACAAGCACTGTGACACGAGAATTTTATATATTAGATTGTTAATCTATAATTAATTGGTAATCACCAAGTACCACAAGATCAGTAAGTAGGTACCACATTTGTTCTGAAAACCAAATCTCGGATCTTTGTCTTAGCGGGCAGTTAGGAACTTCTATACATAATTATTATGCGGAAATAAAGAAACATTTTGTGACTTTATCGTGAGCACATATCATAAACACATGCCTTCGTTCACATACTCGTACATAACATTGTAGACAAGAGACCATAAAAATAATGAGTGGCGCGTCCATTTGACACATATCTATTTGTGGCGGGTCGTTTATTCGTGATTGTATATTGATTGTCATTTTTTTTACTTACAGATCATAATTAGGATTAGGTAGGATTAGGTATATTGCAGAAATCACTTATGTATTTTCTAAATTGATGTTAATAACAAAAAGCGTTATTTTGAAGGCTTAGGTTTTGAAAATAATGCTCTTTGTTATTATCATTAATTTAAAAATTGCAATATTTAACAAGTTTTATTTAAACTGCCAGATTTACTAATACATTACTTAATATTCGGTAAATTAATTTTTTTGGAAGAATGATGATAATGGATGAGTCATTTATTTAAAAAACAACCGTTTATTGTGTTAAAACAATAAAAATCAGCATTAGAACCTTCATTCTGTAATTTTTGATGGTGAAGTTAAATCCCTTTGAGCAACTGTGTCAAGGACTTGGGCTTGCATATAGATTCAATGCTCAACTGGCAACCTCAGGTAACCAATGTTTGTCAAAGGGTTACCGGAACTCAAAAATCTATCTGCCGACTGAAAACTTTCTGCCTACTGACATCAAAAAAATGCTTGTACAGTCTTTAATTTTTCCTCTAATAGACTACTTATGGTGATGTACTGTGCTATTTCGACCTAAATGCAAATCTACTCAACAAACTTGACCGACTTTTAAATAACTGCATTCGATTCGTCTCTAATTTATGGAAATATGATCATGTTTCCGAGTTCCGAATGCGCCTATAATGGTTACCTATTCGGCAGCGCAAGCAAATGAGAGCCTTAATGACTTTATACTCCTTACTCCATAACCTCATCACACATTTTCAGAATTTGCGTAGCTCTCATAAGAGTACCCTTCGTTCTACCCTCAATGGTATTCTCACAATTCCCCCTCATCGCTCTGAAATTATTCACTCGTCCTTTTTTGTCCAATCTATTCTTTTATGGAACGCCCTCTCTCTTCTAGAGGTTAGGAACGCCACAAGCAAGCTAAGCTTGAAAAACAAATTGCAAGGGCATTTTGAAGTACAAAACTGATTCTTTTAGGCATCGGCAATCAATGTACTGCGTTTATAATAATAATAATGTCCTCCTAACCGATATTCGGTCACGGCGGCCAATCTCCACAGAGACTAGCCATCTGCGCAGGAGATATTATAGTGCACAAGTGACTGCGCAAACGCAAGTGCACTCTCTGTTCCTTCACTCGCCTAGTCCGATGGGACGGCTAACCGACACGACCGGGGCGAGATCAGGCGCAGGACCCACTGTTTAACGTGCCTTCCGAAGCACGGAGGAACTTGAGATGTTTCTTATTTTGGTCACCCATCCTAGGACTGACCACAGCGAACGTTGCTTAACCTAAGTAATCGTTCGCTGAGTGCACGCGCCAATACGCCACCAAGCTCCGCAATGCGTTTATATCATGTAGGTATCTATTGTATACATGGTTATTTTTTATCATCCTGGAAAATTTTAGGGACGCTTCAGGACACATCCAGTATTGTATAAAAAATGAAATAAAAATATAAAAAAAATCTCTAAAATGCTGGTCTTTTTTGATTTTTTTGGAAATTATTGTTTATTTTAATTATCTTATTTATGTAGTAGCATTTTTTATTTAATATTCTTTATCACCTGTTCCGTTTCTCGGTACATGTACTGCATTTTCTTTTTATGCACCACCCTAAGGTTGACTGAAAGAAAATGCCTCGGGCATTAAGGCCGCCTTTGTACCAAAATAATATAATAAATTATAAATAAATAAATAAAAAGCTAGTTTTTTTTAACAAAAATATCATATTATTACTATAAGAAATTGAAAATTATGAAATCGTCAGAAGCTTTTTATCTATTTTTATTTTTTTAGAATTATATTTTAGAATTTCTTTCACAGCTATGAAACTATTTTCAACATTCTTTTGTTTCTGTGTGTTTTTGTTTCTTTTCCAGTCTATTAATTAGTTATTTTTGCAGAGAATAGGTTTTTTAAATTGTTATTTTGTTAGGTTAATATTTGAACTATTTAAAAAATGATAATTGACCTTTTTGATAAAGTTTTTTTAGTGGTTGCTCAATATTAATTTTGGTTATGAGATTTTAAAAAACATTTATATCAACTTCGGTCAGGTATCAATGCTACACAATTAATAGCCGAAATACGGCTAAGTACACTTTGTTTTAGCCGGCTAATCACCAAACATAACATAACATAACCTAACCTAACCTGCAGGCTGCACCTAGTTCTAGCCGTTTAAAACTAGCAGATTATACATACAAAAATTGGTGTCACACTCACACAACCACGTGCAATGAACACGCGGATAACCCACTCATGGCTTCGCAAAAGTATCTAATCCAAGATGGTTTTTGCGTAAATGCAAATGGTATTGTCTCCACACTGACCACACACGTCACCCACAGGTTGCTGATTACTGAGCACAGAGCAGCTTCGCCAAATTTGCTGGGCCCGATCGATCGATAGGAACACAAACCATTACGCTTTGCCTAAGTACACACACTTGAGGTGTGTGCACTTGCGGGACAATCAATAGAAATAACAGATTGATTTTATTGTGAGCATCGTTATTCTAAATCGATCAGCCTTATGATGAATTTGTCAAGAATGTATAGCCCTAATCAGTTCAGACCGATTTCGGAACGGTTCTCGGTTTGGAGTCTCCACTGAATAAGCCTACGTCATGGCCCTCGGCAAAAGAGGTATAATAGTGCAAGTGTCTGCGCAAAAATTAGTCTCTTTTCTCTCATTTGAGTCTGATAGATTAACCACCAAAACTGACCAGGGGCGGATCCAGGATGACATGTGGGGGGGGGGGGGGGGCATTCTTATAAGATTCTGACTCGGAGCTAGGATTAAAATCACAAGTGAACAAAAAATAAAGTATTTACGAAATAAAGTAACCGCGACTTTTGCCGCTAAAAGTTGAGTCGGAATTTTGGAATCCCTAGTCTTTGGGTGGATCATTTGAAAACGATGAGATCGGTAATAAGCCTGCAGGGCTGGATTTGCATATTTCATGCCTATGTGCTCAACGAAATTGCCCCTACCCAATGAAAAGCGATCTATACCATACCCCAGCTAAATTTTTTCCTAGGGTAGGTTAAGTTTGCTTTTTCATAATCTTTTTTATCATTTTTTTATGGTTTCTTGACTTAGTAGTAAAAACTGTTTTTAATTTTTGATATTACTAGTGAACTTAAAAACGTTAATAAAACGAAATATCATTTGCAGTTTGCATCACAAACATATCAAAATCAAAATATTTTATTCAACTTGGATTTTACAATCTCTTTTGAAAGTCAAGGAAGCTATGCCAATGGTTCACAAGTCTACGGCGGGAGACCTTGTACTGGAAAGAACCAGCAAGAAAACCAGCAAGGGCTATTTTTTCTCCCTGTATTGTTACAGAGTCGTCAATTGGAAGCTGACCTCAAGGCAAAAATTTGAGCTCAACTTCCATAACAAATGTAGATTTGTCAGTTCTCTTCTTAGTACAACGTTACCAATACTACTTAATGAATAGTTATACACAACAACACGATTATTTACATTATTATCATTAATAATTTCTTCAAATTAACACGAGGCATTGGCATCTTGTAAATAATCGTTGACTTTATAATATCCTTTACTCATCAGAGTCTTTTTTACATGCACTTTAAACTTATCAAAAGGCAAATCAGTTACACTTTGTGGGACTTTGTTGTAAAAAGTTATACATTTCCCCATAAATGAGCTTCTAGTTTTTTGGAGCCTGTACGTTGGAACGGCAAGTTTATTTTTATTTCATGTGTTTAAATGGTGAAGTTGGAAATATAACAGTTTAATCTTTAGAGGAATACTATACCTACTCAATTATTGTTGAGTTGAGAAAAAAACTTTTCTTTAACACTCACCACGCTTGCGACATTAAAACACTTTTTACACTTACCGAATTACACTGAAGAGTTTTACCACAACACAAGAACAGTAAAAAAGGGGTAATGGAGAAACCGAAAACTACATTACCTAACACTTAAAGGATACAAAAAATATTATATAACACAAAAGAAAACAACAACACAAAAACAATATTCACGATTAAATCCATCGATTATTCGAAAGTATTCAGTTATATATATATATATATATAGATGTTGGAAAAACTAGTTCATTTTCTTTAATGCATCAAATTTGTGAAATTTTATTTTGTGAAATTAGCTCTCGCGTAATGTTTCGAGATAGCCCCAATCTCTAGAGCTCTGAAAAGATGCGTTCGACTAGGAAATGTATTAATAATAAGGCGATGTTTCTAATTGATTGTTATAAAGAATTAATTGTATGCAAAAGAGGAGTTATCTAACCTTCTTCAGTGTAACGATTGTCATAAATAAACAATGTAAAATTGAAACTTATCCCTCTAAACAATTTTTCACTTATATTGCCACATTTATTTTTTCATTATGAGATTCCAAATTAAAGTTGCTGTCTATTAAAGTAAAAAAAAAATAAAGAAAAGAACATTGAAGATAGTAATTTTGAACTTCCCAAAATGAATGCTTAATTAAAGTGATGACTTTCGTCCGTATCATCGCAATACAAACAATCATAGTTGTAAAAAGATGTTTTATCTAGACTAGACACAATATACTTATAGGTATATTTTTATCTAGCTTAAAATTTACTCTAAGTTCTTTGAACTTTAAGTGTAATTAAAAAATACAGAACAAGAAATCTTTACTGTGTACAAAATTCTCAAATAGCCAGATGTGTGTAAGATTCTCATAATGTTAAATTGATTTAATTATTAATTTAACCTTACCCCTTCGTTCATGTTGAACCTAACATTTCTCTTACGTTTCTTCATGATTGGTAAAGTATACCCTTACGCTTTAAACACCATAAACATTTTAACTCACATACTTGATCGAATTCTATTTTATCACAATTTAATTAACACTATCACAACATATTGAAACATTTTGAGATCTCAGAAATGAATTTGCATATTAATTCTAAGTACACGTTGTCACAACATTTTCCTATCGAATTGTGAATCATTGGAAATATGTATTTTTCGATACATTTAGCAGTGTCGCCTGCAGCGAACGATCCTTCTATGAGGGAGCTTTACAACTGGATGTAGCTCGACGCTACATCGACCCGTTCTATTTTAGCAGATATATTTAACAATGTTTACTATTTAACAAAGTTTACAAAATCTCTGTAAGCATATGATATAATACCTACCAGTATGTAGGTATAGGTCTTGCGATTTCATCGGCAATGTTTTCATAAGTCATATTTAATGATGCTAAAGTTTATTTATTGTGTGCACGCCTTATGTTCAGTTATTTTCTTTAGCTTTATTATGTTTGGGATTATAACATCATTAATTCTATGAATCACTATATTTCAATGATCTGGATTGGATTTCTGTGAGAAAATATCTGGAAGTATTTTTTACCTTATCACAAGTTACTGAGGTTTTACAATTGTGCGATTAGAGGATTAGCAGTCTCTTGAGTGGCTGAGGCCAGTAAATTTCAAAGTCAGTGGTGCCCCGATATAAGCATCATGTAAATTTTATTGGTAGTGAATGATTTAAAGACAGGGTGTCAACAGCGCTGTCTGGAATATACTAATTCAATTTTAACCGTTTAAATTAATGTAACAACCCAATGTAGTTTAATTTAGTAATGTTTGTACTCTATTACAGTACCTTTACCTTTAAAATTTCCTTTCATTTCATTAATTTGCAGGATGGGCTGGATGGGCCGACCACAGCTAGATTTATCAAGCTGCATGTTATGCATGTGACTTGATGAATCTCCCTGTGGTAGCTTTCTCTACTTTTACTTTTATTTGATTTGTTTTTATTTGATTATGGTTACTAACATAGTTCTTAAGCAACTGTGAGCCTCGGGTGCTTGAAAATAAAATATTTTTATTTTATTTATTTTATTATTAAGCATTTGGGTGTTTGACAAATGAGTATAAAGATACAGATACGAGTATATCAGTTCATCATAACCAATTTGCTCCACCAAATTTATTTATTGAAGGTAATTTAAATATACATACAACAAAGTTAACAAAATCTTTGCGAGAAATTCGGTGTTAGGAAAATCTATTGCTTAATATCATAAAGCTGAAGAGTTTGTTTGTTTGGTTGAACACCCTAATCTCAGGAATCTCATTCAAACTGAAAAAATCTTTTTTGTGTTGGATAGTCCATTTATCGAGGAAGGCTATATGTGTAACATCACGCTACAGCTAATAGGAGCTGAGCATCAATGAAAAATGTTGCAAAAACGGGAAAAAAAATGTACGACATGTTATTATTTTTCGACATCAACGCGAACGAAGTATTATATTTAAAGAATCAGAGTATATGTTGAACATCGACAACTTTTCCACATACAGCACAATTGGTGAAACTTCTTTCCCATAAGTTATGGAGAAATTCAGTTTCATGTTATAAAACAACCATTCAACACAATTGACTTTCCTTTGCATTAACATACTGACAGCCATCAAGGTAATCTCATGGTAACATCAACAATAACTCGTGTTTATACGCGAATTTTTGTCAAAACAAATACATACACCTTCTTGACCGACCGTACATATTGCAATCATAGTAGATTTGGATTAATACAATAAGACAGGTAATATGAAAATATACGACATAGAAATATTTTTAATGAACCTTAGTTATTGAACTCGAGTCGGAGTCATGTAAATTTTTTATTGTCTTCCGTCCGTCAGCACTGTCACCCATGTTTTTGTAATCTTTGTTTATTGTTTATAGGTTTGCCTAGAACCACCCGATGGGAAGTGTACCTAACTAGGTTTATGATGGAATGCGCTTACCTAGTAATTGCCCATTCACCAGTTTTTAAAGAGACCCAGATTATTAAGGTCTGGGATCACCGAGGAAGGTAAAGAGTTCCATTCCTTAGTCATACGAATAGCAAATAAGTTGCTGAAACGATGGATGAATCCGCGACGTATACGTCTTGAGTGGAAGGAAATTTTTTATTTTCCCGCAGTACCTAAATAATCAAAACTATTAGATTTTATGGACAGTGCCAGTAAAATGTGTTAGATATGTTTTTGTTTGAGGATCAGTAGAATTGAGTATGTAATTTTAGACTTTAGCGTGATTTTCAAACCAAAACAAACATTCAACCTCTGTCTCCCTCTATACAATTTAAACTACTTGAAAACGCTTGATAACAGCTGTTGAATATTGTGTCATACAGAAGTCCTTATTATACACGAAGATAAATACTATCAACATCAAAAGTAACGAAGCTCTATACGAATTTGCACCCTATTCTACCCACTCAGGAGATAAATTTCCAAAAAATCTTAATGTTATTGAAAGAAAGTGTATACTTAATAATTAGATTTCATAGTTACGCCCGGCGGCTATGAATAGTTAGTTAAGAATCCTACAGATAGTTCACCCGTTAAAACATTAACATACTTGCTAGAAATATAAATGTGCGTTTTGAATAATTGGATAAGACTCTGCCGATGATTAGCTTTATAAACAATATCTGCGATGCTAAAAGAGCGTGGAGAGATTAAGTGCGCATGTTAACAGTGTAGTGCACATGTTTTACAACAAAAACAACTATTAAAACGGATCAAAGTCTTTTTAATATAGTTTGTCTTGTGCTCTTTCTGTACGTATACGTAGACCGCTGGAAAATTGTGCTTAAGAATGACTAACCACTAGGACCAAACAGTATACTTGTAGGTTATAAATTGTTCGTACTTTCTGAAAATATTTCATAAAAATAATAATCTATTTAAAAAATATTATAAATAATATTAACACTCCAGCAATAGGAAGATTTTAAAACTGGAGTCGGTTTAACTATGATATTTCTACTGGAAATTATTTAAAATATAAGAAAAAGAAGTCCGGTAATAATTTTGCAGCAACAGTGATAAAAAATCGGGATATAAATGTGTTTTAGTGTAATTTTTAATATTTAGTTTTTTTGAAGTAGTTTTTCATTTTGAATATCAAGATTTTTAGTAAAATTATTATATCTATGTGTATTTAAATTTCATTCGGGATTAGAGGAGAGCTGAAGCAAACACCTTGAATATCTTGCAATAATACGACCGCAGCTCTCTTAGTGATACTTAAATAATTATTCCGTTAATCCTTACTGTTAAGAAGTTGATTTCGTTCCGTCCGAACATTCCGTTTTCAATATAAATTAATTGAAAAAAAAATACAACTAAGTGTCAATATAATTCAAATAACTTTTCTCTAACTCCTTACCCTTAAGACACCTTCCATCGTCTGTTCAGCAACATGACATAACGACTTCCAGACGCGAATAGTTAAATAGCTTTAGAAATAATATTAAATAGGTTGCAAGTTTCTATAACATTTGAGAGTTTCCCTCAATTTTCCTGAGATGAGAAGGACCATCATCAGATTCTGACACGGTGACAATGGGACCATCTTACGAAGTTTACTCTTTTGAATAGAAAACGAAATTATAAAATCATTTAACCTAATAGAGAAAATGATACAGTCGAACAAAGAACATCGTTTTTTGAAGTTAGTTAAAAAATCAATGTCAATGACCTCTTACAAAGAAACAAGAAACCTCGAACTTATTTCGCTGTGTCGTCTTGGGATAGAAATAATATTTTTATTCGGAAATTTATTTACGATTCGCTTTGTAAATTAGCTAATACGGGCTATACCCCTAGGGTACATGCATATGAACTGTATCGCATTAATCGATAGCTACCCTCATACGCTAAGTAATTGTTGACTTTTATCTTCATGTTCTTGACTTATTTACTTACATGTTTAAATTTCGCTTAGTCCTATTATGTCTTAACTATTGATAATTATATTTAATACTGTAATAGTTTTTGACAAGTCAGGACTTTCAAGTACTAATTGCCAAGATGGTCAAGCAGTATGGACCATTCTAAACTATTCTAATGTCGTGGCTCCACATGCGCCTATGGTCCCGAAGCTTTTTTTTTTTTTTTTAAGTATGGCCCGGCAAATGACCTCTTCCCGCCTGATGTTAAGCGGTGAAAGAGGCCCAAATGAGTTGACAGATAGAGTAGGGACGACATCCACTATCCTACCTGCCCGCCCCTTGCCGGCCTAAAAGATGCTTTTTCACACCTCTTTTGAAGGAACCCATGTTGTAGGATGAAGGAAACACGTGCGCAGGTAGAGAATTCCAAGTGTGGGATGAACGACAGAAGAAGGAATCTTGGAATTTCTTGGTACGGTGTGAAAAGGAAGATACAGTGTAAGGATGACTCCGAAGGCCCTTACGCGTGTTTCTGTTAAGGAATGGAGAGGGAGGGATAAGGTTAAAGAGCTTCGTGCTATGACGCGATACACGCAGATGGGACCACTCATATTCGGCTATCGTCGCGATTATTCGGTCTTCGTATGCGTTATCGGGCGTGTGGCGATAAATCAAAAGGTTTTAGCGCGCTAACTATTCGCGTTGCGTGGTCACACTAGCGTTGTTCATTTCGGCGGTTGCTTTCATTTGTTAAAGACGTGTGCGAATGACTCTAGTAAATGAGATAAAATGGAGGATGAATAAATGCATCCAATAATTATTAGCACACATGTAGAAGTAAAGAAATTCGTCGTCTATAATTAAGCGTCCAGAAATTTCGGTCATCTTAGATTATTGGACGATAGTTCGTGCAAAATGACGAAGCCACTAATGGGACCACAGTATATACGCGATAACTTTTTAGCGTATAAAACGTCCGAAGCTTCGGCACGAATTGATTCGGGACGATAGGCGCATATGGAGCCAAAGGGTAACAGTTTTTTTTTTCATTTATTATCCAACATCACAATGTGTATTATAATTTTTATATCTATTTAGCAGTTATTTAAGCTAGTTTGCTTATATGTAACAGCGAGCTGTACTACAAAATAAGGCTTATATGTGTATAGTTTTTCCTATGTTCTATAATAGGTATAGACCGTTTGCTATTATATTATTAATTAATATATAACTTAACAGTAAATATACATTGACGGTGTAACAAATATTACCCTTTAGTACTGTCTGGACACAGTGAACCTACTTAAGATTTCCTTACAAAATCTTCGCTTGTGTAAAAATGCTCTTTTATTTTTTTGGAAGTATTTTTTCTAATTATATAATATTCTAATATATCTCTAGGTAATTGATTTAATATATCTGGAAAAATATATTCTAACATCCTTTCTCCGTACGTGTTATTTGTTTTTGGTATTACAAATTTCCTTAAATAAGATAATTCTCTTAATCTGTCTGTTCTCTTGTTATATTTTAGGTTATTTATTACATTTGTGTTTTTTTTTATAATATTAAATTTCACTTTATTAAATACGTCAATTACCTTGCAATATGAGAATAAGCTTTTGTAATTGTTAACTTTATGTTGTAATTTAATTTTTTTCAGTACTATCGTTTTAAGGAGCTTTAATTGTAAATTGTATATATTTTCTAAATATGTTTTATACGTTAAGCCGTAACAGCTTACTCCATAATTAATTATGGAATCAGCAAGTGCAGTATACAATGTTCGCCTAATGTTATAAGGTAATTTAAATTTTAAAATTGACATTTTGCAAATGACTGCTCTCAGTTTATCACACACTTTTAATATATGTGCTTTCCAATTGAATCTGTTATCGATTATGAGTCCTAGGTATGTGTGCGTGCTTACTCTGTCTAGGCTATTACATTTACAGTTTCTATATTGCTTGTGTTGACAACTGTGCCCATGTGCAGCGATTTTCGGTTCGTGTACAGAGATGTTTTGTGATGAATGTATGTGCATCATTTTTGTTTTTTCGTAGTTGATAACTAAACCGAGATCGTGTGCCCACGAGCACAGGTTGTCAAAACAAGACTGCATTTGCTCTTCCGCCACTTCAACACGTATATGAGCCGTAATAAGACAGGTGTCATCTGCAAATTGGTATACTTGTCCATTTTTAATGATATTCGGCATATCATTAGAGTAGAGTAGGTATTCTGTAGGCGCCAAAATTGATCCTTGACACGTACCCACATCGCTGGGTATGAGCTCACTGCATTGGTTAGCAATTTTTACCGTTGTATACCTATTGCTGTGATAATCTTTAAACCACTCTAAAAGGGGACCCTGTATGCCATTTTCCTGTAATTTTAAAAATAATGTTTTGTGACTGAGTTTTTTAAAAGCCTTACTGAAGTCTCTAAATATCGCTATTATGTGTTTCTTTTCATTGAGAAGCCTGTTTATGTCGTTTGTAAATTTAGATAGCTGTTATATTTAGTTAGCTGTCTAATGGTTCGTAATTTTATTCCCGGTGGAGGAAAAATTTTCTGCATGGTTGGTGATTTGTTTTTGCCTAAGACCGCATGGCTGGCTCCTATTGCCATGCCTAGATCAATTTACAATCATGATCCATAATAGACCTTAAAATAAAACAAAGACAATAAAAATTCACGTCTATTGAAAAATACTTTTATTTGTGTTTTTTGATTTTCAGCTGTTTTCAAATACTGAAGAGAGTGATCTTTGAATTCGAGTCGAGTGAAATGTTATTAATCCTGTTTCTGTCGTTAAGAATATTTAAATAAAATGTTCAACAATATCATATATGAATTTTAGAATTGTTTGTTTTATATTTGTGGCGCTACAGTAAATCAAAATTGTTCGAAACGAGAAAGTAGCGCCTGAAAAATCACTGACTCTTCCACCGCTTCCATGTGTTCGAAAATTAGGAGAGTGTTAATAGTATTATTGGATTGTGACAAAGGTGTCGTAACTTTAATCCACAGAAAGTGCAAACACAGTCACGGCACTCACGGCCGCATGCATGTTTCACATTAATGTAATTTTTGTCATCAAACTCATAAGTTCTATGTTTTGGATGAAATTGATTTCTAAATATTCCAAAATGTTTGGATTTATGTACCCGTATTACGGTCAAATCCCTTCTTTGGGCCCTCCCTCCCCATCACACTGGCTTACTGCAAATAACGGGTTGGCGAATATTACATTAACTTAAAAAAATAGTACCAATATTTGAAAAAACGAGTGAATAACCTAGTTTTAATATATATTTAACGAGTACCAGCCAGGTTTCCAGGTTATTATACGACATACAAAAAATAACAGTAACAGTAACAAAATCGGCTTAGCCAATACAAATCGCCGAAATTAGAGCACGCCACTTGCTGATCTATGCGAGTATACACACTCCGGTTTGCTCAATACGGCCTTGGCTCTATATAGAGTCGTATTACAGCGACTCTCCCTCCTTACCGACCCAAATTTGGTTGTTACCAGTATTTAAAAAGCATATTTTTATAAAAATTGAGAAATGTTCGTTAGTTTTTAAAACTTATACGAGCTTCTCTCATATTTTTGTTATATTCGGACTGAATTCGATCTTCTAAAATGCATACTAAGTAGCATGATAAAAACATTAATCCGAATAAATGAAATTACTATTTTTATTTATTTATATTTTATGCACACAGCCTACAGTATACTAAAGCGTGCTTGATGTCTATAGCGCCATCTCTGACAGTCAATCTCTGGATGATTGCAATGCGAGATAGACGCTTCGATTAGATAAGTAGTTGCTACTTGTGGATACAATAGTAAGGTAGCACTACTTGTCTCTGTACTGGATGTAAATCAGGCCTTAACATAGTCTTTAACATTGAAAGGGATCATAACAGATATTGTGTTATAAAGAGGCACGCGGCAGAGGTATGTATCAGATATCTTAATCACTTAACCATAAATGAGAAATACACGATGAAAATTCAAAACATACCTTGATTAACTTAGTAAGCATGCAGTATTACAGAACGAACGATGTGTATTTATAGTAAAAATGTGAAAATTAAGTCTAGAACAATATTCATAATTCTCCAGATCAAATTTCTAATTTAGGCCAATCTCATCAGTCTAATTAGCTGGGAAAATATTGTTTACGTCTGTAGGCACAAATAGGTGTAGCAAGTATTCTGACAGTCACATAGGTAGTTCTTAAGGGCTGCTAGTGACCCAACAACAGCGAGACCCAAAACACGGAACCAGCTTGTACCTTCTTTTTGAAGCTTTAAGGTCTTGGTTACCCATCAGGGCCTAACCATCGCGAACGGCGCTTAACGTAAACAATCGAGCGCAGATACAATTGCATCACTCAAAGAAAAATATTTGCTACCATAAGAATAATTGAAGGATACGTACGAATTTATCTTGGGGCTCGTATCATGGTCACTTTTTCCACAGCCAGACCACATACGCGGGTGTCGTGACTTCGGTCCTACGGGACACTGGACAATATTGTAAATGTACACCACGCTAATCGAATTTTCAAAGTGGACGACTAGTGACTTCTTTATCGATAAGATTTTGCAGTATCGATACCAATATTTATCAAACTAAAAAACAATGTTTTTAAACCGTAATTTAAATGGTAAAAATAATTAAGTAGTTTTTCGGTTGTTTTTGTCTCAATACCAAAAAATATGATTAGAAGGAAGTCTGCAAAAGTTAGTAGTTTTGACTAAAAAACTGGCGCTTAATTAATATTACTCTGTATAAAGCCTAGTATTCTACCAGATGTTTTGTTCAGAGCTTCGCTATAATAACTTCGGTGTAAACCGTAATTTATATTGAAAATATGTCGTAAGATGTCTTGCTATGATTCATATTAATATATATTATAGCTACGTCTGTGACGGGCTTCAGTTAGTAAAAAAAGCCTTTTTTGCATTGTTGAAAAAACAATAAGCTACTGAGATAGTGACTTAAGCTGGAGAAGTGGGGGTTCGCTACATCACATGTAAATAGGAACTGTACCTACGTATGACGTCATTTTAAATCAATTTATCGTCAAAAGTTTTCGATTGTATAAAAAAACGCGTGCAATATTTCGTAATAATCTACAAAAATCTTAAAAAAAAAAATTAAATTCGTCCCACTTCATATTGTAATTTTTGTAAGCTTAACAAGAACTTATTATCAAGTATAAATAATAAACGACATATAATTTTTATTTAAGCGAGTTACCGCAGTCGTTCCTTCAAATCAAATTAAATTAAATTCTATCCATACGTCCTCAGCATTTCTTATACAATTGTTTAATTATATTTTACATCTTCAATTTAGTCTTTCATATTCTTTGTATTGATTCATACGAGAAACCGTCTCTTAGAGATTTTACATATTAGGAGTTATTAATTAATTTCAATTAAGATGTAATTATCTCGGTTGGATAATTTTAATAAGGAAGTCGTTTCTTTGTTGATATCTATGAATAGAATGAATAGTCTTTTGAATGAAATAAAAATAAAAATTAACGTATGCTGTGTAGTGAAGACCGCCTGATCAGACATACAAGTGTCTGTAAATAGGTTCCCAGTGTAGATAAAGTATAATTACTTGGCGTTTGGACTGGCAAGTCCATATAAATGTCACCTCATATTGGTGTTGATTAAGGTGCCATAAAATTATTAACGATATTGATGTTTCTGGTCAGTACATATTAAGATGGGCAATTCATTCGTAGTTGAGGAGTATAGGCGTAGAATGCTCAAATACTCTGGAAAGATATGGAGATTGTACGTTTAAATGTGTGTATTTGCTTATGTGATACATATACTAATATAATAAAATACGAGTATATGTATAAAAGTAAATAAGCATATTAAAAAAATTTGTCCCGCACCAAAATCCCTTCAAAAGAGTTAGAGAGATAGCCTTTTTCTATTGTTTTATCTATTGCTTATTAATTTCCTTGTGAAGAAAATTGTGATATCGATAAAAACTTAACGTGTCGTTACATCATTACGCCGCAAGCCTAGCTAATGCCATTAATGTAAGTCCGTCGCCAATATATCGATACGCTAAACTGTACGAATCAACATTAACATAAAGAGCCATTTAATTAAAGAAACTACTTGGCTAACTATAAAAAAATAATTTGTTGCTATTTGTTTTAGGCTTTGATTATATCACCTGTTGTTGTGAATTTATTTTATTTGTTGTGCTTGTGTGCAGTGCTAAAACAAAGCACTAAAAGTTTTTTTTACAAAAATTAAATCCGACTTCAAAATCACCAAGTCATAAATAAGAATACATACAACATCACAGTCTTATATTGAAGTCGGTGCCACATTTTAAGTAACTATATTTTATTTGTCTTTTTATCAACAAATTAGATACATGCACTTTCTTCAAGTGAACTATATAGGCGGCCAGCCTTCTGAGCACTGGGGTCTTACCCTGATCGCTTATAGCAAGGTTATAACAATATTGAAACAGAGACACCGATCTTGCTGCGTATAGCACCATCCCGCTCTCAGCGCGGTTTTAATATTGTTTTGGGCGATCATGGTAAGGGGGCTGTTCAGCGTTCAGAGGACATGGGACAAATGTTTTATCTTTAATTTTTTTTTGTGTTGATATACCGGGTGTAACTGAATACCCCAATAACATTTAAGGGTATGTATCCATCATTAGTAGAGATTCTTTAGGAAAAATATTAGGGCTAACAAACCTACTTTTTTCCCATACAAACTAAATAAATTATTTTTTCGTATTAAGTGCCGAAAGCTCTAAGTAAGCGTACGAGGAATACTACGCTCACGTCTGTCACGTGTCATTTTGTGTTTAAATTTCTTTTGTGTTAAGAGCTGATTATGGTTGTCACTTGACAGTTTTTGCTTTCAGTTTAAAATCAAATAACTCTGAAAGTATTTGGTTTCCAGGTCTCAGACAAGCACCGAAGGTCCATTTAGTATCTAACTTATATGCCCTTTAAATGTTATTGGGGTGTTTAGTTACACCCGGTATAATTGTAGTTATTTAATAGGTTAAATGTGTGTTTAATACTTTTTATTGTTAATTAAGTTTATTTTATAGTTCAGTAACTATATTCATTGTGATTTTCAAGGTGATCATTGCTAGGCACCGACTTCAGTATAAAACTGTGATGTTGTATGTATTCTTATATTATTTTTGACTTTTGGAAGTTGGTTTTATTTTTTGTTAAAAACTTTATTCAAACTTTTTAGTTAATACATGCGTATTAGAATTTCAACCAATGCAAACACCAGAATAATTTAAAATAAAACATTAAAATAAAACAGTATTAATAGAATTATTGCCAAGCTCATTATCTTCTAAAAACCATCCATCATCAGCTCAATAACATGATATGATGACTACTAGATGCAAATACCTGAATATCTTAAGAAAAAACATAAAACACGTTGGACATGCCTATGAAATTTAAGAATTTCCCTCGATTTGTCTGGGATTCCATCATCAGATCACGACATGGTGACAATAGAACCATCTCGGGAGTGTACTCTTTCGACTACAAAAATAATTTTGAAAATCGTCCCAAAAATGGCGGAGTAACCGGTGAACATACTACATAAAAAAAAAGAAAATGGATACAGTCCTCCTGGAACCTCCTCATTTTTCGAATTCGGTTAAAAAGGGAAAGAAATATATTTCTTGAAAGACAAAAATTATCAGAGCCTTGTTTAAGTCGGTTCCGACTTTTAAACTAAAAAGACCAGGGGAACATCGCTTGGCATCGAGTCTAACATAGAAATTAAATTGATTATATTTTATCGTCTTTTAATTATTTTTAAATTTGTTTTTTTTTTTATACAATAAACTTGGCAAAGAAGCACGTGATGGTAAGTGGTAACAGTCACATAATACACGCGGCTCTTGTATGATTCACAACAAATCTGCAACACCCCACAACCATGGTGTACGTTGCCAATTTGAGACATAAGATATATAGACATGGTACCCAGTTATTTTACTGCCAAATCTTCCCCTTCAAACCGGAACACAGCAATGCAAGTACTGCTGCTTTGCGGCAGATATAGGTAAGATAGAGGTACTCAAGCAGGCGACCCTGGTACAGAGTCTCCCTCCGGTAGAGCTTCAGAATAAACATGAAACACGTTGGACGTGCATATAACATTCAAGGGTTTCCCTCGATTTTTCTGAGATTTCATTACCAGATCCTGACTTTGGTGACAATAGACCAGTCGGGAAGTATATCTCCTCAAACAAAATAAACATTTTCCAAGTCGATTAATAAATGAAAGAGTTGTGAGGTAACGAACATAAAAATCAAGCAGTTGAATTGATAACCTTTTGTGAAGTCGGTTCAATAGAAACAGTCGAGCACGACACCTCCTTTTTTAAGTTGGCTAATAGGTTAATTTTAATAGGTAAATTTCGTGTTTTTAGGATTCCATACCTCAAAAGTAACCCCTAAAACCATCACGTCCATACCTCACTAAAACCATCACGTCTCCCTATCACCTGTATGCAGATGATTTGCAGATTTATAGACACTCTGATTTACCAAATATTGCTCATACGTTGGAACTAATCAATAACGATCTCTGCAATATCAAATCATGGGCGGATTCATTTGGCCCTCTGGTCAACCCGAGCAAGTCGCAGGCTATGATAATAGGTGGTAACCGGTTATATGAAAAACTTGACTTTGATGTGCTTATTAAGGTCCTGTTTAATGGTGTCTATATTCCTTTTTCCATAAAAGCTAAAGATTTAGGCATAATAATGGACAGTACATTATCGTGGTCAGCTCATATAAATGATTTAAGTCATCGTATGCATTTTGTTTATCATTCCCTTAAGCGATTACAGTATTTTTGCCATTCCAAACTAATGTTATGCTTGCTCAGTCACTTTTGCTCACTGTACTCGACTATGCCGATGTCTATGTTACTTGGACGCTACTAAACATTTACTCAATAAACTGGAACGCCTTCAAAATCTAGCGATCCGTTTCATATTTTCATAGCGAAAATATGATCATGTTTCGTGACTTTCGTTCCAAACTTCAGTGGCTCCCTATCCGTCAACGCAGAGATATGCACATCCTTAACCTCACATTCAAAATCCTTAACTATGCTGAGATCCCCCATTATTTGCGGTCCCGATTTCACCTTCTCCCTCTCAATCCCCGTCCTAAGCGTTCCTGTGTTATACCAAAACCACTTGATATTCCTAAATTTCAATCAAAGTTCTTCCACAAGTCTTTTACAGTGCGTGCCGCTCAACTGTGGAATGCTCTGCCGGTTGATATTCGTAAAAGCACTTGCATAATTTCGTTCAAGAAGCAGCTAAAAGCTCATCTGCTCTCGAATTTGTCAAAGTGACATATATATATACCTATGTGTGTGTTACATTTTGCTTATATTAGTAGTAGTAGTATGATAATTGAAAATTCTTAAATGTACACCTCGTCCCGCATCTACTTAGTTTCTCACTTTCGCTAGGGTTGGCTGGAAGAGATCTCTTTAAGAGATAAGCTCGCCCTTGTACATGTTGTTCTATACTATATCTGTTTTTAAAAATGTGTGTACAATAAAGAATTCAATAAAGTAAAATAATGATCACTTCGTTGTCTGTCTGCCTGTCAAGATCCCCCTTTTCAGTATCGCGTAGATACTGAAAATATCTACGCGATAATGAAGCCGTAGCCATGAAACTGAAATTTACCAAATACCACGAGTATTCTACGGCCTCTTTTACCTGTGAAAAAAAATCACACTTGTACGAGACAATGCGATCAAAAGATATGATAACGTTTATGTCATATTTTCCATTTTCGCAAAGGGAACCGAAACGTATGGGGTACTTCCCGTTGACCTAGCATTATGACATTTATTAAGAAGCGCATGTCTAGAAAGAAATGTGAAAACTGTAAATATTATGATGTTAGGTACTTGTATACTAAATCCGCACTGGGCCAGCGTGGTTGACTAAGGCCTAATCATCCTAACATAGGGTAGGCTCGAGCCCCTCGGTGGGGACGTTTATGAGCTGTGATGATGATGATGATGACTTATATACTAAGATAAGTTTGTACGAACTCTCGAAGCGCGAGTTCAAATTGAACATGGCCGGTGTTTTTGGCTTCATCATCATCATCATCATCAAATATCTAATCGGTCGTTGGGGACACTCTAAGAAGACCCCCTAAACTTTGGTCTTCCTGTTGATTGGAAAAACGCTTCGTTCTGAATGATGGTGCGGGGTTAATTCGTGATCATCGAATCGAAAATTTCATGTGAAAGCTAGTAGTAGATACGGTCTATAAAACGAAGAGAAGTCACTAAAGGTAGTACACTCAACTTGTTTTTACAATATGGGTTCTTTTCCTATTCATTGCATTACTTTAGGTACCCAACCTCATTGTTGAAGAGAAATCGTAGAAAAAGTTCTAAGATGAGCTGCTAAAAAGTTAAGTACCAATTCAATAAAAAAGTGCAGACACTAAACAATACGAGAATTACGTAACAGACGTTGTAAAGCGGTCTTTATATCTGGCTAATCCGATCAGACGCGTGCAGTGGCCTAGACCAGACAAGGCGACAGTACGTCCGGAAACATTGAACGACAGTGGTTTTCAACATATAGCAACTTACTTTCACATTAATATTTTTTAACTGACTTAAAAAAAAGGAGGAGGCTAGGAGGCTTGCTCGCCGATTCCAATTACTCGATCAAAAAAGTACTTATACTCCTGAGGTGATCCCATTGTCACCAAGTCAGAATCTGGTGATGATAGCCCAGTAAAATTGAGGAAAACCCTTAAATTTCATAGGCACATACAACGTATCTAATGTTTTTTTTTCTAAGGCTATCAGGTTTACAAAAAAAAAATTCTAAGGCTTTCAGGTATTTCAGCGCAGCGAACTCAACGCTGCGCTGGGAGGTGTAAACCTCTCGCTGCCGAGCATGGTCGTGGCCATGCTCCGCGGCGAGGCGGAATGGGGGGCTGTCGCTTCCTTCTGCGAGAACGTCATCTCGCAGACGGAGGCTGCGGAGAGGGAGCGGGATGTAGATCCTCAAGCCGCTCCCATCCGTCGCAGACGGATAGGCAGGCAAAGTGACCCTGCCGTGGAGGCCTGCGTGCACGGTTGGCCCCGTGCACGCCGCCGTAAGGCCCTCCGTCTGGGGATTGCCCTGGTGTTCTCGGGCAATCCCCCCTTGGCGATAGCCCATCCAGTTGGTCGGGCTTGCCCGGGCGCGTGGGTAGTGGAGTCGCAGTGTGGACCTTACCTAGCGCGCCCAAAAGGGCAGGGGGAACACCGGGGGGTTTTAGTGGGTAGGCCTGGCACTCTGCCAGGAGAGCCCCACACACGCTCGCCGTGTAGCCAACGGCGGGTACGGTACGGTTACGCATTTCCCCCCGAGAAAAAAAAAGGCTATCAGGTATTTGTGTCTGGTAGTCAATTTAACTGAGCTTACGTTGGGAGGTTTTTTGTGAGTTAGGAGTTTGGAATTAGCTTTTTTAATACCTAATGGGAGCTATTGGTGCATACTTATATTCTTTCAAGTGATTCAGGTGAGCTGATAGTGGAAAGTATAACTCCTTAACAATTTCATTGCTCGGAGTTTGGGAATTTCTTTTATACTGTTTAGAGCGAAAGGCGCTTTATTTTAAGTTGTTCTGATGTTTAAAATTTACTCAAAAGCTTCCAATCAAAATATATATATACAGGTGACAGGGAAACTCCCTATCAATTTTCAGCCAAATTGGTTCAGCCGTTCTTGAGTTATAACTAATGTCACTAACACGACGTTCTTTTATATCAGAGTGACAGGGAAACTCGACCTATTCCTTAAAAGGAGTTATACTAGAGGTAATAGGGAATATGCATGATTTTTTTTTATTTGATAAACTAATCAATTGCCTCTTTATAACATAGAAAAAAATATAAATAGGCTTGAAAATAGTCAAGTTATTGTTCAAAGTGAAATTTAAAACATCGAATAAATTTGAGCCGTTCAAACGCCACCATTTTTTGCGCGTTTTGATGACGTCATTGGTTTTAGTTGTCATTGGTCTCGTGTTTCTTTACTATAGCGTTAGCGCGCCCACATACTTATTTCGTGACTTAATTTCAGTTAATTGTTATACAAATCATGGAAGAAGTTAAAAAACCTTTTTACAAGTATTGTATGGTACCGCAGTGCAAAAACAATATTAATAATACACCCCATAATAGTTATTTTCACTACAAATAACGGCGAACTTACGTTTCGCCGTAATAAAAAATAGTTTACGACCTATTCTCAGACCTACTGAATATACATAAAAAATTTCATAAAGATCGGTCAAGCCGTTTCGGAGGAGTTCGGTAACAAACACTGTGACACGAGAATTTTATATATTAGAAAGATAGATTAAACTTTTAAGCAAATAACAACAATCAATAATCACGCAGAGAAAATTTTAGAAAAATGGCGCCAAATATGTCGTCGTACGTACACAGCAGTGACAAAGCAAATACGTGCTATGCTTTGCTTGTCGTGTTTTTAAAAGCAAGGTCCGGCAGTGCTTTTTGTTATGCTTTGCTTTTAGGCATGCTTTTACAATACAAAATCTGGTAGACCAGTCAGATTATTTAGCGCAATTTTAACATAGCATTCTAGAAAAAAGCAGGAAAAAAGCAAGTGTGTCATTCTAGACATTTGACATTTGGTGAAGAAAAAGCACTAGTGCGTAAGGTCATCCCGGACGCTAAACAGCCCTGCAATATACTACTTTTTGAGCAACTGTATTAAAGTGTCTTTTCGTATTCCACGCGATGCGAAATTACGAAAAAAATGGTGTAAAATGATGAGAAGGGAAAATGTATCTCCATTATCGGTTGTATTTTGTTGTAAAGATCATTTTAACGTGTGCTATATTTATGTACAGCTTAGTGTGAATTAGCTATTGAGCAGTAGATGATTCGGTCTAAAACTAACCTAACTTGTACAAAAGTTCATTAAAAACTTATCTAAAGAGCTTGCTTATTCCTATTGCGGTTTTACGAAATTTTAATTTTTTTATTACAACAAAGTTAGCAAGTTAGTTTCAGTTTTGATTCGCCTATAACTTATTAGCAGAATTAGGCCGCTGATCTGAAACAAACAAGCACTTAAATACTGAAAGAAAATTTTTCATATAAATCGCAATATAGTAAGTATTTATTTCATTTTGACAAAAAGTATATAAACATACTTGAGTGAGCTTCAATAATATAATATTACGTGTAAATTATAATGATATAGACGTAAATTAGGAGTTTAGGAACAATTTTAATGACAAATGGTTATGTAGGTACTTCTGGACTTAAATATACCATTTAACATAAAAATTACCTTGCTGCTTTCAGTCCTTTGATCACTGCGCTCGTAAAATCGAGATTTGATGCAAAATATGCTGACATAATAAATGCATTTATTTTCGGTAGATTATCCGATTGTGCTTTGACAAAACCAGTTTCTGTCATTGTCCTAGATTGATTACAAATATATATACACAAGTAATCACACAGAAATACAGTTTTAAACAATTTTTCTCACAAACACTACTAACACATGAATATCGACGCCGATAAATCCATTGAGGCATTGACGTGAATGACCACTGACGTCACATTCCGTTTCGACCAATGGTGGCGCGTTTTGTAAGTTTGAATTTCTCTCTCATAATTTTCACTTTTTATATAATATTTTTTTGGTTTAAATAACAACTAAATAAAACAATACCTTTTAAGTATAATGTAAAAGACAATAAAGAATCTAGAAAAAAATATTTGATACAAATTTAAATTTTATGCATATTCCCTATTAGCAACAAATTAAGTCTAGTTAACTAGGGGTCAAAATTGGATGGTTATCGAGTTATGAGAGTTCTTCGATTTTTTAGAAATTTTCTGACTTGTTACCAAAAACCACAACTCCACTCTAAACATTAAATTGATACTTTTCTGAAAGGTGAAAAATTAGTGATCATTTTAAAAAAGCGCTTGCTCAAAACTTACATAATCTCAGAAATAAAAGGACTTTAGTAACAACTAGCTTCTGCCCGCGACTTCGTCTGCGCGGACTTCAATTTTGAACAATTTTCCCTCGGGAACTACTTAAGGAATCGGAATAAAAGGTAGCCTATGTTCTTTTCCATGTCAAAGGCTACATGCATGCCAAATTTCATCTAAATCCGTTCAGCCGTTTTTGCGTGATTGAGTAACAAACATCCAAACATCAAACATCCAAACATCCACACTTTCATATTTATAATATTAGTAGGATAATTTTTTTTTTCCCGAACTTAGTCGTAAATTATTGGAAAAAACTGTATGAAAGTTAGCGTACAAATTAGTAAAATGATGAGTTTCATAAGCTTTCCAAAAAGGTACAAAACTAGTTAACTTTCCTAGCTGTTTTTAAAAAATCTGCAGAAGGGCGCTGTAGGTTAAACTTTTCATTTCGATTTGTAAATTGAATTTAGCCCGAAAAGTAAACAGAAACGTAGTAAAACAATGTTTGTTTTCAGTACATTTGATATACTATCATATTGACTGTGTTACTATTTAATAAAGACACTCAGCTACATACAATTTGAAATTTTAAACATTTGCGTTGCATTTTATTAAATTTAATTTATAGATTAAGCGCGATGTTAGTGATAGCCATTTACACCAATAATAATGTGCGGCGGTAGTTCGAAAAACTGTTGCCGCATAATACCTGTACTACAAATTGTGGCGACTTCGTCTGTGGAGTGCAGATCGTTCATAATTAAACTACGCCTTGTGAAATGGCTGCTTTCCAAAATAAAGAATACGCTGACATCGTGTATTTGTACAGATTTTGTGATGGTGATGCCGCTGCAGTAGGAAGAGATTCGTCAGCACCATTCCATGACGAAAATAACCACTTAAAGTCCCCACCATATGACATAAAATTCATATAGCTTGGGCACCCCAGTTGCATTAGAAGCCTAGAAGCAAAGTTAGACACAATGAGAGACTGAATTACATTATCTTAGTACCTACGTACAGTCGACAAAGTTTGCGGTCTACCAATAGAGTTTTTTTGGGAAGCATTATTTCAAACAATAAGAGGT
This sequence comes from Schoenobius gigantellus, assembly GCA_963935595.1. NCBI lineage: Eukaryota > Metazoa > Arthropoda > Insecta > Lepidoptera > Crambidae > Schoenobius > Schoenobius gigantellus. The sequence continues at coordinate 53,306,463 of OZ012541.1, forward strand.
ATCAAGCAATCATTTAAATCATATATGAAAATCCTAAAATACTTCTATCTATTTTATATAATATTAAAACCTGTTTTAATGCTTTTACTTATTCAAATATCGCTGACCAAAAAAACTCTATTGGTAGACCGCAAACTTTGTCGACTATACATTAAGTGTTATAATTGAAATAATAATTATGACAATTGAAATAATAATTACCGGAGGGAGACTCTGTACCAGGGTCGTGTGCTTGGGTACCTCCGCATTACCTATCTCTGCCGCAAAGCAGCAGTGCTTGCATTGCTGTGTTCCCGTTTGAAGGGTAAGATATGGCACTGAAATTACTGGGTACCGTAACTTTACATCAACGTACTACAACGTACTACAACGTTCTTGTGGGGGTTGCAGTTTTGCTGCGGATCTCACAGGAGCCACATGTACTATAGGTAACTGTTACCACTTACCATCAGGTGGGCAGTTTGCTTGTTTGCCAACTTTCTGCAATAAAAAAAATCAAGTAAGCTTAATCAAATTTCAAGCCAAGTACAACGTGTTGAACTTTTGGTGCGCTTATATGGTTCGATAGCCGTGTATCCGTCAACGAGAAACGAGCGACTGATGTGCCAGCCTGCGCTTTCTATATAATACTCTAATTGTATCTCGCTATTATTGCAAGGTGGACCGACGATCTGGTGAAGGTCGCGGGAAGCCGCTGGATGCGGGAGGCGCAGGACCGATCGGTTTGGAGATCCCTGGGGGAGGCCTATGTCCAGCAGTGGGCGTCTCTTGGCTGAAATGATGATGATGATGATTATTGCACCATAAAAAGTTACGACGTTTGCGACTCGTAAACTTTCTTGTACGAAACACAACCTTAAGTAACCAAAATTATTAAATTATACAAAAGTAAAATTGCTCTAAATGATTTCTTTCGAAATTCATAGCAGAGTAGATTTGCTGCAGCCACTTCAACAATATTCTAGGCGAACCAAGATTACTTATGTCCCGGTTTATTTATTAAAGTATTCTGAAAAAAATGCGTATCTGGAAAATATGATCTAAACGCAGATATAAATTGCTGCAGTGTTATATTACAAAAAAAGTTGGCGCGGCTTATTGTATTATAAACAATCTGTTCTATTTTTCACGGCAAACCAAATTTTCTTATGTTAAAATAACTAGGATAACACAGATAATAAATGTTGCTTAAACTAAATTGTAGTTAAATGGATGGTAGCTTATGGTACAAACAATCTAAAAAGGCCTAAAATCGTATCGTATCGTATGCTGACTAACCAAAAACGGTGGGACCACAGGTTTTTTATCAACCATCAAAGATGCCTGTATCTAAATGAAATTAAGATAAGTAGAAAGAGAAAAATCAGGCGATTCTAACGATATATATAACTCATATTCGCAAATTTGGTGGATCAGCAAGGTTGTCTTTCCAGCGTCGATATTGGCAGCTGCCGAATAAATAAAAACCTCACTTTTAGCGCGAGTGACAGTGAGTGAAGTACGTCGTAGGTTCGTGATTGCATAAGAAATAATGGTAGGCAGTTTGAATTTGAACAGGATTTGTATTTTTGTTTAGGTACAGTTTTTTTAACCACATTAAACTTTATCAATCAACATTGAATTTTATTCACAGTGTAGAGAAACACTATTAACTTTTCGATCTGAATTCGATTCACAAATCAAAATAAATAGTTTACCCTACAGCGCCCTCTTGCTATTTCTTTAAAAATAGCTAGGAAAATTAATAACTTTTGTACCTTTTTGGAAAGCTTATGAAACTATTTAGTCGTTCTACTAATTTTTATACCAAATTCCATACAGTTTTTTTGGAATAATTTACGGCGAAGTTCAGGAAATATACAAAAAATAAAAATTATTGTTACTAAAGTCCTTTTATTTCTGAAATTATGTAAGTTTTGGGTAAGCGTTTTTTTAATAATCACTAATTTTTAGCTGTCAGAAAAGTATCAATTCAATGTTAAGCGTGGAGAAGTTTATTCACAATTAATGGTTTTTGGTAGTAAGTCAGAAAAATTTTAAAAAATCGAAGAACCGTCACAAGTCACAACTCGGTAACCATCCAGTTTTTACCCCCGGTTCACTGGACTTAATTTGTTGCTAATGACCTCTAGTATAACCCCTTTCAAGGAATAGGTCGAGTTTCCCTGTCACCCTGATATAAAAGAAAGTCGTGTTAGTGACACTATTTATAACTCAAGAACGGCTGAACCTATTTGGCTGAAAATTGGTAGGGAGGTAGCTTAGAACCAGGAGACGGATATAGTATAGCTTTTGTCGCAGAAATCACCCCTTAAGGGGGAGAAAAGGGGATAGAAGTTTGTATGGGGAATCAATAACCGCTGAACGGATTTAGATGGAATTTGGTATGGTTTAGTTTGAGTTGTGGGGAAGGATAAATATAAGTTTTTATCCCCGAAATCATTCCTTAAGTGTGTAGAAAGGGTGGGGGGAGGGGGGAATTTGTATAGGGAATCAATAAAAACGGATTTCCACGCGGACGAAGTCGCGGGCAAAAGCTAGTTTTACATAAACAGAAACAGACTTCAAATATAATACAAGAATACATACAACATTATCTATCTATCTATCTATACCTATAAAATGCTTTGTCCTGAATGACTGACTGACTGACGGATCAACGCACAGCCTAAACCGCTGATCGTAGAGACTTGAAACTTGGAGGGTGTGTTCTTTGTATGACGTAGGCGTCCGTTAAGAAACGATTTTCCGAAATTAAAAAAAGGAGGGCAAAGTTTGTATGGGACAACTAGATTCCTTCGTCCAATCTACTTTAATTTTTGCATAAACATTCGTTAATAGAATCGATGGATAACATGTTTCGTATTTTATTGAAATTCATCCCCTAATAGGGTGAAATGATGTGGTAAAATGTGATATCGACATTATTGTCGTGTTCATGGTTTTTTGGGTCGTAGATTACGAAAATAACATCGATACCAAAATCCAACACGGCGGACGCAAAATACCATCAACCCTTGATGGGGTGCAATGGAGTTGAAGAGATACGATTCTGTATTAATTATCTTAATCGTATTTAAATTTGAATTTATAAGAAATGATTTTCCAATCTAATTTAAATTTTGCATAAACATTCTTTAACAGAATTTATGGAAGACGTGTGTCGTATTTTATTAACATTCACCCCCTAATGGGATAAAAATGCGTATAGAGAGCGTCTAGATCTCCAACGTTTACTCAACAAAAAAGTTTGTTCATTTTCCATTAATATTAACCAACTCTGCAGGCGTAAAATCATTCTCTAAGTATATATAATAAAAATAATAGTTATTAAAAAAAATTGTTTGTCAGTTTGTTTGTTTATTTGTCCGGAAAGATCTCCAAAACTACTGGACAGAATTTGATGTGACTTACACCACAATGCTTAGAATTTTCTGGAAGAACATTTAGGCATAATTTCATTTCTTTAAATTCACTTTTTATTTTTAGTGAAAAAATATTATATAAAATTTTCGAACAATGCGTACCTAATAATATGTAGAAAATCAAATGGCGCACATAAAATTATTTTGACAAGTCTGTCACATAGTGCAAAGAAAAATAAAATCTTTTCTGTTAATGGCGGTGCCCATTTGAATTTCGCCAACCAAGAAGTTTAGACGTTTCAAAGACAAAAGGATCAAGCCATACAACCAATGTATAAAGCATTTTTATAACAATATCATGTCACAAATATATCTGTAGCTTGGTTTAATTTTTGACCAATTTTCACGAAACTGGTACAATTTTTGAAATATTTTAAACTTTGAAAAGTTAGGCGAGATCAATACCCTTTTCAAGGTATTTTGAAAGGTGTTTTATATTTTTTGCACACATATTATGTCTAAAGAATAGGGTAGTTGACTCATATCAAAATTGATTAAAATATTGTTTATTTCTAACAGTATTTGGCATAAGGTTCCACAATATACCGATTTTAATAAATAACAATGAATGATTGCTGTAAAATTTTAATTTGAAAATGCTAGAAATAATCTTTTTTTATCTCACGCCGTAAACGCTTTGATATCCTGTGGTCAGGGCCGTGACGTCAATCATATAGTAAACAAAGAAATGTCAAATTTGATTCAACAACTCGTCGATTTGCACAATTCTTTCCTAAAACTGGCAAAAAATCGTCCAAGTCTCCGTTATTATATTTGTAAATATCGTAAATTATTTGTATTAATAGCAAAATCAACCATTGATGTTGGATTTGTGAGAGCAGATAGTACAAATCTTCCGAAAATAGACATTGATGGTCAGGAGATTCTTTGTGTATCGCTCTAAACAATATAAGTACAGTTTCAATACTGTTATAATGAAGAAGGGTTACAAGTGTAATTGTCAAGATTGTCACGCGGCAGAAGAGAGTTGCAAACATGCATTTTTGGTGTGGTTGCACCATCACAGTGAGGAGCTATTTTGTACAGCAGTTGAATGCTATTGGATAGAATTCTATCTCTCAAAAGTCAAATAAACACTAAAAATATTTACTTCAAGAGAAATGTTGAAAAGAAAACATCAGGATCATGTGTCAAATACCAGTGTAGTACTGCAAGAATTTGTAAATGAACATAAAAAAAGAAAGATTGGCAGTTGTTCATTTGTCAAGCATGAAGAAAATTACTGGGAGGAAAAATATATATACATTCACAGACACAGATTGTGACATATTTCTTAAAAAATAAAAGACCTCTTCAATGAAGAAAGAATAAAGTGCATAGAAAACTAAACCACGAATCATCAATACAGAAGTGCTCTTTAGTTCGAACTTCGTTATAAACAATAACAGCTTCCATGTGCTATAAAGTCAGCCAGTGCATAACACATGATGGTTCTTTTGTTGGGAAGATTTGTGGTGGGAAATCTTGCAGACACCTACGAGTATAATGAAATGTGGATAAAAGTTGAAAGATGAAGATTTGGGTTGAAATTTGCAAAATGTGACCTCATTTCTGATTAATACCCTGTAATAGTCTATTCAACAAACGGTATCCATAAAATTAGATTAATACAAAATTGTCATGCTCTTTTACTGAAGATAATGTTAATTATCAAAGACGGAAAACTGTGAATAGTATGCTTAACTCAAGTATAGATGCAGATGTTTTGTGCTAAAGCAAACAAAACTTATATACTTTTGTGTTGCTAGCAGTATGTCATTTTGAAAACACTCAAAAGGTGACAATATTAGCTATAATAGGTATTTATTCTAACAATCTGAATGTCAAAAAACTTATTGATCTAAGTGTCATTTTGGAAACTATACTACATTTTTCCTAAATTATATGAAAGTATTACTTCATAATAAATCACTTTACTATTATTTTGACTTTTATTACCTGCGACCTTAAGGCAATATATACAAATTAATAAATTTGATCTAACTGTATTCAACCTATTTGTACAACAAACCTATAAAATATTATAAATCTTTTAAGGTGTAACAGAAAAATAAAACACATGCATTTCAAATTAAAATATTTTGATTCAACTTAAACCTTTACAAGTCATTATTGTCAAATAAACATAGAACATTTTTTTTTTGTGAAGAACATAATGACTAATGTAGTACAAAAATTTATTATGTCATCTTTAGATGTTAGTTATGTATAAAGTAAAGAAAAAAAATTCTTTATATTATTTATTTAATAAGAAGGGTCTTGTAAATTAAGAAGAGCACAGGCTGACAACACAGCAATCACATTTTATATATTTGTATATGGCTTTAAAATGGATAACTTGCATATTCTTGCGTAAGCTGTTCTGAAATTTACCAGCCATGGTGGCCAGCAGGTTTAATCAGTGAAGATATAACATCTTTCAGTTTTACCAAACTGGACCTAGTATTTACTTCTATGGTGCTTTGGTATATGAATACTTGAGTTATTTTGTTGACATAATGTTGTTCTAGTTGACGGGTCACATTTTGATGTTGTGGCTGAGCATGCACTGCTTTATATTATGTTGCACAACTTTTACTGCCTTATCAATCTCGTTGTCAAGAGGAGAACAGGTTAGTACACAATAGTTCTCATTAAGTAACCACTGAAAGTAAAAAATTTTAATTAGGTACTCAGTAAATTCAAGTAAAAGTTGTTTAGATAAATATATTCATTATGAAACTTTGATATTTTTGTTTGTATTACATACTTTTTAATTAATATTCAATTACATCATTCTTCAATTGGACATAAGTACATATTCTTTTCTTTGAAACATCATCTAGTGTCAGTGTATAACTTAGATTAAATCAAAAAGGCGTAAATGGTCAAGTTTTCTCTCAGTTTTCTGGTCAAGTTAAAATTTGGTTGGTCGGCTGCAGTCAGTTTTCATTCTAACTGAAAGATAAAAATTGAATTAATTTACATACAGATTTGATTATACATACAACCTAAAAACTTCTATTTTGTTTAAGTTGAAGCTGAAGTACCTACACAGATTGAGTTATTCAGTTATAGTACTTACATTAATGTGATTTTCGCAAAAATACATTTGAGTTTCAGTAGATAGTTACAGGATTTCTTTAAGCGAGTGTTAACCAAATATTTCGCATGTCTATATCACTGGGTATGTCTAATCCACAGATTTCCTGGAGTCTTTGAAGAGGTATTTCTAATATTCCTGTTCTATTGTCACGTTCCATATACAGTTTTACTATATTTTGTGATATTTAATAGAAAGCATTGTTTTTGTGAGGTTATTTCGCCCCCGTGCTTTGTTTACTATAAGACTGACGTCATTGCCACAGATAATGAACAGACTATCATGGCTGACCGTGTTTTCGGTCCAAAATTGAAAATCTTAATTTAAAATAGATTTTTTGCACTTTTTAGCCATCGAAAAAAATAATATTCATGTGCTATGGTCTAATACAACAATTATGAACATTTTAAGCCCTACTTTAAAAAAGGGTCAACTAGCCTATTAAACTCTTTCATCCATTTAAACTATTAAAAGTAATTCATTAATATTGATACATTAAAATATATCTGACTGCAATGATTCTGGGTTACGCGTAGAAGGATTACGGGACTAAATTGATCCTAATGTCTAAAATGATGGATCAATTTTTTTTGGATTCACCCAAGGAACATGGATATCGAACGAAAGGACCTAAAGAGTAAAACACATTGAACCTAACCACGCTGACCTAATTCAACATGACCGCCGATAAAAGTTCATTTCCAAACCCAGCAATATGGGTATCAAATGAAAGGTATTGATGAGTAAAGCACTATGAACCTAGCAACATTGACATAAATTCGACATGGCCACAACTAAAAAAAGGTGTATAAAAGTTCGTTTCCAAACCTAGCCTTAAAGAGTAGAGCAATATGAACCTAGAAAAATCACACTGAATTCAACATGGCCGCGCGTTAAAAAAGAAACGGATAAAAGTTTGTTTCCAAAGCCAGCAATATGGGTATCAAATGAAAGGCTTTGATGAGTAAAGCACTATGAGCCTGGCAACACTGACATAAATTCAGCACGGCCGTCGCTCAAAAAAGGTAGATAAAAGTTCGTTTCCAAACCTAGCAATAAGGGTATTAATTTAGTGGCCTTGAAGAGTAGAGCATTATGAATCTAGGGAGTTTGCCCTTAATTCAACATGGCCACCGCTCAAAAAAGGTGGATAAAAGTTCGTTTCCAAACCTAGCCTTAAAGAGTAGAGCAATATGAACCTAGAAAAATCACACTGAATTCAACATGGCCGCGCGTTAAAAAAGAAACGGATAAAAGTTCGTTTCCAAAGCCAGCAATATGGGTATCAAATGAAAGGCTTTGATGAGTAAAGCACTATGAGCCTGGCAACACTGACATAAATTCAGCACGGCCGTCGCTCAAAAAAGGTGGATAAAAGTTCGTTTCCAAACCTAGCAATAAGGGTATTAATTTAGTGGCCTTGAAGAGTAGAGCATTATGAATCTAGGGAGTTTGCCCTTAATTCAACATGGCCACCGCTCAAAAACGGTGGATAAAAGTTCGTTTTTAAACCTAGCAATATGGGTATCAAAGAACAGGTCATGAAGAGTTAGAGCACTATAAACCTTACGTAATAAAATTAAAACAACATGGAATATTATAAATAATGAAACTGGAAGGGTGAAAAACAATAACGGTGATTTTTGCTTTAATATTGAAAATAACAAAATTACAGTAGACACTGCAGTAGCTACAGAATTTGAAAAGTTCTTTACTGACATTCCAGTTTCAATCACAAAATCGTTAGATTCATTCCCCACCGTTGCTGAATCTATTTTAAAAGATCATGTAAAAACTTGTAGTGATTGATCATATTAGTACAAACGACTTAATAAAGTCATTTAAAACTCTGAATAAAAAGAAAACCGTGGATCTGTGGGGCAACTCTGTTGATATCTCCAAATCTGTAATTGAAACAATAGCTCCAATACTGGCTAGTATTTTTAATGATTGAATGTATTTCCTGATTTAATGAAACTGAGTAAAATTATTCCATTACATAAATCTCGTAGCACATCAGACCCCAGTAATTTTAGACCTATTTCTGTATTACCTACTTTTAGCAAAATTTTTTAAAAAATAATGTTGGAGCAAATGCAAAGCTATTTTAACAGGAATAATCTTCTACACTGTAAACAATTTGGTTTCAGGAGGGGTCGCTCAACAATCGATGCTGGTGTTGAGTTAGTACAACATATATATGGGGCCTGGGAGGACTCACATGATGCGCTCGGCGTTTTATGTGACTTGTCTAAGGCGTTTGATTGCGTTCATCATGAAACTTTGATCAGGAAATTACACTACTATGGATTTCACGATACGATTGGGGGTTCGATTCTTGGTCCTTTTCTATTTTTAATATATATTAACGACTTGCCTAATTATGTTCAAGACAGGCATGAGATAGTATTATTTGCAGACGATACTTCATTTTTATTTAAAATTAAAAGAGGATTGCAAATTAATGTCGATGTAAATAATTCTATCTCAAGAATAGTTCACTGGTTTAATATGAATCATTTGTCCCTCAATGAAGGGAAAACTAAATGTATAAAATTTGTCTTACCTAATGTTAGGGAGGTTCAGACCACTGTAAACATAAAGGATAAAAATGTGGGCCTTGTGGACACCGTTGTATTTCTTGGTATTACTTTAGATTCTAAGCTTCAGTGGGCCCCACATATTGATAAATTGTCGAAGAGACTTAGTTCTGCAGCCTACGCTGTATGGAAAATACGTCAGCTGACCGATGTTGATACAGCAAGACTTATATACTTTGCTTATTTTCATAGTGTAATGTCGTATGGCTTGTTGCTGTGGGGAAATGCTGCCGACATTTAGACTATTTTTGTACTGCAGAAGAGGGCTATTTAAGAAATTTATAATCTTAAAATTAGAGACTCTTTGAGAGAAAAATTTAAAGAAATTGCTATTATGACTGTTGCGTGGCAATATATTTACGAGAATATATTATATGTCCATAAAAATATAAATTTGTTTTGTAAAAACAGTGATATTCATTCAGTAAATACTAGACAAAAGAATATGTAAGCATTACCTAATACTAGACTTAAAAAAATTAATAACTCTTTTAGAGGCTTTTGTGTACGTTTCTACAACAAACTCTCAACCAATGTTAAAGAACTTAGCTTAAATAAATTTAAGACTGCAGTCAGGAAAGTACTTATGAAAAAAGCATATTATAAAGTGTCTGACTATATGACAGATAAAACTGCTTGGGATTGACAAAAATGTATCAATTTGACGTTCATTAAGTACACTTTGTGGGATGAATGTATTTGAGTAACTGTTCCAATCACTCCGACAGGCATTTCTATATATATTGTATTTTTTTTTTAAAACGTCGCCCCACACTAGGATTTTCTCCTGTGTCGTGGATGCAGTTACAAACATAGAATATCACATGCACTTACGCCCAGACCGAAACAAATTTCTGTAGGCAGGCCATACAAAATATCTGTCCCGTGCGGGAATCGAACCCGCGACCCGTTGCACAGTAGGCGATCACTCGACCTCTGCGCTAACCGTGTCATAAAACCAAAGTTATGTTTGTGAAATAATATATTATTGTAATGTTGGCAATTTAAAAGAGAAGACAATAAAAATTAGACCTTCCGAGTTTCTTGCCTGTTCTTCTCGAGAAGGCTCTCCCAATTTCCGAACAGGTGTAGAGTCAACTTTTTTTTTTCATTTTACTTGTATTTGCATACATCTTAATTATGGTTGAGATGTATGTACATACAAGGTTTAAATAATACATAGCTTATCTTGATTTGTTGCATTTCTTAAATTAATTTATTGATTAAATAGAGTTTTGTAATTTGTTGACGTCAATAAGTGCCTGTAAAGGTCTATATTGAATAAAGAATTTTGAGTTTGAGTTTGAGCTTAGAAAATCGCCTTAAATTCAACATGGCCGTTGTTAAAAAAACGGATAAATGTTCGTTTCCAAGCCCAGCAATATGGGTATCAAATGAAAGGCCTTTATGAGTAGAGCACTATGTATGAACCTAGCAATATTGACGTCAGTTCGATATGGCCGCTGCTCAAAAAAGGTGGATTAAAGTTCGTTTTAAAATCTACAAATTATCGGCTTTAAATGAAAGGCCTTAGAGAGGAGAACATTAAGAACCTAGGAAAATCATACTAAGTTCAACATGGCAAAAAAGGCAAATAAAAGTTTGATTTTAAACCCAGCAATATGGGTACCAAATGAAAGGCTTTGAAGAGTACCTAGAGCAATATGAACCTAGGAAAATTGTCCTAATTTCGAAATGGCCGCTGCTCACAAAAGGCAGAATTTCGCTTCAATATCTGTTTTTTTAAGTTCTTTGGATGAATTACTTAAAGATCTTAAATCTTTTCCTAACATTATATTAACTGGGGATGTCAACATTGACATCACTCCAACAAATAAAGACTCAAGATCAGATGAATATCTGAACTTACTTGCTACTCATAGTATGGTGCCTAGTCATGTGTTACCAACTCGTCTTGATAAATGTCTTGATCACTGTGTTTTAAAATCAATAAATACAACAATGACAGTAATATGTGAGACATTGGTTACCGATCACCATAGTTTGTACTTGTGCATGCCATCTATGCGACGCAGTAATGTCAAAAGTAAAAATAATATGAAAAAGATTAACTATGATAAAGCCTATGAATTACTGAATAACATGGACTGGGGTTTATTGTTATCAACGATTGATCCTAACATTGCAACTGAATATTTTACAGACAAGATTGTAAATATTATCAATGAATGTACTACTACTGTACGGCTACCAAGCCGTAAATTTACCTTGCAACCGTGGGTAACACCTGGTTTACTAAGATGCATACGGTTTAGAGATAAGTTACATAGAAAGTGTAAGAAATACCCTTGTGATAATAACCTTCTGATCACTTATAAAAATTATAGAAATCACTGTAGCAAACTACTTTCTAATCTTAAAAATGAGTATGATAAGTCGGATCTTTTGGCATGCAAAAATGATATCAAAAAATCTTGGAATGTTGTAAAAAGGGTATGTAATTTAAATGCTAAAGAGAGGACACAAGATGCAGCAACATTACTTAAAATAAATCCTGATCCCCAAATCTCCGTAAATTCTATCAATGACTACTTTGTTAGTATTGGGGCTGAGTTATCAAAAAGTATTTTACAAAGACTAAGATTAACTGAGTCTGAACTTGTAAAACAATCTAAAAAAGGTACTCGTCCATCAAACTCTTTTGTATTACTGGAATGTGACGAAAAGGAGGTACAAAGTGTAGTTATGTCACTTAAAAATACTAATTGCACTGGTTGGGATGGCATATCATCAAAGTTATTAAAAAGATGTATATCACTATTAGCGAAACCCATAACTCACATCCTGAATTTATGTATACGTCTTGGTATTTTTCCCAAAACATTGAAGGAATCTATAGTTGTTCCGATTTTCAAAACTGGGAATAGAGACTGCATTATCAATTACCGCCCAATATCAATATTGTCTACTATAGCAAACATTTTTGAAAAAGTTATAAATATTCGTTTGATTGGCTATTTAGAAAAATTTAACATTATTTCGGATAATCAGTTTGGCTTTAGGAAAAATAAATCAACTACCGATGCAATTGAGGACCTCGTAACATATGTAGCTAAAAATCTTGATTCTAAAAAAAAGTGTCTTGGGATATTCCTGGACTTAGCAAAAGCATTTGATACTGTCTCTATTCCGCTTTTAATTCATAAGTTGGAATCGATTGGTATCCGAGGTGTTCCATTAAATCTTTTTAAAGATTATTTAAGTAACAGAATACAAACGGTCAAATTGGGTGATTATCGTAGTTCAATAAAAAATGTTAATTTTGGGGTTCCTCAGGGATCTGTACTTGGTCCTACTCTTTTTACAATCTATGTAAATGATCTTTGCAGTGCCCAACCTGCAAATTCTAAACTAATAGCTTTTGCTGATGATACAGTGATTTACAGGAAAAGGTTAAGCTAAGAGCTGAGCAAGGCTTAAAATCAATAATTAGATGGCTTGACTTAAATTTGCTTACTTTAAATTCAAAAAAGACCAAATATATCACATTTTCTATAAGAGACAACTTACAACCTAGCTCGGATTTTGCTATAAAAACCCATGAAATCAATTGCTTGGATTTTAGTGAGTGCAATTGCTATAGTTTATCTTCCGCCAAATCTATAAAATATCTTGGCATTGAAATTGACAAAAATTTGAATTGGAAACAACATGTTACCAACCTCAAGGCTCGAATCCGAAAATTAATACCAATTTTAAAAAAAATAAGAAATCTTAATGACTGTCGTATCAACAAACTTATTTATTTAGCTTTATGTCAATCAATAGCTACATACGGCATCTCCGCTTGGGGTGGGACACACAAAAGTAACCTTATAAAGCTTGAAAGAGCCCAAAGGTGTATTTTAAAAGTTGTTAATTTTAAACCTTTTAGATATCCCACAACAAAGCTTTACATGGATTTTGGAGTCTTAAATTTAAGGCAGCTATTTATAAAGACAGTTGTTCTTCGGCAACATACAAGGGGACAAAGGCGAGATATTAGGTCAGTTAGAAGAAAACATGAGGTTTTTGATATCCCCAAGTGTGAAACAGTGTTTGCTAGAAGTTTCTCGTATATCTTATCACCTTTCTTGTACAATCGCATTAGTAAATATAAAAATCTAATAAACATAACAAAATTTACTTCTGGAAGAGCACTAAATGAGTTTCTAAGTAATTTTGACTATGATGGGACTGAAAAGTTAATACAAATAAATAAATAAACAAATTTCCTTGTTATATGTAATAAATAAAATATTAATAAATCGAACCACTATCATATCTTTTATATTCATTAGTTTGTTATAAAAATTACAGTAAACTTACCTACTTATATATATGTATTTCTATAAAGTTCAAGTACTTTAATATATATTTATTATTAAGTATGTACAAAATTAGTATATATGCACGACTTACAATCTTACCTTTTATAATATATTATTTATAAAAAATACACCTGAAATTATTTTAATTTTACTCTGTGTGTCTTATATTGAAGTTACCTTTACCTTTAAAGGTAACTTCATGTTTAAATGAGAAGGTGTTTTATTATAACTAAAACACCTTCTCATTTCCTTGCCTATACTAGTTGCTACGAATAACCAGTATTGCTCTGGGTACTTACTTACCTTTATTCTGGCTAGAATGTATCAAACTATTATGAATCATAATTACTTGTAATAACGTATTATAGTAGCGTGAATCTTACCTCGCCGTAACACAGTCACGACTAGCACGGGGGGTAAAGAACTTCTATACGCACTACCCACAATTATGTTATTTATGTTATGTTATTGTGATGTTGTGAAGCTAATAGTTTTGTTTATTTTTAAGTTATATTATAAATGTGTATTTTGTATGTGCTTGCTCCAGTGGAAACTAGTAGGATCTAGTTGCTCTCTAGTGCTAAGCAAATGTGGAATCAACTATCAACAAATAATAATGTAAGTTTGTTTTGTTTACCGACTTTAAGTGTGGTTGTAGTGTTCACTGTTCTATTGAAATAAATATTCATTTCATTTCAATAAATTTGAAACGTTATGGAATGAAATGGAGGAAAAAACTAAACACTGTGTTAAACATTTTGATGGCGAAACGTAGTTTGCGGGCACAGCTAGTATTTGAATAATATTGAAGTTAGTGCCAAGCAATGATCTTCAGCCCCTGTAGCATGACCATGTAGTATGACATGAGTTCATACTTGTTATATTATAAATACTTAAAAAACATATTAAGTTTTTATTTTGTTTTTAAGCTTTTCGTAATATAACATTATTGCGTGACGTATTCGTAGTTGCGAATAACATTTTTTTTTTGTATTTTTTGGTTTTCTTGATAAAGTGATAAAGTTAACTTTAGTTATAGTGATAGTGCTAATGTAAATGTGACAGTGTTTGTTTATTCTAAAAATTACCACATACTTAAGTTCATTTTAATAGATTCTTTGTTCAAATATACTTAACAGAAGCTTTGTTTTAAGAAGTTGTAAAACATTGATAGTGAAATAGCAATCGGTTTGACTATAGCATTTTTGAGATATATTTCAGAACGAAATCCTTACTGTTTTAAATTACAACTTTTTATGAGTCAGGAATTTTTTGTTGTCTCGCAAATGAAAGGCGCAACTTGCTGATGCCAAAGCGCAACATGTTGCCAGAATTGGCGAGCGACTTGCAGGTTTTCCCTCCGGGAGCCGTGCCTTCTGGTCGCTCGCCAAGGTTGCGGAGGGCAACTTTTGCCAGTCTAGCCTCCCATCGCTGCGTAAGCCTGATGACAGCTTGGCCCATAGTGCAAAGGATAAGGCCGATCTCCTGGCGCATCTCTTTGCCTCAAACTCTACTTTGGACGATGGAGGAGCTACCCCACCGACGATTAAACGGTGTGAAAGTTCTCTGGCTGAGATTCGCTTTACTCAACGTGCAGTAAGGCGAGAGCTAAGACTTCTCGACGTCCACAAGTCAAGTGGGCCGGACGGTATCCCCGCAGTAGTGTTGAAGACGTGCGCCCTTGAGTTGACCCCAGTTCTGACACGTCTCTATCGTCTCTCTTACACATCGCATAAGGTTCCATCTTCCTGGAAGATAGCTCTTGTCCACCCGATCCCGAAGAAGGGTGAACGATCGGACCCGTCAAATTACAGGCCGATAGCGGTAACATCCTTGCTCTGCAAGATTATGGAGCGAGTTATAAACCGCTATTTACTACAATACCTTGAGGATCGCCAGCTGATTAGCGACCGCCAGTACGGTTTCCGTCACGGTCGCTCGGCTGGTGATCTTCTAGTGTATTTGACACACCGCTGGGCTGAAGCTTTGGAGAGAAACGGTGAAGCTCTCGCCGTCAGCCTCGATATCGCCAAGCCATTTGACAGGGTCTGGCATAGAGCACTTCTAGCGAAGTTACCATCCTACGGAATCCCCGGGGGACTCTGCAGATGGATCACCAGCTTTTTGGATGGTCGGAGCATCAAAGTCGTTGTTGATGGTTCGTATTCCGAGACTAAAACAATTAATGCTGGAGTTCCACAAGGTTCGGTTCTTTCACGCTGTTTATTCTGCATATTAATGATTTGTTGTCGATAGAGAACATTCATTGCTATGCGGATGACAGTACGGGTGATGCGAGATACACCAACCATCAGAATGTCCCCCGGAACTCCGTGTCGGAGAGACGGTCACAGCTTGTGTCTAGGGTTGAAGACTCTTTGGGGCGGGTTTCAGAATGGGGGCATATGAATTTAGTGCAGTTCAACCCCACAAAGACGCAGGTGTGCGCATTTACTGCCAAAAAAGACAATTTTTCATTAGCGCCCCAGTTCCAAGGAGTATCCCTTAAAATATCTGAAAGCATTGGTATCCTCGGTGTCGAGATCACGAGTAAAGTCCAATTTGGGAGCCATCTGGATAGCAAGGTCCAACTAGCCAGCAAGAAGCTCGGTGTGCTTAGTAGAGCGAAGCGGTACTTCACGCCCTATCAACGCCTTGTACTTTATAAGGCCCAAGTTCGTCCGCACGTGGAGTACTGCTCGCATCTGTGGGCAGGGGCTCCTAAATACCAGCTGGATCCATTTGACTCTCTGCAAAGGCGAGCTACTCGAATCATCGGGGATGCCAATCTAACGGACTCGCTAGAGTCACTGAGCTCACGGAGGGACTTTAGTTCTCTCTGTGTGTTCTACCATCTCTTCAATGGTGAGTGCTCCGAGGAACTGTTCGAATTGGTACCAACGTCACCTTTCTATCATCGTACCACTCGACACCACAGTGGGGTTCATCCATATTACCTGGAAGCAATGCCGTCTAGTACAGTTCGCTTTCAGCGCTCATTTTTACTACGAACATGTCGCCTCTGGAACGAACTTCCCACTGCTGTGTTTCCCGAACGCTACGACATGTCCCTTTTCAAGAGAGGTTTAAAGAGAGCACTATATTCAAAGTTGGCAGCGACTTAGCTATGTCCCTGATATTGGCGAAGTCTATGGGCGGCGGATACCGCTTACCATCAGGTGGGCCGTCTGCTCGTCTGCTACTTACAGCAATTAAAAAAAATGGTATGAAAAGTAGAGTATTCACCTCTGGAATAAAACAGTGTCTAGGCGACTTGAACCCCTCGCTTTACTCCAGACTCTACATAACGAGGGAGTTATGCTCGAGTCCCACGTTACGCTCGGGGTTCAATATGGCGCCCGTGACGTAAGACACTGCTCGGTGAATAATCTACTATTTTTACATCCTCGTCGCCGAAAAGTAAACATCGAAATAATCTATTTTAATGAAGTTGTACTATTGATAATAGTGAAATCATCAATTTCTATGTTGCTCTTACGATAAATATGCAATAAAAAATTATTAATTGCTAACAAAAAATCGATACCAGTTATCAGACTTTAAAAATTAATTCCCGTAAGTCATGCTACAATAAAGAAATCTTTTGTAGTCTTCTATTCATTTACCTTTGATAAAACTTAAGCACACAAAATATTATTTTTATTGTAAATTGTTTAACTTATTTATGCAATTATGAAAATCAGAATCGATACTATGTATGAAATCGATCGATTTCAAATCAATTTTTTTACTATGGCAGAACCATTTGTTCTACACAGATGGATCAAAAAAAATGAGAACCTGGCTATATCCTTGGACAAGAAATTAGCTTATTTTGTTGACTCTGGCGCTACTTTGGATATTGAGCCAACTTCTGATGTTGATCCTGTTACCTCAGTATCAGTATCCCAAGCATATACTAAAAATATATAATTTAATGAAAACAATGGTTGGTAATGTAATTTCAAATCATGATTATATTTTTCCACTACTAATAATATCAACAAACATTAGCAACTTCTTACTGGAATATTACGTTTAACTATTTAGGCATATAACTAGACTTTCCTGCGATTATATTGATTTAATTACATATTCCTAGATACAAAGAATTAAAACTGACAATTTTTATTAAGTTTGGTTGCTGTTCATGTTTAGCCAAAGCACCCATATAAACTAAACAATTCCCTTTGATTATTTGTTTTATTACTTAATCATGTATAGCAAAAACAAAATAGTCCAATGGGCTCAAGAATGTCATTTTATGAAAGTTTGAGAACATATGGTTGTTTCACGTATAGATAATCAGCTTAAAATGCGACCGGGACATGTCGATCCTTACATAAACAATGCGTGCGTCTGCACGCGGCGCGGAATCCGTTCAGCTGCCCGTAACTTGTCGGTTGCAGCTAAAAATGCGCTCGTAACAACTTATATTCTTATACAGAAGTTATAAAATTCAAAATCATTTGACAGCACTCAGGCACACCTTTATTGGTCGTCAATGAGTTTCAGCGAACACTGTCTATACACACCTCTCTCAAATCCAGAGCAAACACTGAGAAGTGGTCTCAAAGAAATGTAGTCCATCTACAAAATGTGGTTCTGTCATAATAAAATCATATTTAAGGTACAAGTCCGAGATGGGCTACAAACTGCAACCGCAGGCGACACTGCGGCTAGCGGCTGCGGTTGACCGCAGTGCTGCCTGCGGTCGTGGTTGCTTCTATTCCAAGCGCAGCCGCATGCCGCGGCTGCACAATGCATAGAACTATGCCTCAGTCACTCCGGTACCTTCGTGCGAGACAGAATGTCAGACAGCGCTACCGATAGATTACTAATGTGTCTTTGGTTGGAAGAGGAAAATGATGACGACTTGTTGTTACTATATGGCAAAAATAAGAGAAGCATCTGATCTTTTATTCAAAAGTCGAACCAAAGAAGCAAGTTATTCCGCACATTATCTTTGATCAAATTATTGCGGTAATTTGGATTGGATGTATCGTAAAGGACTGGATGACCAGCAACAAAGTTAAATAAATAAAGTTAAAAATTTCTCTTCATCGTCTTCCGAAAAAGTCGACATTTTTATACGTGTGAACTCTCTGCGGTTCGCGACACCACTGGTGCTGCAGTCTGCGGTAGTTATGGGCGTTATAAACCGTAAACAGTTATTGAAACTATTTATTAGCAACAATACCGAAAACTATGTATTGACTTCTTCAGAAACTATTTATCGGGAGTAACTATTTATTGTGTGGAACGGACGGTTCACTTGATGTCGCTCGCAACGCGGTACCCGAGCGAGAGCCGATACTAGGCGCCAGGCTGACGGAACCGACGGCAAACGAAAATTCCCGAACGGGCACTCAGCTTGCTGCTCTAGATGCGATGATTGATTCGCGCCAAATTGTAAAATAGGAATTGTAAATACAAAACTTCGAAACATAGTGTAAATAAAAACGTGTAAAATATAAAATAGGTTTATAGTAAAGTGTAAATATTGTAGATATGTACAGAATAACAATGTTGTACATAAAATCAAATGAACTTTTAATTTAAATACGCCTGCCGCCTGGCATCCAGTCCTAAGCCTGGTCAAAGTATGAAGGAAAGTTCATTTTTATTTATCAAAATAATATTGGTTACTATCGAACACCCAATACTCCGTCACGTCAATAGATAGTTTCCGAATAAAATCATTTATTCAATAAAACATGATTTTCCTTCGAACCGAAACCGAGCCTTTCTTGCGATACCCGATATCCATTCAATAACTAGTTATTAAAATAAATAGTTTCAAAAACCGTTATTACAAACTAAACCAATACATAGTTTCGGTATTGCAAAAACGTGTACCGACCCACCACTAGTCTGCGGTCACTGCGCGCCGCGCCCGCAGGCTTTGCGACGCTGCTGCAGGCTGCAGTGTTGCCGCGCTCGGAATCATTTTCATAGAGATTCATAGAAACCGGTGGTGTCGCTTGCAGTTTGCGGCTGCAGTTTGCAGCCTGCAGCCCATCTCGGAATTGTACCTTTACCCACACACGTGTTCATTTGAACCGTGGCCCGCAAGTGTAGCATCGTCGGGTAACCGGGAGAACACGGCTGAGGCAAAGTTTCTACAGTACAAAAAAAAAGTTTTATTAAGTAATAAAAAAAAGAATTGGTGCAAAAATAAATACAGATAGGCATTAAAAATGCTTCTTTTTTAAGACTTTGAAATCGTTAAATAAATTTGTAGGTAATAAATCAATTTGTCAGTTGGACCTCCTAAAGCATTGGCTAAGGCTCTGCATCGTCTTGGCATGCTGAATAGTGGCTTGGGGTATTATGCTCCATGTCCGAGAAAGATGTAAAAAAAAGATCTTGGTCTGAGTGTAAATTCTGAGGAAGTTGTTCAAAAGCCATTCTTCCTAGCAAATCCCAGGCGTGCTCAATAGGATTCATACGAGTATTGCAGGACTGGGATGCCAGTCTAAGAGTGCGATATCCCGTTCACGAAGAACGTTCATCACTGATCCTGCGGTATGTGCGCGAGCATTGTCTTGCATGAAGATGAAATTCGCCCCCAATTGGATTCGGCGTGGAACAACAATAGGTTCCACCACCTCGTTGCGGTATTTTTCGGCATTCATGTTGCCCCATATAAAAACGAGGTCCGTTCTGCCGCCAATGCGAGTACCGGCCCAAACCATAAGATATTTGTATAGAGAGGTACAGCTTCGTTGGAAACAAACAGGCTGTAAGTGGTTACAGGCGCCATATAGTACACGTGGTTCCTGTATGATTTACAAAAATAAATCCTCTAAAAAGTCCCAATGTACGTTAACAACCTGTGACATAAGGTGAGAAGTCCCAGTACCCACTAATTACACTGCCTATCTTACCTTCAAACTGCAACACAGCCATGCAAGCACGCTGTTTGGCGGCAGAAATAGGTAAGATAGAGGTAACTGCGAAGATAACTCCGGTACTAAGCCTTCCTTTAGTAAACTTACACCACGTTGGTCAGATGATAGGGTTTCATTCCATTTTCCAGTCCCTGGATCGCCTCGGCTAAGGATAAGATGGATGTCGACGTGAGTATACCCCGCACTATGCGGATATTGGACTTTCCGTCCCACACATGCTTGTCGACGAGCCATCGGCAGATACGGTCCGCAACAGTTTCCACCTCGTTAAAAAAGGGTTTTTATTATTTTTTATTTTATTTTATTTAGTTTTGTTACAAGCTTTTATTTTATGGTGCGTTCCGAATAGCGATGATATCGATGTGAGTGCGCTAAAAATCGTTTCGAATCGCCGTGAGCGTGCTCACAGCACCCAACCTGACGTCATCGATGACGTCATTTCATCCGCCATCTTGCGTTTACGGCGACCATTGTCTCGGATAGAGTGTTCTGTCATACGACTGTCAAATGTCAATGTCAGCGATTGAAAACTACAACATTCATTGCGAGGGATGCGGAAAATAATGCAGTAGTGGTCAAATTTTTCTGTTTTTTATCTAAGTACCCATAAAAAAATGTTTAGATGCAAAAGTTACGTGCTATTGCTGAAAATTAATTGTCAAGGAAACGTCAGCATCGTAAGCGTGCAAACTATCGTTCCGAATGGCCAACTGTTATTTGTCGATGTTGGCGCGATATCCCATTCGGAACAGTTGTGAGCGCTCACACCGCTCTCATCGCTGCAAGCTCATTCGGAGCGCACCTTTAATTTCACCTGTCCCGGTATCTGTAATGAAATCTTCCGAGTTAAATTTGACCCACTTCCCGGTTCGCGATTAAGCTGAAATTTTGCATGCATATGGAAAATAGCAAAGGTGGTTCCAGTCTATAAATCTGGTGATAACCATAAGTCGAAAATTACAGGCCTATTTCACTATTACCAACCGTATCCAAAGTATTTGAATCTATTATTTATCCTTACATCTGTGAACATATTAGGTCATGTTTATCCTGTCATCAACAGTAACGTTTGTGGAGGATCTAACTCAAGCTCTGGATGCTGGTTCGGAAGTTATGTATACTATATTTAAGCAAAGCATTTGATAGGGTCCTACGTGATATTTTGTTTAAAAAAATAGTATAAGATAGGCATTGCTAGAAATACTTTTAAGTTATTTAATTCTTAGAGAATTGTAAGTTTTATTTTGTAGTTAATGGTTTTAGTTCAGATGTTTTATATTTTAGCTCAGGAGTGCCACAGGGCTCGAATTTTGGACCTGCACTATTTCACATTTTCATAAATAACGTAGCAGAATATAAGGAAAATACAACTCGTTATATGTATGCTGATGATTTTAAAATATCAAGGGTAATTCAAAACGAGTCGGACATTATGCTACTTCAAACCGACATAGATAGCCTAGTAAAATGGTGCGAGGACAATAGGATGACTTTGAATGTCAAAAAATATTTCCAAGTTAAGTTTTCTAGAAAACGAAAATCTTTATTCAGATATTTAGTTGATGGGGCTAAAGCTAGTGGTGGACTGTTTAAAACCTCGTTGTAATATTCGACAAAAACTTACTTTTTAGGAACATTTTGAAGCCACACCTAAAGAAAGCGTAGGAAAAGATTCTCATATCAGTCTAGCCTAAAACACTTTAAGTACACCTCTTTGGAAAAACGATGAATTATAAACGATCTCCTGTTTTTGTACAAACTTTTTAATAATAAAATTGACTGTCCTCAGCTACTGCAAAGGATTAACTTTAGAATTCCATTTAGAGTACCAAGATCACAAAGAGTTCCTCTGATTCCCCCATGGCGTTATAATTACGGTTTTTGGTTCATATTCTCCAGTTGCGTGATTCAATAAGCTGTTGAATACTTTTGGTAAATCCAGAAATATTCACTGGCAAAGTATGAACACTCCGAATGCACTAACAAGACTCCATAGGTGACATATAACACACAAGGTTGTAAGTGGATAGTTACTTTGTTTTTGTTAGGGTGTTTAGCTATAATTATTGCACTAAGTTACTACCTAAGTTAAGTGCACTAAGTACCTATTTCTGCCACAAAGCAGCAGTGCTTGCATTGCTGTGTTCCGGTTTGAAGGGTTAAGATATGGCACTGAAATTACTGGGTACCGTGACTTTACATCCTAAGTCACAAGTTGGCAACGTACACTGTAGTTCTTGTGGGGGTTGCAGTTTTGCTGCGAATCTCACAGGAGCCACATGTATTATATGTGACTGTTACCACTTACCATCAGGTGGGCAGTTTGCTTGTTTGCCAACTTAGTACCTAGCAATAAAAAAAAATAAAAAAGTTATTATTACCTAATGCTAAGTTCATTTTGTTAGAATGAGTATAATATTATGATAACATGGAGCTGATCTGATGTTGGAGCTGGAAGGTGACCATAAGAACTCCGCAATAATATTAATTAAAACTTTAAATAAAAGCTTTTTTAAGTTTTCTATCTCTTCGCTTGAATAGGTGTATTTGCGGTACACTTCCTTATTCGGCTCCGCTCGACATCAGTGGGAAGTAAGTTAAGAAGACACGTGTATTCTAAATGTCACCACCAGGGATGTAACGGAGGTAATTTTATCGGAACCGAAGGCGGAGTCGGAGTTTTTAAATTTGATTTATCGGAGTCGGAACCGGAGTCGGAACCGGAGTCGGAGGCGGAGGCAGGGTTTGTAGCTGAAGTGGCGGCAGGAGAGATTTTTTATTTAAGGAAAAATAAAACATTATTCAGTCAAACTTTTTTCATTTGAATTATAAAATAAAACACAAACAATAACAATAACAAGATTGGCATGTTTCTTAATTGTTCGTATTCAGTGGCATGGACAGAATTTAAATGACCTTTTAACGACGTTGTCGTACCTCATTTTCTTGAATACGTCTTCATACACAGTTCACACTTTGCCGAATCTGAATTAACTTCAATGAAGTAGTTCCAAATACAACTACAAATGTTTTTGTGTTGGTTTCTTTGTCCAACACAAAAACAGATCACTTTTATTGATACTAAGCCGAAAAAATCAAAACAAATATCTATAACCTATAAAAGTGTCGTGTGCGTAACAAACAACAAGTGAAAAAATAATAATCGACGATAGAGCGCACGTAGCGTAGCGGGAGGTAGGCGGGGGGATTATTCGCGCGACATGTATAACTGTGGGGCTAGCACGCAGGAGAATCGAAAATCGAATCGAAATCCGAATCGAGGAGTTTGTATGGCAATTTTATTAGTTCTGCTACTCACCGCCGTGGCGCTAATAAAATTGCCATACAAACTCCTCGATTCGGATTTCTATTCGATTTTCGATTCTCCTGCGTGCTAGCCCCACTGTTCGTAACAGTCGACGCAGGCCGCTGCCGCTATGTTACTACCTGCCGCGACCTCCGATTTAAGTTTCGGAGCCGAAGTCGGAACCGGAGGTGTAAGATCAATCGGAAGTTCCGTAACATCCCTGGAGACCTATTTTTGAATTACGTATGCGATTTAGAAATCACCGCTGACTAAATAGTCAGCGATGACTTTGAAGTCACGAATTCCCAAACATCCTATTTTTGAAAGTCGAACGCAGAGCTGACAACTTAAAAGTTACTCAACTAACTAATTTCAAGATGAAAAAAACTATATAAGAAGACTGACTGAAAAATCAACACACACCAACTTCAAACTTGTCAATATGTTCTCTAAACAAAACACAGATAACGTTTCCACAGATGACTTGTTTACGAGTGGGTGAGGGCACTCGTAATGAAATCACATCCGTGACTAAGGTAGTCACATAAGTGATATTCAAAAATAAGAATTATTGAAAATCGGTGATTATTAGTCACATCGGTGATTTCGAAGTCGCATACGTAATTCAAAAATAGCTCTCCTGGTCACCACACAGACGGTATCGCGCCTACATAACGTTATAAAAACCTACTAAGCAATTATACATTGTTATAACTGATTGGTTCTTATTACAAGCAACTTATATTACTATCCCGGCGAGCATATACAAACAGAGAAAAAATGTAATATGTAAGAAGCAAACTAAGGGGTAAGGCGTAATGCTGTGATAATATTATCTTTGTATCTACTCGAAACTTCGATGCTCCGTAAACGTTTAAATTTTCTGTTGCTAAGCCATAGAGTACACTAAGAAAAACTACAACATTCAGATTTTTATTGGCTCTGTGCATGACTTCAGCGCTACTTAGCGTTCGCAACTTTGTTGGCTCTGACGCTCTGATATTTAATTGCGACATTATGACAAAATTTTAAAATCAAAAACCACCTTTTAATTTATATTAGAAAATTACTGTGATATCTTAATTTGGAAGGACAAAGGGTTGTGAAATCATTTTTATCATTCAAATTAACTGAGGTAAGTAAAATTTATTAAAAGTTTTATTTTGGTTATGTCGGGTATTGTTTACTTCATCGTTAGTTGTAATTTTACTGTAAAACAAGAAGATGAGGCTACTTTAGGTTTCATTAAATAATAGTCATCATCATCATCACAGCCCATATACGTCCCCACCGAGGAGCTCGAGCCTACCCTATATTAGGGTGATTAGGCCTGGCCGCACTGGGCCAGCGTGGTTGACTAAATAATAGTAAAAATACTTAATTGTTCCTGTCATCATCATCATCATTTCAGCCAAGAGACGCCCACTGTTGGACATAGGCCTCCCCCAAGGATTTCCATACCGATCGATCCTACGCCTCCCGCATTCAGCGGCTTCCCGCGACCTTCACCAGATCGTCGGTCCACCTTGTGGGGGGCCTACCAACACTGCGTCTCCCGATACGCGGCCGCCACTCGAGGATCTTTCCGCCCCATCGGCCGTCAGTCCTAGATCGATGTGTCCTGCCGACTGCTACTTAAGGTTTGCAATTCTTTGGGCTATGGTTTGCAACTCTAGTTCTTCTACGGATCTCATCATTCCTGATGTGATCACGTAGAGTATTGTTCCTGTATCGCTTATAAATTAAATATCGTTTGTAGATCGAATTAAATATCGTATTATTCTAAAATTATAAAATCTTAATTCAAATTCACTACCTAAAGTTACGAAACGTAATAGTAAACGTATCGTTTCCTAAACAAGTTGAATAGTGCAATGAAAAAAATGGTCGCCATTTCGAACATTCTTTATCTTTCGAACTTTTTAGCTTAATTAAATTTAAGGATATGAATTACAATGTATTTTATTCCTTTTTGATATCATGTTTCATAGAAACATGTACTACTTATGACCTACACAATCGATCATCATAATAGCTTATATACGTCCCCATCGAGGTGCTCGAGTCTACCCTAAGCTACGACGTAGTACTATTCTGTGGCTACGGTGTTTAGGCCTTAAGCACCGATTACACTTCACGATCCATCGGGAGTTAGAGCCCTAGCTAGTGTGGTCTAATCGCTGTTAGGGAGTTAGGGTCCCGATATCGTGCGATCGTGGTTGCCCGATCGCCCTAACTCCCTAGTTAGGGAGATGTAATCGCTGTTAGGGCGCTCAGTCGCCGCACAGCGCTCGATGTGAGCGGATAGTTGCTGTGTATCGGAAGCGAAATTGGCCTCGCGTGCCAAGAAAATGTCGTCCAAAAATGAAAAATCTGGTTTAATGAATGTTCTGGACATGTATAAAGCTATACCAAATTTATTTCTCGTCGCTAAAAATTTTAGCGTCACTGCTAATCGTTGTTTAGCACCTACACTTTCTCTAAATAATGTGTCATGTTTCTGAATATAATTATTATTATACTGTCACTTAATTTAAAATATGTTCAAATTGTGCAGAATTTATTTTTAAACAATTTTTGAAATCTTCTGGCTCTAATGAATATAAAATGTTCATATTGCATAGTTTATTTTATTTTAATTATTTTTTATTTATTTACATCGCCTCAAATTTTTTATCTATCTATCGCATTACACAAAAACATGAGACTCATAAGTATAGGTCAGGATTGGTCTATGCATCTTCGACTTTAAATCTGTATGGCAGGGATCCTGGTGTAGAGCGTTATTTTTTCATAAATTTGTTATTTTTTTCATGTTTTTTTGTTCATTTTAATAATTTGTTATTTTATTATTATTTTTTATGAATTACTTGTTTTTTATTTATAATTTTGTTTTCAGAAGAAAAAGAGTTATGTTAAGAATAAAAAAGCGATTTTTAATAGAATAATTTTCAGTTAAATGCCTACCATACAAAAAAAAGTGTCACTTGCATCGTAGTTTTATAAAAGCACACAGTGATTCTCTTTTTATTTTATTTTTTCACATTTACACCCGCAGTTGCGACAAGGGCGATACCATTTTTTTCATATTTGGAGAGTGCAGGAGCCATCCTTCCAACACCACGTTCGGTTGCCTACTGAGTTAGGGAGGCGATCTAGTGCAGTGTGATCAGAACGCTCTAACTGCCCTAGCTCCCGATGCGACGCCCTAACACCCGATGGATCGTGAAGTCTAATCGCTGCTTTAGCCAACCACGCTCTGGCCCAGTGCGGATTGGTCGACTTCACATATGAATTTCTTCTTCAGATATGTGCAGGTTGCCTCACTATGTATTCCTTTACCCTAGGAGCATCAAACAAATGTAAGTAGGTACATATGAAATTCGAAAAACCCAAAACACATTGTTACATGATGGTCTCAAACTCCGAACCTGCCGATTGGAAGGCGCCAGCGACGCTCGATATCCCAATAGAAATAATGTAAGTTTTATTTTTCAATACGATCGGGTTTTATTCCCTAACTAAGTACAAGTTTTTTTTTTGTAAATCTATATATGCAGTTTTTCTTCTCACTAAAATCGATGACATTGTTCCTAAGAACAGATCTTTGTATGTTTCATAGTTACAGGCTTGCCTATACTCTCCAATCTAAATGTGACCAATCTAAATGTGACTGTATAAAATTCTCGTGTCACAGTGTTTGTAAACGAATTCCTCTGAAACGGCTTGAACGATTTTTACTAACTTTTTGTGTATATTCGGTAGGTCTGAGAATAGGACGTAAACTATTTTCTACAATAAATCATCAATAATTTTATTTATTTATCTACTAAAGCCTTTTTTAGAGACTAATCACAGATTAATTGTATAATATTAACCTTAAAACAGTATTACGAAAATATAACGATTGCTTTCTACTTTCTTATGTACCTATCTAAATATATCGATCATACGTCATCATAAGCAGGTTCAACAAAATAAATCGTGTCGTCATATTTAGCATTGCAGATGAACGAAAGAGATATAAATAGACAAATCTACCAGTCATTGGTCGACCCTTAAATGTTCCCAACATCAATTTGATACACGTAGGGCTGTCAAAAGATACTTAAATAATTGATCTTAAGATGTTTTATGTACATACGACTCGAGCGTAAAATGTCAATCTTATTGTGGTTTAAAAATTATTTGACTGACTCATTATTGATCTAATTTTTTGATCACTAGGACATTAATTTGATTTGGGCTACATAATCATTATAATTTTTAACCTTATTTAAGCATTAATCATTTTAGCCATATCCGTGGTCTAGAGTCTAGTATTTACCACCCGGCATTGATCTCGAGGTCAGGGGTTCGAGTCGGGGCAAAAGTTTTTTGTTTGGTTTAACTGGTGGTACCTACGACTTCTGTGTTACCATATAAAACCTATCTAGACATTTTTATTAAAGTATCATTGTTCCTGTGTATTTTGCAAGCCAATAGGGGCGATCTTTCCATTAGTGGTATGCAAGCGGCGTGGGCGATATGAAAGGTCGACAACGCGCAGGGACTCATATGTATGCATGTTGTATAAAAAAAACATATTAGCAATGCACATTTTAACATGGAGTTAAGGCAGGAGGTTGCAATGATTTTCTGAATTATCTCGCAGAAGGAGGCAGCGGAACGGGCGCTAGAGGTTGACCCTCTCGCCGCACCGCTCCGGCGCAGGCGGTTGGGTAGGAGAAGGAGCGCGTTCCTGGACGCGCGCCACCAACTCCCTTAAGCAAGCTGGGGATGAAATGGCCTGGCCGGCCGACAACCGGTTGGGAGACATTACTTTTCTACCCTTGGCCTGCCTAGAGTACCTAAGCCCCGGCGTTTGGGTCAGCTATGCTGGCTCACTGTCGGGCCTATTCTCCAGGGGGCGCACTCGGGGAATGGCTAACGCCGATCCCGATTGTGCTTCCTATGGAGGTATAAGTTGCTTGGAGGGTGGTTTAGCCAGGTATGGGGTGTATACCCGGGTCCAATGGCATATCCTTGGGGCGGCCTTGTCAGCCTTTCCCTTGTTGAATCGTAAGAAGATTCCCCCGCTTTAAAAAAAAGGAGGTTGCAATGTTTACGTTCGGTGTAGTGCAAGCGCATTTTACGAACGTTCCATTTTTCACCGATAGTTGAAGTTGAAGTTTTCGACTGAATTTTTGTAGTTCGTGTGCATTGCATGCAACGTAGGAATCCATATGTTTCATTTTTCACCGTAAAAAAAATCCGTCACCGATATTTGGTTGTGTGCGTTCGCGTGTAGTGGTACTTCCTGATGCCGAAAGTGACTGACATCGGGGGCGCCGAAGTTCCGGAAGGAGGTTTAACTGGGTATGGGGATACCAGCGAAACGGCCATAATTAGACCGGACAGGCGGAACAGAGTCTTACGGCATGCCCAAATGGGAGATCTAGTCAATTTAGCCACCCCCCCCCCCCCCCTTTTTTCGAGGGGAATGCGT
The DNA here is from genome assembly GCA_963935595.1 of Schoenobius gigantellus. Lineage (NCBI taxonomy): Eukaryota > Metazoa > Arthropoda > Insecta > Lepidoptera > Crambidae > Schoenobius > Schoenobius gigantellus. The sequence continues at coordinate 53,335,631 of OZ012541.1, forward strand.
GACTGCACCGTACTCGCCGTTGGTTAGACGACGAGCGTGTGTTCACCTGCCAGGCAATTTAGCCCCTAGGGAATCGTAATAAATTATTCCACCTTCAAAAATGATTAAAGTTTTCTTGAGTTGCCAGCCCTAAGCTCACTGACCCATGAGTGACAATTGATGGGTCACGAATAATAGTTGCCTCCTGGATAAGATTGATTGATTTTGTGGGTAGTTCAACTAAACCTCAAATTACTTATCAGAGGGAGACTCTGTATCAGGATCGCCAGCTAAGGCACCTTCATCTTGCGTATTTCTGTCGCAAAGCAGCTGTGCTTGCATTACTGTGTTCCGGTTTGAAGGGTAATAAGATATGGCAGTGATATTGCTTGGTACCATGACTACATCTTATGTCACAAGTTGGCAACGTACACTGTGGTTCTTGTGGGGGTTACACATTTGCTGCGAATCTCACAGGAACCACATGTACACTCGACTACAAAATTATCGATGCGGTCAATGTTACAAAAATGTGTATACATCGATTGATATCTAGACTTTATTTACTTAACATCCGCGACCACGAATGCTGCAAAGCTTTCGAAACGTCCGGCTATAAATAATTAAAATGTTTTTAAAGCTAAATATAAGCTAGTTAAGGTAGAGTTGGTAGAGTATACCTATTTTTGTAACTTCGATCGTATCGATCTTTTTGTACTCGAGTGTACTATAGGTAATTGTTACCACTTATCACCTGAGCAGTATGCCTGTTTGCCAATTTAGTTGAATAAAAAAACTTGTCTCGTGGTCCCAGACTACCTAATTCTATGTTTATGATATTCATTGTCAAATTTTTTTATTGACCTAAGCTGTTGGCCGAAGATGGTGTAGGTAATTTACAGCGTCACCTTGATTATTTAAAAGAAGGCAAGAAAGGTGGCTCTTCAAGCTTTGTCAGCAAATCGATGCTGCTGACTTTCTACCGGACAGGCATCACCTCAAGCCAAAAATTTAAATAAGATACTATAGTTACATAGAAAACCTTCATGTCATGAAAACAATAAATTAGGTACATTGGAAGTAACCCATTCTGAGCCAAAGTGATTGTACGTGTCACAGTCATCGTGTAACCACGAATACTGTGAAGCGTTCCAAAAACGTCGGGCTAAATTAAATAATTAAAATGTTTTAAAAGTAAATAAATATAAGCGAGTAAATCCGAAAAGTGTAGTTTTATTAAAATGTGTAAATCGTCATTATAAGGTGTCGATTCAAAGTTTTATTGCAGAATAGCCCTGCTCCCGTACCAGATTTCATTTTTGATCCATCTGTGTACTATATCATGCTGTTGCCCTGGGGAGGTGCCAGCCCTTTTTCCAATTCCTCCCTTGTCGGAATGTATACTTCAAAGGGACGTCTAAAAATGTATTTAGGTGTCGTTCTGTCACTGGCCATACTCAGCAGCAGAGTCTCTCCTACAGGCTTATTATTATTATTATTGTTATTGTACGGGCTTTCGCCTTGTAGGCCTTTTCACCTCGACCTAAAAGATCTATTGTGAATTATAGCACCGTTAGAGTATCTCCTTCAAGCCCAAACCCTCTATGAAATTGAGGATTTTTTGGGTTGGGAGAGTTTGTATTTCATCTGGTCTCATGATGTGTCTTCCCAGATGAAGGCTACGCCGATGAATCAGTGGGCTGCAGTCACACAGAAGGTGTTTAGGAGTTTCACGCTCCTGATTGCAGAATCTGCAGATGTCGTTGTCCCTAATCTTGAGGTTGAACATGTGTCTATTCAGGCCGCAATGTCCAGTTAAGGTTCTTACGACTGCAGTGATGTTTTTCCTATTAAGCTGCAGAAGCTCATCAGTTAGTTTACGCGAGTAGCCTTGTATTAGTGCCTTCGCGTGTTCTTGCCCTGGAGTAGATTTCCAGAGTTCGAATGAGTTTCTAAGAAGTTGTTCATTTAGAAAGTTGTGTACCTGGTTCTTTGAAATCCCACAAAAAGGTTCCGGTCCTATTTGTGGTTTTATAGTTCCAGTTTTAGCGAGTTCATCGGCCTTCTCGTTGCCAATGACACCAGAATGCCCAGGAACCCATCTTAAAACAATTTTGTTTTTTTGTCCTATAGCCTTCAGGCGGGTGAGGCAGTCCTCTACCAGCTTCGAGTTTATTTGGCTCGAGCTAATGGCTTTTAGAGCTGCTTGACTATCTGAATAAATATAGATATGTTGGTTTGAGTAGTTTCTTTGGTTTATGATATCTGCACATTCAATGATGGCATATATCTCCGCCTGGAAAACGGATGCGTACCGGCCCAAGTTGGTACTTTTGCTCACCCTGGGCCTTAGACCGTACACTCCGCACCCTACATCAAATGATTTTCTGGAGCCATCCGTATACCATACGAGGCTTCCATCCTCACAGGAGTTGAGATTCTCTTCCCATTCATCTCTGTGAGGGGTTTCCACTTTAAAATTTCTAACGAAGTTTACTCGTGGAAGCATGACATCGCTGGTCATAGCTAACATTGGATGTTTCAGCACAGAGTCCTGAAGGGTCCTCAGTGTTTGAGAGAGCCAGTTACTGCGACAGCCTATGCCGACCCTATGTAGGCAAGCCTTCGCCTCCTTTTCTATTACTAGATTAAGGGGCGGCAGGTTTAGAAGGGCGTTTAATGCAGCTGCCGGTGTTGTGGACATGGCTCCCGTTACCATTCGACATGCGGTTCTTTGAAGGCTATTTAGAGTGTCAATGATTGTCCTCTGTTTAGCCTTTTTGTGCCAAACCACAGCGCCATTGGTTACTATGGGCCTTACTATGGCGGTGTATATCCAGAGGGCGATCTTTGGGTTGAGTCCCCATTTCGTCCCTACCATGCGATTACACACACCAAGTGCGATTTTTGCTTTTTGAACCACATTATTAATGTGTGTGTTCCAGGTGAGCCTTTGGTCGAAAGTGACGCCCAAGTACTTCACCTCAGTGGAAAATGTAATAGTCGATCCGTTTAACACAGGTTTAATAAGTTTATTCAGCTTATGTTTCCTAGTGAACGGTACTATTGTAGTTTTGTTCGGGTTTACCGATAAGTGTTTTTCAGTACACTATTTTTGTATGGTGTTTAGAGCCCCTTGTATTAGGGATGATAAAGTGCTTTGGCACGGTCCGAGGGCTAAAACAACCACGTCGTCCGCATAGCCCTGTACATCAAATCCCTTACCTGAGGCTAATACAATGAGTTCATCCACAGCTATTGACCATAGTAGAGGTGATAAGACTCCTCCCTGAGGGCAACCTTTGGTCAGCTTATAGCTTGCGGAAGAGTCGTGTAGAGTGATGTTCACAACCCTGTTGAGGAGCATTGTTTTAATCCATCGGGTCGTTGTTGGGTCGATCCCTTTGTCCTCCAATCCTTCAATTAGAGTTTCAATATGGATATTATCGAATGCTCCTTCGATATCTAGAAAGGCACAAAGGGCGATTTGTTTGTCATCCATAGCTCTTTCTATTTTGTCTACTAGACCTAAGAGGGCAGTTTCAGTTGATTTGCCCTTTTGGTAAGCATGTTGGTTAGGGTGAAGAGGGTGTTCCATCAAGGGTCCATCCCTAATATGTCTGTCTATAACCTTTTCCATTGTTTTGAGTAGGAAAGAGGTGAGGCTGATTGGTCTAAAGGACTTTGGCTGTGAGTAGTCCTTTTTGCCGGTTTTCGGTATGAAGGATACCTTAACATCAGCCCATGTTTCTGGTATGTGTCTCCAGGCAAGGCTTGCCCTGAAGATTTTCACCAGATACGGGATTAGTATATCTTGGCCCTTTTGTAAAAGGGCTGGGAATATACCATCGCTCCCAGGCGATTTAAATGGCATAAATGAGTCTATGGCCCATTGGACTTGTTTCGGTCTAAATATAGACGTCGCCGTTCTCCAGTCCTCATTTTTAGGTCCTAGAGTTGTCGTTTCATCTTTGCCCGATTTGGTACTGGTTACCCTAGCTGATCCAGGAAAGAGGGTTGTTGCCAAGAGGTTGATCGTCTCCTCAGTTGAATCAGTAAAGGTTCCATCAGGCTTTTTTAGCAGACCGATTGGATTAGTAGGCGTCTTTGACATGACCTTATGAATGCGAGCTCCTTGAGGCGTTTTCGTAATCTCCTCGCAGAACCGCCTCCAAGACCGTCTTTTCGCCCTTCTAAGTTCTGTGCTATATTTCGTTAGGGCCTTAAGGAAATCCCTTTTGGAATCGGGAGTTTTGGCCCTGTTGAAGAGTTGTCGCGTTTGCGCTCTTAACTTGTCTAGCTTGGGTGTCCACCAGGGTGTCGCGTTTCCCCTACGGGTCTTGAGGGGACAGTTATCTTCAAAGGCTTCTATGATAGCCTGGTTAAGCTGGTTCACCGCAAGCTCGAGGGCACCGCGAGTTTTTATCGCTTTAGGAAAGTTTGCTAGGCTGTTGCGCAGATGGTCCTTATATGATTCCCAATCTGTAGCCCTGCGGTCTCTGAAAGATTCTACTTGATCTTGATTGTCCTTTCCTATAACGAATCTTATCTGTCTATGATCAGACATGGATACCTCGTTGCTGACATGCCAGTCGTTTATCGCCCTGTACAGATTGTTAGTCGCAAGAGTAATGTCGAGTACTTCCCGTCTAACTTCCGTCGCACCCCCTCCTGCCTCATCAACATCGCGAACGGCATCTAAGATTGCCTTGCGAACAAGTAGCAGCTGTTGGTCGTCCATAGGTTCCGTATTGAAGATCCCTATGCGAACCGATGCTGCTGCGTCCCTAAACGAGGTAAGTCCTTACTCACCGGAACTTCCTGGTCGTTCTTTATCTCCCAGTGGGGTGCCGGTTTTGTTAAGGTCTTCCCTCTTTTTAGGTGGCAGTTGTGGAGAATCCTCCTCGGGTCTAGTTCGTTTGACCGCCCTAGGACCCGGGGTGGCGTCTGCCGTGCTGCTGCTTGAGCTTTCGGGCTGCTGCTGGTTCGCACCAGCGGCAGGGCGAAAACTGGCTAGAGCTTCAGTGTAGCTCATGCCACTCGCCAACAGCCGCTTAAGGCGTCGCCTTCCAGCCCCGCTCATGCGAGTGAATGCGGTCTTCTTGGGCGTTTTAGGTGGCTGTTGTTGCACACTCGTCCCAGAATTTTCCGCCTTTGTCTCAGCTTCTGCGGTGTCCATAGGGTCCCCTTCAGAGCTGAGAAAGATCCCTGATAAATCAGGTGTGGTAGAACGCGATTCCGCGTTGGTGGTATCCCAGCGTTCGTTATCGCCTAGGAGGAAAGCTTCGAGTTCGTTATTAGCGTCCATGAAGTTCCCACGAGTAGCTAGGGAAATAAAAGGTCCACCCCGGCAGAGCCCCGCATGCCCAGGTAAGGCTAATACATCTCCGAGGTCGCCTGGTATCGGAGTGACACCGTTCGAGACCATGCTGCACCATGGCCACGCAGCTATCGGCACGGTTCGTTTGACACCTTAGCTTGTGCGTCAGACTATTAGCCTGCGGAGGTTGTCTGACTTCGCACCCCCAAGGATGGGATAAGGGTAAGGATATGGGGTAAGGGTGGGGATATAGGGTAAGGGTAGGGATATGGGATTAGGGTAGGGATAAAAATGGGAGGGATTTGGGTTTGGGTTACACCTGGTCAGTGGGAGAGCTGTACCAGGCACGCCCGTCATACTTGGCTGACTCAGATCCGGGGCAGGTGGTAAGTAATGCGACGCCCGTTGTCAATCTGAGCCATTTCCAGGGCACACGACCCACAACAGTGGGTCCGCCCCAGGTCTGTACGTCGGCAGTACCTGGGGCGGCGTGGACGGATATGACGGACTTAGAGGACGGGACTTATAGCCCAGCGTCGCATGCCCAGGCGTTCCCCTTCTCCCGCGCCCCTCCTCCTACAGGCTTAAGAGCCGTGTGTTTGGTGAGTGGTCTGTCTGCGTTCAACAGTCCCACAGTTCTTAGCCTGTGGAGTGCTCTTGTGGCCTCTCTCTGTATAGCATAATGCAGTGGTTCGAGATTTGGAAATCTTGCCAGGGCAGGCTAAGGGAGTAGTTTTGAAAGCCCCCATTATGGTCATGCAGACCAGTCTCTGGAATCTACTTAATAGTTTCCTGCATGCGAACAGATTAGTTTTTGGCGACCGGACGATACTGCCATAAGTTATGACCGGCATTATGATTGTGTTGTAAATCCAATAGAGTATCTTGGGTTTTAAACCCCAGGATTTACCAAAAGCGTATCGACACATATTGAAAGTCGTAATGGACTTTTCAATAGTGAGCTCAACGTGTTTCTTCCACGTTAGTTCTTTATCTAGAGTGACCCCTAGATAACCTTTGTGGACCATGTTATCACATTGCCGTAAAGTTTTATGCATTTCATGTTGTTGAGCTTCCTTTTTTTCGTGAACGGTATGATCACTGTTTTAATCGGGTTGATACTAAGATGTGTCCCTTTGCACCAGTGCTCAACCTTTAGTAGTGCCTTCTGCATCAGGTTGGCTACCACACTTGGCAGCTTGCCGTTAACTAAGATGACAATGTCATCGGCGTAGCCCACTGTGTGCAATGGGCCTATGTTTAGTTCTTCGATCAATGAGTCTATAACTAGGCACCAAAGTGTTGGAGAGAGGACTCCTCCCTGCGGGCATCCTCTGGTTGTCGTGACGCTTATTGTATCGTCTAGTATACTAGCAGATATTACTCTGCTTTCTAGCATACAATTTATCCATCTTATAATTGTGTCATTGATGCTATGCACTCTTGCCGGTCTGCTGATGGAGTCAAAAGAGGTTTTTTTAAAGGCTTTAAATCTTTCCTTAGTGGGCCTACATAAACCAACGAACCCTGTACCACAATTCATGCTTCTATCTCCCGTAGTCCAGTAGTTTTTATGGGCTGTACGTTGATAGGTACCTCAGTCACTAAGTCACCAAAGCCATTTATAAATCAGAATAGATCTCCTTAAGGAGGCACATCAAACCAGCCAGCAAAAACCCGAGTTTAGCAAATGAAAGCCTGCCATTTGACTCATAAATTTCAAATCTTGTAAAAAAAGAAGGCAAAGGATTCAACAGCCTCACGGACAAGTCACTGTATGCACCGATCAAATATAGCATAAATAAACAGATACGAGTAGTATATGATTAACAAGAGAGTTGAGATACTAAGGCTAAAGGTAGGAGGTACACTCTGGATAAGAAAAGGTTTGTCACCGTTCACCTAAGGTCGATATTTGCTTGCACCAAAGGAATTATCAGTCCTACATTGCATTATACACATTATGTGACTGGACTATAAAGGGATACCTTTACAACGAAGAATGGACTTAGTCAATCATGATAATTAATATAACGAACCATAAATGAAGCTTACATAAACACAAACATAGTATAAGGTGTTTAATGTGCCTGCATCTTGCTCTCAGAGTCTTGTTTCGCAGAAAGGACGTTATAGTTATAGGGATGGGATTTACAGTGTCGATAATTTTATAAATTGGTCTATGTAATTTGAAACACTAAAAATTTATATTGTTTAATTTTTACCTGATATTTTAACTCCCCAACTCACCACAATCTTAAAATCTTAATCTACTTCAGAATATTTGGACATGGTATTGATGTGTAGTATGTTAATATATAGGGTGTCCCTAAAACAATGGATAAACCCGTAACTATAGATTGACTTCATCATGGCCTCCTTTACCACAAATTTTGACTTTAGTGAAAATATAACCACTGGTGGATCGAGATGGTGGATCCTAGTGGACAGAGGGACGACTTCAGAGATATTTATTATTTTTGTATTTTTCGAAAATTTCCAAGTGCGATTAGTTTTCATAGTACCATTTCTACAAATGGAGAGGTTTTTTGATTTCGTTTTTTGTAATTTCACAGGCGATAGTTCAGCTATCAAAAGCAAAGATTTGAATTTAACAAACTAGCTTAGTCTTTAAAAAAATTAAACAAAGATATTTAAAAATGAAATTAATTTTCTTTTATGTTTGATCAGCTACAGAGTAAAGAAAATGTAGGACACTCATCGTGCCCATCATCTTAAAAACTTGCTTAGCTATTCTAGATTCCAAAAAGGTATCATAAGTCTAGGCATTCTGAATATTTTTTTAATTTTATGACTACTGGAATAGCAAATAGTATAAAAACTTCAAAAAACTGTTTTGGTCATAATAATTACTCTAAGTTTCTGTGTTAACGTAAATGTATAATGAGCCGTAGAGAGTATTCTGTATTTTTTAATCCCATTGCTACTTAGAGAGTATAAAATTTTCAAAGTACTCGGTGAAAACACATCTATTCGTAAAAAAACTCAAATTGACCTTGCGCCCTATACCTTATACACGTCCTAGACTTTTTATTAAAAGAATGTATAATGCGGTGCACGTAACCCGACGACGTTTTGATGTAAGCAGCTGCATTTTGGATGCGAGTCCGCAACTCCGCAATCGATGATACTCCACAGGATTCTACTCGGGGCAAGGTCGAGTGCCGAGGCCACAGCGTCACCGACGAAAATTAACATTTAATAGATAGGAATCCAGTAGGTTCCAGATTTTATATCACATATTCTAAAAATAACTGTATAACTGTATACTATTTCACTCGATATTGAAGCGCCGCACTAGTTGATATAAGATAGAAGATATAAATCTTAGATGTTGGCCAAGATAACTAGCGTTGCCTCAGTTTTAATTAACGGTGCAAGGAATACTGTCCATATTTAATAAGGTGTTAGAACATTCAGCTCACCTAGCGATATTATAGAAGAGCAGCGAGAATCCAATACTGCACTCGGATAAAATATAGTTGTGATAACTTGAACCAGTCGAAACCATACTTCTTTTAATCGAGATGTGTTAGTTATATTTGAATAATCACCGAATGATTACAATTGTTTTGCCATTTACAATATATTTTGCCCCCACTAGACAAGCTTAGTACAGTTCGAAGTGTGTAACGGATTTAGAAAATAATATTATTTATTAATTGATCAATCTCACCTTTTCGATTGAAAGATTCAGAAATAAAACAATAATAATCAAGGCTATCATCTATCTCAAATTCTCAATGCCTAATATCCAAATTTCTCCAATTCATAGATAAATAAAAAATATTAATAAATTAATTAATATTATATTATACTTGATATTAATTGATAAAATTATATTTGATATTTTTCTTTTATACCACTAGGGTGGCAAACAAGCATACGGCCCACTGATGGTGAGCGGGATCCGCAGCCTATGGACGCTTGGGGTATAGCTTGCGCGTTGCAGACCCTTTAAAATCTTTTTAATACCCTTCTTGAAGAACCCCATGCTGTAGTCCCTTGAGAAAACCTCGACAGGAAGTTCATTTTACGATTCTTGAGCGAACGCGGAAGGAAGTTCCTCTGAAACCGTACCGTATGGGACCATTTTGGTTATAGGGTGTGAGGGTAAATTTCCTGCCGATGGCGAGCTGTGCGATGATAGAAAGTGGCCGTAAGCATCATGTCAAACAGCTCCTCAAAAGGTGTAAGTTGGTAAAAAGATGCTCCCGCCCATAGATGGCAACAATATTCCATGTGGGGTCTGACTTGCGACTTGTAGAGTGACAGTCTTTGATCCGGTGAGTAATATCGCCTAGTTCGATTAAGCACACCAAGTTTTTTTGATGCCAACTTCACATTGTCTTCCAAGTGACTACGGAACTGGACGTCACATGAGATGTCGACACCCAGGATCCCAAAACTCTTCGCGATGCTAAGTGGTGTATCGAGGAATCGTAGAGCCTCAGCAAATGGGTTTTTTTAGTGGTGAACGCACAAACTTGACTCTTCGTGGGTGTTAGCAAGAGAAAGAGTTTAAGACGAATATAGAAATAAACGCAGTTGCAATTAAAGAGGCTCTGCATTACTTATTCAGTACAATGTTAGTTAGAAGATATGTATAAGAAATTATATCACAGATCAATATATGTAGCAAGCTAAATTATATGAATGTCAGTTTATAACAACTGTTGCTAAGCAACGAGAACTATGTTCTTAACAGTCCCCCCGCAGTGCTGTTGTTATGGGACTCATCATCTGTTGGTAAAAATACCACACGCGCTGAGGATTTCTTCAAAATGCCGGATTTCGTTTTAATGTCGACGACTCTAATTCGACCATCTTTTCCAGGATAAACATTAATCACAAGACCTCTGGACCAAACGTTGCGTGTCTGGACCAAACGTTGCGCGGTGAATTTGGATCCACTAGCAAAACCAAATCTCCAACCTTTAAGGGTTTTTCGTCTCGATGCCACTTTGCTCGTGATAATAAGGATGGGAGAACCTCCTTCACCCATCGCTTCCAAAATAGATACAACAAACGCTGGGCTATACGCCACTGACGATGTAGACACAGGTCATCATCATCGAATGAACCTAGTGCTGGTAAAGTAGATGATGTTCCTATTAAAAAGTGATTGGGTGTTAGGGACTCCGGGTAGTTTGGATCAACTGACACCTGGGTGAGCGGCCTGCTGTTGACTAAGCTCTCAACTTCGGCTAAAACTGTCTGCATCACTTCTTCGCGCGGGGCTTTTTCTCTCAGGGTGGCTCGCAGTGCCACTTTAACCGTGCGAATGAGGCGTTCCCATGCTTAACCCATATGGGGACTGACAGGTGAAATAAAATTCCACTCTAAACCATAGCATGCCGTCTTATTTTGTAGATTATTCTGATTAATTTCTGCTAAAGACCTTTTGAGTTCGGCATCCGCACCACGAAGGTTAGTTCCATTATCGGAAAACAGCTTTTTTGGCCAACCACGTCTAGCAGCCATTCGTCTTAGGTCATGATGAGAGAATCGGTTGTCAGACTGTGTACTATTTCAATATGTACTGCAAGTATTGTTAAACAGGTAAATAATACAGCATACACCTTCTGCCTTCGTCGGCCAATAGTTATTTCAAGAGGCCCAAACAAATCTAAGCCGGTTGCAGTGAAAGGCCGGTAATGGTGTAACATACGAGCCTCTCTGGAGGCAATGGTTGAACCTTTTTGATACGACACAATAAACAGTTCTTCGCGACTGTACTTACTGTCGGGCGTATTTTTACAATCCAATATCTTTGTCTTAATTCATTGACAACAGTTTCGAACCGTGCGCCGCTTTGCGATGGAAATTCATAACAATGAGACGACTAATGTAGTCTTTGCCATCTAAGACTACGGGGTGCTTCACATTCTGATCGACATCTCTCACTGCGTCTATGCGTCTTCCGACTCTTATCACATCACAGTTGTCTAAATATGGATTTAATGTTCGTAATTTACTACTACTGTCAATCGTTTTTTTCTCTTTTAGAGCAATATATTCGTTTGGAAACGACTTCAGCTGAGAGTAACGAATCAAATGTGTCTCTGCTTCTTGTAACAGCTCACAGGTAATCTTACTGTCACTTGTAGCCGTTTACATTTTCGAATAAATAATAAGAAAACTGCGGTGCTACGTATTAATCGAACCCAAGAAGAAAATCTCGTCGGATCGGGAATCGGTAACTTTTGATTAATATTATGTATAATATTTACCGTTTCTAAATCTTGCTTACTATGTTTATTTTCTGTTTCAGGTTCCCGGGGCCAGTCATCGCATGACGTATCACGAAGAAACTTCGGTCCGAGAAGCCAATCGTAGTCAGCATCCAGCTTATAACAAGATTTCTTTGTAGCGACATCTGCAATATTTATATTAGTTGGTATATAGCGCCATTCATTTATATTTGTTAATGTGTCAATTTCTCCGAGTCTATGTGCAATAAATGGTTTGTAATTTTTATTTTCATTTCTTAACCAATGTAAAACTATTGTGGAATTTGTCCAGAAAAATCGTTTGTCAGGTTTAAAAGTGTGCTCATCTTGAATAACAGCGGCCAGTCGACTTGCGAGTAGAGCTCCTTGCAACTCAAGTCGAGGGACTGACACCGGCCTCATCGGTGCTACTCTGCATTTACTAGCGATGAAAGCAACATTTACCTTATCTGTCTCTTCATTGCAGGTTTTATATCTAATGCGCCAATAAGCGACTGCAGCATAAGCACTCGGCGAGGCGTCACAAAATATATGCAGCTCGACTTTACTAACCCGGACATTACTATGAGCATTTAAAAAATACCATCTCGAATTTTTTTATTTTTTGATTTCATTTAATTCTTGCATCCATGATTTAAATTCATTATAATGTTCATCTAAAAATTTTCTGATCCCATTTAATTTCGCTTTTCCAAACATTTTGTGTCAAAATTTTAGCTTTCTATGACTTTGTCACCGCTTACTATAAGCGGTGACAAAGTCATAGACGTCAAAAATTGACATGACAATTTGAAAAAGTTCTCTCTTAGTAGGTTTGACTTTGAAGTCACGAAGTTCATTAGATATCTTTTAAGGGCCGGTATTTCAATATTACCTTATCTTAATGCTTTAAGTTAAGTCCTACATTTAAGCTAAATTTCACTTTTGAACGAGAGTACCGTATTTCAATCCGGATCTTCCTCACCATAACTAATCTAAGATTAATTGCAATATTGCAACGTAACAAACAGAATAAGTCATTTGTCTATGATTTTAGTTGTCATTTGGTTAACATTGACTGACACACGACACTTGTGCAAAATAAGGAGCGTGTTTTTTTGTTAAATATTATTACATTTTAAAATCTTTTAAATAAAATCACGACGCAAAAATAGATGAAGAGTGGTCTCAACACTATGTCTTTCAGCAGATTTATCTCTATTGCACTGAAGTTGGCGCATCGTTTTTTCTCCATTATGAAACTATTCTAAACAAGAAAACAAGATAATACCTAGCAGCAAGACAAATCACCACACAAACAAATCACACGCGGCATTGACATTGACTTTTTTTTATAAAGGTTCTTTTAAACAGTGCTGGCTTTCAGCCTTGGGTACTTGTACTAAAGAGGTGTGTATCCTTGGTTTTAGCCCTCTTTCTAAAATGTTACTATAAAATACATAAAAAACAAATTGGTACATAACACAAAAAAATGCTGTTTAGGATGGTCTTTTATTAATTCGCTTACTTATCTACATAGGTACAATATTATCTCAATTAGCCATAATTTCCTAACCAGCATGTTGCTTTTTGCGGGTCAAAAATAAATTATCATGAAGCAACTTTTTCTAAAGTAACCAGATGACAATCCTGGATCGGAACTTAAGCGACAGAAATCCTCCGCTTAGATTAAGGCTAGTTAAGGTGGAGTTTAAGTGCCGTTTAATTTTAATCCCACATTGAAATACACATAGGTCGTACTTATGTTAAAACCAGAATCAATTCAAGATAAGCTACTATTGAAATACCGGCCCTTAGAGTCAAATCAAATCCTAAAGTGTCAGTTAACGAGTACCAAAGTAATCCAAGGTTTCGTTCGCTGAACTCGTTGCAGTCCATTTTCAACCTTGTTGCACTATCGCTTAAAGTCTCTTTGGGTAATTTATTTAGAACTTCAAGCTCAACTCGTCCAGTTAACGATCTGAAAGCCACCTTGTTGATGAATGTAACAGATATCTTGCACGACTTTTCTGCATAATTCTACATCATTAATGCTGAGGATACAATCATCCATATAATGAGACTTAAGTATGGCGTTCACAGCAACTGGCATTTCAGATTCGAACCTGGGGGCATTCTTGTTCTTGATATACTGTGCAATAAAGGGTGCACACTGCACAGTTTGCTACGAATATTAAAGATGTCATGACATATTTTCGAAGTGGCTCATCAGGCGCATCACGCCACAGGAAGCGAAAGGCATCGCGATCTTTTTCACAGACCTTCACTCGTAGGAACATATCTTAGATGCCCCCTGCTACGGCCACTCGTCCCTCTCTAAAACGAAACATTATTCCTAATAAGGATTGTAACAGATCTGGTCCCTGAATAAGAAAATCGTTGAGGAAATGACCGCAAGACTTCGCTGCCGCGTCAAAAACTACGCGCAATTTCTCGTTATTGGGATTATCGACGCCGAAGTGTGGTAGATACCATACTCGTTTAGGTGTAATGTTTTGTGTATCCAGTTCACGTGCATAGTTATTGACGAGTAAATGATTTATTCTCTCCTTGTAACGAGATGCATATTCTTCGCTAGATTTCATCATACTCTCGACGAACTTAAATCTCTTATAAGCAATAGGAAAAGAGTTTGGGAAAGCTTCATCACTTTTCCAGGGCAAACCAACTTCCCAATGACCGTCAACAACCTTAGCGGTGTCATCTAATATTTGTATAGCGCGTACCTCTGCCTTATTTAATCTAGGATTCGTGCTTATTCCTATGGACTCAAGCGTGAAGGAGTAGCGTATTAATTCTGACAACTCTTTCATGTCATCTTTTTCAGGTACATTATTGGCGTGATTTGTTACTGACGTATTATTTATCGACTCTTCATTTATCGCGTGAACAGAAATCGTTAGTACATTGTCATAAACAGTGCCATAGACACACCATCCTAGCTGTGTCTGTGTTAAATACGGCTTGTTCTTTCCATCTGTAATAGTGTCGATAGGGGCTAATAAATGATAATGATCTTGACCGATTAATAGCTCCGGCTTGACATTTTCGCAAGGTAAATAATCTTTGAAGCTTCGAAGATGTTCATATTGATCAAAATTGACGTTTGACAACTGCTGTATTGGCAGATCTAGTCTAGGGATGCAATCTTTCTTGCCCTTACGATGAATTTATCAGAGGTAATACCAGATACAGTAAGATCGACTGAATCACTTTCGCAAACTAACTCTCCAGAGCACCAGGCGCTTCGTGCACAAAGGATCTCCTTTTTTCCGTGCAAACCAACAGCATCAGTGATTTTCTCAGAAATTAACGAAACAGTTGCTCCATCATCCAATAACGCAAATATATTGATTTTACATTTCGGGCCAGAAACAGTTACGGGAACAACTTTTAACAGCACTGTATGCTTTTGAATAATAGATGTATTTGTTACGGTTTCATCACAATCAGTAGTTTTCTCGGTATCATTTAAATTATTTGTGTTAATATTTTCGCTCGCGTTACTGTCGTCTCTTATTTTTGATTCAGTACGCTCGGATTTAATAAATCAGTGTAGTAAGTGGTGATGTTTCAAACCGCAGCCATCGATGTTACATACGTCACCTGAGCAGTCAGCTATCTCATGGCCTGGTTTTAGACACTGAGCGCACAACTTATTGAATCGTACAAACTTCCAGCGATTGCGTCTCAAGGCACGTTTGAAGTATCTACAATCCGGCAGTGCGTGTATTCCTTTTTTACAGAATTTGCAATTCTCATCTGTGGAACCTAGAAGTACCGCATGATGTGGGCCACGTCGTTCGTCAGGTTTTCTTCTATGTGTCTCAGTATTATAGCAATGAATGTGAGCAACTCCTGATGAAACTGTCTTTATAGCTTCGTTCATGAGAAAGTCTGATAGCTTTTCGAACTTTGACTTGTCACTCTGCGATTGCTCAAAAACGTAATCTGACCAGCGATTTATAAGACTGCTTGACATCTTCGACACAACCGTGTTGACCAGTTCAGGACTTCGCAAGTAATCGGACTGTTTGACAGATTGTGCAGTAACAACAAATTTTAAAATTTTCGTAGCAAATTGTACAATATTGTTATGATAAGAAAAAGGTAATGCTGGCAGATTCTTTATTTGGGTAACGATTTTATTTATGACGGCTTCACGTTGTCCGAATCGTAGCTCAAGAGTCTTTATTATAACATTCGGACTAGTCTTGCCAATTAACAGCCAGGCCACAGCTTCTTTTGCTTCTCCGTGCAGGCATTTACGTAAGCGATGAATATTTTCTGCATCACTAAACTTGTATAGCTGTGTAGATTCCATGTAGAATTCTTTAAAATGTAGCCAATCGATAGGGTCTCCAAAGTACAATGATAAATCTTTAGAAACGGCGATTTTTAATAATAGGTGTTGATTTTGTTTACTTTGGACTATTGTAGCAGATGTCTGTATAGCGGTTGTCAATGCATTAGCGAGCTTCTCAATGTCAGTACCAGTACCAGAGCGATATTGAATAGGTTGCGACACCACAGCGTGAAATACATTAGCGTCGTGGGCTGCAGTAGCATTGTGCGCCGATTTTACATCTTGGTTTGCTAGAACTCTATTATCAAGCCACTGTTGAACATTTTTTGATGTTCATCATTTACAGAGCAATAGGGTCTTTCACTATGTTGTGATGATCGTGCGTCATCCAAAGCAGCAAGATCGGCTTCTAATTTTTTCTCTATTAATTCTAACCTTATCTTTTTCAGCTTCTAGGACAAGTCTCTTCTTTTGCGCCTCTATTGACGAAGATTTTGATTTCTTCGTACACATCGTCGGAGATCTCTGATTTGTTCGGGTGCGATTCGATTGTGACGAATTATGTACATTATCAGTAATATTTTCAGCACTTTTCAGTTCCGGTTGCGTTTGCTGTAGAGAATCCATATTCGTATTCGTGTGCTCTTTCTTAATAGCGCCGCGAGTTTGAGCCATTTCGCGAGGAGTGCTAGTCATATGTAACTCACAGCTCGAAGAACCACTTGTTAGCGAGAGAAAGAGTTTAAGACGAATATAGAAATAAACGCAGTTGCTATTAAAAAGGCTTTGTATTACTTATTCAGTACAAAGTTAGTTAGAAGAAATAAGAAATTATAATGAATGTCAGTTTATAACAACTGTTTCTAAGCAACGAGAACTATGTTCTCAACAGTGGGGTTAAATTGAACTAAATTAAGTCGTCGAATCCCAATCGGATACTCTTGTTAGAGTACTCTCGATTTCAGACACAAGTCAATCGCGGCTTTCTTCCAATAAAGATCGAGGGATGTTAGCTCCGCCCATGTAATAGGTATCCTCATTACTGTCATCTGCGTAGCAATGAATACTGTCAATAGACAACATATCATTGATGTGCAACAGTAACAGAGTTAGAGATAGAACTGAGCCTTGCGGGACGCCAGCATTAATGTCCATGCTATCGGAGCAACTGCCATCAACGACGGCTCTCATGCATCTGCCGTACAAGAAGTCAGCAACCCATTTGCACGAACCCTCTGGCAGTCCGTACGATGGTAACTTCGATAGCAGAGTCCTGTGCCAGATCCGGTTGAACGCCTTCGCTATATCTAGACTCACTAGCTGTCAGGTGAGATAGCGAAGACGCCTCGCCTTGACTCTCAATGGCAAGTGCTCAGCGTTGAGTAAGATAAACTAAAAGATCACCTGTCGACCGACCATGACGAAAACCGTATCGACGGCTGGGACGGCTCCGCTCAGTACTTCCTCGATGCTCTGGACAGATTGCAGCGTCGCGCTATTCGCATAATTGACGATGTCACGATAATAGTATATCGTCGGCGTAGGTGGAGAACTAAATAATTCAAATTTTATAGTTTCGAGAAAATCGCGATTTACTGTATTTTTTGTTCAATTTTGGTCGTAATTCTCAAATGGAGAAAAATTTTACTGTCGGAAATTTTATATGTTTTGGGTGTCCTTGTCTTTTATTTTATGCTCAGAGAAACTAATCTCTATCATAAAGTATAAAAAAAATAAAACATAAAAAATAAGTTATTTAATTTTGCCACAACTAAATATTGTACGTCTATTGTAATTAGCTAGTTATTCAGCCTAGTTGTTTAGTTTTCCTACGCGTTAGATGCATATGGTAGAATAAAATAAGGTTAAATAAGTACAGTTATTGAATTTGTCAACTTCGAGATATTCATAAAGATAGAAGTAGCTACTTTGGACATAAATAAATTCATATAATTTAGTAATGATTAGTGGTATCACATAAAATAAAAAGCTTTATTTGACTCATTAACATGTTTTATTTTTAGAAAATACATATTTATTCAAAGGACAATAAATTAGTTACATCGCAGGTACGAGCATTATTCCAGATAAATAATTATTTGACAACAAAGTAACAGAAATAACCCAATTACAACATACAAAACATTAAATAACAAACATAAAAACTGAAACTAATTGAAAATAAACATTTTGTTCGCATCAAAACAAACCAGACATTAGTTAAAAATTAAACATAACCTTATAAAATCAATTTCACAATGTAATTACAAATCACAGTCAACATTATAATTATAATCATTTTGTACCATGTTATTTAGGTATTTAAAAATCACAGTACTCGTAAGTACCTAGGAACTTATTTATCAACATCAGATGAATCAGTGCAAGGTGGTCTAACCTGGCCGTCGTTTGAAGATGGTAAGCTTTCGTACCAAACATGGAGCTCTTTGGGAAATATATTTTTTTTACAAAGCTGTAAAAGATCCTTCTTTTTGTTTTGTTATAGGAAGACACTGATTGTATGCTCTGGGAATATTATCTTCGGGATCTATTGTAGGCATTTGAGAGGTTGGTATTCTTCTAGTCGATCTTCCTGGTTTACAAAGCGTATGTAGTAAATTATAAGGTCCATCGTAATCGTATCGGTATTTAATAAGACCAGGCGAAGTCTTATCAAATCTTAGACATTTTATTTTCAACCAGCAGACTGTCTCTCCACCCTCCGATATACTTTTGTTTTTCATTATCTTTGAAGCAAGTGTTATTACGTCGATCATGACTTCATACGACAATTTTGGATAGTTTTGCTTAATTACTTTGATTTTATCATGCATTTGCACTAAGTGCAGTAAAAACACTGCTATATATTGGTTATAACCTCAGGAAGTTTCATGATCCATAAGTAAATAGCAGAAGCTATTTCGATGCTGCCCCTGATCATCTGCAGATTCTGCAATCAGGAGCGTGAAACTTCTAAACACCTTCTGTGTGACTGCAGCCCACTGATTCATCGGCGTAGCCTTCATCTGGGAAGACACACCATGAGACCAGATGAAATACAAACTCTTCTAACCCAAAAAATCCTCAGTTTCATAAAGGGTTTGGGCTTGAAGGAGATACTCTAACGGTGCTATAATTCACAATAGATTTTTTAGGTCGAAGTGAAAAGGCCTACAAGGCGAACGCCAGTACAATAACAATAATAATAATCATGCATTTGCACTAGGTGCAGTAAAAATGCTGCTATATATTGGTAATAACCTCAGGAAGTTTCATGATCCATAAGTAAATAGCAGAAGCTATTTCGATGCTGTCCCTTTTGCTGTTTATTTCTGTCCATATCATACAATGAACATTATTCTGTGTGGGTGTGAAAACTCGTAAATAGACAAATTATATAATTTTAACTTTCTGGAATAGTGCATTAGACTATCTGTAGTTGATGGAATCTGTAAAAGATTTTGCAAGTCCATGGTTACACATTAAAATGACCCATCCTCTTCTGAATTTTTTTATCAAGCTCTATAGACCTGTACTAAGCCTCTTTTCGCTGTATATGTGGACTGTACTCATTTTGGATAGACGTATTAGTTTTGTCTTTTTGGCATCTATTTCATAAGCTTTTGCAGACAGGCTCAAAAGACGTTTGATTCTTAAAAAATCGTATTCCTACTAGAGCTTCTTTGTTTTTATAAAGGTAGACATTTATTTGTGGTAGTAGCCGGCCAGTAAGCCGAAGCTGCGGTGGTAAGCGAAAACCATCTGCGACAATAAGCTCGCGTGGAACCGCCCGGAGCCCCGCAGCGCCGGAGCCGTGACAGAAATCATGCATGTACTTGCTTGCATGGTGCATGCTTGCTTGCAAAGCTCATGCTAGCCTGGTGAATGTTTACTTGCTAAGCGCATGCTAGCATGGTGCATGCTTGCATGGTGCATGCCTGCTTGCATGTTACATGCTTGCTTACGTGGAGCATGCTTGCTTGCATGTTGCATGCTTGCTTACATGCTGCATGCTTACGTGCAAGTTTATCCTTGAGAAATTC
The DNA here is from genome assembly GCA_963935595.1 of Schoenobius gigantellus. Lineage (NCBI taxonomy): Eukaryota > Metazoa > Arthropoda > Insecta > Lepidoptera > Crambidae > Schoenobius > Schoenobius gigantellus. Next base: position 53,355,533 of record OZ012541.1, read on the forward strand.
TGCGTAAACATATTATCCGTTATGATAAATATGCTAAGCATTAATTATGCTTTAAAAATAATGCGTCGCGTTGTTCTGTGTTTCAAGTTTATGGATTTTAATACTTTATGACAAAAGATTTTCTGCCACACAATATTATGCTTATTTACATTCTGCTTCCTGTGTATTATTATGCGTCTTCTCGATTATTTCAATCGAAATTATGGAATATGATTTTATGATAATAAATTTTATGCCTCTAAATAGAGAGCCTTGTTTTTTACATAAACGTAAAGATAATAATGTAATTACTCAGACGTCAACACAAATGAAGGGCATAACAATACAGTGATCTGATGAGTGCATCCCTGCTGCATGGCCTGCATGCGCTTTACCCTCTCCACAAACCGCGCACTCCAACTTACTACCATTCCCGATCATTCATTGGCTATTTAAATAATTTCGCACAAGTTTATCCTAATGGTAGGATAATAACTTTACCTACGTTTATGTTGTTATATACCAGAAATAAATAACTTTAGTTATTGAATTATATTTGCCAAGCAGGCAGTTTTTAATTCATATTTTGCTGAAGAAGAAATAGACAATAGCACTTATTCATGAATCGCAGTACTTCACGTTAGAATTAAAATATGTATGAATTGAACAACTCAAATTATTTAGTTTTCCTTGAATAGGATTATTTTATTACAGCATTTTGAGCGGAAGGAAAATTAAACAACTAATTTTATTTAACTCTTTCGACACGCATCTATTCACAAATAATAGTTATTGATTTTTTTATCGAGTTAGTTATTTTTTCTTCTACAATTTAGTGTTGGTTTGAACATGTTTATTTTTCCATTTGTAATACAAAAATAGCTATATTTTTGAAATGGAACAAGATATGAAAATGCTTGTTAGACCAAAATATGCGGAATGTTTTGGGTGTTACAAAACTGGTGAAAAGTCTATTTAGCTAAAATCGCAATTATTTAGTTCTCCACCTACGCCAACGATATATTATATTACCGTGACGATGTAGAGGCAATGAACACCCTCGAGCCTCTACAACTTCGTCGTGACATCGCCTCTCTTAGCGCCTTTTACCGAATGTTCCATGGGGAATGCTCTGATGCGCTCTATAACCTTATCCCTCCCTCTCCATTCCTTAACCGAAACACACGTAAGGACCTTCGGAGCCATTCTTACACTATATTCGCTTTTACACAACGTACCAAGAAATTCCAAGACTCCTTCTTCTGTCGTTCATCCCACACATGGAATTCTCTACCTGCGCACGTGTTTCCTCCATCCTACAACATGGGTTACTTCAAAAGTGGCGTGAAAAAGCATCTTTTGGGCCGACAAGGTGCGGGCAGGGAGGTTAGTGGATGTCGTCCCTCCTCTATCTGTCAACTCATTTGTGCCCCTTTCACCGCTTAACATCAGGCGGGAGGAGGTCATTTGCCGGGCCCTCCATAAAAAAAAACTATCTAAATAAACATTGTTAGGTACTTCAAAGATAGCTCGCAAAAATATATATAATACGAGTGTATATCATAGAGTACTTTATGTATACCTGAAAATGTATATGTAGTTTAGCGAGGTACCGGGTGTATCAAAACGCCGAAGTAATATTTAAGGGACTTGTAGGTTGCATATTAGATGGACTCTAAGTGCTTTTCTATGAACCTAGAAACTTTATACTTTCCCAGTTAATCGACTTTAAACTGAGGGCAAAAACTTTCAAGTTACAATTATAGTCCAGCTGATTATGGAATTAAGTAAGTAAGTAAAAAATGTACACTATGAAGACACTTGGTACAGAAATGATACCACATACATGGCAATTTAATGCTTAATTTCATCCACCTCTTCGAGTTGTCGAAATCAATTTGTCAACATGATACTGACGAGTATACACTAGTAGATTCGAATTCTAAATACAAATGGTATGTAGAATTCTGCTATTACCGACAGCAATGTTGGGAGTAACCAACTACATATTGTAATCAATTACGAACGTCAGCCATACTAAATTTAGTTCATGTTGCTAGGTTCATGGTGCTCTACTCCTCGAGCCCTTTCATTTGATACCTATATTACTGGAACATATAATTTTGTTAGCATCGTTTAGTTTAACATGTAAAAATGCCAAACTCCTAAAACTTTTATTTATTTTCATACTAATTCTAAAATTGGAAGGCTGTCTAAAAATGTGCTTTTTCTGTGTGCATACTTATTTATTTATTTACACACTTTATTGCACAATTCCACAATTTTATGTTTTTTGAACATTGGATCGTTGGCAAATAGTTGACTTATCTCTACAAGAGATTTCTTACAGTCAACCAATGGTAGTGGAATTAACAAAGTGGTGAGCGCTGTTCACTTGCGCAAAGCACTTGCATTTGCACTTGCATTTCATCATCACAGCTCATATACGTTCTCACCGAGGGGCACGAGCCTACCTTAACTAGTTAGGGCGATTAGGCCTTAGGCAAACCACGCTGGCCCAGTGCGGATTGGTTGACTTCACCTTTGAATTACTTCGCTTTAGGTGAATGCAGGTTTCCTCGCGATGTTTTCCTTCACCTTAGAAGCGTCAGATAAATGTCCCATATGAAATTCGTGAAACGAAAAACACATTGGTACATGACAGGATCGATCGCGGGCCTCCCGATTCTACTCGGGACACGGTCCAGTGCCGAGGCCACAGCGCCACCGACGCTCCGCATTTGCATTTGCTTGCACAAAATTTTATTTAGGGCAAAAAGTCTATTTAGATCTTGGTCTCTAGCTATTGGTCACCTCCATAATTACAAAATTTGATTAAATAACAACAATCAAGGCACACAAAATAAAACCGTTAAAAATGCCCACTGTTTCTAAAATAACCTTTCTAAAGTTTATCATATATAATAATCGCGCGTGGACAACTTAACTTACCGTACGTCTTCTTCTGCTAATATCATAGATAGCAAACCTTTTCTTGTGATTTCTTTAAGTTGTAGATTGAATTATTTATTCATTATGATTAAATGTGTTATGTGCAATAACCAGTTCACCGATGGCGTCCAGTGCTCTGCTTGTGGCAAACAACTAGATTTCAACTGTGCTGGACTAACAGAAGGTGGCTGGAGGAAACTGGGTATGGACCGTAGATCGACCTGGAGATGCCCTACTTGTAAAACAGCAAGTGCAGCTCCATCAAGTTCGAACGAGTTGGCTTCTTCATCAATTATACTTCAGGAGATCCGTGACATTAAAACTGAACTAGCAGAATTTAAGGAAATCAAGACCAAGCTGGCCTGTCTTCCGGGTCTAGTTGAGGAGATTAAATCTATGAAGGAAGATATAAATGAGTTAAAAAAGTCATGTGAATTCTCAGCTTCTTGGATTGATGACCTGAAGACTAAGTCTTCTGACACCAACGGGAAGATTGCTGATCTGGAGAGCAAACTATTTACTGCTGAAGATACTATCAGTAACTTGAAATCTCAACTGTATAATTTTGAACAAAGATCACGTCTAAACAACGTCGAGATTAAGGGTGTACCGTTGAAAAAAGACGAGAATCTGTTTCATATCACTGAGTCCATATGTAAGGCAATCGGCTATAACTTCCCGAAAACTGAGATTAATTATATCTCAAGAGTGCCTACATACAATTCGAAAGACAAATCAATAGTAGTTAGTTTCATCAATCGTTACATAAAAGAGGACTTTGTATCTACAGCGCGTACACATAAAACATTAGAAGCAGGGGATATAGGGTACCATGGATCGCAGCAACGTGTGTTCATCAATGACCATCTGAATTCGGAGTCCAAACTCTTACTAAATAAGGCCAAAGCACTAGCCAAAGAAAAGGATTACAGCTACGTCTGGGTCAAGTTTGGAAAAATACACGTAAGAAAGAGTGATACATCGGGAGTATTTATAATCAACAAATTAAGTGATTTAAACAAGTTCGTATAGACTGTTATGTTTTAAATTATTCATTTTTATTTTTAGTCATGTCATTTAGTTCACTTTTATTCACTACTATTCTAGCAATCTTTGTTTGCGTCTTTCATTGTCTATGGCTTCGAATTGGAATTGTATTCATTTACCATAATCGTAAAATCAGATGTAAATTTGCCTATTGCTTAATGTTTGCCACACCTGGCTCGCTACCTCCGTTGAGACCGCCCTGCTATTGTTTAACTTGCACATCCATTCAACAACGAGTAGCATTTAGTAAATATACGACGCTCTCGCTTGCTCTGCCACAGTTATCACTACGCGCAGCGGTTAATCGCAATCTCGCACCCTCTCGCTCTTATTTAGCTTATCGTCATTATTCCTTGAACGCCCTGCTATGCACATCATACGCTCGCCGTCCGTTGAGTGCTTTGCTGCTTTCGTTATTCATTAGTTTTTGCCTATCTGACATTTTTCATTTGTTTTATTATTGTTTAATAATTAATTTAATATATGTGTGTAGTATTTATTATGATGTGTGTAACAGTTTTTACGTGTCAATATGTATTTATATGTATTTATGTATTTATTTCTCCCAATTTTGCAGTACACATTCTGTTTTACATAAGTAATGATAACCAACATTAAATTTACAATCTTGGGAGACAGGAGAACCAAACTAAGTAAAACTTGTGCTATGGTCTCCTGGCCCCTCATATTAAGCTGAATTGCAAAACAATATTAAGTATTTGTATTGGGACTCCAAAATTACAGACAATAACATAGTGACGTAAATAATAAAAAAAAGAAAAAAATGTACTGTGTTGAATCTATTATGGTATGTCTATGTTGTATGTGAGCGTATGTGCGTACGTGTGTATATGCGTGCGTGTGTATTTGCGTGTGTGTGTGTTTCTGTGTGTGTGTATGTGTGTGTATTTGCGTGTGTGTGTTTCTGTGTGTGTGTGTGTGCGTTACTGATTGTGTGTGCGTGTGTGTTTGTGTGTGTTGTTGTTTAAACGGGTGCGTGTTACATTTATAACTATTGATTCTATACAAAATATTTAGCTTTAATTTATTACTAAAAGAAAAAAAAACTATTGTAATGGAACTAACAAGCTCTCAGTTTCATGGTAGTCCAGATTCAAAAGCCATTTCACTATCTCCTTTTTACAATTGTATTTAGCTCTGTGCACAATATTTAATATTTTATTTGCTAAATTGTACAACCTAGGACCTTGTCTACAAAAGAATCTCGAGGCAAATGCAGTATTAAATGAAAATTGTTTGCATATCATGTAATTTCTTCGCGTCCGAGTTACAGTGTAATTATCATAGGAAATGCAACTATGTTGTCTTAAAATAGTTTGTAGAATATACAACTGTCTCACTGTTAGAACTCCTGCATCCTGATACAATTGTTTAGTTGAATATAGCCGCGGTTTGAAGAGACTAATTTTTAAAATCTGCCTTTGAGCTCGTTCTAACTTTAATAAGTGCGTTTTGGCAGCTCCACCCCATGTCGTTATGCAATATGTAATGATAGACTGAGCAAGTGACATGTAAACCATCTTCATAACTTTATCATCAGCTACATGTCTCAAAGTTTTAAATATATACGTTAATTTAGTTAGTCTTTTTCTTAGATTGCTTATATGTTCACCAAAATTTAAATTTTTATCGATAGTTACACCTAAATATTTAATATTATTTGTATTGTTTATATCTGGACAGTTACAATTAGAGTTGTTTAATTCAATACATTCATGAACTTTTATTTTATATTTCAAATGAGGTGCCATAGAAGAGTTACTCATTGAAAAGTTTATAAACTTTGTTTTTGAAGCATTAAGCGTAAGTGAATTTTTCGCTAATTATCGGCATACTTCATTGAATCCTTCTTGTGCATATTTAAAGACATTTTCCCATGTATCAGCGAAAAAAGTCAATGTTGTGTCGTCGGCGTAAGACAAAACTTTACCATTTTTGAGATCCATAGTACATAATTCGTTTATAACACAGGAATAGGGTAGGTCCAAGGACACTTCCCTGTGGCACTCCATAGTATGTTGTTCTCTCTTTACTAACCCACTCCCCAATTCTAACACATTGCGTTCGTTCCGATAAATAATTTTGAAATAATTTTAATTGGGTACTACGAATACCAAATTTTTCAAGTTTTGCAACTAGTAATGGCAAGGAGACTGTGTCAAATGCCTTTGCAAGATCTAGAAATATTGTCAAGCATTTATTACCTTTATCCATTTTTTTTACCAGAAATTCTGTGTAAGTATGTAAGGCGTCATCTGTTGATTTCCCAGATCTAAATCCAAATTGGTTATCAGACAGTACGTTATTGTTCTCTAAAAATCCTTTTAATCTACTGTTGATGATCTTTTCCAGAATCTTAGACAACACAGGTAAGAGAGAAATAGGTCGATAATTATTGACACAGTCTCGCTGTCCATACTTGTGGATAGGAATTAGGATTGATTTTTTAAGTGCTACTGGAAATACACCATGTTCTAGACATCGATTGAAAATCTTTGTGAGAGGTTTAGATATATGCTCCTTTATCGCCTTCAATATTTTTACACTAATACCATCCCAACCTACACTGCCATTAGAATTTAGGCTGTTTATAACACTTTCAACTTCTTCATGTGTTGTTTCTAATAGAGCAAAAGATGGTCCATGTGTGTATGTGCTTTGGTTATCATTGTTTAAATTTAAATTACTAGTTAAATTTATGGGTATATTATCAGCAAGCTCTTTTCCAATGTTTACAAAATAATTATTAATATTATCAATTAATGTTTCTGGGGTGCAATCTGTTTGTAGTAATTCAAGGGCAGTTTCTTTTGTTTTTTCTCTGTTCACAATATTATTTATAGTTTTCCACAATACCTTTATGTTATTATTACTATGTTTAAGCTTTTCTCTGTCGTGTTCCTGTTTACACTTTCTCAAAATACTGTTACAGTAATTTCTATATCTTTTGTATGTAATTCGGAGCACTTCATTATTACTATTTTTTCTTAATTTTACGTGCATCCTATCTCTGTTTCTAATACACTTTAGCAGACTCACCGTGATCCAGGGCTTAAAGGTGATTTTACTTCTAGGTAATTTTAGTTGTAAAGTATTGTCCAATAATAATTTTTGTAATGAATTCAACAATTTATTTGTTGCTAAATTTAAATCTTTCTCTTGGTCTATATTGACAAAGTCGATATTATTACACTGGTTCACTACCTCAACAAGATTAAGTTTAGTTGTATAGACAAGTTTATTGCTATGTCGTGATTTATGACATTGGATGCACAGAAGAGTAGCTTTGTGATCAGTAATAAATGAGTTTATTATGAATGAATAGGCCGTTAATTTTGTTTTTAAAATAATATGGTCAATACAACTTTTGTCTGTTGTTGGAATATCGTCATATGCAGGAAATAAACCAAAAAAAGTCAAAGTATCCAGATAATTTTGTGTGTCTATATTCATATCCAAGAGATCTATATTTATATCACCTATCACAATTACATGTTTGAATGATTTTAATTGTGCCATGAGCTGTTTAAATGAATTAATGAATTTATCTAGTTTTTTGAAACAAAAAGGTCTATATATTGCAATAACAACTATATCATTATTGATTTCAATTTGCAAACAATTAGCTTCATCCACTGCAGGTTCTTTAACTGAATGTTGTACATGTTTGTTTACGTAAATAGCAACTCCATCGTTTTGGTTATAATTCTTTGTAGTTTTGTAGCCCTTGTATCCATTCATAACAGGTAAGTTATCCACACGGGACAGCCAACACTCCGACAGCACAAAGATATCCAAGGCAAAGTTTAGTCTCTTTGCTAATGTATGCAAGCCATTAATATTTTTATTAATGCTACGTATATTTTGATGCAACACGTTAAGATATAAATTAGGCGTTTTTATGTGTTTTAGGCAGACCTCGGGTTCTATATCTGTCCTTACTTCTGAAATTTTAAAACCGTCCAATGTATTTAAAAAGCTATTAAAATCAGCGAATTTTAATAGTTATTAATTTTGCTGGAATGCTACTAATGCGAAACATTGATATTTGGTTTTCCAAGAACAATACATCTATAATGTATTGTTCTTGGAAAACCAAATTTTTGATTTGTATTTGTGTAATTTCATCCACCTCTTCGAGTTGTCGAAATCAATTTGTCAACATGATACTGACGAGTATACACTAGTAGATTCGAATTCTAAATACAAATGGTATGTAGAATTCTGCTATTACCGACAGCAATGTTGGGAGTAACCAACTACATATTGTAATCAATTACGAACGTCAGCCATACTAAATTTAGTTCATGTTGCTAGGTTCATGGTGCTCTACTCCTCGAGCCCTTTCATTTGATACCTATATTACTGGAACATATAATTTTGTTAGCATCGTTTAGTTTAACATGTAAAAATGCCAAACTCCTAAAACTTTTATTTATTTTCATACTAATTCTAAAATTGGAAGGCTGTCTAAAAATGTGCTTTTTCTGTGTGCATACTTATTTATTTATTTACACACTTTATTGCACAATTCCACAATTTTATGTTTTTTGAACATTGGATCGTTGGCAAATAGTTGACTTATCTCTACAAGAGATTTCTTACAGTCAACCAATGGTAGTGGAATTAACAAAGTGGTGAGCGCTGTTCACTTGCGCAAAGCACTTGCATTTGCACTTGCATTTCATCATCACAGCTCATATACGTTCTCACCGAGGGGCACGAGCCTACCTTAACTAGTTAGGGCGATTAGGCCTTAGGCAAACCACGCTGGCCCAGTGCGGATTGGTTGACTTCACCTTTGAATTACTTCGCTTTAGGTGAATGCAGGTTTCCTCGCGATGTTTTCCTTCACCTTAGAAGCGTCAGATAAATGTCCCATATGAAATTCGTGAAACGAAAAACACATTGGTACATGACAGGATCGATCGCGGGCCTCCCGATTCTACTCGGGACACGGTCCAGTGCCGAGGCCACAGCGCCACCGACGCTCCGCATTTGCATTTGCTTGCACAAAATTTTATTTAGGGCAAAAAGTCTATTTAGATCTTGGTCTCTAGCTATTGGTCACCTCCATAATTACAAAATTTGATTAAATAACAACAATCAAGGCACACAAAATAAAACCGTTAAAAATGCCCACTGTTTCTAAAATAACCTTTCTAAAGTTTATCATATATAATAATCGCGCGTGGACAACTTAACTTACCGTACGTCTTCTTCTGCTAATATCATAGATAGCAAACCTTTTCTTGTGATTTCTTTAAGTTGTAGATTGAATTATTTATTCATTATGATTAAATGTGTTATGTGCAATAACCAGTTCACCGATGGCGTCCAGTGCTCTGCTTGTGGCAAACAACTAGATTTCAACTGTGCTGGACTAACAGAAGGTGGCTGGAGGAAACTGGGTATGGACCGTAGATCGACCTGGAGATGCCCTACTTGTAAAACAGCAAGTGCAGCTCCATCAAGTTCGAACGAGTTGGCTTCTTCATCAATTATACTTCAGGAGATCCGTGACATTAAAACTGAACTAGCAGAATTTAAGGAAATCAAGACCAAGCTGGCCTGTCTTCCGGGTCTAGTTGAGGAGATTAAATCTATGAAGGAAGATATAAATGAGTTAAAAAAGTCATGTGAATTCTCAGCTTCTTGGATTGATGACCTGAAGACTAAGTCTTCTGACACCAACGGGAAGATTGCTGATCTGGAGAGCAAACTATTTACTGCTGAAGATACTATCAGTAACTTGAAATCTCAACTGTATAATTTTGAACAAAGATCACGTCTAAACAACGTCGAGATTAAGGGTGTACCGTTGAAAAAAGACGAGAATCTGTTTCATATCACTGAGTCCATATGTAAGGCAATCGGCTATAACTTTCCGAAAACTGAGATTAATTATATCTCAAGAGTGCCTACATACAATTCGAAAGACAAATCAATAGTAGTTAGTTTCATCAATCGTTACATAAAAGAGGACTTTGTATCTACAGCGCGTACACATAAAACATTAGAAGCAGGGGATATAGGGTACCATGGATCGCAGCAACGTGTGTTCATCAATGACCATCTGAATTCGGAGTCCAAACTCTTACTAAATAAGGCCAAAGCACTAGCCAAGGAAAAGGATTACAGCTACGTCTGGGTCAAGTTTGGAAAAATACACGTAAGAAAGAGTGATACATCGGGAGTATTTATAATCAACAAATTAAGTGATTTAAACAAGTTCGTATAGACTGTTATGTTTTAAATTATTCATTTTTATTTTTAGTCATGTCATTTAGTTCACTTTTATTCACTACTATTCTAGCAATCTTTGTTTGCGTCTTTCATTGTCTATGGCTTCGAATTGGAATTGTATTCATTTACCATAATCGTAAAATCAGATGTAAATTTGCCTATTGCTTAATGTTTGCCACACCTGGCTCGCTACCTCCGTTGAGACCGCCCTGCTATTGTTTAACTTGCACATCCATTCAACAACGAGTAGCATTTAGTAAATATACGACGCTCTCGCTTGCTCTGCCACAGTTATCACTACGCGCAGCGGTTAATCGCAATCTCGCACCCTCTCGCTCTTATTTAGCTTATCGTCATTATTCCTTGAACGCCCTGCTATGCACATCATACGCTCGCCGTCCGTTGAGTGCTTTGCTGCTTTCGTTATTCATTAGTTTTTGCCTATCTGACATTTTTCATTTGTTTTATTATTGTTTAATAATTAATTTAATATATGTGTGTAGTATTTATTATGATGTGTGTAACAGTTTTTACGTGTCAATATGTATTTATATGTATTTATGTATTTATTTCTCCCAATTTTGCAGTACACATTCTGTTTTACATAAGTAATGATAACCAACATTAAATTTACAATCTTGGGAGACAGGAGAACCAAACTAAGTAAAACTTGTGCTATGGTCTCCTGGCCCCTCATATTAAGCTGAATTGCAAAACAATATTAAGTATTTGTATTGGGACTCCAAAATTACAGACAATAACATAGTGACGTAAATAATAAAAAAAAGAAAAAAATGTACTGTGTTGAATCTATTATGGTATGTCTATGTTGTATGTGAGCGTATGTGCGTACGTGTGTATATGCGTGCGTGTGTATTTGCGTGTGTGTGTGTTTCTGTGTGTGTGTATGTGTGTGTATTTGCGTGTGTGTGTTTCTGTGTGTGTGTGTGTGCGTTACTGATTGTGTGTGCGTGTGTGTTTGTGTGTGTTGTTGTTTAAACGGGTGCGTGTTACATTTATAACTATTGATTCTATACAAAATATTTAGCTTTAATTTATTACTAAAAGAAAAAAAAACTATTGTAATGGAACTAACAAGCTCTCAGTTTCATGGTAGTCCAGATTCAAAAGCCATTTCACTATCTCCTTTTTACAATTGTATTTAGCTCTGTGCACAATATTTAATATTTTATTTGCTAAATTGTACAACCTAGGACCTTGTCTACAAAAGAATCTCGAGGCAAATGCAGTATTAAATGAAAATTGTTTGCATATCATGTAATTTCTTCGCGTCCGAGTTACAGTGTAATTATCATAGGAAATGCAACTATGTTGTCTTAAAATAGTTTGTAGAATATACAACTGTCTCACTGTTAGAACTCCTGCATCCTGATACAATTGTTTAGTTGAATATAGCCGCGGTTTGAAGAGACTAATTTTTAAAATCTGCCTTTGAGCTCGTTCTAACTTTAATAAGTGCGTTTTGGCAGCTCCACCCCATGTCGTTATGCAATATGTAATGATAGACTGAGCAAGTGACATGTAAACCATCTTCATAACTTTATCATCAGCTACATGTCTCAAAGTTTTAAATATATACGTTAATTTAGTTAGTCTTTTTCTTAGATTGCTTATATGTTCACCAAAATTTAAATTTTTATCGATAGTTACACCTAAATATTTAATATTATTTGTATTGTTTATATCTGGACAGTTACAATTAGAGTTGTTTAATTCAATACATTCATGAACTTTTATTTTATATTTCAAATGAGGTGCCATAGAAGAGTTACTCATTGAAAAGTTTATAAACTTTGTTTTTGAAGCATTAAGCGTAAGTGAATTTTTCGCTAATTATCGGCATACTTCATTGAATCCTTCTTGTGCATATTTAAAGACATTTTCCCATGTATCAGCGAAAAAAGTCAATGTTGTGTCGTCGGCGTAAGACAAAACTTTACCATTTTTGAGATCCATAGTACATAATTCGTTTATAACACAGGAATAGGGTAGGTCCAAGGACACTTCCCTGTGGCACTCCATAGTATGTTGTTCTCTCTTTACTAACCCACTCCCCAATTCTAACACATTGCGTTCGTTCCGATAAATAATTTTGAAATAATTTTAATTGGGTACTACGAATACCAAATTTTTCAAGTTTTGCAACTAGTAATGGCAAGGAGACTGTGTCAAATGCCTTTGCAAGATCTAGAAATATTGTCAAGCATTTATTACCTTTATCCATTTTTTTTACCAGAAATTCTGTGTAAGTATGTAAGGCGTCATCTGTTGATTTCCCAGATCTAAATCCAAATTGGTTATCAGACAGTACGTTATTGTTCTCTAAAAATCCTTTTAATCTACTGTTGATGATCTTTTCCAGAATCTTAGACAACACAGGTAAGAGAGAAATAGGTCGATAATTATTGACACAGTCTCGCTGTCCATACTTGTGGATAGGAATTAGGATTGATTTTTTAAGTGCTACTGGAAATACACCATGTTCTAGACATCGATTGAAAATCTTTGTGAGAGGTTTAGATATATGCTCCTTTATCGCCTTCAATATTTTTACACTAATACCATCCCAACCTACACTGCCATTAGAATTTAGGCTGTTTATAACACTTTCAACTTCTTCATGTGTTGTTTCTAATAGAGCAAAAGATGGTCCATGTGTGTATGTGCTTTGGTTATCATTGTTTAAATTTAAATTACTAGTTAAATTTATGGGTATATTATCAGCAAGCTCTTTTCCAATGTTTACAAAATAATTATTAATATTATCAATTAATGTTTCTGGGGTGCAATCTGTTTGTAGTAATTCAAGGGCAGTTTCTTTTGTTTTTTCTCTGTTCACAATATTATTTATAGTTTTCCACAATACCTTTATGTTATTATTACTATGTTTAAGCTTTTCTCTGTCGTGTTCCTGTTTACACTTTCTCAAAATACTGTTACAGTAATTTCTATATCTTTTGTATGTAATTCGGAGCACTTCATTATTACTATTTTTTCTTAATTTTACGTGCATCCTATCTCTGTTTCTAATACACTTTAGCAGACTCACCGTGATCCAGGGCTTAAAGGTGATTTTACTTCTAGGTAATTTTAGTTGTAAAGTATTGTCCAATAATAATTTTTGTAATGAATTCAACAATTTATTTGTTGCTAAATTTAAATCTTTCTCTTGGTCTATATTGACAAAGTCGATATTATTACACTGGTTCACTACCTCAACAAGATTAAGTTTAGTTGTATAGACAAGTTTATTGCTATGTCGTGATTTATGACATTGGATGCACAGAAGAGTAGCTTTGTGATCAGTAATAAATGAGTTTATTATGAATGAATAGGCCGTTAATTTTGTTTTTAAAATAATATGGTCAATACAACTTTTGTCTGTTGTTGGAATATCGTCATATGCAGGAAATAAACCAAAAAAAGTCAAAGTATCCAGATAATTTTGTGTGTCTATATTCATATCCAAGAGATCTATATTTATATCACCTATCACAATTACATGTTTGAATGATTTTAATTGTGCCATGAGCTGTTTAAATGAATTAATGAATTTATCTAGTTTTTTGAAACAAAAAGGTCTATATATTGCAATAACAACTATATCATTATTGATTTCAATTTGCAAACAATTAGCTTCATCCACTGCAGGTTCTTTAACTGAATGTTGTACATGTTTGTTTACGTAAATAGCAACTCCATCGTTTTGGTTATAATTCTTTGTAGTTTTGTAGCCCTTGTATCCATTCATAACAGGTAAGTTATCCACACGGGACAGCCAACACTCCGACAGCACAAAGATATCCAAGGCAAAGTTTAGTCTCTTTGCTAATGTATGCAAGCCATTAATATTTTTATTAATGCTACGTATATTTTGATGCAACACGTTAAGATATAAATTAGGCGTTTTTATGTGTTTTAGGCAGACCTCGGGTTCTATATCTGTCCTTACTTCTGAAATTTTAAAACCGTCCAATGTATTTAAAAAGCTATTAAAATCAGCGAATTTTAATAGTTATTAATTTTGCTGGAATGCTACTAATGCGAAACATTGATATTTGGTTTTCCAAGAACAATACATCTATAATGTATTGTTCTTGGAAAACCAAATTTTTGATTTGTATTTGTGTAATTTCATCCACCTCTTCGAGTTGTCGAAATCAATTTGTCAACATGATACTGACGAGTATACACTAGTAGATTCGAATTCTAAATACAAATGGTATGTAGAATTCTGCTATTACCGACAGCAATGTTGGGAGTAACCAACTACATATTGTAATCAATTACGAACGTCAGCCATACTAAATTTAGTTCATGTTGCTAGGTTCATGGTGCTCTACTCCTCGAGCCCTTTCATTTGATACCTATATTACTGGAACATATAATTTTGTTAGCATCGTTTAGTTTAACATGTAAAAATGCCAAACTCCTAAAACTTTTATTTATTTTCATACTAATTCTAAAATTGGAAGGCTGTCTAAAAATGTGCTTTTTCTGTGTGCATACTTATTTATTTATTTACACACTTTATTGCACAATTCCACAATTTTATGTTTTTTGAACATTGGATCGTTGGCAAATAGTTGACTTATCTCTACAAGAGATTTCTTACAGTCAACCAATGGTAGTGGAATTAACAAAGTGGTGAGCGCTGTTCACTTGCGCAAAGCACTTGCATTTGCACTTGCATTTCATCATCACAGCTCATATACGTTCTCACCGAGGGGCACGAGCCTACCTTAACTAGTTAGGGCGATTAGGCCTTAGGCAAACCACGCTGGCCCAGTGCGGATTGGTTGACTTCACCTTTGAATTACTTCGCTTTAGGTGAATGCAGGTTTCCTCGCGATGTTTTCCTTCACCTTAGAAGCGTCAGATAAATGTCCCATATGAAATTCGTGAAACGAAAAACACATTGGTACATGACAGGATCGATCGCGGGCCTCCCGATTCTACTCGGGACACGGTCCAGTGCCGAGGCCACAGCGCCACCGACGCTCCGCATTTGCATTTGCTTGCACAAAATTTTATTTAGGGCAAAAAGTCTATTTAGATCTTGGTCTCTAGCTATTGGTCACCTCCATAATTACAAAATTTGATTAAATAACAACAATCAAGGCACACAAAATAAAACCGTTAAAAATGCCCACTGTTTCTAAAATAACCTTTCTAAAGTTTATCATATATAATAATCGCGCGTGGACAACTTAACTTACCGTACGTCTTCTTCTGCTAATATCATAGATAGCAAACCTTTTCTTGTGATTTCTTTAAGTTGTAGATTGAATTATTTATTCATTATGATTAAATGTGTTATGTGCAATAACCAGTTCACCGATGGCGTCCAGTGCTCTGCTTGTGGCAAACAACTAGATTTCAACTGTGCTGGACTAACAGAAGGTGGCTGGAGGAAACTGGGTATGGACCGTAGATCGACCTGGAGATGCCCTACTTGTAAAACAGCAAGTGCAGCTCCATCAAGTTCGAACGAGTTGGCTTCTTCATCAATTATACTTCAGGAGATCCGTGACATTAAAACTGAACTAGCAGAATTTAAGGAAATCAAGACCAAGCTGGCCTGTCTTCCGGGTCTAGTTGAGGAGATTAAATCTATGAAGGAAGATATAAATGAGTTAAAAAAGTCATGTGAATTCTCAGCTTCTTGGATTGATGACCTGAAGACTAAGTCTTCTGACACCAACGGGAAGATTGCTGATCTGGAGAGCAAACTATTTACTGCTGAAGATACTATCAGTAACTTGAAATCTCAACTGTATAATTTTGAACAAAGATCACGTCTAAACAACGTCGAGATTAAGGGTGTACCGTTGAAAAAAGACGAGAATCTGTTTCATATCACTGAGTCCATATGTAAGGCAATCGGCTATAACTTCCCGAAAACTGAGATTAATTATATCTCAAGAGTGCCTACATACAATTCGAAAGACAAATCAATAGTAGTTAGTTTCATCAATCGTTACATAAAAGAGGACTTTGTATCTACAGCGCGTACACATAAAACATTAGAAGCAGGGGATATAGGGTACCATGGATCGCAGCAACGTGTGTTCATCAATGACCATCTGAATTCGGAGTCCAAACTCTTACTAAATAAGGCCAAAACACTAGCCAAGGAAAAGGATTACAGCTACGTCTGGGTCAAGTTTGGAAAAATACACGTAAGAAAGAGTGATACATCGGGAGTATTTATAATCAACAAATTAAGTGATTTAAACAAGTTCGTATAGACTGTTATGTTTTAAATTATTCATTTTTATTTTTAGTCATGTCATTTAGTTCACTTTTATTCACTACTATTCTAGCAATCTTTTGTTTGCGTCTTTCATTGTCTATGGCTTCGAATTGGAATTGTATTCATTTACCATAATCGTAAAATCAGATGTAAATTTGCCTATTGCTTAATGTTTGCCACACCTGGCTCGCTACCTCCGTTGAGACCGCCCTGCTATTGTTTAACTTGCACATCCATTCAACAACGAGTAGCATTTAGTAAATATACGACGCTCTCGCTTGCTCTGCCACAGTTATCACTACGCGCAGCGGTTAATCGCAATCTCGCACCCTCTCGCTCTTATTTAGCTTATCGTCATTATTCCTTGAACGCCCTGCTATGCACATCATACGCTCGCCGTCCGTTGAGTGCTTTGCTGCTTTCGTTATTCATTAGTTATTGCCTATCTGACATTTTTCATTTGTTTTATTATTGTTTAATAATTAATTTAATATATGTGTGTAGTATTTATTATGATGTTTGTAACAGTTTTTACGTGTCAATGGTAATTAATTGATGGATATGGATAACGCAAATACAGTGAATAAATCTAATCTGAATATTTACTATCAGAACGTTAGGGGATTGCGTTCTAAAACCTCAACATTCTATCGTAATATATGCCTTAATTCGTATGACGTGATAATCTTGACGGAGACCTGGTTGCTGGAAAGTGTTAGTGATTCCGAACTATTCGACAGTAGGTATATTGTTTGGCGTCAGGACAGAAATTATGATTTAACTAGGCAAATTCGTGGCGGCGGCGGTGTACTTATCGCTGTGCGGAAAGATCTACCTGCTACACCTCAATTCCAATTTAATTCTACCGCGGAAGATCTTTGGTTATCACTACCAATTAAGCAAAATAACGGTAACAAAACCGTGAGTTTGAACTTATGCGTTATTTATTTATGTAAACAGAACATGGGCTTATCTTTCTCTGAGCAACTTAATAATCACTTATCAAGGCTTGGTGAATTTATATTACGTTGTCCCGATGATATATTTCTTATCGTTGGTGACTTTAATATGAGTGGAATATCTTGGATATATAAAGAGGATGGTTCGTATTCAGCGACAAA
Organism: Schoenobius gigantellus; assembly: GCA_963935595.1. Classification (NCBI taxonomy): domain Eukaryota; kingdom Metazoa; phylum Arthropoda; class Insecta; order Lepidoptera; family Crambidae; genus Schoenobius; species Schoenobius gigantellus. The sequence goes on from OZ012541.1 coordinate 53,373,176, forward strand.
CATGACTACCGTCGACGAACAATTGTTAATTGATGACTTATTCACGTATAATTTAACTCAGTATAGCGGCGTCTTAAACATTTATGGTAAACTACTAGACCTTGTATTATGTAACTCTGCCGTCACTGTTACTGAGTGCTGCGACCCATTAGTTTCCCTCGATCCTCACCATAAGGCTATATTAATTAATTTCAAATCCTTTAGTTATTCATATTTACAACATGCAACGAGAATCAAACGCGTTTTTAGTAAGGGAGACTACAGTCAAATAAATCCAAAAATTGAAATGATCGATTGGCAAACTGAATTTTTACATAAAGATATCGAACAAGCTGCCAGTTTCTTTTACTCTTCAATAAATAAGCTAATTGAAAAGTATATACCCTCAAAAATTTGTCGAGAAAATACATACCCTTCTTGGTACTCATCATCATTAAGGAAGTTAATCAAAGAAAAACATAAATACTATATCAAATTTAAAAAATACGGTAACCATTCACATATGTGTACGTATAAATTATTAAGAGAACGAGTTAAAATTTTGGAATCTGAGTGCTACAAAAAATATATTTCGTCAGTCGAAATGTCAATTAAAGAAAACCCAAAATATTTTTGGACGTTTATCAAATCACGTTATAAGTCATCAAATATACCGAATACCATAAAATACGGAGATAATGTTGCTAACGATGGTTGTTCCATTGCTAACCTTTTTTCTGACTTTTTTTACTCGACTTTCTTACAACCTTCTGCTTCACCTGGACCGACCGACTTAACTACCAATGTCAGCACGACACAGCACAGTATTTCTAATATTGAAATAAATATTGAAGAAGTGGCTAAGCTACTCTTGACACTGGACGTCACTAAGTCGGCTGGTCCTGATGGTTTGTCTCCGATTTTTCTGACCAAATGCGCTAAGCCGATTGCTACGCCCATATGCCTGCTATTTTTGAAGTCAATTAAAGAAGGCAATTTACCATCTATATGGAAATCTGCTTTTATAACGCCAATTCATAAAAAAGGTGTAAAAACTGATGTAATTAATTACAGGCCAGTCTCAAAGCTGTGCATTATAGCTAAGATATTCGAGAGAATCATTTATAATGTATTATATTCTTCTTTACAAAACTCTTTTACCGAATCTCAGCATGGTTTTCTTCGAGGACGATCCACTATTTCCAATCTGGTGTTACTTAATGATTTTATCACTCTTAGTATGCAAAACGGTAGTCAGGTCGATGTCATTTATACGGATTATAGCAAGTGTTTTGATAGAATCCACCACACTCTATTAATCAGCAAGCTGAAACATATTGGGATAAACGGTGATTTGTTAAGATGGTTTAAGTCATATATTTCGAACAGATCCCAGGCTGTTGTTATTAACAATTATATTTTTAGCTGGGTTGTTGTACCTAGCGGAGTGCCCCAAGGTTCCCTTCTTGGTCCACTTTTGTTTTTAATCTTTATAAATGACATCGGCTCATGTTTCCATCACTCCAAGTTGCTTTGTTTCGCAGACGATATGAAAATTTTTAAATCTGTTTCATGTGCATCTGATATAATAGATCTTCAGTCTGATTTGACGCGTCTTGACAGGTATTGCGAAGCAAATAAATTAGATCTTAATCCATCCAAATGTTCCGTTGTGACTTTCAGTCGCAAAACAGTCAATATTTTGTCTCATTATAAACTGAAAGGCACAAAGTTACAAAGGTTATCTGAAATGCGAGACCTTGGAATTCACCATGACTCTAAACTTCTTTTTGACGGGCACGTTGATAGAATTATTAAGAGGGCTTCTCAGGCACTGGGATTTGTTATGAGATCTTCGGCTAGCTTTAATGACATCAAAACAATCAAAATATTATACTGCACCTTTGTAAGAAGCGTCCTAGAGTATGGGTCAGAGATCTGGAATCCGCACTATAATAAATATATTGATCGCATTCAGCAATTGCAGAAAAAAATTGTTAAATTTTTATGTTACCGACTCAAGTTGCCTTACAATTCTAGAAACTATCTTAAACTCTGTTCGAGGTTTCACCTTCTTCCTTTGCAAAAGCGTAGAGAAATGTCAGATATTGTATTTTTGCTAAAGATAATTACTAACAAAATTGATTCACCTGAGCTTCTTTCCAAAATTTACTTTGATATTCCATCAAGATCAATAAGATACTATATTCCAATTCATCTGCCGGCAGTTTCAACAAATTACTGTCAAAACGCATTTCTGTGGCGAGCAAGCAAAAGCTTAAACGAGTTTTGCAAAACATATTATGACTTTGATATATTTTACTCTAGCATAACAACAGCGAGGCGGTTATTAAGCCAAGATTTCTTTTCTAAAGCATAAAAAGGGATTTGCTGCACTCACGATATTAATTGTCAATTTTCTTTCATCATTAGCAGAACATAATTAATTCATTATCTTGTCCACACGTAAAATTATTTAATTTCTTGATTTTAAACGTGGAGACCTGTCATTGGCCAACTGTATCTATTTATTGTCAATTGTATGTTTTATGTGCTGTTGGTCTTCCAAATAAAAAATAAATAAATAAATAATAGCCTTCCTCCCGGAGCTTCGCCAGTCTTATTTTCATTTTTCCCATAGGAATTCTAGATTTTCTGTACTTAGTAAAAACTATTGTTACTATAAAGCAAAAGCTTTTAAAAAAGTCCCTTTGAAATACGCCAAGCAGTTGTTAGTGTGATACTCAAAAACCAACCTTTATTAATCCCTAATTAGGGGTTGATTATTTGAAAACGCTTTTGAATGAAATACATGTTCATCTATTCTAATTATCAGCTTGCATACAAAATTTCTTGCTTATAGCTTCAAAAATCAGACTTCCATAATAGTTAAAATAGTTTACGAAGATTTCATGAACAATGGCTTTTATACGAGTATAGAAATTAGTCGAATACCTACTAAGTATTTATTTATCCACGAAACGAGAAAATAGTTTCAATAAATTTAACTTATATCATTGATTGAATTATTACTCTTACCTTTTCCGAGATAGAATGGTTTATTTCCAAGAATATTTTTGAGTCTTCAATGGAGAAAAATTAGTCCGTTATCAAAGTTTATTGCAAAGCTTTTACGCAAAAGAGTTTTGTTATGAGCTGGACGCGTTTGTAAAGTAACTTTCTAGTAAAGGCTCATCGGTGATAGTCGGTCACCATCAATAGCGGCTAATTGTCTTTCATGAATAGATGCATTCTGCTTTGAAGCTATTCTCATTAGCTACATTGATGATGGGAGCAGTAAAAGCCATACTCTAGCAGCTGCATTTTTATACATACGTGTACATTTCTAGCTCACTAAAACGGTCATTATGCCCTGTCATCGATCTTTGTAGACTCCTTTTTCCTCTTTGGCTGAATGGCTGCTAAAGGGGAATGGCGATTTTAGGCCCTGAATGCACAACATATTCGATACAGTAGAAAAATATAATATGTTCGTCTTTAATTTTTCGTTCTATCCAGATATCTCTATATTTTTAAGTTAGAAAAATTTTAAATCAATATTAAAACGATTGCATCTACGGTGGGAAGTGAACCATTGCTATTAGAAATATTTTAACTTGCCTGTGCAAAAAACTATACTGGTACTTTCTTATCCTAAGTATATAACTTTAAACAACAGATGTATAGTTTTTGCTATAATGAAATAATAGGTATTATAATATTAGTATTTAAATCAATGAGGGCTCTATTTTTTAAATTTTCGGGTTGTTTATATACGAGGGTAAACTTAAAAATAAGGTCTACTAAGTAGTTGCGTTATATGGTATTTGAGATGGGCACGGCATTAATCTAATATATCTGCACTAGCAGGTGCAAATTTTCAAATGATGTACTTGTCATATAATATGATAGTAACATAGACTAATATAAAAAAATAAATCTTTATATCTATGCATGTCTTCCTCAGTAATGGGTTGCATGTTGTTATATTTATTACTCACTAGCTGTGCCAGCGACTTCGTCCGCGTGGAATAGTAACTATTGTTGAAGTTGATAAAAAGTAGCCTATGTTATACCTTATATAATTAGCTATCTATTAGTGAAAGTCCCGTCAAAATCGGTATAGCCGTTCCGAAGATTAGCGGGAACAAACAGACAGACAGACATAAAAAAATTAAATTGTGTTTTTGTTATTGGTACCCGATATACATTCATACCCATTTAGTACAAACTTGTTATTTTGACATTACAAACAGACACTTCAATTTTATTTATTTGTATAGATGACATAATATGTACAATTCTTAATATATATTAGTAATGTAATGGACATAAATAAAATATTACCATAATGGTTAACTTATACATTTATTGATTTTATGACAAAAAATTCATTAAAAAAGATTCACCAAGTTTTTTTTCTTTTTTCTTTTACCAGTCGAATACTAGTATCATCCGCAAATTTTTTCACATTCGTTTATATCTGTACGTTGTGGGCATAAGTTAGTATGGCCATCTGCCATTCCCCTTTGACTAAAATAGAAAGCAATGCACGAAATGCAAAAAAAGACCTATTTGCGTATAAAACACTTTTGTGCTGTGACAATCTTCATTCTAATCCGTTGAGTCTTTGTTGCGATGTTGTTGAGCGCTCCATTTGAAAATTTATATTAAAACTATTTGTTATTTTTATATTTAAGTTATTTGGTTTCGTTTAAAGTACTCTTTGTTTTATTCTTGAGTTTCTGTCGTGAACGCTGTGGCTGGTTTTCTTCTGCACGCGCCAGGCCCGCAACAGCAAGTCCGCAAGAGCTACACTACACATTCTAAACATTATAGCTGCTTAATAAATGGTGTCACAGTCTATACTAATATTATAAAGAGGAAAGATTTAATTGTTTGTTTGTTTGTTTGTATTGAATAGGCTTCGAAACTACTGAACCGATTTTGATGAAAGTTTGTATAGGGATAGTTCGAGACCAGGGGAAGGACATGGTACCTAATTTTCCTACGGGAAAAAAATCCCACGGGTAAACAAAAATAACACGGGCGAAGTCGCGAGCGGAAAGCTAGTTGTTAATAAACTAATGTAATAAAATAATGCAATACCTCAAAGTTTTTATTAAAATGTTTGATCACTAAACAAGAATGTGCCACCGCGAAATATGCTCCACTTTATCTTCAGACCTGTCGTCGAGCTGGTCAACAAATATTTACATGATGTATAGGTGCCTAATTAATCCAGTTTTGCAGTAAAACACCTGCTGGAGTCGCATTAAACACCAGATACCCGCACAGTGGCTGCTTTAAGCACGCTCCGGGTGTCATCTTGCAAGTTAATTGGCAGTTCTGCCGGCTAATGCTTTATTAGAGGTGCTGCGTCTGTTATTAAGTCTTTCTGAGTTTACGTTGAATTATTGGAAAGGTCAACGCGAGGATAGCTTTGTTTCTTTTAGTCAATGTGAAAGAAAGTGAACATCAATTCAATATCTCAGCCCCAACAAACCTATTGTTAAGGAGTAGGTATATACAGCAAAACTTCCTACAAGAAATGTCGGTAGTTGTACTAACTACGCAGACCAATGGTGCACCACCCGTTCCCCCGACAAAGGATCGAATATCACTAATTAGTACCACACAACATACTCGTATGTACCAATCCGCACTGGGCCAGCGTGGTTGACTAAGGCCTAATCACCCTAACATAGGGTAGGCTCGAACCCCTCGGTGGGGACGTATATGAGCTGTGATGATGATGATGATGATGAAATATGTAAATACTTAGATTCGACGCGTTTCGCCACTCCACGTGGCATCCTCAGGATGCGGTCGCCTTTGCTGTCCTACGACGACTGACGGCTCGTTCGCACGTTTTGCTCAGTAGTTGGAGCGCAAAATAACACCTGTCACCAGTAATTTTTCTTTGTTTTAAAAATGTCGCCCCACACTAGGATTTCCTCATGTGCCGTTGATTAATTACACAACAAGCCATTGCTGGACACAGGCCTCTCTGAATTGACTAATTAAGTAGTTGAATTTTTAAATGCCCTTTCGCGAGGTGGAATGCTGTTTATGTGTTTGCAGGTTTATGTGAAACCTTCCCCGCAGAATGTAAAATAAGCTAAAGCCGACGTTCATCTTGACCGGATAATACAGGGTCTGAGAAAACCCAATTCTCCATATTACTCTGTCACGTAGCGGGAGGTTACGGGCAAAAAACAAATATATGGTCCCTCTTGATCTTCTTGGCCAGGCTAGATATTTTTCATACTTATCGGTACATTATTTAGATAGTCTAAGAAAGCTTTCATACTTTCCGGTCGTGCTCTCTTCATACCTTGTCTTGTAAATATACCAATTTTACCACTAATCTTTGTTTTTTTGCCTATAGTCAGCGACAGGCCGGGTCAACGCTTATAGGGGATAAATAACATTTTACATTATTGGGGTAATTCTCGAATTTTTTATAGCCTGATAACTCAGGAACATAACATAACTTATTTGGCGTTTGGTGACGAGGCAGAGATATTTTCTTTTTTTTTTATTTTAGGTGATAGTATTGATGATAGTGATAGTGTTAACAAGGTCGAAGATGGAAGTTACCTTAACCTGGATTCCTTAGATACTTACAAAGGACTGACTAACTGACATCTGGTTGTGCAAGAGAGTAATGCTGCTAACGTTGTTTTTTACAAGCCTCGAGCCACTTCAATGTTTTCTAAACTGATTATTTGCAACGCCTACAAGAAGTCGTTCTTACCCTCCCAGTTGACTTCGAGTAAACAGAGAGCATTAAAGTATCACAAGATAAATAAACTTTTAAATAAAAGCGATTGTAATAGAACCATTATAATGAAATCCTCTCCATGGTCAGAATTGAAATTTAATCAGTGAACTGAATTGCTGAACTAGTGGGAATGAAAGAACTTAGTCACAACAGACAGCGGTTTTCGATTACGGCTCTGCGGACGTAGTTACGCGTACTTGTAGTTTTCTATTCAAATCTAAATTGAATTGCTATGTTGACATAGTCTTGAAAGCCAACTCTACACGGGACAGCCCGACCAGCGACCGGCTGGACGTCAAAGTCAAATCCTTTATTGCTTTCATGTGGTGACAAAGTTCTTACATAATAGCGTATATGTCGCTTTACAGATGACCCTGTTAGGGCACTGCAATAAGTATACTTAATATACATATTCAACCAAGCCTGTATCTATCTATAATATACAGGATGTAACTGAACACCCCAATAACATTTAAGGGTATGTATCCATCAGAAGTAGAGATTCTGTAGGAAAAATATTAGGGCTAACAAACCTACTTTTATCCATACAAACTAAATAAATTATTTTTTGGTATTAAGTGCCGACAGCCCTACGCAAGCGTACGAGGAATACTACGCTCACGTCTGTCACGTGTCATTTTGTGTTTAAATTTCTTTTGTGTTAAGAGCTGATTATGGTTGTCACTTGGAAGTTTTTGCTTTCAGTTTAAAATCAAATAACTCTGAAAGTATCGGGGTTCCAGGTTTCAGACAAGCACCAAAGGTCCATTTAGTATCTAACTTATATGCCCCTTAAATGTTATTGGGGTGTTCAGTTACACCCGGTATAAAGCTTGATTTTTGAATAAATTTCTTTCGATATTATGATACATTGTAATAGTGTTATATAACTTTATATTAACGATATTTTTCGTAGTTACATATGTTTAGTAGTTTACATACAATAAATCATAATTTGTACTGACGCTATTAGACTAGATTATTAGATTTTCCCCTAATTTTAATATACAAAAGTATTATATTAACTCAATTTTATTCTTTTCACATAAAGAAGTGTATTATTTCATTATTTTGCAAATTCATTGGCATTCAAATAGTTAATACTTACTATAATTAATTTATTTATTTAAATTTATGATGTACTTTCCATGACACCAAAACAAGATATGATACAGCAGTTTATCGCGGTGAACTGTCAAAATACAATAGGTTTTTACGTATTCATACTTTACCGCTATAAACTGACTGAACTAACTAAAACGATTTATCGTATCATGTTCATGCTACAGGGACAGGTGGCATCGCCATGGGACTGATTATTTGAAAGAGTTAAAAAAGATATGCTAAACTTTATGGGCTATCCAATTTGACCATTTATATTAACCAATATTATGTTCTCTGCGGGAAATATTTTATTTTCCACACTACTCTCTACGTTTCAAGTTATCAAATCAGAATAAAGAGTTTCCTACACATGCGTGCATCCCTTATCTCACCATCATGTATAAGTTAAATTGCATTTTTTCCCTAATGTGTAATCTATTTCTATACCAAATTTTAACTTAATATGTACGGTGATATCCGTAGATAAACCTGCGGGTAAGATAATACCAAACAGATGGACTCAGTTTCATAATTATTGATTCTTGGGGTGTGAAAGCCGCTGGCAGGAAATTTTCCGCTGATTACCTCTCCTGCCTCCTGCGAATACGTTTCACGCTCGCCTAGTTAAGTACCTCTTGCCTAGTCATCGGCAAACTTTCTGCGCGTGACTAGGATTAGGATTTCTTTTTATATACAACAATACTGGCAAGCATTGAGGCTGCATGCTGGTCGTAAGTGACTACAGTTAATAGTAGGTACCTACATGTGGTTACTGTAAGATTTGCAAATCTACAACCCCTATAAGAACGCCAGTGTACGTTGCCAACTTGTGACATAATAAGATGAAAGGCACAATACCCAGTAATTTCACTGACTCTCATCCTTCAATTTGGAACCACAGTAATAGTATGTATAGATAGACTATTACCGTGCCGGAACATAGCAATGCAAGCATCGCTGCTTGGCAGTAGAAATAGGTCATTTAGAGGTACTAATTCAGACGACGCTGGTACAGACTCTCACTGGTAATGGTTTCGATAACACCTTATCAGAACTCAGCGGTGCACCCTGATGTTCTCCAACGTTCCCTACCAAGCGTCACTGGGCCAGCGTGCTGGGAGACCAACTTTTCTTGGGGACGCCTACGCTTAGCAGTATTGATGCTGTTGATGAGTATTGTTTTAATATTGATTCAAATTGCACAATCTAATTGGTCAGATTAAAGAGCTTAGTTAGGGTACCCACAACGAAATGCTTCTAAAAAAGTCTTTCCTGGATCAACATAGTTTTATATAAAATTATATAAACATATCACAAAAACATAAATTTCTTTTGTAAGCGATTCTAGAAATAAGTGTGTTGTATTTAGGAAAAACAGTACCTACCTATTTAACATATTCATTTGGTGGGATTACTGTCCAAGCAGAGATGAAAATAATCAAAAGCTTCCGTCAACGATTTAAGAATTTATTATAAATCAGAAGACAGAAAAAAAAGTAAAATAGTAATAACTATAGTCTTTAATATACATAATAATGCCATTTATTTTGTATTGAACAACTTTACATAGTTCTATTATTTCAACATCAATATAATTAACATTATACGATAAATTATGTAAGATTTTTATGAGTACATGTTTCCTAGACTACAGCACTAATTTGAAACTTGAGATTATTCGAAACTTATATCAAACCCAGCCTTATAAATGGTTCGAATAACCTCATTATTTATCTATAACATTTTTGAATTAGTATTTTTAATTGAATCGTAATAATTGAGTTCATATTTGTTTTTATTTATTTATTTAAGATAATATAATTTATCCTATTTTAATATTCAGTATTTTGTGAAAATATAATTTTTGCATGATCTAAAATAAAACATCTTCGACTAAGCGCTTTTCGCTTTAGAGTATTTATATATTAATTGTAGAAGTAACACTAAGCTATAATTTAAAATACTTTTAATATTCATGTTACATTTATAAGTACTTTAAAAGTAGGTAAGGAGTAACATTCTTATACACATTAATGCACCAAACCTAGCCATCTAGGACATAGTCATTGTCATGTATGTTTTGTATACAATATTATACGGATTGACTTATAAGATACGGTGGGCGTCTTTAATTAATAAAAGTCTTCGTTTTTTTAAACGAATCAACTCTTACTGTAAAATAAATAATACCAGCTTAGTTAGAAATAAAAAAAATAACAAGGACATAACAGGTGTTTAGATAATTCAATGATTCTAACAGGTCGATTATCAGGCCGTCACAATTTGTCACGATGTAATTATATCCATTTCAGATTCAATCAATAGAGTATTAAACACACGAATAATAAATGCAGTCATTGACAAAAAAAGTCAGAAATTTTTAACGATATAAGTAATTTACAGGATTTTAAATCGTGAGTATGATTAAAACCACATTTTAAATATTGCGTCAATTAAATCCTAAGACACAAGAGACATCACAAATTACGCTTGACAATCATGGCAGGTATCGACAGATCTTTTCCTCCTCTCTTCCTCCTCAAACTCGCTTTTATCCAATTCCTCGGTATCTCGGCCCAATCTGATGAAATGGTCACGAGCTCTGCTCTTTCTTTGGGGGAAGCCACTGACGATCAAGTCCGAGCTTTGCTCATATCCCATCCTATCGTCATCAGCTGACCTCCCTAGCCTGATGAAGCTCGGGTCTCTCCCAAATCTGACGAAGCTGGCAGATCTCTTGGGCACGTCGTAGTCTTCTTCGTAGTTTTTGAGGAGGGCGTACAGGTCGTCAGCAGTTAAGGCGAGAGCTTGCGATCTCCCGAAGCGCAGGAAACTGTTCCCCCTACGAGTGGGTCGCTGGAACACGTCACGGAGATCGGCTGCTGACGGCTCGGGTGGATACGAACGGCCGAATCTGTGTGAAAGAGCGCATTCATTGGTATTTTGAAAATTAATGATGCTTTGAATAATTTGTACTTGTAGAGTTTATGTGGAAAGAAACAGTGTTGGTCACGTAGAGTGAATGGGCTTTGAGGTTGCTTATCGTTTATTTTGCTATCATATAAATAATTAACACTATCGCTATAAGTATTTCTTTATTTTGCAAATATTACATAAGATGTTATTTTGTTTCTGACGGTAAAAATAATATAAAATCTTTTTTTAACATGAATATTTTTAAACTTCCCGAAACTAAAAATAGGTCACAAGACAGTTGGAAGTTTTCTATCATCTCTCGTTTGTGTTCCATCCCATTAGATTTTTTTTGTTTAGGCTCAGCAGCTTTAAAGTTAAAGTTTTGTTTAGTGTTAAAGTTTTTTGAGATTTCCATGTATGTCCTATTAGTTGTCTTAAAAATATAAAAAAAAATGTTTTCATGTTTATATCGTAACTTTGGGATTGAAGTGATTGTTTTAGTGGTACCCTACTACATAGTAGGTATTTTGCAAAAAATACTTTGGTTTCACTGATGTTTTTACAAATAATTCACTACTAAAATCGTAATTAAATCACTCTTTGTCAATTCACTCATCAATTCATTTTTAGACAAATTCAGTTCCAAAAGCAGCACTTTCCCAAACTCCAACCGCCTCTAGTGGTTGATATCACCGAGTGTTGATCGGGTGGTCCGGGGTTCGAGTCCCCATGGAGGCAAAAAAATCTGCTCGGTTGGATTGGTGGTAAAACTTCTGAGTCCGCTTGGCTAGCTACTACCGCCTTACCTATTTTTGTTGCCATAGTAAAAATGTCGATTGCATTGTTGTCTTCCGACAATTTGAGGTAAGATAGCCAGTTGCTCAATTATTGAGAAGTCTAGATGAAGCTCGCTTCCACCTTTGGCCTTATCGTCACGTACCATCAGGTGAGATAAAGGCCAGGAGCCTCCTTGGTATATTTATAAAAAACACGCCACCAATACCAGCATATCGACAGAATCTTTAAAACAAGCGCCTGATTCACTCATGAGCAGGGGAACAACATGAACCTTAGGAGGTGGCTGGTGGCGATACTTCAACAGTCTCGATGCATTGACGCGGCGGATGCTTTCCACGACTTGTGGGAGTGTCCACTGTACGAGGACCTGCGTGGATGGATGATATGGAATGGGAATCACCGCGATGAGGAAGGACCTATCTTCTTCTTAACATTGTTAAGGAAAACTTAAACTTGTGAATTATGATTTTTCCAAATCTATGAAAAATGTAAAGGGAGGATAAAACTTGCTGAGTTTCTTGCCGGTTCTTCTCAGAACAAGGCCTCCTGGTAGACTCTTGAACCGATGGCATCAAAATTGACTTTCATAAGTGTACAAATTCTACCGAAATGAATAAAGAAGTTTTGACTCTAACTTTGTGCTGAGGTGGCTGGTGGTGGCTAAGCTCTGAAGCGAACTTCGCACGGTTGCGGGAGTAAGCGCATTACGGCATAGGAGACCTGCCCCCCTGGCACGTCCACCAAAACACGATATGATAAAGCGGTTTATCGCGGTGAACTGTCAAAATACAATAGGATTTCGTCGTATTTTGACAGTTCACCGCGATATATCACTTTATGATATCGTGTTTTGGTGGACGTGCTACGGGGGCAGGCTATGTTATCTTGATAGCGTTTCAATAAAACTGCTATTGTGACTTTTAAACGCTTTTCGTGGTGCAATTTATTTGCACTACAATTTCACAATAATTCAATACTGACAAATGTTGTAGTTAGTTATCGGTTAACCAACATAAACTGTCTCAAAAACAATGCTATAGGCATCAATATATTGATGCCTAATTGACACACTATGAATGCATTAGCGGTAGTAGAAAAGGCACTCGAGGAGGAGCATCGAATGAGCACCGGATGAGGACTCGTTCCGAAGTCGTAAATGTTTAAAATGCATGTATGGTAGGATGTACGTAGATAGATAGATACCTACCTGCTTTGTTATAATTATTTTGTCTATCTAATCAATGCAGTATTACGTGGATAACTTTTACTGATCTAAGCTTTTGTAACTAGATTTAATTTAGATCTAATAAGTTATAAACATTGTTTTTATCCCTAATAAATAAATCATAACTGCGAGCTTGTAAGGGGCATAGGTTGTTGGCGGGGCTTCCACAAATCCACACTCGCACTGTTTATAATTTGTTAAATGTTTATAACAGAGAATCGAAATGTCACATCTATTCTATACTGGGGTTGATGGTTTAATTGTGATTAACTTTGCATGAGCATTGCTCAGAAATTGATTTATCGTTACCTGATCATACTGCGGTCAATAGCGCTCCTGCGCCTGGCTTCAAGGTCGGGGGATCTTCTTACGGGGGACACTGAGGAACCCACCAGTAGCCACAAAGCTGCAAGCACGACCACGCTCTTGTAACAATTCTTCATGGTGGTAAGGTGTTGCACCTGCAAAAGTAAATCTTTTGCATTAAAATGTTTTCACATCTACCACGTTTGCTCTCTGCACCACCTGAAGGTAGACTGGTAGAAAATGCCTCAGGCATTAAGTCCGCCGTTGTACACAATGTACATAAAGTTTAAATAAATAAATAAAACTAACTTTTCCTATCACATTTATATTCAAATAACGATTAATATTCAAAATTAAACATGCACACAATATCATGTAGTAGAAATTGATTGATTGAATTGTAATTGGTAACATTTTGCCTCGATCTTGAATGAGTATATTATATTAACGAGCATCGTATGAACACTGCGTCTTAATTAATATAAGCCGGGGCCAGTGGTGCTCACGACTTATCATTAATAACTGACAATTATTGATCATCATAAGTCACAAAGACATTATACAGTACCGTATTTAGGGTTTATGGGGCCCTGCGCTAGGGCATCACCGATTTACACTGCCGTTTTCTTTAATATGAAAGTGTTTGCCCAGATCTATTTTGATGCTACACCCCTTTCCTTAAACCACTAATTAAGTTTTAAGTAACACACTATTAAACAATTGATAGAATGATCCATATTCATTTGTGTAACTAATCAAAGTATAAATTATTATTATTATAGTCTTGTCTCTGACTTTCACAACACGGCCCCAGTACCCAATGTGACTTGAGATGGCCTTGTTAATATAAGAAACAGTAAATAGATATAAGCTCGTTTTTCGCTATGATCCGTTAAAAAAGCAGCATTCATCAGAAATCTAAAAATATACTGAAGAGCTAAAATTATAACATTGTTTTTAGATTGGAGCCACCCAATAAAAGTATGAATAGAAGATTTATTTACAAATATTTACCTATCAATTTATATTCTTCAACATACTAAGTAGGTATGTATCGAAAAACATTTTATTTTAGTTACGGGGTTGTATTCTAGAATGAACTACATTTTGTTAAAGTAAGATATTATAAATATCTGCATGAAAAAATGTCACGTATCGTATGTGCGTCTAAAGCCCAGGGGCCTAATTCTGCTTATTTTAACGTTTTTATAATGTCTTGATAGCATTTCAATAAAACTGCCTTTGTCACTTTTATACGCTTTTTGCAGTGTATTACAATTTCTTAATATGACAACAGTGACAAATTTTTAGTTAATTATCGATTAACCCACAATAACTGTCTCAAAATGAAATTCTATTGAAGCGTTATTAACACGCCATAAATGCAATAATTTTGGCAGAATAACAGGCCTCTCATAATATGCCTAGAGGTACAATTTTAAATAAATAAATTCTAAGTACGTCAGTAAGTTAACAAATAATTTCCAACAGTTTTCTTAGTTACTTTTTTATGTTATTTTTTTATAATACATGTTTTTGATCGATCCTGCCATGTACCAATGTGTTTTTCGTTTCACGAATTTCATATGTACATTTATCTGACACTCCTACGGCGAAGGAAAACATCGTGAGGAAACCTGCATACACCTGCGAAGTAATTCAATAGTGTATGTGAAGTCAACCAATCCGCACTGGGCCAGCGTGGTTTGACTAAGGCCTAATCGCCCTAACTAGTTAGTGTAGGCTGGTGCGCCTCGGTGGGTACGTATATGAGCTGTGATGATGATTACATGTTTCCGTATAATAATATATATATTTTATATTTAATAATCTCATTTTATGCCTCTGCTCTACATTCTCCAGTAAGCATAAAGATGCGGCGCGAATGTGAATGTGATAGACCAGCACTGTGCTCTGCAGCTATGACTTGCTATTTTTAACAAAAGTAAACTCAGATAAAGTAAACTCAGATCCATAAACTCGAGTTTGGTAGTAATGGTTGCTCATAACGACCGATTGCCACTTAACCAAGAAGTGAAGTGAAGGGCCTCTACGTAGCACACTATATAAATTACCTGCCTATAGGCAATTCGCGAGAGTATAGAGCCGGCATTGTAGTTATTACAAATTAATTATACAGCGTATGGTACGCTGCATAATTAATTTGTAATCACTACATTTCTAAAAATGATAACCCCATTGATACGGCTATGTTAATATGATAACGAAATCATGTTGTGTTTATATTTCAAGAAAATATTCCTTTCCAATGAATAAAGCTAGCTTAGCTAGCTAGCTAAGTGCTACTTACACAAAACGTCTGGATAGCCCACATAATTATATACATCTCGTAGAAAGAAGAAAATTGCAAAATTATAAACTTAACTGACGCACGAATTCCGAGCTAATTAATATTAATGTAATCTATAAAATGAATGAGTTACCCTTCCACCATATGGGAAAATGATGAGAGGATGTATTTAAATTAAACTATAACGTACGTCTCAACATCACCATTTCAGTCTGCAGACAACTAATGAACGGATGAATCCAAGCCGATCGGTTCATCGCTAAACATATCCGGTGGCTTCCCGCTGCGTTTTCCTTTATACACGGCCGCCACTCAAGGACTATTCAAGCGTCGATCCTGCCCCCCTACCATGACCACCGAAACACGATACGTTAGAACGATAATATCGATATAAGCTTATAAAAAAGTTGGAGTTTTCTGCTATCTTGATGATTTTGAGTGTGTTTTGGATATTGATATTGTTATTTTGGGCATTGTTTACATATTATTGTCGATAAAATTTCAATGTGGCCATTATATCAAATATATATTGACAGTTCATATCGAGTTATCGTTTTATCATATCGTGTTTCGGTGTTCATGCTACGGGGGCTGGAGCTCTATTTTTGAATAGAATCACGTCCGGCGTCGAGCACTCGTCAAGCGTTGTATTTACTCGATTTTTACTTGTGATATTGATATTAAAATGATATTGATATTTGTTGTAATATTATATTGATTTTCGGCGAAAATGAAACGAATATTATTAGAAATCTCGCGCAGAAGACACTCGATGAACGCAGGCGAAAGATCCAGAAATGGGGCCCCTGTACGATGTACTCTAACCGCTGCAACTTATAAGGTGGCAATGCTTCTTGGATGTTATCAAAATTCTTCCAAAATATTAAAAACTCTAAGAAAGTTAAAAATATATTATTCATAAGTAGTGTGTTATGTAAACCACCTTTACAAGATGATCATAAAAGAAAATATTAAACACACGGATGTTAAGTAAATATTATATTTATGAACTATAAAACGAACGTATGTGTCCTTTGTAATTTACACCAGGCGATAAAATAGAAAGTACAGTACCGAATAGTAAAGGGAGAACTTATTTTTATAATCGAAAGCCGAGACTTTTAACGTCTTTACAAAGTCACAAGAATATTAACATTAGTATAAATTCCAAAATATCGATATTATTTATTTAATACTTATAAATGGTTTTCTCTAATTTTTATTTTTCCATTAACATAAATGGAAATACTCGTAATTCTGGCATCGAAACTAATTGGAGTGTTGACATTATTTTATCCTTAATCAATCACACACAGATATCTCGCTTAATACCTGAACAGATAATAATTGATGTTAAGATGGCGTTGACATGTTATTAGGTAGTAATCAAATCTTATACGACATTAAGCAGTCTAATTGTGTTGATATTAATTCATACATGAAAAATGTATACTTAAAAATATCCCAGGCAATTACACAATGAAAATAAAATAATAATAATTGTATACTTTCAATCAAATACCGAGTCAAATGAAATGAATGAAATATTTTAAGAGCTAATATTATCAATTTCATACAAACATACATACAAATAAAATCGAAATTCATACACCATTTGTGTACCTACTAACAGACCCATCAACTGAAACCATGACCAGATTACGACGTGGGAACCTTAGGGAAAATTCACTTAACATTAGACGAACAATAATACTTACCTAAATTAGCATTTTAAATATAAACAAATTGTTTGTTTTAAACCGACTTCAACAAGGAGGAGGTTCTCGATTCGATTGGTATGTTTTTTTATCCATGTATACCGATTACTTAAATATTTCTGATCCGATTTACTTGGTTCTTTTTTTTTCGTCGATGGGAAATAGTTACCATTTGGTTCCATTAAATTTTTATTTAGTTTGGCCCAGTAGTTTTTTTATTTTAAGTTATTCTGGTGTTTGCCTTGGCTCATATTCTAATACGCACGTACTTGTATTTAATTTACTAAAAATATTGCAATAAAAATAGTTGTACAAAAAATAAAACCAACTTATAAAACACTAAAAAATCATTAATAATATAAGAATACATATAGTATCACAGTTTTATATTGAAGTCGGCGCCAAGAAATGATCACCTGGAAAGTCTTCAAAAATATAAGAACAAATAATGTAGAATTAGTTAAAATTTGGCACCAACTTCAATATATGAATTTTTAGTGTCTTTGAAGTCAGTTTTATTTTTTGTAAAACAATTTTTAAATGAAGCAGTATTACAAAGTTTTCAACAAATAATCGGCATAGTATGAAAGTTAAAACCTGAAATATTAAAAAGTTGGTATATGAATACAATTTGCAACAGCTGATTAAACGTCTAGGGCAATAGATTAAGCCAAATCTTTCAGCAAACGGTGGTGACCCAGTGTTGTAAGGCTTCTAGAGAAATCCAACACACCCGAACTCAACTCAACGGAAAACGATTTATCGAGGCGAGGCCTAAAATACCAACCGTGCGTGATGAAGAACCACTATCATATTCATTTTATATCTAAGATAAAAAGCTTTTAGCTTTGGTTCCGAGTTTCATATCGTGACTTTTACGCCTCAATTCTAATTACTCAATAATTTTTTATTGTCCCCGCAACTTCAGGTGTATTGCAACCGCTAAGGTTGATTGGTAGAAATCTTTCCCCCGTACATTGCTTTTCTCAATAACATGCTTTATTTCTTCAATTATTTGTGTATAATCAAGAAAATACATATATTATACATTAAGGAGAGACTTGCACTTTCGCTCTAATTAACATCCCAACGTTTTTTGTTCCAGCAAGCGAGTGAGGTTCGCTAGAGCTGACTCTTGTGCTGGTGAGTGCGAATTTAGCTCGGCATTGTTATGTGGCTCTAGTTGCAAAAAAACGGCTAAAGTAAATACGCAATTATGTGTATTATCATCAGATAATACACATAATATAGCTATTAAAATTATACAATATGAAAAATCAAATTATAACTCGTTTGATAATCACTCATCGTGTGAATGAGGATAGTAAAAGCAAAGATCTTTTCTATAGTGAATAAAAAACAATTAAATACGGAGTAAGGCCACCAGGATAGGCGGTTATGTGTGCAATCATCAGATGGGCGGTACTTAACTATTAGAATTATACAATATGAAATATCAGATTGTAACGCGTTTGACAATGACCTAACTAGTTTGAGTGAGTACAATCACTCACCGAGTGGGTGAGGATAGTAAAAGCCAAGATCGTTACTATAGTGGATAAAAAACATGAATACAGTATTTTTTAATCAATAAATACAAGTTGAACAGACTGAGACAACGGAGGCTTATTACCATCTGTACAAATGATTTTGTACAAGAGTGTGCGCAAACACTGATGCATTGCCTCACTAGCATATCCTAATGAGACTTTGTATCAGAAGAGGATCGAATTTGAAAGAGAAGATACCAACCCACCCAACTGTACAGAACTTCGTTTGATAATGGCAAAAAAATATTTATTATAACTAGGAGGTTGATTTTGACGTTTTCCCAAATTTATAAAAAACTAACCCAAACGTTTCGATAGCCCTGAGAATAAACAAATTAGATGACAGCAAAATTAATACAGAAACGAATAAAACAGATCCCTTTTAGAGCAAGCAATCTTTGAGATTGACACTGGCCTATCAACCTCGATATTTTTATAAAATTGTTATCGTAACCAAATCTCGAGTTCAGTTGACGGGTCCGCTTTCTTAATCATGGAAATAATGGAATGCTTGTAGGCAATTTATATATTTGTGACTGTGCATTTTATTTTTGCAAATCTGTAAAGATATGGAATATAGTAAGGAAATTCGATATCTCTAAAAATGTCTAAATTAGATGTTTGTACGTAGTTTGTGACAGTGGCTAAGGTCACTTTGGCTTAATAAGGTGAAATAAGATCGATATAGGCTAAATTTCGCTTAAGTTAGGTAAGTCCTCGGAAGTTTACTAACAAAGATTGGTGATTTCAAACTGAGAACACAGACTTTGGTAATCCTACTAATATTATAAATGTGAAAGTGTGGATGTTTGGATGTTTGTTACTCAATAACGCAAAAACGGCTCAACGGATTTGGATGCAATTTGGCATGCATGTAGCCTTTGACATGGAAAAGAACATAGGCTACCTTTTATCCCGATTCCTTAAGTAGTTCCTGAGGGAAAATTTAAAATTGTTTACGAGCTAAGCCGCGGGCAGACAGCTTTGAAATTTGGTATGCATGTCACCTATGCTATGGAAAAGGACATGTACTTTATATTTCTTAATGATCTCTCAAATAGTTTCGGTGGGAAGATTAAAAATTGTAAACGAGCGAAGCTTTAGACCCAATTCTGAAGTCCACGCAGACGAAGTCGCGGGCAGAAGCTAGTAAGATATAACTATTCATGAAAACGATATCTAAACCTTCCAACAATTCACTGGGAATCAAACCTCGTGACTTTATGTTCCAGATGATTTTTATTATGATTGGCAAACAAACAAACAACCCACCTGATGATGATGGGTGACCGTTCATTATATTTGCTTTTGACAAAGGCACCTACGCGTTGCCAATAACTATACACCGTGAGTGACAAAATACTGGCAGCATCTCCCCCTATGAGCTTCGGAGATCCCACTTATGTGCAGAAACGCAACATGACGTTATTTACTTCAGTCTTCTGCAAGGAGAGGGTACTACCCCAATCACCCAAGCACGATGTGTACGCTGGACGACGAAGCAATCAACCTGGGTAACATTGTTAGCGTAATAGCATTTAACAATAAAAGTAGGTGGGTCAGATTGCATTTCACTTTGTGAAAGAAAAGGTAGTCAGGTACCCCAGTCAGGCTGTTCATTAGAGCATTTTTTTCCGAAAACTACACAACTTTACTACAGAGCGTTAACTTTGCCGCGATTATTTCCAAACTCGGAATTTGACTCTACTAACCGCTAGAACGCACAATCGCTAAATCGGATATTAAGACAAGTCATTTCCGCGCCCTCTGTCGGAGGAAAGTTCATTATTTAAGCGAACGTCTGAAAAAATCAGGATGATGAAATGTTGCCAATTTCTTTGTCTGCGCAACTCATTTAAGTCATTTATTGATTACAAAAAAGATATTTAATGTTAGCATATATCACCTACTAGGCTAACGTGGTGGAAGATTCTTGGGGAGATCTCCGCATAGAATTGGCGTACTACGGTTGACATAATGATGAAATTATTACTAAAATTTATGATTTGAATTGATATTGATGTTAATGATGATACAATCCAGTTAGCATTTTGCAATAGTACCAAGCTGCGCGTCGGTGGCGCTGTGGACTCGGCACTGGCCTTCTATTCGAGGTCCGAAGTTCGATCCTGCCATGCACTAATGTGTTTTTCGTTTTTCGAATTTCATATATACATTTGTCCGACACTCCTACGGTAAAAGAAAACGTGTATGTGAAGTCGACCAATCCGCACTGGGCCAGCATGGTTGACTAAGGCCTAAACACCCTAACTTATGGTAGGCTCGAGCCCCTCGTAGGGAGGTATATAAGCTGTGATGATGATGAATTAAACCAAGTTTCATTGCAGTTGGTTCAGTAGATTTTTCGAGAAGTAGATTTTTGCATTTTATTAATGTACTTATCTAGTAATAATTTAATAAAGGTAGCTGGTAAGAAGCGTTATTTGATTCATAGTTTAATTTATGAATTCACAATAATTTCTATAATACTAATAATTCATTTATTAGCATAAAATATGGTATTAGTGATAGGTATTACAATTACAATGTATTGCTTCGAAAACAACCATAAATAAACCTAAAGCAGAAGTTCTAACAGGCCGAATTAATAGCTCCGCTTATTTAATAAACATGTAGGATATAAAACGCTCTTGGAACTAAATGGATAAACTATTAGACTAGTCCGGACGAGTCACGGACGTTCAGCCAAGGTCTGGGCAGCAGACGCGCCGGCGCCCGCTGGTTAGTGGTGTGCAATGTGATTGGCTGTTTGTCGATAAATCCCCATGTCTCAGTAGCTTAGGCAGGAATTGACGATAAAACTCGTTAGAGATATCCGCAGCATGTGCTCTTAGCTAAGGCGCATAGTGCTCCCAATGACCTTGCGTCGATCGTCCCGCACTGATTACATAGGAGTGAGTGAGCGAGAGTGAGGGGAATATTTACGTAAGCAAACCTTTACGCGTAAGATTAATTATTTTAATTAAAAATTAATAAAGGCGAATAAGAAAAATCTAAAAAGACCATCCGCTAGAATATTGTTAACTTTATTTATTGAAATCGAAAGTATATGAATTAACCTTATATTTACGAAGCGATTAGGTTTAAAGTTTTAAAATCGAGGCATGTTTGGGTCACATTTTAAGCACGTTTTAATTAATTTATCAAAAAATTACATTTAATTATTAAAAGACCATCCTCTAAAGAATGTGTTGAATAATAACATATCCTTTTTAAAGTTTTTTTTATTCAATATTTATGAAGAGAACCGGTTTTTTCTGCAGTGATTTTTTTATGATTGACCCTCCTATGCGCCTTAACCGTGGTTACGATTGATATTTGGTAAATAAATTATAACTTTTTTTTGCAAGTTATGGGAATTTTTGTATGCCAATTTTTCGAATAATAAAATCAATACCCACACTGTAACAGACATGTGACATTTATAACGAGTAAGTATATGGACATAAAATTTCCTTTATTATTTGAGCGAATGCTATACTAATATTTTAGCGCAACTATAATTCACTACAAAACTATTTACTGACTGGATTTTTTCTGAAGGAAAAAAGCTCGTAATTTACCAAGTCACTAATAAATACTAATTTATTAATTTTAAACATTAATATCGATTTGTGTCATTACGATGTATCATCACCTGCATATAAACGTCTAATTTAAAAATATTGTAAAATATATATACCTAATTACTAGCTGTGCTCGCTAACTACGTTTTGTTAGTAAAAATACTAATACCGCTAAAAAAATGGTGGTTGGTGATAAAAGGGTGAAAATTCTGGGTTATAAGTATTTTTTGATGCCAAATAAAAAAAAATGTTCTTAAATAATTCTGAAGAGAGCCAGTCTTATCACCTTAGGGTAAGTATCAAAAATATAATTCTCAGGCCTACCAAATATACGCAAAAAAATCTTAAGAACATTGATATTATATTGTCAATGCTTAAGAATCGGTCAAGCCGTTTCGAAGGAGTTCTATAACAAATATTGTGACACGAGATTTTTATATCAGATATACATACGTAATCTCGTTAGTTTATTTACATTACATACTTCGATTACACCAAACATATGCAAAAATGATTCACTAACAACACTAACCAAGAAAATAAATAACATATCAAAGTAACAAACCAATAACATTTCATCATAATTGCAATATTGGATTTTACATTCGATTTTTAAACACTGTAGGTAGTGGTTGTAGACAAAGTGTCTACAGCACTTTGACTTCGCTATCGCTATGCATTACAAGAAAGCTTAATCTCAACAAGAGCTCAAACCGAAAACAAAGTCAGTTGTTTACAACGTTTTCTGCATTTTTATAAATTGTATATAAACTTTAAGATCACTAAAATTGATTGATTTGGGGGACACAACGCATTGCAGTAATATATATTTTACTAGGTACTTTTGTTTGATTTCTTTTAAATAGAGGTATGTGCATATACACCTTATTGCATTATTGCAATTTATGGAGTAAGATACACTGCATTGGTTAACATATATAGATTATACAATAATGTATAATGACGACACGGTTAGCGCAGAGATCGAGTGATTGCCTACTGCGCAACGGGTCGCGGGTCCGATTCCCGTGCGAGATAAATATTTTGTATGGCCTACAGAAATTTGTTGAAATTTGTTGAATGTTGAAAAAGTCTGGGCGTACGTGCATGTGAGATTCTATGTTTGTAACTGCATCCACGACAAAGGAGAAAAAATCTAGTGGGGCGACGTTTAAAAAAAATATGTAATCAACATTCAAATTAAAAAAATGGCTCTACACCTATTCGGAAATTGGGGGCAAGAAACTCGAAAGGTCAAACATAATATTTTAGGTAAAATTTAATAATTCGTTTCTAACAATGTCACTTTCTTGATTATCATAATGTAAACATAAACAAAATAACCGTACATTCAAAAGGAGGGACGTTTTATAAATTGTAATGAAATACATCATATTTAAGTGTGCGAGCTGAGGTTGCATAGACTATATAGAATCCCATCCGAATATTTTATTACGCACGGAGAAGACGCCTTCTTCTCCACTTAGCATAGAAAATAAAAATTTTGATTTTTTTTAATGATGACTGGGAATCGAATCTTGGCCTTCATATCACTTGATGGTAAGTGACGATAAGGCCGAAGGTGGAAGCGAGCTTCACCTGGACTCCTCGGCAACTGAGGAACTGGCTATCTTACCTCTTATTGCCGGAACACGACAATACTATAAACATTGTTATTGTGACGACAAACTTAGGTAAGAAGGTGGTAACTAGCCAGGCGGGATAAACAGCCCTACCACCAACCAAACCAGACAGAAAAACGTCTGAAAATCGAACCCTGAACCTCCTTATCGAAACACGGTGGTCGTAACCATTAGACCACGGAGGCGGTCTAGTCTAGTGGTTGGGTAACGCTAGTGGCTACGTTATGATAGTTCGCATTAGATTATATTTACAATACAACAAACCTACTTTCATTCAGAGAGCAGAAAAATGTACGAACCAAGATTATATTAGCATTAAGCCGTTAAAAGCTTTCATCACTCCGGCTGTCAAGGGCATGACAATGCAGTACATTAGCAGGGCATTTCACTGCTGAGCACCGCTGAATAACTTGTAGAAAACGGACAAAACTGCAGTTGCTGTAAGCCAACGTCTACGGGGGTAATGGAGCTAAAAAAAAGATTGCAACAGAATTACAATTTGTTTACAACGCATTTTATTTACCTACGGTTGATATTGTTTTATCGCCGAGTGGCAACTATTATTTTTTAACCGACTTCGAAAAAGGTGGAGGTTCTGTGTTCGACTGTATCTAATTTTTATGTATGTGCTCCGATTACGCCGCAATTTGTGGGCCGATTTTCAAAATTCTTTTTGTAGTCGAAAGAGTATACTTTTTAGGTGGTCTCATTGTCACCAAATCATGATCTAATGATGGTATTGCAAGAAATCGAGGGAAAGCCTAAAATTTCATAGGCAAGTCTAACGTGTTTCACGTTTTTTCTGAAGATATTCAGAAATTCGCATCTGGTTGTAATCTTTTAACGTTACTAAGCTGACAATGGAAGGTTTCTGATAGGTTAGGAGTCCAGGAACAATTCTTTTAATACTTTTTAGGGTAGAAGACGTTTTATTTTAAGTTATTCTTGTGTTTGTCTTGGCCCAAATTCTAATACGCATGTATTTTTACTAAAAAGATTGAGATCGTCGATCGGCATTCATTACCGCGAATGTGAAAAATTGACAATTATTTTCATTTGTGTTTTCAGCGGTAGAATTCAGACCATATCAAATATTAAAATAATTAAAGTATTTTAATATTTCAGAAAGTGATAATACTAATACTTTTAACAATAATCTGATAATTAAATCGGTTTCTTGCCTCTATTAGTGCGCAAAGTTACCATATTTGATATTCGCGGTTATGAATGCCGAGCGACGTTTTTTTTTTACAAATATTAAATCTACCTCCAAAACTTCAATATATAAATGTGATGTTGCATATACTTACGAATTAAACGAACTTACCGTTTGAAGTTCGATTCTAAATATATGAGCATCATTATATTATTTATGACTTTTTGATGTTGTTGAAGTCGAATTTTTTTAATCAATGGTCTTTTGCACACAATTGTAAAAGTGGCATTTTTAATTTTCAACAAGTTGACACGAACAGCGTATATAGATAGCGAATGCGGTGCAATACAACATCTTATTGCTCTCATGCGAAATTTATAGATTGCCATATACAGGGTGTAACTAAACACCCCAATAACATTTAAGGGTATGTATCTATCAGAAGTAGAGATTCTGTAGGAAAAATATTATAGCTAACAAACGTTACTTTTTTTTCCCATACAAACAAAATAAATTATTTTTTGGTATTAAGTGCCGACAACCCTACGTTAGCGTAGGAGGAATACTACGCTCACGTCTGTCACGTGTCATTTTGTGTTTCAATTTCTTTGAACATACTGTGACAACCATAATCAGCTCTGTTAAGAGCTGATTATGGTTGTCACTTGAAAGTTTTTGCTTTCAGTTTAAAATCAAATAACTCTGAAAGTATTGGGGTTCCAGGTCTCAGACAAGCACCGAAGGTCCATTTAGTATCTAACTTATATGCCTCTTAAATGTTACTGGGGTGTTCAGTTACACCCGGCATAGCAATCTATAAATCGAAGCGTCTCACACAGAAGATCTGTGCGACAATTTAATACTATTATTCATTCACCTACCCAATGAAGCCGGGTTGATAGTAAGCACAATATAAGCGCAGTGTCTCGATGCAACTTGGATTGACTTACAATAGCTGCCGGGCCGCGGAAACGAATTGATAGTGTCTACCCGAGACGTGTGAACTTTTATTGTTTAGAATATTCTAAGACAAGCGGTCTCATTTTACTACATTCAAGAGAGCAGCAGCCCATTGTTTTTCATTTATGCATACGTCAATCATTTATATTCTCTTTGGTAACATTGCAATTTTAGCAAATGGCATCCGCAAAAAACATATGTTTGGCGAGGGCCACCCATATTTTTAAACTACACGTATCCAAACACTCTTTCATATGTGCAAATTTAAAAAAAAAACACAATACGGTAATGTTGGATTAAAATAATAGTTTAGAGTTTTTACGCCTAAAGGTAGTGACCAGTTAGAAAGATCATTAAATGGATTGTCGAAATTTTCTTTATAGTAACTTTGACTGAACACGCAAACATTCATTTTCTACACACTACATCTGTTTTAATATTTCGTCAGAAGATAAGTTTTCCTCAACCATACATAAGTTTTCAAAATGTTTCTGAAATCTCTTTTGGTAAGAACAGGTAGAGCTTCTTTCATTAATAGTATAGAAGTATTAATTCATCATCATCATAGGCCTTTGCTTCTATTGCAGTCGATATATTGCGTAGTAGAGTCTATGAGTAACTTTTTTCGTTGGTAGCTAAATAAACTGATGCGAGATCGGCACAGTCTAACCACAGGCCGGATAAAAGAAATTTGCGTTGGTGACACCTGAGATCTTGATGTCTCTTTTGACGACACCTGTTTGCCAAAACCTTGAACCAAGCTTGCTCGCAAGACATTCCACCTTTCACAATACGTCTTTACCATTCAGTAGGTACGCTTTTTAGCTGTTTGTTCCTACTCACGATATCCGATTCCAAAGGCAAGCGTGTCCCGATTGGCGCAGTCCTTAAAGTGAAGAACGACCTCCTAACATCTCTTTTTGCGTACGATATTTAAATTTTAAAAATTACAGTTCAATGATAAATGGAGGCGAAATGTCCGTTGTTTGTGTAACTCAAAATTTAAGGCGCGTATTGATTGCTTCTACGCAATAATGCGCAAGCGAAGCGGGGCGCTGCTAGCGCACGCCCGCGCCAGCTCGAACAGTATCGTGCGCGCGTTCGCCGAGCGCTGGGACTTGCCGCTGTTGAAGCGCTGGATTCAACTGCATAAGCCAGTTGCACATTTGTACCCATTGTGAGGGCTGATTGAATTAAACATGTATGCACTAACACTAGTTTTTAAGTTTGTGATTGTTACTAACACCTATGGATGCCTATCTGGAATAAATATTATTATTATTATTTAACACGCGCGTTTCAATTTTATAGTCAAAGGGCATCCATTAGTGGTGTTTGTAGGACTGTCGACACAGAGTGTTATATTGAGGCCGCAATAGCGGTCAAATTAACAGTGATTGTGATCACAATTCAAATTCCGAGAAAAATCTATCAATAGATCTTTCTCAAAAATAGACTTATTTCTCCCCACCCTAAAAATATGATTGAGAACAATTTATGTGTATTGAAACATATTTAAATTATGTTTATTTTGATACTAGAGGAAGGCTTAATACTAGTTTCGACTGAGCTGATATCTTACCTATTTCTGCCACCAAGCAATGGTGCTTGCAATGCAGTTTCGACAGGCCGAGAAAATTAATTACTGGATACTGTGACTTGTCTTCTTATGTCCTACGTCGGCTACGTACATTGGCGTCCTTGTAGGGATTGTATATTCGCAAATCTTAAGGGAATCACACAATACAATCTTACAAGAATATTTAGAAATTCGTGCTCGCATGCATACATCAATAAAACACGCACGCGGTCGTGAGTGTTTGTACTTTTTGTGGATTATAGTTACGACAACTTTGTTACAATCCAATAATACTATTAACGCTCTATGACTTTACGGACAGGTGGAACAGTCAACGATTTTTAAGGCGCTGTTTTGAACAATCTCGATTTATTGTAGCGCTACAAAAATATAAAACATACAGTTCTACTAGTTGGTTTATTTGTACTATAACCGACTGTTACCACTTACATTACAACAAAGTGGGCAGCTGTAGTAGTATTAAATAATCTCTATTTGAAAAAATCCAAATAACGCTTTTTCCTAATAATTACGTCTAAAAATATCAAACATAAATTCAAGACTAAATGCCTTTGTCACGTCCATTTATTATACTCGTACATTATTCAGTCGATTTGTGTAACATCTGGGCTTATCTCTATTGTAGCTCTCATTTTAATGACACATACAGGTGCGTTATTTAATGAACTCCAAAAATTCGATTTTCTTACAATACTTGTAATCGTATAATATGAAGCCGTTAAAAAAGATGTTGCCCTCAATCGACTTTTATGCGAATTTTGTATGTAATATTCGAGATTACAGAGGGCAAAATTAATATCTTAGCGTTTGTGTATTCCTAGTACTTTATACTTAGTATGTACTACTTGTTCCCACGCGTTCTATACCCACGCAAGTCTCGATACCTACTTTCGATACTATTGAAAAATATCTAATTCTTGAAATCGATTCTGTAGTTTTGTGATTTATTGATTACGAAAAGAACAACCAAATAATAACCAAATTTTGTTAGTTGTAGAGTGCGACTGCAAATTATTTCCTAGCCGCGCAAAAGTCAGATTTGGTTTTTGTTTCATTTTTCGTGGTAGCAATCAGTGCCAATAGGCTTACACATTGTTTGAATGAGAAAGGTTCAGGCAGTTTATGTGAATTTTGTTATGTTTACTTGTCGTTTTCAAGAAAAATTTTGTATGAGTTCGAATCATTGGAAAATGCAAAATTCGCATTTCAAGGGATTTTTGTACGAAAATTCTAACACAGTATTACACACTGCTTGAAGGACAATTCTTTAAAAGTATATAATTATCAAACGTTAAATACAAAATTATAATGCGACGCTAGCGTCGGTGGAGTGTCGGTAGTGCTGTGGACTCGGAACTATGGCCTTCTAATCGGGAGGTCCGGGGTTCAATCCTCCCATGTACCAATGTGTTTTTTGCTTTTCGAATTTTATACCTACATTTCTCCAATGCTCCTACGGTGAAGGACAACAAGGAAGGAAACATCGTGAGGCAACCTACATACATCTGCAGGCGTAGCACGGGCTGCCAAGACTGGACTCGAGTCACGCATTATCTCACAATTTCAGTGACATATCTCTGTGTCTTAAAGAGTAGCACGGTGGCGCGTATTAAGTGGGACTGACGTGATAAAAATTTCTTGTCGCTCGTCAAGGGACACGTATGACTGAGTTTACAGATTTCAGTCTCGAACTAAAAAATAATAAAAATATCTCGTCTGTAATGGGTGCTGTTCAGCGCTTAAAACAATATACTGTTACTATCAACGCAGTCGATCACGAGTAAAATGTCTCTTAAAAATCAGAGCGAAACAAAACATTCGATTCCTAGCTGCTTTACGTTTATCCGGCATCTTTAGAAACTTAGCCTACTTAAGATGCCGCCACTTAAAAATTAACATTGGCGATTTCAATAACAAAGACCGCGTTTTGTGTATACATTTGCATTAATAAATACTTTCAAGATCAAAGAAATTGGATCTACTTCCACTGTGGACGGACTAGCAAAATATTGTTAAGAACATTACTGTTCCGGGCGGATAATGGGTAGTTAATAATGAGTTTTGTTTATTATTTAAATATCTTAAAAGCCTAAATTGCAAGAGTGAACGAGAGTATAGTGAGCCCAAAAAAAAACTTTCAGAGTTTGTTGTATTTTCTTATCGCAAGGCGCCTCTAATTACCGAACAGGTGTAGGTAGTCAGTTTTTTTTCACTTCTTCTATTTACTATTGCTTATTACATTAAAATTTGATGAATAAAAACGTTGATCTTAATATTGGAGTCACAATTTTGTTTTGTTTGATAATGGACTCAATTCTGAAGTGGCCGCTTATATTTCCTAATTTTAGTTAGGTGTCGCTAAACCTTTTTCAATTCTACGGTAACTGTCAAATTCAACTGACATTGCTAATTTGAATCTGACGTTTCTAATTTTAGACGGTCAATTCAACTTAGCTTTAGCCGTCCAAACGCTATTTTAGTTGCGATATTTTTACGCGTTAACATCCTAAACTGACTATTTTTAGCGGTGACTAAAATCATCCCTATTAAAATTAAAACCGTGCTAAAATCCGTCATTTTCGAAAATACAAATCCTAACAACAAATGAGATACAGATTTAAATTTTGCCCAAATTGATTGTCTTTGCCTCAAATAAATAGGAAAATAAAAAACATTATTATTAGTTAGAACTATATTGTTAAAAAAATATAAAAATGTACAGTAAAAGTGTTTACTGTCATGTCTATTATATAAACATTAGCGCGTTTTAGTTTCTTTAACAACAAGATCCATTCATTAATTCACTTTTAATATTTTTACCATAGCAACACAAACAGAATTAAACTAATCTTAGACATTTTAGAATTACGCTTAAGTTCTGCCTAAATTTAGTTGGCCTGCCCCCATCGCGGAAAGATTATTTTTGCTATTCGATATCTGTACGTCTAGTATGAGTTTTGATAGTTTTGGATTCGAACGATCGAATAGTTTTGTTTCCATACATTTCACACCAGCGCCTCTATCGGAAACTATAATGAACTAGAATTGTCAGTATGAGTTACAAAGTAATAAACTACTCGATCAATGAGTACGTATTCGAGTAGTTTTTGAGTCTTTGGCAGTATGAGTTACATGTTTGACATTTGTTTGACAGTTTACTCGAAAACTATTGTAGTTTGGGCATAAGAATAACTAATAATACGAGTATAGAAGCGAATCTCCTTTGTTGGTGCGCCAAATGCCGCTATTTGCATACCTACAGCGCCCTTCCCCCTGTAACGACCCGCAGTAGTCTGCGGACGGACGCCGCTAGGGTCACCACATGGACGTATGGTTACCACTACAATATTTTTTATATAGGTACCTCCATATTTTACATTAAATGAGAAACTGAGCATACACCGAGTCTTATTGATTTTGTACTTCAAGTGTAGCGAGCGAGCGACTATCTTTAGCAATAGTAGGTACGCACATTTTTAGTTTTTTTGATTCCGCAGTTATAAGAACCTGCCTATTTTTAGATTAATTGAGCTTAATCCCTACACTTCGAGAACAAAATAATTAAAATGTTTTGAACAAAATCATTAAAATCAGACCAACGTTTTCACTTGAAAAAAAATCTGTTGTTTCATAATTTTAATCAAGTATTGATTTTTTTTTCTTTTTTTAAAAACGTCGTCCCACACTAGGATTTTCTCCTGTGTCGTGGGTGCAGTTACAAACATAGAATATCACATGCACTTACGCCCAGACCGGAACAAAAGACATGGCCCGTTTCTGCCCCAGACCGTTACACAGATGAGACATATCCGAAAATTCCTTATATGATTAATAAATATTTTTGAGATATAATAAACAACTGTAAAAGCCCCGGAAGAAAAGTAAACAAAAAATAATAACCAGTTTTTTGGGACATTCGTCCATCTTCTTTCCGTCTTTAGGGACGGCGTTCCGATACTCACGAGGTATCGATATCTACTCTATCGATCGATACTACTCATTGAAGTTTTAAAAACCAATAACATGATTTATTAAAGCATTATTCGGTAGAAAATGTAAATATTTAGTAAAGTTTTAACAGCCTTACTAATAAAGATTGTATAGCGGATGAGTGTGTCACACTATTGCAGTTTGACATAAGCATGAAATGGACAAAACACTATGCAACACTGTGCAACCAAACAAGCGTTAAACAACATTAATTAGTAATTAGGGGTTAGTTGTTTTTACGAAATGTTTTGTTATTCGATACCTAGCGCATATCGCCAGACTGTTCCGGTCTAAAGATACAGAGATATGAGATAAGTAGGTACCCGGTTGGCCGAGCAGTAGGCTTAACATAGGCCAACAGTCCAACCCACGAAGCAAAAACAACGTGGTCCAACCTTGACAGCGTGACTGAAAAACAACCCTTTTATCACGTAAGCTCATAAATCACAAGCCGAAATCAAAATATTCTTGTCCCTATTATCGCACTTGTTTATAGTAGTTTATGTGCAAATAAGATTTCTTATAGATATCGCACACAGACAGGCCATATCAATCCGTAATAATTCTACAAATTCTCACACGCAGTGTTGCGGCACATTGATGCGCGGCCCAACTTTTATGAATATTCTTATTCAGTAAGTACTGAATAATAATATTCATTGGTAGGTTAGGTTGATTTGGATTCGGTTTTTTTTCAATATTAGATTTGTATATCCTAAAGAGTTCTTAAAGAGAGCAGTTTCTGCACCTCTACTATAACTTATTCTGTAGTATTGATAGACTAGCTGTGCCCGTGACTTCGTTCGCGTGGAGGTCAGAAAATAATGTTATATCTTAAATAACCTTTTGGACTATTCAACACAAAAAGAAAGAAAGAAGAATTTGTAATTTGACTCAGTACCTAGTTCCTGAGATTAGCGCGTTCAACTAAACAAACAAACTCATCAAC
Source organism: Schoenobius gigantellus (assembly GCA_963935595.1). NCBI lineage: Eukaryota > Metazoa > Arthropoda > Insecta > Lepidoptera > Crambidae > Schoenobius > Schoenobius gigantellus. The sequence goes on from OZ012541.1 coordinate 53,405,755, forward strand.
TTTATACTATTAGTAGGTATAGATTGATTTGATTGATATCGCAACAAAAAGATCGATGTAACTTCCAGGTATCGAACGTAACGAGTACCGTGGAACAGCTTCATGCGGATGCGGCAGTGCGGCTCGTTGTCTGTCACGTGACTCGCTGTGTTTTGCTTGTGGTTTTAGTTTTGTTCGACTGCTTTCTTTCTTCATAATTCTGATTCCAGCTTGAGTTTTAAGATTTGGAACTTAAGCATATTTCAATGTGCTAATTGTGGAATATGCGTACAACGCATCCAAAGATATGAAGTTTTTAACCTCCCACAACAAAATGTGGAGTGGCTAGCAATCCAAGTGAGTACTTACCAACTTAGTTACATTTATCGAGACACAGTAAATCCTCTAAAATCACAAAATATCTAAAGGAAGCGATACCAACACCATTGGTCCTCCAGTAACTTGGTTTAGCATTGGGTGATCTAGTCTAGTGCCTCTTTAGGCAGACAAGTGCTATTATTTTACAACTACTGTATTAAATAAGGAATAATTAGGTACCAATTAGCGTCGCCCCTTTGGCCATACTGTCAATGCAAGTCAGTGTACAGATCATTATACTTCTTACATAAAATATAATCAAAGGTTTCATTACTAGGTACAGTCAGCGTCAAAATGATCTAAGCATTCAAACCTACCAAAAGTATCTAAGGATTTGGCAAAAATCACTCTTAGCACAAATACTTTAAGGTGTACTATCTTTTGTTGTCATTTGTTCTCAAACAACAAATGGAAAAGCATCTCTACGTTTTGAGATAAGGTTGATTTTTGTAAAATCTCTAGATACTTTTGAAAGGTTTGAACGCTTAGATCATTTTGACGCTGACTGTACATACAAAGAGGGTTTTGTTATACTTAAAAACCAAATATACTTATAAAAAAATATATTTTCAGGAGCTCTCTGACAATTAACTACGCAGAGCATGCTACATATAGTGCTGTCTCCAGCTTATAGAAATATGCCCAGAAGATTCGACCATGCTCATATTTGTGCAGGCTGGGGACGGTCTGTCGTCAGAGATTAGGAGCCACAACACAATCTAAATAAAAACGACTCATCATTACTTTCCATGGACTAGACCAACACAGGTATGTATTATACAATGCTTAAAAATATGATGTTTTCCTTTTACTGGTTGTTTAGTTCAACTTTTCATTTATTTATGAACTTCTTCTCTTGTTAATGGCAATGTGTTATCTTGTGACAACAATTCTGCCAGCGCTGTATTTATGAACTTTTTACATTTACTCATACATCATCATCATTGACATATGCGTCAATGGTCTACTAAAAACATGTTTGATACTGTATTTAGTGTACCTGAATATTACCATAAAATATATTTTATGTTGATATTATAACTATGGTTTTGTTTTTGATTATCATAATGATGATAGTGTATTTGTTAAGTGTAGAGATCTATTAATTAACTTAAACATTATTTTATACCAGGGCACTATCCGCATTTTATGGTTCTTATATATGTTTATTTTGTTTCAGAATCAACAGAATGTCTATGAAATATTATGCCATAATTGTTGGATTAAAGCAAATCGAAGACATGAAGAAGATATTCGCAGGGGTATTTCTGGACAAGATAACAACAATATCCCAGCAGCACCTATTGTTGTTGAAAATGCTTCAACTGCTTTCTGTTGTCTGTGGGTAGTGCCACAGATAATTTTGCTGTTCCTAACCAAATTCCTAAACCATCAGTCAATATGCCATTATATAGACGAGCTACAAATACATCACACCATTCCATCTTCAAAATTGTAATCAGTCTCCTTGGTTTTTAAGCGAGTAACTTTATCTTTTGAGTTTACTACAATTATACTAATTAGAGAACATAATTTTTATGTTCCTCGTGGTTAATGATTATGCAGGCAATCTTTGTTTGTAAATGATTGGCATGAGTGAAGAAATGCCTTACCACACTGTCATTTTTGGAAAGGCTTTGATACAGTCGAGATATGTTCAGAATTGGGGCCGTACCATGATCTCTTATAGCAAGGTTAAAACAATAATGAAACAGAGACACCGCTCTTGCTGCGTATAGCGTCTTCCCGCTCTCAGTGCGGTTTTAATATTGTTTTGAGTTATCATGGTTAGGGGCCTGGAGTCTCCTGCAGGTGTTGCAGAAGCTGTAGAAAGCAACATGCTATATTTGAGCATACATGAAGTGTAGACATGTTAGCCGTAGCATATATTTTCATTATGTGCTTGTCGAAACCAGGTCCACTGCACACAATTATCATGATTGTATATTATTATGATATTATTGATTTTGTTTTGTGGGCAACCATACAGAAGGTTGTTGCTGTCATGTTATGGTGTTAGTATGGAACCTGGGCTGGGCGAAACATCAAGAAAATATCACTCCCCCAGCGTCATTTCTCAACAATATTTTAGTCACAATAAACATATGAAAAAAAATCTATTGTTTCATTTTTCACAACTTTTAGCTATATGACTGTTCAAAAATCCATATTTTAACGTTTCTATTAAGTTAGTACTTGTCATTCACTATAGCAGAAGTCTGATGAATAGAACCTTATTCCTCATTACTAACGATTCATTATGATTATATCCTAGTTTTGGTAATGATTCTTCATAGAAACAGATCAAAAGTGTAAGCACAAACTATATAGAGATACTACGTATAGTGTAAGTAGAATGTGGCCTATCTTGGGATTAATTAATTCTATAAAAAAAATCTCACTAGCAACAGGGATAGGTAGGTATTATTAAGGAGCTTGGTGGGTACTAAGTTAATCTAACTTAGACCGGAGATTACAAAGTTGTCAAATCACAATATATTTTGATAACTGACAGTGTTGAGATTACAAAGTTGTCAAATCACATAGGTACATATTTTGATAACTGACACTGTTTATATCGACAGTAAGTTCCCAAAAAAGTTAGTCCGTGCAACTCACGCTTTTTTGGGTTTTTGAGGTTATGCCAATAATTGCTTTATAACTTTTAAACCGCTGCTTTATATGTAAAATGGCACATATATTTTGAAATGACATATTTTTAGCTTTCATTTGACACATAAATGATCGCTGTAACGTGTTGGGGCACAGCCCCATACTAAAACGGGCCATGTCCTTTCTGTAGGCCATACAAAATATCTGTCCCATGCGGGAATCGAACCCGCGACCCGTTGCACAGTAGGCGATCACTCGACCTCTGCGCTAACCGTGTCGTCGAGTCGTCGTGTCGTCGATTTTAGGTATTTAAATTTTATATGGAACAGTGACAAAGGTCGATAAAAATATATATAGCAGTACCAAAGTTTCTCATAATTCAAATTATTCCCGACTTGACAAAAAAAATCCCATATTTACAGAGTTTCAAAATTGCACTACGAGTACAATGACAGCTTTAGAAACTCGATACATTATATTGTATTAGCTTTGACATGTAATGAATATTACGAATAAAACGGTATCTGTATCTAGGGTAGGTATAATAAAAATAATTTTAAAGTATTCAATCATTTTTATTTAAAAGGTTTCAATTCAACAGAAATATTTACAAATGTCTGATATTTATAAAAGATGTGCGATTTTGTAGATGATTTGAAGTTTCGGTTATTAAACTTCAGCGCGTAGTAAATACGCATTCTTATAAAAAGCTTAATCAGGTAATCAATAGGAAAACATTCACAAGGTACCTGAAACACACGGTGCGCGCCTTGACTGGCGATTCCGTTCAACGGAAATCAAACGGTAGGTAAATAACGTGGCCTTGAGCGCTCAGCGGCCGGGAGTTTCGCTTCTATACTAGTATTATTAGTTATTCTTATGGTTTGGGTTCTCACCTTACATTTTTATGTGAGTTTGGTACGTTTTTTGTGTTTCTAAACATTAAAATTATGTCTACACGGTGGTACTTTGCATGGAGGGCCATGCAAGATGAAATAGCGCATGAAGAGAGACGGAAGAATTCTAAGCTGCGACAATCATTTTCTTTAAGCCGCATCTCCGACACACACTTTACTCAGCGCTACCACCTAACAAAAGCTGCTTTCCATCATGTTTGCAGTACATTAAGGGAGTATAGTGACCTTCGTAGTTCGCAAAAAGTGTCTCTAGAGACTAAGGTACCTACAATATTATTTACACACATAACATTATAGTTAACTTCTGTTACCTTTGTTTTAGGTGTTGTGTGCTTTATTGTTTTATGCCAATGGAGACTACCAGCGTGTAATTGGCCTTGCTAATTACTTGTCGCAGGAAGCAGTTAGTTGGTGCATTGACCAAGTAACAATGGCACTCAACCATCCAATGGTTATAAATAAATATATAAAGTTTCCAAATACTGTTTTTCTTTCATTAAACTCGCTTTAAAAATAATAAAAACGGCTAAGAAAACGTTACAGTGACAAAATCGCGTGTCTCTTTCCATTCACATGTGTGTAAGAGAGATAATAAATAATGATAAATATATAATGTGAAGTTCGTCTAATCGAGTAAAACTAACTCGCTATCGTTTAAACGTGAATTCGAAACGAGCAACTCATAATACCGTTTACATCGTAAACTGACAGTTTGGCGAGCTAACGAAAACTATTGTAGTTTACTCGATTTAAAAACTCGTACTAGACGTACCCGCCAAAGCCGTTTTTATCCGCTTGAGGTTAAGTAAATTTGAATTTAGAACATCGCGTGCACTAGGTATGTGAATTCAAAACATCATTAAACTTATTTAATGGAGATGGAAGATCTCCATGGTGCCGAATTCATCATACAACTTTTTTGTGAAAAACTCAGACTCTGAACCTCCTTGGTGTACCTACTTTTGTTTTTAATTTGCTTTGCGCTCGCCATTTTGTTTTGACGTCGTAATTTTATAAATAAGAAACTTGAAAACAAGTAAAAAAAACGTATTATTTGTTATACATAATTTAAATATTTTTCTGTAATACTTACCTATCATAATGTTGTAGTAAATATGTCCCTAAACTGAAATAATAGCATCTTGTGATTGTAAATGTGTTATTTTGCATTTAGTCATTTCCTCGCTGAGGGCGGATGAAAAGTTACGTGTTGCACTCGAGTGCAAAGATTTTTCACCTTGTGCTCTTTTGATTCCCTCGCTCGCTAACGCTCAGGATTCTAATTTTAGAATCCTTCGCTTGCTCGGTCATCAAAGTTGAGCACGCGGTTAAAAAGCAACTTTGCACTCATGTATAACAAATAACTATTAAATTTAGAAATTTTAGCTTTAGGTTATTTAGACGGAGGGCGCACAGAATTGAGTCCAATTAGTCAATATAATTTCTATACTTAATATCAAACAAAAGAAGAGAAAAACTTTGAGACTCCATATAATTATTAAGAGCTAAAGAAATTAAGAAGTGTTTTTCGTGTTTTACTGGTTGTTTTGATTCGAAAAACGAAATATAGGAACTAATTACGACAAACCTTTTCAAAGAGATCACGTGATATACCAGTTAAGACCCGAAGGCTTTCTTAGAGACAGTCATATCGCAGTTGCTGCGATTGTATATTATTGCATATAAATTCCAAATTCATATTTTAGAACGTTGGATTGCGCTACGACAGCGCCACATGCGAGCGACTGACGAACTAAAATGCACGTCAACGCTTGAACGCAGCGACCAATTGCTTTTGGTTGTTGATCGCGAGATCACGTCGCCATTCTACAATTAGTAACCGGTTCCTTTTTTTCCGTAATAAGCCTGCCGGCCCGTAAATGGCCGGACAGACTTGGGCGGTCTAGAAAGGGGTTGTTTAGACCCAAGATTGCCCTGACAATGGACAAGACGGACGTCAAAATTGGTTTAGTTGGTATACCCCGCACTCGGCAGGAAGAATCCCGCACACGCCCGTTGAATAGCTATTGTTATCAAGCGTCCGTCATACCTCGTCTAAGGATCGCGAGTAGTGTGGACATTCCTTTATGGAATATGGATAGATAGGCAGATAGGATATAGAATAATAATTATTCCTGATTAATACTAATTGTTTATAATAATTAATAATCTATAATATATAAAGCTTAATTAATAATTGAGGTTGAAATACAATGTTCTTACTAATTTCGATTACTTGAACTTCCGGTACAAATTAAAGTAAAATCTACAATATTTAAATGTGTGAAGATTATTGTTAAAATTGTTTAGAAATTCTTGAAATAATATCTAACTAATTATTATAATATGATGTTACCATAAATTAAAGATTTTATTCAGTTAAATCCGATCCACCGGATATTGGTTGGCGTTTGGCGCCTTGCGTACCTACCTACTTACTGTATAATAATAATTTTTTCTTCTGTTTGAATTGTATAAAAGCGAGGAACTTCCCATATTGATTATCATTTTGTCGTGAAAATTGGAAAGTGTAAGGTGAAACTGCTCGAAATTATACTCATCACAAATATCCAACGATTTTTATTTGGCGTTAACACTCAGAAGTGGGATATTTTCCAAAAATGTCAGGCCCCTACGCTGCTGGATTGGGTAAAAGGAAGAGAATAACCTCGTCGTCATCAACTTCAGAGAACAAAAATGAGGAAAATTTTTCTTGGCCAACGGAAATGCATTGCTTTCAAGCAAAACGGCGGAGAATTACACAGGCTGATGCAGAAGTAATACCCAAATTTGACCCGGAAGACAAAAGCAATAACGTGACCACGTGGTTACACAAAATCGACCAATTGGGTAAAATTTATGGATGGACCTTCACCGATCGACAATTCGTAATGCAATTACGTTTACGTGGTTCTGCAAGGCGATTTAGATGATTATAATCTTTCGTGGGAAGAGTGGAAAAGTGTTCTCAAAACTGCTTTTCCACGGTCTATTGATTTTGTGGATCGTTTGGAATCTATGCTGGCTCGAATAAAAAGTGATAAAGAAACAATGACTAAATACTTTCATGATAAAGTATCACTTCTCAAGAAATGCAATATCTATGGAGAAGAAGCATTGTCGTGTATTATTCGTGGCCTTCCTATTGAACTACGAGCAAATGCGAAAGCATACCAGTGTGTTGAACCGGATCAATTTTACTATGGTTATTTGTCTTCACTGGAAAACTACAAGAAGATGGAAGCATCAAGTATAGCACAAGGATCAACATGGAAAAGAGGCACGAGAGGTGGCAAACCATTACCATCAATAACATCGGACGTTCCATTGAAGAAATGTTACCACTGTAGCAGACTAGGACACGTGGCACAGGATTGCAGGATGAATCAACAATGTAACGTGTGCCAGCGCAGTCATACTGCAGCTGTTTGCTGGTTTGCGGCCGTGCCAGGACCTTCACAGCAACAGAGCCAGACACAAAAAGTAAGCAATATTTTGTATACATTGAGTACAAACTTAGATGATATTTATAAAAGACTTGTGCATATTGGAAACATTGAATTTGTCGCTTATATAGATACAGGGAGTAAAGCAAATATTTTAATTGTCGATATTGTTCAACGGCTTAACCTTAAAAGTATACCCTCTACCACAATTATGAAAGGTTTTGGGGGAGCTCGCATTCGATCTCTTGGAAAGGCATTTATTTCTATACAAATAGACAAGGTATGCATTAGCGGGTATGTAGAAATAGTGGAACAATTACCAAATGACATTCACTTAATTATTGGACAGTCAATGATAAACCAATTTGGCATAAGTCTTGTTACGACCAATAACTCCGCCACCTTTGTTCAAAATGATAATTTATCGAATTATTGCGATATTACCCGCATCGACGATATTAGTGATTGTTGTAAATATAATGTTTTACTAAAATGTGCCACTATTGTGCCGAAACAATGTTCCTGCTTTGTAGATATTGATTCCAATGGTGATAATTTAGTTTTTCTTACTAATCCAGTTAATGTACATATGGAAAAAAATTGTTACATCATACCCAGGTGTACTGTCAGTGTCGAAGGTAGGCTAAAGGTCATTAATTTTAGTGATAACGATATTGTCTGGCCAACACACAAGTTGATTGCACGGGCTGAACCTGTCGATATTTTTAATTCCGTAATACCTGCTAATACTATGACTGTATCAACAGAGCATAGTAATAAAATTTCAAATTTAGAAATAGAGGGGCTAGATAAAATAGATATTGGGGAAGAATTGAGTGGAGCGGATTCTGATAAGTTAATGCTTCTATTAAATAAATATAGTTCGCGAAAGACACGAAAAACTTGGGATGTACTGATTTAGTAAAAATGTCTATTAATACAAACAATAACAGAGCCGTATATTCTAAGCCGTACAGAATGTCTTATAAAGAAAATAAAATAGTTGATGAAAAGGTTAATGATCTCTTAGAAGCTGGTATCATTCGTCACTCTGCGTCAGAGTACGCAAGTCCAGTAATTTTAGTTAAAAAAAAAGGAGGAGATTACCGGTTATGTGTTGACTATCGAAACTTAAATTCACAGACAGTAAAGGATCGATATCCTTTACCCCATATTGAAGACCAGGTGTCAAAGTTGTCAGGGAAAATATTCTTCACTACTCTTGACCTTGCCCAAGGGTACTACCAAGTAAGGCTATCAGAGGACTCCATATCGAAAACAGCATTTGTCACACAGTCAGGCCAATATGAATTTTTAAAAATGCCGTTTGGATTAGCCAACGCTCCAGCTGTTTTCTCCAGATTAATACAATTGGCGTTAAAAGACGTTCAAACTGAGGTAGCTTGTTATTTGGATGATGTCATGTTGCCCTCAATAACTGTAAAAGCAGGATTAGATTTATTAGAACGAGTTTTCTTACTTTTGCATAAAGCGAATCTTAAACTAAACGCTAAAAAGTGTTCGTTTCTTAAAACCAGTGTAGATTATTTAGGCTATGAAATTACCGCTGGTACTGTGCGTCCTGGTCTGTCTAAAATCCTATGTGTTTCAAAATTCAAACATCCTAGAAACGTTCACGAAATAAGACAATTTATTGGCCTTGCCTCTTATTTTAGAAAATTTATTCGAAATTTTGCTGAAATAGCTCTACCCTTAACAATGCTCACAAGAAAAGATGTTCCTTGGCAATGGGGAAGGGACCAAGAAACAGCATTCCAAAATTTGAAAAATAAATTAGTAGAAAGGCCGGTTCTAGGAATATATGACAGTAAAGCCCCAACGGAGCTGCATACAGATGCAAGTAAGTTAGGTTTAGGCGGTATTCTTATACAAAAGCAGCAAAATTGTACATTAAAACCCATCGCATATTTTAGTAGGGTAACATCAAAAGAAGAACAATTTTATCATAGCTATGAATTAGAAACACTAGCTATAGTAGAATCTCTAAAACGCTTTCGCATTTATTTAGTAGGGATTCCAGTTAAAGTCGTAACAGATTGTGCAGCGTTACGTACAACACTTAGTAAAAAAGATCTTGTTCCTCGCATTGCTCGGTGGTGGCTTACTATACAGGATTTTGATCTTCAAATAGAATATCGTCCTGGAGAGAGGATGAAACACGTAGATGCTTTAAGTAGGAATCCAGTAACTAATACTATTTACATGATTGAAGAATCTGATTGGCTACTGACTTTACAATTACAAGATAGTAATTTACAAAGTATAATATCGCAGTTGCAGGGCAATACAGACAACCCTGATATCCAAAATAATTATGTTATTAAAGATAATACGCTTTTTAGAAAAACTTTACATGGCGAACGTTTTGTGATTCCTAAGTTAGCAAAATATGGTCTATTACAAAAGTATCACGACCAAATAGGACATCCAGGATTTGATAGATGCGAGGCAACTATCAAATCGCAATTTTGGTTCCCAAAGATGACTCGTTTTATTAGAAAATACATAAAATCATGCCTTCAATGTGCTTATGGAAAAGGTGATTACGGTAGGAAACAAGGTGAATTACATCCAATCGAGAAAGTCCCAGTACCTATGCACACTCTCCATGCTGATTACTTAGGTCCTTTTGTTAAGACTCGAAGAGGTCATACCTATATACTGGTTGTTATAGACGGGTATACAAAATTTGTTTTCGCTAAGCCCGTTAAAAATTGTAGCTCTGTCGAAACCATAAAGTACTTAAAAGAGATCATATTCCAATTTGGTAATCCAGTCCGTATAATTACTGATAGAGGTAAAGCGTTCACTAGTCGTTACTTTAAACAGTTCGCAGAAGAAATGAATTTCAAGCATGTTCTGAATGCAATTGCTAGTCCTAGGTCAAATGGCCAAGTGGAGCGAGTAAATCGCACAATTATCGATGGGCTTAATACTATGGCAGAAAGTGAATCTGTATGGGATGATAAACTCATGGATGTAGTTTGGGGAATAAATAATACACCTAACGCGACTACTTCCTTTCCACCGTTTAGTCTTATGTTCAGTCATGATAACTCCAAGTTACCATCTCTTTCGATGATTAAAGCTAGGGACCACATCTCCCAAAGACAGGAATTAATTGATAGAAGGGAAATTGCGAAATTGCGTATTGACAAAAATATGACATTAATGAAGGAAAGATTTGACCAATCTCGTAGTAAATGTGTAAAATATTCTATTGGAGATCTTGTATTATGGAAAGGGGGTGCCACTAAAACTGCGAATGCTAAAGTCGCCCAAAAGCTAAAAAGTCCTTATACTGGTCCATACAAAATTTGCAAAGCAGAAACTGATCTAGATAGATATACAATTAGTACCGTCAAAGGGATGAAGGGTTATAAAAAATTTTCAGCAGTAGTACGCGGGGAGGTTCTAAGACCGTATCGATCAGTAATTCCTGACACTGGCAGTTCATCTAGCGATAATGAAGTTGATAGAGACGATTTAATAGATTTGTTAGAAAGTTAATTAGTATATTTCTTTTAGCTAAATATATATAATAATCTAGTGTACTGTATTACTTAAATATAAATAAAACATTACAATTATGTAACAGGTTACATTGTTACTTAGTATTATAAGCCTTTTACAATTAAATCAAATGTCAAATTCAAAAGTTATTGTTTAAATACACATATTTAAGAAATCAAGAATACCATTTTTTTGTATATTGTTATACCTACGCCAGCATTATAGATTTTCTCTTATGTAGTGGTAGAAATATCTAAAACAGATATTTAATTAATTTATAAATAAATCAATTAATGATAATATGACTTTTAAGTAAAGAGTCTATAGGATCGAAAAAATATATTCATAAATAATTTAGGTAAACAAATAATTCATTTTCAAAACAAGTTTGTGCTTAAAACTATCTAAAAGCTTGTGGCCAGATAATAACTATAATATATGTTAAATTAAAAAAAAGCCTGTGTGGCAGGAGAAAATAAAGCCTGTGTGGCCATAGAATAATTAAATGGGCAGTATGTTTTTTTAGCTATTAAGAGCCTGTGTGACAGGAGGAAATAAAGCCTGTGTGGCCATTAAATAATTAAATACTCAATATGTTACCTATTCCTAATAGTCTATATGCCATGAGTAAATAAAGCCTGTGTGGCGTCAGAAAATAAAGCCTGTGTGGCATAAGCAAGTAAAGCCTGTGTGGCAGGAGAACTATAAAGCTTTGTGTTGTTTGACTCAACAAATACTATTTATAATATTTAATATCTATATACAAGTCTAAGCCATGTAACTTTTAAGACCATCACTCAAATTGAGAAGTTTACTATCGAATGTATTCTGTACCAGCAAGTTACTTTAAACTAGTGTATTATTTACGACTTTAAACTTATTAACAATATATCAGAGTTAGGTTGCTCAGTTCTAAACAGGAAATTGTCTCTTTTTTTCTTGTCTTTTGCAGTTCACTAATGACGAGAACAGAATCTTCGATCGTCGTGGGACACGACAAGAAATGCAGGATGGCCGAATGTTATCAAGCGTCCGTCATACCTCGTCTAAGGATCGCGAGTAGTGTGGACATTCCTTTATGGAATATGGATAGATAGGCAGATAGGATATAGAATAATAATTATTCCTGATTAATACTAATTGTTTATAATAATTAATAATCTATAATATATAAAGCGTAATTAATAATTGAGGTTGAAATACAATGTTCCTACTAATTTCGATTACTTGAACTTCCGGTACAAATTAAAGTAAAATCTACAATATTTAAATGTGTGAAGATTATTGTTAAAATTGTTTAGAAATTCTTGAAATAATATCTAACTAATTATTATAATATGATGTTACCATAAATTAAAGATTTTATTCAGTTAAATCCGATCCACCGGATATTGGTTGGCGTTTGGCGCCTTGCGTACCTACCTACTTACTGTATAATAATAATTTTTTCTTCTGTTTGAATTGTATAAAAGCGAGGAACTTCCCATATTGATTATCATTTTGTCGTGAAAATTGGAAAGTGTAAGGTGAAACTCTGCTCGAAATTATACTCATCACAAATATCCAACGATTTTTATTTGGCGTTAACACTATCGACAGCTAAATTGCACAACAGCATTCCACCTCGTAAGAAACCGGGGTCAAGTGCGAATTGAACTTGCGCAACGAGGGTTCCGCACAAACTCATCTAAGTATACAAGGTTACATTTGAAGTAGGAGCCAATTTTTGTGTGCTTTTAAACAAGCAAACTGAACTATTTTTTACTATAAACCAACCTTGAAATTGTGAGAAAAATCAGCTGTTCCATACAAATGTTCCACATCCACTGAGTCTAGATGTGGGTATAGATCAGCTGATTTTATTTCGCGATTTCAATATTGGTCCCATATAGTTAAAGTTTGTTTGTCTGAACAAACACACAAAAAATGTAACACAAACAATAGTTCCGCTCAACTTAGTTGACACTTTCGCACTATGCCCTATACCACATCATTGACAACGTTAGCGATAATATCGTTTTGTTATAATACATTGACTATGATTCATATTATTAAAAAGTTTTTTTTTGTAACTGGAAGTGGAATCATTTTAGACAAATTGCAAATAATCGTATATAGAGCCTCCAATTTTAATATTTGCTCCGATTTCAGGCCCCACAATATCGTTACCTATACGTATAAATAACAAATAAAAGATTTGCCAACCTTGCCGTGTTATGCATAAGTATACAAGTATGAAGCAGTCACAGTAACCACACAACAGAAGCAAATACGGTCGTAAAATTCATGCAATTCCGCCCCCATTATTAGTCATAGCAGATAGTCAAAGCTTCCAACGATGTTTCCACAAAACAAGAATAATAAAACGATGTGACACTTTTTGGCAAAACTCCCGAAGAGACTGGGGTCAGCCAAGCTAATAACTGTCTTATTACCGGTGATAAAGATCGATGGAACTAATGTTGCATTGTGGCCTAGAAAAATATGAGGAAATTCGTTGTTTCCTCTGAACGATTTGGGCAGGTAATAACTGTTAACTCATTCTGAGTTTTTGGCTGGGACTTATGCTTTGAGTAGTTTAAATATTGATTGTATAGTGAGACTGAAATGACCTGGGTTTTGGCGTGGGTTGTGTGGGCTTCTGAATGAGGCTTTATTATCATCAGCTCATACACGTCTCCATGGAGGGGCACGAGTCTACCCTAATTTTTTTCGACCCAGTAAAAAAGATTTTATATCTAATGCAGGCAGGTGGGGCCTGCCTGCGGTTAAGTGGGACTGCCCACTAAAAATCGCGTTCGCCTACTGCAATTCGCAATCATTGTACGTGCCAAAGGGAGTTGACGCCCGGTCATTCCGGGCCCCATCTTTAGGGTAGGGAGTGCTTGCGGAACACTGCAGGCACCCCCTCAGCACTAGGGCTTTGTTGCGAGCGACGGAAACCCTAACTTAGTTACGGGAACGTAACTAAGTTAGGGTATTTTAGGCCTTAATCAACCACGCTGGCCCAGTACGGGTTGGTCGACTTCACATACATCGTTAAAAAATGTTTTGTTTCGCCGATGTATGCAGGTTTTCTCACGATGTTTTCCTTCACCGTAAGAGGGTGAGATAAATGTACATATGACATTCGAAAATCAAAAATTAAAAAAAAAATCAAGAGTCCGCTGTATGTGCAAACGTTACTTTTGAACTATTAATACAATACCCTACACATATATTTAAATTACTTTACATTAAAGCGACCCAAATTATGATTAATCCCAACCTTCGCTTTCATTCACGCATACGGGGCAAATGTTAAAAGGTCGTTGTATTAATAGCCCCTAATATCAGGTGATTTGACTTGTTTCCCACCCATGTTGCATACAAAATATCAATTTAATTAACTAAATTTTTCTTAAATTTTATAAACGATTAAGCTTATAAATCACAATGGAATGCATGCACTCCAACGAGATGCTTCATATTTCAACAATTTATTTTTGTGTGCTTTAGAAGTTGTCCCCATTTTGCAAGTAACTACTTATTTTTGTTAGCCGGCGTATCGAGTTCAGTCACATTGCAAATAGCTATTGTACTCACGAAAGGACCAGCGCTATTAGATTTTGCACATCAACACAAACCGCTCGAAGGAGCACCCATATTGGTCGATTTCTTTAATTTTATTGGCAAAACTGCACACCTGCCATCTTTCCTTTTATGGGTGATAGAGTTTTATTGAACACATTTTTCTACAAATAATTTCGATAATGAAGTTCTATTTTTTATTGTTTATCGATTTAGGTTCAGGGCAATGACATACAATTCACGTCTGAAACAATTTTCTTTGGCAGCGAATAAACATACTTAGAGAGGATGGAAACGATAAGTGATCTCACTCGATTATTTATAAGCTATGTTGGATATCAGAAATCTATTACTGACCCTGAAAATGCCTTATGAGCACTATCAAATGGTATTAATAATAGTTATTTAAATAAACGGAATCTATTAGAAAAGTCGATGTTTCCAGCTTCTATAAATTTTAAACGGTTTTATTTAGCTAGCCCTGTTTGTTGTTGTTAAGTCAAATTTAGTATTTAAAATGGACCTTCTGATGTTAATAAAATAATGTATGTATGTTGAGTATCATTGTAGGTAAATCCAAGATGTTTTTTTCAACCCCTTCAATATGGGTATCAGATGAAAGGGCTTGGCTAGTAAAATACAGTCTATCGTAAAATTTTACTGTAACTAATATAACTTTTTACTGTAAAACAAGGAGATGAAGCTACTTTAGGTTTCATTAAATAATAGTAAACATATTTAATTGTTCCTGTATCGCTAATAAATTAAATATCGTTTGTAGATCGAATTAAATATCGTATTATTCTAGAGACCGGGTTTGTGAGTATAAATCATAAATAAAATGTCCATCACTAACCTATACTTTAACCACCTTCGTGGTCTGGGGGTTGAGACCGCCGGGTGTAGAACAGGAGGTCTGGGGCTCGATTCCCCATGGGGGTAAACAATTTTCTGCTCGGTTTGGTTGGTGATAGGGATTCTGAGCTCGCTTGGCTACCCACCACCAGCTTACCTAAGTTTGTCGCCATAGCAACAATATTAATCACGGAAAAAAAGAGTCCCGGGATTTCTTTCATTCAAAACATTATATTGTCTTGAACATATTTTGTTGAGACAAAACAATTTACTTTGAAACAGTATGCCAGGGAATTGAATTAAGAATGTTCATTTTCTTAATTCAATTCGAATATATTATTTTAACCTGAAGTTAATTTCGTTGCTTCAATAACATGAAACTTACTTGACCGAAGATATCTCAAATAATTGTTTCTATACTATCATGTTCTTGTTTTACAAAATATGCCTTTAGATCAAGTATTTACTAATAGAATATTAATATAATTAAATATTTCTTTAACACAAGAAAACCGATGTCTTGGTTCTAATAGAGTGATGTTTTTCATCAGAATTCTCCCTGTTTTCGTTGAAGAGCGTGTGTGCTTCATTTCAATACAAAAACTTCTTGGATTAAAATACTCATTTCAAAATTTTGTTTTAATATCACAGCCAATTGATCAAAGTAAATTTTGCTTCCCGATGAAACTTTTATTTTTTTGATGAAATTTAAAGACATTATTGAATGGAGTCAACAGATTGTTAATAGAATGCAACATTACTTTAACACAAGAAAATCATTGTCTTGGTTCGAATACACTGAGGTTTTTTATCACAACTCTCTTTGTTTTCGTTCAAGAGTGTATATATATTATTTTAATGTAAAAAGTTATTCAATTAAAATATTTGAAAATTTTGCTTTAATACCGTAGTTTTCTTTGTTACAAGTACCTACATCTTTTGTCCGTCCAACTTTTTTTTTTCTTGGACGAAAATTTATGACTGTTTTAATATAAATAAATTATGAATTTTGAATAGAGTCAATAGAATTTTAATCTAATGAGATATTGCTTTAGCACAAGAATTCCGTTATCTTACTTTGAAAAGAAATATTCTTTTCAACTAAGGCAATATCACTTTCGGTTTACAATTTTTACTTTTAAACAAGATGTCAGATTTTCATATGTAATACACAATACTTGGATGAAAAACACAACTTCCACAGAGAACTTGTACAAGTATTCTTCCACAATGTGTCAACCATACCACACTACGCGTTCCTGATTGACCGATTCAGTGAAGAAGCCTTCGTCTGATGAATTCTTTCTGTGTTTGCGACTGGTTTGGAGTATGAAAACCAACGAATACTGTGCCAATATAATGTAAATGTGATGTGATGATTTTAATAGTTCTCAGATCAAATTTAGTGAAACATGAAGCAAGCAGCGCACTATTACCATGGCCGTACAAAAAAAAATATTGCTGTCCTTTTGGAGTCCTGAAAAATTCCGAAAGATTTAATCCAACATTTTGCAGTGAGTATACCAATATACTAAATGTAAATTTGTTTTGTAGTCCAAATTTTTCATATTTCGATAGATGCTACTTTGGATTTTTTTTACATTCATTCACTTCCTTGATTGTTAGTGTAAGGTACTTTGTTACACCTCGTATATGACATATGACGTTTCCAAATAACATTGAAAATATAAATTTTCAGATACAAAATTACCAACGGAGTTGACGTGGGTTCGACGCAAGCCTACATTGTCCCACCCGTCCCAGGATCCATGGAAAGACATCCTGGGAGTCATCCAAGACTGGGAAGCTTTCACTCAAGAATGTCAGATAGTATCATGATATTAGTTGAAGTGAGTCAACACTTATGCAACGTAGAATACAACTTCTTTGAATTCTTTTACTTTGCTTTTGGAAATCATAAAAAATCCTTCAAAACTTTTTAAAATCCTCTAAGCTTACGATAATATGCGGTTGCATCTCTATAATGTTACTAGAACCCTCGGTGAGCGAGTCCGACGGCTCATGGTCGTTTATACACTCCGTAACACCTAAATCGAGTCACCTTGCACCTTTGGATTATATTGTCCATAACATAACTTAAAAAAATATTTGGTCGACCAAAAAGTGTTATACAATTTTATAGCTGGCACACTCATAATCAGCAGATCGGATTGAACATGAATATGTCAGCTACAAAATTGCATAAAAACTTAGTCATTTTGACATAAATGACTGCGCTGTGGACTCGGCACTTGTTTTCCAATCGGGAGGTTCAAGGTTCGAGACCGCTATGTACCAATGCGTTTTTTTTCGAATTTCATAATGTACATTTGTCTGGCGCTCCTACGGTAAAGGAAAACATTGTGAGGCAACCTGCATACATCTGTGAAGAAATTCAGGGTGTATGTGAAGTCGACCAATCCGCACTGGGCCAGCGTGGATGACTAAGGCCTAAAGGCTCGAGTCCTTCGATGGGGACGTAATGTAGATGAGCTGTTATGATGATGATTATTGTATTTTACTTTCATTTTTCTTTCAGAATCCTGGTGATAATAACGCCTCTATATAAAAGCAGATGATGAAAAAGGTGGGAAACGAAAAAATATGTTATTGTGTATATTGTGTTAGTTACGGGAAACTTGAGTCTAGATTTAAAGTTAAGTCTGCCAATATAGACTAATTCTGTTAAATGTAAGGTTTATAGATTAAGACCACAAATAATGCAAAAATGTAGATAAGTGATCTACCGCATAGGGTATTGCACGTAGGGATCATCAAGAGGGCTTAGGTCATTAGATCTTATGATGTATGTGGCACAGTAATATTTTATTGCATCTGTAAAAAAATTATAAAATATATCCACTATATATTTAACCAATAAAATTGTATAATAATGGGAATTAATTAATTGTGTATCTTAAGGAAATCGCTTACTGTAAAGTTAATTTTTAATGAATCAATAATATTTTATACTTTATTAAGAATGTTTTCATTTTTAAAACTCTGTCCCAGAATGAATTAAATAAGAAACTGACAATACTAGAGTAAAATAATGTGTTTTTGATGATCAAAGTACTTTGTAGTGATAATTATTTTTGTTGTTTCAGATCCAGTTGTACCTCTACTTGGCTCTATGGAATGAATTTATCAGAGCAAAACCCCACTAAGCATTACCGTTTAACATTCTTCTCCTCATACTTATTTTTTGTGGCATATTGTTGCTATCCACACATCAGTTACACGACGTAACCAGAAATAATGCAAGAGCTCCGAAGATGTTACAGTACTGCTCAGATGCAACAACTTTATTTATCGCATCTCCGAATCATCGTGTAGAAATCTAAGCAGTGGTGTAGCACCCTTGGAGTTCTTACATTATTTATAAATACACCGTGTATCTAAAGTGTACGTAATAATAGCAATAATGCCACAAAAAAAACATTTAATATACCTATGAGGAGAAGGAATCTAAACGGTGCTGTTTAGTGGGGTTTTGCCCTGATAAATTTATTCTATTAAGTCAACCTTTTGTCAGTTTCTTTAAAGATCATTTATACTTTAGACCGAGAGAATATTTTCTTCTAAATAGAAATTATCCTTTTAAGACAATAAAACATTATATTGACTCGAATACCTAGATTACCATCAGATAAGTCGATATGCTTGGTTCAAAATGTTAACTCTTACGAAAACAAAATATTGTATTGAGCTAATATGCTGATGTTATAATGCAAAACAAATAATTGTTCATAACAATAATATATCTGCTTAGTTTAAAGTAGATGCTATTTAGAACCAAGATTTCAGTTATATTGGCTGAAAGAAGTAATGACTTGAATCAATCATATCGATCATGTTGAACCAAGGCAGACAGAATCTCCATTCAATACTTTATATTTAATTCATTTAATTGTGTAGAAATGAGCACAAGATAATATTATCTTGACTGGAAGAAATGATCGTCTAAATAAAGTGGTTTAGAAAACCGATATCATTGAATCAAAAAATTATTTCATTCATTTGAGGCAGAAGAGTTCAGGACAAAATCTCTGTTATCTTGACTGAATGGCGTGATCGTGTTATACTAAAGTATTTTTGAAAACCGATTCATTGGAATAAGACAATCATTATTTAATTCAAGATTCTGTTATGTTTAGTGAATCGACAGTGTTATTTTGATTGAATGCAGTTTACATTCGTTCAAAATGATATCATTTTTGAATTCAAAAAAATACATCGTCCTAATTTAAGACATTTAACTGCATAGTGCATATATAACCGCATATTTTCTTGAATCAAGATATCTTTTTTTTCCGTTGTGTAACACAACAATGCTATAGCATTGTTGTGTTACGACAATTAGAGGTGACATAGCCTGTTCCTCTGTTGTTGAGGAGTCCAGGTGAAACTGGCTTCCACCTTCGGCCTTATCGTCACTTAGCATCAGGTAAGATGAAGGTCAAGAGCTTCCCTGTCGTAAGTGTGTAAAATATGTTCGGGATGAGGAGGAATTAAGAACAAAACAAAGACAAAGTTCAATAATTCAAGTTCGCATCATAAGACAAACATCAGTTATTACTTTGACACGTTAAAAAATGTTTTTAAAGGTAAGCAATTAATCTCCATCAGATTGATTGAGTTTTATTTAATAGACATAATATATTCATTCATCATTCGTCAATATTCATTTAATTGCAAGTGTAAAATGTGATTGCGTTTATAGATATGACAGATGACAGAGCTTACATTATTTTCTACTTTTGGCCACCATGAGCGCTGCGATAGATGACATTACCCCCACCTAGTACTTCGCACCTAGCGAATTAGCTTAAATTGATTTATTTAACATTTAGGAATAACACAGGTCAGTGTAAGGTGCTTGCTTAGTAATAGTGAAGTGCCTCAAAAGGGCTATGCTTAAACATTTTTGATATTAACTTTTCACTGTTGTGTGCTTACAGGAACGTCTCTCTTTTTAAAAAGCCCGATTTTTCTTGCATTTTAACGTTCTCAGCGATATCATAAAGTACATTTCATTAGAATCACATTGAAAGCCATGCATTTGAGTTTATATTGTAAGCACCAACCGATATGTTGCCAAGCTAACTTTGCGTTGATGGATGGCATAATGTGACACATATACCCTAAAGTTATAAATAAGTCGCAACTTACGCAAGTAAAACCTTGTTAGCGAGTTATCATTGTTGAGCAGGTACTTTTTGAAGATACAGTTAACAAGTTCTTTGATGAAAATGATGCTTTATCTTAAACATAAAATCCTATCATCGCCACATTACAGTCACAATAGTGCTGTTCGGTGAATAAAATTTATCTAGATTCCTGTTGAAACATATTTCATAAAAGATAAATATAAGTAATAATGAAAAATACTAAAAATTATAACAATCACGAATTATACGAAATAACTACTTATTATTGTCTTTAACCTTTAGTAAAAAGTTTGACATAGAGTTTAGTTAAAATGATTCCACGGAAGCATGCGATCACACATTAATAATATACCTGTAGAATATTCGAAAGACAAATATTTAGTTACATTACAATAATAGCTTGAAAATCATTATCAGCTATAACAGTCAAAGCCCCTCCGAGTTGTGAATAAATCGTTAATTAAATAATGAAATGCTGGGTTTTCACCGAGTGAGGATATTTTAATTACTCTTTTCATAGTTTGGACCCGATATTAATTTCAAAGTCAAAGCTGCACTCAAAATTCTAGGTACCAGGAAACCAGAATCAATTAATAGTTTTTAAACAGCAACTAAACACAAACAACTGGCGGGAGACGAAAATCGCAAATTGAAAACAGCGAAGGAAGATAAATTTTTACTAACTAGTTTTTTTTATTCCAATGAGAACTTTGTTTAATGTGTAAATGTAAGCAGAATAGAAGATAGCAAATTAGGAGACTCAGATGGTCCACAACCTTCAAAGTACTCGCATCAAATATTTTAAGTAAGTGAAATGGGTATAAATTTGTACACACTAGCTGTAACTAATTATTAACGCTATTGAATTCTTATCATCTTTCATTCATCTTTCAGCCAAGAAACGTCTACTGTTAGACATAGGCTTCCCCCAATAATCTTTAAACCGATAGGACCTGCGCCTTCCGCATCCACGGCCGCCACTCGAGGACCTTTCCGCCACAAAGACCGTCAGTCCTGCGAGCGATGTGTCCTGCCCACTGCCACTCAAGGTTTGCTATTCTTTGGGCTTTGTCGGTGAGACTAGTTCTATTACGGACCTCATCATTCTAATGCGAACGCGTAGAGAAACCCCAAGCGTAGCCCTCTCCATTGCCCTTTATCATTCAGTACCTTGAGCCTTCTTATGAAATGCATTTTAAGCGACCACGTCTCTGTTCTTAATTGAAGACTCGTCTTGAGACACTGCGGTAGAAGGATGAATTCTTATAAAAAATTCAATTACTTCTTATTGACAATAGGTATGTGAATCGAGTATCTATTAATCAGGTGCAATTTGCATTTTTAATTTATACAGAATATTACATTTTTCACCAGTTCATACTCAGTTATTTTACTGATTCTTAGTTTTCCTTATTTGCCACTTTCATTGAATAATCAGATATTTCTTTGAGAATCAGTATTATTTTTTGCTAGTTTATTATTATAACTAGCTGTGCCCGCGAACTACGTTTCGCTATCAAAATACTTAACACAGTGTTTAGTTTTTTCCTCCATTTTATTCCATAATGGTTCAACTTTATTCTGCCTTTCTTGAGCATCGGCCATTTCGAAATTAGGACAATTTTCGTAGGTTCGTAATGCTCTTTTTCTAACAGTCCACAAAATTAAATACATTACATATTACTATAAACACTAAGCATAATTATTGTTTTAGAGACATTATTGATATTAATAAATTCTTCTTCAGTAGAAAGAACTACACAGTTGCAAGAATAATCTTTATCGTATTCATGTTTCGAATTAAAATAAACAATTGTTAATAAATTAGAACTGTATACGAATAAAGTTTAGATTTTATAATGGGTGTTGGTAACACCAACAAAATATATTTTTTGGATATGACAACTTGGCCAATTTTGACTGGTCGTACAGTAAGCTCCTTGTCAAGCTATACTGTTTGACCTTTGAACCGTTCTTATGTCGCTCGTAATACTGGCGGTTTTCGTAGAGCTAATGTATAGCATGAATGGGGGGGTTACTGTACAAATACGTTTTCCGTATTCGATATCCGATCACGGAATACAGACACGGAGTTTCGTGAACGTAGCGCAGACGTTCGTTTCTTCTCATTGGGGATTTCTACCATTCTTCCTAAACGTACGTACAGAACGTGTTCCGTTCGTAATAAAAACGAACGTGTGCGGCAGTCAATGAGTATTTTGTATAGATTTGATGCATTCGGATGCCCGCATTCAGAAAACGAATGCGAAAAAACGTATTTATGCGGTTAGCCTTAAAATGTATTGAGACTTCCGTTTTTGTATCGTGTACTGTGCGATATAGTGTTGCTGGCATAGTTCGGTTAGCAAACTCGCCGTGATGACTAACATCCAACACACAAACTTGGAGCTATCGTTAGTTAGTTCACGATCGTTGCATTATCACGGTCTCGAAGGACACTAAACACAGGTAACATCTAACATCGAACATACAATAGGCCCCGAAGCGGTTCTCAAACTTTTTTGTTGACGGAACCCTTTTGGAAAGCGAAATACTTGACGGAACCCTAAAATAAAACAATAGTTTTTAAAAGTGTATTCTTTATTAATAAGCATAATAAAAGTACGACCAGAGAGGGTGTTTTGATTTTTCTAAATTATTGCGGAACCCTTATAAGGGTATTGTGGAGCCCTAGGCTTCCGCGGAACACACGTAGAGCATGGCTGCTCTAGGTACCCTTCAGGGCCTACTTTCATTTAATACCCCTATTGCTGGGTTTGAAAAACAACTGTTATCCGTCTTTTTTGAGCGGCGGCCATGTTGAATTTACGTCAATGTTGCTACGTTCATACATAGTGCTCTACTGATCAAGGCCTTTCATTTGATACCCATATTGCTGGGCTTAGAAACGAATTTTTATCAGTTTTTTTTTTGAGCGGCGGCCATGTTGAATTTATTTATGTGTTGCTAGGTTCATAGTGCTCTACTCATCAAGGCCTTTCATTTGAGACCCATATTGCTGGGTTTGGAAACGAACTATTATCCATTTTTTGAGCGGCGGCCATGTTGAATTTATAGAAATTTTCCTAAGTTCATAATGCTCTACTCTTTTAGACTTTTCATTTGATACCCATATTGCTAGGTTTGGAAACGAACTTTTATCCTTTTTTTTTTGAGCGGCGGCCATGTTGATTTTAGTTCGATTTTGCTAGGTTCCTAATGCTCTACTCTTCAAGGCCTTTCATTTGATACCCATATTGCTAGGTTTGAAAACGAACTTTTATCTATCTTTTTTGATCGGCGGCCATGTTGAATTTATGTCAATGTTGCTAGGTTCATAGTGCTCTACCTATCAAAGCCTTTTATTTGATACCCATATTGCTGGGTTTGAAAACGAACTTTTATCCATTTTTTGAGCGGCGGCCATGTTTAATTTAGGTCGATTTTCCTAGGTACCTAATGCTCTACTCTTCAAGGCCTTTCATTTGATACCCATATTGCTAGGCTTGGAAACTAACTTTATTCCACCTTTTTTGAGCGGCGGCCATGTTGAATTTATGTCAATGTTGCTAGGTTCATAGTGCTCTACTCATCAATGCCTTTCATCTGATACCCATATTGCTAGGTTTGGAAACTAACTTTTATCCACCTTTTTTGAGCGGCGGCCATGTTGAATTTATGTCAATGTTGCTAGGTTCATAGTGCTCTACTGATCAATGCCTTTCATTTAATATCCATATTGTTGGGTTTGGAAACGAACTTTTATCCGTTTTATTTGAGCGGCGGCCATGTTGAATTTAGGGCGATTTTCCTATGTTCATAGTGCTCTACTCAGCAAGGCCTTTCATTTGATAAGCATATCGCTGGGTTTGGAAACGAACTTTATCGGCAGTCATGTCAAATTAAGTCAACGTGGCTAGGTTCAATGTGTTCTACTCTTTAGGTTTTTCGTTCGATATCCATGTTCCTTGGGTGGATCCAAAAAAATTTGATCCGTCATTTTAGACATTAGGATAAAGAGTCCCGTCCTGTCCCTCTACGCGTAACCCAGAACATTGCAGTCAGATATTTTTTTTAATTATCAATATTAATCTATTACTTTTAATAGTTTTAAATGGATGAAAGAGTTTGATTCCTTAGTCCTAATGTAAAAACATATAACACCTTTCAAAATACCTTGAAAAGACTATCTTCATTTTTCAACATTTCAAATATTTCAAAAATTGTACCGATTTTGTGAAAATTAGTCAAGAATTAAACCAATCTACAAATTTTATGGTCACTCGATAAGTATTATCATAAAAAATGCTTTATACATTGGTTGTATGGCTTGATTTTTTTGCCTTACCACCACGGTACGACATAAGAAAAAGACAATTTGGTTGGCGAAATCCAGTTGGGCAGAGCCATTAACAGAAAATATTTTTGTACTATGTGGAACACTTCATTCCTGCCTTTCAATTTTCGAAATCCAATTACTTAAGATCAGGCTGTATGGCGTAGTTCCATTGCCTTTCCTTCGTGGAAGAAAATACCTTCTCTCTGTACTATGTGACAGACTTGTCAAAATAATTTCACGTGCGCCATGTTGTTTTTCTACCTAAAGCATTGTTCGAAAATTTTATATGGTATTTTTTCACTAAAAATAAAAAGTGAATTTAAACAAACGAAATTATGCCTAAATGTTCTTCCGGAAAATTCTAAGCATTGTGGTGTAAGCCATATCAAATTCTGTCCAGTAGTTTCGGAGAACTTTCCGGACAAACAGACAAACAAACAAACAAACAAACAAACCAACAAACAAACAATTTTTTTTAAAACTATTCTATCGTGTTCTGCTAATGATTTTAAGGCGACCTGTGTATTTTTTTTCTTAATATTTCGCAATTACAGATTTTTGTACCCCTACGACTTTATTATATATAGAGATAAATTTTTACAACGCATAGTGAAATTAAAACATAAATTAAAGAAGTAGTAGAATATTTTTTTGTAGAGGAAGTAGTAGAATTATTTTTTGATAGTTTCTTCATTGATTAGCACGGTTGTTGGTTTTGTGACCTAGCCAATTTCTGAGTTTAGAAATAAGAATCTAATGCGGAAAAAAGTGATTTGAATTAAAAATATAATTAATTTGAAATAAACAGACACATACATACAAACATATACATATATTACGAGGAGAGAAGATTTGGTGTAGGGTTTGTTTCAAATTTTTCTTCACCTTGCAGGGGGTAATAATTGTAGTGTGTGGTAAATGTATAGTTGAGTATATTACCGTATTATGGAAAACTCCCTTATATCTGTTACCGCTCGGAATATTATGTATGTATTTATACCGGGTTAGGTACCTTTCACTTAGGTAGGAGCCAAATTAGGATTAACACACATAAAAATAATATTTATTAAACATGCTGTAGAAACTTTGTTTATTGAATAAATAAATAAACTCTGTATCAATATCATAATAGGTAAAAAAATACTGTTTCTTTCTATACCCTAATAAAAAGAATGTTAATGCGTGCTTAGTTAAATCTTATAACAATAATCTCATTCATAAGAAATACGCTGGAGTACCAATGAAATATTTACTCACTGGAGTGTTAAAAAATAAACTGTCTTGAAGACAGTCGTCAATGAAGAGATAATATTATATTAATAATTATTATTTGTATTTATATTACCTAAAGCAATGTTTATACATAAAGTATTGAAAATGTTTATCCCTGATAAGAGTTAACCTCGAAATCGAAATCCATAGAGCTGACAAAGACTTGAAATATATTTCATGAAAGAAAAGAGAAAGCTAAGGACTGACCCAAGCAAACTTAGCTCATATGAATCAAAATGTCTCAAGTGAATTTCACTTAAATGAGATGGTGATATTAAAATCATAACAAGTATGAAGGACTAAGCGTAAGGTACATTATTAATTACATTTTATATGTCAGTCCTCAGCATATCGTTTGAGTAACACACCTATTCATATTCATTGAGCCGTCCTTCATCTAAAGAAATGCAGACGTGGGCTTCCTTGGTCCTGAGTATGGATTATGGAGAGTCTTTCGTAAACAAATTTGGCCTTTAGCATTTCATAGGTCATTAGGCTGTGTAATAAAGAATTTGTGTAACGGATGGCTCTATGACAAATAATCCAAGGACAGTCCAAAAAGACCCGTATTGCAATATCCTAATGTCTTGTAGATGGCAAAAATAGCTGAGCACTTTGTTGTTAATATACGCCAAAAAATTGGTTAACTAATTATTTTGATAAATAAAAAAAAATCTTGTTGTTATATTCAAGGTCTGTGATATATTGAGGTAAACCCATTTTAAGTCGAATAATCTTAAATATATTTTTAAAACTTATTTCCACTTATATCGATATTCTACATAGACATAATATTATTATAAGCACTTAACATGACAATATTATTAGTAAATTGAATGTGTTCCTAATGTTCATTTCATTTCTCAAAATGTATGTCTTAACAACTTAGTACATACCTATATGAAGTACCTAGATTACGTTTAAGGTTGTAACTCAACGAGCATGTGAACGGCAAGGAACTAAAAGATTCTTTGGTATTGTTTTCCACAAATTAAATTGGAGATTAATAATAGTAGGTACATACTTGCAACAGAAAACCATCTGAATTTTCTAAGAAATATCGAAAAATACACTATCACTCAAACTGAACTTCCTTTTTAAAAAAAATATTTAAACGATGGCTTCACCTGTTTTTTTCACCTGTCTTCAACTGTTTTTATATTTACAAAGAACCCTTATAATGGATTACAGGTAGTAAATTTATGATCCGGCACAATCATGTTTTGTCACAGAAAAGAGAGCAATTTAAATAAATAATGAATTCTTTTTATAAAATATACAATAGAGCTCTATATTATTTATGAAGATAAAATCCTCATTTGATAATTAAACTTTTTAAGTTTTCGACTCGACAAATTGAAATTGTACAGAGTGCTTCACGTATACCAAAAAGACAAATAGGTATGTTACTGGTTTCATTTTGCTAAGTGATATGCGGGAAATTGGCGCCATTTCAAAGTTTCCGCTTTTTATTGAGTTCGTGGGTGCTGAAAAGAATTATTTAAATGAAATTCAGATACTTGGCACTAACAATACAGTTTTCATAGGTTTCTTGAATAATGGTAAGATAACTTGTTTCGTCGGTATATTCAGGTTCATGTATCAATTTATTTATTACTAGCTGTGCCCGCGACTTCGTTAACGTGGATGTCCGAAAATAACAATATCGTAATGTTATATAGCCTAAAGCCTTCCTCGATAAATGAACTATCTAACACAAAAATAATTTTTCAATTCGAATCAGTAGTTCATGAGATTAGCGCGTTCAAACAAACAAACAAACAAACTTCAGCCTTATAATATTAATATAGATTATCCAATGAATTAATCGAAAGTTGAATAATGTCCTTACAAGTTACTTCATACTTAAATTATTTTATTTTATTTTGCAGATAGATAAAATGCACAGTTATCAGCTAAAATTAAACTAATTGCAAGAATTTTTACCAAGATATACATACACAAGTGGTTACGGTGTAGTATATTGACAGAAACATTGAACAGGCATTAAACATAAATTATATCGATTATTTATGTAATTCAGAGAACTTTACACAATAAAAAAAATAAAAACATGAAATCATAATAAAATAAATTTACACTGCTTCAAGATATTGCTTGGTTAGTACAAAATAATGGGTAAGTTTGTATTTTTGAAGTTCATTATTTTGCTATTTAGCGACAATGCTTGTTTGTTCATAGATTTGCTTGATTAACTTTAACATCGATGACATCCAATATTTCAAATATATTTTTTACAAAAAATAAAACCGGCTTCAAAAACAGCAAAAAGTCATAAATAAATACAAACAACATCTCAGTTTTATATTGATGTTGGTGCCAAATTTGTTCTTTTATTTTTTAAGACTTTCCACAGGTGCCATTGCTTGGCACCTTATACTCTAAGCTTGGCACCGACTTCAATACAAAACTGTGATTTTGTCTGTATTCTTATATTATTTATGACTTTTTGGTGTCTTTAAAGTCGGTTTTATTAAAAAAAAATTTTTTTTCAAACTTTTTAGTTAATTTAAATACCCAAACCTTTTCCTAAATGTAACAAATACTTTTCGAAAAACCGCATCAAAATCGATTTAGCCAAACGCGAGATAATCGCGGACAAACATATATACAAACATACAGGTCGAACTGAAATCTACTTTTTTGAAGTCGGTAAAAAATATAGTATAATCTCCTTTACTTCATTGTACTATTATTCCAATGAAATCCTATTTTCTTACTTTTGTGTTCTAAGCTTACAATTAAATAGCACATCACCGATTCTGTTGCGAATTAACAAAATATACTGTGCTTCTGACTAAGTAAGTTACGAAAGCGTCTGCTAGAAGCTTTTACGTGTTCAAATTGAACGACAAATCACAAAATGGAAGTTTCCGTATTGGGTGAAATTCATTCGTAAACTGTAACATTTTGTTTTCCATATTTTGAGGGACAATTCCATTTGGCGAGAACTTACTTCTGATTAGCTCGAGTGGAAATGTTTGAGGTTGTTGATTTATCCGTCAAAAAACCTGCGTTTGGGTTTTGAAATAGCTTTTAAACGTTGTTCTATTATATTTAGTTTCTATAGAGTTTGGGGTTTAAAATAGCTTTTAGACGTTGTTCTATAAATGTCTGTATTCAGCATAGATCTGTTTATTAAATAAATATAAATTTACTTATTGTATTTACCAATTTTCTATTTCTATCAAATTCGTAAATCGTAAAATCAAAATGATCATGTGCGACTCGTCACCGAGGGTCCTGTTCAAATTTGTAAGTATTTAAATAAAGCTTTATTTAAGAAAGTTTGCTTATCAAGTTGAGTCTCGACGATTTTTCTGTATGTATTTTTTTACTTAAAAAATATTGGTTTCAATAGAATAAAGTTTTTCATTGCTTATTGCCATATTTTACGTTTCTAGGTTAACTGGAAGTACTCTGCCCCTTTGATTCGTTTGCATTTTTGAACCTGGTTTAATAAATCTATATTTTCTCTTTTTCTAATATGAATTTAATCGTAAAGTAGGAATGATTCAATATATTAATTTACATGAAATATTGGTTTTTGTATAATATAGGTATGTAAAGATTAATTGATTCGTCAAACAAGTCTTGTATTTTAAGACAATATACACTAGTACATTTAACGCTTCGATGAATCGAGGCAAACCAAATTTAAACATAGATTTTATGGATACTTTGCTTTTATTCCAGTCACAATAATTGTTAACATTCTCGTGTGAAAAAAAATGAAAAAAAATAAAAGAAAAAAAAAATCGTCTCGGGTGGGAATCGAACCTGCGTCTCCAACATTAGTAGTACAATGAATTAACTACTTTAGCTTAATAAAGTTACAGTTGAATGTTTCGTCGCGGTCGGTAAGTGCTCGGTGGCCTATTGGTTAAGACGTAAACACGGTATGTTGGCAGTTCGAGTTCCGCCCGAGATGAAATTTTTTTCTTGAATTTGCTGTATTTTTATAATTTTTTCAAATTATTTAGTATTTTTAAAGAAAATGCAAAGTCACAAATAATATATAACATTCTCGTGTTTTCATTTCTATACAAAGACAGTTATTTTCCTCTAACTAAAGTGAATATTGTCAATCTGAGTAAATGGACACCCACATTTAATTAGATGCAACAAGCACAGAAGGGGGAAGTTATATTTTCTTATACGAAAGCTCAATAATAATGCCTTGCTTTACACGCTTAGAATGTTTAAAAATCTTTTAAATATTTTGTGTAATTAGTTGGTATTATAGTTGTGAACTTACGATGTGGTGACAAGTGGTGATTAAGTCCGAAGTTCGAACTAAAAGCCTATCCAGCAATGGATGGATACAGACTGATAATTATAATGATCGTTATGAATTCAGTAACAATATTTATCGAGGCCTTGTAAAATACTAACTTTGGTTTCAATAATACAATCATAACAATCAATTTAAAATATAAACAGTCTATTTATTGAGATCGAAATATTTTAAGAACCTTCACCATCACCACTATCGTTATATTTATGACATACTCGTAAGACTAGCTGTTTTGACATAGAAATAGATTATGCCATACAAAATAGGTCGTTATTTTTAGCGATGAAAATATCACAAGATCTTATCGGCATAAAATAAACATTTGCTTAGTAAGTACAATGTTGATGAATTATATGTACTCGTACGTTGCGTGTAACATTGAACAATTGTAGCAACATCTTTTTATATATTGAGCGTTTGGCGAAGTTTTGTCTTCACATCGATACGTTTCAGTTTTGATGCTTGTTAAGCATGATCTCAATAGTGTCCAAAATTCTTCGGAGCAAGGTGTCCAACTCTTAATTTCATAACTGAAGTGGTAGTACAATCAGGTTTAAAAATAAAGTTGTAAATTTCGACACTTGTGTTGACAACCTTTGGGTGACTTTGGGCCAATGAGGTGAATTGAGAGCCGCGTTTCAATGTCATTATGTTATCACTGGCAACACTGATCAAAAATCTCTCAAAAAAAAATCTCAAGACACTGCGGTATATGTGTACCTATTAGGTAGCAAGCTTATGTAGTGAGTAAGAAATATTATATTGCAAGTTTATAGTTATAAAATTAAAAGAAAGTTATAATGGGAATAATAAGGGATTGAAAAATTAGTGCACATCTAAATTAATGTATAAGCACCAATTGCTTTGTGCAATTTGACAGTGTACAAGTTCTTTTCAAACCAAATTCCACGGAAAAACTTTTAAATAACAGATGTGGTGCCATCACATCTCATATACGTCCTCACCGAAGAGCTCTAGCTTACCCTAAGTTAGGGGGTGTCTAGGCCTTAATCAACCACGCTGGCCCAGTGCAGATTGTTCGACTTCACATACACCTTTGTATTTCTTCGCAGATGTACGCAATCTGTCTCACGATGTTTTTCATCGCCGTGGGAGCTTCGGATAATTGCACATATGAATTTTGAAGAACGAAAAACACTTTGGAACGTGGCAGGATGGAACCCTGGACCTCCCGATTAAAAGTCCAGTGCTGAGTCCACGAGCGCCACCGACGCTTTAAAATGTAGTGTGATATATTTTAATTATTCATGATCATCTCAACCATAAAACGCTTACTGCTGGGCACTGATCTCCCATAAAAGGGAGCCATAAAAACGGACGGTACAGTAGGACCACTTCTATAAGTAGCATCGGCAAAATTCGGCTGCGCCGAGGAAAGCCACCTAAAACCGATTGAATACGAGTGCCGACACCGTTAAAATATAGACTTTATTGCGTACGTTAAGATTTCATGTCACCAAAATCAGAATTTCATTCTATCTAGCTCAGAATCAGAAAATGAGACTTCTGCGCAGGTACATCGGTGTAATTTATAAACGTAGTACTACTACTGTACCCTTCACGATAGCTCAATGCTTTGTGGAAAGCGCCAGAAATGAACACATTCAACCTCAATGTGATTTTCGGAATATCTTATATCTCCAAATAGGTTATTTTTGACGAGGTAATCTATTACAATGCCAAGGGTATAGATGACTTGACTACCCACTTGGGAATGCCGTAGGACCACCAGCGGTTATTCGACTGGTGTCTCCCTACCCGGTTAAACCGCTCTCCTCGTATCCTGTCCGCCCTTAAGAAGGGTACGTATGGGATTAGTAATTCACCGATCGAACCCCTCGCTTAGCAAGAGGTTACCAGATTAAACTAACCTAACATTACTTTCTCGTAAATATGAGTAACATTATTCTTCGAACACTGTCAACGTAAAAATATCGATGTTATTCCAGCATAAATTGCTTGTATTGCAGAAAGTCTAGTAAAATTTTGTTCAACATAGGCACGCGCTTCTTTTCTTGCTACAAATGTGTAGCAAGAAAAGCTAATTAAAATTAACTTCACAAAGCTTTACAATTTCATTTCTTTGCATTAGTGAATCAACATTTTATTAAAATATTGAAAGCTATGGGCGAAAAGCTAGTTTTGGTATATACTAGTTTTAAAATCTATATTATTTTAGTAAATTTTTCGGTATGAAAGAAGAAAACGTTTGATGTGAGCACATCAAACGTGCAAAGTGCAAATCATGTATTGCAAAGTGACAACGCTAAATCAAAACACAAACAATTGTAACAAGCTAATATTGGCATAATGAGGTTTGATCCACATTTCTAACAACTAGCTTTCTACCCGAAACTTCGCCTGCCTTGTTTACGTTTTCTTCGTGGAAATTCTATATTTTTTTCACAGTAAACACAATTCAAACTTTAGAGTAACACAATTCAAACTAAGGCAGAATCTTTAGAGTTCCGTTAAACCGTGTTGGGTAATTAATACTAAATAAGATAAAATAGCGTTGCAGGTGTAAGATCATTTTTTAATTAAAGTTTTATAAAAAGAAATGGTTATTGTGAGTTAACTAACGCGAATTTTTCTAAGAATATTAGAAGAAAAACCATTTTCTGGTACACTCTAGTACATAAAGATCGATACGGTCAAAGTTACAAATAAATGTATACTCTACCAACTCTACCTTAATGTTATGTCAATAAAACCTGTTAATCAATGTATACATGTTTTTGTAAATTTGACTGTATCGATCATTTTGTACTCAAGTGTACAACGTGTTTAACTATTTCGCAAGATTTCTTCAACGTAAGCCATTAAAATTCATATTGCGACGACTTGGATGCAAAATATTGCTTTAAAACTTTCTAAGGTTCATTTAAAACTTTATTAGGTTTTAAGTCTTTTTTTATTAAATATTTGAAACTTTATTAGGTTTTACTATATACAACATAAACCATCTGGAATCAATTACATAACTAATGGTAAAACTATGTGAAAAGTCGCAGTTCTGTATGTTACACGAACATTCTGTATGTTCGTGTAATATACAGACTGACAGACATGGTGGAAGACTTTATTTATAATGATTTTTAATGTAATTGTATCAATATTTTTCATGTAATTGTATCAATAATTTTATTTATGTAAAATAAAATTGCATATTGTATCAATATGTAATTTTATATTTTAGTACCAACCACACTGGACTAACGTGAAAACGGCATAAAACCTCTCAATAAATTACGATATAGGTCGTGGGAAACGACTGTAGAAAGGCAGGTCAGTAGGCTTTCTCCTGAACTATTTCCAATCGATCGATATTGAGATGGTGATTTTGTATAAACTTGAGTTTCCACGTTGACACCAAATTGAATCCGTATTGTGCTGATTTTGAGTAAACCAAACTCAGTGCTATTTATTTTACACTTCTCGTGCTCGCAAAGTTCGTCTTTATGTCGTTTATAGGCTGCATAAAATGGCTTTTTATGTTCTAGAGCAAGTAAAATTTTCTTTTAGACAAAGATTCTTAGGTTGGGCCAACAACGCTCAATAAAACTTCACAGAATAACTTGCGATAGTTTATTTACTTGCTTTAATTTATTAGTCTTGTGTTCTCTACCTCAAAAGTCATGCAACCAGATAAAAATAGTAACCGGTTATTATTAAAACGCATCGAATTATTTTTATTACTTGGCAAAATGAATTATGTACCTAAGCCATTGCCATGTAAAATTTAAAAAAAAAGTTTACTGGCGGGAATTGGCTATTATTTAAGTTCTTTGATTTTTCAACAATGTGTTACATATTTGAGTTTGTCAACAAGTCATGGTACCTACAATGACTCATTTTATGCCCTTGTCGTACAATCTACTAGTTTTCAAGATACGGATCCAACTTGTCGTTAGTGTTGCTAAATAAGCGTTCGAGAAATCACAATCCCGATTTTGGTTCAAAAGTAAGTCTACTGAACCTATGTCCAGTGCGGTTCGCCTTTCGACTGATATTATGTAGAACAATACGGTCACTATTATTACTATTGGAAATCATACGGTTTCAACGTATCTTTCTGTGCTGTTGCGGTCGATATGTGATATCCCGGTGGCGAAAAAATTGTGGACTAAATGCAAACCAGATCCTTAAAACATTCAAATTCCACTTTCGAAAAAATAATAATAAATTACCGCTAAGCTTTTGAAAGTTGAGTTCAAAAGATGGCATATCCATTTTTTTATTTCAGACATTGTGGCACTTTGATTCTGTAATAATATTTGATGTACCTATGTTATTTTTAAATTCATTTAGTCATTTAACATTTTAAAAAAGATCCAGTTTTGTTTAGTTTAGTTTAACTTTACGATTTCAGGCTTACTCTATACTTCCTTTAGATATTAAACATGTTCATCTGTATCTCCTTATTTTCGTACAGATTGAAGATCTATCTTAATTATCATAAAGAATATATGCTTGATATAATTATTGATTATTGCCTAGAATAGAGAGAAAAGTAATGGCAATATTTTTTTTCGAAAAAGTTAATTATTTTAGTTGTCATCAATTCGGAAAACGAATAAATTGGGCAAAGTTTTTAAAATATTCATATTTACATTTTTTGTTCAAAGTTATATATTCGTGGCGAAAAATAATTAAGACCATTGACGCTGATGTTTACTCCAATAGGTCAACTTTAACTTAAGTCTGAAGAGGATTTTACAGAGATGTCTCAGTGCGCACAAACTTCGTGAAAGATCTCATTAGCTTACCTACATTCAATTAGACAAATACCCCTTTACCTTCCTCACGGCCCTCTTGCAGAAAAGTTGAGCAAGTCTTATTTAATACATTTCTCATCCCTAAAACACGTTTAACTTTACTTTTTTAATCACAATATATATTAAGTAATTATCTTTTTTTCAGCAGCGATATTTTGAAGTTTTTTTTTTGTATTACAGTGATTTTTATTTCCTGAAGTTATATACACGGTTATTTTTTATCACTCTGGAAAATTAAAGGGAGGCTTCACGACATGGTATTAGAATGTTTTAAATATGAAAAAAAAATAACCCACTGACTTAATTTTATATTAATTTTCATAAAAATCCAAAAAATGCTGCACTAGTTGAAAGCAGCATTTTTTGAGATTTTTTAATTTTTTTTTTATTTCATTTTTTTTTTATATAATAATGGATGTGTCCTGAAGCGTCCCTAAAATTTTCCAGGGTGATAAAAAAATAACCGTGTTAATGAATGTTTATATTTTGTAATACACTCCCGGACACTTACATCGAGCCACCTTGCACTTTTGAATTATATCGTCCATAACTTTCAAAAAATGTTTGGCCGACCAAAAATTTTTATGCAATTTTATAGCTGGCATAATTTTATAATCAGCACATCAGATTGGATATGAATATGTCAGCTACAAAATTGCACAAAACTTTCTGGTCGGTTGGTTTTAAAAATTTTTGTTTGTCCTTTTTGTTGTATAATCCAAAAGTGCAAGGTGGCTCGATTAAGTGTATTATGACCGTATTAAAAATTAAGTATCTTTAAAATTTAACGACTTATTTAGGCATGATTTAAGTAAAGGTTTCTACAAAGTTGCAATATTGTATGTTTTTTGCTTAAAATAATTAATAAATATTTTAAAATCTATATATAACCAGTTATCACGTTTAAATATAACTTTTCCATGATGAAAAAATCTTGCAAGGTGTAAGTAAAAAGTAAATTTGCATAATTATTGCATTTGGTACATCAAATTCAAAAGGATTTTAATATTTTCATATGCATCTACCAAATAGGTACGTCTTTTTACAAATAACTTTTATTAAGTGATTAAAATGCAAGTTGACTTACCAGTCGCGTAGCCGTAGTTGCAAAGTTCGTAGCCCGACCCCGTAGCACGCACGTCTACGCCGTAGCGCGGGCTTGCAGCTTTTGGCTGTTGTATCACGGCTGCTACAGTTTTATGCGGAGGCTCAGATGCGTGACGTCACTTGGACCAAGATCAAGCCATGGCGTGGGATGGGAGTACAGTTGCATGCGTAAGTTTCCATGTAATTTAAAATTGAATCTTTTTGGCACTACTTGTATGTAACTTATAATGTCTGTAATGATTAAACATCTACCAACATTTGATTATTTTATTTGGTTCTTACGTATTGTGAATTTATGAGGCATAAATAATAATATTACCGAAAATAAAAACAAATACCTAAAAAATCAGCAGTACCGCGACACGTATAACCGAACGTACGCAATAAACTTAGTCGTTTTATTTGTGCTACATTACTAGTACAGATTTCTTATAAATTCTCTAATCTTAAACCTTCAACGATTGTATATAACCCCCGTTTTGTATATTATATAACAAATTTTAAGGTTCTGTGTGTCATAACAACATACGTGTTCATGCTATTTGTAAAAAGATATTCAACGCTACTAGATTTCCCTGTAACACGTCATTTTTTCTGCACAGGTCGCATCGATAATAATTGTGTGACATATTATAGTTAACAATCTCACACTATCATATGGATATAAGATTTCGATGTGTTCAGGTTGTAAGTGTGTACATTCAAAGATATACAGTTTGTTTTTTTAATAAGAAAGTAATAAACGTTATTTCAAAAACAAACGTACCGCCTTATCCAGGCCTATCTTACTTTATTATTTTATAAAAGTCATTATTTAAGATATCGTTTTCATTAATTTTTTGTTTTATAATAAATAAATACCTGTAAGCTTTAACTTACCAAAAATTTAAGTTTTTATTTTTATACAAACGTCTTTATAAAATCATAGTTGATTAATGGTGTAAATTATCTGCTCTACAATAAAATATCCACTGCTAAGGCGAGGTCCGTCCTGCCATCACGCTTACAAAGGTAGCTAAGGAGTGTCTGAGCCTCATGTTGACCGGCTGGGTGCATCACATGCAAATAAGTAGTTCAAGATTCTTATAAAATAAGAAATTAACAAAAAAAATATTTAAACTATTTTTTTTATATTTATTAAAAATTTAATAAAACCAAATAAATATATAAAATTTTATGTTTAAAGCAACTTATATTAAGTCAGATAAAATTTATGTTGTCATCTGTACCTGCGGCGACTAAAGAGGTACACTCGCGACCTTCAGGAACGAGCCTTGTAAAAGACTTCAACGAAGCACTGACATAATTTATGTCGAAAAGTTTACACATGACCAGCGTGTCGACTCTGCTTCAACGTTTCCATCATATACATACTACGCATTACGTGGTGAAAGAAAAAATATTTCACTGTTTAAAAGTCAAAAATAAAAACATCAAACCGCATACGTTCTAACATGAAAAAATTTATTGTCATATAGAAATGAACAAAACATTTTGTTTGTAATGTTTCTTATTAACAAACATAATATTTTACACAAGGCCTTGGAACACCGCGACTTAGCAGCGAAACAGTTATGATGTAAATGTAAATACTATAAAGTTGCTGG
Source organism: Schoenobius gigantellus (assembly GCA_963935595.1). Classification (NCBI taxonomy): domain Eukaryota; kingdom Metazoa; phylum Arthropoda; class Insecta; order Lepidoptera; family Crambidae; genus Schoenobius; species Schoenobius gigantellus. Next base: position 53,443,660 of record OZ012541.1, read on the forward strand.
CCATCTAGATAGCGTCGAAACAAACGCCGCGCATTCATGATACAGGTTGTATTGGAACAGCGAAAATATTATTTAGGGGTATATATCCATCAAGTGAACATTCTGTAGGAAAAATATTGGGTATAGTAAAATTACTTTTTTTCATACACACAAAAAAAATATTCTTTGATCTCAAGTATCGACAGTACTACGTTAGCGTACCTGTTTCTTCAATCAGTGTTTATATTTCTTTTGTGTTAATTCAATAGTCAACTGGACTATGGTTGTCACTTGAAAAATTTTGCTTTCATTTTAAAGTCGACTAACTAGGAAAGTATTAAGTTCTAAGTAAGCTCTAAGAATAGCACCTAGGGTTCATCTAATATACAAACACATCCATCAAAATTATTTAACCCATATGCGACTTAAATATTATTCTGAAGTTTAGTTATACCCGGTATACCACACTGCAACAGTATGTAGTGGTAAAAATAAAATAGACAAAGTTTCACTTTATCTAGCAGCAGGAATACAGTCGCGATGCAAACGCGTGTATGCATCGATACAAATAACTGTATCGCTAACACTGTAACTGTATAATTCATAGAAATATAACTCGCACAAATTAAGTTGAGTGGAATCAATCTTTTTTTGGTGACATACCTAAATATGGTGTCAACAAAATTATACATATATTTTCAAATTGCGAGTAGGACTCACTAGCGCACCGAGGGCTCTACACAAACTTATCTAAGAATCTATATACACGGTGTTTCATAATAACCAATAAATAATCAATGCGTTGTCTAAAACTAATTATTTAAATGTGCTTACACGTAATGTCATTCAACCCAAAATTTTCATGTATATCATAGTATCATCATCATGTCTATGACTAACATGAAAATTTTGGGTTGAATGACATTACAGGTAAACACAATTTAATAATTAGTTTTAGAAAACGCATTGATTATTTATTGGTTATTATGAAACAACGTGTATATAGCAGGTGGAAAAAAAAGAACATGGTTGGAGGAAAAGTACCTTTAATGTTGATGGAAGCAAATTTTACTGGAAGGAAATATTCCTTTATTTTCAAAATTAATTAAAACTGCATTTAAAGATTTTTAAAAATTCACCTGCTTCAACTGGCAATCGAATCGGTGAAATGTGAAAAAAACATGCTGTATTTTACGATACCAACTGAAAGAGTCACTCATAAGGATCAATTTCTTTTAAACAACAAAGTATCTAAAATTAAAGAAAAACCAAGAAAAATATTTTTCTATTGTAAAGCCCATTCACAGAAAAGTTGAAGTAATATTTTAAATATTCAATCAAGCCGATATAGGTAGCGAATTCAGTCGAACAATACCTCTGTGGATACGTGAAAATGGTTCTCATTTTGAGTAATTCATAAGTTAAGTGAACTATTTTCTTTAGATACTTATTAGTAAGCTTTACAAGAAAAAAAATATTTTTCTTGGTCTTTCTTTTATTTAAGATACTATGTTGTTTAAAAGAAATTGATCCATAAGAATGACTCTTTCGGTTGGTACCATAAAATACAGGATATTTTTTTTGTAACATTTCGCCTGTTCGATTCCCGGCTCAAGCAGGTGATTTTTCAAAAATCGTTAATGCAGTTTTGATTCTTTTTGAAAATAAAGGAATGTTTCCTTTCAGCAAAATTTGGCATCATCAATATTAAGGGTACTTTTCCTTCAACCACGACCTTTTTTTTCCATTCTGTATATACACGGTTATTTTTTTATCACCCTGGTTATTTTAAGGGTGGCTTCAGGACACGGTAGAAGAATTATTTAACCATTAATAATAAAATTTACTCACCTGTTTAATTAGATATTTATTATCTAAAATATCCAAAAAATACTGCACTGGTATGGACACTGAGTGAAGTTGTAGGCAAAACATTGAATGAACGCGAACTGGCAACAACGTCGCCGATTAAAAGTCATCACTGAGTTGATCATAATTTCACCTTCCTACTGTACGGGCTTAGGACCGGCAAAACAAAGTTTTTAAAGAAAACAAACAGTACTAGGTAGGTATTACGGTTATGGTAGGTTGTTTTGGCGTAGTTAAAAAATTGGGATCAACTTTAAATACTTACCTACCTAGGAAACAATTTAAATCAACTTTAGTTCTAATAACAAAAGAGTTCTAAATTTAAAGGAAGTCCTCTAACTCATACATAGTCGTGCACGTTTAAAACTATACATGACCACAACAACATATCACTTTGGTTAGTGTTTAACGTCTCGAAATGCAGTTTTCGCTTCCAAGTCTTACGTTTGTGGGTTCACTTTCTTACAACAAACACTTAATTTCACTTCACAAGTAAAAGTCTACGGTCTACCGGAGTAAGGTCTGTGTATTCGCGAGATGTGTTAACTTGAAACTAAAATTCCGAATGCGCCCGATTGCCGCGCGTCAGGCGCGGGCGCGACATCGCGATACGTTCACACGCGCTGGGGTCAAAGGCGAACTAAAGCCGGCCGGCTCGTGCCGATAAGCGACAGCAAACAACAAAACGCCGCCGCCGGCGCTCGGCGCCGGCGCCGACTGTCTCTGTCTTTCACTATTGTAGTGTCTAGTGCAATAATAAATCTTATTTCAAACGAGTTGTAGATTGATCTTGCTTGAATTAATAATGCGACGTTGCCGCATTTTCCTAAGCCCGTAGTAGTAAATGCTTTATTCATTCATAATCTTACCTTATCTTGTAGTAAACAAGAACAATGTCTATAATTTAATATTATTGGCGGATAAAATTTAAAAAATATAACCACATGTTTTTTTTATTGATATGAGTCGTCTAGCGTCTACCGAGCTGCCTCTAAAATTTTCCAGTATGATAAAAAAATAACCGTGTATAAAAAGAGATGTTCCCATCAATAGACGCACGCACCGCCGTAACCGCTAATGGTAGAAACGTAAAATTTGGACAGTTGTTTTAATTCAAAATGCGGAAGCACACTAAGAAGGGATTTTAAAAAAAATTTACCCTAAAGGGATGAATGCAAGTTTCTATGGAAAAATCTTTAAATTAACAACGATTTTGATAAAACTTTAGATTCATGCTCTTAAAGATATTTCATTGAACACGTGTTTCATGGTTTATTGGAATACACACCCCTAGGGTGCAAAATAAGGGTTGAAATTTTCTATGGAAAATATTTAAAATCTGTTCCAATTTCTAGGAAATTTATTATCCGGGCCTAAAATAGGCTACAAAATTATTATTCCCACGGGAAAACAATTTAACGCCGCGAGCGGAAAGCTAGTTCTTTAAACATAAAAATAATTGATTCCTATTACTTAACATTGTGTTAAGACCTTGCTTTTTGCCAAATTTTGATTTTGTCACAGTTGAAAGACACCGTAGATTTAAGTAGGTATTTGATATTAATTTTAGTTCTCGGGATCAATAAAAACGAGGTAGGTATTGCAGAGCATTCATGCCAAACCTTTATCAGATGAGGCGGTAACGCTTTTCAATATGGTCTATAATATAATGTTTCCACAATTTATTATAATCATGATATGTAGCAACTAGCATTAAGGGTATGGATGTTCAGAAATGTTTAAATGCCCCTAAATATAACATGGAACCCTAAAAAAACTGTAAGAAATAAATTTAAAATATATGTTGTCAGCGTTGAAGGAAAGAAGAAAGAAAAGAAAGGATATTTATTCACATAACAACTGTTAGGTTCTTATAAGATATTGTTTACGCCTTTACTTGAGGGTTTGAGATGAGGAGCTGCTCGGAGATGAATAATACGAAGTCTTCGTGCTTAACAGTATATTGCGTGAGGTCGATACAATGCGAAGATCGTTAGTCTTATACAAATTTTAAATTGGCGAAAAATTAACAGTTAGCGAGTGTTGTTATATAATAAAAATGGTTAGTGTTGGGAGGGTTAAAAATCTGATGTAGATAAAAAATTATACAGCTCTGTGGAGCTGTCTGTGGACAAGGCGTTGAGAGAGAAAGGGTCTTCTATGCGTGAACATGCCCCCGGCCTTGAAAGCACCGGCTTTCAATGTATATCTTGCTCAGCAACTTGTCATCAGTGAGAAGGTATTTCTGATTTGATTCCAGAGGTTTTGTGAATATTTGCCACTCTGGTAACTTCTGAGATCTGGTCTTGAAGCTGCTGCGCGCGTTGGTTGCGTACAAGTCGATGTGAAGCTGTTGCATCGATGTCGTCACATACAGATGCAGTCAGTGAGCGGCCAACCAGGAGGTGAACTGGACTGAATAAGGTTTTGCTTGGCTGAGGACAGAAGGCTAAAAGGACAGAAATTCAGGACAGCTTTTGTTTGTGATAAAACCGTGCTGAACCCCCCGTCAAATGCGCGTGTACAGAGCTCACACCAGTCCTCCAAAATGAGGCGCATACGGTGAAATGAAAGTGGTGATGCTTCAAAATATTGCGCAGCCTCGAATTTCAGTTGAGCAGTTGTCTAGATTTTTAAAGCTTATCATGAAGTAGACAAAATAACGACAAATATTGTATAAAGTATTCTTAAAAATTTAAATGCTAAAATATGTTGATGCAACTGCAAAATTGATAGGTCACTGACCAGTTCTAAGTTCACTGCGTGTGTTGTGATACATTAGAGAAAGGTAAACCTAACATTCCGCAGCTGTCACCCACGGTTGCGCATGAGCATTGAATCGGTGCATTAGTCCACTTCACAAAGATGTATCAGAAGTCATCATTCCTTAGGTATGTTTACTGCTTCAAAACCGCTAGAACAACACAATTGTAAACATCCACCACCGACAGGCCAACAGATCTCCCGATGGATTGTATGAAAGTACCTTTAAAATTGGGTGTAAGTTCGTGCCAATGGCGAAAATGCAATAAAGTGAAAGGATGTGTAGATGAAAGTTAAAAAGAATATACCCTATTGACAGAGATTAACTTGAAATTCCAATTATTAAACTAATTCAAACAATAATTAAACAAATCAGTGTGCCCCGAATTACACAGACCTTAAAAAATAGCAATACAAGGAAAAAAATGGTAATAAAAATAACATACAATCGAATACTTGATGTGTAATTCTTGAGAGTAAGTAAAGTAAATAAAATAAAGCGTAATATCTAAATAAACAAGCAAAAAAAATATTCAAAAAATACAGAATGAAAATTAGGTAGCTTTGTGTGCGTTTAAGCTACTACTAACATACACAACAAACATAAAATAAATGGCAACAAGCATACCTGACGCTGGGCGGCCACCTTAGCCAGTGGACGCCCACAACCAGAGCAACTTGCGATGCCAACCCTATAACCCCATGCTGTCAGCACTGTCAAGCGTAAGCGTACTGACAGCGAACCCCAGTGAGCGCTGGCTACCTCACTCACGCGCAGCAAAGCAATAAGATTGCTTGGCTGTTGTATTCTGTGAGGTGGAGGTACTTCCCCAGTCGGGCGGCTCATTAGAGCGATAAACGCTATGCCCTACCTCTCTTTGCTTGAAGTGTAGTTTGTTTAAGGGGAGATGAGTTGTCTAAGCTGGTTGACGGTCTTTTGGGTAGCAAACGAGTGAACCGGTTTTCTTCTCTTTTACGCGTATTGGTGGTGAAATGTGCTACGCAGGCAAGCCCACCACCTGTGCGAAATTTCGCAGCGTTTGACAACTCATTTGCGCTCCAAAATGGTCGTGAATGTGAAAGGTGACATTGAACAGACCTATGAATTTTGCGTGTATCATTTAGAGGCCCTGAAACTATCCAACCTAACCTTGTATTTTGTAAGTAAGGCCCTTTAGGTAAACGGATCTTACCACTGACTAATAAGTCCCAGAATATTTCTGCACCTATTAAAATATCAATTTCTTGCGACTCGTAATAAAATGGATCGGCAAGCTGTATGTTTTTTGGAATATTAATTCCTTGTGCGCTTTGTTTACATTCAGCGGCCGGCATCGTAGATGTAATATAAGGCAACACAAAACATTTCATCTTTTTAGAATAGGTCCCAATGCGTGACCTAATGTTAACTTCACACAGTTGTGTCGAGTATGTTGTCGAGTTACCTATTCCCCGAATTTCATAAGTGGACTGTATTAAATCTGCGTCTATTGTTTTGCGTAAATGCTGCGAAATAAAACAATGTTGACTACCACAGTCGAGAAGCACGCGTGCACTGTGATAATTGTTTTTTCTATCGGCTACTTCGATAACAGCAGTGGACAACAAAACCTGATTCATAGGGTAATTAGATGTGTGAGTGTCATTTACTTGCACATTGCACACCTGACTAATAGGCGCCTGGATGGGGAGGGCGACCGCGGGCTGCGCGAGGTGAGCGGGCGCGGGCGCCGGCGCATTGTCTAGTACCGATGCACTCTGCCCATCGCAGACAGTGTGACACACTACTGTTTGTGCCTGAGGTGTGTGGTTAGCCGTGTCGTCCCTATGAATCAGTGTATTGTGTTTTTTATTGCATTTTCGACATGGCCCAAACCTACACATCTCTAACGTATGCCCAGAGCGTAAACAGTTTTCACACAGTTTGTTAGTGGATATAAGGCGTAACTTTGTACTTAAATCGGCGTTTAAAAACTGTAGGCATGAAAATAGTGGATGATCAGCGTTGCACATTAAACACGGTCGTTTAATAGCATCAGTGCGAGTGTGTTGTGGCTTATTGGTGGAAACATTGCAGTATACCCTGTTAAATGAGTTATGCGGTGTATTGTGCGTATGCGCGCTGTATTTTTTAGTGTCGAGGGTATCTTTGTTGTGCGAGACCTGCAATGTTTCCAGCATATCAGCCCGATTCCTGAGAAACGCCAGCAATTCATCCACCTTCAGGGGTGATGACTGTGTGTCACTCTGTGTACGTGTGGTGCATTTGAACTGCTCCCATTCACGCTCGGTGCAATCGTCCAGCCTTGACGTTATTATAAAAATAATTAGTGTGTCCCAGTATTCCGTAGGCTCACCTAATATTTTGAGAGCGCGTAGATTTTTGAGCACTGTGTCTATGAGTCGTCTTAAAAGCTGTGGCGATTCCCTAGGTAGCCTTTGTAAATTAAATAAGGTCTTAACATGGTTGTGAATTAACAAATTGTTGTTATTATAGCGGCCAAGAAGCAGTTCCCATGCTAGTCCAGTCAACGAGGACATTCGTTGTATGGAGACATCCGACAAATTCTTCCGTCTATGAAATTTGGCATGTGGTGATGATACCTAATACAGATGACAGATGTACAATAATCCAACAAAATTTATAATGGGAAGTTAGGTATTTTTACCTAAACATGAAAAACGCTTATAGCTCTCTGTGGATATTTCCTCAGTTTGAAATTATTCTTGTATACGTACGTATGTACTAGTTAGAACAAGTATGTAAAGTAATCCAACATTTTTTCGATTTTGGTGATGCACTAAATTGAACTTTTAACATTTTGCGCAATAACTTCTATTGGAAAATTGCTCTGCTAATTTTTATTTTTTAATATGGTCTTATTTCCCTAAATAAATAGGTTTGTTAAGTAATCCAATAAATTTTCCTTTGGAAACATATTTTTTTGATTTTTGCTTAATAACGTGATGTGAAAAATTACTCCGTCCATTTTTATAACTTTATACGTTATGTGATTTAATACTAAAACAGAATTATCAATAATCCAACAAATTTTCGAACGTTCATATATTTATTATGATGTATGCCGATTTATATTTGTGCGAACCTTATGCATCACGCAATTTGTGCGTAGTTGATCTTCACGTGACCGCTCGGAGCTACTTTTACCTATTTAGTAATATGTGCTTTTACTTCGTTTTGCACCACATTACAGGAATTAATAATAATACCTACAAAACTAACTCTAATACGAGTAAAGAAACATTGTAAAAACAAAATTTTATTTTAATGCTCTTATAAGGGGAAATTAAACTTTAAATTAAATTAAGCCCATCAATTTGTTACATGCCGCAATTTTTCCAAGAGTTCCGTACCTCGAAAGAAAAAAACGGAACCCATATAGGATCACTTTGTTGTCCGTTTTTCTCTTCTTCTCGGTCCTTTTTCTCGGGAACGCGTAAAGATATCAAATAGAAATTTATACAAAACATTCGGGTCTCTTTCAGATGTGAAAAATCATAATTGTAAGTCAAGGAGGTCAAAAGATATGACCATTTATGTTGCATATTTTCGAAAATTTTGCGATATTTTACGGGAATCAAAACTATAGGGTACTTCCCATTGACCTAGAATACTGAAATTTTCCAAGAAGCAAAGTCTTATATCACACGTTGAGGAAAAATAAATACTGAAAACCGTAAATATGTACATACTCATAGTTAGGAACGTATATAACTTTGATAAGTTTGTAAGAAACCTTCGCTTCGGTGCACGAGTCCAACCCGCACTTGGCAATTTATTTTATCTATACCACGGTAATATACTATTACCGTGTCTGTCTTCCTAATATTTAAAGCTGAAGAGTTTGTTTGTTTGGTTATACGCGCTAATCTCAGGAACTACTGATTTAAATTGAAAAATTATTTTTGTGTTGTATAGTAAGCTATATAACACACGCTACGAATAATAGATGCTGAGCATCAATGAAAAATGCTGTAGAAACGGGGAAAAATTGTTATTTTCCGACATCCATGTGAACGAAGTCGCGGGCACAGCTATCATAGCATAAAAGCTTGTCGCGAAATTTACCTGTGTAGATAAACAGGGACACAATACCTATTCAACTTGTTCTTGATAAGTATAGGTAATTCTTTAAAAAAATGTTTTTATGAAATAGGTAAGTAAATCTGGTCAAATAATAAACACTTATTTTTCTCAAACACTACGATATATGACCAAAAATTCTTTGGAATAAATCGAACTTGCAGTACTTGGCCTAGCAGCGGTGGGTGCGAAGTCAGACAACCTCCTCGTGGTGCACCTCGGGCAACCCGCGGGCTAATAGTCTGACAAGAAGCCCCCATGAGGAAGTCTCTCCTTCTTGTTGTAAGAAGGGGATTTGGCTATAGAACGCTGACCCGTTGCGGATCGTAGTTTGGGTTGAATTAATCCAGCAGTTATTTTGCTGGCTGTAAGGGACCAATTGTTCACTATGGCGCTTCGCGTCTCTTGTTGTTGTTCTGTTCGGAGTGTTCGATCCAGACTTCTTCAAGCTCTGGCTCGTATGCGCGGCAGTGGATTCAGTAGAGTCTGCTGTCGGGCAAACCCATAACCCGCACTTTGCCGAGCCGGGGGTCCGGCGCACTGAGCATCGGGCCGTCTGGTCCGTGCCGATGGGATGACTGGCTAGAGGGTCTCCAGTCCCGAACGGCCACCCTAGGGAGCTCACCCTGCAAAGCGCAACATGGATCTTAGTGACGAAAAACAAACACACCAGGGGGTTTCAGTGTCCCCCGTAGGACCGCACAAGGTGGCTGTGAGCAGCCGGGCGTATTTGGTGCTGTGCTAACCGAGATCCACTTCTTCAGATGCGAATTAAAAATGCGAACCCGTTAAGAGTGGGCCACCGTCGGTATTCGGACCGGCGGCGGTGGAAAATATAACCGAGGCGAGTGGAAGTATTATTGATGAGGGGGAACTCCGTTATGGGAGCGGAGAGGAAACACCGCGTTTAACGCGATCGCGCAGCAGATCTGCGGCAAGTACAGAATAATATAAGTAATGTAAATAGTAGCGATAAGTCTAGCTCTAAGTATAGTAGCAAATCTAGTGCTAAGGATGTAGATAGTAAGTTGACAAAATCGGCGGTTTCGCTAATGTCAACAGAAGGGTCGAGGGTTGAAATCATCGTCATTACAGATGTACCCGATAAGGGGGGAAAGAGACGGTTGGACGATTCTGACACGTCTAATGAGTCGGCGCAACCTATATCTTGCACTGATGCCATTAGAATGACGACCGGTGATGTGTCAGTTGCTGGTGGTACTGCTTTCGAGCGGTGTCGGTAAGTCCGCAAGAAGAAAAAAAGACATCGAATGGCTCTGCCCAATGATGAGTCAAGTAAACTAGAAGATCACCAGTAGAGCGACCCCTACGGAAGCCGTATTGTTGGTCACTGAGCAGCTGGTGATCCTCTAGGTACCGAAGGAGCTGGCGGTTGATAATTGATTCCATTATCTTTGAAAATAAAGGTAGGAAAGGTAAGAAGTGTCCGCCGGAGACGATATCTGCGTCTCCGTCAAAAAGAGCAAGACCGGCTTTACTGTCTCGAGGTGATGGTGGACAGCATTGAGGTTGGAATGAAGCCCCCTAATATTACAGAAGTCCACAGTCAGTGTGGTAGGGGTTGCCGTGGGTTTGCTCTTGCCCCAGGTATCTTTGAGCGAGGGGCGAGGCGAATACGAGGGGCGGCCTGGGCGTCCACGCCCAGGTATATTGCGTCCTGGAAGTGGACGTCCAGAGAGGGATTCTCTAACGCTAGCACGGTTGGTACCCTCCTGGGGTAACAATCTATTTAACTGCGCCATCATAAGGGGGGTAGGGGGTTGGGCCTCCGGTACCCTCACTCACACGACGAAACACAACGCAAGCGTTGCTTCACGCCGGTCTTCTGTGAGGCCGTGGTATCACTCCGGTCGAGCCGGCCCATTCGTGCCGAAGCATGGCTCTCCCACGGTAAAAAGAGTCGGAAAGTTTCAAGGAGCAGGAGCAGCAAAAGGATCAGGAGCAGGTCCAAGCCCTGGCGGTGAAAGCAGCTACCCTTAAAGAGAAGGGAGCTAAGGCCAAGGCTAAAGCAGCCAAAGCCAACATCAAGAGAGCGATGAAGGCCCCCCGCAATCCTGCGGTGGTACTTACCATCAGGCCTGAAGCTCAGGAGCAATGGCCAGAAGCGTGGGCGTCAATGACCTCCGATCCAGGGGAACTGCCATGGGGGCTCGTCTTATCGAGCTTCCGAAGGAAACTCCCTCTGAAAAAGCAGTCTTATTGGTAAACAATTTAAAAGACATCTTCTCTGAAAATGTCAGTGTCGTTAGACCGGTAAAGTGTGCCGATTTGCGTAGTTCCGGCCTGGACGACTCTGTAACCAAGAAGGATGTGCGCAGGGCGATTTCCGAAAAGAGCGGCTGATCTACTGGGGCAACAAGGGTGGGTGAAATAAAACAAAAACCTTAGTCGCTCGGTATCGTCTTGGTTAAGTGTCAAATCCTGGAGCCGAGGTCAACGCGCTGTTTTAAATGCCTTGAGCCCGGGCACACCAGAGCAAAATACTCGACGGGGAATGACAGCAGTGACCTTTGCTTCCGTTGTGGGATAGCCGTTCACAAGTCTTCGGGATGCAATGCCACTCCAAACTGTGCGATTTGCACAGATTTGAAGAATTGCCACCTTCTTTGAGATTTGCACAGATTTCAAGAAGGTGGCAAATCACGTAATGGGTGGAAGAAGCTGCAACCCACCCAAACGCAGAGGAAACGCTAGGAATAGCTACTAATGACGCACGCTCCGAAAGAAGCGAACGGCCTATGAAGACCTAATAGTTGATAGGATCTCCAGGAAATATCTTCAAGGGAATCTAAGTTAGTGCGCCGCCGCTCAGAATCTATTCCTGCAGTCGATGGCACAGCGGTCAATCGACGTCGGAATTATCTCCAGCGGAACTCTACGCCCTCAATGATTGTTCTAGGCGATCTTATGCCAATTCGGCGGCTTAGGGATCCCCGGCCACTGATCGGAGGGGTAAGCTGGTGGAGGAATGGGCCATAATATCTGGCCTTTCTTTCCTTAACCGCGGTTCAACAAACACTTGTGTTCGACAGCAGGAGAGTCCATTGTAGACCTCACGTTTGCTACCCCTGCTATCGAATGCAAAGTCACTGATTGGCGGGTCTCCATCCACCATACCTGACTGGGCAAGTCACGGAAGGAATGCTGGCTCCATTTTTCCTTGCTGGGCCATCTCCAGGATGCTTACTAATGAGTCAGCTGTGGCACAAGCCTGGCTTGCGAACTCACTATCTTTCGAGGGGGTCGATGCTGAGGCAGACTGGCTGCGCGACGCGCTCACCAAAGTGTGTGATGCAACAATGCCTCGAGTCCAGCATCGTCCTCCAAAAAATCGTCCGTTCTCTACTGGTGGTCCGGAGAACTCTCAGATATAAGAAAGGACTGTGTTAGGGCAAAACGGTTGCACGCCCGCCACAGACGAACCTGTGACGAGACGACTGAATCCAATCTGTTAGATTGCTACAAGTCTGCCAAGAGGGCTCTACAGATTGCGATCAAGGAAGCCAAAAATCGAGCATGGCAGGAGTTGTTGGAAGGACTAAACCAAGACGCGTGGGGACGGCCATATCGTATGGTTTAAAACAAGCTTCAGACACTTGCCCCACCATTAACGGAGTCTCTCCAGCCAGACTTCTTAGACAGGATGATCACTACTCTTTTTCCTCGGGGCTCCTCAGATTTTACACCACCCCGCATGATTCCCGCAAAGGAGGTCTTTCCGTTGCCCTCCATTCCGACCATCACGAATGGGGAGTATAAAGCAGCTTCATTCAGGCTCAAAGCCGAAAAGACCGCGCCAGGGCCAGACGGCGTCCCTGGACGGACTCTGGTGGTAGCTTTACCTCCACTAAAGTCTCGGTTTAGGGACCTCATGGATACTCACTCACCGAAGGAAGATTTCCAAAAGATTGGCAGACAGGGCGACTCGTTCTTCTTAGAAAAGTAGGCAAGCCAGCTGATTCTCCGTCAAGATATCGGCCCATTGTTCTGCTTAACGAAATGTCGAAAATGTTCGAGCGTAGCCTCACCGTTTGAATAAACCGCTACTTGAGCATTGACGGGCTTGACCTGGCGGAGAACCAGTTTCACGAATAACGCGCTCCGCTAGGTCAAATCCCTTTCCAAAGAGGCTACTTCCGATAGCTGCGTCTTGATAGCAGTTTCTTTAGACATAGCGAATGCTTTTAACACGCTTCCACCTCAGTGCGTCTTAAAGGCACTCAACTACCACGAGGTTCCCCTATACCTGCAGCATTTTATTGCTGATTATTTTAGAGAGCGAATCGTCCTTTACACTGACAGCAACGGACATGTTGTTCGAAAGTCTATGATGCTCGGTGTTCCATAAGGATCGGTCCTTGGCCCTCTTCTGTTGAACATCGGGTATAATTATGTACTAAGAGGGAACTTATCCCGCGGACTGGAGGTAGTGTGTTACGTCGATGATACCCTTGTTACAGTTCGTGGAAAGAATTACAGACTGGCTTCCCTATTAGCTACAGCTGGCGTGGAACAAGTCGTCTCAAGAATTGAAAGATTAGGGCTTTCGATAAAACGGAGGCCCTGGTCGTCCATGGGCCTCCCAAGGGACCCCCACCTATCTTATGATCAATGGGACACGGGTGGATATTACTCCACACTTGAAGTATCTGGGTTTAGTGCTGGACATGAGCTGGAACTTTAGAGAACATTTTTCTCGACTGGCTCCAAAATTGGTATCCACAGCCATGGCCCTGGGGAGGTTGTTAACCAACACCAAAGGTCCTAGTGCTGTCTTGTGACGAGAGCTATCCGCGAAGACCGCCTGCGCCTTGGCATCGATGCCACCATGGGATTTGGAGGCACATGTACTAACGGCGGTATATAATAAAAGAGTCGCCTGACTGAGAGAGAGGTGAAAAGTTGGCGTGAAGAGGCCATGAATTCAGTTCGTGGGTCCTCGTAGTCTTCAAGGCTCGAAAGAGCAGAATACGGTCAGTGGATCAACGCGGTGCTCCATCCTGTCCTCCGTGACTGGGTTACAAGGAGATTCGACACCCTCACCTTCCACCTCGTGCAGGTACTGTCGGCGCATGGCTGCTTTGACAGGTACCTTCGCAAGGTTGCCAGGAGGGAAGATGACCCACGTTGTCACCATTGCGGTGCGGATGAAGACACCGCGCTACACACTCTTGTGCATTGTCCTGCATGGACTTCTCAGCGCGGTGATCTTATGTCCGTAATTGTTATTGACCTCTCATTGCCCGCTGTGGTTAGAGCTATGTGGTTATATACCGAGCGGGCGGCCTGGGATGCTGTTTCTCACTTTTGTGAAGTGGTCATGGAGACGAAGGTGCGCCACGAGAGAGCTCCTGAGGCGGACCCCCCTCGCCAGTGCGAGAAGGTTAGGGTGGCGAAGAAGTGGCTACAACGCCCTGATTCCGCCACCTTAGTGGGGGCGGCGGGCAACGCAGTTGGGCGCCATGTTGCCTGTATTGCACTCGATCCCTGTGACGGCAGCTCTGGGACACAAGCTGCTCTCATGCAGAGAGGATAGTCTACAGGCCGAGCTGGCTCACGCGAGCGCAGCGCTATGCGCCTGCTCGCAGCCGCTCTGAAATGGCCGGATAGGTGTTCCCGAAGGGTTTAGTGGGTATATGCGGCACTCTACCGTGGAGTCCCACGCACCCTTGCCCCTACCCAAGGGCTTGGAGGTACGTAAAAGCATTTTCCTCATAAAAAAAAGACCAAGCAGCAGCAGCAAGTTTTTATCTAGCGTGCTAGAACGCCCGGCAATATAATTTGAAAATGGTAGATTGTACAACAAGGGCATAAAATGAGGCACTGTAGCCCGAGACGACGGCTCGGGTGGATAGTAAGTTGAGGAGTACAATGACTTGTTTATGCCAGTGTTTTACACGCTGCTTTTCACTTCGATTGCAAGAAAATTAAACAATTACCTACTTCAAAATATATACGAAAAATATGTAACACCATATTGAAAAATTCTGCCAAGTAATAAAAATATTTTGATGCGTTTTAATAATAACTGGTTACTATTTTTATCTGGTTTCATAACTTTTGAGGTAGAAAACACAAGACAAATAAATTAAGGCAAATAAATAAATTATCGCAAGTTATTAATATAAATAAATTCTGTGAAGTTTTAGGCTGAGCGTTGTTGGCTGTTGGGCCTAAGAATCTTCGTCTAAAAGAAAATTTTACTTTATGCTCTAGAACATGAAAGCCATTTTATGCAGCCTATAAACGATATAAAGACGAGCTTTGCGAGCACGAGAAGTGAAAATTTATTTAAAGCCCTTACATGTTTACTAAAGAGGTAACTTACTTAAGTTTTATATGAATTTCGAACCGGCACGACAAAAATAATGCTCTGCTAGATAAATTCTTTTGAAAAGTATTAAAAATAATAGTCGGTATTTGCGCGCGGCTTGACTATTTTTATCGTCTAATGTAATGTCTAATTTATATGTTGTGGCTACAAAGTAAAACCAAATGCTGGTTAGGTAATACATATATCCAATGTTAAAAAGATTACTAATTAATTGTCGCCAAGATTTATTGATTATTGTATTAATCTGTGATGCGTGCCTAGGCGAAGCGCGGCCCGCATACTCACTATCGCCTGGCAATGCTGCACTTGCGAGTCGCGCCAGTAATAATTGACTATTTAAAAGAGAACATGTTTTAAAAAATATATGAACGTTGGAAAATTTGTTGGATTATTGATAATTCTGTTTTAATATTAAATCATATAACCTATAAAGGTATAAAAATGGACGGAGTAATTTTTCACATCAAGTTATTAAGCAAAAATAAATAAAAAATGTTTAAAAAGGAAAATTTATTGGATTACTTAACAAACCTATTCATTTAGGGAAATAAGACCATATTAAAAAATAAAAATTAGCAGAGCAATTTTCCAATAGAAGTTATTGCGCAAAATGTTAAAAGTTCAATTTAGTGCATCACCCAAATCGAAAAAATGTTGGATTACTTTACATACTTGTTCTAACTAGTACATACGTACGTATACAAAAATAATTTCGAACTGAGGAAATATCCACAGAGAGCTATAAGCGTTTTTCATGTTTAGGTAAAAATACCTAACTTCCCATTATAAATTTTGTTGGATTATTGTACATCTGTCATCTGTATTAGGTATATTAACCACATCCCAAATTTCAGAGGCAGAAGAATTTTTCGGGTTACAAATGCCCCGTTGATTGGACTATGCAACAATGTAGTTGCTAGCTGAGAACTCCAAGGAATCGATAACGAGCTCCGCGCTCCCCTTTAATGATGATTTAAGATAATGGAATTTTTGTATGTCACTTATTTCTTTAGAGTTGTGCACTAAAGAAGAAAATGTGTCCCTAAATTCGAGCCACTGCTCATACGCACCATCAAATGTTGGCATGGTTATAGTGGGTAATTTTATTGACTACAAACTATTGCTATTGCAGACTTTAGAGCCATCAGTGACCTCTGTAGTGCTGAGTATGTATTCAGCTTGGGACAGTGCTGCGTAATAGCTATCTTCAAACAAATCTCGCTGATTTAATTGTGTGTCCAAATTAATATCGCGAACGACTTTTTCGATTTTTGTTTGAAGATCGCTAAATTCGGTGTGTAAAGCATTGACACTTTGTATGCGCAGTTTTAATTCAATACGTTTTTGATGCGATACTTGTTCAACCGAAATTATATTGACATAATTAGTAAATCTAGTCAATCTTCCTTTTACAATGCCTCGTTCCTTGATCAAGTCGCTAAGCATTTGGCTATCACTATCATTGTACGCTGTAGGTCTCAGAGGAGATCTATCGCGATTTACAGACATAGTTTCTAAGCTCATTTTGGTGATGTATGGAAGTACTCACGGTTATATCCTGGTGTGTGTGGTCAGCTGGTGCTAGCAACGGCAGAA
This sequence comes from Schoenobius gigantellus, assembly GCA_963935595.1. NCBI lineage: Eukaryota > Metazoa > Arthropoda > Insecta > Lepidoptera > Crambidae > Schoenobius > Schoenobius gigantellus. The sequence continues at coordinate 53,460,327 of OZ012541.1, forward strand.
TGCTGACTCCAGAAGTTCCGTTTGCGAACTGTAACGTGGATTAAGCACGGTTTTAACACAAATGAAGCGTAAAGGATAGGGCTAGGAAGGATGGCTGGCCGTACCGAAATGCGATTTTCGTTGATGTGCGGTTGCAGCTGCAGGTCCTCCGACGTCTTAGCCTCGATCCTTGGAACTCCCTCTGTCTCCTCTGGTCTCTTGCAGGCGAAGTCCCTTTGCGAGCGGGCTGCTTGCGATGAAAACGACGACGGTCGCTGGTTCGTTTTTCAATATATCCGGCTCGAAGGACCACACGACGTATGTTTACGCCTTTACTTGAGGGTTTGAGATGAGGAGCTGCTCGGAGATGAATAATGCGAAGTCTTCGTGCTTAACAGTATATTTCGTGAGGTCGATACAAAGCGAAGATCGTTAGTCTTATACAAATTTTAAATTGGCGAAAAATTAACAGTTAGCGAGTGTTGTTATATAATAAAAATGGTTAGTGTTAAGAGGGTTAAAAATCTGATGTAGATAAAAAATTATACAGCTCTGTGGAGCTGTCTGTGGACAAGGCGTTGAGAGAGAAAGGGTCTTCTATGCGTGAACAGATATAACAATAAAACGTTAAACAGAAAACATATATTAGTTGTCCTGTGAAATTGTCCTTGCTCAGCATTAAGCTGATTTAGAAAAAAAACGGCAGGACACACGACGATACACCTTTACAATGACGATCCTGCCATGTACCAATGTGTTTTTCGTTTCACGTATTTCATATGTACATTTATCTGACGCTCCTACGGTGAAGGAAGACATCGTGACGAAACCTGCATACACCTGCGAAGTAATTCGAAGGTGTATGTGAAATCGACTAATCCGCACTGGGCCAGCGTGGTTTGACTAAGGCCTAATCGCCCTAACTAATTAGGGTAGGCTCGTGCCCCTCGGTGGGGACGCATATGAGCTGTGATGATGATCATAAAAGAGAGAATGAAACAATAAAATACAAATTAAGTGCCGTGTGTAGTCTGTGGTGTAAATAAAAGAAACAATAAACAGCATGACCCAGAAAAATCTATAATAGATACACAATTACTCGTCTGCCATAGGAGGTCATTTCTTTCATGTTTCTCCCTCATTTAAGAAGAAATACGCATCCAGTAAGGTACGCGGTGAATAGGGGTTGAAGATTATCAAAGATATCGCTATCTGAAAGAGTATAGATTATTTGCTATGACTGTATACATTATTAGTTACACAACGCCCACGCCCATGCATCATTGTCAAATGTAGATAGTTATATTTACTAGATTGAACTTTAGTCATTTTCTCATTCATTGTGTAACTCGCGATACTACATGAATGGACGTAAAATTATCTTTAGATATAGCGTTTAGACAGAGTGGGCATTATGCCAAGTAAAAGTTAGTGGCGCCCACACACAAAAATACAGATCTGTTTAGCGATGTCGACAAGTGATATTCTATTCATTAAGCTTATAATAAATTGAACGAAATTAATCTCTATCATAGAAGAAATGTCGTCGAATCCACGGACAGAATAAAAGGGCATTGTGTCAAGTTATCAATCAATATAATAATTAAGCGTTGTCTTGTATTGTATTATTAATATTTTTGTGCACTACTTTTTATTATGACATAATCATTTTCTTGACTATGACATAATCGAACCGAATTATCGAGATTTTTTATTCCATTTTAACTTTAGTGGTAAATTGAAGACTTGCCGTCTTATTACAAAAGATGGTCAAACATAGTCTTTATTTAAGCCTGACGCTGTCTCCATCTATGTGTAATTACAGAAGTAAAAGCAACCAAGACCGATACTATTTATGAAATTAATCGAAATTTTAGTGTTATTAACCGCCTTTGTGGTCTAGTGTTTAAAATCACCTGGTCATGATTTGGAGGTAAGGGGTTCCCTTTGGGTTTTTTTGGTTAGTTTGTTTTTGTTGTAGGGTTTCTGAGTTTGCCTGGCTAGCTATCACCTTACCTAAGTTTGTTGCCATAATATTAAAGTTAATAACATTGTTATGTTTCGACAATTAGAGATTAGACAGCCAGTTCCTTAGTTATTGATGAGTCCAGATGAAGCTTGCATCTTCGTCCAAATCGACACATACCATCTGTTATTGTATATAATGCCTTGGCCAGCGGGGCAACTCCCAAAAAATCAATGAAATCTTCTCTTGAAATCTTAATCCCGCTTCTCTGTCACCATTGTCATCACTACGCTATGCGTCCCAAAATAGTCGAAGTTTTTAAGCACATTACCCGCGATTCGGCTCGTATAATATGAATAATTATTCACTTACTACTTCGTTTCCTAACTAACACTGTAATTATTGAAAGAAACTAAATACCATCACTGGTACAATGAACGTCGACGCGTGAACAAACTTATCACTAAACAAGAAACGGATATAAAACTTCTTTCAAAAATTACAGTTTTAGTTAGTTAGCAACCGAAATTAGTCAATAGGGGCGAGGGGCAGGATTGGTTTAGTAGGTGGAGGCCTGCGTGCACGGTTGGCCCCGTGCAAGTCGCCGTAAGGCTCTCCGTCTGGGGATTGCCCTGGTGTTCTCGGGCAATTCCCCCTTGGCGATAGCCCGACCAGTTAGGTGGGGCTAGCCTGGGCGCGTCGATAGCGGTAGTCGCAGTGTGGACCCTATCACGCGCGCCCATAAAGGCATGGGGAACACCGGGGGATTTAGTGGGTAGGCCCGGCACTCTGCCGGGAGAGCCCCACACACGCTCGTCGTCTAGCCAACGGCGAGTACGGTGCGGTCACGCATTTCCCTCGAAAAAAAGGATTCGTTGAGTAGGGTCTTGGGTGGAAGGTGGGTGTGCTGGGCAAACGGTTTGATGTAGGGTTTTCTTTTTGTAACTGTCGCAAACTCTATCAGCCGGATTCAATATTCTATCTGCGGATTCGGTTACTAGCGACAGGTATTTGATATTAGCTCCGTACAAAATATGTCAAAATTGTCTCTCTAATATATATATATAGATAGATAGATAGAAAACGGCGGGACGTGGGGGTGGTTCCAGTTCGATTCGTAGATATGCAACCCCCACAAAGACCAGGGTCAGGATAAGGGTACGTTGCCAATTTTTATGTCATAAGATGTCTAGTCTAGTCATAGCACGCATAAATTTCACTGCCCGTCTGCCCTTTAAAGCGCCTTGTATTTTGCAAAATAAAACCAATTATATAAATTCACAATGCAATGATCTCCTCACGTAGCAATCTTACGATATGTTTAAAGACTCCTCACAGATTTTAAGCGCAAATGTATATTTGAAATAAAGGATATTTTTTATATATTACAAAAATGAAAGTAGATACATAACGTAGATAATAAGTAGATACGTAGATTTAAATGTACATAACAACACTATTTATGAACATTGAGCATTTTTTTAACATTTGCAACATTAATTATAATTCTTAACATTTGCAACATTTTTAATAATTCGATTGCCTATCAAATTATTTTAAGACAGCGAAATACATAATTCCCTTGTACTTATAAGGGAAACGTAGAGGGGTATTGAAATAACATATTCCTGTATTGTGCCTGTCAATCAACGAATATACGAGTAATGAAGAATGTCTGCGACAGAGAGGTTCCCGAAAGTAAATCCCATTTGTTCAGATCAAAACGTCACGTCTCCCCAATTGGAAATAATAACCAATCTTTGTGTTGAAAAGACGTCATCATTTTCCAAACGGGTTACCCTGTTGTACTTAGTGGTAAGTCTTTAAAATATATGTACACTCATGGAACGGCACTTTGTCAACTGCAGAAGCTATTTCAGTCATCGGCACGTCGCAGACAGCCGTCGACACTTCGGTGACAGCCGTCGACGACTCCGACTGGTATTTATAATTATCCATAAACTACCTTAGTTATTATTAGGAAATAGAAAGGCTTGACCTTCCTATATCCGCGCATTGGTCTGTGAGACCGACAAAAACTATCTGAAATTATTACTTTTCTCTGAAATAGGTACTGCTTTGAAATTGCTATAGCTGCCTGATTTGTTGATAGATTCTTTTCGGTACCCAACGCACCTGTGAAGATGTGTGGAGATATAAAATCTAATTTGGTCCGTAATACCTACCAACGCGGGCATAGGTGTAAGTTTTAGCATATGTCGTATAAATTAATGAAATTTATAGTGTTTTGTGATAATGCATAAAACACTATAAATTTCATTTAACTTTTTGCGCGTATAATATGAGCAAAGGTTTAAATGAAAAAGGTTTTATTATAAACTGAATTTTGGTCAGCTAGTCAATATGAATAGCTAGCTACTAATATTTATAGAAACAAGCACAATATAACTATACTTCCCATACATAGTGAATATTTTCACAACTAGTTAACTATCAGTTAAGTGAATTTACGAGCCAATTATGGTCTGTAAATAATCGGATAGTGGTACGTTGACATGTGAATATAGACATCGAAACATGATATGAGTATCAAGATGCGACGTAAAGGCGCCCATCTAACATTTTGTATTGTTTAGTCTATTAGACTATTAACTTTAACTCTAAGATTTTCTTTGATTATTTCTATGTATTTCAGTAAAAAAAAACTTTCAATGTCAACAATATTTGCAGTCCTCGATTAGTCAAGTTACAAGTTTTTTTTGAAATACAATTTCTTTAAAATAAAAATACATAATTATTACGGTTCTCTATTTTGTCTCATAAATTTTTTCAACATAATCTAACATGTCATAATGTTTTTTGACATAGTCATCATATATGTCCGAATGATAAGCACCCCTAACTTAATTTCTCATAATATCACTTGCCCGAAAACCGAAATCTCTAAATATAATATGACCAAATTTTTTTTGCTATAAATATCACAATCTATAGTATTTAAAATTTCTAAAAAACTTTTCTATAATAGTCATAAGTCCTAACGTAATATCTCATAATAAAACGTGCCCTAAAATCGATATACCACAAATATAAAGTTCTTTCATTATATGTATTACCAAATCCATGCATACGTTTAAAAACAGTCACTTGATGTGATGCAAGCAAGCATGCAGCATGCAAGCAAGCATGCAGCATGCAAGCAAACTTAAAGCCGTTCGCTCACGGGTCGGTACGCATCGGGCAAAAACTGCACTCGGTATGCGTGCAGCATACCGATTGGTTGCTGCTCCATATATTTTGTACCTCGTTCATACACGGGTCGGCGCGGGAGAGGAGCGACGCGATTTTCTTTCTGCATGCAGGCGCGCGACACCAACATTCATTTGCGGCTCGGCATTTGTAGGATGCGAATTGATTTATTTCCCGCGCAAAATGGTCGAACGCGATGTTAATTACGAACTTATTAAAGAAATATAGAAATATCCTTTGCTATACAATTATAAAATACCACAATATTCCAATAAAGTTTTTATTAAGTTAAAAAAGGTAAGTAAAATCATTTATTGAATTAAATACAGTAATTATATTGCCATGGTAATGATGCAAGTTTTAAAAAGAAGTTTGTTAAGTATTTGCCAACTATTGGACCAGAGGATGTTTCGGTAATTTGCATGGTGCCTGACCACATACCGTGATATGCAGATACCGTGTGCGGTGCCAGCCCGTAAAGCAACGGTAAGACTTTTATCGCATACTTACAGTACCGAAAGCTCACCGACCCATGAGCGAGGGATCTAAAGCATGCAAGCAAGCAGCATGCAGCATGCACGGTTTCTGTCACGGCCCCGGCGCTGCCGGGCTCCGACGATCCCACGCGACCTTATCCGCGGCGGCGGCGGTCGTTAAAACCACCTGCTCCTCAGCTCGCGGGCCGCCTCGCCCCTCCGCGCCTACGCGGGTTTAAATAATACTCTAGGGGTAGGGCAGACAAGACTACGTGGTGTCGGTTTTACAGCGATATATTTCTGTCTCTAATTGTGAAAACGTAACGGTTGTTAAGGTTCATAAGACAACATTTTAATTCAATTTGTTATTATTTATAGTAAGTCTATGCTTTATGATATTGATAACATAACCAAGATAAATCAACTTTTAAACATGTTTAAGGACTAACAAAATTATTCTAAACTATCATTCGGACTAACAATATTATTTATATAATATAACACTTACGACATGTGACTTTATAGCAAGTAAAATTAGGATATCTTATTATTATAGCACCCGATATTATGACACTAAAGAATTAGAACTAAAGACGATTAGGTAATATACAATTTCGTATACCCGAACATTATGAAAAGTGATGATTATAGCAAGCGTTTTCAGGATAATGATTATCGGACGATCGATATTCGGAGAAGAAAGGGGCTACCAATTATTACCTATCAACATTGTTAGCAACGTGCTACATTTTAAAATATATGTTTTGGTTTTGTTTTGCACCTTCTATTTATTGTAATTAATTGTTTTAACCTACCACCTTATATTAATAAATTATACATTGTTAATGTGGGTTAATAAGTTATAAATAAGTTTTCAAAATATTTAAGAGTAACTTGTTAATAAATTATTTTTCTTTGGGGGGTAGGTACATGTGTGTCGCACTAACCACATAAATAGGGCCATATTATTGTCTCGAATCAGTCGTTTCGTACTATCCGCGCGACACACACATACTTCACCTCCCCTGATTTTGCTTGCTTTTGATCGTATGTGTTGTATTTTCCGCGATAATTAGTAGTCATTAAAAGTTTCTCAGTTCCTACATTTTGTTTCACTGTAAAACTCTTCGGGACGCCTACAAACATTAAAATTAGTTCGATGATGACTACATGATTAGTAATCATGTAGTCATCATCGAATTGATTACTTCTTGCACCACTACAATTACTAACTGATGGGGATGAAAATACTTTCATATTATGGTGGTGTTAGTGGTGTATCTTTACAGCAACCAAATTGAAACAAGAGTCAAAATCAGTGGAGTTATCCAATATAATTATGTATAATGATGGGATCCCATGAAAATCGAGGGGAACCCTTGAATTTCATAGGCATGTCCAACGTGTTTCATGTTTTGGTGAAGATATTCAGGTATTTGCGTCTGGTAGTCATCATACAATGTTAGTGAGCTGATGATGGAAGGTTCCTGATAGATAAAGAGTTTGGGAATAATTCTTTTAAAGCTGTTTAGAGCAAATGACGTTTTATTTTAAGTTATTCTGGTGTTTGCCTTGGCTCAATATCTAACACGCATGTATTAACTAAAAAAGTTTGAAAAAAAAGTTTTTACTCCGTGTTTTGTCTTGTTTTGACATACGATCGACAGCCGCACATGTGCGGAAACAAGAAAAAACACGAAGTAACTAATCCGAGGATGATCCAAGGAGTAAAATTTTTATTAATAAGCCCGTTAATGTTTTACATAAATAGTTATCTATCCACGGATTTTCGTTGGTTTTTTACATCCAGACATTGCGCCAAGAGTAGGTAAAATCCTAGCATGTACGAATAAAGTAACGTCATACTGGATCAACAGATTACTTGATCCATTTGTCAGGCTGGACAATGTGACCACCTACAATGCGTGCCAGATTATAGCATGATAAATATTTTCGAGGTACCGGATTGAATAATAAGAGACAGCCGGATTATGTAAGGCATTCGTCAACTATACTTGTGAAGTCATCTTGTTGGTACGTTCTATTTTTTTTATAGTTGCACCACATAGTTTTATCCGCTTAGTTTTTCGTCGCTTTTAGATGTGAGAAACCAATGAATTAGATGAGAGGGACCAATTGATTTGGAGATCCCGAAGAAGTCAATGTCCAACAGTGAGCGTCATTTCGCTACAATGATGATGATAATGAGAAGAGGCCCCATTCTGCCGTCATGTCGTAAAAAGAGGTTGCAGAACGGGAGCGGCAGGACCATAAACATGATGAAGCTGTCTCCGACAATCAATTCTCCTTTGGACTGATTACCAACAGGACGTTTCGTTTCTGAAAGATTGACCGTCAGAACTACACACCTATGGACGTTTCGTCGACAGACTTTACCACTATGGACTATTCACTTGAGAGAGATGTTTCGTTTATGATTATTTCAACTTTGTAACTTTTCCACTATCTAATCTAGTAAGTCATCGAAAACTAAATCTTCTACAATAGGTACTACATCAACTACTATACTACATTTTACTACCTTACTGGGTAATTTTTATCCTTAATATCAACTTTCGAGGTTATATTTTCAAAAATGTGAATTACCGTAAAGAACCTATCATCCCCACTTTCATTCTCTTAAAAGGACGTTATTAAAATAATGTTAAAACAAATTATTTTTAAATCATAGGGTTGCATACCAATTTTCATGTCTTCGTCCAAAAATAAAGAGTTCCATACAAACTCGACCGCCTCTGTGGTCTAGTGTTTAATACCACCGAGTGTTGATCGGAAGATCCGGGGTTCGATTCCAAAAAATAAATTGTTCAGCTTGCTTTTCTGAACATGAACATATCTGGCTCCTGAATGAAAATTAACCCTGTATATAGAAGATAAGATCGCTTTTAGATAAACTTATCTACTGCACAAAAATCGAAATCACAAATAAATTTTTGCGTTCCGATAATGGTTAAAGCGGGATGTGTCCATATACTTATCTCTAAAAATCGGGACGTACCGCTGGTGTCCCGATGGACACACTGGAGGGAGACTCTGTACCATGGTCATCTGCTTAGGCACCTGCGTCTTACCTATTTCTGCCGCAAAGCAGCAGTGCTTGCATTGCTGTGTTCCGGTTTGAAGGGTAAGATATGGTGGTGAAATTACTGGGTACTGTGACTTTACATCTGGTGTCACAAGTTGGCAACGTACTCTGTGGTTCTTGTGGGGGTTGCACTTTTGCTGTGAATCTCACAAGAGCCACATGTATTATAGGTGACTGTTACCACTTACCATCAGGTGGGCAGTTTGCTTGTTTGCCAACTTTCTGCAATAAAAAAAACTCTAGTTGAAAACTAAGTTATATTTTTATTCTTGTCCCAGATAGACATACTCCTGCACAATTTCGAGAACCCGAACCGTCAATGCAGATCGGCCCCGGTACAATATGTTCATTGAACATGACCTTGGTTTTATCCAAGTTCATGCCGACGCCTACCCGCCCCTAAGCTTCATTTAGCCACTAATTATAAGTATTCCACTAAGCTGTTCTGGCGATTCTGCGACGATGACGATGTCTTCGGCAAATCATAGGTGCGAGGTGTACCCACTGTTTACGTTGATCCCCCGTCCTGACCAGTCCAGTTCTTGGAGACATCCTCGAGCGCATTTTTGAAGAGCTTGGGCGATATAACATCACCCTGTCGCACTCCACGACGCAATTTGATCGGATTTGTCTTTCTGTCCTGGATCTGGACGGCCATCGTAGCGATGTCAAGGTGTCATTCAGACATCTCAGCACCTCAATATATCGTCAATCGATTCGGCATCGCCGCAGGCTGTTCAGAACCGCCCAGGTTTCTCGCAGTCCGCAAATGCCATACACAGCGGCCGACTGTATTCCTGTGTTTTCTGCACAATCTGCCGAACAGTATGGATGTGGTCTACGGTTCTGTACTGTTCTGTGCTTTTCGGAACCCGGCTTGTTCAGGAGGCTGGAATTCATTGAGGCTTCTAGCGAGGCGATTCATAACAACCCTCGAAAACAGCTTGTATATGTCACCGTAAAATTGTAAATACCGTTAGATTATAATCTATCTCGCGAGATTGTAAACTATCGATAGATTGTGAACCGTAACACACTGCTTACAATTTCACGCATTATTTTTCGGTAGATTATAATCTATCTAAGTGAAACTGTTAAATCACAATCTGTCGCGCGTTAAATTGTCAACTGTCCGAAGGCTGTCCCTGATTGGTCCGTCTTACAGTAGATCGTTCTGTGTCCATGGAGTTAGGAATCAAACACAGTGTCAGTCAAGTAAAATAAATGCACTTCAAGAATAGTGACATCAAGTATGTATTTATTATTAAGTAGTTAATCAATAATTCTGACATCATAATATGGTAAGAAAAATTAACGAAACAAAATCTTGACTTATTGTAAGAGTAATAAAAAATAATATGAAAGAAAAATGCACCAATAAAAATGTTCCCGTATTGGGAACTTGTAGGCTAAAGCAACATTTTTGTTGGTGTATTTTTTTCATATTATTAAGCTATTGCATAGCTTTTATCGCGGGCTTTGAGCGCGGCGACCGAATCAAGAAATTCCGTAACGAAAAAAAACCTAACACCTCCCACTCCGACCGGCAGGCCTATTCGCTAACTACGGTTGGTCACTAGAACTGTCATTTTTGAAAGACATTTTATATCCATTACTAGTTAAGTGATCTTATGTCTTACGGCAGCGTTCATGATAGCAGTAATGGATGATAAGTTCCTTTCAAAAATGACAGTACTAGTTAGAAGCCGAAGTTAGAGAATAGGCCTGCGGCACAGCGGTGCGGCGTTGAAAGACGTGCATCGTCTAACGTCGGATATTTAGAGGATATCAAGTCTCAAACTTATGTTTCTTATTTCATACCATAAACCTATAGTTTCAATGATAAAAATTCTTGAATAACTTACATGTATTGTAAGATAATAAAAATATTTTAAACAATACTTATTAACTTCTCATTTATTCAATAAAAGAAAAATAATTGTTTTCTTATCGATCACCACGCTCAAAAAGTGTAACTTGAATTAATATCAAAGAAAAAACTTGAATTTATATCAAAGAAAAAAAATACTGCATAAATAAAATAAATAAATAATTATAATTGCATAAGTTGATAAAAATGCTATGCAATAGCTTTACCGCGGCAGTCCAAGAGTGCCACTTTGATTTTTTTTATTGTTCTTACAATAAGTCAAAATTTTGTATCGTTTTTTTTCTAATAGACAATTTTGTTACGTTTCGATTTTCATTTTTATTTTAATTACTTTGTGTTTAATTTGCTTCGGAGAAATTTTTTTATTATTTTTTTAATCTTAATTTGTGTTTGAAAAGAAAATGTTGTTACATTTCTGATTTTTCGGGTTACAATTTTTCTTACTATATTATGATCTCAGAAATATTATTTAACTACTAAATAATAAATATATGCTCGCTGTCACTATTCTTGAACTGCATTTATTTTATTTGACTGACACTTGTGTTTGATTCCTAATTCTATGGACACAGAACGATCTTCTGTAAAACTGACCAATCAGGGACAGCCTTCGGACAGTTGACAATTTAACGCGCGACAGATTGTGATAGACAGACAGTTTCAGTTCGATAGATTATAATCTACCGAAAAATAATGCGTTAAATTGTAAGCAGTATGTTACGCTTCACAATCTTTCGATAGTTTACAATCTCGCGAGATCGATTATAATCTAACGGTATTTGCAATTTGACGGTGACATATACATGACTCAGGATTGACAGACCCATCGTCTGTAGTTCTTCAGCAAGGTTTTATCGCTTTTTTGAAGAACAGCATGCATGGAGCAGGAGTGCAGTGGTTGCACTCCTGCTCCATGCATGCTGTGTTAAGCCTTGCTGTAGGTATTGTATGATGGTATTAAACAGGCTTACTAGCTCATCCAGAAGTGGTGTTCCGTCGACTTTAAGGAGCTCCGTAATAATACCGTCATCACCCGGTGCTTTGTTGTTCTTAAGCTGCTCGAGGGCGACCCTTACCTAGCTGCGGTCGACGTCGGGAATGTCCTCTGTATATGTAGTAGCGCGTTAATGGGGCTCTGTGGTTATTGCTGCTCTGGTGAGATGGTCTTTCCGACCGCTGAGCATATAAGAGTTTATAAAATCTCTCGACCTCTTTTGAACTTAGAGGTTATAATACGGCCATCAACAGTTTTAAATTTTGTCAGATGGGGCCTACCCAACTGCTGAACGAAAACTTTAGATCCCCTGTCCTGCTCGATTGTAGGCTCTATGGCGCGGGCATTAGAGCGTCGGAGCTATCGCATCGCGTCAGCTTTCGAATCAGTTTGTTTAAGGTGTTTCGATCTGACGAAGATATTTGAGGCGGCGGCAACTCGCGACTTTTCCGCATAAGTTCGAGAGCCTCAGCCGAAAGTTTTAACTCATTCTTGCGTTTCGCGGAGAAGAACTTTCGAGAAACATCTTGCAGCGTTTTGATCCAGATGGATTTAATATTACAAATATTTAAGAACAGACCAATTTAGTTTCTATTAAAAGTGCAAAAAATTAATGATTAAAATGATTATGAGTATTTATGAACAATATAATAAATAATATTTAAAATAAATACAGATGAAAAAAATCTTTGTTCTTTTATATAAAGTCCATTTTTGAAATTAGAATAGTTTTAATTACATAATTATAATCATTCATAAATTCAATATATCTCTATATATAATAAAATCGTAGGGGTACAAAAATCTGTAATTGCGAAATATTAAGAAAAAAAATACACAGGTCGCCTTAAAATCATTAGCAGAACACGATAGAATAGTTTTTAAAAAAATTGTTTGTTTGTTTGTTTGTTTGTTTGTTTGTCTGTTTGTCCGGAAAGATCTCCGAAACTACTGGACAGAATTTGATATGGCTTACACCACAATGCTTAGAATTTTCCGGAAGAACATTTAGGCATAATTTCGTTTGTTTAAATTCACTTTTTATTTTTAGTGAAAAAATACCATAAAATTTTCGAATTGGCTTTAGGTAGAAAAACAACATGGCGCACGTGAAATTATTTTGACAAGTCTGTCACATAGTACAGAAAGAAGGTATTTTCTTCCACGAAGGAAAGGCAATGGAACTACGCCATACAGCCTGATCTTAAGTAATTGGATTTCGAAAATTAAGGCAGGAATGAAGTGTTTCACATAGTACAAATAAAATTTAATATTTTCTGTTAATGGCTGTGCCCAACTGGATTTCGCCAACCAAATTGTCTTTTTCTTATGTCGTACCGTGGTGGTAAGGCAAAAAGATCAAGCCATACAACCAATGTATAAAGCATTTTTTATGATAATACTTATCGAGTGACCATAAAATTTGTAGATTGGTTTAATTCTTGACTAATTTTCGAAAAATCGGTACAATTTTTGAAATATTTGAAATGTTGAAAAATGAAGATACTCTTTTCAAGGTATTTTGAAAGATGTTGTATGTTTTTACATTAGGACTAAGGAATCAAACTCTTTCATCCATTTAAAACTATTAAAAGTAATAGATTAATATTGATGATTAAAAAAAATATCTGACTGCAATGTTCTGGGTTACGCGTAGAGGGACGGGACGGGACTCTTGATCCTAATGTCTAAAATGACGGATCACATTTTTTTGGATCCACCCAAGGAACATGGATATCGAACGAAGAACCTAAAGAGTAGAACACATTGAACCTAGCCACGTTGACTTAATTTGACATGACTGCCGATAAAGTTCGTTTCCAAACCCAGCAATATGGGTATCAAATGAAAGGCATTGATGAGTAGAGCACTATGAACCTAGCAACATTGACATAAATTTAAAATGGCCGCCGCTCAAAAAAGGTGGATAAAAGTTAGTTTCCAAACCTAGCAATATGGGTATCAAATGAAAGGCATTGATGAGTAGAGCACTATGAACCTAGCAACATTAACATAAATTCAACATGGCCGCCGCTCAAAAAAGGTGGATAAAAGTTAGTTTCCAAACCTAGCAATATGGGTATCAAATGAAAGGCATTGATGAGTAGAGCACTATGAACTTAGCAACATTGACATAAATTCAACATGGCCGCCGCTCAAAAAAGGTGGATAAAAGTTAGTTTCCAAACCTAGCAATATGGGTATCAAATGAAAGGCATTGATGAGTAGAGCACTATGAACTTAGCAACATTGACATAAATTCAACATGGCCGCCGCTCAAAAAAGGTGAATAAAAGTTAGTTTCCAAACCTAGCAATATGGGTATCAAATGAAAGGCCTTAATGAGTAGAGCACTATGAACCTAGCAACATTTAGATAAATTCAACATGGCCGCCACTCAAAAAAGGTGGATAAAAGTTAGTTTCCAAACCTAGCAATATGGGTATCAAATGAAAGGCCTTGAAGAGTAGAGCATTAGGTACCTAGCAACATTGACATAAATTCAACATAGCCGCCGCTCTAAAAAGAAGAATAATAGTTCGTTTCCAAACCTAGCAATATGGGTATCAACTGAAAGGCCTAAAAGAGTAGAGCATTATGAACTAAGGAAAATTGCCCTAAATTAAACATGGCCGCCGTTAAAAAAATTGATAATAGTTCGTTTCCAAACCTAGCAATATGGGTATCAAATGAAGAGTAGAGCATTAGGAACCTAGAAAAATCGACCTAAATTCAACATGGCCACTGCTCAAAAAAAAAAGGATAAAAGTTCGTTTCCAAACCTAGCAATATGGGTATCAAATGAAAAGCCTAAAAGAGTAGAGCATTATGAACTTAGGAAAATTGCTATAAATTCAACATGGCCGCCGCTCAAAAAATGGATAATAGTTCGTTTCCAAACCCTGCAATATGGGTCTCAAATGAAAGGCCTTGATGAGTAGAGCACTATGAACCTAGCAACATTTAGATAAATTCAACATGGCCGCCACTCAAAAAAGGTGGATAAAAGTTAGTTTCCAAACCTAGCAATATGGGCATCAATTGAAAGGCCTAAAAGAGTAGAGCATTATGAACTAAGGAAAATTGCCCTAAATTAAACATGGCCGCCGCTCAAAAAATGGATAAAAGTTCGTTTCCAAACCTAGCAATATGGGTATCAAATGAAAGGCCTTGAAGAGTAGAGCATTAGGAACCTAGCAAAATCGACCTAAATTCAACATGGCCGCCGCTCAAAAAAAAAGGATAAAAGTTCGTTTCCAAACCTAGCAATATGGGTATCAAATGAAAAGCTTAAAAGAGTAGAGCATTATGAACTTAGGAAAATTGCTATAAATTCAACATGGCCGCCGCTCAAAAAATGGATAATAGTTCGTTTCCAAACCCAGCAATATGGGTCTCAAATGAAAGGCCTGGACGAGTAGAGCACTATAAACCTAGCAACATTTAGATAAATTCAACATGGCCGCCACTCAAAAAAGGTGGATAAAAGTTAGTTTCCAAACCTAGCAATATGGGTATCAAATAAAAGACCTTGAAGAGTAGAGCATTAGGAACCTAGCAAAATCGACCTAAATTCAACATGGCCGCCGCTCAAAAAAAAAAAGGATAAAAATTCGTTTCCAAACCTAGCAATATGGGTATCAAATGAAAAGCCTAAAAGAGTAGAGCATTATGAACTTAGGAAAATTGCTATAAATTCAACATGGCCGCCGCTCAAAAAATGGATAATAGTTCGTTTCCAAACCCTGCAATATGGGTCTCAAATGAAAGGCCTTGATGAGTAGAGCACTATAAACCTAGCAACATTTAGATAAATTCAACATGGCCGCCACTCAAAAAAGGTGGATAAAAGTTAGTTTCCAAACCTAGCAATATGGGTATCAAATGAAAGGCCTTGAAGAGTAGAGCATTAGGTACCTACGAAAATCTACCTAATTTCAACATGGCCGCCGCTCAAAAAAAGGATAAATGTTCATTTTCAAACCGTGCAATGTGGGTACCAAATGAAAGGCCTTGATGAGTAGAGCACTATGAACCTAGCAACACATAAATAAATTCAACATGGCCGCCGCTCAATAAAGGTGGATAAAAGTTCGTTTTCTAATCTAGCAATATAGGTATCAAATGAAAGGTCTTCAAGAGTAGAGCACTATGGACCTGGCAATATTGACGTAAATTCGACATGGCCACCGCTCAAAAAAGGTGGATAAAAGTTCGTTTCCAAACCAAGCAAATGAAAGGCCTTGAAAAGTAGAGCACTATGAACCTAGGAAAATAGCACAAAATTCAATATGGCCGCTGCTCAAAAAAAACTGATAAAAGTTCATTTCTAAGCCCAGCAATATGGGTATCATATGAAAGGCCTTGATCAGTAGAGCACTATGAACGTAGCAACATTGACGTAAATTCGACATGGCCGCCGCTCAAAAAAGACGGATAACAGTTGCTTTTCAAACCCAGCAATAGGGGTATTAAATGAATGTAGGCCCTGAAGGGTACCTAGAGCAGCCATGCTCTAAGTGTGTTCCGCGGAACCCTAGGGCTCCACACTACCCCTATAAGGGGTTCCGCAATAATTTAGAAAAATCAAAACACCCTCTCTGGTCGTACTTTCATTATGCTTATTAATAAAGAATACACTTTTAAAAACTATTGTTTTATTTTAGGGTTCCGTCAAGTATTTCGCTTTCCAAAAGGGTTCCGTGACCAAAAAAGTTTGAGAACCGCTTCGGGGCCTATTGGATGTTAGATGTTAGATGTTACCTGTGTTTAGTGTCCTTCGAGACCGTGATAATGCAACGATCGTGAACTAACTAACGATAACTCCAAGTTTGTGTGTTGGATGTTAGTCATCACGGCGAGTTTGCTAACCGAACTATGCCAGCAACACTATATCGCACAGTACACGTTACAAAAACGGAAGTCTCAATACATTTTAAGGCTAACCGCATAAATACCTTTTTTCGCATTCGTTTTCTGAATGCGGGCATCCGAATGCATCAAATCTAAACAAAATACTCATTGACTGCCGCACACGTTCGTTTTTATTACGAACGGAACACGTTCTGTACGTATGTTTTTAGGTAGAATGGTAGAAATCCCGAATGAGAAGAAACGAACGTCTGCGCTACGTTCACGAAACTCCGTGTCTGTATTCCGTGATCGGATATCGAATACGGAAAACGTATTTGTACAGTAACCCCCCCATTCTTGCTATACATTAACTCTACGAAAACCGCCAGTATTACGAGCGACATAAGAACAGTTCAAAGGTCAAACAGTATAAACAGTAGCTTACTGTACGACCAGTCAAAATTGGCCAAGTTGTCATATCCAAAAAATATATTTTGTTGGTGTTACCAACACCCATTATAAAATCTAAACTTTATTCGTATACAGTTCTAATTTATTAACAATTGTTTATTTTAATTCGAATCATGAATACGATAAAGATTATTCTTGCAACTGTGTAGTTCTTTCTACTGAAGAAGAATTTATTAATATCAATAATGTCTCTAATTAAAACAATAATAATAGTTAGTGTTTATAGTAATATGTAATGTATTTAATTTTGTGGACTGATAGAAAAAGAGCATTACGAACCTATGAAAATTGTTCTATTTTCGAAATGGCCGATGCTCAAGAAAGGCAGAATAAAGTTGAATCATTATGGAATAAAATGGAGGAAAAAACTAAACACTGTGTTAAGTATTTTGATGGCGAAACGTAGTTCGCGGGCACAGCTAGTTGTTAATAAACCCCCTAGGTTTCCTTTCTTTTTTTTCGGGGGGAAATGCGTAACCGCACCGTATCCGCCGTTGGCTAAACGACGAGCGTGTGTGGGGATCTCCCGGCGAGGCCTCCCCACTAAAACCCCCCAGTGTTCTCCCTGCCCCTATGAACGCGCATGGTAAGGTTCATACTGCGACACCACTACCAACGCGCCCTAGGGTTCCTGGCCCAAAATATAAAATAATATTGAAAATCTTTACTTGGCCCAAAAAATAAAATAATATTTAAAAATCTCGTATCACGATGTTTGTCCGGGATAAACCCCGAAACTACTTAACCGGTTTTGATGAAGCTCCATCATCATCAGCATCATCATCTCAGCCGCACGACGCCCACTGCTGTGCATAGGCCTCCCCCATGGATCTCCACAACGATCGGTCATGTGCTGCCCGCATCCAGCAGCTTCCCGCGACCTTTGCCAGATCGTCGGTCCACCTGGTCGGGGGCCTACCCACTGAGCATCGTCCGGATCGTGGTCGCCACTCAAGAACCGTTTGGCCTCAACGGCCATCGGTTCCCGGCCATGTGTCCCGCCCACTGCCACTTCAGCTGAGCAATCCTTCGAGCAATTTCTGTTACTTTAATTCTCCTGTGGATCTCCTCATTTCGGATCCGATCACACAGGGAGAACTCAAGCCTTGCTCTCTCCATTGCCCACTGAGCGACCTTGGGCCTTCGGACGAGACCCATAGTGAAAGGCCACGTTTAGCTTCCGTAGGTCGTCACTGGCAGCACACACTGATCAAAGACTTTCGTCTTAAGACACTGAGGTAATTTGGACGCGAAGATTTTCCGTAACTTGCCGAACGCTGCACATCCGTGTAGTATGTGCCTGCCTAGAATAGCACCAACCCATCTCTTCCCGTGGGTGTCATACGAGGTGACTAAGGAGATATGACCTTTAGGAGACGGGCAGCAGCGCCTCCTTTAGAACTCGGCCCTACTGCGATCGCAAGAATCGAAACCCGCTTGCCAAGCGTGACGATTGTGGCCCCCAATATGAGTCATACACAAATAAATCGGTCCCTAGTCCCCGGAAGCCCTGCTAATGCCTAGCTACGGTAGCGGCTTAGGTAACGGTAGGACAGGGAGTGCGAAGAATCCCCAGGTAAGATCCGGCTACCACCTACGACGACTCGACCTGGCAACCTACAATAACACGCGTACACTGAGGACGGATGTGAAGTTACTGGAGTTGGAAGAAGCTATCAGAAAGCTACGTTGGGATATCATTGGTTTATCTGAAGTCCGAAGAGAGGGGGAGGACTCGATAATCCTCAGTTCTGGCAGCTTGCTGTACTACCAGGAGGGCGACCAACAGTCCCAAGGTGGTGTTGGGTTCATCGTCCATAAGTTCTCGACAACAACGTAATAACCATCGGGAGTGTGTCGACCAGAGTAGCGTACCTGATACTCAGAATATCGGAACGATATTCGTTGAATGTCATACAAGTTAACGCTCCGATCTCGACACACCCAGATGACGAAGTAGAGGCTATGTATGAGGAGATCTCTGAAGCCATACGTAACCACAATACCCACTACACGGTTGTGATGGGGGACTTTAACGCTAGGTTGGGGAAACGTTGCGGTGATGAGTTGAGAATGGGGCAATTTGGATTTGGGCACCGGAACAACAGAGGCCAGCTGCTAGCAGACTTCATGGATAAGGAGAACCTCTATATGATGAACTCCTTCTTCAGGAAGTCCGAAAGCCGAAATTGGAACCTGGATGAATCCGGAAGGAATCCTGGATGAAGGAGTCCTGGATGAGGTCAGAATCGAGATGAATTTATCATGTCGACGAAAAGACACATATTCAATGATGTTTCTGTGATCAATGCCGTCAAAACGGGGAGTGATCATAGACTGGTACGAGGCACATTGAATATCAATATTAAGCTAGAAAGATCTCGACTGATAAAATTTACGCTCCGACTAGTACCTGCGCAAATCCAAAACCCCGAGAGTTTTCAACTAGAGCTCCAGCAGAACCGCTTTAAAAACAGCTTAGATGTGGACGATCTAAACAACATAGTGGTGGATACTGTCCGTACGGTAGGGTCCCAGATAGCAATGCAAGTCTGGCGAGTTTGAATCAAACTTTCTAGTTTCCCATCAATAAAGCTTGCATAATTTTTGTTTTTTCAGGCTGTATACAATGTTGCAATGTACATACAATATTGCCCCAACAAACAAACATCATGCAAACTTAAAACAAACATCATGTAAGCTTGTTGATGGGAAACTAGAAAGTTTGATTTAAACTTGCCTCAAGTGTGTAGACTTGCATTGCTATAGCTGGGGTCTAAGTTCTTCAAAACCCGCCATCCTAGAACAAAGAAACTCTCCGACAAAACACTCCAACTTATGGATCAGAGACACGAAGTGAGGCTGCAGAGCTCAACGGATGCTAGTCGTTACCGGCAGCTTAATAGGCATGATATCAAAGTCATTGACCTGCGACCTTCGTCGATTCAATCCGGGTCGTATTAAAGAGAGGCTATCGAGCGAAATAAAGGCTCCAAAGTATTTGCAAGATATCTGTCTATTGGGTAAAGTCAACTGACACAGCTGAAGATTGACGACGGTAGCCTCATTTCGTCGAAACCTGAGATCCTAAAGGGAGATCGAGAGTTTCTATGGACTGTTATACTCCACGCAAGTACCTGTTGAAAGCGAGGAAAGCTAGAGCCAAGCTTACCCGACACTATACTGAAGATATCCCGGACGTCAGCCTGTACGAGATTAGTATGTCTCTCAAACAACTAAAAAACAACAAGGTGGCGGGTGATGACGGAATCACTACAGAGCTTCTGAGAGCGGGCGGTAAGCCGATACTTATAAAGTCCTCTAGAGGCTCTTTAATTCCGTTATTCTCGAGGGCAGAACGCATAAAGTGGAGTGGGAGTGAGGTCATCCTGTTCTTCAAAAAGGGTGATAAAACATTCTTGAAGAACTATAGGCCGATCTCACTCCTGAGTCATGTTTATAAGTTGTTTTAGAGAGTCATAACGAATTGTCTCGCTTGCAGGTTTGAGGACTTCCAACCTCCCAAACAAGGCGGTTACCGAAAAGGCTATAGTACCAATAGACCACATCCATACGCTGCGGCAGGTTATACAGAAGACCGAGGAGTATAATCTGCCACTTTGCTTGGCGTATGAGAAAGCCTTCGATTCGAGACATGAGCGGTGCTGCAATCCCTCCAAAGGTGCCAAGTGGACTACAGGTACATAGAGGTGCTAAGAGACCTACACGAAAATGTCACTTTGTCGGT
Source organism: Schoenobius gigantellus (assembly GCA_963935595.1). Classification (NCBI taxonomy): domain Eukaryota; kingdom Metazoa; phylum Arthropoda; class Insecta; order Lepidoptera; family Crambidae; genus Schoenobius; species Schoenobius gigantellus. Next base: position 53,481,022 of record OZ012541.1, read on the forward strand.
CCGACTCCAGAATCAGAGCTTCAACCCTATCCAATTGCATGCAGCGAGGTGTAAGACAGGGAGAGGTATTCTCACCAAAACTTTTTACCGTTGCATACTTATATATTTTCAACCTTCTGGATTGGATAGGATACGGCATTAACATTAATGGCGAGTACCTAACACACATCCGTTTTGCCGATGATGTAGTCCTAATAGCTGAGACCTTGGAAGACCGAATACCATGCTCAGGAGATCTCAGTAGTACTTCCCTAAGAGTGGGTCTTAAAATGAACATGGCTATGACAAAAATCATGTTGAATAGGTACTCATGGTGTACCCATTCCAGTTAATATTGGGAACACTACACTTGAAGTTGTAGACAGTTGTGTATACCTGGGACACAGTTCAGTTAGGGATGCGATGTCAGACCACGCGCTCGTAGTGCACCCTGGGCAACCCGGCAGATTGTCTGCCGCGGGCTAAGAGTCTGACAGCTGCCACGTGGAGGGGGCGTGGTGTGGTCGGGTTTAACCCGGCGGGCCACTTCATGTGGCCATGTGGGGTGTCACCTGTCCTTCTCTTTTAAGATGGGGTTGTCGTGGCATTGGCGTGCGGGTAGTGATATTTTGGCCCAGGGGCAGGGCCTGGGGCAGTTGGGCTGGACAACTGTCGACATCAAATGCCAGGTAATGCCACACGTAGGCCGAGGGAGTGTGGGCCTGAGGTCAAAGACGCAACTACCAAGTCCTCATAGTACGTCCCCGCCGCTGCAGATCTGCCACCGCGGACCTGCAGCGGGCCGATTGCAGTCGCTGCGGTCGTGCACGCTGGTAATGCTCTAGTCCAACGAGTGCCCACCCATTGCCATCCTCCTCGGGACTAGAGTAGCCAATCTATGAAGAGCGCAGGCGAACCACCGGCGCCTTAACCGGTCCCCCCAGCAACCCCCTTTACTGCAGCCCATGGTGACTTTGTGGGTGCGGGCCCGCCATTATCACAGTAGCGACGATGACGAGTAGGGGAAGTAAGTCACCCGCGTGTTTGTGCCGTGCGTGGACACCCGTGGAGGGATGAAGGAGTCCTGGTGGTTGAGCTGAATGCAGGCGGGTCAGTACCTGCACTAAGCAACACACCTCTTTGGTCTGGATTTCCTCCTAAACGGGAGGCTCAAGGCTAGCCACCTTTGGGTCAATCGGCTGCGACATCCCGTAAGAGGGCTGTCTGGCGAGGTTCCCAAATCGATGGAGGACGGAGCGGCGCGGTAAGGGTTCCGGCGCGACCTTGTAGGGTTTCCCTTACCTATCGGGACTATCGTGTCGGTAATTCCGTATTGTTTGCTCAGCTCGTTCTCTGTTGAGGAGGGGTCCTATATCCTTGGGTGTAATTCTGGCGTCTGTACACGCTTGGTGTACAGCGTCCCCACTGAGGGCTCCGTGGCGGGCGGAAAGCCCCGAGGATGAAGATATTACCGTGCCCCCTATGGAATCTAAAAAGGGTCCTTTTAAAACTACCATGGCAGCCTTCACTGAGGCGCCAAAATAATAACAGACCAGTGCACCTACTGGAGTATTTAAGGTCCAAACCGCGCCACAGGCTGCGCTCACCAGCGCGCCAAGGGCTGCAACAACCATTGATTTGATGCCCCTAAGAGACGCTATGCCCGGGACTATTCCGAAAGGTCTTTCCATAGTGATGGAGTTTTAAAACTGTGGTGTGAGGACGATTTCTCACTGGAATGGCTGCGCCGAAACACCAACCGCTTACCACCGCCATGCGATGCTATTATTGTTTCTGAACTTAAATTAGGTATAAATCTACTCAAATAAGTAACCATACCCAAGAAGCGTTCCAATTCTTTTTTGTTTGCGGGAATTGGTATGCTTTGGATTGCAGAAACCTTACTTGGATCTGGCTGCAGACCTTGATTGGTCAGAACATGCCCATAGTATTTGACTGAAGTCTGCAGAATATTAATTTTAGATTTATTTAATTTGCAATTATGTTTTTGCAAATTTTTTAGTAATCTTTCTAGGTTTTGATTGTGATTTCTAGTAGCCTCAGATAGAGTGTCACCTACCCCGTAAATCAAAATATCATCAGCCAATAGTTCAATTCCTGGTAAGCCCTGAACAATATTATACATTTTCATCTGAAAGTAGTCTGGAGATGAGGAAATACCAAAGGGTAAAACTTTCCACTTATATTTACTGAAAGGAGTCCAAAAAGTGGTGAGTTTGCTACTTTTTTTTGATAGTCTAAGATGCCAGTAGCCTTTTTTAACGTCCATGGTAGAAAACACCCTGGCTTTACCTAGTTCGGGAAGGACTTCATCAATCGTGGTAAATTGGTAGTTTGGCCTCTTAATGGCTTTATTTAAAGGAATAGGGTCTAAACAAACTCTAAAGCTATCATTTTTCTTAACTAGAAGAATATTGCTTACCCAATCAGTATGCATGTCCTCTTTCTCTATTATGCCTTCCTCAACTAATCTGGCTAATTCTTTTTGCAGGGGCTTGCGGAGACTCACAGGTATGCGACGAGGTTTTTGTACCACAGGCTTCACATTGGTATCCACTTCCAAATCTATCTCACCTTCAAAACATCCTTGTCCTTCAAATACAGACTCATATTTCTTAAGGATTTTATCTGTTTCAGAAAAATTTTGTTTGACTTCTTTGCAAAATTGAACCAAACCCATGTCAACACAAGCTTTGCAGGACAACAATGGAATATGCGGTGTGTGTACAACCTGGAACGTTACTTTAAATCTGCTTGATTTGGGTTCACGAGTAACCTTCAGCCAAATGGGTATCTGACCGTGAATGGGTATAATATGTCCACCAAAACCATACAGAGACTTTCTGGAAGTTTTGAGATTCTTATTTATATACTCTTCACTGAAGATTTTTTTTAAGTTTTTGTAACCGATAAGGCATTCATCGGCTGCTGTATCCAATAAGCAAATAATATTTACCCATTTTTCAGTAGTGTCTGACTTAACCTTTAAGGAACACTGCCAAATTTTTCTTCTAAACATTAGTAATTCTATTAATAACAATGTTTTCTTCAGAGTCAGAATCAGAGTCTGATGACGATGGTGGTTGTGAAGATATCTGATGAGGAGTCTTTTTTATTTCTTTAATTTTTTTCTTAAACACTTTTTCTGTGTGGTTTCTCCCTTTACACGCTGAACATGACTTTCCCCATGCTGGACATGCTCCTTTTATAAATTCATGCATATCACCACAAAATTTGCATTTCTTCTTCTTATTTTTCTTCTCAGAACTGGATTTTCTTTCTTGTTCTTTAATTTTCTTCACAAGGCCTTCACCACTTGAAAATGTTCTTAATTGTTTTTCTGTTGCTTCCGAAGCTTTGCAAATATTTATCGCATCTTGTAATGTTAAATTTTCTCTTTTCAACAATTCTTTTTTTACTTTTATATTCTTTACACCAAATACAATCTTGTCTCTCAACATTTCTTCTGTCATTTCAATATCTCTGTATTTGCACTGATGTACTAATCTTGAGATTTCTGCAAAATAAATGTCAAATGATTCTTCTTCTTGGTTTTTGCAATGAAATATGTATCTATTATGGATAATATTTTTCTTCGAAACCATTTTATCTGACATTATCCTTAGAACCTCTATACAAGTGTATTTATCATCAACTTTTATACCAAATCTGTTGTATTTTTTTATGGCTTCTTCTCCAATGGCACTGAAAAGTATAGACACTTTTCTAGGCTCTTGATCAACCGGCCAGGAATCCATTTGGGTGGCTTTGCAGTAGTTTAGCCATGAGGATTCAAACATGCAAAAAGCTTCATCTGGATCAATGTTGACGTCCAGAGGTGATGGCCATGGTATGTGCATGTTGTTTGTAGCACTCGTATGATTGGTACTGTTCGCCAGCGCTTGTAATTGTTGTTGAAGCGCTAACAGAATCTGCGACTGTTGTTGCAGTACATCTTCAAGAATAGTGGGCATGATTACCGATTTTTCAGGTAATTATTAACACAACGCTGCCACCATGTTAAAATAAAAGCATTATTTGATGTGAAGTGAGCTTTTATTTATAAAATCTAATGAAAAATCTTAAGTGTACATAAACTTAACCTTCTTCTTCTTCTTCTTTTGATTATGGCAATGTGTTATCTTTTTGACAACAATTCTGCCAGCGACTTAACTTAGCATGTGTTTGGAGAAAAATATGTTCAAACCGACAGAGAGATAATCCACTTGTGTGATAAATAAGTTAACCCAAGTTAGCATGCAACCGCAACCTGAAATACAAACAAAGATGACGTCACAGTTGGATATTATTACATTTAATAAATTTAATAAGTACATATAGGACATCACATGAACCCAAAGATAATAAATATGCAAAGTTAATAGGGAGGGGAATTTTTACATTAGTCAGTGATTCATAAACATCTAATTTACTTTTATATCTAATACATAATACATTCAAAGAAAATATGGTCTAAGGTGCCTTCCGCTAAACCACATTCACAAAGAGGAGTACAGCAGTGACCCATGCGTAGTCTGCAAAGTACGGTTATTATATTTTTAGGGAGTTTTCTGTATTTAAAAAACCAAGGCCTAGACATGATAAGTGGTTGGATATTATAATAAAATCCACCTTTTGATTTGCTGGATATATCCCACATTTGTTGCCAATCTGACTCTAAAGCTGGTTTAGAAATGTTTATTAGGTCATGGGTATGCAGCAAATGGTATTTATTGCTCAGTGGCGAAGTTTCGGAAGCAGCCGCCTTGGCAGCAACGTCCGCACATTCATTACCTTGGATACCAGAATGGCTTGGTACCCATACTAGTTCCACCAATATACCCTTATTAAAACAGTTCAGTAAACATGTCCTGATGTCTATCAAAACATTAAATTGCAATTTACATTTAAAAACATTTTTCTGAATGGCTTTAAGAGCACTTAGAGAATCAGTGAAGACAACAGCTTTTTTAAAATTATGAGCTTCTATGTACAGACAAGCCTCCAGAATGCCTATACATTCCCCTGTGAACACCGAAGACTCCGGTGGACTAATATATTGCAAGAATATGTTGGAATTTTGGAAGTAGACTGAGACCCCTACAGAGCCGTGGCGAGATAATTTTGAGGCGTCTGTGTAGAATTTTGCAAAGTCATTCCAGCACTCATCAGTCAGGGTTTTAAATCTAGCACCAGCACACGGAGAGTCTTTAATTAGTCCTGTATCCAAGCGGATGCAGAGGTTGTAAATTAGGCGCATAACACATTGCACCGGACACCGCTCCGGTGTGCGGCGCTGCGGTTTTTAATTTTGACTGAAGAATCTTAATTTGTATACAAAAACCGCAGGGTATAACACACTCACACCGCATGCCCGTGCGGTTGTGCGGCGCGCGCGACGGCACCGCACTCCCGGACGGTGATGCGGTGCGGTCCGCGGGGTATGCCACACTGAGCCGCAGTATCGTACGGATTTTTGCGTAGAAAGGACGTGCATACGCGTAATAGATCTCGACATAGATAATGCGGCGATGCGGGGCGTCGTGCACCGCAGCTCCGGACGGTGATACGGAGCAAACCGTACGGTGGCACGGTTCCGTGCCGCCGCAGCCGCATGCGGTTTTCGTCCCTCCGTACACCGCAGCGGTGTCCGGTGCAATGTGTTATGCGCCTTAAGGGACCATATTTTGCGGAAAAAATTGGGGGTCGTATGTGACTGACAATTTGAGAGGAAATATTAAGAATTTTGTGAAAGCTTAAAATAAAAGCTGGTTTAGTTTTACAATGCCAATATGAATTATCTCCTGAATAACACAAATCATAAAGGGTCTGGAGTTTTGGTCGGAGAATATGGGAGGAGAAAGTTGAGATACGGAAAACAAATCGGTCGGAGAGGTATTGACGTCTCATTTTCAGAGGAGGATCACTGCATTCCACCTGCAGAGCATTAAGGTCTCTGTATACGTAACGTGCTCAGAACGTGGACGGAGCGAGGACGGCACGGAGACGGGACGTGGTTTAGAAAACCCTGACGTGGAGTTGAATGCATACGCAACGTGACAGTGACTCGTAACTAACGTGCTAGTGTTGTGAATAGGAAAGATGGACTTTTCATTTGAAGAATTGACTATAATTGCTTGCTTTAGATGACGAAAATGCTATAGCTGCCAAGAGGAAAAGGAGATTTTCTGTACATACATGGCAAACAAGAGAACAAGAAGAATTTCACAAATTTTTGAGCATATGTTGTCGAATCTGAATCATTATTTTTTTCGCTTAACAATATAAGATGGGTTTCTATCAAAATTTAAGTATTTTTTGTGTTCCAAATAGAAATTAATGAAATTCAGTATAATATTATATCCCTGTTTTTAGAGGCTTAAAATGAGTTACTTTGTGACGTGGTGAGGTTCAGCGACGACGCAGTGGTGCAGTGGTTAGGGAAATAAATACTTGTAACGGTGGAAGAGAAATATATAAACAGTGACGTAACCATTGATGCTTAATTTATCGGCCCTATTTCCCTAACCAACCACTGCACCACTGCGTCACTCCTGCACCCCACCACGTTACAGCTTCACATTGAGTTTACATGACCTAAAATTAACCAATCTTGAGTAGGTGGTGCGAAAATATTATTAATAAAGTTATGAATGCAGTAAAAAACTTCAATGAAACTTATCGTTTTCAGTAAGTAATAATTTGACTGCAATTTTACGCCACAGAAAATTTTTATGCTTCGTATCTAAATACTTTGCGTCTACAAAATTATACAAAGCTGGATATGAACGTACACACTCGATTAGTTTTTGGTCTTCCATTTTCAATTCTTGTGACATCACTATAAAGGTATCTGAAGCGAGCGGAGTGAGTGTGCATACGCAGCGAAACCACGGACGGGACGGGGCACGTGCCGGGCGGAACGTGCTAAACATCGTCGCCGACGATATTTTTCGCCTCACGTGGGCGCCACGTTCCCGCCCCGTCCGTGTGCTCGTGACGTATACACTATCGGATACATTTTCTATAAAACGATATTTCCAAAATTTCCCGTCCCGTTCCGTCCGAGTAAAAACACGTTACGTATGCCGAGGCCTTTAACTGGGGTAGACTTCATGCAACCGCTTATTAACTTAACCTTTACAATCAAGAGCGCGGCAATGCGACATACAAGAAAAAAACATGACAGCTGAAGTTAGCTGTGATAATAGTTTTTTTTACAAAACTATGGCTCATACAGCCAACAGTCATGTTGGCTGTGACTTAGGTGGGCCATTCTTTGTAAAGGAAAGTTTTCGCCGTAATGCTAAGATTTACAAAGCCTATCTTTGTTTATTTATTTGTTTTTCGACAAAGGCGGTTCATTTGGAAGTATTAACTGGCCTTTCAACTGAATGTTTTTTAGCCGCATTTGATCGTTTTGTATCTAAACAAGGTCTGTGCGCCTGTTTATATTCAGACTGTGTCACAAATTTTATAGGTGCTGCAAAGCATTTCAAGGAAGTTAATTTATTTTTCTCTAAAAAAGAATCCATTAATAAAATTGTTGATGGCCTCACATCGAGATCAGTGGAGTGGCGTAATAACCCGGCCAATGCAGCCTCCATGGGTGGACTATGGGAAGCAGGCATAAAGTCAGCCAAACAACATTTATATCGTACTGTTGGGGATCGCTCTTTGACCTACGAAGAATTGTCAACAATTTTTTTGTAAGGTCGAAGCAATAATGAATTCGCGCCCGTTATGTTCACTTTCAGACAATCCCAACGAGTTTGACGTTTTAACAGCTGGTCACTTTTTGATAGGACAACATTTGTTAGCCGTACCGGAATATGATGTTGAGGACGTTCCATCTCATCGATTGTCACGTTGGCAATCTATCCAAAAGGTAACACAATCTTTCTGGAGACGTTGGTCGAATGACTATCTTCATACACTTCAGCAAAGGGAGAAGTGGTATACATCTCCACCTAACTTACGAGTGGGAGACTTGGTATTACTCAAGTCAAACTTAACGCGACCATTACAATGGCCCTTAGCGCGTATTGAAGAGGTGCATCCTGGCGTTGACAAGGTTGTTCGTGTCATAACTGTTAGAACACCTAGTGGCTTATTTAAAAGGCCAGTAAATAAAGTGTGTCCATTGCCACAAGTAAATTAAAATAAAATAATTTAACGTACGTAAGTTTTCCAGTAATTTAAGTTTTTATATATTTTATTAAATTATTTTTAAAACAGTTATTTTATGTAAAAAATTTTACCATTCACTTCATAGGTTCATACCTATTTTTTTTTATTTTTCTTTGAATTGTTTTCAAATACTTTCCATTCCAATTGTGAAATCATCACAATGATTTCGGTGGGGGGTATGTTCGGTACTTGTAAAGTTATTGTTGGGTAAATTAAGATTCAAAACATTTATTCCACAAAAGCACAAATAGGCAATTTAAAGTAGTAATTATACAATTAAAAAAAATGATACAAGGACACAAAAACAGAGCAATGAGATACTAATAAAACAAAAATACCATTTTATGACGTATACTTTAATACTGTGCTGTGGTGCATTGTGGAATAGGTCACATCTCAGCATGTGCTGGGGCCGAATTAAAAATAAGGCTTCATCGGCCATGACGTCTTCTGGATCCAAACGGGTCGAGCGGACTTGCCCGCCGCACTTTGGAGTGAGCACACGTTGTGCCTGCTAGAAGTTCAGAAATAATGTAAACTTATCGTGATTCGGTCCGTGACCTTCCGATTAAGAAATAAGCACCAAGAAAAGACAGAAGCTGGAGCGCCGTGCGCATCATCATCACCTAAGCTGATCACCCCAAGGTGAAAGGGATTTCAAGGTTGGTGGAGCTTTGTTCTTACTTTCTAATAACTGGGCAAGTGCAGATCTACATTCATCAATTTTACAGTCCACTAAATATATACAAGTGCAACTTTCGCACAACATGACAGTGAGTTTTTTTTGTGGATTTTCCACTTCCGTCACCACCGTTAAGATAAGGTTTGGTTTTTCAATAAGAACAATTTGTATTTTTTTGTCATAAATAAATAAGTTTTTCTACAGTCAACTTCAGTTTTTTATTATTTTTTAATAAGTTGAAAGAAAGCAGATTACGCACCTCGTAAATGAGCTATTAATGCCCTCGGGTTATTAGTGCCCTCGTGCAAGTGCTCGTGCACCAAACATCCGCGGGCATTAATAAGTCACTTAGCGCTCGGTGTAACAATCTACTATATCTAAATCAAACCGAATAGCCGTCGAAGTCAAACAAAAAAATTTAACAGTGCTTTATATATGCCTCCGCGTCAGTCATATTCTTAGCTTTTGTTTTAAATACTTCTTCTAGCTAATCGAGCATTTCTTGTATTCTAGTGATGCATTCTATACTGCACAAAAGAAATATGCATAAAATTTGAATTTACATTTTATTAATAACACATCATAGAAACATTTAAAACCTTCGAAATTGTGAAGAAACGGTCTAATTATGATGAATCTTGAAAAAGTCGCTAATTATTGATAATTGCTTTACGTCTTTTTCCTTTAAAATATATGTTTGTATCGGTTTTATAATGGTGGACGAGTACAATGACGTCACTGGCAAATAAAAGCTTTTTAAACTTTGTTTTTTTGTAATTTTTTAAGTTATTAAAAAAATCACGTGGTTGTTTGTCAAATAAAAATACTATGTAATGTAACAATTAATAAGTGTCCATATTTACATACAAGTTAAGATACAATAAAAAATAGCAATGAAGTCATAAAGCTGTATCTTTATTGGTTGTATTACTGTAGGTACTTACCTCAGTTTATAAATCAATACTTATTTGTAACCTAGCAAAAAGTATATTGCATACGATATAAAACGTACTTGTTGTACTGTTATATTTTTACTGTGCGGCACATGATGTTGGCGCCTGTTAAGAGGCGCGTTCAGAGCCTACGCTCGAGTGCACTCCGAGTGCACTCTGACAGCAACCGACCCGTTCAGAGCCTCGGGGTAAAAAACGTGATTGGATAATATTGGCGGCCATATTCTATAATGTCATCTACTAGAAGGAGAGTGAAGGCACTTGCTTCTTTCACAACTGCATGATGAGGAATATAATGCCCTATGTTGGAATCATCATGCTCCACGATCTCAATTATTTTGCTATCTAACCATTCCTGGAAAACATTATCATATTCGTCTAATATCCCTAAATGCGTTAGTCTCCTAGACGTTGACATTAACCTCTTATAAGCTAAGGCATAATTAGTTTCTAAGTTATCTTTTAAATGCTTTCGAGGGAGAGTTACTTCATACCGTCTTTTTTTGTTTACACAAACTGTATTTTTAAATGTAATGTTTATGTAAAAATTCAGCTACTTCCAGATCGATTGCCTTCAAACTTTTTTCTTCAGCCTCATCTATAATACCTAATGTCTCTAGTTGCCAAAAATTTTTTACGTCATTAGTAACAGAAGCGCAGAGACCTTATCGACAGTACAGTACGCACCCACAGCCGGCCCTTGAACAGTCCAACCAAGCTTAGACTCCATTGCCAAAAGATTGTCGTCCACCCGATCTGAACCAGTTAAAAGTGATACTAGAAAAAATAAAAAATATTTTACAAAAAATAAAAACCGACTTCTAAAACACTGAAAAGTTAAAAATAATATAAGAATAGGTACAGACAACATCACACTTTTATATTGAAGTCTGTACTAAACGATGATCTCCTAGTCTTAAAATTTGGCACCGACTTCAATATAGAAGTGTGATGTTGTCTGTACCTATTCTTATATTACTTTTAACTTTTCAGTGTTTTTGAAGTCGGTTTTTTTGCTTTGAATTATTTGTTCTTGGAATGAATGTATTATTATTATTCCTCCTAATCTTATCTATATTATCCTTATTGCCTACTTTAACAGTTCTGAAATATTTCAGAATCTGTTCAGGTTCTGAAAGCTTGCGCTCCCACTCTTACTGCACGATCGTCTACCCCGTGTAATAAACAATTTACAGCGTGCCTACCATTAATCTTACATCGGTTTAAAAGGTTTATTTTTGAATAGTAATACTGTTCTAATGAGTCGCCATAACGGACACGTTTATTGAGCATATCCGTTAAGAGTTCTGCATAATCTTCGCGGCAAGGGAAGGATTCCAGTAGTTTTTTCTTCCACTCTGGCCAGCTATATAGCAGAGTAGGAAGGCTTTGGTACCAAGTCCTAGCAACACCACATAATTTTGGAAGAGAATAGTGAATAAGCTCTTTTTCATTCCAGCCATAGATTTCTGCGCACTCTTCTACCTTATTAATCCACGTCACAATATTTTGTTCTTTTATCATTGGGTCAAAATCAGGTATGACATTACTATTATTATTGAAAGAGAGCTTATGACTATCTGTTCCTTTAAAATGTTTGATAAAGTCAAGTAATTTATCTAAAACAACTTCAGTTTGATTTGTGCTAGGTTCAGATGATCGTAGTTTCTTAGACTTGGAATGAGCTTTGACATGCTTACCAGAGGAGTCGGATGAAGAGCTGGATTCTCTACGACGTCGGCGACCGCCACATTTCCTTCGATTTCTTCTTTGCTCATGCTTGTCATTAACTGAATCGTCAGACGATGGACTTCTCTGACGCCTGTGTCTTACTCCGGCTCCCTGCAAAGGACTTTTCCTTATAGCTCCAGATCTTGCTGGTTGGCCACTTAGGTATCCTTCATTTCTAGGTTGAGAGATACTAGACATACCTAACCCTTGACCTCGGGTATCCTCAGTCCCTAGCCCTTGACCTCGGGCAACCACTTGTCCCAGCCCTTTACCTCAGGCATCCGTGTGTACCAGCCCTTTACCTCGGGCATCCATTTGGTCTAGCCCTTGACCTCGGGCATCCATTTGGTCTTGCCCTTGACCATCCTTCTGGTTTAACCCTTGACCTCGGGTAATATCCGTATCAGACCCTTGACCACGGGCACAACCATTATTCATTTCTTCCATATTTCTCTAACTCGAAAACAAAAACACATTTGTAAAATTGATATATTTTCAAGCGTGTTTTTATTAAATATAATATAGGTAATTTCACAGTACTACAAGAAAAAAATACGTAGGGAAAAAAAATCAACAGATCGACAACTATCTTAAATGTATGTAATCGTGAGCAGAGAACCAAAGGCTCAATCCTGGTAAATAATTTTTAATTTTTGGAATAATTTGTGGTGATTATGAAGTCTATATTATTACCTGTTTTAGCTTTTCCCTGTAACTACAAATGCATGAAATTACCATTTCAATGAAAAGTCTACTTTTAACTGGGTGAACTAATGTATTTGAGATACATTACCATGCATAACAGGATTATTATGACATTTTAGGTTGCTAAAATAATAAAATGGTTACAATACGACATATAACAGAAATTTGATTTTTTTTTTGCTCGCCTCTTTTAAAAATATGTGTCTTACTCCGGCTCCCAGCAAAGGACTTTTCCTTATAGCTCCAGATCTTGCTGGTTGGCCACTTAGGTATCCTTCATTTCTAGGTTGAGAGATACTAGACATACCTAACCCTTGACCTCGGGTATCCTCAGTCCCTAGCCCTTGACCTCGGGCAACCACTTGTCCCAGCCCTTTACCTCAGGCATCCGTGTGTACCAGCCCTTTACCTCGGGCATCCATTTGGTCTAGCCCTTGACCCCGGGCAACCATTTGATTTAGCCCTTGACCTCGGGCATCCATTTGGTCTTGCCCTTGACCATCCTTCTGGTTTAACCCTTGACCTCGGGTAATATCCGTATCAGACCCTTGACCACGGGCACAACCATTATTCATTTCTTCCATATTTCTGTAACTCGAAAACAAAAACACATTTGTAAAATTGATATATTTTCAAGCGTGTTTTTATTAAATATAATATAGGTAATTTCACAGTACTACAAGAAAAAAATACGTAGGGAAAAAAAATCAACAGATCGACAACTATCTTAAATGTATGTAATCGTGAGCAGAGAACCAAAGGCTCAATCCTGGTAAATAATTTTTAATTTTTGGAATAATTTGTGGTGATTATGAAGTCTATATTATTACCTGTTTTAGCTTTTCCCTGTAACTACAAATGCATGAAATTACCATTTCAATGAAAAGTCTACTTTTAACTGGGTGAACTAATGTATTTGAGATACATTACCATGCATAACAGGATTATTATGACATTTTAGGTTGCTAAAATAATAAAATGGTTACAATACGACATATAACAGAAATTTGATTTTTTTTTTGCTCGCCTCTTTTAAAAATATGTGTCTTACTCCGGCTCCCAGCAAAGGACTTTTCCTTATAGCTCCAGATCTTGCTGGTTGGCCACTTAGGTATCCTTCATTTCTAGGTTGAGAGATACTAGACATACCTAACCCTTGACCTCGGGTATCCTCAGTCCCTAGCCCTTGACCTCGGGCAACCACTTGTCCCAGCCCTTTACCTCAGGCATCCGTGTGTACCAGCCCTTTACCTCGGGCATCCATTTGGTCTAGCCCTTGACCCCGGGCAACCATTTGATTTAGCCCTTGACCTCGGGCATCCATTTGGTCTTGCCCTTGACCATCCTTCTGGTTTAACCCTTGACCTCGGGTAATATCCGTATCAGACCCTTGACCACGGGCACAACCATTATTCATTTCTTCCATATTTCTGTAACTCGAAAACAAAAACACATTTGTAAAATTGATATATTTTCAAGCGTGTTTTTATTAAATATAATATAGGTAATTTCACAGTACTACAAGAAAAAAATACGTAGGGAAAAAAAATCAACAGATCGACAACTATCTTAAATGTATGTAATCGTGAGCAGAGAACCAAAGGCTCAATCCTGGTAAATAATTTTTAATTTTTGGAATAATTTGTGGTGATTATGAAGTTTCTTTACTAATTCGGCAATCACAAATACTTTTATTAAAACTGAAACCAAAGTCAGCCATTCACATCCAAAATAAGCCTGGTTGCATTGTATATTGATAGAAAAACAGAATTAACTCAATAAAAAAAGTATGGGATCAAATTGAAATCCAATATAGGCTATTCAAATCACTTTTGCACGTCAAAGAAGCTACGGGGATATTTATAAGTATATATATCTGGAAAGAAATCTAGATAGCATTATGGATTGAATTTTTTTTTTTACAAAAAGAAAACGGATATTAAATAAAACAAAAGCAGGGAAAAAAAATAGCATGATCGACAACAAAAGAAAATTTGATAACTTACAGTTTGAAGGCGTGAAGGAAAATTTTATTTATCCCTGTAGATCCCACTTCTGAACTGTTGGCGCAAACCAATAATTCAAACAACCTTTGATCTTCACAACGTTTATTTCCTCGCAAGAACAACAATATCGTTACAGTTCAGTTGCTTAGCAGTATTTCGCTGTATGCTTTGATCAATGTTTGACCAACGACTGAGCTGCCTACTGGCTGGCGGTGTCTTTTATATTCGTATGTCGCCCTACGCCTTTGCCGACGTATGCTCAAATGGATGTCGGTAAGTAATAGTAAGATTTTAATCAACAGTGTCGGTAAAAGTATCCAGCACGCCCTTATCGACGCATGCCATCCGGAAGTCGGTAAGCAAGAACATTATGATTTTAGTAGTAAGCTTGACATGCGTCGGTAAGCCCGCCTGCATTAACCGACATGTGCCATTCGGAAGTCCAGTCATGGTCGTACTGCCTTTGTTTATAAATGCTACATTTTTAGTATTTAAACGGAGGTGTTAGACTAATATTTTTGAATACATGTGATGTTTGTGAGAAATATAACAATAATAAATTAATGGTATGTAATAATGAGATCAAAGTAGGGTTATACATTAAATTAACCTAACAATCGAATTCAACCTTATTCTACATTATAACGGCAACTTTTTTAGGTACAACCGTGTGAAGTTACATCATTTTATACCTAGCCACAGATCAATTGAATGTTATCTGTGGTTTTCGTAAGTATGGAAAAGAACTGAGCACGAGTCGCGATTGGGCAGTTCTTCACCGGCCCACTTCTCGAACGTTAATGCGTTATCTAGTTGGTGTGGTCTAAGCTTTTAAATTCTTACTGAATTATTTATTCTTGAATTTATTATAATGTTTAAAAAATAAAAAATATCCAAGACAATATTTGTGTGACAGAGATATCCCTTTGCTTTCCCTTAGAGGTGAAAATTTAAGAAATAATAAGTCCATGGTCAAATGTCAATGTCAAATCACTCCAGTACCACAGATAAAAAATCGTTGTGATTCGTATTTTTCATAAATTCACAGTCATCCTCTGATGCTCTGAAGTTTATTTAAATTTAGTTTAATTTTTATTTCGATTCGCCTGTACTGTAGTATTCTTCTGAAAGAAAACAAAATGGTAAGAACAAATTTCGTAATTATATTGATTTGCCGTAAAAAAATATCGTAAAGATGTTTTGCAAAGTCATCGAAATATGTATTTAATTTAAGCTAAGTACACTTTAATTTTACTTTACTTTATTTAGGTACACAGACAGATATTATTCAGTTATATTTCTTAGTATATCATTTTATTGTCATGTGAAATAACATAATACTCATTGGGCTAGCATTTTTAACTGTCTCGTCTTAAAATTAATATAACCTTCAATTTTCAAAATGCCGAATTATTACATAGAATGAGACACGATACAATTTGTAGGTACCCAGTATTTGTAATTCATCAGAATCTACTTAGTAACGTGTTAGAAAGTAGACCTAGATTGATTCATTACATTCACTTTAAAAAAGCAGTTTTACGCGTATTGTTGCTTTGAATTTTATTTGATGTTTTTATACAACCTTATATTTATAAGATGAAAAATGCTATTTACAGTTTAGAAACCAGTATGACAGTGATGTCACAGTGTGGAGCCCTCAGGGTCGATTACATCAAGTTGAATATGCTATGGAGGCAGTTAAACTGGGCTCTGCAACTATAGGCCTTAAGAATAAGCAGTTTGCGGTTCTGATTGCCCTGAAAAGAGCAGTCAGTGAACTATCAGCATACCAAAAGAAGATTATACCCATTGATGAACACATTGGTATCTCTATCTCAGGCTTGACTGCTGATGCACGGATGCTGAGGTATTATTGAATTAGACAACATAATAAATTAATGACTGAGTAAGATTTAAAATGAGAAGAAAAAATTAATCATGATAAACATCATGATTTATTTTTATACAGTGCTACCAAAAAGAAATTTTCTAATAAATTATAGCAAGTTTTTCATTATTTTAACAATATTATCCAGAGATTAGTCAAAACATTCAAATATTCAATATATAGCGAAGCATGTTAAATATAATTGTTTTATTTTTTGTGATATGAAAATTCAAGTGGATATCTTATTTCAGTTTGTATAAATAATATAGTGCTTTTCATGTAATGTTAATAATAATAAGGTCTCCAGAACTAAGGATTCTTTTAATGGTATTCACATTTAAATTCTTCAAAAGCACATGTTATTTGTATTTTTTTATATTTAATGTTTTTAATTTATTTGTTTATTTAGATTGTAGTATTTTTACTTTTTGTTTATTGCTGTCTTGTAAATATAATTAATAATAATTCCTTATAATTTTTTCAGTCGCTTCATGAGAACCGAGTGCCTAAACCACCGCTACTCTCATGATGCTCCGATGCCGGTTGGCCGGCTTATAACTCTAGTGGGAAACAAAATGCAAATTTGTACTCAAAGATATGACAAGAGGCCATTGGGTGTCGGCTTGCTTGTTGCTGGTTACGATGTAAGATCAATAAATTAGTTCTAATTCAAACATTGATTTAAAATATGTATGTTGTAGGCACTGATTGTTAATATCATAGATAATTTTCAAATTGTCTTTAACCTTTTTTTTTTCATCACCACAGACTCGTGGTCCGTGCCTTTGTTATTTTCATTTTCTTATTGATCTATTGTGTTCTTATGTATTTCCGACTACTCTTATATCTAGGGTGAGTTGCGCATCCCCTAAAATTAAACTATTCTACATGTTCTTATGTATATAATCAAACATATACAGATACACACACATATATGTACATACACATATATACATATAGATACATACATACACAAAGATATATCTTTAACCTTTCACCTGTTACTTTTTATGCTTGAATGCTAATTATAGACATATTTTTAGTAGGTATTTATTAATTGATCATTACCTGGTTGAATTATTTACTGTGAATGAATTTCACCAGAAACTTCAAAAATATGATATTGATTTTCATTAGTACAATTATATACAGTCAGCTTTGTACCAGCTGTCCAGTATTGACTTGAAGGTCTGGGGTTTGATTCCCGTAGGGCAAACAAATTTTTCTGCTTGGTTTGTTAAAGCTGCTGGGCTCACCTGGCTACATCATCTTACTTAAGTTTGTTACAACAATTAGAGGTACGGAATATATCTTACCTCTAAATGTCGTAATTTCCACATGTAGGACATAAAGCATTTTAAAAAAGTTAAACACACTTCATCAGTTATTTCATTTTCTGGTAACTTTTACATCTTAGATTTTGTGACCATTCAGTATCAGGTACTATTTATTTATTTATTTATTTATTTATTTAGGACAACCAACAAGACATACACTGAAACATACACATAAAAATCTTAATACTTAGAGGTGAGCTAAGCGCTGTCTTAATTAAAGGTCGCCACGGCATGCATTAACAAGGGTGGAGATGTATCAAAGAATTAGTAACAACAAAAAAACCAGTAGAACAATTTAGGACAACCGAAAGACGAAAAAGGTGTTCCAGCTTTCTGGTGACAAATTCAACGATGTATAAAAGCTTTCAAAATGAATGACAAATTCAAAGATCTGTAAAAGCTTTCAAAATGTGATGTTTGAACTCAAAATGTGATGTTTGAACTGTTATTACATTTTTTATTACTATATTGCTGTTAAGTTGCTGTTAATAATGTTAGTGTCTTTCTTTCGATCTTGTATGTATCTTTAGGTGCGTTCTGAATGAGCTTATTGTGATGAGAGTGGTGTGAGCGCTAACATCAACAAATGACATTTGGCTATTTTGAACGTAAGTTTGTGCGCTACGACGCCGACATTTCCTTGGACATTAAATGTAAAAAATAAATTAAATGTAAAAAAACCTTTTTAAAAACAAGCTTTTATTTAATTGCGCTAAAAAGAAAAAATAAACTTATACACTAAAACTTTTACTTACTTATAACGTATTTCACATTTGACACAATTTATATGACATAAAAGCTTATCGCGAGATTTACTTGTGTGTAGTAACTTAAAAGTACTTAAAAGAGTACTTTTAAGTACCTACTTGTATTTACCTCGCGACAAGCTTTTATGTCATATAAATTGTGTCAAATGTAAAATACGTTATAAGTAAGTAAAAGTTTTAGTGTATAAGTTTATTTTTTCTTTTTAGCGCATTTAAATAAAAGCTTGTTTTTAAAAAGGTTTTTTTACATTTAATTTATTTTTTACTTTTTAGTTATCACTGGACACGTTTCTCACTCTGTTCATCTCATTCAACGCATCATTGTTGCAAGGTCGTTTGCCGGAACGTCTATACAGAATTTCAGCTCAATCAGTTAAAAGATATCTACTTCAAAATTGATTTTTTAACTTTAGAAGTACGCCATATTGGATTAATAATGATATCACTTTATTTTTCAAGTTATTCTTAGCCAGACGTTTTATTTGATACCCATATTGTAGGAGTGCATTAAAAATAATTGGTCCGCCATCTTGCGTATGCCGCCATCTTAGATTTAGAATGACGTCACACAGTTAACCGTGCATTGTCATCCAATCGGTTCAGCTCAATAGGTTAAAGATATCTGCTTCAAAATTGAGTTGCAAGATTCCACCCAAACATACATACTTACTTACATTGCCAGTTAAATAAAAGCTTGTAAAATAGCGTATGTTATACCTTATATAATTAGCTATCTATTAGTGAAAGTCCCGTCCATCGGTCCAGCCAAACCGGAGATTAGCGGGAACAAACAGACAGACAGACAAAAAATTTTGAATTGTGTTTTTGTTATTGGTACCCAATATACATTTATACCCATTTAGTAAAAACTTGTTATTTAGAGAATACAAACAGACACTTCAATTTTATTTATTTGTATAGATGTCATTTATGACAGGATTTTTCAAAATTCAATGAATAAGGGACTGAAAATTAGTTTAGAACTCAGTCATTTTTAAAGTTAAGAAGCATTAAATTTTGTATTTAGGCTGAAAATTAGAAATGAAAAAAAAACGTGTTAAAACATTTTTCAAAAAATCAATGGTTAAAAGTTTGTATGGAACTTATGTTGTTTTGAAGTCAGAATCATAAAATTGTGTTTTTAGTCTGATGATTAGAATTGAAAGAATATGTGTTTAAGCATTATTAAAAAATCATTTTTTTTACACTTCTTTCCAGGATCAAGGCCCACACATTTACCAAACGTGTCCGTCGGCTAATTATTTCGACTGCCGTGCGATGGCAATAGGTGCTCGGTCGCAATCAGCCCGCACATATTTGGAAAAGCATTTGACAACATTTGCGGACTGTGATCTTCAGGAGTTGGTTGCTCATGGTCTACGGGGTTTGAGGGACACCCTTCCTAATGAAGTTGATCTTAACACTAAGGTAATTTTTCATACGTTGTTTGTGTTATTGTCACTATTGACTTAGGCATAAAAGCACGAAACCCACCTTAAGTAAGGTGGTCACTGCAGGCTGCCTATGCCATTTTTTCATTACAATCAACTAAGAGAGTCACAAGAGAGTCTGGAAAGAGGTGGTAACAATGCAGGCAAACATTACATTTTTTTGGCTGCAGTTTTCTGAGAGGTAACTTTCCACAAGCCTACTGTAACTAGTTAGGGCGATTAGGCCTTAGTCAAACTACGCTGGCCCAGTGCGGATTGGTTGATTTCACATACACCTTTGAATTACTTCGCAGGTGAATGCAGGTTTCTTCACGATGTTTTCCTTCACCGTAGGAGCGAAATGTACATATGAAATTCGTGAAACGAAAAACACATTGGTACATGGCAGGATCGATCGCAGGCCTCCCGATTTCTACTCTGAGCACAGTCCAGTGCCGAGGCCACAGCGCCACCGACGCTCATATCAGCTGTAAATAATATGTCCGCCCTCTTCAGTATCAAGACATTATGATAAATATCATGAGATTTGAACTCAATCATTATTGCATACATTACATTAACCAATCAATCATTATTGCATACATTACGATCCTTTAATATTGGTGGGTGAAGCAATGTCGATTTTGTGGTCTGGCGTAAATTTAGACAATTAATTCTCATGGTGGTAGAGTTTGAAATAGGTTAAAAATATACTGCAACGAAAAAAAAAGCGAATAAACGTTATGTTTCTCACACCTGGGAATCCGATCCACGGGACAATGTAAAAGACTAGCTTTCCGCTCGCGGCTTCGCCCGCGTTATTATTGTTTTCCCGTGGGAATTTATATTTATCCATAGCAAAAATAATTTTGTAGCCTATTTAAGCCCGGATAATAAATTGCGTAGAAATTGGAGCAGATTTTAAATATTTTCCATAGAAACTTTCAACCCCTATTTTGCACCCTAAGGGGGTGAATTCCAATAAACCATGAAACACGTGTTCAATGAAATATTTTTAAGAGCATGAATCTCAAGTTTTATCAAAATCGTTGCTAATTTAAAGATTTTTCCATACAAACTTGCCACCCCTATTTCATCCCTTTAGGGTTGACATTTTTTAAAATCCCTTCTTAGTGTGCGTTCACATTTTGGACTAAAACAATTGTACAAATTTCACGTTTCTACCATTAGCGGTTACGGCTGTGCGTGCGTCTATAGATGGGAACATCTCCTTTTATAATAGGTTGGGGAAAAAGTTTCTTCGCATTTTTTAAGAAAATTCAAAACATTTTTTAATATAGTTTATTTACATTTAACTAAAGTATGTAGGTACCATTTTGTTCGATAACTTTTTGCCATCTTGTAGGTAGGGACATGATCCCATTGCTATAGAAATTTTGGGACTTCTGGTCAAAATACCGCGACAAGTGGTTTTGGCAGTCCTCTCGTGATGTTAACCTGACACTGCCTAAAGAATTCTGAAGAGACCGAAACAGGTGGAAATCTGAAGGTGCAAGGTCAAGACTATACGGCGGATGCATTAACACCTCCCAGCCAAACTCTCTTAATTTTTGCTGAGTGGCTAAAGATGTGTGAGGTCTAGCGTTATCATGATGAAAAACCACACCCCTTCTGTTGATTAATTCCGGCCGCTTTCTCTCAACTTCTTGCTTTAATCTCATCAGTTGTTCGCAGTAGAGTTCAGAATCGATGGTCCTGCCTGGTGGTAACAGCTCATAATGAATAATGACCTTCCAATCCCACCACACACACAGCATCACCTTGTTGCGAGTTAACCCGGGTTTCGCCACAGTCTGTGAAGCCTGACCGGCCTTTGACCACGACCTTTTTCGCACGTTCTTGTCGTACGTGATCCACTTTTCATCACCAGTTATCAGCTTCTTCAAAAATGGTTCGGTTTCATTACGTCGTAATAAAGAATCACAAATGAGTACACGGTTATTAGGTTTCTTTCAGTGAGCTCGTGAGGTACCCAAATGTCGAGCTTTTTTGTGTACCCAGTTTTTTTCAAATGCGCCAAAACTGTTTTGTGGTCAATTCCCAGTTCTTCAGCTACGTCGTAACTACTGACATGCCGATCTTGCTCCACTTTCTCAAAAATGGCATCCATTTTATCTGTAATAGGGCGACCAGAGCGACGTGCATCTTTGACATCAAAATTTCCGGATTGAAAACGCTTAAACCAAATTTGTGCTACTCTCACAGACACTGCACTAGGTCCATAAACATCGCAAATTTTTTTCGCGGCTTGCGTTGCATTTTTACCTTTTTTGTAGTAAAATTTTAAAATGTATCGAATTTCTTCATTAGATTCACTCATCTTGGCGGTACGAAAAACAAATGAAAATCACACATTTTCCTAATTTGAATTTGGAATTATGTTCTTTAAAATTTAAACTTTCAATGATACCAAAACCAGCCAGATACAAATAGTATAGCCAAAGAGATTTTATTACAAGTTTATACATATTATAATGCGAAAAGACTTTTTCCCCAACCTAATATATAGATAGAAGATGACAGTCCTATAGTACAAAGCCAAATGATTGATTAAATTGACACTTGGTTGCAGAATGTGTCCATCGCGATAGTGGGCCCCAAAACGCCGCTGCGGATCGTCGAGGAGCCGGAGCTGTCGAGGTTCCTTGCGCTGGTGGAGGGGGAGGAGCGGCGCGGCGGCGGTGGCGGTGGCGGCGGCAGTGGCGGCGCTGCCACCGGCGACTCCGCGCCCGCCGCCGACCGTGACGCCGCGGGGGACGAGAGGGACCCGCAGGTCGCGGTGAGCCAATAACTCAAATTTAATATGGACTGGACCCTTGCTGACCTTCACCATATTCACACCATTTCCTTAGAACTAATTTGACAGTCTACGAGTTGTTGCCTGGTTTCATTTTACTTGTTTTTTTAATATTATTTTATTTGGGACAAACAACAACAATACAATACCATACAGAAAATAATACAAAACTTAATTATTGTAATGCCAACACTTTTTTCCACGGTTTTACTATATGTATATGTGGTATTCTGAAAATGGCAACGGCTTGTGAAAACCTAAACATTTGTATTATAATGTTTAGGTTTAATAGTGAGATTGAGCAGCTAGAAAAAAATTACAACTTTATCAGTTATATTTGCCTACTTTACAGATAACTTATTTATTGCCAACCATCTAAATTAACTTTACATTTTATTGACTTTAAGCAATAAATCGATTGTGTGGTCTCTTGTTGCCATATTATAACAATGACATTGCTGAATGCTTATAAAGGACCATGTACACTACACTGAATATTTAGTGTAAGGAAATGACTAACTAGTGGATGCATTTAGCAACTAGTGGCAAATGGTACTGGTTATGTATATTATCATGTTCTTAAGCTATATACAGCAGACTGTGATCTGAATGTACTCCGACTGTCAAACTGCTGTTAGATATAGGCAACTGTGGGTTAACAAATACATTAATAATTTATTGCAAACGAGATAAGATGTATGGCTGAAAGACCCCAATGATAAGGTCATGGCTTTAGAATCCAAAAAAAATGCGTAATAAAATTAAATAGGAAAATCATTAATAGCACTAGAAATAAATATTTTAAGTGTTGTATATACTAATGTATATACTAAAGGTGACATGAGAAAACTGTGGAAGGCTTTTCTTTGACGGGTAGAATATCGAAATCGGTTGACGAAATGCTTGCAAAAGCATTTCAAAAAAATTCGACATCTGAAAAACAGGTTGCCGACAACTTCGCAAACACGTTCTTCTTCTTCTTCTTCTTCGTCGTACGGGCATTTTCCGCAACTCGACGACTGTGCGCCTGTTTTGCGTCGGAGGGTTGAAAGCAGGATCACTCCAGCCATCCTAGCTCCTCCAGGAAGTTTCCAGCTCTCGAAGGTTGCCCAGGACGTCCTGGAGGGTACCCGGGCTGCCCAGGTACTTTGCCCGGTAAGTTGCCACCTCTCTGCATTCTAGCAGCACATGGGCAGCTGTCTCCTCTGCCTCCATGCATGCTCTGCATAGAGGACTGTCCGTGATACCTAGGTTAAAAAGGTACCTGTTAAAATTGCTGTGTCCTGTTAATGCACCCGTGATTAGGCGCAAGCCTTTTTCCAGCTGTATTAGGGCCTTGGAGAGATGAGGATCAACTCAGGGTAGTGCTAGCTTTGCCTGTCTGCACTCCTCCAGGGCGCTCCAATATTGCTCGTGTAGGTAGTGTGTGCGTTCGCATACCTTACCTTTGAACCAACTCAATGGGATTGGGATGATTGGCTCCGGTCCAATGGGTGCCATGCTCGATCCCCAACGAGCAAGTTCATCTGCTGCGTCGTTGCCCCTCGCGCCGCTGTGCCCCTTTATCCAGTGAAGGGTAATGTTATTTGTCGTACCTGCCATATTTAGGGCTGTGTGACATTCGTGTATCAATCTCGCAGTGGTGACTGCACTTTCTAAGGCGTGCAGTACTGATACTGCACGCCTTAGGAAGACTCTACAGACTCCAACGCTCACCACCCACTGTGGGGCATGGATCAAGGTAACAACAGAGGTAACCAACTTGTTGAATTTCTTTTGTCTACAAACCTAGAAATAGTAAATACAGGTAACGAACCAACCTTTGTTGGTAGACGATGTAGCACAATAATTGACCTTACTCTTGCTACTAGTTCAGTGGCGAACCAGATATCAGGATGGCACGTTTCTAATGACGCATCCTGCTCAGACCATCGCTGGATTCGCTACGACATCAAGGTAACAACCGAAACAAGGTCCCCTAAAAGGAAACCTAGGAAAACAGACAGGCATCGCTTTGCTAGCTTAATAGCTACAAGCATGAAGTCAATAAACACCGACGGAAGGCTTGATAGCATAGACTCGTTGGAAAAACAGGTAACAGTACTCAACCATACCATAACAAACTGCTACAACCTTTCTTGCCCACTAACGCCACCAACCCCGCACAAAAGAGGTAAGAACCACTGGTGGGGTCCAGAGCTGGAGAACCTGCGCAGAGTGGTCAGGAAAAGGCTGAACAGAGCAATGAACACAAACGCGGACCAAGACTGGGACGATTATAAGGCAGCTAAAGCTAAGTATAAAAAACGCATTAGATACTGGAAAACAGCATCATGGAGAAATTTCAGTAACGAGATTACATCCAACATGCAAGCAAACAGGGTAAGGAAAATACTGGCTAAACAAGGTGACCACAGTCTGGGGAACCTTCGCAGGCCAGATGGGTCAATGACGCTCACCACGGAGCAGAGAAACGACACACTTCTTCTTACTCACTTTCCGGGCAGTAGCTTCTTAGATGCAGTCGAATGGCCAGAACACAGTTACAAACCAACGGAAGCAGACTGGTTTGAGGCTCACAACATCGTTACATATGAGATGGTGCAGTGGGCCGTTGAGAGTTTCGCACCTTTCAAAACTGCAGGTACAGATGAAATCTTTCCAGCATTATTGCAATGGGGTGGTAAGTACCTCAACCGCATTCTCAGACAAATACTCGTGGCCTGCCTGGCTTATCGCTATACTCCACTTAAGTGGAGAGAGGTGAAGGTTGTCTTTATACCAAAACTCAGGAAAAGGCACTGACTCAGCGCTACACCAGGTTGTAGGTAAGATTGAAACTGCATTACAATGTAAACAGGAGCCTTCATCGACATCGAGGGGGCCTTTGACAAAACCAACTACTCCAGCATTGAGGCTGCTCTAAGGAAGCACGGAGTATCCACGTTACTGTCACACTGGATAGTGAACATGCTACGCAACCGGGTTGTAAAGATAGCGGGAGACAATCGAGGCGCAGTTGTGGCCAAAGGATGTCCACAAGGAGGGGTACTGTCACCGCTTCTATGGAACCTGGTAATAAACGAACTCATAACTCTCCT
Organism: Schoenobius gigantellus; assembly: GCA_963935595.1. Lineage (NCBI taxonomy): Eukaryota > Metazoa > Arthropoda > Insecta > Lepidoptera > Crambidae > Schoenobius > Schoenobius gigantellus. The sequence goes on from OZ012541.1 coordinate 53,506,633, forward strand.
AAACAGAAGGTACTTTTATACAGTTGGCTATGCAGATGACATCACAATACTCATGGTAGGTCCACGGGCTGATGTGGTCTGCGATACCATGCAAGCGGGACTGAAGGTTCTGGAAGGATGGTGCAGACAACATGACTTGTCTGTGAACCCCGCTAAAACAGAACTGGTAATGTTTACAAATAAAAGGAATGCAGGTCACCATAATCCACCCAAACTTTTTGGTACCACGTTAACACTGTCAAACGAGGTAAAGTATCTAGGCATAATACTAGACAGTAAATTAAACTGGAATAGCCATATCGAAAGTAAGATCAAAGCCGCAAGCATCACCTTATGGCAATGCTGTAAGATGGTGGGCAAGCGCTGGGGTCTTAGCCCTAAAATAATGAAATGGCTGTATACAGTCTTCATAAGACCGACGGTAAGTTATGGAGCACTAGTTTGGTGGCCGAAGACGAATCACACGACTTGTGCGAAAAAACTACAAAGCTTCCAGCGTTTGGCATGCTGTGCCATCACTGGCTGCATGAGGACAACACCAACAGCTGCCCTAGAAGTGATGCTAAACATCACTCCGCTGAGCTTGCATATCCAACAAGAAGCAGCGATGGCAGCGTTGAGACTGGAACAACTCCATCAAGTTAACTTCAACAAGGTAAAACACTTTGATGGCCTATTGAAGGTATGGGTAGAAACTCCACTTGTGAACGCAGCCTGCGACAGAATAAAACCTGTCTACATTTTTGATAAGAAATACAAAATCCATCTGGTAGAGCAGCATAACCGCATTGTCACACATAAGGCATTGGAAGTGTTCACCGATGGATCTAAAACAGGGTATGGTACAGGTACAGGTGTCTTCTCAGAAGATCTTAACATACACATATCCATGCCTCTAGGCACATACAACACCGTCTTTCAAGCAGAGTGCATGGACATCCTGCTGGCGGCCAGAGCAATTACAGAATGGAAGGTAACTATACACTCGGACAGCAAATCGCAAACACGTTTCAGAAGAATGTTAAAGGTATACTGCCAAACTGTGGTCAATCTGTATTAGATTCAAGTTCCTATAAAAGCCAGCTGATGTGTCTACCCGTTTTAAGCCTGCCACAGTTGAATAAAATTACCAAAATTCTAAAGTCATGCAGTACAAAAAGTCGCCTGATATAGATGGTATAAGGCCCATTGTTATAATACGGCTCTCAAAAAATATAGCGCTTCCACTAGATAAATTAATCAATATTAGTGTTAAAGGTGGTAGGTACCCCGACGATCTTAAAAAAGTGTGATCCGCCCCATATACAAGCAAGGATGCGATATGATAATTACTCCAAATATGGGCCGATTTCAATATTGCCTATAATAAACAAAATAACCATAAAGTTTATTGGTGATCAAATTCAAGAATTTTATCAAGTAAATAGTATTTTGAGTTTGAACCAATTCGGATTTCAACCCAAAAAAGCACTACCTTACTTTTATCAAAGTTTACTGATGATATAAATACCTACTTAAACGAAAGAAAACATTTGCTTATTGCTTTTATAGGTTATAGTAAGGCATTCGATACGCTTCAACATAACATATTGTTGGAAAAACTCGAATTGACGGGGGTTAGGGGTCCGCTACTCAAGTGGAGCACAGATTACCCTAAAAACCGCACGTACCAGGTTAAAGTTGCCGATACCTACAGTGAGAGTAGGAAAGTATTTAAGGGCACTGCTCAAGGATCAGTGCTCGGTCCTTTGCAATATTTGGCGTATGTCAACGATGTTAACAATATAGTTTAAAAATTCAAAGTGTATCAGTTCGCGGATGACACTTGCTTAATAGCGGCGGATCGCGATATCCGAGTTGTCCAAAATAACCCCCAGTAACGATTTGTCACTGCTAAATGAGTGGTCGTACGACATGGGGCTTGTGCTGAATGGGCAAAAAACTAAGCTTTTGCACATACATTCAAGTCATAATCACACAGATCACGACATTGCAATAGTTATCCACAGTCACGAATGTATGCACAAAATAACAACACCTTGTCAATGTCCGTCAGTTGACCTAGTGGAACAGCAAAAATATTTAGGTCTAATAATAGACAATCGCCTCAACTGGGGGCCTCATGTGGAATCCGTATGTGAAAAACTGCGTGCTCTGCTGTCAAGATTTACCAAAATTAAGAGCAAAATACAATTTCACATACTGATGATATTGTATTGGACCTTGGTTTGATCCTATTGTTGCATATGGAATTTCTAGTTATGGTCGCACATTCAAAACATACTTAAAATTTATAATCTAGAGGAGCCCTTTCTAAAATTAATAGTCCATAAAAAATAAAAGAAAAATATAGGGACAGCTATAGTGAGCTTTTTAGATATTGCAAGGTCATGTCAGTCTTTGATGTATGTTAACGTTTTTTTCTGTTCACTTGTACCCGAACACGAGCGATGCGCGTGCATTCATTCAGTCACTTATCCGGCGTTCCACATAAGCACTGCTACTTTTTGAGGCTAACATCTGATGTTAGCCTCGTTTTGCGTTTCTTATAAGAAATGTTGAAATTTTTAGCGGCGCTAATTGTTACAAATGAAACGGAAGGTACTGATTTTTTGTGCTAAATTTTGACACCTCACCTACTTAGTCCAGCCACCTGAAATGTCTAATCATATAATTCAGAATTGGCTAATACTATAAATATCTTTCAATAATTTTTTTTAATCCGCTGAAAATCATCTTTGATTCATGAAAAAAAGATGCCAAATGTCAAATTTGAAAGCTGTCAAAAAGTAGTATCAGAGGACCCATCTATTAGCATGGGTATTTGATGCTAGCATTTCGTGTTAAAATGCTTAAATGAAATGCATGTCAACCAGCAAGAAAAACTAGCATCACCGCTAAAGAAACGCAGAGATGCTAAAAATGTTGATATTTATGGCTAAAAATGCTTATATGGAACGCGCCCTTAGTTTATGCGCGCGCAGCGTGCGTGCGCAGTTTATATTCTGTCTGTCTGTGTGTGTAGTTATGCAGTTCGGCTTTGGCTGCTTATTTGTGTTATTTTGGTTATGTATTTTTGTAATTAAGACGAATGAGTGGTGACTAGACAAACCTGATTGGGTTTTAGTCACTTTAAAACAATGCTTGTACCAAATTTCTATGTCGAAATAAAAAAAATGCAATTAAATGTACGACTGCAATTTAACTGTCAACCAACTGCAACCTTATTACAGTCGGGTGTGAGATTGACGTACAGTTGCAATAACTGTTCGCTAACTGCAAGCTAGATGCGCCATCGACATTGAATCCTAAGACAATTAAAACCATGCAGTCAAGTATAATTTAATATTTTGTCTATTTATATGTTAAATGTGCAAAGTAGTCTATTTTATATGTTGTTAACTCAAAAAAGAAAATTGCTAGTTTAAAATTCATCACATTCGAGAAGGTTTTCAATATTTTTTTAAAAAAAAAAACGTCGCCCCATTCTTTCTCCTGTGTCGTGGGTGCAGTTACAAACAGAATATCACATGCAATGCACATACGCCCAGACCGGAACAAATTTATGTAGGCCATACAAAATATTTGTCCCGTACGGGAATGGAACCCGCAACCCGTTGTGCAGTAGGCGATCACTCGACCTCTGCGCTAACCGTGTCAATACCGTAATATCAGTATAAATTACATTAATAATAAAAGTATGTAACAACCAATTTGTTAATGGCTATTTAAAAAAGGAGACATCTTATAAGTAGTCAGAACAATGTTATTATTGTTCTGAAAAAAAGGCGTGTGGATTCATATTTTGTACCAAAATGTGTCCATCAACTTCAAAGAAGTTCCCAAATAAATTGTTTTTAACTGGACCTTCTGATCTAGACTTGAAAAAAATTGCTATAACACGATAACCTTCCTTTCGTACTTTATGCTCTTAATGAAACACGAAATCTTAACTTTGATTTAATACATAACCTAACGTAGTAGTTTAGTTCCCTTCATTTCTATAGAAAAATCGACACTTTCAACAAAAAAGTTACTACCATGTCGACACTAACTCCTGGTAGGTTTCTGGAGTCTATTTTTATAAAACCAACTACCTTTCTGAGATAAAAGCTATCCTATGTCCTTTCCTGGGACTCAAACTATGTCTACACCAAATTTCATCTAATAAGTTCAGTAGTTAGACGTGGTTGCGTAACACACAGATAGACAGAGTTACTTTCGCATTAATAATATTACTAAGGATTGGGTAATATAGTTCAAATGGAAAGTTGCCCACCCTGCTTTTTGAAATATGGCATCATAACAATGATGTCGCTGTTTACTTACGGTCGGTTTTAATATTCTATCTATCTGTGGATTTGGTTACTAGCGATAAGCATTTGACATATTGACACTTAGACCATACAAAATACGTCAAAATTCTATCTCCAGTGAGCAAATCCACAGATAGAGAGAATATTGAAACGTGTCGTTAAGCGACAAAATACACATTATTTTGTCGTCTTCTTATGTTTTGTCTTCAAAATACATACTTTCAAAATAGCATCGTCAATCCTTGACAATAATTTAATTTATGTTATAACTACACAATATTTTGTTATTTTCGATATAAGAATAACAGCTTTATTGTATTTTAATTTACTTATAAAAAACCCAATACAGTATTTATTCTGTTTTATTTACAGTCCATTACCCATTTTAGGTACATTGCGCTTTTCCATCAATTAATGTGGTAAGAAGCTGAGCCATGAGCGAAATCTAATCAATAAGTTTTCGCTTGCTTCACTCAGCGGCGTGAGCCTCGTGTCATTAATAACAAGAAAAAAAAATGTGTTGGGTTGGGTTGTTGAAAGAAAGCGAAAGAAATTTGAGCGATAAATAAAAGATTCACGCTGCCTCCACTCTTACGCATCCCACCCTGCCCACGTATAGGAAAAAAAATAGATCTACTCGCTACGCTAATGTCCGCTACGCTACTTCGCTCCGCTTATATGCACACTGCAATTTATATTGCAGCGGAACGGAATGGAATGGAAGCGTCAATTTCGTCTCGTCCGGGCGGGAAGCGGCACGAATTCTCGAGAATTCCCGCGACCTGCGTCTGTAGGGGCGTTTAGTTTTTAGTATAGATTTTTTAATTTCACAAGGACGGTTGACTTTATAACTTTTACAAATCACCTTACCTAAAGTCATAAGATGGAGATTTAATAAATCAACTGAATGGAATAATACGACATATTTAAGAATCTTTAATTGTTAATTATTATTCCTTTTAATTCAAAAATGTTACTCACAAAAATGTTTTCACGTTCGTAAACTCAAAAAATCTTTGTTCTTACTTAGTAAATAAACTTGCTACCATCAGTCTACGTATATTTTATCAATATTTGATAAATTATTACTGTTTTATTTTCTTTGGTTAATCCAGGCTTCATTGTAATTTTCACATTTAAGCAGATAAGTTAAAAAAGATTGTCAACAAACATGACAGTTTGAAATTTTGTCTCGCACCGCGGTCTGCGTTGCGCAAACATTACTAACATTACGATCAGTGCAAACGACATGTGGACTGAATTGAATACGGTGATATTTGTACTGGTTGCATGTAATCATTTCGGACTACTTTACATCTCTCATGTTCGGTAAGTAGGTCCTTATTACCCCCAAATGGGGCTTGTAGGTGACCAATTAGCGCTCTAGGATAATAATGTAGCTAGAAAAGCCCTGAGGCTGTAAGTAATTTATTGCCAGTATGATGGTTAGATGTACGCGAACTTTTTGAAATAGTGAAGTGTTTTTTTTATTACTTACCGCCCTAGGACTTTCCAAGCTACATTATTACCCTAGAGCGCTTATTGGTCACCTACAAGCCCCATTTGGGGGTGATAAGGACCTACTTACCTCACAATCGAGATGTAAAGCAGAGTAGTTAGCTCGGGTGTAAGCACCAATTGCACCCTCGAAATAAAATTATCTCGGGCTGCAATTGATGCCTTACAGCCCTTAGCTACTAATCTACTATTAATAGCACGAGCGTGTGCACTTCTGCCAATTTCATTAATTAAATAGTCTTGTTTAAATATAACATTAGTCACTCACAACATAGTTAATCATGCTGTAGTAAAAGCTGAATAGCTTTTAGAGTCAGTTAATTAAGTTTTTATCATCTCAAAACTTAATTATAATATTAACTTACATTTTTTATTCCAAATCGTCTAACCGTCAAAATTTGAATTTGACATTTACGCACACACTGCACTACCTATTTTTCATGAGCATTGATTGCACCGCTTCATGAGGTCACATTGCTTTCGTTGGCACGCATCAGTGCGCTACCAGTACAAATAGCGCCGAATAGCTCGATTTGGACTATAGTATCGGAATTTTGCCTGAGGCCCAGTTCTGCTAATAAGTTACAGCCGAATCGAAACTAAACCGTTGCGATCGACCAATGGGAGCGCGGATATTGCCATTCAACTGTTCGATGACGTGATAATGTGGTATTCTGATTAGTCGATCGCAACGGTTCAGTTTCGATTCGGCTGTAACCTATTAGTAGAATCGGGCCTCTGAGGTTTGCCAACAAACCGTGACGTCACGCGCTCTGATTGGCGTTTGCAATCACGTGACACTGGGCATTTTTTTAATCATTTTTAATTAATATTAATTAATTTATAACGGAGCGTCGGTTGCGCTGTGGACTCGGCACTTGCCTTCCAATCGAGAGGTCCGGGTTCGAGACCGCCATGCACCAATGTGTTTTTCGTTTTCGAATTGCATATGTACATTTGTCTGACGCTCCTACGGTGAAGGAAAACATCGTGAGGAAACCTACACACATCTGCGAAGAAATTCAATGGTGTATGTGAAGTCGACCAATCTGCACTGGGCCAGCGTGGTTGACTAAGGCCTAATCACCCTAACATAGGGTAGGCTCGAACCCCTCGGTGGGGACCTATATGAGTTGTGATGATGATGATGATGAATTTATAACACAAATTTACACTTGCAAAATATGATTTTCAGCATTTTAATATTCCCTTCTATGGTACTAAAATTACTTTCTATATATTTGCGATTCATGTCAACATCCCCATTGTGAGGAAATAATGAAAGACGTAGACTTCCTGGAAACAAATGAGTGTAATATGAATTAAAGAACGATTAAGCAATTCATTAATTAATTATAGTAGCCTAGCATGTAGTAATACTAATACTTTTTAAATTTTCAATTAGTGCAAAGGAAACAAAGCACGTACAGCCCAGTTATATTTTACGCAAAAAATGTAATACTGTAGATTATGACTTTTTTCTCTCGCAACGAAAATTAAGCATATTTTCATGTGATTTTATACCAACATTTTAATAAAATTGTAGTTATATTCATATACACTCGCGAGCAAAAGTTTGGAATCAGTTACTTGAAATTGGTTCCGCGTGATCTTGCTTACTAAATAAATTTTTAATAATCATAAAAATGACATCATGTTAAAGGTGCAACTGTCCACTTTAAATCGATATAAAATTAATACATATCGAGCCCGTAATTGTGGAGTTATCCCGGATTAAGTGAAGGAGGTAGGAAAACAAGGAAAAATAATGAATGAATAAAACAACAAAAATTATTAAATAAAAATTTTATTTATCTTTAAAAATAAGTGTCAATATTTTGTGTTCCCTCCCCTCGCCCTAATAACTGCTCCAAGACGATTCTTCATAGACCTGATGAGCTTCTGAATTGATTCTTGTGGAATACCTTCACACTCCTCAATCAACGCTGATTTCAGCTCATTCAGACATGAAGGAGCAGGAGTTCTGGAACGAACCTTCCTCTTCAGTTCATCCCACACGCTCAATGGGATTCAAGTCAGGGCTGAGCGCTGGCCAGTCCAATGTGGCAATACCGACTTCTTCGAGGTATTCCGTTGTTACACGGGCAGTGTGACAACGAGCGTTATCGTGCATAAGGAGGAAGTCATCACCGATGTATCCCGCATAGGGAACGACATGTTCCAGGAGAATATCGGAAATGTACCGGTCCGAAGTTAGACCGCCTCCTCGTCCCCCGCCAGGCACGAAAACAAGCTCGGTTTTACCATCGAAGGAAATGCCGGCCCACATCATACAAGAGCCGCCCCCATAAGCCACTGTTTCAGCGACACAGCACTGTGCAAATCGCTCCCCAGGCCGCCTGTAGACCCGTCCTCTTCTGTCGCTACCGTGCAAACACATCCTGCTTTCGTCGGAGAACAGGACTTGCCTCCATTGCTCAACCTCCCAATCAAGATGGGTGCGAGCAAACTGAAGGCGTGCTTGTCGGTGAGCTGCCGTGAGTTTCGGGCCTGTGGCAGGCCTTTTTGGAGTCAGATTCGCTTGCTTGAGTCGTCGACGAACTGTCCACTCGCTGGCTGCTACCCCACGAACATCTCGGAGCTCCTGTTGGACATCGACACCAGTCAAATGCCGATTTCGGAGAGAGGTTGACACGATAAAACGGTCATTCCTCTCCGATGTGCACCGGCGCCGTCCAGATCTTGGTCTCGGGATAAAGCCACCAGTCTCCCGAAAGCGCTTATAAACTTTCGAAACACAGGATTGGCTTATGTGGAGCCGACGAGCGACAACCCGCTGGCTGAGCCCTTCTTGCAATAGGGCTACGATTTGTGCTGCTTCTGTAGGTGTTGTCTCCATTGTCGTACAAGGTAAAGGGTCAAAAGTGGCGGAGATGTGTACCGGTCAACGTGTGAAAGTCGACTGATAAAGAAAATCCGATAACAGGTGCTTTTATAGGGGGTCAATAGGTCGCAACTCGTGACGTATCAAACAATTGAAACACGTCTTTTTCGATACACCTTCACTTAATGCGGAATGGCTCCATAAATACTGGCTTGTTTTTAATGAATTCGGTATCAGTTTAAAAGTAAAGAGTTGAACCTTTAAAATGATGTCATTTTTACGATTATTAAAAAAGTATTAACTACTCAAGATAACGCGCAACCAATTTCAAGTAACTGATTCCAAACTTTTGCTCGCTAGTGTATATGCTCGAAGAGTGCATTTTTTATATTGTGGTAGCAATTGGCTGTATGACAAGTTACATAATTCAAGTTATAGATAAATTAAAAAACATTTGAGCAGCGGCCAGAAATGAATTTTCATACTTACTTTCCTGGCCTAGGCTGGTAAAGTAATGCATGAGCCAAGAATTACAAACTGTCTTCTTTTTACTACAATAATGCCCACATTACCGAACATGTTTGAGAAAATAGAATTTACTTATGATGAATTGCACTTAGTTGATAATACGAATCATATTATGATCATTTTCTGCCAATGCGGCCTTTTTAGGTCCGCAGATTCCACTTTGTAAATCGGATTTCATTAATATGTGTTTTAAAAAACAGCACAAGGATAAATGAATCTTGTCCAAAAATCAACATGTCAGATATTTACAACTCGTCCAAATCTCAGCTCGACAAAAAAAGTCAACAGTAAAAGTCAGCAAAAGGACAGACAAACTCATACAGATCCGTATAGCGACAAGCTATTGTCGTCGTCAAATATTACAAGATGTTAATGCGATTAACGTAGTTATTTGAATTTATAATTTTTAATTTGACATATTTTCTTGTTTCATTAATGGAGGGTTCTTTACAAATATCTGACTTGCTTGTGTGTTGAACATGCATATAATATTATGACGAGTTGAGTTTCTTTCCTGACAAAACAGGTATAAGATTACTTGTGTTTTAACGAGATAAAAATATAAATTAAATATAAATTCCAAAAATCCATAAAAAAAAGTTCAGAGTATTTTTTATTGATTATATAATTTAAATAAACAACATATACATTTGTATGTGTTATAATAAGATGCTTATTCCTAATACATCGTGTATTAAACATTAAAAATTATTTTACATTATTGTACTAGCAGTTGTTTATACAATACATTTTTATATTTTATGTACAATATTGTTTATTCATTTTTGACTGTTGTCTATGAGAACTGCAAAACAGTTGGTCGCGTTCCACTATCCTCGCTCTCTTTATCAGTGAGCGCTACTCTAGTACATGTAGACATCTTTATAACATCTAGATCATCGAACATTTCCTTCGAAATGACAACAGCCGAAAAGAATCATGATCCATCGCGGTATATAATAGTAATAAAACAGCTCAGCCTACTGCTTGCAAGCGTAATCAGAGATCTCCCTATTCCGACTATAAAGGGAAGCAGACTAAACGTATCGTTCAAAAAGCGTGGCCACTTTACCACATGTAAATATTACTCACACACAAACAATATTAATATACTTAATTTTATTGTAATTGCTGGAGTTTTATTATAATTAGTCTGGCCATAAATACTGTTACACTTAAAAATAAAAAAATATTAGGTTGGGGAAAAAGTCTTTTCGCATTATAGTATGTATAAACTTGTAATAAAATCTCTTTGGCTATACTATTTGTATCTGGCTGGTTTTGGTATCATTGAAAGTTTAAATTTTAAAGAACATAATTCCAAATTCAAATTAGGAAAATGTGTGATTTTCATTTGTTTTTCGTACCGCCAAGATGAGTGAATCTAATGAAGAAATTCGATACATTTTAAAATTTTACTACAAAAAAGGTAAAAATGCAACGCAAGCCGCGAAAAAAATTTGCGATGTTTATGGACCTAGTGCAGACAGTGCAGTGTCTGTGAGAGTAGCACAAATTTGGTTTAAGCGTTTTCAATCCGGAAATTTTGATGTCAAAGATGCACGTCGCTCTGGTCGCCCTATTACAGATAAAATGGATGCCATTTTTGAAAAAGTGGAGCAAGATCGGCGTGTCAGTAGTTACGACGTAGCTGAAGAACTGGGAATTGACCACAAAACAGTTTTGGCGCATTTGAAAAAAACTGGGTACACAAAAAAGCTCGACATTTGGGTACCTCACGAGCTCACTGAAAGAAACCTAATGAACCGTGTACTCATTTGTGATTCTTTATTACGACGTAATGAAACCGAACCATTTTTGAAGAAGCTGATAACTGGTGATGAAAAGTGGATCACGTACGACAAGAACGTGCGAAAAAGGTCGTGGTCAAAGGCCGGTCAGGCTTCACAGACTGTGGCGAAACCCGGGTTAACTCGCAACAAGGTGATGCTGTGTGTGTGGTGGGATTGGACGGGCATTATTCATTATGAGCTTACCACCAGGCAGGACCATCGATTCTGAACTCTACTGCGAACAACTGATGAGATTAAAGCAAGAAGTTGAGAGAAAGCGGCCGGAATTAATCAACAGAAGGGGTGTGGTTTTTCATCATGATAACGCTAGACCTCACACATCTTTAGCCACTCAGCAAAAATTAAGAGAGTTTGGCAGGGAGGTGTTAATGCATCCGCCATATAGTCCTGACCTTGCACCTTCAGATTTCCACCTGTTTCGGTCTCTTCAGAATTCTTTAGGCAGTGTCAGGTTAACATCACGAGAGGACTGCCAAATCCACTTGTCGCGGTATTTTGACCAGAAGTCCCAAAATTTCTATAGCAATGGGATCATGTCCCTACCTACAAGATGGCAAAAAGTTATCGAACAAAATGGTACCTACATACTTTAGTTAAATGTAAATAAACTATATTAAAAAATGTTTTGAATTTTCTTAAAAAATGCGAAGAAACTTTTTCCCCAACCTATTATTACATTTGAATTTCGAATCTGTCATTTTTATACGGTTGTTCATTGTGTTTTCTCATTTTGGCGCCAATACATTTTATAATATTTTGCGATATTAAAATGGAGTGGGGTGATAAAGAGAACCGAATCGCTGTGATTGCATTACACAAAGTAGGTATGGAGCCAAATGCAATTTTTAAAACTCTCCATACCCTTGGTATTAGTAAAATGTTTGTGTACCGGGCTATTAGTAGGTACAATGAGACTTCCTCTGTTTGTGATAGAAAAAGATCTGGCCGTCCACGTAGTGTTCGTACGAAAAAGGTGGTCAAAGCAGTAAGGGAAAGAATTCGAAGAAATCCTGTCCGAAAGCAAAAGATTTTATCTCGGGAAATGAAGATAGCACCTAGAACCATGTCATGTATTTTAAAAGATGACTTAGGACTTGCAGCCTATAAGAGACGCACTGGTCACTTCTTAACTGATAATTTAAAGAAGAATAGGGTGGTAAAATCGAAACAACTACTGAAGCGGTACGCAAAGGGAGGTCACAGAAAAATTTTGTTTACGGATGAGAAAATTTTTACAATAGAGCAACATTTTAACAAACAAAATGACCGTATTTATGCTCAAAGCTCTAAGGAAGCTTCCCAATTAGTCGACAGAGTGCAACGTGGACATTATCCGAGTTCAGTGATGGTTTGGTGGGGTGTTAGCTATGAAGGAGTGACTGAGCCATATTTTTGTGAAAAAGGTATCAAAACATCGGCACAAGTATATCAAGATACCATTCTTGAGAAGGTAGTTAAGCCCCTTAACATCACCATGTTCAATAACCAAGTATGGTCCTTCCAGCAAGACTCGGCGCCGGGTCATAAAGCTCGTTCCACGCAGTCTTGGTTAGAAGCGAACGTTTCGGACTTCATCAGAGCTGAAGACTGGCCGTCGTCTAGTCCCGATCTTAATCCACTAGACTATGATTTATGGTCAATTTTAGAGAGTACAGCTTGCTCTAAACGCCATGATAATTTGGAGTCCCTAAAACAGTCTATACGATTGGCAGTGAAGAATTTTCCCATGGAAAGAGTGCGTGCTTCTATTGATAACTGGCCTCAACGTTTAAAGGACTGTATTGCAGCCAATGGAGACCACTTCGAATAAGCTTTATATATTTTTAATTGGTTTATATTTATGTACTAAACTAACATAGTGTAAAAGTAATAAATGTTTTAAGCAGTTAAAAAAAATGTTTTTTCTATCTTACAATATTTATGGCAAGACTAAGTATGATGCGTTAGAACATTTCGGGGCACAGCACTTTACCATTGCTCTTCGCCGATTAGCAGTTATAAACAAAACATTATAACACAATGTCACGACGCCATTTGTCTCTTATTTTGACAAAGCTAAACATGGCGTCCACGTGGCGTCTGCCGCGGCTTCGGAAATGTTTATGTGTGCGTTAGTATCGCCATAGACAAGAAACAGAAATAGCGATATAATATATCATGTCACTTTGGAGTGAAAGTAAAAAGGATATACATTACTTATGACAAATGTGTGACTAAAATTATGTTAAGTCTGCTTCCCTTTATACGTCTGCGGATTTGGTTGCGGGCGTTAAGTTCACAAGCTTTTCATTCCATCAGAGTATTGCTAATACTCCGAGCTTTATTTAACCAGTTGTATATATATCTTAAGAGGATTGTGAAGCTGTAAATTTTCATACAAAAAACGATAACGCTTTTCTCCCTCTAAACATAGTCCAATTTTCATAATTTTTGGAAATCTTGTAGATATAATGAAAAACTAGGTATGTACGTTTTGATTTTGAAGAAATATTGCTCAGAATATAAGTTATTAGCATCTAAATATCTATATTTTCGACTTAAAAACTACCTTGAGCATTTTTGTCTTTTTTTGACTAAATTATACTGAATTACAAAAAAAGCAAAACGTGCAAACATAGATTAAGGTATACTGAATCTAATGAGACCAAAAGCGTCTAATTTCATAAAGGTTTAGGGGGGTAAAACAGTTATCGCCCGAAACAATATTTCAAACAGGAATTGTAGGCAATTTCGACCATTTCTTGCAACTCTCTCTATATAGCACGATACGGGTCGGGGGCAGGGGTACAATGTAGTGATAGTGATGTGGCATAATGTTATCGTAGTTATTGTCGCCTAGGGAGGAGAAAGTAATATCGATATATCGATCACTAGTGAAAGTTATTACTCAAGTCGGAACTATAAATCTTCACAAATACCTTATACATGAAAAAGTAAATATCATTTTGAATACGTTTATTGATTTTAGTGTTTTATTTTAAAGATTTTATTTCAATACAAATTTCCTTATTTAAGGGTTAGCAGCCTGTAGCCTGTTAACTTTACTGTAAATTCCCAAAACCAAAAAAGGAAAAAAATGTAAGTATGTAAGTAGTTGTTTGTTATAATAAATATTGTGCCATAAAGAAACCAACTCAAAATAAATTCGTATTTTGTTTCTTGTGATAGGTATTTGTTATGCAATGTATGAAGTTGGAGCAGCTAAAAACGTGTAATAGACTATGCAAGTAGCGTTATTTTTATTATTATTTTATTTGAATTTTATTCCTCTAAAACTGGGCTCTAAGGTTTTACTCGCGTTATGGAATCTACGATTGTATAAAAAATACAAACGACAAAGTACCTAAATAATATACGATGAGATACGATGATACGTAGACTTATATGGGAAGAAGGCACCCTTCGTAGGGTTTTGAAGTTTTTTTTTCATTCTAACTATAAAATTTAAAGCAGCTGATTACATGTACTAATTACATTAAATATTTAACCGACTTCAAAAAAGGAGTTTCTCAATTCGATGCGTATGTTTTTTTTTGTGTATGTTACGCGATTGCGCCGCCAATTGCAGACCGATTTTCAAAATTATTTTTGTATTCTCAAATTTATACTCCAATGGTGGTCCCACGGTTACCAAAGTTAGGATCTGATGATGGGATCCCATAAAAATGGAGAGAAATCCTTAAATTTTTAGGTGCGTCCAACGTGTTTTTTTTTTATAAAAACGTCGCCCCACACTAGGATTTTTACACGCTTTTTATTGAGTTGCTCTGTCTGTTGGTTTCTTTGTCACGATCAAATCTTGCAATCGATTTTTCGACCACTTCTATTGCTCCAATTGAGCTCAAATTTTTTCTACATATGTATTCCCGGTGACAATACAATATTTTGGCTATTTTCAACTTTTTGGTTTTTAGTCTTTTTGGTAAAAGCGTGTTTTTTAAAAAGTTTTTTTTAACGTTTTTTCCTTTTTCTCCTGTGTCGTGGGTGCAGTTAAAAACATAGAATATCACATGCACATACGCCCAGACCGGAACAAATATCTGTAGGCCATACAAAACATCTGTTCCGTGCGGGAATCGAACCCGCGACCTGTTGCGCAGTAGGCGATCGCTCGACCTCTGCGCTAACCGTGTCAACCGTTTTGTGTGTATGTTACGCGATTACTCCGCCAATTGTGGACCGATTTTCAAAATTCTTTTGTATTCGGTAGAGTATACTCCTAGGGTGGTCCCTAGGTCACCAAAGTCAGGTTCTGATGATGGGATCCTATGAAAATCGAGGGATACCTTAATTTAATTAGGGTATCCCTTTATTTCTTTCACTAAAAAGTTTTTTGTGTATGTTACGCGATTACGCCGCCAATTGCTGACCGATTTTCAAAATTCTTTTTGTATTCTCAAGTTTATACTCCAATGGTGGTCCCACGGTTACCAAAGTTAGGATCTGATGATGGGATCCCATAAAAATGGAGGGAAATCCTTAAATTTTTAGGTGCGTGCAACGTGTTTTTTTTTATAAAAACGTCGCCCCACACTAGGATTTTCTCCTGTATCGTGGGTGCAGTTACAAACATAGAATATCACATGCACATACGCCCAGACCGGAACAAATTTCTGTAGGCCATACAAAACATCTGTCCCGTGCGGGAATCGAACCCGTGACCTGTTGCGCAGTAGGCGATCGCTCGACCTCTGCGCTAACCGTGTCAACCGTTTTGTGTGTATGTTACGCGATTACTCCGCCAATTGTGGACCGATTTTCAAAATTCTTTTTGTATTCGGTAGAGTATACTCCTAGGGTGGTCCCTCAAAGTCAGGTTCTGATGATGGGATCCTATGAAAATCGAGGGATACCCTAATTTAATTAGGGTTTCTTTCACTAAAAAGTTAATCAAAAAAATATTTTACAAAAAATAAAAACTGACTTTAAAAACACTGAAAAGTTAAAAATAGTGTAAGAATAGGTACAGACAACATTACATTTCTATATTGAAGTCGGTGCCAAAAGATGATCTCCTAGAAAGTCTTAAAATTTGGCACCGTCTTCAATAATGATGTGTGATGTTGTCTGTACCTATTCTTATATTATTTCTAACTTTTCAGTGTTTTTGTAGTCCGGACGAACCCGACGAATCGAACCCCGCCGGACGGACCTCCCGATCAATATCCGGTGGCCTCAACCACTAGATCACGGAGGTGGTAAAAATTAGAATTCTAAGACTATTAGTAACTACCCAAGATTAGTGTATAAAAATGAGAGGTATTTTTTATTTGATGCATAATTATTACTTTATATTATTTAAATCCCTGCTCCTATTTAGTTTGTATGTAAAAGTATTGATTTATCTATCTAAAATAATAGATTTTTTATTTATTTTTAAGTTAACAAGAGGTCTGTTCTTGTTTAAACAATTGTAAATGTCATTTTATGTTTAGTGTTTATTTTTTTCATAAAAGTATCCATTATTGATTCACATCTCAAATGAAAATCATTTTAATTCAGTATAACACTCATCTTACAAAAAGTCATTTTCTTTAGACATGTAAATGTACGATAGATAAGTACTTTCATAACAAATAACAGCTCAGTCCTATAAAGTAGGACTTGGTAGGGATACACAGTAAGTGCCTACACTATAAATTTCAAAGGAATACTGAAATAATTTACGAAACTTATCTACTAAAATATTATAAAGAAAGAAGATTTGTATTTTTGTTTGTAATGAATAAACTCAAAAACTAGCTCACTGGGAAGTCTCGGCGTAATTATTGTTAAAATGATTTTTAGAAATAAAGCTATTTTTATTTATTATATTTTTTATTTTTAAAAACTACTAGGCTGATTTTAAAAAAAATTTGACTAATAGAATGTTACATTATCACTGAGTAATATAAGGTTATAAAATAATTTTTCATACGGGAAAACAAAATTGCCTCACGAAGGCAAAGTTGCGAGCGGAAAGGCAGTCAGGAATACCTAAGCAACGTAAAACATTACAAACGGTAAAATAATGATCTCGAGTTCTCGCGCCGAGGAGTCGCGCGCTGCTTTCGTAGTGTGCGTGAGAATTTGCGCGTGTTGTATTTGTGGTGTAAACGCCAGACGGGAGGCCGAGGTGTGAAACAGATAGCATTTTAGAAAATACCTACTCGCGCTGCGCACGATTACTTCACAATCCTCTTAACAGGCGCTATTTTCCCGTTTTCAAACAATTTCGATTTACGATACCGCCACAAATATAAAACATACAGTTCTCACATTCATATTATATGATATTGTTGAACATATTATCTAAACATTCTTAAAGACAGAAATATGATTAATAATATTTCACTAGATAGAAAAAAAAATGCAAAGATCACTCTGTTCAATATTTTAAAAACAGCTGTGAATTAGAAAATACAATAATAAATGCGTAAAAGTTTTGCCAATACATGTGCATTTTAGTTGTCTAGTAAATTGTAAAAATACATTTTTTTTTTTACTCCAGCTTTAGAAAAATCGTGTAAAAAGTAATGTTTTCGTTCGGTCGCAGAGCGCGTAAGCGACATTAGAAGCTATGCAATTATCAACTATATTTTCTTGTAATAAAGCAGTCGCCATGCACGAGGAGATTTCCTGGGAAACCTCGCCTTAAAAGTCATCGCATGAATTCAAAATTAATTCCAAATCGTTCATGACACCATGCCATTGTTGAACTGTGTTGTTTATGTTTGTGATCTTGTTAACAAAACATGTTATTAGATTACGTGGATTAAAATCCATAAATCCATTTAACTCCATAAAATTTATTTTATCGTTTAAATAAACAATATAGACATTTGTATGTGTAACAATACATTTATTCCTAACTCATCTTGTATTAAATACTCAAAATTCTTTTACATTATTGTACTAGCAGCTGTTTTACAATATATGTATTAATCTTTAACTGTTGTCAATGAGGAGACTATAAAATAGGTGGTCGCGTTCCACTGTCCTCACATATAATATAATGACAATGCTATTGTTTGCGGATCTGGAGATGAAAGATCTTCTATGTTAACGTGTATAAAAGCCTTTTCTACCGTCGCGGTGATAACACTGAGTAGCTTTTTCGTCGAACAATTCCTTACTTTTCGTAGAATCAAGGATTATCGTTGATTCTATGGAAAGAAAGGAATAACATGGTCCAACGTGGTATATAATAGTAATGAAACAACTCGGCCCACTGCTTGCAAGCGTAATCAGAGATCTCCCCATTCGGACCTTACATTTTGATCTGAGGGCCTATTACCGATCACATGGTTTTGCAAATGATATCATATGATATCAAAGTGCGAAACGAAAAATACGATTTCCGGTCAGATGTTTGATCATTTGTTCATTATTTAATAATGACATCATTGAAATTATGTCATAGTGATGATATCATTGGAGATCGGTAATACAAAATGCAGCATTTTATGACTTCTTTTTCTCAAATTTATACCATGTCATATGATGAAAGATGCATAATTGGCCTGCTGGTTGCGGGCGTTAAGTTTATAAACTTTTCTTTCCATCGGAGAATTGCTAACACTCCGAGCTTTACTCAACCAGTTGTATATCTTGAAGTTATCATGTGAACTCAAAATTTACTCCAAATCGTTCATGATATTTTGTGGAATTAAAAATCCACGTATTCGACTATCAATTATTAACAATGTTTATGTGCAACTGCTTCGCGCAATATTGTAGCGCTTCTCTTGTGATATCCACAAGATCGTGTTTGAATCCATCTTTAAAACATAAAGGATTTATTATGTCTGGCTATATTAGATTACTTGTATTTTAGCGACATTCGTGTAATCCATAAAATATTAATTATATTCTATTATATAATTTAAATATAATAGATAGACATTTGTATGTGTAACAATTGTTTATACAACTAAATTGGCAATCAAGCATACTGCGCACCTGATGGTAGGTGGTTACAGTCACTTATAGTATATGTGGCTCTTGTGAGGTTCGCAGTAAATCTGCAACCCCCACAAGAACCACAGTGTACGGTGCCAACTTGTGACATAATATGTAAAGTCACGGTACCCAGTAATTTCTCTGCCATATCTTACCTTTCAAACCGGAACACAGCAATGCAACGCATTGCTGCTTTGCGGCAGAAATAGGTAAGACGGAGGTACCCAAGCAGGTGACCCTGGTACCGAGTCTCCCTCCGGTAAATGTTTAATTCAATATGTTTATTCCTAACTAATCGTGTATTAAACATTCAAAATTCTTTTATATTATTGTACAAGTACTTTTTTTACAATATATGAGTCTTAATTTTTAAACAGTTGTCGATGAGCAGACTATAAAAAAGGTAGTCGCGTTCCACTTTCTTTACTCTCTATATCAGTGAGCAATACCGTAGTACTTGCAGACCTCTTTATAACGTCTAGTGGCAAATCGTCTAAATTAGGAGTGTGAGACCATTTATAATATAATGACAATGCTATTGTTTGCGGATCTGGAGATGGAAGATCTTCTATGTTAACGTGTATAAAAGCCTTTTCTACCGTCGCGGTGATAACATTTTGTGTTGCTTTTTCGTCGAACAATTCTTTTCTTTCCTTAGAATCAACGAAAGCGCTAAGAAACATGGTCCAACGCGGTATATAATAGAAACGGAACATTTCGGCCCACTGCTTGCAGGCGTAATCAGAGATCTCTCCATTCGGACCCCACATTGTGATCTGATTGCGGGCATTATGTTCATAAACCTTTCTTTCGTTAGGAGAATTGCTAACACTCCGAGCTTTACTCAACCAGTCTTTTATTTTGAAGTTATCGTGTGAGCTTAACGTTAACTCTAAATCATTCATGATTTGAAGAAATTGCTGAACTGTGGAGTTTACAATCCACGTAGTGGACCATCTGTTATTAACAATATTTATGTACAACTGCTCCGCGCGATATTGTAGTGCCTGTCTTGTGATGTCCACAAGATCGTGTTTGAATCCATCGTTGAAACATGAAGGATTTTTTATGAAAACGAAATTTTTGAAAGCATCAAACAAATCTCTACTGTGATACCAAGCCCACGGAGTGATTTTGAAACTAGGTCTACGTGTTATTACGTATTTCCCTCGCATTCTGTTCAGTCCTTCAAAATTGTACACACTGTGCAATAGTGACTTCCATGCACTTGATGTGTCGTCGCAACCGTATCTTCTCTCAGCGTAATTCGCTATCCAAGCTTCCAGGTCACTTACTGGCTCCTTACGCCAGCCAGACTCTAGCATTAGGTCGTACACCACGTAATTCTGGTTTATCCCTTCTGGCGTTAATCCAATTCCTATCATAGTAGAATTTTCTTGATTCCGTGCTTTATAAACATCGTTATTTATTATATTCAGACTACCAAACATTCCTAGTGTGCCGCCGAAATTGTGCAACATACACCAGATAAATGGCTGTCCATAATACATCGCATACAAGTTATACTGAGGCCACTGTTCCGACTGTAAATCTAATACTAACATTCGTCCCTTAGGCACAGCAGTCAGGAATGCTTCTACTCTACTAACAGGCCATAGGGCAGGATCGTGCACAAACATCCAGTTCTGAATCAGCCATACCGCATTGCTATTTGTTTCGGATAATGTTGAAAATATGGCCTCGGATGTGTTTCGTACGAAGCCTGTGGTCCACCCTGTAATCGATATCTCGTTAAAAGGATCCGCTGTATATATAGTGCCATTTGGAGTGACTTTATTTATTTCTTTTAAAAACATCTTGCCCACTGTTTTAAATAAGGGATCGTTGGGATCAAGAAAGTAATCACAGCAATATTCCCTTTTAAATTTGTTCCACTTATTAACAGGATGTAACGTAGCGTTTGGGAAAATTCTAGAGAAAGCCCTGGGTACATGGCCGTTGAACGCTGGAAACACAGGCACGATTCCAAATTGATACATGTAACCGACTATTCTATTTTGGAGATCTAACTGCATTTCGTGCCAAGATTGAAACAGGGGCCCACCCCAGCCTCGCAGGTTGCCCATTCTTTGCCAAGATAAAAATGCAGGGCCGGTGAAATGTTGATCGATTTCTTGCTGAGTCATTCCTAGCTTTCGATAAACTTTTGCCCACGCTGCTTCCTGAGCGAATGGGCCTAGAGCCAAATTGATACCGTTCAGCGCCATCCACTGTATATGTTCAATCCACTCGTCTAAACCCCACCAAACAAAACTGTAGGACATTGTGCATGCATTTTGATAGTAACGAAATCTATCGCTGGCCACGATGACTTCGTTTACTTCTGGCAGCGGACTCGGAATAGAAACATGAGACATCTCCCAAGCGATCTGGCTCTTGCAGTACTTCTTCAAATAATAGTTGAAGCCCCATACAGCTGCTACTGCTGTGCTCGCCCTAATGTGGAGCTTACCATCAGTTGTTTGAAGAGAAAAAGAATCTTTCTTGTCTTGAAATAAATCATAATTTACCTCAACAATAACTGCACTGGAATATTTCTTGATTACTTCGTAAGCCGCCTTTTGTTGTACACGAACCGGCGCTCTGATTTGTAACTTGGTCGGATCTAGATAGTCTAGATTTAAACTGTTTGCAAGTGCAGTAGTGAGTAGTAATAAGGTAAACGGTGCGCAAGTCATTGTTGTGTTCGCTCGATGCTTGCTGCTGTCGCACTGGGTTCAGTCACAATGGGATTGCTAATAATCCGGCCGGACGATCTCATCCACTTACAATCGACAAAAGTCTCTGAATACCATAATTGAATGGAACGTTTTATTCACTTTCATTATTTGTGTGATCTGAGCAATAAATATCTTGTTTGCAATACAAATTTTGCTGCCGATTGTCCTAAATAGCTTTTATAGCAACAAATAATAGTGATCAATTTATTAGGTAAGTACAACTCTTGGCCGCGACATCGTATGCGTATAGTTTGTAAGACAACGAACCACCAAAAGAGAGTAAGTATTGCAAATTACTCCAGATATGCTAGAAAACGGATGGTCTAGCTAAATTTATAAAACAAAAATAAAACACACGTCATATACATACTGCTCTTTGAAAAGTAGGAAATTATTCTTATTTTTAACCGACTTCGAAAAAGGAGGACGTTCTATGTTCGGCTGTATCTATTTTTTTTATGTATGTTCACCGATTACCCCGCCATTTGTGGCCGATTTTCAAAATTCTTTTTGTAATCGTAAGAGTATACTCCCGAGGTGGTCCCATTGTCACCATGTCATGATCTGATGATGGGATCCCATGAAAATCAAGGGAAACCCTTGAATTTCAAACGCACATCCTACGTGTTTTATGTTTTTGCTGAAGATATTCAGGTATTTACATCTATCAGGTAGTCATCATATCATGTTACTGAGAGTTTCTGGTAGGTTAGGAGTTCGGGAATAATTCTTTCAGTACTGTTTAGAGCAAAAAACCGGTTTATTTTAAGTCATTCTGGTGTTTGCCTTGGCTCAAATTATAAAACACATGTATTATAAACTAAAAAAAAATTACAAAAAATAAAACCGACTTCAAAAACACCAAAAAGTCATAAATAATATAAGAATACATTTTATATTGAAGTCGGTGCCATGCAATGATCATCTGGAAAGACTGAAAAATGAAAAGAACAATTAATATAGTTACGTATTTGGCACCAACTTCAATATAAAACTGTGATTTTGTATGTATTCTTATATTATTTATGACTTTTTGGTGTCTGAAATAGATTTTATTTTTTTGTTTTTTATTTTTATTTATTTAGGTATTAGGTACATTGCCTCGGGTAACCGATATGTGAACAAACCCACGGCAAATTTTCCTGGACGCACTGCGTCCTGCTATTTAAGAAATACTGATGGCCGACAACTTTGAACAGCTTAAGAAATTTTCGTCAAATAAAGCCAAGCCCGCCGACACGGTTTAAGCAACCCGAATGAAATTTGAACTTTATTAATTTCTCTTTATCAAACTTTAATAATAGCTACGTATCAACATGCGATTTAGATTTTTTACAGATTTCGTGAAAATTAATATTGAATTAAAAAAAATATTACTGATCCACTTTTCTATACTAATTATATTTCTATAATTTTAATTAAAAGGTAGAAAAATTACATTTCATACAGTAATTTTCATATCTGTAGGACCTCTACGTCCAGAGACATCTACAGTGTGTAACCAAAACCCTATGAAGCCTTTTAGGAGCATGTTCAGAATCGACATAAGTATAGAAAGAAGTTACGGCGTCATTGAAAATTCAAAATTGTAAAATTAATTTTGAAGATAGTTGGGTCTGTAAAGAAAAGTTGTATTAGGAATTATAAAATTAATTTTACAATTTTGAATTATCAATGACGCCATTACTTTTATATATCGATTCGGAAATGTTCCTAAAACGTCACTGGGCTTTGGTTACACACTGTAGGTATATTTTTGGCCATATCATTGGAATGGCGTCGGTTAGAATAGAGGAGATGTACACCATCCAATACGAGTCTCTCTCTTTCGGTGCTTACATGATACCAAAATAGGGTTAGGCATAGTCTGCATAAGCAGGTTTTCATCTTTTTGACTCCCTTGTTAAAACTATCGTGAGACATACTTAAAAATAAAATCTACATCACAGCTATACTCACGAATGTCGGTTTCTGTCCGACTAGTTCGCGAGTATAGCTGTGATGTAGATATTATTTTTTGACTCCCTATTAATGATGTGCCAGATATGCCAGATATGTGGACTGAGGTCGGGGACTCCAAGCTGCCCCCCTAAACAAAAGCCACACGCCAATTATTTCGCAGTCGTTCCGCAGAAAAAATGTATGGAAATGACATTAGCTTGTGACAACCTCATGCTATTTTTTCCACAGCTAATATAAATTTTTTCTACGCAACGACTGCGGAAAAAGAGGCGCTTTTTTATTGCGACTCAGTTGGCCAGCACGGTACTCAGTAATTTCACTGCCATATCTTACCCTTCAAACCGGAACACAGCAATGCAAGCACTGCTGCTTTGTGGCAAGCAAACGACCCTGGTACATAGTCTCCTTCCGGTAAAAGTGTGTCGCTTTTGTCTTAGGGGTCTGGTCAGTCTAAACGTCTATGCGTCAATAAGTTGCCTTTATATTGAAAAAACTATCCCCTAACTCCCAACCTACTATATGCCTTCCATCATCAGCTCAGTAATATGACATGATGACTATCAGATAAAAATATCTAAATATCGTCAGAAAAAAAAACACGAAACACGTTGGTCGTGCCTATGAATCTTAAGGGTTTCCCTCGATTTTCCTGGGATACAATGACTGTGATGATGATCATGCCTTAGTGACAATGGGATCACTATAGGTAGGTACTCTTTTAATTACAAAAAAGAATTTTGAAAATCTGTCCACAAATGGCGGAGTAATCGGTAAACATGCATAAAAATAGCCTATAGTCAAACATGTATATCTCCCCTTTTAAACTTTCGTGTTGCATCTCAAAATTGCTAAAACTTTTACGGGATTATAAAACCACGGCCGGTGAAACATGACCGAAACGTCGGAGTCAAATATTTAAGGTGCAAAACGCGTTTTAATCCCGTAAAAGTTTTAGTAATGTACGAGTACTTCCCCCTTTGTTGAAGTTGGTTAAACAATGGAATTTGTTTCAAAGTCAGTTAATACGGGAATTATGACCACCGTTACGTATCGGTGTGCGCTTAATGTTCTATTTCGTATGAAAACTAATTTCGTACACTCAGTCGAACTAATTGGTGCCCATAACACAGGAGAACCACCGCAATAAGGAGTGATTTCTTTAAAACAAGCGTCCGCTTAGTGTTCCCCTGATCTTTTCAACAATCACCGGCGTCGAGTCTAGCCATATAGAAAGATTCTAACTTCATCGGAAATCAATACTTTGTCCCTCCAGAGTCCATTATGCATAATTTTTAATGAAACTGAAGTAAGGCTCGATGCTCGTGGAGTAATTTAGGAGCCCGGACCGGGCGGTATCGACAGCCAAAAGCCCCTTCCAGACTTTCCATAAGCTAACTTCTACTTTCCTTACTTCTTCAAGGCTCTTTTCTTCTCTTCAAGGTCCATACTTGACGTCTAATATTCCGCAATAACTGAATTGGTCCCTGGATACAGTTGCCAAATCCTCTGGACACTTGAACGACTCACATAAGATGCTGCGACACGTAAATTGGCGAACAACCTTCTTCAAGAAACGCTTTATAAATTTATCGGTTTATTGATTTATCAACCTTATCAGAAAGTGATATTGAATGTTAAATTAAAAATTAAATTAAATTATTTGTATAAATTATCTGGATCCTAAGCTTTTATGAAAGGATGTTTCAAAAAACATGTTAAAACTACACCGTAAAATTAATAAAACCCTTTTCCTTGTTATCTTAAACTTAAACTTGCGTGTTTTTTGTTTTTTTTTTGGCGAAATGTTATAATTTTGTTATTTAATAATTGGTGGTGGTGTTGCATAAAACATTCCTGCTGTGAACTGTTTATTATGGCTCTCGCTTTGAAATGGCGTAACTAGCAAAATGTTGCCTTTAAACGATCTACACTGGTGCATTATAACGTCCACTTTTCAGTGTGCAACGCTTTGCAAATTATTAACCACTTCACATTTGCGCGAGGGCTAATTGAACGGAAATAAGTGATAAAGTACTGCTTTTATATTTTATATCCGTTCACAGAGCTGTCATGTTTGTATTTGATTTGTAATTTTGTGTTATACTCTGCTAAACTGTCGTCTTTGTCCATTCTTTCCAGGTGGCCATGGAAACCGAATAAACGCTGAGCGACTGCAGGGCACACCAATCCCAGAAGACACCATCTTCTGCAATTACTTCACTGGCCGAGATTCGCTGAGCTATTTGAATGTATTGTATGCCCTGACGTCGAAGCTACCTTCCTCCTTATTGAATCGCAAAGGTTCGCCTTGGCCAGTGTTCCGTTTGGTATTTGTGGCTGTGTAAAATTTTTTTTATCATGTAACATTTTATTCATCTGAATCTTCAGTAATTAGCAGTTTGATGGGAGGAATTAGATACTACGTTATTAATGCGTAGTACGTTATTTAGCTGTCGGTGTCTTAACCAAATATTGTAATGCTACATCACTTTAGTGACTATGTTAAAATAACTAGTACCAAAAACTACTTTTGGGTAGTTCATAATTTCCTCGTAGGACATTGGTGTAGGTACTTTAACAGAACAAGATACACAATCTCGTGTAATAACTGTCGGAGTCAAAACTTTGCTCAGCGCGTCGTGTCAGCAAACCGTGTGTGTTAGGTTCTTAAATTATTTTCTTGGCAACGTTATCGTACCTTATAAATGATAACTTTTGTTATTTTAATATTTCAGCACTTTTAAAACGAATCTACAGTAAATCTTCAACACTTTTTGATTGACGCATTCGCGAGATTGTGTATCTAGTTCTTTTATGGTATATTAATGTCGTAGGGTCATTTCCTATGTCAATAAAATGGACTGCCATCTTTTAATTGCAATTTAGATCTATCTAAAAAACAAGGTCCGGTGTTTGAGACCGCCATGTACCAATGTGTTTTTCGTTTTCGAATTACATACTCGTATGTCCATTTGCCCGATACTCCTAGGTGAAGGAAAACATCGTGAGCAACCTGCATACATCTGCGAAGAAATTCAAAGGTGTATGTGAAGTCGACCAATCCGCACTGGGCCAGCGTGGTCGACTCAGGCCTAAACACCCTAACTTAGGGTAGGCTCGAGCCCCTCAGTGGGGAAGTATATGATCTGTGGTGAGTGAATGCCGCTGCATTCAAAACTTCGTCGGCGGATTTACTACTTTTCCCAAAGGCGAAAGGTCTCGTACAAATATATGGGCGTTGGCAGGTCAATATCATCATATCTAGCCTAAAGACATCCCCGGCTGGACATTAACCTTCCGTTAGGATGTCCAAACCGATCGGTCCTGCGTTACTCGCATCCAGCTGCTTCCCGCCATCTTCAACACATTACCTATTAGCACATATTATTATCTACTTGTGCGTGTCCATAATAATGAATTTGTCCGTAAGCATCGCACTTCGCATTCGCACAAGCTAAATTGCACAGATTATAAAGCACGCAAACGGGTCTTCTGGACGCGATGTAGGAGCGAACACGTGCGAGAATATTCGCGGCGGTTTCTCTCCTGAACAAATTCGTAAATTTATAACAATGGAACTGCTTATCTATGCGTTTGCGAATGCGTATTGTTATTTGCCCTTCTATTATTGGTCTGATTGAGACCCAGTTTGCTTACGTTTTTTCGACTGAACCACCAGCCAGCAACATTTTTCTTACAAAGCTTACACAGTTCTTCTGAACTGAGCACTGGCCAAGGTAAAAAGAAGGAATGGAACACTTATGCATTTTATAATTATTTTTTTTATGTATCACTAATAAAACACGTTATATCTTATAATCGTTTTATTCTTTCTTAAAAGCTAAATAATATTGCATATAAACATTGGTTGATTTATACTAAGGAAGTTTGTAGAGATTATTTCAAACTTACATTTATTGTTTATGAATTTCTTGTGTGCGAGACGCTCATCACCTTATTGTTAGTAAATATTGTGGACAATTCTTATTTAATCGAATACATCGTATGTTAACTTTGCAATGGTTTTTTGTGTTTCGGCAAACATAGTTTTCAGTGTTCAGCTCCATGTTACTGTCATTTTTTTTATAGAGGGCCCGGCAAATGACCTCCTCCCGCCTGATGTTAAGCGGTGAAAGAGGTCCAAATGAGTTGACAGATAGAGTAGGCATTAATAAAATCAATAAATTGGAGGTTTCTGTTGTGAAGAATTCATTATAATGCAATGTTTTACGTAACAAGGTACTGAACACCTATAAATTTATATGGACGGCTATTTTAAAATATGAATGTTTAATTTTAGCGTTTATTAAATGAAATAGGTTTAGGCGTTACCCCAACGTGCGAGTGTATAGTGGCGATAGTCTCGCTGTATCGTCAAATCAGTAGTAACTATGAATCAGGGCCGATACTATAATGCCGTTCACAGTTCGTTCTCGGTCCGATCTCGGTCTTGAAAAATATCAAGTAAGAAATACGTGTGCATTAATGCTATTCGTAACAGTCAAGTTTCAGTCGCGATCAATCTCTAGGCGAGATTGAACTTGTCACGCACGATACGACTTTATCAGACCGAATACGAACTGTGAAGCATTACAGTGAGGATCGACCCTAAATCTCACGGCGATACGACGAATGTCAACTACGAGCAAGATGTCATGGACTCGTTGCGCTTCCGTAACTAGACGCGACGTGCTCGCAACGCACGCGCCGCGAGGCAGGATACTTGTAGCGCGCTCGCCGCATTACGCATCGTCGCGTCGTCTTGCCGTAGTATGAAACATCTCGCTGGTTTGCGAGAATAGCGACGGAAGTAAAAATTGTTGACTTTAGCGAATGGCGTTTTTAAATTACATAATAGATGTTTTAATGCGGCGTACCGCAAAATATTTATGATTTATTGAGGGTTTGATTTTACTGATTAAAGAAAAACTTATCTTAGTATCGAAACACATAAAAATAGCTTCAAACTTTTATTGAAATTATTAAAAAAATAATCATCCAAAGTGGGTTTCAGATATCAGTCGTTATTCATGAGATTATGTCATTTAAAAACAACGCCTCATCACTAAATAAGTGTCTATTCTTGAAAAATTATTAACAATTATTGCAATCAAACTCCAAATACGTCGGTATTTATGAGAATCGACCGTGCGTTCACTCTGTCATCGGCTTAACTGAGATGAGTCTGTATTTATTATTTACGCTAGAGTGTTTTGTCGCAAATGCATAATGACGATGTCTCTCTCTAACGAATGTTGATGCGTAATCGGCGTTTTGTCTCTGTTCACGATAAAATATCAAAGATTTATGATCTTTTGGTATACTTAGTTCAATTTTACAGAATTTTGAGTTATGTCGATATTCTGGAAAATCAGCGATCTGTGCAACGAAATGTTGCGGACATCATTGCAAAGCGCGAGGATTCTTCGCGATTTGCGACGGTACGTCGGCGGAATTCATCTCGTGGAGATATACCCAACGATATATGTGTGGACTTGTCGTGTAAAACTCGCCACTGGAGGTGACGTCTTAGTTTCTGGAGTTAATAAAATGCTTGTTTTAAGATGGTTAAATGTTAATATAGTCAATAGAAACATTTGAACCATTTCGAATTTATAATTTGTGCCGTTTTCTTATGAATGTAATTTTTTAATATCACTTACTTTAAGAGAGAATGTAGATAAGGCTTAATGTAAACTCTTAGGTTATATTAGGGGTTGTTAGGCTTGTAAAATTTGAAATGAATATCAAATCTATAATGCAATTCGTAATATTAAATGCGCGTAATAGACGCTTGAAATACTACAAATTCCAAAAATTTTGGTCAGTACCGAAATATTTTTTTAAACTGCGACTCTTTTCCTGAATGTTATGACTGGGATTTGGGGCAAAATATAGATAGAGAGAAAGATATAGAGAAAATAGAGAGCCAAGCGTGTTGATATTGCAAATTAAAACTCGATTTTTTATCCTGAATAGTAGAGGTACGCAATTAAGAATATGACTAGCCTACCTAAATTAAATTACAGTGTGATTGGTGGTTTTGTTAAATTTTTGGCATCGGACTCGAATATAATTTTCTTCTAAAACTAACTTTTCGTTGTCACTATTATTCTTAGCACCATTATTCTTAATAATCTTATTTGTCTAAATAATTTTATCTCTATCACTATTTACAGTAAGGTACACAACGATTATGTAAAAGCAAATAACGCAATGATTTCGGGCGAGTCGTGGTATTTTGGAACCAAACTGATTTGGATCTCAATTTTTTTCATTGTTTCAAAGAACCAACTTTTTAACTTTCAATAAGTCTTGAATCACTTGATATAAAGCATTAGTGTTACTCTTTAAATATTGCTACTTTATTTTTATGCTTGAACTGTTGAATTTTGGCCTTATAATTATAACAAAATGAGAC
This sequence comes from Schoenobius gigantellus, assembly GCA_963935595.1. Taxonomy (NCBI): domain Eukaryota; kingdom Metazoa; phylum Arthropoda; class Insecta; order Lepidoptera; family Crambidae; genus Schoenobius; species Schoenobius gigantellus. The sequence goes on from OZ012541.1 coordinate 53,536,719, forward strand.
CCACGCAATCCAAATTTGCTCTAACTAACATAAATTGGTAATTTGAGAAGTACATCTTTGGGATGAGTATTTTGTAACCTTATGTCATACGAGCGTGTCCAATACGTAACCAGACGCAGGTGGAATCTTTAAAGTAGTTTGATCTAATACAGGTACATAATTGTCTTGGAGTATGATTGGCTGTCGGCTCGAAGCTTCATTTAGTTGCCTTTCTAACACAGCTTGTTGGAGTTCCTCTTCTTCTAGCTCAACTGTAAGCTCATCTAAAAGCTTCATTCTCTCTGCTATTTCTCCGTCTGCGTTCGCTAATTCTATAGCGTTGTCGTGCATTTCTTTTGTAGTTTTCTCCAATTCCTCCTCGATTTTGTCTATTAACATCATCACTTGCGATACGTTCTCGCAGCTATTCGCCCTGTTCTCGTCCATGTACCTCTTCACTTTCGCAGTCAACCGAACCACCAGTTCCTCCTCGCGGTGCAACCGCTTGTTGATTATCGCTAGTTTCTCCAACAATTCGATTTCTTCCCGTATCCTAGTGATCTCGTCAGCTGACGCTTCGGAATCTGTGTCGTTGCTCGTTTGCATAAGTCGGTCGGAATTCACCTGGCAAATGTCGGTCAGTTCTTTTGTGAAGTAGTGTTCTCTCATAAGGTGTCTCTCTCGTCTGCTCTTGTGTTTGGTGTGTCTTCTGGGCGGCGTGCCGCTGCCGACGCCGACGCCGCTGTCGCTGTTTCCCGCTTGGCTGTCGTTTACCTCGTTGCATCTACCGAGGTCGCGCAAGTAGGACTCCAACAAGTAGTTTGTGCCGTGCTTCTCCATCCGACTCTTGTGTGTCTGATCTTCGAGCTGGTCGATTAGTTTTTCTTGTTCTCTGAAATAGATTTTTGATGCTATATAAATGAAGTAATCAATTTAAATTATAAACAACGGCATTCACTGATTACGTCATAATGATCATATTGTATTTTTTTAACAAAGTTGACAAATAAAAAGATTGCCCGCCGGATGTTAAGTGGTATCAGTTAGGTACCTATTAGATGTGATTTTTATAAGATTCGCAAGATCAAGGTATCCCACACAAGAACCATTGTGAAAGTATGTCTAGTCACTATCAAAAATAATAAAAAATCTAATCATTCTATAAAACTGATTGACACAAATTTCTTCTACTAATTAAAACATTGTTTAAGGAAAGTTAAGAAAATCCTATTAAATATGAATCATTTTTCCCTATGTTCTACGTGAACGTAGCCGCCAAATACCCTTAGCTAATAGTTGTTAATACTCGTGGGGCTTGAGTACCTACCTTAGCTTATCCAACTGCTGGTGTATGGTCCTGCTCTGGTGCTGTATGACGGAGACCAGCCGGGTCGCGGGGTCCTCGCTCCTGGCGCGCGGCGGGGGGGTGCCTGCCCGTAGGCCCCGGTGCCTTCGCCGCCGACCCCCTGACCTGTGACCGCCATCGCTGTCGCGGCCGGAGTCGTCTTCCCCGCCGCTGGACGCGCGTCGGAGCGAAAGCCGAACCTGGATTTAATAAAGGTAAGATTTCTTATACCTATACTGAAACAGTTGTCTGACGCTCCTACGGTGAAGGAAAACATCGTGAGGCAACCTGCATACATCTGCGAAGAAATTTAAAGGTGTATGTGCAGTCGACCAATCCGCACTGGGCCAGCGTGGTTGACTAAGGCCTAATCACCCTAATATAGGGTAGGCGAGCGCCCCTGGTTGGGGAGGTATATGAGCTGTGATGATGATACTGAAACTATTTTGTGTGGCAGAGGGGATCCTCGTCAACCATTCATCTTAGGACATTTGGGAGGTGCGTTGTGGGAGGCGAGGCGGTGCAATCGTTTTATGTTTGAGATGAGTAGTGAAGATTTCTTGACGTTTCTTTATACAACATGGGTGATAAACATGGATACAGTTCTGTTACAGAAAGCGTTGTATAGATTATGTTATACAAGATATGGGCCTTAATCCTGATATGCGGCCAAATTAAGAAAACGTCAATGCATATTGTTCCCTTATGTACCTCTATATTGGTTTTTATGCGGCGGGCTCTTGCAAGGAGGCCCTCCAGCTCACCTCATGCCTAGCGTCGCCCCAAGCTGCCAGGACATGCAGCACGGGCACATCAGGAGGTAGAGGACGCTCGACGCCTCGCCACCTTTCAGCCAACACCCATTCTTCGTTATCGCCCTGCCCACTACCCGCTGTAAACACATATTGTAAAATGTTAGAAATATTATAACTAAATAAATTCAATATGCACCTCAACAACATGGTTATGGAAATGAGGTAAGAAGCCTGATGGCGCAGTAGCGTGTGCCCTTGATTACCAAAAATGAACTTGAAAAAAGCAGTGGAAATTTAATTAACGCACAATCATTTTTATCAATGTCGGTACCAAGAGAAGAAACGAGACACCTACTGGAAATTATTAAATATGCAAGAAAAAGAAATGAGTTAAAATCTTGGCATTGACTTCAATATAAAATATTTACTTAATGATTTATGAAAAGACAACGTGTATTGTGTACCTTCCGGCGCGTCTTGCAGCGCGCGCACGATGTCCGCGCAGGTGGTGTGCGCACGGACCCCGCGCACCCACAGCTTCTGCCCGCGCGCCACTACCCCGACCTCCTCGTCGCTGTAGTCCGATGACGAGGCTTCCATGGTCCCTGGAAAAAATAACAATCCCTTAAAAAATTGTCTTCGCACAATGACACTGGTGTTGCCACTCCTATTTCTCGTTTATGTCGTAAGAGTCGACTAAAGGAGTTTGTCGCAATCTGGCCAACGTGAGTAAGCCAATTATCTCTTGTTAAGAAGAGAGCGGACCCGCACTTAGCGGATTACTAGTGGGTTACTAGTGGATTGTGGTGTTTAAGAGAGCTAGGGCACAATACTTATTTATTGCCTTAGCCATTCTACTGAGATCATAGTAGTTCATCTCACAGAAGCACGCAGAGGCGCGTTCAGCGCCTTCGCGCGAAGTACAACTTTTCGCTCTAACCCCGTTCAATGCCTTCGAGCGTGACAACCGGGTGAAACAACCGGCCCGTTCAAGACCTTAGAGTGTCGGCGCGAGTTACAACCGAACAACCATCGAGTTTGATGGTTGTAAAACGCTCTGACGTTTATTACTGAAATACTCTTACGTGATTGGATGATATTGGCGGCCATATTCTATAATGTCATCTACTAGAAAGAGAGAGAAATAACAAATCATGTGAAAGAGGGAGATAAAAGATTTGGTTGCTGCAATCCGTTCAACGCCTCTGAGCGAGTTAAAAAACAACCGGACAACTAAACCCAGAGGCTCTGAACGCGCCTCAACCAAATAGCATGATACTGTATTTCGAAGTGAGCTCACCAGCCCCTCTATTTACTAACATCGGTTGCTTACTAGAACTACTTATCATTTTTTAAAGAAACTATATCCATTACTAGTTCATTATACATAAGTACCTACAGTAATGGACCTACCTAAAGTTTCTTTTAAAAATGACAGTTCTAGCTAGCAATCAAAGTTGTAAATAGGGGGCGGTATCTTTGGGGGACACTATTAATAGGTAATACCTACTCTTGAGCTTGTAGATGTTTGTTCGTGTATGCAAAGAACAAGTGACATGTCAGTAATGTCTGTCTGTAGACTAAGTGAGAATAGGGCAGATGCTCCGGTTTTGGCCACCGACCCCTTTTTGGCCATTTTGGACTTCAGAGCGATGTGATTAAGGCATAGACAGTTGTATTACTTTATGCTATACGGTTTTTAAAATATTGAAATATAGGAACACTTTTACCGGTGACAGTTGGAAATGTGTCAAATTTCACTTTGACGTAATACGCCTTTTTTGTAGACGGACGTGAATTTTTGATTAATCTTAGCGAAAACAATAGGGCGAGCGGGTGAGTAATCAGTTGTAATTTTCGGAATCTTTATTTATTTTTTGGATGTTTATGTTAATATTACTTATGAAACATATTGTCTCAATAGAAGTAAAGTTATTTTACCGCCACGCTTTTAAAAAGCGAGGTTATGCGTAGGTGGCCACTAATGGTACCTAAATTATAAGATTCACCAACTGGCCAAAAGTGGTGCACATAGGAACCCCAATTGTGGCCACATATTTTTGTTATTGACTTTGTAATGTGTGTTCTGATAGTTTTCGCTATTTTCAGAAAAATAAAATGTTCAGGCTTTCGAAGAAAAAGAAAGCAGATGATGTGAAAAGAAAATTATTACAAAGTATAAAACTATTACAAAGGTAAAGATGTTAGTACGATGTGATGAGTTAAACTAATTCCAAAGATATTTAGTAAAAATATCAGAGTATTCTTAGATGTTAAGAGATATTCTTATAGGTTAAGTAGAACTATAATAACTACAAAGTTCTTTTCAACTTATAATTAAATAAATATATACTTAAAAATATAAAAAAATTGCAAAACAAAACTAATATCAAAGATTGGTAGGCACTTACCTCAATGTTGATCTCTTTAATTTGTAAGTTGAAATTTAGTAGTAGGTATTTCTAGGTACATTGATAAAAACATTGACTGTTATTTTTAGTAACTGAATAATAAATTCTAGAATATTATGAATAAATTTGTGTTTTATTTTTTGATGGCCAGAATTGGCACGGAATGTGGCCATAAATGGGGTAAATTTGGCCACAAGTGGCACAAAGTGTCATTTTTTTCTTTTTAAAATTTTTATGCATGTAGGTATTTAAATTTCTAAAAAAAATGTTTTGCTTAGAAAGAACAACATATTTTTGATTACTTTTTAAAACAATTAAGTAAGTATGTCCTTAACAAAAACTATAGATTATGAAGGCATCAAAGTGGACAAATCTCTTAAAATGGCCAAAACCGGGTCATTTGCCCTATTATATGAATCAATGGTATTAGGTGGACTCAGTATAGAGCTTTTTTTTCAAATATTATATTTATACCCCATTGATTTACTAATCAATGTTATACCCCTACCAAATATTTACAATTTTATAACTTATAAATAATATTCTGGTAATCCAGCTTTATTTGATGTACCTACCTGTCAAAATGGATAAAATAATACTGATCAAATTGTGTTTAAAAAAAAGTATTGTTGACGCCTACCACTTTCTACTGCCAGAAATTCGAGGTGCTTGCCAATCGGCGTTACTACATAACGTCCAACAGTTTTCTAAAGATAAGTAGTCAAGTCAAAGTTTGATTTTTTTATAATGGTAGATACAGCGTCATGCTTTTAAATCATGAACAACTTTTTGAAATAATATTTAAAAAACTTGTAATGATACTTACGATTCGTTAAATCGTATATCTTCCACCTATGCAACACGTCGATAATAAGAATGGAAACAAGAATCAGCGTATTCAGCTCAAATAACAGTTTTACGTTAGCAATTGCGTTTAAGTGAAAATAACTTAAGTTCCTAATAATATATTGGTTCCCTTTGCCCTCCCCAACGTGGATTTAAAGAGCGAGTCGAAACAAAAGGGCGCGTATTATTTAGGTTAATTGGTGCGATCCTTAAGTTGACCACGCGAGGGGCTCGCTGAGCCCCTTTACCTGTTATCTGATATCAGATATGAATTTATCTAATACTATTATGCTTTCACCATATTTTTTGGAAACATCAATAAATATACAGAGCTCCATCTTTAATTATAGCTAATACCGGTACCTTATAGGTGTCTAGACAAAAATATTCATCATTTTATAATTAAAATCAGTAGATTTCAATGTAATACGAGAAATTTAATCTTAACGATATTTTACAAAAATAATCACAATCACCATGCATAATTAAAAATTAGTTGTAGGAGCCCCCCTTTTTCAGAGACCCCTTAACGGTTCCAAAGGGACTAAGCTGACTTGGATATGCTATTGGACTCGGTGACACTAGACGGGTATACTGCCGGTGCCGCCTACCTAACTAAACCACCCTCCGGAACTTCTCCTTATAAAAAATAATTTTACCGTTTTACCATTAGTTAAACGCCTTATGATTTAATACTGCGTTCGCCGCAGAAAAGAGTTTGTTTGCCAAGGTTTTTAAATACCTACAGGTCGTAATTGAAACTGAATCCTTCGAGTGCGACAAGGATGCATGAATACGACGAAAATTATTATACTAAACTCAATCTTGCCAAATACCGTAATAATTGTCGATTGTGATTTAAGTTTTTTTAAATATATTTTTCAACAATTATTACAAATGAACTGAGAAGGTGCTGAAAATTGAAAACATTTAGCTGTTGCTCGCGTTCATTATAATAATATGTAATTCTTGTTGCAATGTAACTTTTGAGTTGTATTTCCTAAGTCAACCATACCCATTTTTATTTTAAAGTGGGTATCAACCTGCTTAAATAAAAATAATAAATAAAAATTATTTATTTTCAAGCATCAGAGGCTCATAGTGTGTTAGTACAGTTGCTTAAGAACTATGTTAGTAACTTAAGCTTAAGCTTAAGACTAAGACTTGGTACATTGGGCAAAAAGATCTTTATAGCTTTATTTCATTCAAATTAAAAGAAAATTGGTTATAACCCACCCAGTACAAAATTTAGGAGCACTGCCAAAATCTATTGAGACAGAGCATAGAGAGATACACGGATGAAGCATTGCCGCATGTGAAATTGTAGGAGTATACACGATTTCACACGTAACGCATTATTTTCAAAACGCAATAATCAGGCAACAGATTAGGTAGCGTATGCAACTATTAACTCATATACTCGTAAGTACATTACTCACTTTACTCACATAAAATCTAACAGTACCTAATGATTAATGGGATAAGACAACCGAACAAAGTGTTACTTAATTTATTTTAGTTTCGTGAAGAAAATTTATGTCGATGTATTTTGGATAAATTTGTGTCAAGTAGGTACCTCTCATGTAATTTCTTTATTAAGTTTATAAGAGAAATTATGATAATTTATATATAGCTTTTATACATGGTTTTATAATATTACGTAACTTTTATGGTTTTCGACACATTTTAAAGATAATGTGTCTTAATTTAGTTTTTTCGTATGGTTGGCCCTTGCGAACAGAAGGTATCATAAAATTGGAGGATGCTAAATTTTTAAGAATTTAGGGCTTAGTTTCGAATTCAAGCAGGCGATTATTTAAGTTAATTAAACGTACCTACCTAGTAAATAAATAAAAACATTAATATGTAGCTTCGCCTTGTCTCACAATGCATTACTTAAGTAAGTTCTGTTTGATTTTTTGCCATTCTCAAGTTTTCGAGGTAATGACGTTTATTAGAGAGATTTTTTGACTTATCGATCGGTATGTTTAATTCTTTAATTTTACTGGATTCGATTCTCGGCTCAGATAGGCGATCCTTAGAAAATCTGTGAATGGAGTTTGGATTTAAAAAAAAAACAAAATGAAGTCTTTCAGTAAAATTTTCTATCTACAGTATTTAGGTCTTTCCCTTCGTGTAGCATCGCCTTGCAGGACGCCCTGTAAACTTTATACATTATACCTAAACTGTGAGGAAACTGCATTCGTGCCTCCTATAAACCTAATAAAAGGTTGTTGTAAGCGCGTCTTAAATTACCAAATAAAAGGTTATTGTCTGTGAGAAATAAATAAATAAAAATGTGGCATCGATTCTACTCTCCATTGTTCTCTACATAAATATAATAATATGTATAGGCGCATATACGCTACATTTTTTGTGGAATTGTAAGTAGATCCGACGTCCATTTGCTGGTGGTTTGTGATGATTTCTGAGCCAACTACATACTTACATCATATCACAAAAATTCTAATAATAAATAGGCGCCTAGCCTTCCTACACAATTACACAGTAATATTGATTCCATGCCAAAGTTTTATGCACAAGTTTGCACAGCCCTGCGTGACTGGCACGCTAGGGGTGTTTGTAGTGGGTGCCCACACCCCACACAAACAACACGGAACAGCAGATAAAACTGCATAATAGAAGGCCGTATTACGCGATGAAGGGTGGCTACACTGGTAATTACGGTTTTGAGTCATCGACGAGCTTTCAGCGGATAGAATTATTGAACAATACCAACAACTGTTCGATAAATCTATAGCAATTATGAAATCTAATAGCTACAAAATTTCACACTTTTTATTTGCGTACTTTTCTAGTAAGTAAAATAAATATATTATCAGGGTGGCCACTGCTAATGCTTTCCCTGACTGCCCTTTACCAATTTTTCAAATTTCTCTGAATAACTATATTTATTTTTCAGAAATCTTAAAAATAATATAGGTATATATTTTTGAAACATACATACCTACACTTAGGTAAACAATGACCTACTTTCAGAATATGAGAAATGAAAATATATAAATTAAACTTAATCACGGAAACATTACCTAAAGCATTTATTTAACAAGAATAACAAGTAGGTATGTTTAAATTATTTAATTGCTTCTTTATTAACTTAAAAGAAATGTAGCTTCTCGATGTCACTGACTTTGCCTGACTGCTTGAGGTTCTCTGAGTTTCTCTGATTTTCTGGAATACTACTTATTCAAAAAAAAATATTTATTATGTTGTGACCAGTCGTGAACTTTTTTGATTCAGTCGTCTCTACACATTTCATACGAAAGCCATGAAAACAGTTTGAATAATAATCCTTCTGCTCAAAATATTTAACTTCCTTATCGTCCCATCAAATCTCAACTTACTAACTCAAAGCTTGAACACATTATAACAACATATTAATTATAATAGGACGCCAACACGTTTAATACCCGTATTGCGTGCAAATTCTTTTGAAATGCGCTATAAAGAATAAATCCATAGCGAAGTTTGGTCGGCAACATTAACATAGTCCGTAATTTAAGTGTCGGATGCGTGACTCCGGGCCATTAGGTAGTAGGTTCCTTTCCTTCACCCCATTCCGCCCCCTTGCACCTCACCCCTAATTTTACACCCTAACTGACATTTCGGCCGCACCCCGCACGGGTAGTTTCCAAGGCGGGCGCCACGTAAATATTTGAACGCTGTAAAACTGATTTCTGTGTAGATTTGTATTAGTTCCTTTTTAGAATACAACCTACATACTCGTATAAGGGAAACCTATCTCAAGTTACGCAATTGTTGTAGAGATTATTTAACAATTTCAATATAGTACATATTATTATCATCGCTATCACAAAATTATCATCATTTTAAAAAGAACAGACTGAACACTACGTACTTTGTTACATATGTATAGTTAGTTACTACGAGTAAGTACCACCTGTTTTATCCCTCCGATACTCCAGCGTCTCCAGAGGCTGTAATATTGGAATGCCTGCCTTTACAGGAAGTCAAGAGGGTCAAGCTGATTATTTAGGAGCTCCTGCCCAGAGGTACGAGCAGTATACGAGTATGTGGCAGAGCTAGTGCTTTATAAAGCATTAGCCGTTGCTTAGGAGTGAAGTACCACTTTGTTTTATTCAGGACGCCCAGCTTTTTGCTCGCCAAATTGGCTTTGTCCTCCAAATGACTCCCGAACTGCACTTTCGCAGAAATTTCCACGCCGAGAATCCCAATACCATCGGTCATAGGAAGAGTAACTCCCTGGAATTGAGGCGCTACGATAAACGGGTCCTTTCTTCCCGGGCTCACAGTGAATGCGCACACTTCTGTCTTCGTGGGGTTGAACTTGACTAAGTCTTTTGCACCCCATTTAGAGCGCCCTAATGAGTCTTCGACTTCAGAGTCAGTTGCAACCGCCTTTCATTCAATGAAATCCGAGGGACATTCTGGTAATCGGTATACCGCACATCACCCGTACTGTCATCTGTATAACAATGTATGTTCTCAGTGGACAACACGTCATTGATATGCAGAATTAACAGAGTTGGGGAGAGCAGCGAACCTTGTGGAACGCCAGCATTTAACGACGACTTTGATGCTCCTACATCCAAAAAGCTGGCTATCCATTTGCAGGGTCCCTCGGGGATGCCATAGGATGGTAACTTTGCGAGAAGAGCTCTATGCCAAACCCTATCAAACGCCTTAGCGAAATCCAGTCCAACGGCGAGAGCCTTGCCCTCTAAGGTTTCCGTCCAACGGTGTGTCAGGTAAACTAAAAGATCACCAGCTGAACGACTGTGACAGAAGCCGTATTATCGGTCGCTAATCAGCTGGTTCTCTTCTAGGTACCGTAGGAGGCGGGAGTTGATGACCCGCTCCATTTTCTTGGAGAGCAAAAACGTTATCGCTATTGGTCTGTAATATGACGGGTCAGATCGGACACCCTTTTTGGGAATTTGGGTGGATATAAGCAATCTTCCACGAAGATGGAACCCTGTTTTTTCTAATAAGAAAAACAATAAAGGCGCTTAGGCGTTAGTACGGGTGTCAACTCAGGAGCGCACGTCTTGAGCACCACGGCTGGGATGCCATCCGGCCCACTCGACTTCTGAACGTTCAGGAACTTAAGTTCCCGTCTGATCGCACGTTGTGTTATCCGGATTTCAGGCAGTGAACTTTTACACCGAGGATGGTGGGTGGTGTGGCTTCCCCATCGTCTATACCTAATCTATCTATAGAGACCTTATCAGCTAGGGCTTTAAAAATAACCTACGACCTATTCTCAGACCTACCAAATATACCCAAAAAATTCATAAAAATCTGTCAAGCCGTTTCGAAGGAGTTCGATAACAAACACTGTGACACGATATTTTTATATATTAGACAAACAATTTTTGGTATTACCTACTCGGCGCCGAAAAAGAAATGTTTTTGCCTGCTTTCATGATGCGGCGTGAATTTCAAAACTCGCAAATAACTGTGATTATTCACATGTTATTTTTATTTCGAAACAGAAGCGATCCTACTTATTTTTGCACATTGGTACCTATAGTAGGTAGATAGATACAGGGTAACGACACTGCATCCTGAACACCTTTTTTCTCTCTCCCATTTACTCCTTTTTGCATCCTTTATTTAACTAGACTTATTTCCCTAATAACGGACGTCGAAGGATGTGGATAGTTACGCGTTGTTTTGTTGCAAAATGTTCCAGTAATAGAGGCACCTGGCGCTTGCGCATGTCCAGACCCCACATTGTAAATCAATATCTTTTAGGGCTACTTTTAATCTGACAGTCAGCATTCATCACTGCGTTATGAAAAATAGTCGTCACAGCTAGTAATATTTTTTGTATTTCTTGTTCTTCTTGTATTCCTATTTTTCTGGCATCAGACATAACCGTATCGTCCCTATTCTTATATCCATTATTCTTCGATGTTTGTACAGTCGGCCAAAAAAGTAAGTTACTACCATAAGATTGAAATTCAGTTTCATGCCATACCTAAACAACACAGATGACTTTCTTTTGCAATAACATACTGACAGCTACAAGGCAACCTTATCGATATTTTGCCTACGTATACGCGAAATTTTGTCAAAACTGGTACCTCTTTTACCAATTTCTTGCCCGACCTTTAATAATTAGGTATATTTTGTTTTACTTACGACAAGGAAACCTTATATCACCTAGGTAGGTAATGGTAAGTGATCATAAGGTGAAAGACTTATCTAATCCTGATATAAAAATGATAACTAATGTCTACAGCAAAAATAATATACCATATTAAACTGTGTCAACGTAAGGTACTTATACGTTAATTCTGTATCAATTTTTGATATTAACTATCAATCGTTACTCTTTTTGAAACCACATGCAAGAACAAAAAGAAGAGTAGGTAGATGAAGACGTAAAGTTTACTGTAAATATTTCATATCTCAACTTGGATACAGTCGACGCAAAAACCAGAAACCTACTTTACTCACAAAGATACCGCTGTGGCCACCAACATCACATAGTGGTGATACTAAATATTATCGACAAATTAATTTATCCAAGTAGGTAATGACACATTTGGTCCGAGTAGCTTAAGTTTAAATGTTGAATAGTAATAATACTTACGACCAGTTTCTGAAAGACTTTTTTTTCTTCTCGGGGGGAAATTCGTATTAACCGCACCGTAAAAAATGGCCAGATTTTAATTTTCACATAGATACGAGTATGCAGTATGTGTAATAAAAAACCATGTGAAGCCTTGTAGGAGCATGTTCAGAATCGATATATAAAAGTTTGGCGTCATTGAAAATTCGAAATTGTAAAATTGTTTTTCTAATTTCTCACACATTTTTCTTCACAGACCCATAAACATTCAATACTACAGTGACCACAAGGTTTACAAGGACGGACTTATGTCTGAGAGAGATTTCTTAATGAGAGATGAGATTTCTTATTGTATGTGGGACTTCAAAATTAATTTTACAATTTAGAATTTTCAATGACGTCATAACTTTTGTATATCGATTCCGAACATGCTCCAAAAGGGTTCACAGGGTTTTTGTTTCACGCTGTATAACTAAAGATTTTCTTTGATTTTTAATGGAAAACAGTTATTAAAGCTATCTAGTTTTAGAGGAGGAAACAGAGGATTACAAAACGGTCAAATCGGTCTATTTTGAACACTTTTCATAGGTCCGGACTGCAGTTTTCTCTATCACACTCTGATGCTCGGATGTTCGGACAAAGAGCGACAGCAATACATTTTACAAATACCGATTTTTTAAGAGCCTGATTTGTACTGGATTACGGGCGCGGTGCGTTATTAAAATTAAGCGAAAAAATCAAAATATTTAAATTTAAAGAAACTAGTAACTTATTTGAAGATATGAAATATCAGTATTATCAAATAAAGTGTAACCAGTTAATTCCCTGAAAATCATTAAAAAAATCTTTATAAAATAACTCGGATTTTCTTCTGGAAGCTGTTTTTGATGGGTGTCTTTGGCATTTTTTAACGAGAAATTTTGATTGAAATTTGTTTTGGGGACATGGATATCCTCAAAAATATTTTCAAGAGTAACATATATTTTTTTTACTACGATATATTAAACAGGTTTTGCTAAAAAAAATTAAGTGGGACTCGATGAGCTCAGCTCAGAGTTGTCAGCTTCTTCCTACTCTCTCTAGCTCTCTCGCACCTAATAGTGTTTTCTCTATAAAGACACTTGCATCGATTTGTGTGCAATGCAACTCACTATTCATTAGCTTCAAATAACATCTGCTGCGATTTTTCAAGTGCAAAAAGACATGAAAATCGCCGGTGCACCGGTGCTGTAATTTGTGCACATTAAATCTATCGATATAATAGCATCACTAGTTCAGTCAGGCAAATTATCGGTAGTCCTGCCAGACGCGTAATAACAGGAGTGGTGGCACCGCCATCGCCTGCACGCAAGGACGTGCGAAATTACCCCTACACACGGCTTGCAAGAGTGGGCAGCATGGGCTAATGGTAACCGCAACGTTCGTAAGCTTTACCATAAAACATTTCTAGCGTAATTTTTAAACCTTATTAATGGGGTGGTAACTAAGCACCTGGAATTATAAAATACTCATTAAACAGCATTTTCAAATTAAAAATTCATGCTCGTTCATTCATTCAATCAGCTAGTGCGCTACCTTTGGTATGAACAAAGAAAACGTTAATAAAGGTGAAATGTTTCCAATTAGCCTAGGGTGAAATGTTTCTTCAAGGTTTGTTATTGGGTGGACTATGTAGTTATTTCTAATTAAAAAGCCATTATCTGAAAAGTAGCACCAAACTGAACCATATTACTGTCATTTTCCTAATTGTTTAACAGGGCGAAGACTTTTTTGCATAAGTACGTAAACTACATACTATCAAATTAGAAATGTGTAAAATTTGATGTTTCTTCTTCAGTCATTCCAAAACAACTGAATGGATTAGAATTAGATTCTGTTAACAGTAGATTGGCGCATAGATACCTATACGACTTTTCATGAGACGCAAATCCGAAGTTCTAATACAAAATTTACTGAGACAGAGACAAAGTTCTGAGCGGAGTCTAGTTTCTGATATTATTTAAATTATTTTAATGAATTTGATTTTGGAAACGGAAATTTTGCAGTAAATTTAGTAAATATAATTTAACATTTTTACCCGTGTTATACAAATTGTGCAACGACCATACACAAAAGCTCCTTGTCAACCTAATCGCACGTGTGTCACAGACAACAAAAAAAAATGAAGGCATCAAATCTTGTAAACAAAGAAATGTTTTTTAATGATCCGTCTAAAGTTGAAGCAGGTGCATCCGTCTTTTTAAACTGATTGGCCGCATCAAATCAATCACTTAATTATTACAGCACTTTCACATAATGTTGAGTTTCACAGGCAACTTCATGGTATTGTTATTATATTACCTTTCCTTAATATTTATTTTAAGATTATAAAAGTACAATCGCAATATCGTAACAAATAATACGCAATGAACGTTGGTAGTTCTTATAATAGTTATTTTAAATAATGTCTAGCAAGGTAGATATACATTATCTTTATACACGCATTCCGTGCTGGCAGTTTAATATAAGAATTTGAACTTATTTCGAAATAATCGAAATAATTGTCATAATTGCAATGACCAAAAATCCTTTCTTCTTTTATATCAAAATCTTGTTATAAAATAGTTAGTGTTGTTTCATCAAGGTAAAGCCGCCGGTGACTGGATGATGTTCGCAATGAATGATGAAAAAAAAAAAAAAATAGCTTCCATTAGCACGGTGGTAGTTAGCAAGGAAGAGAAAAAACTCTACAACTTATCAATTTCCCCCATTGCACAACCATTTTCTACTGTTCGTGCAAAGGGAAAAAATTTGCTAAATTCGACTCGAATAAAATGTCAACTTATAGTCTATAGGTAATGTACTAAATCAAGAAACATCTCCATTTGTTTGGCAAGGAGACAGATAACACCCACAGGAAGGACATAGACGTTATAGCAACATCCTAAAACGGGTAGGCGTCCAACATAATTATGGTACAAAACTTGACATTCCAGTTCCTAATCCTTGTACGAATAATGGGTTCTAAGAAGCTAACTAAACGGAATTATAAAATGGGTGGCACGAGCCAAATTACCTTGTGTTGCCATGTTTCTAAGAATTCCACCCGATTTAATGGTTAATACCCCGCGAGGTGTTTTCTTTTTGTTCTGCAACCCGGCTTGATTTGTCTAAACCAGTTTTAACGCTAATGGTGAGTGTTTACAACCCGTTCGTGGGTAATCTTGTGTATTTACTATTTTTTATTCAAAGCTCTATGTTGCGGTAAAATATAATTGCTTTTTTAACCAACAATCGTACTTAACACACATCATTGACTTTATTATTTCGGATGTTACTTGAAATTACTTCGGCAAATCTTGCATCAAAACGGTTTCAATGTAAAACTGTTAAAGTTAAGCGATCAAATGAAACAAATCATTCCTTTCTAACTCTTTAATATCATAAGATCATAAAAAGCAATATCAACACATATTTGAGAAGCTTCAATTTGGCCTAAGTCACGTTTTAAGTTTTAGTAGGTATTTTCTAATTTTATTGTTTATCAGGAAATAATAATTTCTATTAATATTTATTTCTGCAACATAAAAAATACTTTTTTTAGGTATAGTTTATCTTTGGTTCCCGTAGCCGTATTTCCTGTTAACGAAGCAGGAAGCGCCTAACAGTTGGCAACGGAAAACCGTAGGCTTTTTCAACTCGTCTGGGAACATGAACAATGAAGAGGTTACCGTATTTATTAGTTGTTAAGGCGCTTATACATGAAAGTGGTACCCGTAAGGATGCAGGTCCGTATTTAAAGTAGACGATAAATATAATATAGAGCGAGCTTATCTAGACGACAAATATTATACTATACATAAGCGGTATTTAAAATTTAAAATTATATCTTAATATATCAAGTTTTCGAGATTTAGTGATATTTCAGTGAATAAACTACCATTTCCTTTTAATAGGAAAAAAACTACGTTTTTCTTCAAATTATGTTGAGAAATAAATAATTAGATAGGAAAACAAAAAATACACATCGTAGATACAATTAATCATTCGTCTGTGCTCAGCAAGTCTCGCCAGGGAGCGCTAGTTTTTTTTGAAGCAATAAAGATTTAATTTTTTTACTGAGCCATTTCTACAGGTGCACTAAAAGTGTTACATAATAATTAAGCACGATGAGAAATCGAACACGATGCGAAATTCAACTAAGGTGTAATTAACTATGAGTAGGTCTCGAAATTTATTGAAATACCCGCGAACTACGTTTCGCCACAACAATTGACAAAAAATCTGGGGAGGGCCATCTTTATCACCTAGGTGTATAGAAATAGCCAAATATAGACAAAAAAAAATATAAAAAGGGCGATCAAGCCGTTTCGGAGGAGTTCGATAACAAACGAGATTTTTATATTATTAGATTATTAAAATGTATTTACCGATCAGTGACTTTTATGTAAAACCCCATGATAATGTCCTCCTAATCGATATTCAGTCATTGCGGCCAATCTCAACAGAGACTAGCCATCTGCGCAGGAGATATTATAGTGCACAAGTGACTGCGCAAACGCAAGTGCACTCTCTGTTCCTTCACTCGCCTAGTCCGATGGGACGGTTAGCCGACACGACCGGGGCGAGATCAGGCGCAGGACCCACTGTTTGACGTGCCTTCCGAAGCACGGAGGAGCTTGAGATGTTTCTTATTTTGGTCACCCATCCTAGGACTGACCATTTTTTTTGGGAGGGGGGAAAATGCATTTACGCATTCCTCGTGGTCGAGCCAAACCACGAGGATATGTGGGACTCCCCAGACCGTACACGACCGTACACTAAAAACCCCCCAGCAGCTCCTCCGTCCGACACAAGACAGGGGGAAGGGGACCACAGCCAGGCCTTACTCCCGCTGACTCCCTGCCTGTGACATGTCCGTTGCCGGACTCTCCACCTGGCTAAGCTACTTTGTGGAGCGGCACAGAATTGCGCCGCTCTACACCCCGGTTGGTTTTTTATTGTGGTTGTCTTCCACGCGGTCCGACGCTCAGTGCGCCGAACCCCCGGCCCGCTCAGTGCGGGTAACGGGTTGCCCGACGGCAGACCCCACTGGATCCACCGCCGCGCGGTGAGCCGAAGCTCAGGGACGAGAGCTAGTCACATTCTTTTCTAAAGTCCACCCGCTGTGCTAGGCCTGCAGAGGAAGACAAAGCCAGAGTCTTCTCCATTGGTGGTACCTCTATCTCTCACCTTTTATACCGTCAAGCAGCGGTGAATACTTCGCTGTGTTCCGGTTTGAAGGGTAAGACAGGCTGTGAGTTTACTGGGTACTGATACTTGACATCATATGTTACCGCAATTTGGCAATGTAATTGACATCCTTGCAGGGGTTGTGGATTTGCAAGTATTACAGAAACCAGAATATGCTATGGGCGACTGTAACCATTTACAAGATGGCCAACTTGCTAGTTTGCCATCATTATCATCATCATCATAACAGCTCATGTAGTCCCCACCGAGGGGCTCGAGCCTACCCTAAGTTAGGGTGTTTAGACCTTAGTCAACCACGCTGGCCACCTCTGAATTTCTTCGCAGATGTATGCAGGTTGCTTCACGATGTTTTCCTTTACCATAAGAGCGTCAGACAAATGTATCTATGAAATTCGAAAAACGAAAAACACATTGGTACATGGCGGCCTCAAACCCCGGACTTCCAGATTTGAAGGCAAGTGCCGAGTCCACAGTGCCACCGACGTTCGTATGCAAACTTAATTGTAAAAAATAGGTGTTCCGAATAGGAGCGCAAGACGTAAGATACGGTCTTGTGTGTAATACTGCACGCACATCTGTGATGGCTCCGCAAAGTTATTACTCGATGCTTGAGATAGATTGCAGTGGCACGCAACACATATTGGTATGGAATGGAGGTGACCAACAACATCGAACCTCTATATACAATTACGTCGCGATGCGATGTTGCATCGCTAAGAGTGTTTTATCGTATATACCACGTCGGGTGTTCTAGAGTTTGTATCCTTATTCCCTTGAGAATCATACGTGTCGGCCTGAATGAAATGAACTTAGAAAGAAATTTGCGCCAATTCGTTTCTATGTCGCACAGTAAAAAAATTGAACTTTTTGCCAGCACACGCATACCCCTCTTTACAATCCGGAGTCCTTTAAAAGAGGCGTATAAAGAAGCACCTTACAGGTCGGCATGGCGAGGACGACTATTTATAATAAATAATAATAATAAATGTTTTTATTTCAGGCATATAACACCCACATTTACATAATAATTATTATTAATAGAACACTGAAGAGGGGTGTCAAAACATTTGCATCACATATCTGTCTCTTCCATTTCAACTTACCATCAGGCAAGACAAGGCATAAAAAAGACAAATATTACTGTTATCACGATGACCTTTGATTAAATAAATCCGTTAGAACCTAGAAGACTACTCGATCGCAGCAATTTATTGATTACAAGCCCCAGCCAATGATTATTAACAGTAAATCAGGCAACAATACCACAACGCAAGGCAAAGCTAACTGTCCTCTTAATGCCATGGCGTGTGGTACAATAAACAAGCTTATCGATATTCAAATAACAATACCTACGTAAGTTCATTTTTTAAATATTTTTATTGGCAGTAAGGAAGTCCTTGATTAGCTTGATAAAAACGAAATTCGCCTGGATTCGCCACAAATGAAATGGTAATCTTATAAATGGTTTATATTTTTAATATTATCACCGACATCAATCTAACTACATAGATCATGCCAATCAATCCTTTCATTTGAATAAAAACAGAAAGTGTCACTTTTTCTTCACTGAATATGAAGTTAAGGGAGCGCATTGGTCATTATTTGGGTCTCCGTTTTTATTCATAACTTAAATATGGCACAATTAGGCCTTTTTTTTAGATTTCGGGATGGATGGTACTGATAACGGCCGAGTGCGCACTAAATGAAAGGAGTTAGAAAGAAAAGTGTTGCTCCACTTATCGACATGCGAAGCGGCACTACACTTTAAAGAGTTATTAGTTTTAAATGGGATTTAGTTCTTGAAAACATTATATATTAATGTATGTTTCATTTGATGCCGTTTCTATATTTCATAACTTAGACCACATCTTCAAGACGAATAATCCGTTTTTGTGAAACAATGAGACGGGAAGCATTATCCATATGGATGTAGATAGTTACTACACTTTCTTCCGTTGAGTTGTCATGCACTTCTATTAGAGTTCGTTTTGCAATAGCGGTGACGTGATATTTATCGCAGTAAAACCTTAGCCTTTTTACCGCGATTGGTGTCATTGTCATCTCATCACTGATCGAAGTAATTATGAGACAAATCGAAAATGCATTAATTACATTGCTACCGTGAAATAGTTAACCTGTTATTAATCATAACACTTGAGCTTCTAGTAAAATTAGTGTTAATAATGTTGGCATATAGAAATATGGGTGAACTTAGTTTATAATAAAGAAAACAGTTATGCATGTTTATTTCTGGTTGTATGAAGAGCAATATAGTAATCTAAACTAAATAAATAAACTAAACTAAATATTAACGTTATTATATTTTTTTGAAAAGACATTTTATGAAATTACACATTTTTTTAAAATTAGTACCATCTTTTAATTTATTTTGTGTTTTCGCATAATTTGAAAATCATACGTTATTATTCTAATTTCACATGATAATTAGGTACAGTATCTATAGGTACTCACTTCGCATTGATGTGAAATTGTGTATAACAAGTTACCTACTTCTTAGGAATAAGCAATCTGATATATAAAATTAATAGTAAGACAATCACTATAATTAAGAGCTATGTGCATCGTACATGAAGCTGTAGATCTAATTGAGTCGCCGTCGCCGAGATTGTTCTAATTACCCGATAAACATCTATCACATAGCTGCACAATTAATTTTGTTATCGCGTAATTGTAAGCACGGTGGCACCTAAGTGGCGTCAGTGACAACGAAAAAAGAATGTAGGTATCTTTTTCATTGTGAAGGATGATATAGATTAAAATTAACCATATCACGAGAAATCTGACTCTGTATCCTATGAATGTTGAATAGGAAAGATTCTCCAGTAATCTATTTATAAATCATTAGGTAACTATTATTATACAACGTGTCGCATATCTCGCCATAAAATTTATAATATTTAATTTTATTTAAACTATCAAAAGTGTCAACCTAAAACTGTTCCAAAATTGAATTTTCATAAATTTTGATTGAAATGACAAGTTATTAAGGTTGACGCTTTCTTTGCGGGTAAATAAATATTATAACTTTAATGGAGAGCTATGAGACACGTTGTATAATTGAAAAATTAAGTCAGTAAAAGATTTTGTGTGAACTTGGATGCTAGAATTTGTCTATAAGTATATACAACTATACAGTGTGTAGCAAAAACCTTGTGAACCCATTTAGGATCATGTTCAAAATCGATATACGATGGTTTTATGCAAAGACATTATAAGAGATAGACCGACAATACGCGCGGCCTCTAAGAACCCCCCTTCAACCACAACAGCGGTCAGGCGGCCGCTACTCATACTGTATTTGTACTGCATTCGACTGTCGAGCGCGCGTCAAGTTACAAAAATACTTAAACATGCCCAAATAACTTCGTTTTGTAGTGTAAAAAACGAACAGTAATAAAAACTAAATCACATTGTAACATTATTTATTACCGATGAGTCCTAATTATGCTTATTTATTTAGCTAGTATCATATCAAAATTGGTTGAAGGGGACTTCATACATTTCGTTTGCATTGTTGGTCTACTCTTATAATGTCTTTGGTTTTATGTGTCATTTTTTAAAACTGTTCAAAATAAAAAGTAAAAATAAATACTTATTAAATCTTTAACATTTTAAAAGTAACACCGATCTACTATCTATGTTGATAATTGATTACTTGTAAATACTGATATTAGATTTTTTCCATATGTATTAGTTTCAAAAACAATCTTGTAAAGGCTTTAAGTAAACATTTACGCTCCTTTAAGCGTTCACTTGATTTTTATTACACACTCTATAATTAAGGTAAACAATTTATCGTGTTGATGAAATCAAATACATACAAGATGTAATAATTTCGTTGGTAATGATTCATTCGATATAATTCAAAGTAATTATTCATTCGCTTCTATCAACATTCATCTACGCGTTACGTTTAAAGCACAAGAGTCACAGAAAGATATTGTGCCTAGCACCCAACTTAATGACCAAAGTGTTAATAAAAAATAATATTCTTTAAAACTTTAAATATTAAAAGCAACAACAAATTAACTACATTTGCAGGGGTTGTTGTACATTCGTCACAAAGTTAATTCGTCCCAGTTGTATTTTTTATATGTAAATTCGTCACATTGTTTATTTCCGGACTGATAGCAGAGAAATAAACAATAATTAAATTAAATCGTCATTTATTTATTTTAATAATCACAGCAATTGTTATAAGTTAACCTTACATTTATATAAAAATCACAGATTATTATATAACACAGCTTTTTTTTACAATAATATTATAAAAAATAGAAAAATCATTAAATAAAACATAAAATCGAAAAACGCAGTTACAACGACATAAATCACAGTAATAAAATAATCACGTTTTTTTTTATTTTTATTCCCCTGCTACATGTAAATCACAGTTATGCTTACAATCAAATTTGTACTTTTTGGTATATTAATAAATAATATTCGTATTGCTTAATCATTTGCCTACGAAAGATGAATAGATAAGTTTAATAATTTGAGTTATTCACGTCTAACTTAAAATCATAATAAAGATATTTGAGCCGCTTTAGGAACATAATAATGTGTAATGTGGAATGATATATATTTTAATGTACTGTGTATATAATGTTGATGTGCCAAAATAAATAAAAAATAAATAAATAAATAAATAATATGTATAATATTCACAGTAATTGTTTATAACAATTTAACAGACTTAAAAATAATCAACAACATCTGATTCAAAAATTACAGACTTATACCCGCGGCCTAGACGACGATGCAGTGACCGTTACGACTAGAAAGAGATAGATATAGCGACCGAGCGAATGCATGATATCGTGAGTGGGAGCTTAGAGGAAAGAGAGGTGAAATTGTGGAAGGAATTGTTTTCATATTTGTGGATAAATAAACAATTATTTATTTCTATGACTAGCTTCTGCCCGCGACTTCGTCTGCGTGGACTTCAGAATTGGGTCTAAAGCTTCGCTCGTTAACAATTTTTAATCTTCCAATGGGAACTATCTTTGTCATGTTCATGTCCTTTTCCATAGCATAGGTGACATGCATACCAAATTTCAAAGCTCGCGGCTTAGCTCGTAAACAATTTCCAATTTTCCCTCGGGAACTACTTAAGGAATCGGGATAAAAGGTAGCCTATGGTATGGTAGCGAAGTAGTATGTTCTTTTCTATGTCAAAGGCTACATGCATGCCAAGTTTCATCCAAATCCCTTCAGCTGTTTTTGCGTGATTGAGTAACAAACATCCACACTTTCACATTTATAATATTAGTAGGATTACTGTTAGTTCTTATTATTTTTATAGTCATAAGATAATTATTACCTATACTTTCATAATTTTAGCAATTATGTATCTTTCATATTGAGCGCTAACAATCAATAATTTGTTTGCTACCAGTACTTTATGCAAAAATAATGCAAAATGTGAATATATGACGAATTTACAATAAATCTCACCTACTTGTGACGAATTAACTTTCAATGTATGGAGTTTACAAAAATGTGACGAATTAACTTTGTGACGAATGTACAACAACCCATTTGCAGATAGTAAAGCAAATACAACTTATAAAAAAGTTGTTTGATAAAAGACAGTGTCTTTTTAGTAATTTTGAAGCAGTCATAGTTTATAAAATAAAAAACATTTTAATAATAACAATACTGGAATGGGTTTTCGTATAACATTTGATGGGACCCAATAGAACAAAAGCTCGCCACATGAAAACCTATATACAAATTGTTTATACTAGTTAAGAATGAACTATGAATTAGAAATGTACCTATACAAGCTATACTCGTACACACGATGTTTGGTCAATGCCCTATCAAGCCGTAACCTACCCAAGTTAACGTTCGTTAAATTCGTTAAATTATTTTATTTATTCCCCGTTCATTTTTTTTCACAGACCCAACTATTTGTACGGGGCATTTTATATAGAACTTTGCATTTTTCTTTAAAATGCTAAATAAATTGATAGATTGATTGGTCAAGACGTTAACACGGTATGTTGGAGACGCGGGTTCAAATCCCGACCGAGACAAATTCTTTATAATTTTGCAATTTTGAATTTTCTATGACGCCATAACTTTTATATCACTACGTTATAACATGGGTAGGTTTCGGCTTGATGTATCAAAGACGTTGTAAATAGGTATGGAATATTATAGTTTATAGAGTCATTTAGTAAAAAAAAATGTATTAGTTAAATTTAACGGTTAATAAATATATAGTTTATTATTATATAGTTTATTATATGTAGATATTATACCTCTTTGCCATCGACAGTGCCTAAGGGTTGTTTGCGGCCAAATGTGACCTGACACTCCTCTAATATTTTGAATTTATACGCTAAAATGATCATTTTAAATTGTGAACTCAAAATATCAAAGGGGTCATTACCCTAAGCCCTATCGGGGAGAGTGGTGGGTCAAAATGCTTTTCGGTGCACATTATCCCATTTTGTACCTCCATACATAGGTTTTCAGACGACGGGCTCTCCCGCTTTTCTGAAAGAGGCCTGTGCCCAGCAGTGAACATAACGTGGTGAAGATGATGAATAATTATAACTAAAACTAATGCAGCATAATGTCAACATGAACAACTTCTTCATCGTACCGCTGATTCTTCTGTTTTCTCTCCTCTGTTGCTTGGGACCACACTGAGCTAAGGCATCAGGAAATTCACGGGTATATATCCAAACTCCTGTGAATTCTCCCAGTGCCAAGGATCAATGTAGCCATTCTTCTCAAGGCTTCTTATTGACGTCGTGACTTAATGGTAAAAAGATTTAAAAATTTCTTTCCAACATTTTTTTTTCATAGGAGAATAACATTACTTATTACAAATACTTGTAACATAATGAATATGCTTCAATAATGCTCTTAGTCATCCGTCGTGCTATAACATTTAAGTAAAGCATAAAGAAATACTTTCTTCGCTAAACTATTAATTTTTATTAACCTGTATTCATCATCTTTCATTATTGCATTAACTTTCATGACCATACAACCTATAACATATCAATTTCGCTGTTGCACAGAAGTTGCCCATAATAAAGAGAATTTCATGTAAGTATGAGTATGTCTGTTTTACATTGGCGGTTTGTTTCGAGATTTCCTTTCTGTTGCAAAGACATAATTGCACTGGCATCCCTTCTAAAACAACCTTGGACACAGAACACACTAACTTATCGCCGTTATTATCAATACAGGAACAAAATTTTTAAAATAAGATGAACATTATAATGGGTTTAGTTGTAATGCATTTTATTTATTTACATACGTCTTTATAACATGTAGCATTAAGTTAGCACTTAATAGCAATTTGATTTCTTACGTAGTCAATCTTGGAGCCGTAAAGTTTGTATATTAATTTATTTTTACACTTAGTTAATTATGTAGGGTCTAAACGCGCACAATATTACCATAGTAACTCTTAAGTAAGCATAGTAAAAAATTTCAACCGGGAGGGTGGCTTTAAATTGTCACCATCATGGAATCCTGTGATAGCCAAATGCAAACCGCGATTTCATACGTCTAGAAATAAGCTCGATTGTGTCAGTGTTGTGTGTCGAAGCGACGACGGTAGGACTGAGAATGACAATCAAAGTGCGAGGGTAGAAGAGAATCACACCGGCTCTTCTGACAGGCGACGGCACGGGGCACCAGTTCGCTCGTGACCACGGCCGCAACAAGGCGACCGAAACGTCGAGTAAAGGTACATAGTATTTCAAGAGTTACTATGCTAATATTGTGCGCGTTTAGACCCTACATAATTAACTAAGTCAATAATGCAACGCGAAAGTTTAAAATGTTATTTTTACACGTTTGAAGTAGGTAAATTTTCAGCATCTAAGTCTTTTGTACATGCTTCAAACTTTGTCCTGAATTATAAAATGAGAATAAAACAAATGTTTCAATGTTGAATATAAATCGCCCTCGGCATCCTTTTACTTTTATTACTGATAGACGATCAACTTTTATTACTTCAAATGGCGCTACCATCAGCATAACTGAATTTTCTACGCCTTAAGTTTTTCGTGTTACATCGGCTTCTTATAGCCGTGTGGTATGGTATCTATCGGACACGTTATTAAAAGGAAATGATGACTATAATTTGTGATGTGTGACATAATGTAGCGGTCCCTTTCGGCGTCGCGCGGTAAACCGCGAGCATTCGTCACATAGATCAACCTAAGTAGAGGTGGAAGTCATTCTTTTCACAATTTTGTACGCTGCTGATAGTAACTAGGTTCCGTGAAAAATAATGGTTAAGCTATTCAAACAAAAGTATCGTAGACGCGAAGTTTTGCTTAATCAAAAACTTGAAATTCGCATATAATTAGCGCGACCACACGTTGCATTAGCTTTGTAGTTATAGTGCATTGGATTAATTCTGCCCCGTTTCTGATCTTCCTATTGTAGTCAAATTTATATTCACTAATAAACACAACAATAATAAACACAATACCTTTTTAAACAAAGCGATACAACAACAATATAGTAAATTAGTACACAATACATATGCTACCCAACCTAGAGTATCAAGTGTTGTGTTGATAAATTCAATCACAGCGCCATCTGTTTGAAACTTATGGGACTAACAAATAATTACAAACTATTTAAATCGAAATAATAAATATTGAAGTTGATAATCGAGATAAAAACTATCCCGTCTACATTTTGCCTTTTATCAAAATCGATTACCCAGTTTCGCAGTTTATCCCGAACAAACATCGTGATACGAGATTTTTATATACGAGGTTACTTTTCAAGCAGGAAATCGCGAAAATATCAGCTGTTCTATACAAATGTTCAACATCCACTGAATCTATGATGTATGGAACAGCTGATTTTTTTGCGATTTCAAGATTGGTCTCATAGTAAAAGTTATGCAGCTTATCTGAACAAGCACACAAAATGACAATGCCAGATTCTGACCCACCATTTACAGTAATATGAAATATATGAAAAAATCTATGTGATTTTTTATCTCGTACTGATTTCGTTATTACTTTTAAAACTTGCGGATATTGAATAAATATTAAAATAATATGTACCTACTATTTCCGTTGGGAGAAGAACGAAGAAATGACAAATGCGTTTTGTTGTACGACGTACAAACAGAATAAAATATCAATCAAGTTTTCGAAAGTTATCGTTCTCTTTTTTAACATTATGGATTTTATGCGCATATCGGTTGTAAGTTATTAATGTTTATAAATAAGTTTTTAACAATTCTAGTTCCTTTAATTGTTTATGTGCATACGCATAATTAAGGAGTACATATGTGAAACTAAGCGCCAATTCTGGATTGATATTGTTTGACATTTACTTTTTCTTATGACTCTGTGGTGCGGTGAACTTATGACAAATGACAAAATGAATGAAACAAAGACGGTTTTGCTTTACCAATATTGCTTATTTAAAAGCTGTCGCAAATAGGGAATATACATATAGGTATATTATGATATACCTATTCGTTAGTAACGATAGATATTTTGTTAATCGATATTGCAATTTTTTATTTAAGTACATTTACATTATATGACGAGGAACGATCGGTAAGTTTGTTTGTAGTGAATAAACGCAGAAACTGCTTAACCGATTATAAAATTATTTTACCATTAGAAATGAAGTGTAATATATTAGGTATATCTCTGATATCCCACAAGATCGGAACCTATGTGGGAATAGGTAATCTATTGTAACAGGCTTAATAATTTATCGACGATATCGATTGATTTAACTCAACAATTAATAATGGACTATAAGATTAATATATTTACCTACTTTAATTATCGTAAAACGGACGAATAGGTACCTAGCCACTATTTATTTATTACAATTATGAAAGCGCCTAACTATTAATTTATAGCAATTACAGTTTTCTGCACAAATGCAGTTCGAGAAACGTAAGATAGTTCTTCTCGTTTTAGTATTTTATAAAAAAAAACCGCAACATCTAGAGAATTTATAACTTTTATGTTTTAATTACCAATATTACAGCTATCAAATGTCGTTTATCGCATTCGTGTAAATCAATTTTATGGGGTGGGGCAAACTTCTATAGAACTTCTGGCATTGTCCTTTGTCTCCTGCTTCAAAAGTAATCCTGTACCTATACATACAGGATGTAAAAAGACCCATAACGAAGCTCGCGTCTACCTACGGCCATTAAAATTCACAATTTTTTTTTTGATGGGAAACTAAATTTATTTTAGGTTTAAAAAACAGCTGCTAAAAGTACTACGCAATATAACGCACACGAGCGCTATGGATCTCGTGAGTCAGCGACTCGTGGCGACAATATACAGCGTCCGTTGTAAATAGGATTGCACGTTGTAATTTAAAAACTTTTATTTATTAATAAATACTGATTTTTGCTTTGATGTTTCATTGGAAGAAAATTAACAAATAATGTACCAAACAATTCGATATAAAATTTTTAAAAAATATATCACATGAACTCAAATATCTCGATAAGTACTTAATAATTTCCCTGGTATGGTCTAGAAGACAAAAATGATAATGACGATTGATTCCATATGTGGGCTTCGGCTTCGCGTTTGATCTTTTTACACCCTGTATAGATAAAGTGATGTTCATCTGATATGTAAGATCCTAACGCTCATATTTTGCGTTATTTGGTATGAAATAAAATTTATTCCTTTAATTAAAAAAAAATATTCTTTTTAAATATCATGTTATAGCGCGGAGATCGTCTCGAACGCGAAGACCACCGGCTCGTTACCGCTCGTCCTAACTTTGGTTTCTTTCTCTAGGTAACCGTAACCCTCTCATCATAGGCGTAGGTATAACTTTTTGATGGGGGGGGGGGGGGGGGGGGACCAGATCAAAACTTCAATAGTATGTACTGACTAATGCTTGGAAGAAAAAGTTCAATCTATCTAGTATATGTTGATTTTCAATGGGGGGTGTCCGGACCCCAAGCCCTCTTCCATACCTAAGCCAATGCCTCTCATGTAACCTTTTACCATGTAGGTATTAGTTTTGTCATTTTAGAATAGTTTTTACTTTTATGTTTTCAAATTGACGGTTTGTCTTGATATATTATACCTGATATTCTTGTGAAATGCATTTGATCTTTACATCGATTACGAGTTTATTTCCCTAAACACAATATAATAGCGCGCCCTGCGCTAAGAATGTTTCATAGTAACATTCACTGCTTAAGACCCACACAATCGAGATCCCATTAGAAATAATGTAAATTTTATTTTTCAATACGACCGGGTTCGATTGCCGAACTGAGTTCATTTTTTTTAAAATTATGTATGCAGTTTTTCTTGTCACTAAAATGGATGACATGGTGGTTAACCTAAGAACAGATCTTTGTATAGTTACAGACTTGCCTATACTGACCGATCTAAATGTGCCACCCGTATAATAGATGTATATGTAAATACTTTTAAAGGATGTTTACAATAAATCTTATTTCTATTAAACTATGGCAAAGTTAATGTCATCGTTGTATAATTATCGATGTTGAAATCAAGTGGCATTTGGCAATGGTTTTCACAAGCATCGAATGATTTCCATAGCGCCAATTAAAATAGCTTTCGTTGAGAACTTCTGATAAGCATTTGACTTTAAATAAGGACCGAGCCTTAATTTTTGTCGATAAATGTACTAAACAGATAACATAATTATCAAATTTTACATTCAACTATTCAAGTAAACCTATTTTTTTTACGTGACAAGAAGGGTGTATTTGTATTAATTTTGTTGTACGAGTACTTATACAAATTAATATATTATACATTATTTATTGTACACAAACAAATATTTAACAATTACAATAAAAATTACATGTACAAGGGCGAGCTTATTTCTGCAAGAAATCTCTGCCAGCCAACCCCAGCAAGTGTGATGAGATGGTAGCAGCGGGTAAATGTACAAGAAAAATGTTACACAACAAATGAACATAACATTAACACAACACACAAGATAATTAATATATAATAAAGACATATAATATACATATAACATAGAATATACATCTAAAATTTTAGGGTTCGATAACAGATGCTCTTTTAATGTTTTTTTTTTGCAACTGTCAATAGTGCGGCTTTCACGTATATTAACTGGCAGTCTGTTCCACAGTTGGGCAGCATGGACGGTAAAGG
This sequence comes from Schoenobius gigantellus, assembly GCA_963935595.1. Classification (NCBI taxonomy): domain Eukaryota; kingdom Metazoa; phylum Arthropoda; class Insecta; order Lepidoptera; family Crambidae; genus Schoenobius; species Schoenobius gigantellus. The sequence goes on from OZ012541.1 coordinate 53,566,040, forward strand.
ATTTATGGAAAAGTTTAGTGTTAGAGAGAAGAACAAGTGTGTGTATAACGCATGAACGTTTTGGACGGTAACTCGTAGGGATGTGTTGAAAGTGGGATCGTTAATATTCTGGGTATTGGGGATTGTGGAAAATGTTATACATAAGGGAAAGGATGTGTATAATTCTGCGAAGTTGGATTGGAAGCCATTTGAGCTGAGATCGAAAATGGGAAACATTGATCATATTTTCGGAGACAGAAGATAAATCGTATCGCCAAGTTCTGAAGTCGCTCAAGCTTATTCAATAAAACCTGAGTTGCATCTAGGTAGCATACGTCAGCGTAGTCAAGAATAGGTAGGAGAAAAGACTGAGCAAGCATATTTTTTGTTTTAAATGGCAGAAAATATTGATATGGCTTGGGAGAGTGATAGGAAAAGTGCATGCGACGACTTACCTGATTGATATGAGCCGTCCAAGATAGTGTACTGTTAAAGATCAGACCTAAGTTCTTGTTTTTGTTTAAATACGGTAAGGTGACACCGTCAAATGTGACTTGTGAAATTGTGAAATCAAGCCTGCTATACATACCTTGGCTACCAATAATTATTACCGGCGATTTCTTCGGATTTACCAATAAGGCAAATGAGAGAGCCCATGATTTTATTGCCAACAGATCTTTGCAACTATCAATGTCAGTAGGTAATATTAAAATGCCTATAGATTTGCAAATCGTTGTTAACTGAGAAAATTATTTAAGTCAAAATCAGACATACAGCACACAATCAGGCTTAGTTGATTATTGTAAGTAGTTGTTTTTAGTTTAAGGCGCATAGTGGTCCCAATGACCTTGCGTCGATCGTCCCGCACTGATTACATAGAAGTGAGTGAGTGAGAGTGAGGGGAATATTTAAGTAAACCTTTACGCGTAAGATGAATTATTTCAATTAAAAATTAATAAAGGCGAATAAGAAAAATCTAAAAAGACTATCCGCTAGAATATTGTTTACTTTATTTATTGAAATCAAAAGTATATGATTTAAACTAATATTTACGACGCGATTAGGTTTAAAGTTATAAAATCGAGGCATGTTTGGGTCACATTTTAACCAAGTTTTAATTAATTCAAAAAATTTAAAAGACCGTCCTCTAAAGAATGCGTTGAATAATAACATATCTACATATCATATCATAAATATTGAACATAAAAGATTTTTTTATTCAATATTTATGAAGAGAACCGGTTTTTTCTGCAGTGATTTTTTTATGATTGACCCTACTATGCGCTTTAAGTGATAATTCAGTGGATCAAAATCGGTATAACCTACCTACTCGAAGTGATTACGGAAAAAGTATAAGAAAATGAGAGGAAATTATATCAAAATGTAATTTTTATTTGTTTTCTCTTACCTCATATGGATGTTTCTCTATGGTGAGATCTGCAACAAAAAAAATTCAAGTTAATATTAAAACTAAGATTAATAAAGATAGTAAGAAATATAGGGCTTTTAAACACCACATGAACGCAGTCACGAAAGTACAATTGTTAATGAAATTGGTTGTATATTAATTGACAATAAAAAAAATACTATGCAGTTAGTGCAACCACAGACCAGGCAGTCAACAAACTAACTGCTCACTCACTCATTCACTGTAGCTATAGAAAGAGGCAACAATAGTCGAACACTCATTAAGTTGAAAGGGTGGGGGCTCTAAAGAGCAAAGGGTGACCTGACACCTTTCAAATTACGCCGTGTAACGTGGGGAAGTTCCTTTTGAATGACGTTGTATTATCCATTGTATTTTAAACACGTTCTTATTAAGGTAATGGGTTTAGTGCAATTCTGTTACAATAAATTGAAAAGTTACTACCATGCATGATGTTAAAGCCCACGCCCAAAAAATATATTAAATTATATTTATAATATGAGCCATGACGTAAATATTACATAAATATTCATAAGTGTTAAAAGGAAAATCATGGAAAGGAAATTTAAACGTTATTATGCATCTTAGTTCATGTCTGTCTAGATTCCCAGACATGAAACCCATTTATCCAGTCGAAATCCATGCCTCTGTTCAAAACATGAGTGTCTCAGAGCTATTTTATTTTTATTTTATAAGGATAGTATACCTACAGCACATTCCATACAATAATAAAAATACGTGGAATTTTTTGAGTCCAATCACTACTATTCTTGTGACATCATTACTCGAAAAAAAAAACAGCATAATTATTGTAAACATTCTAACATAAAGAAACAATTGTCGGAACAAGTGCGATACTGGATAAATCATCATTCATTTGCATTTGTCTTTGCCTCAGCCTCGTTCCATCATGTATTGTTCATCCTCGTTAATACATCTTTATTCATCTTGGTCGTTCACCTATGACAATTTGCCAAATAAACGAGTATTTGGCAGATCGCCAATTGTTGAATATTGTTTAGAATTTTAAGCTGGTATTAGTAATCAGGGTATTAGGGGTGTTAGATGTAAGGGATTCTGAATAACACCTTACAGGATCTAAGCCCTCCTCATCTTCTCGCATTGCACTCTAGTGATCAACGGACGGAGCTCTGGAGCTCTACATTGACCTTTTTAAAAAAAAAAACCCGGCCAAGTGCAAGTTGGACTCGCGCACCGAGGGTTCCGTACAAACTTCTGTAACTTCCCAACTATATACATACACTCCCGGACACCTAAATCTAGCCACTTTGCACTTATGGACTAAGTCCATAACTTTTAAAAAATGTTTGGTCGACCAAAAAATGTTATGCAATTTTATAGCTGGCATATTCATAATCAGCACATCAGTTTGAACATTAATATGTCAGCTACAAAATTGCATAAGAACTTTTTGGATGTCCAAATATTTTTTAAAGTCATAGACGATAATATTACAAAAGTGCAAGGTGGTTATTACAAAAGTGCAAGGTGGTTCCATTTAGGTGTCCGGGAGTATATTTACGGTCTTGAGATTTTTTCCTTTACATGGGCTATAAGTGCAGGGGCTGCCCCTCCGTGGGGACGTATATGAGCTGTAATGATGATGATGATGATGACGTGCTATAAGACCTTGCTTCTTGCCAAATTTCATGATTCTATGGCAACGCGGGAAGTCCCCTTTAGGTTTTGATTCCCTTGTGAAATCGCAAAATATGCGACATAATCAGTCGTATCTTTTGATCGCAATGACTTACAAGTTTGATTTTTTCACAACCAAAAAATAGTGTAGGCCCAAATATTTCATAAATTTCAGCTTGATATCTGCACACGTTCCCGAGAAAAGGTCTTGACAGACAGACGGACCGCCGGACAGACGTACAGGAGGACAGACGGACAACGAAGTGATCCTATAAGGGTTCCTTTTTTGCCTTTTGAGGTACGGATCCCTCAAAAAGAATAAAGCATATTAAAGCTTAAAAGTGTAAACTTTACAGGGAATCTAAATAAATTAAATTAATAAATGAGCGAAACGAGCCACTTTATACTCGATAACGGTACTCATCTTCTCTGTTATAAAAATAAATCTTGTTATAAAGAATACAGAGGGTCGATACGAAATTGGGTCACATTAACCATCGTTATATTGTTGACCTCTTTTATAAGTTTGCATAAATTAATAAAATTAAATCAATAAATTGGAAGTAGGTACATGACGATTTAATTATGAATGTAGAAAACAATAAAAGTCAATCAAATTCAGAAATAAGTTCTCGGACGCTACTGCACTTAGCGATCTTTTATAATTTAGCGCTTCTTCTGCGATCCGATAACCAATAAGCTGTCGATACCGCCAGCTGTGCACCACAATACTGGTGTTCAGCTCTAAAAAGTGTTTCGTTTGTAATGATACATTGACATTTGCACCTGCCGAGCGAGATAAAAATAGTGATGTAGTCGACCGGTAATCTAGAGGCGGCTAACGGAACGTAGCAAGATTATTTGAAAAAGGAATATTTTTTTTTAAAGCATCGCATACTACTGTCGTATTACAGTTCACCGATTTCATAGCTGACGAGTTAGTATAACAGTAACCCGCTCTCAATCTTACATAAAATTAAATATAAAAATGTGTAGCTATATGTTAGTGTAAATCTATTTAAATAAAAATAGATCGTTAAATTCGGCTATGTTTTTCATATTTGCCTTAAGGCACAAGGACTTATGGAGAGAAAAAACATAAAAATTGCATGGAAAATGGTAAAAACAACACTTTTCTTTTCCAATAGTAAATAACTTTTGAAAGAATGAAGTCTGTCCGGGCATTTAGTCTATACTAATATTATAAAGAGGAAAGATTTGATTGTTTGTTTGTTTGTATTGAATAGGTTTCGAAACTACTGAACCGATTTTGATGAAAGATGGTATAGGAATAGTTCGAGACAAGGGGAAGGACATAGGGTAATTTTCCAACGGGAAAACGCAAATAATGCGGGCGAAGTCGCGAGCGGAAAGCTAGTATTTAATAAAATTATTATTGAGGAGCAAAAGAAATTGAATTTTGCTCCTCAATAGTACTAGTAGCACATACATAATACTAGTACTCAGGAATCTGATAATATTTTTAAAGTGAAAATATTATCCGATTCCTCGAATACCTAACTCGAGGGATATATAATATGTAGAAAAGACTCGTAAGAATAATGAACGATGTTTAGGGTATTCTTTTTCAGAGTTTAATTTCAAAAGAGACAGAGACTAACATCTGGTCATCCTATTCTGATAGACTTTATGTGTATAGATAAAATGAACAACATTTTATTCTGCTTCTTCTTCTCTTTTTATACATACAAAAATCTCGCGTCACGATTATTGGCGTATCTAGTTTTTTTCTGGGGTGGGCCTGGCCCTTGATTTTGTTGTAAGCATGTTCCTATGATTTCCTTTTTTGATTAAGTTAATTATTTAAAAAAAAAATTAAATCGACCTAATTTTCTGCTGTATTCAAACGTCCAGCAAACAAATTGAACGAGGTTATATGTAAAAAGCAAAACATAGAAACACAAAAAAGGCATGCTTTAATTTTTAACGCAAGAAGTAATTAAATCGGTCAATTTTTCGAGGAGAAAACAGGGGACTACGAAGCGTATATTTTGTGTACTTTTCATAGGTATTTTCGGTTCCAGTTGCAGTTGTCCCTATCGCGCTCAGTTTGGACACACAGTGCGACAGCAATACATTTTACAAATACCTATTTTTGAATTCTCTCAACCTTGGTGTTTTCTCTTAAGGCAAACCTTAAGTTATCGAAAAGCTCAAAAGTGTTAATTAAATATACTTTATACTTTGTCCTTTTAAATATGTGTTTGTATAATGCAATTTTAAGCAATGCAGTAAAAATCGCGGTCAAATAAATTAAGTCGCGGACTCCTGTGTTATCTAAAGCAAAATTTATGACCTCGTAAATTTCATATTGCAATAACTAAAGCGAATTAAGTTTAAAACATACATTGTTAGTTCTACAAACATCGGGGCAGCGGATAAAATGGCGCTTGCTCGCTTGATTTTATTACGATCCAATAATAAGACGTCACCTTGGGCTGTTATTTAAAAGCAATAGCGATTCGACGAATGACGGTGCGTGAAGGCAATTCGTTTTTTTTAAAGAGTTATAGTTATTTTATTTACCTATTATCCTGGAAGCAATCGTGGTAGTTCAATTGTGTAAATGCGGTAATTAATGAAATCTTTGTAAATTTTTTCTGAAAAATCTAATCAATCGATTTCTTATCATCACAGCTCATATACTTTTATATACTCCCAAGGTGGCAAACAAGCGTACAGCCCACTATACTAGGGGATTGACAAGGTTAACATTATTGAAACTGTCAGAGACACCATTCTTGCACTGTACAGCACTTCGGTTTTATTACTATTTTAAGCGATCATTGTCAGGGGGTTGATGGTAAGCGGTTACAGCTTATCGACGCAAACATTGTAATATATCGTGCGCATTACTCACATTTAAAAAAAATCGTATAGCCTCCATGAAGAGCCTCATGCTTCTCGACAAAACCTAAAGAGCGAGTTCATTTCACATCCTGAACGTGCGCAGGAGGAATATCTTTCTAAAGCGTAAATTTTTTTCTACTTCAGCAAAATTATAACTTTTACGGTAAATACCAGTGGTTAAGTATTTTATACATCTCACGACCGGTTTCAATATCTTATCGTGGATTTGTTTACTGGTGATAGAATTTGACGTAGAGTCTGACACACGAAACGAGCTTGGAAAAAAGCGGCAAATTCAAAAATTCTAGCCCTGGTAATACTGTCTACAGAAGGTAAAATACATTTTGATACTTAAAATATTCTAATATTTTTTTATTTATGTAGAGTAATTTAGAATGTTAAATTTGTGAAAGGATTGTCCTTTTTTTCCTCGAATATAGTAGGAAAAAAGGAGTTTATACTTTTTTTAAATTAAATATTAGGTATGTTTAGTTTCAATGAACTTCCAACAATGAACTTTTTATAAGAAATCGCTGTATTTTAATTTCATGAATGTTAAAATTACCTAATATCTGTAGTATTTCGACAGAAATTAAGAAAAAAATATTATGAAATTGTTTATTACAAAGTATCAAAATCACCATGTTGAACTAAACTACATGGGGACATTGTATCAGTGTTGCTACTTGAAAAAATGTCAGGTTCATGTTTCGTGTGTCAGACTCTATTTGGTATGGAGCTAATGTCAAATAGCTATCGCTCATAACCAAATCCACAGATAAAATGTTGAAGTTAAAACCAGCCATAAGTTGACAAACAAGCAGTTTGCCCACCTGCGGCCGTACCGCCTAACTCAAAACGATCACTTGCTATCGTTATCGTGACATTAGAACAAATAGTTTTAATGTCGTCGTTGACATATTTTGAACTATTGTTCTAATATCATGAAAGCGATAGCGAGTGATCGCTATGAGTTAGGCGGTAGCCCCCCTGATGGAGAGTGCCTACAGTCGCCTATAGTACGTATGGTTATTGTAAGACTCGCAGCTCTATAACCAGACGCCAATGTACATTGCCAACTTGTGACATAGGATGTCAAGTCGCAACACACAATACCCAGTAATTTCACTGCTTCTTTTACCCTTCAAACCAGAACACAGCAATGCAAGCACTTTTCTTTTTCGGGGACAAATGCGCATCCGCACCGTCCCCGCCGTTGGCTAGACGGCAGACGTGTGTGGAGCTGGCCCGGTAGAGTTCCAAGCCGACCCACTATAACCCCCCGGTGTTCTTCCTGCCCTTGTGGGCGCGCATGGTAAGGTCCCTCACTGCGACTACCACTACCAGCGCGCCCGGGAGGAATGCAAGCACTGCTGCTTAGAGGCAGAAGCAGGTAAGATGGAGGTACCCATGCAGACGACTCTATTATAGAGTCTACAACTACAGAATTTTAATCATAATGTAGAGTTTATGTTAAACACTAACAAATTTAATTTCGATGTTACCAGACCAAATATAATGCTCATTTTCTAACTAAAGAAATAGACTCTCAACGCTGGTGTTGAAGCTAAACATAATCTCGAGATTTAATCTCTTAACACTTCCTTTGATGTTAATTCCACATCATTATCCGAACTTACTTGCGTCAAAGTAACGGAGAAGTTAGTAGCTAGCATTGATAAGCAAATTTTAATCAAATACAGGATGAAACAATTTGATTGGTAGGGCTGGCAGCGTTGTGAAGAAATTATAAAGCGTTAGATTATATTTTATATAATTCATTTATCTTTCTCGCTGGTAATTTCAACGACGAAGATTCTTTTTGCGATGTTCTAAACCGACTACAAAAAAGGAGGAGGTTCTCAATTCGATGCGTATGTTTTTTTTGAGTGTATGTTACGCGATTACGCCGCCAATTGTAGACGGATTCCAAAATTCTTTTTGTATTCGATAGAGTATACTCCTGGGGTGGTCCCAAGGTCACCAAAGTTAGGGTCCGATGATGGGATCCCTTAAAAATCGAAGAAAACCTTAAATTTTTAGGTGTGTCCAACGTGTTTTGTGTGTATGTTACACGATTACACCGCCAATTTTTTATTTATTTATTTATCTTTTAAAATGCATCGTTACAAAAAAATACAACATAACATTTAATAAACTAATGGGGTTTGTGACAAATGTTATTATTATTTATTCTAGGGTTTGTAACATATTGTTTAGAAAATAATACTTTAACTTAAAGGACATTGCCCTGCGTCCATACATTGTTCGCCCCAATACCAACAGCAGTGAGAAAATGCTTTTCGTATAATTAGACATTAGTAAATACTGTACGTCCACATTAATTATTACGGACAAGCTTCTTAATCGAATTACATATCAAAATGAATCAGATTTTGAGGTTAGTTGAAGTTACATTTTATTTCGTTAGAGCAATACACATACTCTATACCTATACAATTATTTAAATAATAATTATTGCAATCATCAAAGAACGTTATTATAGTCAAGTAGTAGAGTTAGGATATCTAGAAATATAACGATATACAAAAAAGCAACGAACTAACAAGCGACAGCGCGTGAGTAGTCAATTGACGTATGTTTTAATTTAATTTTCGTTGTAAATTGTGAAAGAAATTACGAAAAACATAATTTATACAAATAAATAAATGTCCCCATGCCTACATAAAATCGACTCAATTCTATTCAGTCAAGCAAAGGTAACAATAACCATTCGTTTAGTTTACTTCATTTGGTTTTGTTTATAAAAGTACTTTTATATATTTTTGATTTGTCCGTCGAATACATATATTTGTTATCAGTGTTATAAAATGTGTATATAATTATGACGTAAATCAAATCTTTGTTGGCGCTTTACCTCTTCTCTATATTTTTCATTTAAAAAAATTCTTTGAGAAGCAAATATTTTAATTGGATTTCTACAGGTAAAAGCTTACAATAGTTAAAAAGGCCGTTATCATTGTCGTAAAATTGCTGCTTAATGTTAGGGGACACTAAAATACGAAGAATTCGACGTTGAAGGTTAAAAATATGTTTTAAGAATGTACTATAAGTGCGACCATAACGACTTAGTCCGTATTGGATGTATGATTCTGTAATTGTAGACCGATTTTCAAAATTCTTCTTGTACTCCTGGGGTGGTCCCAAGGTCACCAAAGTCAAGATCTAATGATGGGATGCCATGAAAATCAAGGGGATACCCATAAATGTTATAGGTACGTCGAACGTGTTTCATGTTTTTAACCCACTTCGAAAAAGGAGGTTATCAATTCCATCCGTATGTTTTTTTTGTGTGTATGTTACGCGATTGCGCCGCCAGTTGTGGATGGATTTCCAAAACTTTTTATGTATTCGATAGAGTATACTCCTGGGGTGGTTCCAAGGTCACTAAAGTCAGGATTTGATGATGGGATTGCATTAAAAATCGAGAAAAACCCGTACATTTTACAGGTATGTCCAACGTGTTTTGTGTGTATGTTACGCGATTACTCCGCCAATTTTGAACCGATTTTCAAAATTCTTTTTGCACTCGATAGAGCATACTCACGAAAGTTAGGATCTGATGATGGGATCTCATGAAAATCGAGGGAAAACCTTAAACTTTATCGGTTCGTCCAACGTGTTTCATGTTTTTTCCTAGCTATTTACGTATTTGCGACTGGTAGTCATAAGCCGAGCTGATGATGGAAGAATCCTTAACTTTCGGATTCACCTTCGATGAGCTGGCATTAAATTTACTAACAAGAATTCATTCACTAAAAAGATAAAAATAAATAATATTTTCCAAAAAATCAAAACCGACTTCAAAAACACTGAAAAGTTAAAAATAATATAAGAATAGATACAGACAACATCACACTTCTATATTGAAGTCGGTGCCAAATTTTAAGGCGCTCTAGGAGATCATCGTTTGGCACCGAAAAGGTGCACGCTAAGTTGTTTTGATGGATTTAGTTTTCCAATCACATTAATATTATCTATGAATGTTTTACATAGTTACTCAACCATGAGAAATGCCTGATCGAATTCGCTTACAGTCGGCTCACAATACCTAGTTCATAGACTCAATTGTCAAGACCAGATAATAGCCCTTTATTCAGGCCACTTAATGCCGAATCCCTGGAGGATTCTACATTCAAACTGTATGTGGCTTTAGCTGGATATACTGTGTCTAAATGCTTGCCCCTGGTTTTGTAATGTTTGTATACTGTCTACGTCTTCTTCTGTATTTATAAAATTACATATCCTAATTCATTGACTGACTTTAGAGCGTAAGCTATAAAATTTTCAATTTATAACGCTAACATCCACTGAAAAAGAATTTCTGGAAATTCAACCCTCAATAGAGTAATAGGGGTTGAATATTTGTATGAATCTACGTTGTTTTTGAAGCCAATAGCATGAACTTTTATAATTAAAAACTAATAAATAGAAATGAGTAGGAACGTATTTTAGCTTTATAAAAATTGCAACTTTGAAGGGGTAAACTTTTTTAAAAGGTCTACTGCTTTATAGTTTGAGTTGTTTTTGCCACAGGAAATATCTAGAATTTTCGATAGCTAGTCTTATAATATAGTTAAGTTATAAAGTTAGTCTAATGTTTGGTGGAAACCCTCACCGTTCAAAGTAAGTAGGTACAACTTAATTACACTACGATAAAACTAATTACGTATGCAGTTAAATAGAACACTTAATCTTGAGAGATTATGTATCAACGGTAGCGATTTAACATCTCAATCACTGGGAACAAAATTGTACCAACACACAGGTAACCTAGGTGATATTTATTCCTTCCAGTCGTTCTTATTACCTTAGTTTTATAATACTGTAAATAATATTAAATATATATTTTTCTTTATATGCCTAAGTATTAGGAATTTTTATTTTAAAATTAGTAGGTAGGCACTGTTATTATTCCCTTTTTCTTTAATTAACCGATTTCAAAAAAGGAGGAGGTTATATGTTCTATTTTTTTATGTATGTCAAAAGCTCGCACTGTTATTGAATTTCATACAATGTTAGGAGGTAAATATTTGTAGGTGATACTTAACTTATTTATTGCTTACACATATTGTTAACTATAGGCCATCAAACAATAAATCACTGAGCTATCCGAAAAATGAGTTACTTGATGACAATATAAAGGACGTATTACGTATTCGTGTATAGAATAATATTGTAACACGAATATCAAATATCATTAAGCCTTCATTAAGCTACTGAGCTTCCACTGTTAGCTGCTTATTATAAGCACGCAACTGGCGGCCAGATAATAATACCTATGTGTCAGAGGATATTTCTCTATTAGAATAATATATTCATGGACTTTATAATAAGTCCATAGTCACCCTAACTTAGGGTAGGCTCGAGCCCCTTGATGGGGACGTATATGGGCTGTGATGATGACACTTTTCCTAGAGATACACTTTCCCCATAGAGACACTTTAAATTGAACTTTCGCCTTTATTCCTATAGGAATACCCTAAGTTAGGGTGATTAGGCCTTAGTCAACCACGTTGGCCCAATGCGAATTGGTCGACTTCACATACACCTTTGAATTTCTTCGCAGATTTACGCAGGTTGCCTCACGGTGATTTCATTCACCGTAGGAGCGTCGACAAATGTACGTACGTATGAAATTCGAAAAATACATTGGTACGTGGCAGGTCTCGAACCACGGACCTCCCGATTGGAAGGTCAGTGCCGAGTCCACAGCGCCGATTCTGACGCTCAAACGCTTCGAAAAGTGTATCTCTGGGTAATAAATCGCTCGGCAACGGACAGCCTAGTCACATAATAAATAATATTACTAAAGTACTGGCCCAGAATATATAATAGTATGGTACTGGCTTAGTGTGCTTATGTTGCCGGCGCGCGGCGACCGCGTATAGTTTCGGCAACGCGTAAGTACTATTACAACGACGCTGCTCGTAGTACCTTCGCTTAACAGAAAGAACATGGCAGCCAAATAACTTTCTTTACATTGTGTTACTTCATGACAAAGTAAACGGAGCTCATCGAGCGGGAAGCTGACAATTCTCTTGTACTAGCGTTGTGGGCTTTAGGTGGCTAACCGCTTAACTTCAGGTGATGTATATGCTTAGGCTGAGTTTGCTCACGTGAGCGCGAATGCTCGCGAACACTCAAAAATGGTGGGGGCGTCCCAGGGTGTAGGATAGCCTACCCAGGCTTCAACGGTGCTTCAAAGCATTCTGCTCGTAAAAGTAGGTGGTCCATATACTTTGCCACCCAAGCATTATACAAAATGTTCATAAACGAATATACTACTTTCATTCTGTATGCTATCCGCATCCATATTCCCAGGTGTAACGAGTGACACGTGTCGACTGGTTTGGAAGTGAAACCATTTTGCAAACATCTTGATGAACGCAGCATCTGCCAGGCCATCAAAATGTGGCCTTCAAGTCTGCAACGGTACTATCCGAAAGGTTACTACAAACAGTTGGCAGACTTGACTCCTTATCAACATTGCCGCTAGCATTACTATCTTCGTGGAGTCTTCATGGATCAAAAATACTAGAGAAATTAAAAAGTCCTGTTTAATTCTATACTTACTTATTATTACTATAATAAAGCTGAAGAGTTTGTTTGGTTGAACGCGCCAATTCCTGGAACTACTGGTCCGAACAGAAAAAAGTATTTTTGTGTTGGATAGTCTATTTATCGAGGAAGGCGTTAGGCTGTATATTATCACGTTACAACAAAATGGTGAGGAGAATCATGGAGAAAAATGTTGCTAAAACGGGAAAAATATAGAAGATACAACTAAGCACGCGTTGAAGTCTTTTATAAGGCGAAATGTAGTTCGCGGGCACAGCTAGTAAATTATAATTCCAGATTAGTTTTATTAAATAAAAGCCTTATCAAAATCAATACGACAAACGTATATTAAAGTGTGCATAGTAAAGAAAAACCAATTTTTATCTAAAAAGAAAATATTTTAATTTAATAAACTAAGTACGTATTAGAATTTGATCCAAAGCAAACACCAGAATAACTTAAAGTAAAACGTCAGATTATGACTTTGTGACAATGGAACCACCTCAGAAATATACTCTTTCGACTACAAAAAGAATTGAAAAAATCGGCCCACAAATGGCGGATTGATCGGTAAACATACATAAAAAATAGATACAGTCGGTCATAGAACCTCCTCCATTTTTGAAGTCGGTTAATAAACATATTTCTCTGTAATAACTCCTCTATAAATACAAGGACACATATATGAAAATAAACGAAAACACGGCTAATGTAAGTTTGTAGTATTCGGTAATTTAAAATAATAAAATTTACCTTAGTACCGAAATTATACAGAAAGAATTTTGAAAATCGAGTAACCGCGTAACCTCCTCCTTTTTGAAGTCGGTTATAAAATATGTTTGTATGCAGACTTTAATTGTTATTTCGAAGTATTTGTCGTATTGTAGTCTCCGCCCTGTATAACTTTTCAACACCTCTCTCTATATCTCATTAACTTTTTATCAATAAAATATTTTTCTTTTTTAGCTGCGGTAAGAACAATAGGCCAAGCACGAATATTTGTAAGATTCGTAACATTAACGTATCGAGTGCACGATACGATGGCGCTAGTACCTTCGCAATCGTAAAATATTCGTAGGTTTTCGTTAGCCAGCCTTCGAATTTGACGAAACTGTACGTCAAAACCTAGTTCGTGGTCGCAATCTTCATACAAATGTACAACGTTACGCCTACGTTACGCTACGAAACTATACACAAAAGTTTCGTGCTTCCAAATTTAGATCTAAGTATGCCCTGTAGCGGCGCTGTACAATTCTCATACAAATATTTCGCAATGACAATACGAATACTTCGACGCAAATGTCCGTGCTACTGAACATAATCTACAAGTATACCGCCACTACGAATCATCAAATTCCAAAAATACTCGTTTTCATTACCACCAAGGTCGTGCGATCGATAAATAATCACGATATAATTGTGCCAATAATCACAAGCATAGTTTCATCGCCAGCCCTACGTCCGTAATGATAGGTTTCCTTTACGAAGGCATACAAGGAGTGCGTGTTTTATAAAAAAAATATTTAATAGCTATTAAATATTTAATAGTCTAGGTGCTCTCAAGTTTTGTGTGGTTGACAATTTTTTTTTTGTTTTATTTAATACATGTAACGAAATTCATTAAGAACGAATTGTGAACAATTAACAAAATAAACCAACTTTTAGTATTCTATCTATTAATAATAGAAACATGAAAGTATGAGTGTTTTCAATTAGATAGTACCTATGGATGTTTCTCACTCAGTTCACGCAAAAATCGCCCCATCCGGAGTTCTTTATTACGAAGTTTTAAAAGAAGTGCTATAATATTATCCATTATAACGGATAATATTATAGCACTTCTTTCAATTTCAATTTCTTTCAATTTATTTCTTTAAAAGTTAATAGTAATATAAGTATACATAAATTAAAAAGCAATAGTTTATTAACAAATAAGGTGAATAAAAAATTTTAACGTTATTACAGTAACTTATTAAACGTTATTTGAGACAAATAAAGTATTTTTTCATTTAGGTAGAACAAACATAATGTACACGTGTGAAAAAAAGAGTACTTATTTATTTTTACTGATTTTATCTTTATAGATATATTTTTATTGTATTTCGCAACATTCAACAAAACAATATTTGTTTTTCTTCAATATAGTTACAGCATCTTTGCAATCAAAGTTTAAATTATACAATCAGCTCGTTTTTAATTAAGATTAGGGAAGCTTTGTTCCTTACGTTACGTCCTATACAATGTAGTCCTATATGGTGTAATTTAGCATACTCTATTAATATAATAGATTATAATACACCTACATGAAATAGAGAACAGCACTCTATTTTAGAATACGGGTGGCATGTGGCAACCCTACCCTCACTCTTTGAGTTATACGCATACATAATGGTTATACGTACACAACTGACGGACTACACAGATTTTTCTTTATATATCTGATCGGTAGAATGTTATGATAAAAAATCATTTCGAATCAAAATTTCGTTCTTTAGTATCGAACGTAGTCAAAAACAAAAATCTAAAAAAACAAAGCACGTTAGTAACATTCCCTATTTGGCTGCTTATTATGCATCGCTGCATTTATGCCTGAATCGCATGCTACAACACAATTTTAAGATGCATTTTCCTGCCGCTTTGTGCCTACGATCGGCAATTTTCAGTCGATTTTAGAGAGCTTTTTTTGCACTGAAATTACTGGGTACCGTGACTTGACATCCTAAGTCACAAGTTGGCAACGTACACTGTGGTTCTTGTGGGGGTTGCAGTTTTGCTGCGGATCTCACAGGAGCCACATGTACTATAGGTAACTGTTACCACTTACCATCAGGTGGGCAGTTTGCTTGTTTGCCAACTTTCTGCAATAAAAAAAAAAGCTTTTTTTGCTTTGCGTCAAACAACTAAAGTCACGTGTATATGTACAGATTCAAAATGCGCCAGGGAAATTGTCGTTGGCGATATTCAGTGATTATAATGAATGCCATTTTCATAAATTAATATTTAGGTACGAAGACCAGTTTGTAGTTTTATTTTCTTTTAAGCGTGTACGCTAATACGCTTCGCAATAACCGAGCGATTATAATTTTGAATTAATACTACACAAAAATTAAACAAAAGCTATAAGGAAGGATATCAAAAGAAAGTATAGGAATTTATGAAAAGATTGTGAAAAATTTAGGTATGTGTAAGTTAATAAAAGAATTAGTTGAATAATGGAAAAACTTGCTTTTTGAATAGCCTTCTGTGGTCAACACACTTTTGCCTACTTTCAAAGCAAAATTGTACGGAAAAACAACAAATAAAGCGTGCACAAAACCTTTGACAGCAAACATGACCCAAGTACCAAACGAGACAGCCGAACTGATTAAAAAGACCATAACAATGAAAGGGGGACATTTTGGGTCGGGTCATTTTACGAGCTCAAACCCCACCCGCCGATGCCCGCCCGAGATTTTCCACACGCAACACGCCAAAATTTTCGAGCTTTTATATTTCATAGAAATCTACGAATTAACTGTGATAAATAGCTTCTCCGGGTTAAATAAGGCGTCCGGTGCTCTGTGGGCCATAAAATGAAATTTTCAGTTTTCATAATTAATAGAATATCAATGCAAGCCTATCGTTCTGTATAACGGAATACCGTTATATAGAGAATAGGGTAGTCTGTAGCACATTTAAGCTCAAACTCAAAAATGTTTTAAATATATACCATTGCAGGTGTTTTACTGGAAGGAGACTCTGCACCAGGACGTCTACTATGAAATCTTAATTTCGGGCCCGTCCGTAACCCGAACGAAGTACGTGACTCGTAGCTACCACGAACTATTTTCGGATTCGTAGGTTTAGTACGGACGCATTGACAAGTTATGTGAACGAATGATTGAAAAAGGTAGTAGAAAAATAATTAAAATTATTTGTATTTAAACAGTTTTGATTTAATAAACTACAGTAATGATTAGAGGAAAGCTGGGTATGTTATTAAAACTGCCAATTTTTAACAAAAACATTTTGTTATTACACTTTAACGCGCCATGACAGCCCGGGCTCTTAGTCTGTGGCAAAGTGGCCCCCGGCAAGCCGGCAAGTGATAAACCAACCTAATCTAGAATGTCACGTTCCACTAATAACATTTTGATGTTAAGGGGATATTTCCTGCTGCAGCATTATACACCTAAATAGCTTTTGCTGCTTTTGTTTATTTACGTTTTTTGTGATTACATTTTTAAGGGTTTCGGAGTTATTTTTTGCTTTTGTTCACATGAAGTTATAGTATACTTTCAAGCGTTTCCTATGACTCGCACCTCGCACTTAATTTAAGTTGAATGCCATAAGTTCAACAAATATTGTATAGTTAACTTATTATACTTAAGTACACCTTCTTAGTAGTCAAATAAAACCCAAACTAATGTAAAATTGACAATAACTCACTTATTTCTGGAATAAAATGTTAATCCGAAACTCTTACGGTAGCACTTGTGTTCTCGTGAGAAGTTAGGTTAAACGCCCGAAAATCTGTATGTCAAAATCCAATTTTCGTGTCGGGTTCGAGTGATCATAGTAAGCTATCCGTAACAGCAAACGTCAAACTCCGATTTCGTTCCGTTGACGGGCCCGTAGTATTTTCGTGGTAAGAAACAGCCCGAATTAAATTACGGAGTTCGTTCGGGTTTCGTGTGTCCATTGTAGACCCCCAGAGTCGCCTGCTTGGGCACCTCCGTCTTACCTCGTTCTGCCTCAAAGCAGCCGTGCTTGCATTGCTGTGTACCGGTTTGAAGGGTAAGGGTAAGATATGGCGGTGAAATTACTGGGTGTGAGTTTACATCTTATGTCACAAGTTGGCAACGTACATAAATTGTGCTTCATGTACTATAAGGTGACTGTTGCCAGTTATCATCAGGTGGACAGTATGCTTGTTTGCCCACTTAGTTGTATAAAAAAGGCACTTATAACGTCAAACTCAAATAAAAATTATTAAACGAGCACATTGTTTGAAATATTAAGTAACCCACAATTAAAGACAAAATTATGATATATTTCGCAATAATTATATAAACAATAGTCACAATTTATTGCAGGAGTAGATTGCAGTTTGGTTAATCAAATATTATATTGTAAGTATATAAAAGCGGAAAGTCACTCACTGAAAATTAATCACGAAAGCTCACAAACTATTGACATGAACATGAAATGGATAGGATGGTTATTTCTAGAGAGGACATGTCAGCTAAGGAAAAATCAATCTTCAACTGGGTGAAGAGTGGGTTGAAAGTTTGTATGGAAGTCTGTCATTTTTAAAGCTATATGTAGCGTTTCTCAAAATTTCCCCTAAGAAATGTTAAATAGGGAATGAAATTTTGTGATTTGTTTGAGTATCACACTATCAACTGCTTATTTCAACGGAACTTTTAAAGCTATTGCTTTAAAAGTCTAAAAATATATAATTCCTATGGAAAAGGGAATTACGGCGGCGAAGCTGCAAACGGAAAGCTAGTTATGCATAGGTATATCTCAAAAACATACGACACTACATCAATTATGTATATCAGAAATTGGAGTTGAATGACATTAAAAAAAACTTAAATCGAAAGCTACAAAAAAAACGGCACGAAACCAGGAGCTGCATAAAGAAAGATCTTTGCAGCAGGCCCTTCTTTATAAATCAATCTGAACATTAACCTACACCACAGATAATATAATACTACAGTACCTACACATACGCTAGTGACACATTAAGTAGGACAAAATCACAATCGAATCACAGTTTAAAAGAACGTCAACAAAATGCTTCACACTAATTCTTTTTGTATAATGAACTCCGTTTTCCTTCGCTTGGATTTTTGTGCCATGTCACTTGACAGCGATAACCGTGGATTTATACAAGCGTTCTTGCTTTGTTAACTGCCCTGTTGCCATGGCGACTGCAGCACCAACACACGAGTTACTATAAAAAAAAGCACTTATTCAGAATCACTTGTCTAATGACAATAGCGTTAATGTTGCCTATGGTAGGTTTTCATCGCGGCTTTTTAATGCGGCAAGTATGATAAATTATGCTTTTATATTGGTGATTGTGGGCAGAATAATTACTGGTATTAAAATGTAGTTTCGTATACAATGCTTTGGGTTTTCCGTAAATGTTCCCTGCTCGATTTTGAGCTAAATGTTATTAGACACTAAAAGTATATGAAAAAACTATTGAGTAATTCAAAGAAACAGTTGACAACTCTAAGTTGACCATAAAGGTTAGTGAATATGGCTTGAACGCAAAAACAGAAGAATCATATTGAACATGCATTGCAATCATTATTGTGTGATTGATTATATACATTTCAAAGACAACTTTTTAAAGTGAAGCTTTTTTTACATCGCCTCAAAATTTTCTGTCCGTCTATCGCATGTCGCATTACATAAAAAAATGATATGATATCTTTAATTTCACTGCTCCCGATAGGTCAGGATTGGTCTTTGGGTTAATTCGATCTTCGACCTCAAATCTATGTGGCAGTAGTAATTCCATACTGGTGTATAGAGCGTTATTTTTTCATAAATTTGTATTGTTTTTTACAAAGACATTATAAGAGTAGACCAACAATGCAAACGAAATGTATGAAGTCCCCTTCGACCAATTTTGATATGATAATAGCTAAATAAATAAGCATAATTAAGACTCATCGGTAATAAATAATGTTCTTATCTTATCTTATCTTATAATGGGGGGGCCCCCAGGGGGCCCTGCACTTCGACCCTTAAGGATCCTTTGTGCTTCGTGTATTAATGAGATTTTTTTTATTTTACAATTTATGTACACACACGCAAAAATAGTAACAAAAGCATTGATACATGGAGACACTATACAAACGTACTGCTTATTTCCTATTGAAATGTCTTCCAGCAGCCCTGTCACTCATAGATATTGCTACAGAATGGTAGTTCACTGTAATTGTAAACAAACAAACAATTTATAATTTTCTTTTCAGAAAAACAAGGTTTAAGTTAAGATTAAAAATAATTTTCCGAAAATTTTCAGTTATGTGCCTACGATCCAAAAAAAAAATTCACTTGCATCGTGGTTTCATAACACCACACAATAATTTCAATACAATGCTATTTTTAAGTAGTCGCAAACTAATTATTCGGTACGTTAGAACTTATATTGTAATTTTCAATTAAGGCAACGAATCTAGAATGGGAACGGAAACATCTGTCGGTGAATTGGCAACATATCGCCGACATTTTGTTTTCATTAGAACGTGAATAAGGATGAAGGATATTGGAAATTAGACCTACCACGTCACGACAACAGGGACATACTGACTGCGATTATTAAGTACTGCTAATTAGACAGCGCTTAGTTTCAAAGTTCTACTTATATTCTTATTATATTTAAGTCCACTATTGCTCTTATTGGTAGAGCAATCGCCATTTCTTATTGCATTTTGCCTATTTCTTGACTTCTTTATTCGACACAATAACTAATTTTTCCTTTACTTGCTGCATAAAAGCATTGCGTGGTCGTTCTCTTTTTTTTGCCTTCTATTTTTACAAGCTTGTAATTACCTTGCCATGTTCGTATGTAAGTAACTCATTTTTTCAAATCTTGCTAACCAATTTTAAACAACTTCCTGATATTCCATTGACTTGAAATATTGTATATGCGTTTGATTCACGTGACAATACATTATAATGTTCAGCATGACTTGATGGTGCACCCAGGATCGGCTCCCAACGAAAGAACTCCTCAATAGTTAACAATACGGACTTGAAATCTGTATTTTAGATCAGGTTGCATTGGGATATAAGGGGATGTCAGTACTGTAAGTAATGTAAATAATTTTTCATTACTCATACTCTGAAAGTAGGTGATAAGTTGCCTGAGGAGCGGGTTGAAAGTAATACTTTTCAGCCCTAGGGAGAATCACTTTCAACTGACAGCTGCTGTCAAATTTTAAAAAAGAAACTAAGTACCTAGTTCTTTTTTCACATTTTTATTGAACCATGTTTCGACTTTCTATACAGCCACTCAATTACAGCGCGGTGTAAAATTGAAATAACATAATGTTAAGTGTTTAAAGAATATATATTTTAAATGACTTTATTATAATTTATTTTCAACTATTTCTTTAAAATAACATAGATTTGGGCAAAATATTTACCATTTTTTAAATTATGAAAATGAATAAAAATGGTTCAGCTGGCTGGAGAAATGGCTGAAAATAAGCGCGAGGCCGGCGGTAATGCGTTCTTCATTTGTTTTTTCCATTTATAGAGTTTTGTTAATACTTCCGTATAGCAGAGAGATTTGTATTAACTGTTAATTTTTATATTTGTATAAAATTGTGTTAATAATTAACACAATGAGTTCATCTGATTCAGGTATGGAGTTAACGCCTGATTTTATAAGGGGAAAAAAAGCGGGCTAAAGCAGAACTTGTTTATTTATGTAAAATAAAATTTACACGTTTTTGCTTTAGCTAAATCATTGTTTCATTTTTACTTTCCTTGTATTCGTAATGAAAAGCACAGTGTTAACCTCGGGTTGAAGACTGTATTTAGTCCCTCGAACTATTGGTGCCCTCGCCACGCTCGGGCGCCAAACACCGTCTCGGGACTAAATAAGTTACTTTCACCCCTGGGGTAACAATGTACTATTGTCTAATCCGTCCGTGTTGTCAATAATTTGAAAAGGTTTAAATAATGTAAAAATAAATAAATAATGTAGATTCAGTAAATGATTTAAAATAGCACAAATCACTTTTTTGAATGACCTGAAAGTGAAATGCAATAGTGTGAATACGAAAACATTCCCTTAAATATAAACCAAAATAAAGTCTGAAGACAGACTAAAAATTTAAAAAATAAATTAAAAGTAAAAAAACGTTTTAAGAAAAACAAGCTTTTATTTAAATGCCATAAAAAGAATCAAATAAATTTTTCGTTTTAAACTTTTACTATCAACTTATAATGTTATTACACAATAAATCTGATAAAAAAGCTTGTCGCGAGTTTAACCTGAGTACCTAGATAAACAGGTAAGCTTAATACTTACGAGTAGGTCCTTAAATCTTGCGACAAGCTTTCTCAGTGTTGGCCAAGAGAGTTAGAGTTGGCCTATTTCCCCCCACATTGGCCCTTCGCGCATAACCAAAGAGTCTCTTTTACGTAAACATGGCCTCTACAATAAATGTAGACTCTACATTACTCAATATACTTCATTCTCAGTGTTGGCCAAAAGAGTTAGAGTTGGCCCATTTCCCCCCACACTGGCCCTTCGCGCATAACCAAAGAGTCTCTTTTACGTAAACATTGGCCTCTACAATAAATGTAGGCTCTACATTACTCAATATACTTCATTCTCAGTGTTGGCCAAGAGAGTAAGAGTTGGCCAATTTCCCCCCACACTGGCCCTTCGCGCATAACCAAAGAGTCTCTTTTACGTAAACATGGCCTCTACAATAAATGTAGACTCTACATTACCTAAATTGGTAATGTAGAGTCTACATTACCAATTTAGGTATCACTCTGTCTATAAATAAACTATTTTTCTATTTTAATCACCAGGTTCATTCCTAATAATTGTACTTAAATCTTATAAATATATTTTTCGTTCCGAGTCAAAATATTACTAACAGAAGATTTTATATATGTTTTATAAGCCAAATATGTTGGTACATTACGCGGTTAGTATTAATTAAGTAACGTCAAATCGCTAATCCTTTCCTTACAGAGTTTTTAGTCTATTAAAATGTTATAATTTATTACATTTTACACATAGATGGGTGCCAAACAAACCCAAATCTCTGATTTTAGGCATAATGTTAAGTATAATTTATTACATTTTACACATAGATAGCTATGTTGGGCGCCAAACAAACTCAGATCTTATTTAGGCGATTACCGTTACAGTTAACCTATTAATTATTATTAATGAAATTGCGTCAAGAGCCTACAGCTACTTTTGACCACAAAATACAAATTCCTTTTAACTTTTTTTGTAACCCGTGCATAAAAGATTATACCGTACCCAAGAGTCTGTATCTTGTGGTTATGTGGGAGTCCCTCCGATTCTAGTCGTGATATACCCACTAAAAACTTTTCCGGGGTTTTACTTCATGTCAGTCGTTTGGTATCCTGAGATCTGGGTGACCCAAAGTCACCTTTTGATATTATGACCTAATGCTACATAATCACCCAAACAGAAATATGACTCGCGGTAGCATATAATATTAGCTCACTCACGCAAAGGAACAGAGCATGCAGTTATTTGGCTATGATCTTGTTTGAGGTGGATGTACTTCTTCAGTAGGATAAAAATAGTTGGATAATATCTGTGTCATGTTTCTTATAATACTGGTCAGATACTATTGAACAAATAAATCGTTTCATGGAAACTAGAATAAACCAACCGCTTGATTAACTTAAACTCAACCTTCAAACATTCAACCGTTATATCTGAGAGAAATCTATAAGGATGCTATGAATGGACACGCGTAATTAAGGGAATAATTGTCGCAATTTAATGCTAATTCGCAACGATTATAGTATCTTTAATTAGCGAGTTAACGTGCCATGGACTGAAAAATACCTTGGAGGTATGTTTGCGAACTGGGATGTTATGTAGGGTCCGCCTTATTCAATGTCATGGGTATGAGGTGCTACAGGTGCATCAAAGTCTGCTGGTTAACGTAACGTATCGTTAATACGTTCAATACACGTGTTACAAGAACGCTTAATTCTCGGATAACATTAAGTATAGAAAAGAAAATATTCCTAGTCGATGGAAGAGTACACTTGTTTGTCCAAAAGAAAATAAGACAATACAAAGCAGACTTACCTAAATTAGATCCCCGCAACGATAGATCACACACAACACTTGATTTGTAAGAGATTTTTGATAGCTTTCGTATTTATTTCCGATATTTTTGTATTTTAGATGCGCCCGCGCAGCCGGTCGGTTCGACGTCACACTTATGACTCCTTTAGTGATGTGCGTACACTAGGTCGGTGCGCGCGGTATCGATCGCAGGCACACCGATATCGATATTGTTGGTGTTCGATATGTTTTTAGTAGCCTAAGCATCCTCCCCAAATAGGAAGTCCACTCGCGCGTGTCATGGCGCTTGTCATTAAATTCTAATTGAACAAACAAGTGTTTAACGAAATGAATAACATGATCTTGTCGATCGATAAACAGATTTAGTAAATATAGGTAGATTTATGAATGTTTTTCTCATAACCTTACCGAAAAATAGTACATCCTTCTTGAAGTAAAAAATTACCTCCTATACTGTTCTCAAAATATTAAATTATCACATCTATTCGAAAAGAGCTACTGCTTTTTCATTACGCCCACTGCTTTTCACTGCTTTTTCATTTATTCTTAATTTGGCGCCCTCGCTACGCTCGGTCAAATCACGTCTCGGGCCTAAATAAGTTACTTTCACCCCTAGGGTAACAATGTACTATTTTCCCTCAGGGAATAAAAGTGATTTGAATTTAGAATATGAATATTGTAAGTAAAAGTTCCAATAACCAGAAAGATTTTTTTATATTTTAATAACAACAACATGCAAAATTAAATAAATCAGTACGTTTTGCTTATTTCAGTGTATGTTACAGCATGCACGTAACAATTTATATGTATAAAACTAGCTTTCCGCTCGCGGCTTCGCCCGCAAAACAATAATAAATTGTTTTCCCGTGGGAATTTATATTTTCCCGTAGGAATAGTACATTACTGCAGAGGCCGGGAAGTTAGGGATTGCCGGACGAGTAATGCTTTACTCTATCTCTCTTTATTATTGTCAAGGCCTCGCTCACGCTCGGCCTTGACAATAATTACGAGTCCGGCAATCCCATTCCCGCCGAGGTATGTATAGTGCTTTTCTCAATAAATGCGAGGAAATAATGAAAGACGTAAGTAATAGGAATTAATTATGAAATTCAGTGTAATAATAATACCATATAAATAAAATCCTTTCATTAAAATAATTATTGTTTAATGTTGTCTATTTATTCAAATATTTATAATTGCCGTGATCTTCGTATAATTTAGCTTTTTGATCTGTAAATATGACAATAGTAGGTACCTAATAATAATAAGCTTCCTCTCTCTTGTTAAACGATTGTGTGCCCAACGGGTTCATAATGATCTTATTTTTGTGAACCACCTATTTTACACATTATGGTATGCGTAAAAGATTTTGAATTGAATTGGAAACAAATGAGTATAATATGAGTAAAAAACAAATCAAGCAATTAATTAATTCTAGTAGCCTAGCATTTAATAATACTTTTTAATTTTCAATTAGTGCAAAGGAAACAAAGCCCATACAGCCCAATCATATTTTACGCAAAAAATGTAATACCGCTGATTAAGACTTTTTTCTCTCGCAACGAAAATTAAGCATATTTTCGTGTGATTTCAACATTTTAATAAAATTGTTGTCATATTCAAAATACTTACAACGTGTCTCATAATAACTCCCCATAAAAATTACAATATTTATTTAACCGAAAAGAATGTGTCAACTTTAATAACTTGTCATATCAATCGAATTCAATTGTCAAATTTTTGAAAATTCAGTTTTAGAACAGTTTTAGGTTGGCACTCTTGATAGTTTAAATAAAATTATATACCTATTATAATTTTTATGGGGAGATATAAGACACGTTGTATATCCTCCAAGAGTGCATTTTTATAATGTGGTAGCAATTGGCTGTATGACAAGTTACATAATTCAAGTTATAGATAAATTAAAAAACATTGGAGCAGCGGCCAAAAATGAATTTTCATACATACTTTCTTGGCCTAGGCCGGGAAAGTAATGCATGAGCCAAGAATTAATAACTTCGTGTCTTTTTTTTAGTACAATAATGCCTACATTTCCGAGCATGTTTGAGAAAAGATATTTTTGGAGCCCGGATAATAAATTTCATAAAATTGGAGCAGATTTTAAATATTTTCCATAGAAACTTTCAACCCCTATTTTGCACCCTAAGGGGGTGAATTCCAATAAACTATGAAACACGTGTTCAATGAATAGTAGATTGTTAACCGAGGGTCGAAATAATCAATTCCCGAGGTGTTTAGACTATAGTCCGAGTAGTTGTTGGCTATAGTCCGAGTAGGAATTGATTCTTTTACCCGTGTTAGAAACACTACTTTTCATTTCGAATATGAGAAAAATAAATGTAGTTGTTTATCTAAACTATTTATTGATAATATATAATATATCTTTCTATTGAGATTTCTGGCAAAAGATTTTCGGTAACATAATTTGCCTCGTCTTTAATCGAATCTGGTGTCAACATTTCAGAATCGCTTGAACTCATTTTTAATATTCAAATCTTAGCATCTTTACCTAATTTTTTTTAATTCCGTCACAGATACATAACAGATTAGTATCCCTCCAATTTATGTCGACTTTTAAAATTTTAAATACTCACCGCGTAATTGTTGCGGCTTATTCCGCTCAAAGTAGTTTGCGCTAAGTTCACACTGGCTGTTTAGAAACTCACATGGCCGCAGCATTTTTGTAATTAGTTTTTTTTTTACATAAAACTCTTCACAGCTGACAGCAATTCTATTTTAAAAGTTCATTCCGGCCCTTAGGTGGGAAGTAATTTGTATGAGTTTCTCCCTCCCTATGGCGGGAAGCAGCATTTTCCACCCAATAATCAGATCAAAACAACACTACTTTCCAAATATGAGAAATGAAAATATATTTAAGAGCATGAATCTCAAGTTTTATCAAAATCGTTGCCAATTTAAAGATTTTTCCATACAAACTTGCAACCCCTATTTCATCCCTTTAGGGTCAAAATTTTTTAAAATCCCTTCTTAATGTGCGTCCGCATTTTGAATTAAAACAACTGTCTAAATTTCACGTTTGTACCATTAGCGGTTACGGCTGTGCGTGCGTCTATAAATGGGAACATCTCCTTTTATTATATATAGATATCGAACAATATCAATGTACCGACTGACAGTCACAATATTTATTTTATTAGCTGTAAACCATCTCTAGTTCCTGTCCTCGCCATTACTTGCTTATTTTAATAATTTGATAGTTATTAATTTTCTACGTATTTAAACAAATAAATGGTAAAAAAAATTTTAACAAGTGTAATAATATGTTCGACTTTAACAATTGAACTTCCTGTCAGACATTGCTCAATGCCAACGATTTACTAGTAATCCTTTTTTCTTTCTCTTGTCTCATTTTCACAAAATGAATGTAAATTCATAAATAAACGTGTATTCTTATAAGCTGCACTTATTTTCTCATAGAGGGTAATAAAAAGTAGAGTGTTCACCTCAGGAGCAACACCTCCCTCGCTAGCGCTCAGGATTCTACTTTAGAATCCTACACTTCGCTCTGGTTTCAAAAACACTCTCGTCTTAAAAATAGTTCTTTGCTCCCTTGGTAAACAATCTACTACAAAAACGAATCGGGAACTCAATTACAAATAACGCACGATAAATCGCGATCTCCTTATGAAAACATCTGGCAAACTTTCTCATAGTTATAAGTATTAGTATGAAAGTGCTAAAACTTTTTTTAATTTCATCGAACAGGTACAGAGATATACTTTGAATTTTTAGTGTTCTTTTCAGATTCATAATAAGCAAATTAAAACTTTCATTGTTATATTAATTTGTTCAAGTTTTATTTTTTATCGTCATAATTATTCAAAATGTGCCAATATTAAAAGGAAAATACTAAGAAAGGATTCCTTTGATATTGTTTATAAGTGAACTTTTTCTGTTTATGCACGACATTCAGACAAAGAAACATCTAAAGTATCTAATTTCACAAAAAAAGCAAAATATTGTAAAATATACATACTCCATAGGCAGGCCTTGGTACTCGAGACATTATAAGCTCCACAGTAAGACTAGTTTATCGACAAGAGCATCGCACCCAGCTAAACCATATAACGAGGTAGGTATAAATAAACCTTTTTTCTTGACAACTATGTTGATGTGTTGATGTTGTTATTTAATTAGCTAATAGGCTGTGAGTTTATTTTTTACTATAAGATAACACTACTGACGCTGTGATACGAATCAAATTGTAATACACGACGTAATAATAAATGTGATAGTGTCTGTACTTTGTTTTTACTGTTTTGACTTTGTGCTTGACAATTAAAAGTAATCTTGCTTTATTAGCCTATTTTATGTCTAGCACGTGTTGTACGCAATGTGAAATGAAAAAATATTTGAGATGTAAATATTGACGAAAATGCTATGCAATGTCCACATTTATTTTTTCAACTGACTTCGAGATAAGGGAGTGGGGGAGGGGATGTTATTATAACTACTTAAACAACATTGCCGACTAAAGATTAGCTAGTAAGTATACTAGTCGTTGATAATAATATTTTTGTATAACATTTTCGGGAAAATATTATATAAGATTAACACAAATAATTTACGTCAATTTCTTCGGTAATCAATGTTTAAACCATTCTTATATTTCGAAAGGTTTGAGAATGTATCGTTGATGTAGATATGTATTGCTTCATCATCACTATCGTTTCATTTATAAAACGCCAACTACTTGGCTTAGGTCTACCTAATCAAGAAAGGGGGGTATTGGGCCTCTCTCATCACGCTCGTCTAATGCGGATTGGTGGGGCCGGAAAGGCCAGAGCCTTGTTCGTTGGTCGGTAGAGTGAATTGCGAACAGATGAGGTGGCTCGGAGTCTTGTAATGTGTAACTCGTTATTTAAATAAATAAATATTTTTATGTAGGTACGTACGTACCTCATCGCCACGCCGATGTCATAACAACATATTCGAGGACTCTTGACGGAGTTATCTGCGAACAATTTAAGAGTTAGAGACAAACAGTTTGAATGACAATATAAATAAAAAATTGGATGCTATATCTTTCTATATAAAGATATAGCGATATATCGCCTAAACTGGTTGGATTTTTAAGGCGGGTGTGGGCGGGGGTCACCTAATCACATCGATGGTATGGGATTAGGGGGCACCTACTCACGCTCGACTGTCCGTCGGCATGTTTGACGAATGGCCTAAGGGGAGAGCGCTAGTCGTGTAGATCCCTAAGGCAAGGCTGGTGGACTATCCTTCCCGAGGTTGTCGCCTGTTTTTGATCTATAGCCTTCTGCTATAGAAAGAACCAAAACCTCCAGCCGCACCCCCTCCCACCCCTTCTTTCTCCCCAATCCTATCCTTACTTCCCTTTTCC
The DNA here is from genome assembly GCA_963935595.1 of Schoenobius gigantellus. NCBI lineage: Eukaryota > Metazoa > Arthropoda > Insecta > Lepidoptera > Crambidae > Schoenobius > Schoenobius gigantellus. The sequence goes on from OZ012541.1 coordinate 53,594,780, forward strand.
TCACCTTTTACCAATTCCGAAGTCAGAAAGGAGATTTAGTCTATTGTTATGAGCGCAAGGCGGGTGTGAGGATTCTTATGAGTACTAAATAAGTAAGGCAGTTATTCCCAACTGCATTCCGTATTTACCTATCCGACAATTTTAGTGTTACGATTTCTATCTATACTTAACAAATATCAAACATGAATGATATTCTATTCAATATCACTTTATCACTTTATCGAATTGAGCATCTTATTAAATTCTTACAAAATATCGTTTTACTTCATCAAAATCGAAAGAAAAATTAATGGTATCATTATTTATCAAAAAGTATTTTCTTTTCAAATATCTATTAAAAAACTTTTCAACACACTTGCTCGTAAAGTGGGTCTAATTTTACCGACTTTAGATAAATAAAGCAGCTCATTAAACACGCGTGAATTATATGGTTCGTCATATAGTTCGTTGATGTCTTTTATAGGTAATATAAAAGACATCAACAAACTATATGATATTTCAAATTATTAATTTCATACCATTATATAGTTTGTCTACAAATTAGCAATAATTTGTGTTATTTAATCTAACAAATTCAGTTTATTTAGTATTTTTCTTCACAAGTTTGTTATAAAACGACGTATGATATATTACGCCTTTGCCTTCGGCTCGGGCTAAAATTCCGCCTCGTGAGTTATAACCAACATACCACACTAATATCGTAATCTACTATTTTTCAATTCTTTTTGAGCCCAACTCTCTGTTATTATAAATGCTCCATTTCAGCCATAGTCGCTCCTTGCGTTCTCCATAATAATATACCTTTCTATTAAAATTTCCCCCATATCACTTAACTTCTAGTCTAGTACGGCTGGAGGACGCTTTCACATGACATTTGCAGTTCTCTCAACAAAGCTAGGTTGAAAAAATCTTAACACGAACATTACCTTAGATCTTTGTAAGGATGATCATCTACATTCTTAGCAGAATATTAAAGTGTTGGTGTCTCTTTCTCTGTGTTTGTAATTTATTTTTCTTTCGAACGTGAAAAGGGAGGATTATTTTTCAGTCTATCACGATACTTCGTAGTCAGCATCTAAGTATACTTCAACAGCCTTATTAATAAAAATCGCCTATTCCCTCCTTAATCCGTACGTACTCTCGGAGTAGTTACTACCAGTTTAAGCTAGGAGTAGCTTTGTGTTTATAACATTATTAATAAACACGGAGTAAGCTTAGACTAACAAAGCCTTCCTTACTCTCGGATTAACGCGTATGTTATGGCAACCCTTGCAATTCAAAAGTAAAAAGAATGAGTCGGTAAACGATTTGAGCATCGTGTGACAGACAGAAATACATGGGATGACAGTTTTTTCTGTTTTTTTTTTCACCTTTTTCAGTTTGAGATTGTCTTTCAAGGTTATTTTGTTCGCGATTTGTGATCGCAATATTGCAAAAACATGACAAAACGCATACGCTCCGTTAATTGGGACGAAGAGGAAAAGGTATGTAAATCATGATAATGTACATTATTACATCATACATCAACATCAAATCATCTAAATAATAGTCACTTTCCATTTTAATACAATACAAAATTAACCACACCAACAATAAACACAAATTCGCTCAATTCGACTGTGAAAAATAAAACGGTTGCCATCTAATGACAAGATACGTGTCAAAGTTGACAAATTATATAGATTTACTCCGAGAGCTGGATTAGCTTACTCCTTCCCTACTCCGTGTTTATTAATATAAAAATGTTTACTAGTGACTTAATACTCGGAGTAATGTTACTCCTGCCTTAGTCTACGTTTATTAATAAGACGGCAAAAGTATAAATTAGACTAGCTTCGCCTATAATAATTAGTTGTGTTGTGATCCTGATAACGTAAAATACACTCAGGGGCAAATTTAGAGGAACACTACACTTTTTACATAGATTCAAGCTACTTTTACAACATCATATCGATGTGTGATTGACCTTTAATGCGTTTGTTTGATTGTTATCCAGGATTCATGACCAAAGCCATAACGGATAATGACAAAATTCCCCTATTTGTGACCTGGAGAAGAACGGCAACTTTTAATGGTGGTCTTTTTTATCACAATCGTACAACTGGTTTCCGCGTCGAATGTTTTTTTTTGTAGCGAATCCGATGGCTAGAAAGCTGGTAAAACTAAATATGGTTTCGTATGCTGAAATACACAGCGTTATCAAAACTAGGAGTGAATTTTTATCGTTCCTCTAAATTTGCCCCTGAGTGTATTTAGAAGCTGATAAAAAGGGATAGTTGACGAATGAGATAAAAAAAAAAAATATGATTATTATATTATGAAGAATTCTTATATTGTTATAATGTCATCAAAATTGCCAAAGCTGTATTCAAAGTAAATTTGTAAAGTCTGTCTACTTGTTTTAAGGCGACATCAGCTTTCAGGCGATCAACTTAGATTTGATATTATATCTAATATTCTGATTATTTGTTTTAATCATAATAACAACTATTGATAATGCCTAGCAATTTCTAAATCTTAAAAAAATACTAAGAAAAATACAAAAGCAAATAAAAAACCCAAGCATTATGTAGGCATTATCCAGCCGACAGTGTAAAAATAAACATTTTGTATGTCAAGGCTGGTATACTGCAACTAGGTATTTTTAATTTATTCTCTTATCTCACATCGTGTCTGTAATTTTAGCATTTTGTATTTTAATTACAATAACAGGTAACTCAATGACAGCACAAATCATAGGCTTAGAGCTTGAGTAAATTGAGCTATATATTCCCATATCTATATGCAAGTGGAGTTCTACGTACGATGGCAATGCCGTAATGATAGATTTAGAGCAAGATAATTATTACTGAACATTGTGATTGAAAGTGTTCGATAAGGCTTTGAAGTTGATAAATTGTTTGTATTTGACATAATCTTCTTGGACTGCCCCTAAGTGTGATTTCAGAGGCTTTGAGCAGAATCAATCGTATATTCTGATCTTTATTGGCTGGATTAATTACTACATTTTTCGGAATCTTGAAGTTTACCAACTCAAAAGTAAAACGTAGTTACTATTAAACATTTTTTGTTTGTAATGAATACCTACATTCAAAAACTACTTGACCGATTTTGAAAATTCTTTCACTTATAGAATGCTACATTATCACCGAGTAACATAGGTTATAGAACTCATTCTTTTTCCTACGGGAAAATATAGAATTCCCAAAACGAAAACAATGCAGACGACGCTGCTCGCAATGTGAGTTATAATTTGTACATACATTAAATTTTTGTTTGTCTCAAGTCAATGGTAGCAAAATATCAAAATCATTTCAGCGGCTTAGGTTTCCAAGTGTAATCAAATCAAATCAAATCACTTTATTTGCCTTAAATAGGGTACATTGTATTGATCTTATAAATTTTATGTCCTTTACCTATTTAACTAATAAACAGCATGCAAATAATAAAAAAATATAATAAAATATAATAAAAATAAAATAAAATATAATAATATAATAAAAAATAATAATAAAATGCAAACGCTAATCTCAGGAACTACTGATTCAAAGTGAATAATTCTTTTTGTGTTGGATAGTCCATTTATCGAAGAAGGCTATAGGCTATAGAACATCACGCTACGACAAACAGGAGCTGAGCATTAATAAAAAATGTTGCAAAAACGGGAAAAAATATATGGCGAAACGTAGTTCGCGAGCACAGCTATAGTATTGGATAAAATTAGTTGTGACCGTAACGGACTTACAGAAGTTCAAACTCAAACTCAAAAATCTTTATTCAATATAGACCTTTACAGGCACTTATTGACGTCAAAAGTTATTTACTAAACACAGTCAGTTAATGCAGTTATTTGCAATATGTGTTTTCGTTTCTTACAAATCCCAACAATACCTTTCCCCACTGAAATAGTTCAATGGGACTGCTGAAATCGGAGCCTATTTACGTGCAAGCTCGGAGGAAATTAAGTTTAAAAAAAATCATCAGCATTTCACCATTGCTTGATTTTAAAACTAAATAAGCGCCACAGAGTTCCCTTAGTACAAGTACAATGCTTATTAAATCTTTAACTCTTGCTAATCGTTGCAACATCTTGATAAAGATCCAAGATCAGGGTATATGTCCACTAAACATTGTATCCATTGTCTGATGTATACCTATTCCTGTGTGCGCGGTTGTCACGTCTTAAAAGTGCGACTATTCACAGCATTTTTTTAAAAACGTCGCCCCACATTACACTAGGATTTTCTCCTGTGTCGTGGGCGCAGTTACAAAATAATGCACATACGCCCAGACCGGAACAAATTTCTGTAGGCCTTACAAAATATTTGTCCCGTACGGGAATCGAACCCGTGACCCGTTGCGCAGTAGGCGATCACTCGACCTCTGCGCTAACCGTGTCATGTCATTGTACAATAAACGAAGAGTAAAATTTTGGTAACGAATTTTGAGAATATGCCTCTGAGGAAACGTCACAAAATTTGCTTACGAAAGTCGTAGGTGTTGACTAGTCTATAATAATCGGTGGCACGATTCGGCGCGCACTACCTAATAAATTATTGTCCAAACACACTGTTACAACTTTTATTATCGACCGTAAACCACGAAAATATTGTGAGTAGGTACCTAAATAAAATATGAAAAGGTTCCAGTGCTTCAAAACTGTGTAATTAACTTTTGAACTAATGCGTTGTGAATTGATTATTGGGATTGTAAATAATGAATTTATTGAAATATTTGGTATGTGTCCTCCAAAATAACAATGTATACCTATTAGTATACTTGAAAATGTAAAAAGGTAAAGTTTGTAAGTGGTCGCCTGAAAAAATACACCAGTATTTAAGCTTACGGAGTATTACTAATGGTTCTTTTTTATTTATTTATTATTTTCATCACAGCTATTTACTACTAAACTATAAAATCTATGCGAAGGCTCGAAGTTACCTTACTAATGGTAGTAATTGTAGGTACCGTGCCCAATGTTTGGTCAATATATCAGTTACATAACCGGAGTACGATCTTTAATTTGGTAGGAAACCAATATTTGGACTGGAGCATATAGAGAAGGCAAAACAAATTAATTAGGAAACCGATATCTACAGTGTTGTCTGCCATCGATTGCTATAGCAGTGGAAGTCTTTAGCAATGTTTGTCACGGGTTCCAATAGATTTTAAGTAATGAGACACATTAAGAGTTTATTTGCATTTTAATTTGAAATAAAATCGTAGATAAAATAGTTGAGTCTTTACACGTAACACACCAGTTACTTTTGTGATAGAGTAACTGCTATTTTAAAAGATCACTTTAATTCCTAAATTCGAGTCATGTGATTAGCATCTAAAACATTGAAATTTACTTTTTACTATTTTTTTTTTTAAACTGTGGTAATATTATTATATAAGCAAGGTTTTCGGAGCATTTCGAACAATAAAATTTTAATAAGATCACAATCAATCTATTTAGTACTCGTAATTATTTTAAATTTGTTATATTTATAATTTTAAGATACTATTAATATTAAAATATTATTATATTATTATTAAAAGTTATATTTTATAATTTTAAGATTGTTTACATATTATTAATGTTTTTATTTTTTATCTATCAACTACTTATCTTAATGAAATCGTACACCTATGGTGTAAGACGGAAAGGTGAGGCATAAAAAAATAGCGTGTGTTTGTGTTTTTAAGCATGTTTATTTAATTCTTTACATAGAAATGTTAGTACACGTCCGCGGTATACTTTACACTTCAAGACGCTATCAAATTATTTACAGAGATGCTTAAAAAATAAAAAATAATATAACCAATAAAAGCATTTATTTCTAAAACTGCAAAATTTTTCTTACCATATTCTCCATCGCCACACCTTCTGCGAAAATTATAAATGGTGAATTATTGTTTAATTTCACCCGTTTTTTATCACACTCCATTCATCCATCATCGGTCACTCTTCACTAAGTTAAGACGTACTAAACTGAGGGTTGAAAGATGAACTTACATGGTGGTCTAAAAGACCACTGAGGAACTGAAATCCCTGTGGTCATCCTCACGTGTTCTACCTTCGGCTGGTGCTACCCGAATGTGGCGAGGGCTGAAGGCATGGGTTTATCCAGCTCAGTGGGGTTGAACCACCACCACCTGGTGGCCACCACCACGCATGCGTGCTCAGGGGTGGGTGGGGCACCAAAATATTGATTATTTCCTACCCCCGTTTCTATGATGGTCTGATAAGCGAGCCACCTTTATCCGTGGGGCCGACAAATTGCCGTAGGGTGGCGATTCGGACTAGAGGTGAAATATTAATTATGTAGTGGGCAAAGTGATTGATTGATACTGTCTGTAAAAGCAACTTTGAATGCTCTTTACTTGGTTGTAACTTGCAAGTTTGTAGAAGCTATTATAACGTTGCTATTATTCTTGAAAATGGTACTAAGTACGAGTATTAATATGGTAAAGGTGCAAGTTATGTTATCTCGTTCACAATGGCATACATGTTAACTGTACTGGCTCAAAATTTTTAAGATCTTATAAATAATATGTAAGTAAATAGCTATGTTGTAAAATTACGTCGAAATCTTATTTATATTAAAATAGCAGATTCAGGAGTGTTTTATTAACCGACTTCAAATTATTTTTGTAATTTTTGGTCAGGTCAGGTCAAGTCAAGTCGGTATGGTATATGACTACCCATACTCCTGGGGTGATCCCATTGTCACCAAAGTTAGGATCTGATGATGGGATCCCATGAAAATCGAGGAAAACCCTTAAATTTTATAGGTACGTCCAATGCGTTTCATGTTTTTCTCCAAAACTGTTCACGTATTTGCGTCTGGTAATCATAAACCGAGCTGATAATGGAAGGATCCTTAACTTTGAGGAGTAAGAGCTTAATTTTTTAAATACAATAGGCACAAATATCAAGTGAATTTAATACCAGCTCACTCACTAAATAGATTTCATTCACTCAAAAGATAAAAATATGTTTTTTACAAAAAATTAAATGATTTCCATTGATTATTAATTTTGTTTTTGGTACATCTACCACAGTTGCTCTCTGCACCATCCGAAGGTCGCCTGGTAGAAAATGCCTTAGGCATTAAGTAAGTAATAAGTCCGCCATTGTACGCAATGTACATAAAGCATAAATAAAAAAAACCGACTTCAAAAACACTGAAAAGTTTAACATAATATAAGATTATGTATGTACAGGCAACATCACATTTCTATATTGAGTTCGGTGCCAAAAGATGATCTCTTATAAAGTCTTCAAATTTGGCGCCTACTTCCATAAAGAAATGTAATGTTGTCTAAACATATTCTTATATTATTTTTAACTCTCCAGTGTCTTTGAAGTCGGTTTTCATGTTTTATTATTTTTTTCTTTGTAAATTTCCTTAAAAAAGAAACGATTTATCAAAATTTTGTAATTAAAAGCTAAAGGTACAAATTTAAGAGGATTCGAAGTTTGAATACTCGGTTTTTTGTTAAAAAGGCTAGCTATGATCTATGTCTGATCAATTCTTCTGAAGTTTTATTTCATTCTCGATATTTTATCTGTGAGGATATCCACTTTTATCTACGTTTAGTTCTCCGTAGGGTTTTCTGGTTCTTCTACTTTCTAGTTAACTTCCCACCATTATTTAATTTGTACTCTTCACAATAACTTCTTCCCCTGCTTAATTTGAAGATCCGCGGTTTAATAGTTCTTATTGTTTTTTTGTGAGATCGAAATGTTTGTTAATATTCAACATGTCAGCCTATAATGTTGCCCTGTTCTACCATAGAAATCAACAAAGCGATCTGGCAACCTGAAGCTATGAATAATTCTAATAAACTGCCAGATACTATGGCCTACGTCGGCCGACCGGTCACTATCGGCTTCCAAATCAGTTGCAAGCAAAATACATTTATTGTCCAAATAATACATACAATCTTAGGGCATACTATAGTTATCTGATCTAATTACAATGATTTGTAAATAACAAGGACATATTTGTAAACTCAACCAATTAGCTTCTGCTGGTCTTACCAAATGAAAGGGTACAGATTGATATGTAAAATGATATTTTGAAATATTTCTGTTGGAGGTTTTGTCAGGTTTTTAGACAATTTTTCGTTTTTATGGCAGCTCCGAAACAAACGCATATACGTTGTACGTTTTAAAAATAAGATATTTTTAAGTTATAAAGATAATCGTAGTACCTACCTAGTGATCAATGAAAACCACGAGGGGTAATACGAACGCTTTTTCGAGTATAGTACTAGCTGTCCCTACAGACGTCGTACTGTCAAAATCTATTTTTGTTTTTGGTCGCATTGTCATCAAAGTCAGGATCTGGTGATGGGATCCCAGAAAAAATGGAGGGAAACCCTTACAGTTCCTTTCCATTCATTCATTCACCCATTTCATACACACGCCCAACATGTTTCATGTTTATTTCTGAAGCTATTCAGGTATTAGCGTCTGGTAGTCATGGGCCAAGATGATGATGGAAGGATCCTAATACCTTTAGGAGTTAGATGTCAGTTTTTTAAATACAATAGGCACGTATTGACCCTCAGCTGTATTCTTTCAAATTAATTCGTGAACTGCATCAAATTCACTAACAAGATTAAAATAAAACAAAAATATCTAGGAAAAATAAAAACCGGCTTCAAAAGCACAAAAAGTTTAAAATAAATACAAACAACATTACATTTTTAATTTTGAAGTCGGTGCCAAATTTGAACTTATGATCATCGACCTTTAAAATGTAGTGTTGTTTACTTGTATTCTTCTTATTATTTTTTATATAATCGTCTCCTCGTGTCTCGTGCTCCTTCCAATAGTGAAGTTGCAGTTGCAGCTAGAGGAAACGGTAATTTTTTCCAGATTTTTCTATACCTACATGAGAACCTTTTCCGTAATCCATCAAATATTTGGAAAAAAGGACTAACCGAAACGGTTCACTTGTTCTCGAGTTTTGCTATTGGCTACACATTTGGATCTATTATTATTATAATATAAACACCTATTGTCTGTTTTAACGAACCCTTTATATACCTAATAAGATTAATCCAAATGAAACATTTCGGGAACTCATTCAAAATTGTAATAAAGGATTCCTCCCTGTTTAAGGATCTCTTACTATGTTATCTATTTTAATAGTACCTATCGGCACAGTAATCATGTTACAACACGACGCAGATATGAATTTCGTTAAAAATGCAAAAGAATCATTTAATAACAGACCTATCATTATGCGATGAAATCTGTAAGTGCATGTCAGCGGGGCCGTGTATCCACCGGCAATTATACACGATATTATTGTCACCGCACGGTAAAGCGCATTGCGGTATTATCGAGCTGCTTTTACTGGCATGTTCTAGGAAAGGCGGTGAATATGGCCAACGGAATAGAAAACTATACAGAATGAAACTTCAAACTGACACCGAGCGAAGCGAAAACGGTTTTTTTGTTTCGAAAATCTATTGGCCTCACTTGACTGGAAAATGAAATCCCTTATTATACTCGTATCTTATAATATTCGTTTTTTCTGCCTCAATTTGACTTTCTGATATTACATCACGGATGCTTTTTTAATACATGAGATGATAGCAGCATTATTCGTCCGTACGATGTTAGTCGGCACAGAGGACAAGTGGCAATCGTTTACGTAACGAAACGATAACTAAATTCGTCGTCGTCTCTGAGATAACGAAAACAAATTCCTAGCCATCGTAAGGATTAGCGATCGCTGAGATAACGAAAAAAAAGCCTATCCAAAACGTAAGGATTACCGATCGCTGTGTCAAATTATTCTTTCTGTATGAAAACAACATATTGTTTATCTAAGAACTCAAAACTGAGAAATGGAAAAGAAGTATTAAAATTAATATTTTCATTTCATTTTAATAAAAAAAGGAGTAATTTTGTGTAGTATAATTGAAAGTTACGAAAAAACTTACGCTACTTTAACGATTCGTTGCCAATCAATTTGTCTACAAACTTACATATATCGATGACTTTGATCTATTTGCCACGTTATTTAGCGATGGCATATGTCAATCCCATACCTTCTGTTATTATCGAACTTCGTTATCGTTTTTCAACTGTCAATTCGTCTAGCCCCAGGTCCCGGCAAACATCTTGAATATTTTCACAGATAAAAAAATATGCGCAGTTGCAATATTTTCTACAAAAACTTTTAGTGCGCATGTATTTTTTATCTGCGAAAATGTTCAAGATTTTTGTCGGGACTGCTACTTCCTATTTAATTGGTAGCAATTGATCTGCCAGTGTCAAGTCGAGTATATTAATATTATTAGTGTCTTGACTATTAAGACAACATTATGTTATTGTCGTCAAGTCAGTAAGTCACGGCCGTCGAGTCGAGTCGCCAATTTGTCCCGCTTGCCGGGACTTGTTCTAAGCTTTCATTCTGTACGCTTTTTATTCGCGTGGCAAAACTGGGCGGCGAATATGGCGCCGGTATTACGAAATAAATGACTGTGTGCACGATCGCGGATTTGACGAGGAAGCACTGATCGGTGCAATTATGAATAAAACAAAGCTCCTAGAGGGCTAGCTTCGTAGTTAGAAAAGCATATTTTGCTGGTTAAAGCCTACCGTAGGTCAAATGCTAGATCCTTTATCATCCTATCATCTATACAAATAAATAAAATTAAAGTGTCTGTTTGTAATGTCAAAATAACAAGTTTTTACTAAATGGGTATTAATGTATATCAGGTATCAATAACAAAAACACAATTTTTAAAAAAGTTTGTCTGTCTGTCTGTCTGTCCGTTTGTTCCCGCTGATCTCCGGAACGGCTGAACCGATTTTGACGGGACTTTCACTAATAGATAGCTCATTATAAAAGGTATAACATTTTTTTTTCCAAGAGTTACTATTCCACACGGACGAAATCGCGGGCACAGCTAGTTAACAATAAATACGAGTAGGCTTGTTCCGGATTCGTAATGTTCCTGATACGTCGTGTCGTGCGATTCTAAAAGAGGATTTTTTCTTTCATTTCATGTTCGAAGGAACAAGTTGTTCTTGGTTTTATCGGGTAAAGTTCTTAGTTCCCTATTATTTTCATTTGTTCATGAAAGTAATGACAATTAATCAGTATTTGGTTTTCAATGTTACAACGAACATGCTCCATTAATATTACTTTGACTGTATTACGACGAATCCAGACCAAAACTATCGGTATAACGTGGGAGCTAGTGATTAAGTTTTACCAGATGCAAGCTAATGCCAATTTAAAAGAAGTTGTACGCTAGACGTCTGCTATACATTACTGGATGGTGTGTAAATGAGCTGTTATTTGCCTAAATATAGAGAGAAAAAGTATACAAGGCTAGAAGTCTAGACTGGACTTAAAACAGCCAATCAGACCAGTGCCGCTTATGTCGTTGTGATGATAGATTAAAGGGTATATAGGTATCTCAATATAGGGACTTCTTAAAAAGATATAAGGGAATAAATAAATTTAAGAAATAATAGGCAAATTGGCTAAGTATATGTAAAAGTTAGCACATTATGTGTTAAAGTACAACTCATAAGGAATCCAACAAAAAACTCGACATATTGAGACACTTTAGAAAAATATTAAAATTTATATTCTCAAGATGTACCTGTTACAAAAATACCCTTAAAAAAGAATTAAATCTGTGCCTATTCAGATTATCCAGCTTTTTCGATTAATTTCTTTTTTGAATACTATTTAAATAACATGTTGTCTTTCACTTAGTCCTTGAGATTGCATCATTATAATCTTATGGGCATGTTCCATGTAAATGCATTTTCCTGTCTTAAAAAGGTAATCTAATGAATAGGCCTAGTGGAATACCTTCAACAATGACAGCAGCTTTTTACCTCCAAAGCGGGAAAGATCACAAAGCCGCATACAATCACATCGCCTGAATACAATTAATTCGGCAACCCTTTGAACGTTCGCGAAAAAATGGCACTTAACGACTAATCTTTTATTCATGTAATTGCACCGCTTGATCCTAGCATAGTACAGCTCATAGTCGCGTGCGTCGCATGCAACGTAAAGTGACAATTTTAAAAATGCCAATTTCGAAACGAAAGATACAAGTTTCCATTTTTGCGACACACCTGTTTTGTTTAAATACGATACATTTAATTATAAACTCATTTCAATAATCGATGAAATCGACGATTAAGAATTTTTGCGTTGTGCGGCATTGCTGTTTTACTGTTGCTGTCGTTTTGTGTGACGACATCTTTATAGTCATTGACGTAGTTGTATTTATAGCGAAATCACTAATTAACTTCGTCAACTGTTTTTTTTTGTTCAGCTTTTGGTAAATATATGATCCCCTTCAGTTAACTGAATCAAAAAAATATATGATATTTCTCAATATATGTGCTAGTTAGTGTGCTTAAAAGTTAACACAAGTATTTAGATTTGATAAAAAATGACTAGAATACTTTTTGAAAATTAATTCAACATTTCTGATCATAATTTGGACATGTTGTAAATCAAGCCACCACTACAAATTATAGAAACAGCATTTTAGTTTTTCGTATTTTTTTAATTACGCCTTCTTTAGGTATTTATGTAACAGTATGTCAAGATCACTAATAGGCGTCGACTAACTTCATTTTCCGAAGATGACCGACACATCCAAGCAGTATAATAATATAAGGGTTAAAGTATGAAATTGTCGTTTTGTATTTTTTTTAAAACATTGCTTATTTCATGCTAACGTTTTTCTTAGTTATTTAATAACCAATAAAGTAAACTTTATGAAACTTTCAGAGACAGGGGGGGTTATTGTCTAAGAAAAAATCTATCGCGATTGCTTACAATTTGACAGTCGCCGTCCATCCATCGCTCCTTTATAAAAGGAAGTCGGCGCAGAGTCTTATGTTCACGGCGTAATGGCTGTCAAACTATAAGCGATCGTGATAGATTTTTTCTTAGACAATAACCCACCTGGTCAATAGACTTTAAACTCAAAAAGCAAAAGCAGCTCTATATTATAGAGCTGATGCTCTTGTGATTTTGAATGACTTATAATAAGGCAAAACTACTTTTTATCAATTGTCTTTGCTGTCAATTCTTCTAATTTTGGTTGTCTTTGATTATCAATTGTCTTTGATAAGTAAGACCATAGTTTCCGATGTTTTCCGATGTACACTATCAAACTACTGTAATCTTCTTTAAGTGTATATCTTGTCTATGAATAAAACATTGCCCGAAGGTTTATATAATCTAAGAAAAATCTATCACCATAGGAGTGCGGACTTGTATCGCGGTGAAATGAAAACCATGTCAATTATAGAAATTAAAAAATACGGTAAGTAAATAATTTTTAGGGACAAACTACTTTTTATCAATTGTCTTTGATAAGTTAGACGATTGCTTCCGATGTTTTCCGATGCCCAGCATTTATCTTGATGTACTGTACATCTCACGCACGAGTATTACAAATTCACTTCACTCACTCTCACTCACACTCGCAAGTGCTGGAAATTCAATCAAACTACTGTAATCTTCTTTAAGTGTATTTATACCTTGTCTATGAATAAAATTTTGCCCGTGGGGGTTATATCATCTAAGAAAAAACTATCGGACTTGTAACGCGGTGAAATGAAAACCGTAATCAAAAATGCAAAAAGTCGCTACGAGATTTGATTTGAATATGATATGTAGTTACGGACCGAGTATAAAAAATCGAAATTTTTTGCTATGTCGAAAAAAAACTACCGAGTTACAGCGATTTAAAGTCATAAATACCTGAACAGCTGTACGGTATTCATGGGGATATGGGCCACTCGTTGGCAGTAACAAATTAAATGTGAGACTGATCGTATATGTTGTTATGACATAGAAGAATATATAATATATATATATATATATATATATATACATATTAATTATATACATCATCACAGCTCATATAAGTCCCCATCGAGCAGTACGAGCCTACCCTAACTAGTTAGGGCGATTAGGCCTTAGTCAAACCACGCTGGCCCAATGCGGATTGGTTAACTTCACATACACCTTTGAATTACTTCGCAGGTGTATGCATGTTTCCTCACGAGGTTTAACTTCACCGTAAGAGCGGAAGATTAATGTACATATGAAATTCGTGAAACGAAAAACAAATAGGTACATGGCAGGATCGATCGCGGGCCTCCCGATTCTACTCGGAGCACAGTCCAGTGCCGAGGCCACAGCGCCACCGACGCTCCTGAATTATATACAATATTTTATTATTTTTAAATATGTCTAAGAAGAATATACAACATATAATATGACACATACATATAAATTATAAACAATATATTTTTTGTGAAGTGAAACATCCTCATATACCTATACAGAAGGCGGTTTAATAATGGTAGGACCATGACGAACCATGCCTCCTGGTGGTCCTACTAGAAGGACAAATGAGTAAGCTCACGAGAAAAAGGTTGAAATTGTACGAGTACACCGTTCTGGGTAGGTATAACATTTTACACGATTGAATACGTATAACGTCATGTTTTAGAAATAAACTTTATAATTACAGCACTATCTACGGCCAGATCTATAAAAAGACAAATAAATAATTGCTAACGTATTTGATGGCCCTAATTGTTGATTGGTAAAGATAGTGGATTACTTACGTAAATAGTCTAATTTTCAAAGTTTGGTGAAGCTATTAATATGTTTCTGTTTCTTTTTCCATATGCTACTATCTGCCCGGGTCGCCTCGCATGGGTATACTTAAAACCTTTTGACATGATACAACAATGTAAGAAGCCATAAATTTGGAATAACCTAAAAGTCAATCTGTCAATTTCATCACTTTTTATATGAAAACTAGCTGTGCCCGCGAACTACGTTTCGCCATAATAATAATAATGGTATAAAAAATAGCCTACGGCATTTTTCATAGATCTACCAAATATACACAACTTACTATACTTAGTCCAATTGAGACCTAGTCCATTCAATACCTAGTCTTATCAAGATGTCGTCATAAAGCTTCTAACCCCATTTTTCAAACATTTTCTTTTATACAAAACCTTGTCCTGACAATAACGAACACAACCAAATAAGAAGTAACCAATTTGGTGCAGTCATTTTAAAGTTATGCGCATTGTACATACATACATTTCGATTATTCATTTTTATTTATATGGATATGATTCAACCATAACCATTTTTATTTGTATAACTAATATCATAATAATTCCAGCTGAGATACACACTCACTTTTAGTGAGGCTTCTGTTCTTTCCCTATTAGATCTCTAAGTCCTCTTATCGAATAAGAAATCGATTTTTACAGTTTATTCACGCAAACATCAAATTAATCATTTATATTATTTTAATACCAATTATGAAATTTTAGGTAACATAAGCCTTTAACATAAAAATGCGACTCACTGAGCTACTCGTATGACAGAGTTCACATCTAAACCTTCAGGCATTATCTTGTATACAATGACTAAATTACACTAACAGCTATAAAAGCTCGATTGATTATAACCGTTATATCGATTAACTGGAAGCCGGGCTACTGTTACGAAATGTAAAATTAACCACAGCATTTCAATAAGATTTATATGTGTGTTAAGTCGTATATCATACAATTACATACCGTACGTAACATAATTGTATGTGTAATGAATAATGGCCAATCGTGTCGTGCTGTTAGAAAGTTCTTTTCTTATTTAAGTTGCGATGGAAGTTCGAGCAGCACTTTAAACTTTAAGCTCCTCGCTCCGCGGCTGTGCGCCGCCTCCGCAGCAGCAATCGGGTGAGTCTTTTCGAATTTGGGAAGACCAAATTCGATGTACCGTGTCAACTGTATCGTGGGGTGTTACGGTTGATGACAATCTATGGAGTCCCGGTTTGGGCTGAGTGCTTCTCCACAATATTGAGGCCTCTTGTGGAAACCACAAGGGTCATCGCGACCCAGGCCGTGCGAGCTTACCGCACGGTTAGCCACAAAACGGCGGCTTGCGTTTTAGCAGGCACGCTACCGTGGGGTGTCAATCGACGCACGCATCCTTGAGGAGGTGCACAGACATCGGGTCGCAGCTAGAAATCGGGGAGAACGACTCATCGCAGAATGAGTGTAACGGGTTCGCACCGAGGCACAGAGGGAGGTTCTGAGTCGATGGAAGGAGGCACTCGCCTCCCCAGCTGATGGCCACCGGACGATTGACACGGTTCGTCCGATGTTTGTCATATCGATCATAAGAACATATTACTTGTTGTTACATTTTAAATCCTGATAACCACATAGAAATTTCTTGTATAAAATTTTTATTAGGTACTTTCTCCGTTAAATCGCCTTTGCTAGCGCGAAATATGCTGAGTTATCCAAACAGAACCTAACAAACTGTGAACGCTTTCGAAACATTCCGACAAGCTATTTTCCTAGCGAATCCATGCTCTAAATACCGTTTTGCCCATCGTAAAACGAACAATGGATCGAGCGAGTCCTAACATTTCCACCAATTAACTCTGTACGCACTTACAGGGAAATGCGACGCTCGTACGTTTTGATGGGCAATTTTTATTTTTACTTTTCACCTGCATAGTCTAGGAGCTAGGAGTTTTTTCGATTTATAAAAAAATAATAATGAATAATGCCCGAAATATGGTAACCGAAGGATTTTATTGTATTGATAAGTAGGTAAAATTTTGTTTAGTTCACGATATGGTTGATGGTAAGATATTACTATGTAAGTCTCTCTTTTATAGGAATCTCTTTAAAAAAAAGCATTCAGCATGACATGTTACAAATATTTATTTTTTTAACCTTGTTTGTATGTTAAACAATGATTTAAGGTATCACCCACACTCTGTTTCGGTCTGTTTTGTCAACATTTATTTGAATGCAATAAAGCTTTTCAAACAAAATAATAAACATGCAACACTGAACATTGATAAATAAATTTGACACTATGATGAAAATCCTAGTTCCCATTTTATTGTTTTTCACTAGTGTCCCTTAGATTATGCGTCGACAATCGACGGAAGTACGTCGTCGTGAGCCACATGGCAACGTCGCGTGACAGCTTTGCGAAACATACAAATAGATCAGTGACACACGGGGGGGAATTACGCCGAGCCACACGATAAAAACTTACATACGTAAGTTACAAGTTATTGTTGTATAGAAAATATTTGACTATTTTATATTAATACTGGCTGTGCCGGCGAACTAGGTTTCGCCATAATAAAAAATAGTTTACGACCTATTCTCAGACCTACCGATCATACCTACACAAAAACTATACAAAGATCGTGCAAGCCGTCGTCGTCGTCATCGTCATCGTGTTTGTTACCAAACTCCTATGAAAGGAGTTTGGAAACAAACACTGTGACACGAGAATTTTATATATTAGAAGATTATATTTTTATCTGGACTTTCTGCTTTTTTGTAACAAGTACAGTGGATGGGCTTTGAGAAGCAAATTTTACACGCAGTACCTACTCAAATCTAAGATAATTGAATTATATAACGTGACCATTAACATGAACTCAATTCATGTGAACTGTGATTAATAACAGTTTGCTATTGATAGCGAACATATCAGTTACAACGTCAATAATAAGTTATATGCCAATAAGCATTAGAATGCAATTGTGTGAAATTTTTTATAAAATCAGCTTTAAATGATTGTGCTACTGCTAGGCAAACAAAACGCCCGTGTGTCCACTGTTGCGCAAAGCGGAGATGCGGTCGCGAGATGCGTACGCGCCGGGGCGTGCGACTGACGCAACGGCAATTTGCGAAATTATCCTTTATTATAACGTCGTTACGGTCCACGGTTCAGCGACACAGCGTTAAGGGATGTTGCGATACAATAAATCTACTAACGAATTTTAATACTTATATTTCTTAAAATCGAAATGTTCTTGTATGCCTATCATATATCTTTATTTTGTGTCTATAATTATCTGTTTTTCGTGTTGATAAAAAAATTGAATAGATAAATGATACCTCTTTCTGTGTTCTGTGATGATACCCGTCATACCACCAGTGGTATCGTCAGGGGTATAGTGGGTTTGAAGTATTTTACACAGTTTATTTAAGCTTGTTACTTGTTGGGCACACGACAACTAACCATATCATACTCGTACGTACGTAGGTACTTTTGACACACGAATAGTCTTTTAGAGTTTCAACAGAGATTTTGGGCATAAATTCAGGCTAGGCCAGGGCAACAATTTGACAAAAAGACTGGTGTTCCAGTGTGAAGAGGATGTAGAATTCTACTACACAAAATTTACTGTAGATTGAAAAAAGAAAAAGGAAACTCAATAACTGGATAGAATATTGGAGAAAAGCCTTCATAACTCCGTAAAAATCTTAAAAATCACAATAAAAAAGCTTCCACGTTGACGATTTCGTCATTTTCAGGAACAAAGATTTTTTTACAAAAAAAAGCGTTTATACTTTTTATCACCCCGGAAAATTTAAGGGACAAAGAGACAGAGTTGGTGCTGTAATTCTATTAGAAATTGATAGTTTTTTCATGTAGCGGACCATCCATCCACAGGATTAAAGCGACTAAAAAATGACTGTGTAGGTATTCAAATAAATAATCTCGCAAAAATGGAATCCCTAAAAATTTATATATGCGATTACTCATATTGCTTTATCGTTTAGGATGGACATTCAAAAAACTTTAGCAAATGGTTAGATCTTTATTACTTTTCACCCCAAGTCCAAAAGGACCGAGACCTATGCGATAAGCCACTTAATAAATCTACTCACTTACGTTATTACAATCGAATATATTATCTCATCAATCGATAAATAGAAGCGATAATTTTATGTTTTGAAAGCGATTCATTACTCGGCGCCCATCGATCGCTGCGTCCAGCCTACGGTAAACAGACATGAATATTACAAACCCAATTACCATACGATGCCCGATGGACGTCAATCCCTTGCAGCCACTGCTCTATGAAATATTTACCCATTTTCATTCTGTAGGTAGTTCGTAAGTGGACGTAAAACTACCTCCATCTATATAATTTAAGAGATTGATTTTCAAGAAAGGTTCAAGTACACCTTCGTTGTGAACTGAATAATCAAACTATTCTTTTTAATCATCTAACACTGGCTTTGTTACCATTGTTAGCTAGAAAGTGTTAAAGTCTCAACCTAGTATCATTATCATTATTTATAGCCTGCTGTTTGTTTCCGACTGCTGGGTATGGGCTGCTCTTTCTACATGCAGTCTACCTTGGTCTTGGGCCAATCCTGCCTAGGTTCGACCTGCGAGTGCATGGATATCGTTAGCCCGTCGATAGAACGAAAGAGCTACGGTCTCGTTGTTTTGCTTCGATCACCACTGTGCAGACGGAGTCCTCGCCTTCAGCATAGAGTCTATGCTGAAGGCGAGGCGTCTATTCCATAGACGAAAGATAACAATAGAGGATGACAGATATCGTAAGGCACTTGGACAGGTTGTCTGGTATCGATATCGTACGTAAACCAATCCAAATTACTGCTTTCAGAAAATTTTCATGCTTATTTCTGGAAATTTTTGTAGAGTTTTAAGTTGACATTTCTGAGAACTAGAGGGTATCTAAATATAATATCAGGAGCAGGAATTAGTATCTAATTAACGTTAACCAGCATGCCATAATTATCTTAACCAACAGCAAACTATGGTTGCTGTTAAATACATACTTATAATGGTAAATCAACGAATATGAAAAACTTAAATTGACACATTCAGATTTATTGTCCGTCAGTTTCGTGTATTTCGTGACGTTCTGCCCCACTTCGTACCATTCCATTAATCACTGAATATTGTTCAACATCACGCAGTCTGTAACGTAATATTGAATAGAACAGATAACTGACACCATTCACTGAACAGATACATAATAATGTGTTACTACAAGTAATAAAACTGATCGGTCGGACACTCTCAGGTGCGGTCTATTGGGGTAAGTAGCTATTAGAGAATTGAATCATGAAAAAGCACGTTTCTAGAAATGGGGTTAAGAAACATTTACCCATTTATCATCTCACCTCTCATCATCATCATTATAACAGCTCATATACGTCCCCATCGAGGGGCTCGAGCCTACCGTACGTTAGGGTGATAAGGCCTTAGTCAACCACGCTGGATTGGCCGACTTCACATACGCCTTTGAATTTCTTTGCAGATGTATGCAGGTTGCCTCACAATGTTTTTCTTCACCGTAGGAGCGTCAGACAAATGTACATAGGAAATTCGAAAACGAAAAACACATTGGTATATGGTGGTCTCGAGCCTCGAACCTCCCGATTGGAAGGCAAGTGCCGAGTCCACAGCAGCGCCACCGACTCTCCTCTAATAAAACAAATTATGTTGACGTTATTCCTCAGATGTGACATTTAAAGAACTATAAAACAAATTATGAATTACTTATTAATAAATATATAAGTTTTATTATGAGCAAAATTTAAACGAAAGAATCTGATTCTTTTAGATTTGCAGGCAATATAGGTACATGGATAGGTATCTATGGGTAGGTATTTATCTGGCCGAATAGTATCGGGTATGTAACAGAGTTTCTCTTTATCTTCTTAAAGGGATTGACAGTGTTCAAGAGACGAATTCTTAAATACTTAATGGACTAAGTATATTTAAAATTTTACCAAATAGCAATTCAAGGGTCGTATATACTTTAAATCAATATCGCTTATCAAATGTTTATTCCAAAAATTGAAAACCAAGGAAAACCGTATCGTGCACTGCATCGCATATAATTAGTCCATTGTACTAACAAATTTAATGGCCCTTACACGGGTAGCAATCTAGGTGCAAGACCAGCCACCAATAAATATTCATCCCGAACCCTATCCGGAACTAGTCCTATCAGTAGATTGTAACATATGAATAGTATTATATAGTTAGTATAATAATGCACGTACGAAAATAATAATACATAGATTATAATAATAATAATAATACACTTTATTGCAAATAATTATTATTTTATTAATATTAGATTATCTTTATATAGGCAACTATAAAATTGTTAATGCGCAACTCACCCTAGATTAAGTGAAGAGTACTTAGTAGTAAGCGTTTTATAGATCACATAATATTGTACCCAAGAATTCAGAAGGCACGGACCACGAGTCTGTGGAGATTTAAATAAACTAAAAAAAAAAAAAACAAATATAATGGCAATATTAAACTCGTAAAAGTTATATCTAATATCTACACCCTTTCTTCCCGCTCTGAATTTTAAAAACTATCCATTTTATATGTAACCTTCGTGGTCTTGTGAGTTGAGACTACCCGGTAGTGAACTCAGTAGTAGGGGCACAAGGTTATCAGATAGTTTTAGTTTGTGGAAGGGCTTCTGAACCCGCCTGGCTAGCTACCAATATACGAGTATTACCTAAGTTTATCGCCATTACGATAATGATAATATTATTGTGTTCTGAGGTTCTGACAAGCAAAAGGGTAAGATAACCAGTTCCCCGGTTGTTAAGGATTCCAGGTGAAGTTCGCTTGTATCTTCGGCCCTATAGATGATAAGACGTGCAAATATAATGAAATTTTTAATTCAGATTCAGGTAGAGATACTAGTATTTACCTATATTGTGTTGAACATTGTTACAAATACTTAGGTTATTCGTCACCCGCCCTACTCAACACTTCTTAGAAGGCGCGCATTAAGAAATCGATACAAGTGCATTCACAATTCATAACAATCGCAATTTCTTCGAATGAACACACACGAAAATCCCATGACGTGTTTCCAAGAACCCCCAGTCAACGCGAAGTCATTGACAAACCTCCAAATGGCTACCATGGGAATATGTTGAACGCAATTCTGTGAGAAGCAATACCTTAAGCTCGTGTAAATAAAGGCTATGCTACAACTTGATATGTAAAATTATTCAAATTGTATTTTGCATTTACAATGTGATCTGTTTACACGTAATAATACATAATGGATGTGATTGGGGACAGCTGGCAGCTCATCATTCTAATCTCTGATTTGTTTAAGAACAGAAAGAGGTATGGTCGGTAATAAGGGTTACGTTAAAACTGGCAGTCCGGGAAGTGAAGTGGAAATAGGACGCCTTGACTTGAAGAATGACTGACACAAAAAGGTTTTTTACCACTAAGTTGGCAAACAAGCAGGCTGCCCGAGTGATGGCAGGCAAAGACGGACACTTGCTCAAGTAATGCCCGTCTAGTGACCCGCCGTGGAGGTCGGCACGAATGGTTGGCCCCGTGCCCGTGGAATTTTGTTTTCCCGTATGAAAAATTATTTTATAACCTTATATTACTCAGTGATAATGTAGCATTCTATTAGTCAAATTTTTTTTTAAATCAGCCTAGTAGTTTAAAAACAATATAAAAAAATTGCTTTATTTCTAAAAATCATTTTAACAATAATTACGCAGAGACTTCTCAGTGAGCTAGTTTTTGAGTTTATTCATTACAAACAAACATACAAATCTTCTTTCTTTATAATATTTTAGTAGATAAGTTTCGTAAATTATTTCAGTATTCCTTTGAAATTTATAGTGTAGGCACTTACTTGGTATCCCTACCAAGTCCTACTTTATAGGACTGAGCTGTTATTAGTTATGAAAGTACCTATCTATCGTACATTTACCTGTCTAAAGAAAATTACTTTTTGTAAGATGAGTGTTAAGTATACTGAATTAAAATGTTTTTCATTTGAGATGTGAATCAATAATGGATATTTTTATGAAAAAAATAAACACTTAACATAAAATGACATTTACAATTGTTTAAACAAGAACAGACCTCTTGTTAACTTAAAAATAAATAACAAAAAATCTATTATTTTAGATAGATAAATTAATACTTTTACATACAAACTAAATAGGAGCAGGGATTTAAAAAAATATAAAGTAATAATTATGCATCAAATAAAAAATACCTCTCATTTTTATACACTAATCTTGGGTAGTTATACTAATTAGAATTCTAATTTTTACCACCTCCGTGGTCTAGTGGTTGAGGCCACCGGATGTTGATCTGGAGGTCCGTCCGGCGGGGTTCGATTCGTCGGGTTCGTCCGGACTACAAAAACACTGAAAAGTTAGAAATAATATAAGAATAGGTACAGACAACATCACACATCATTATTGAAGACGGTGCCAAATTTTAAGACTTTCTAGGAGATCATCGTTTGGCACCGACTTCAATATAGAAATGTAATGTTGTCTGTACCTATTCTTACACTATTTTTAACTTTTCAGTGTTTTTAAAGTCAGTTTTTATTTTTTGTAAAATATTTTTTTTGATTAACTTTTTAGTGAAAGAATATAATTAATTAAATTATAGTATCCCTCGATTTTCATAGGATCCCATCATCAGAACCTGACTTTGAGGGACCACCCTAGGAGTATACTCTACCGAATACAAAAAGAATTTTGAAAATCGGTCCACAATTGGCGGAGTAATCGCGTAACATACACACAAAACGGTTGACACGGTTAGCGCAGAGGTCGGGCGATCGCCTACTGCGCAACAGGTCGCGGGTTCGATTCCCGCACGGGACAGATGTTTTGTATGGCCTACAGAAATTTGTTCCGGACTGGGCGTATGTGCATGTGATATTCTATGTTTGTAACTGCACCCACGACACAGGAGAAAATCCTAGTGTGGGGCGACGTTTTTATAAAAAAAACACGTTGGACGCACCTAAAAATTTAAGGATTTCCCTCCATTTTTATGGGATCCCATCATCAGATCCTAACTTTGGTAACCGTGGGACCACCATTGGAGTATAAACTTGAGAATACAAAAAGAATTTTGAAAATCGGTCTGCAATTGGCGGCGTAATCGCGTAACATACACAAAAAAAACATACGCATCGAATTGAGAAACTCCTTTTTTGAAGTCGGTTAAAAAATAACTATTAGTATATGTAATCAGCTGCTTTAAATTTTATAGTTATAATGAAAAAAAAAAACTTCAAAACCGTACGAAGGGTGCCTTCTTCCCATATATGCCTACCCTGCCTACCCTACATACTCGTATATTATTTAGGTACTTTGTCGTTTCTATTTTTTATACAATCGTAGATTCCATAACGCGAGTAAAACCTTAGAGCCTAGCTTTAGAGGAATAAAATTCAAATAAAATAATATTAAAAATAACGCTACTTGCATAGTCTATTACAGGTTTTAGCTGCTCCAACTTCATACATTGCATAACAAATACCTATCACAAGAAACAAAATACGAATTTATTTTGAGTTGGTTTCTTTATGGCACATATTTATTATAACAAACAACTACTTACATACTTTCATTTTTTTTCCTTTTTTGGTTTTGGGAATTTACAGTAAAGTTAACAGGCTACAGGCTGCTAGTGCTAACCCTTAAATAAGGAAATTTGTATTGAAATAAAATCTTTAAAATAAAACACTAAAATCAATAAACGTATTCAAAATGATATTTACTTTTTCATGTAAAAGGTATTTGTGAAAATTAATAGTTCCGACTTGAGTAATAACTTTCACTATTGATCGATATATCGGTATTACTTTCTCCTCCCTAGGCGACAATAACTACGATAACATTATGTCACATCACTATCACTACATTGTACCCCTGCCCCCGACCCGTATCGTGCGATAAAGAGAGTTGCAAGAAATGGTCGAAATTGCCTACAATTCCTGTTTGAAATATTGTTTCGGGCGATAACTGTTTTACCCCCCTAAACCTTTATGAAATTAGACGCTTTTGGTCTCAATAGATTCAGTATACCTTAATCTATGTTTGTACGTTTTGCTTTTTTTGTAATTCAGTATAATTTAGTCAAAAAAAGACATGCTCAAGATAGTTTTTAAGTCGAAAATATAGATATTTAGATGCTAATAACTTATATTCTGAGCAATATTTCTTCAAAATCAAAACGTACAAACCTAGTTTTTCATTATATCTACAAGATTTCCAAAAATTATGAAAATTGGACTATGTTTAGAGGGAGAAAAGCGTTATCGCTTTTTGTATGAAAATTTACAGCTTCACAATCCTCTTAATGTAGTTTCTGTGAGATTTGCAAATATACCTCTTCCACGAGGACCCCAATATTTATTGTTTCAGTACCCGGTAATTTCACTGCCTGCCTTACCCTTCCAACCGGAACAGCAATGGAAGCTCCGCCGCTTGGGATAAGAAGATAGAGGAACCCCGAAGACGACTCTAGATGGAGACTCTCTCGGTAATTTGCAGGGAAAAGAGCGCAGAGTGCGAGGGAAGGTTGAAACACAGATTTAAATAACTATGGTTAGTAATGGTAAGAAGCCCGAATTACCTCTACCTCACAAAAGACCGCAGCAAAATGACGTTACGTTGCGATTCTGCGTGTGTGTGACGTCGCCGACGCAGGTCTATGTAGGGTACACTGACAGTTTTCTTATCTTGAGTTGGTAGCGCGGGATTTTCGATCGACAACACACTTGTGACTAGTCGTAAGCGTCTTATAAAAACTAGCTAGCTTCTTATAAAAATGCGAAGTCTCAGTAGATAACTGTTGAGCCTGTAACACGGGGGTTTGTTCGACGAATTAGGCTTTTCCCGATTCCGAAGAACCCTCTATGGAGTGGTTCAGAAGGGAGGTTTTGTCGGCTACATATGACGCCAGTGAGTGGATTAGTTATAGTGACACGGACCACCCGCATAACCGAGAGACTCTGTATCTTTTATCCCTTCCTTAAAAAAATACTTAAAACGACAGATGCAGTTTGTCAGCAATATACAGCAAAAACAAACTATATTTGTAACTTTGATTAAGGTCTTAGAGAATAGCTTTTAGAGCATTTTTTGTAAAGTTAAATTTATTTGCGGACCTCGTATACGGGATAGGACTCCCCCACAGAAGGCGGGGACTACCCACTTAGCCAAGCGGTGTCTGCTTACAGCACTACTTAGTCCCGTCTAGTATCGAGGCAAAATCACTAAGAAAAAAGTTATTTAATATAATTTCACTTTGCAACGATGAGTAGGTAGACATAATCTAAAAGTATCGCTTTAATTTCGGAATTGAAAATGGGTGGTTTTCATTCGTCAATAAGCAGTAAACATAACTAAAATTCAAGACATTTCATCCCGTTTAGTGGAGGCGACACATTGCTGAAATACCGGTATTTACTTTGGTCAGCAAATAAGCATTGCTATCCGACGTGGCAATGCTGCCAGCATTTTGGGAACTATGCCCACTGGCTGCGATTTAGTGGAATAAGGTTGTAGATAAGTTACATAGTTAAGTTAATTTTAATTTTCCTTTAAATATATAACTTTTTACTTATAATTAATGATGTTATACTAAAATTAATTATTTTATTTAAAAATTATGTATTATTCTTCCTTAGTGGGCATCTATATACATAAGTCGTGAACCCATTAACCGAATTTGAATTTCATACATTTCAGACTTTTATAGCTCCAGTAAGGCTTTACGTTGATACCTCAGTTAGTCACCATTTTATAAATACAGATGAATAAATGAGTGGGTTGCATTACCTAAGGTAGAACTGACCCTTAATGATCTGAGTTAATATTTGAGTTATTGTTCGTTATGGCTGTAATAATTGCAAGTATCGCTAGTTCCCGATTGCGATTTCGAATAACCTTTGAGCCATATAAATGTCAAGACATTTTCTTGCTAATTAAAATAAATTCATCACATCAAGACCTACTCGCAGTACTTTCAATAGTACTATGAAAAACCAGTAAATTCATTTTAATGTAAATACACTTCTATTTATTTTCTAACAGCGCAAATCAAATATAGAAATAATTAAGGCTTATAAAGGATTGCGCGAGCTATTTTCAAGAAATAAAAAAATGTTTTAAACAACAGTAATTGGTTTTAGCTTCATAAACAATAGCAATAGGCAATACGTAACTTTCATATATAGATACTGTAATATTCAAATTGATACACATAACATTCCAGACAGCAGTTACAAACTATGATGTACAAAAGTGATCAAGATTTTTTAAGTGAACTTCCTAGCAATAAGTAGGTTTATACTTTGCGAATATTATATCTGCACAATTAGGAATAATCTCAAAGGGATAGCTATTGGTATTGCAGTTAATTATGGTATTGGTCAAACAAAGGAACTATTTTATCTCTATTTATTGGACTCTACTAATCCGTAAATGTAACTATTGAAAGCTAGATAGGTGATTATAAGTGTTGGTTATTATCTATCGGCGTGTTTTCACAGCTGCTTTCAAAGGTCACTTGTTGCGAGTGTTAGGATTTATACTAGCCAATTGATACTTAAAGGTCAATTCAGAAAAGATCTTCGATTTTAAAGGTTAATTTCTGTCAACATCTTCTAAGCTACGAAGCTTACTACTGGGCAAAACCTCCCCAGTAAGGGGGGAATTGGTTATATCCCGCCACGTTGACACAGTGCGGGGTGATGGGGAGAGCCAATTACTAATTTATAATAGCTATATAAATTACTATTTGGTACTGACTGTTATGGAACTCTTTCAATTTTAATTATTTTTGATTTATGTAATATAAATAGCCTTTTTCATTAAGAACCAATCACACATCGGATATTTTTTTTTTTATGACTTGTCTTGCGTTCACAACATGGTCAATTGTTTGATCACGCGTGTCGCTGCATAGCGCGATTATTCATATTATCGCAATAATGTGCCTACAGCATTAAGACCCCAGAAGAAAACACTACAATTTTCACATAAAGGGACTGATAGTAGAAGCGAGGGCTATCTAGGCTGGGTAGGTTACTAAAATGGTAATCTATATAGCCAGATCGATTTAGAAGGCAGCAATTAGCATAATCTGGCTTTCTGAATGGATCCTAAGCTTTTTCGTTTCCATAAAACAGTCTTAAATTCTCAACCTCTAGACATTTTTAGATATTGCAAGCTAATTAAGTCAAACCATGAATTCGTACCAATAACAGGTGTAAAAATACCGAAGCCCACGTATTGAACCCATCGTCAATATCATTTTTGTCTTCTAGACCATACCTGGGAAATTAATAGTTACCGAGATATTTAAGTTCAAAGTGACAATTTTTTTTTCGGGGTTTTTATACTGCTCGGTGTTTGGAACATGATTTGTTAATTTTCATCCAAAGAAACACCAAAGAAAAAAACAGTATTAATTAACAAATTAAAGTTTTTAATTTACAATGCGCAATGTATTTACAACAGACGCTGTTTATTGTCGCTGCGAGCCGCTGACTCTCGCAGAGACGATAACCGTAGCGCGCGATCGCGCATTACATTGCGTAGTACTTTTAGCAGTTGTTTTTTAAAACCTAAAAATTTATTTCGTTTCCCATCAAAAAAATTTTTTTATATAACTTAATTTTAATGGTCTGAATGCGTGGACGCGGGCTTTGTGATTGGTTGTTTTACACCATGTATAACAGATAATGTGAACTAAAATTTTATCAGCACCATTTTAGTTCGTATTTTTTTCTCGCACTTAATAGATTTATCACAGTAGAGTTATCTCATCGCTATTAGTCTAATCGCACATATCACCGTCATAATCGCTCTACAATTATTCTATCCGATGATTAATCCGTGTCAAGAACGGAGCGTATTAAGGCTAATATAGTCCTATAGTCTATAGTAGACGAAATTTCAGACAGAATATATATGTTCAATTTTTTAATCATATTTTTTATACAACTTACTTGACAAACAAGCATACTACCCACCTGATGGTAAATGGTAACAGTCACCATAGTACATGTGATTCTTGTGAGTTCGCAGCAAATCTGCAACCTCCACAAGAACCACAGTGTGCGTTGCTAACTTTTAACATAAGATGTACCTAAAGTCACGGTACCCAGTAATTTCACTGCCATATCCCTTCAGACCGGAACACAGCAATGCAGGCACTGCTACTTTCCAGCAGAAATGGGTAAGACGGAGGTACCCAAACAGGAGGTACCCAACCTGGTACAGAGTTTCCCTCCAGTTATGTCGTCAATCTTTATTACAGCTTTTGAAAAGTATATCAAACAATTTATATATGTTACGGTCAGAGTTGATAATCGGGGCTTAGTAATAATTACCGATTAAAGTGATTAATAATAACCAACAAACCCTCCCGCTTCTTCTTAACCTAACCAACTTTGTTTCAAGTTCCCCAAGTCGGTTCTGTGTGGTCATAAAAAAAATAACCTATCCGCAACTGTGTTTGAGGTACCCCGAGTTGGTTCTGGGTGGTCTATCCAACTATATTTGAGGTAATCCAAGTCAGTTCAGGTTAATCACTTTAACCGGTAATTATTAATAATCACCGATTATTTACTCTGACAGTAACATATATAAATACTGCTGAACATAGTCCTCCTCTAGGCATTCAACCATAAATGTCTACTTGTTGCGCGCTGCTTAGAGTAACACTAAAATTACATTTGCATGGAAAAATTAATCTTTATATTTTATGACGCACAACAGATTTTTAAATATTGAGGGTAAGGTCTTGGTGGTTAAAGGTGGTGTATGCCCAAAGCACTTGTGGAAAGAAGATTCCTTTGATTTTTTCCACGGACACAGATAAGTTCTGCAAGGCCCCTGAAAAGTACACTCGCCTTTAGAGCTAATCGCGTACCCGATACCGCTAGAACAATGGCTTCTCATTCGCTCATATTGCCTTTTAGGAATAACCGTAGCCTATTCAATATGAATCGCAAGACATGATCATTAAAAATCCATTTTCTCAGCTCTCACTGGTCCATTGAAATGTCGTTTTGTTAACGCTCGTAACAACGAAATCGAGAATGAAATTGTAAGTAATGTGAGTACGCCATTGCTTAGAGTATTGATGTGGGGTTTTTATATGCACGATTAAGATACATACTATGTATTTTTTACAAAGTTATCACACAATACTTACAAGTTTTAATTCTTTTATGTTAATGAGCATTGTGTCTTTTTTTCCTTTTTTTACGCTGTTGAGTCTTGATTGGTCAGTCCATCAATATTCAAAGCAAGCTGCTAGCTAACTTTCTGCTAAAAATATATTTTCAATATTAAAATGAATATACTTCTATGATGTAAGTCAAAATCAAAGTAACATGTCCTGGCTGAGTGACTGACTGATTTATCATTGTGGCGTCAACATATAGTACTGACGACGGGATCGCACTGCGTGCGAGGGATCGCGCCACAAATTCTAATTTATAGTCGTAGCATTTTTAGTTGTAGGTAGATTAGTGTAAATATTTTTAGTTGATGGTAGATTTGTAAATACGGTTATTTTAATGTAAGGTACCTATGTGATATTTGTTTATGTTTGTGTACCGTCAATATGTGTAATATCTATGTCGGCTGAAATAGCAATATGTTTGTCTCGTTTGTGTCATTGTCTAAAAATGTATATAAGAAATGTGGTGTGTTCAAATAAATGTCGATTATTTTCTGGTCTTATTTGCAAACGCCACAGAAACAAGCCCATACTGCCATCATCATCGTCAAAAGCTAGACATATGTCTTTTCCTTAAATATCGCATTAGAATATTTTTAAAGGAACTTTCCTTCCGCGAAGCAAGTATCACGTGCATCTATATAATGTATATGTACCTATATATGTACATATTAATTATAAATTGTACAATAAGTATGTATGTGACCTATTATACAAAGTCATCCAGCCCGCCTAGCACGTCCACCAAAACACGATATGATAAAGCGGTTTATCGCGGTGAACTGTCAAAATACAATAGGGTTTCGTTGTATTTTGACAGTTCACCGCGATAAATCGCTTTATCATATCATGTTTTGGTGGACGTGCTAGGAGGAGTGGGTAGGGCGCCGGCAGGGCAGCCTCACGTTCCGCATGGTGCAGGTACTGACCGGACATGGTTGTTTCGGTCACTATCTGCATCGGGTCGCGCGTCGGGAGGAAACGCCGCAGTGTCATCACTGCGACGCTCCCGATGACACTGCCGAGCACACCCTGCTGGTGTGCCCGGCTTGGCGACGCCAGCGCAGCGAACTTAACGTTGCGCTGGGAGGCGGAGACCTCTCGCTGCCGAGCATGGTCGTGGCCATGCTCCGTGGCGGGGCGGAATGGGGGGCTGTCGCCTCCTTCTGCGAGGACGTCATCTCGCAGAAGGAGGCCGCGGAGAGGGAGCGGGAGAATGATCCTCAAGCCGCTCCCATCCGCCGCAGACGGACAGGCAGGCGAAGGCGGGCATTCGCGCAAGCAATGCCCGTCTAATGACCCTGCCGTGGAGGCCTGCGTGCATGGTTGGCCCCGTGTACGCCGCCGTAAGGCCCTCCGTCTGGGGATTGCCCTGGTGTTCTCGGGCAATCCCCCCTTGGCGATAGCCCGACCAGTTAGGTCGGGCTAGCCTGGGCGCGTTGGTAGTGGTAGTCGCAGTGTGGACCCTACCACGCGCGTCCATAAGGGCAGGAAGAACACCGGGGGGTTTAGTGGGTAGGCTTGGCACTCTGCCGGGAGAGCCCCACACACGCTCGTCGTCTAGCCAACGGCGAGTACGGTGCGGTCACGCATTCCACTCGAAAAAAAAAAAAAAAAAAAAAAAGGCGGGCAGGAATGAACAAAATGACAATAATATGTGACTGTGACTCATTTAACACGAAGACCTCAATTTCACATGTATCTATCCCTGTCTATTCGATAGATTTGCCTCATCTATCTCTTTCCACTCCGTTGGAGCATCACCACAACATTCCACATAATCGGCCGAAGACATATTTCTAATTCATTCCGAAACCATTAGTCGCTACTGAATATTCATGTGGTAGGTATCGCTTCAAATAGACTATTGTGTTGTCTATGACAAATGGAGACCTTATTCCCATAGTACGAGTACGCCGTGTCCGTCCGTCCGCTTGTAGGCAATTTGCCGGTACGTTCATTGTGATTCTTGACAAGGTCATGGGACCAACAGAGGCAGGGAATACTTGCGACAGATGCCAACTTTGATCGGTAGTTAGGAATAGCTTTGATAGCCATGATGACAGTAATTATTTGTAAGTAATTGTTAAAAGGCTAAGTCCAATTAAGAAGCTCTTTGATTATGTTAAGAGTCTAGGTTACGACACTGCAGTGAATAATACAAGTGCCGTACAATACGAATCATGTCACACTTAACTAATAAGCTAAAGAAAATGAAGGGATCTTGGTATTCGACATTTTAAAACGTGCTTTCAAAAATACCTTTCAATAAGAGATCAAATAGTTATTCTTGAACTAGCTATGTCTGCGACTTCGTTCGCGTGGATGTCCGAAAATAACAATATCGTGATGTTATATAGCCTAAAGCCTTCCTCGATAAATGGACTATCCAACGCAAAAAAAAAATTTCAATTCAAACTAGTAGTTCCCGAGATTAACGCGTTCAAACAAACAAACAAACTCTTCAGCTTTATAATATTAGTATAGATTACAACCTTGTTTCAAAATTTTATGTTAAAAAGCATGCCTGGACGGTGATTCTGTAACTCGTCGATTGATCGGCAGTCGCTGTCAAAACGGACGAATTAATGGAGAAATACGGAATTATGTTCATTCGCTTGTAAGTAATTAGTATTGGTTGATTTATTCAACAAAAATACCAACACCACGCGGGCGACGACGTTTCAAAATGTTAAACTGAAAATCAGTTTCAATCAAACAGAACGTTCAAATCTATACGGTGGCCGATTCCGATGAGTTACAAATTCGCCCACCTGACATTACTAGGGTTGAATGTGTGACTGTAAGAAAAAAAATTCTTGAGTGTCACACTGACGCCGTAGCATGAACACCGAAACACGATGTGATTAAGCGATAAATCGATATGAGCTGTCAAAATATTTTAGATATAGTGGCTATCTTAAAATTTTATCGACATTAATATATTTACATGCCCAAATTAACAATGTCAATATCGAAAACATACTCTTTTGAGTACTTTTTGAACTTTTTTGAACTTTTGTTCCAGAGAACTAAAAATATTAACTTTCTTCAACAGTTTATATCCATATATCGTTTTATCATATCGTGTTTCGGTGGTCATGCTGGGGGAGCTGGTGTGACTGTGAGGAAACAATTATTCTGTGTCTCACTGTTGTGACAAAATGGTGTGACAGTGAGTAAGCACGCCGTGTTTGGCTTTTCCGTTAATTTATTTTTTTAGGGTAGGTAAGTACCTATTTTTGTTACATGTTGTTTGTGTATAAATATAAATATTATTTATGTTATAAAATGTGAACTTTTATATATCTTGGCGGTTAAAATAAATATTAATCCCCAATTTTAGTTTTGTTTACTTTATTTATTTGTACACTGTACCTATTGCATATACAGTAAACTACAGTAAAACATTAAAGTAAAAGTGGTTTGCAATTGGTGGACTTATCATTTAAAAGAATTTCTTTCAGTCAACCCATGGTAGCGGAACTACTAAGTAGGTACGTCATATTGCAATTCGCAGTTTTATTTTCAACATTTTTCTTTTTCATCAATGTTTTTTACTATTTAGATACTTACTTTATTATCTTGTATAACACGCAGACGAATAACTCTTAGTTTTAATGTAATATTTTTAAGTGTTATATACCCACAGATAGTAACATACATATGTAAATAGGTAGATTAATATCGTAACGTTTGATTGTGATCACTATGGACGATGCAAAGTGCTATCTGAAAACCAGCGCATATGATACAATATTAAATCATAAATTCCACATTCTTGCTTTTTATTTTTCTTTCTCTTTCACATATAATTTTAGTAGCACCTAAACTTAATTTTTCTACACAAAATTTCATGCAGTCTTTCACCATAATTTTCACTTCTTTTCTCACATCATTAGATAACAATTACCTTCATCTAGATTCATTCTATCTACAAATACCGAATTTCCAAAAACTTTGCGCGTGAATCTGAAGAAGCAACAAACCGAGTTGCTTTTGCGTTTTTATTAACACTATTATGTCGGCATGGATCAGAAAAATACTTAGAATACAATTGTCTAAAGTAAAAAAATATGCCAACCTTTTTTGTATATTTGTAGAATTATATTCTCAATTGTCGCCGTCGACACGCTTGTACGTGGTCGCCTTACAAAACACGTTAGAGCTATTTATGGACCTGCGTACTATGACAAGCACACATCATTGTAGGCAACAATACACAATCACTGTGTCAATGATTTGTGTCGATTTCTTGTGCACATTAGTTACTATTGGTCCAAATTATGTACACCTCTATATACAAGGTGATATTTTAGTCACGAGCTATGACAAGAACACATCATTGTCGGCAAAAATACACAATCACTGTGTCAATGATTTGTGTCGATTTCTTGGGCACATTAGTTATTATTGGTCCAAATTATGTATGCTTCTACATACAAAGTCAAAG
This sequence comes from Schoenobius gigantellus, assembly GCA_963935595.1. Taxonomy (NCBI): domain Eukaryota; kingdom Metazoa; phylum Arthropoda; class Insecta; order Lepidoptera; family Crambidae; genus Schoenobius; species Schoenobius gigantellus. The sequence continues at coordinate 53,629,154 of OZ012541.1, forward strand.
ATTTTTTAGTCACGAGCTAAATTTTGTATGCTTGTTCAGCAGAACATCAAACCCAAAAAGTTTACTACGGGATCAATCTTGAAATCGCGAAAAAAATAGCTGTTTCATACAAATGTTCATCATCCATTGAATTTAGATGTATATATCTTATGTCACAAGTTGATAACATACACTGTATGTAGTCTTTGGTTGCATATTTTCGATTCATTCAGGAACCGCAAGTACCTACCAACTATTTGTAGCCACTTTCCATCAGCCCCCTAACCATTATTATTCAAAACAATATTAAAACCACGCTGAGAGCGGGATGGCGCTATACGCAGCAGGAGCGGTGTCTCTGTTTCAATATTGTTTTAACCTTGCTATAAGCGATCATGGTAGGGCCCCAGGTGGGCCAGTGTGCTTTTTGCCAATTTGTTGTGTAAAAAAAGGGTTAAGTGTGATTCTCTAGAAGTTTTATAAAGTTATATTGGAAATTTAAACAAATCCTTACCTATTCGACAAATGCACTTGAAGTTGTCAAAATATGTTGTCAGTGATGGGGTTCGTCCATATTACTTGGATGCAATACCGTCTACAAATTCGCTTTCAGCGCTCATTTTTACCACGAACGTATCGCTTTCGGAAGAACTTCCCACTGCTGTGTTTCCCGAACGCTCGACATGTCCTTACTCAAGAGAGGTTTGAAGAGAGCATTAAGGTGCAAACAAACTGGGCTTATGTGATGCCACGTAGGTATGTGATGTTACGTTCATCAGAAGACATCGGTCTTAATAGAAAATGTATGAAAAATCATTATTTAGAACCACACTTAGCTTACGTGACGTCGTTAACGCGCCCAATCACATAACGTGGCGTGGCATCACATAAGCCCAGTTTGTTGGCACCTTTATACTTACTCAAAGTTGACAGCGACCTAGCAATGTCCCTGTTATTGGTTACCGCTTACCATCAGTTGGGCCGTCTGTACGTCTGCTACGTGCAACAATAAAAAACAAAGAAATCAAGCCTGATTATAACGTTTAAAATATTTGCCTTTAATACATACATTCTAACACAATTCAGATGTATGAAAAGAAAAGGAAATGTTGACTCTATATACACTTACATCTTATTCAATATTTCAGAAGATCATACATAGGCATAGTGTCCTGTGTCCTATAGGTAAGTAATTAAATAAATAACAACAAACTATAAAATATAACGTCGGACAAATTACTTATACCACTCAAGGGAGTGATTAACAAAAAAAAACAAACTGTGATCGATAAATTAACGATTACCGCCGACAAAGTAGCGGCCAGTGGTAGTAATGAACATTGAACAGAAAACACAATAGAAGTACGATACACTAATATTACTATGTAGAACGGTGTAGCCAAATTTATAGAACTAATATTTCAAGAAAACATTTCGTTTGATTTATCAAGAAGAAGCCTAAATACTAAACTAGGTACTTTAATTCGAGAAAGATGGTGCAAACTTCTGTTTTGCGGAGCTCCGCATAACCGAGGCATGCATGCGCATTACGGCCGCATGCCACTTCCGCTATTTTACTCCGTGGTCGTAGATAGAGCGTTTATTGTGTTTATATTAATTATTTATTGATTACGCAGTATCGAGCTCCATTCATCTTAAGGGTGTCGAATAACATATTGAGACGGGACCCAAGCAACCTCTACTGGCAGCGTCACTTATGCTCAATGGGCCTACTCTTGAACCATATTCAATCGATCGACATTGAGATTGTGATATTTTGTACGCTTGATTTTCCACATTGGCACAAAATTGGAACCGTATTGTGGTGATTTTGAGTGAACGAAACTCGGTGCTGTCTAATTTTCTCAAAATACGGATCCACTTTGTCGCTTGTGTTGCTAAATAAGCGTACGAAAAATCACAATCTCAATGCCGATCGATTGGATTTGGTTCAAGAGTAACCCTACAGTATCGACGATCTGGATCGATTGAATTGAAATTTGGTATATCAATATTGTCTTATCTCAATTTTATTAGTCCTATGGCCAATTGCTGTCACTTCTTGTCTTTTATGTCCACTTAATATCGTCTTAAGCTAAGACAAGCTTAGTGCAATTGGCCATTAATGTTTTAAAAAAAATATGAATTCCAAACTGGTAAGTAAATAAATGTAATTAATGTAGGTAAGTATATTATAAATGATTTGTTATTCAGGTTACTCTTTCACTTATACTATGGTAAAATTATTACCAAGTAATACTACGCTAAATGTAACTCTCAAAAGATTTTTATTAGTTGATTTTTTTTCAGTTTGAGCTCTAACCCTAAAATAAAATAGCTACATATTGTATAACTCGTCGTTCTGCGAAACATCGAACTATTCCGAGAATGAATAAAGGATCATTTACACTTGTTCACAGCGTCGTACAGTTTTAGAACACAAAAACGCATTTAGAGTTTATTTTTGAAGCGAATTAACAGAATTGCCTCCCTTCCCCAGTTCCCATAAAACTAGTACCAACGCAATAATTACTGAACTAGTCTACAAGCAAGTTAAAAAAGCACCGCTCAGCAAGTTTGCTATATCTATACATATTTAGACTTACTTGTATGCGTAGTGCTTGTTTTTATTGTAACTTCAAGATTTACTGGCCTAGATCGTGAAACAGTCACATCAGATCAGCTAAACATCAATATGATAGATATAATTGTTTTTTAATCCAAAATAGAGATGCCTGGTTCACATCTTACGTGATTTTTTACAAACAACAAAAAAGATCTTAGCTATTATCTCATCTGATGGTAAACGGTGATAAAGCCGAATATGAAAGCAAACTTGACCTACACTCCTTAACAACTGAGGAACCGACTATTTTACCTCTAGTTGTGAGAATACAACTATGTTATTAACATTGTTATCATAGCGATAACCTCAGGTAAGATCGAGGTGGCTAACCAGGACTTCAGAAGCCCTACCTAGCACCAACCAAGAAGCACCCGAACCTTGGACTTCCAGATTCATACCGGTAGTTTCGACTACTCGACCACGGTGATTTTATAAATGGTAAGTGAAGATAAGGCTATTCATAGCCTCATCTTCACTTACCATTCACTTTATCTTCACTTACCGACAATAGAATGGAATATAATTTCACCTGCATTTCTAAGCCACAGATGTACTGTAGTCGGAGCACCAGTTCCAATAGCACGTATAGCCACACACAGAATATGTATTTGTCTTTTAAAAAACCACTTGTTTATTTGTTTTAGTAGTAGTGGGACATTAATTTTATTCTTGATTTATTCTACTTAACATTAATGTAAATGAACGATGAATGCGTAAATACCTCAAAAAAAATTCTCTGACGAGAGATTTACGTTTCAATGCAGTTTCAATGCAATTCATGAACCAAATTAAGACAAGAGATAAAGTGTCGAGAAATTGCTATTTCATCATTTTTTGGGACTGATGATAAATGACAAAGCTGGCCCAAATTACAGATATTAGTATAATAATTAACTGCTACGACAAGCACCTTAAAAATTATTAATTTAATTTAAACCAAAGTTTAAAAAGTTCGAATAAAGAATGTCTTTTTGCTAACCTGGTTCGCTATTGACCGTAGAGTAACGCTTTTAGTTCTCATTTAAAAACACAAAACTCTACAGATCGATCCAATTTGAGGCAGTTACGAGTTTCCTTATTTCACATTTAAAACTGCCATTTTCTCGATTACGACGAACAACTTTAACTATTCAGATATCTATCTCGAGCGATTTGGTAACAAAAAGTACTTAAATGTTCCGACTCCATTCACGCGAAATTGAAATCAATTTCTTCTTGGCTAAGAAAATGTGCCTATGCGAATTTCGCTTTTATTTCTTAGGCCAAAGGTGCTGTTATAAGACAAAGATCCTATTACATTTCAAATTTAAAAAAAAACTGGTCAATTATAAAGTTGTGGGTGATCGACTAATTGGTTTAATATCTGCGACTTTTTTGTCTAACGGAAATGCAATTTGGATAATTAACTTGGAACCAACGACTTTTGTCCACAAATCAAATTAATATATAAATAAATAAAATGTTCTGTAATTTTATTGGTTTTTTATTCTATTATTCTTCCTACTTCCTCCATTCCTGGTTAAAAAAGACGATTCATCTGCCTTAAGGATGAAGATGAGAAATTAATTGCAACAACATTAGACAACATACCTACTTGGTTGGTTTTTATGACAGAAACTCTTCACGATTTTGAATCAAATGGAGATTCTAAAGAGCTTAATAAAATGTTTATAGGTTGAGTTACTATAAGCCTTTTCTCTATCTATCTGTAAAGTGGCTTAAAGTTGTAGGTAGGTTGTTTTACAGATTTCTGATCTAAAATTAAATCTTTTTTCACTACACTCTCAATGAACTTTCAAAATTTGGAAAATTGTAAATGACGACGATTCTATGTTTCTCATCATAATACTTTTTCATTAATTTAACGTTAAGGTGAAAGGTTCTATATTGGATTGTCTGCATTTGTGTATGTTCATCGGTTTCTAAGTCAACTATGAACCGATTTTCGTTTTTTTGTTTGTATTTCAAAGAAATCCATTGTCACCAAGTAGGATTTAATCAAATATGCGTGTAAAACGTGTTTAATCTTTCTAATGAGGGTATTTTGTTATAGAAATCATCATTTCATGTTGCTTAGTTGATGATGGAAAGTGATAAAAGGCTTTCAATGTTATAGGCAGGCATTGACCCGATTTTTTTTTATTCTTGCCCGTGATTCAGTTGAGCTGATATAACGGAAAATACAACCGCCTACTATTTTGAGTTAGGGAATAATTCAGTTAGTATCCTTTAGAACGAATGTTGCTTTATATGGTTTTCCTGTACGTCGCGCTAAAGTCACATGTATTAAATTTACAAAAAATTAGAACAGACTTTTAAAAACACTAAAAAGTCAATATAAGACTGAATACAAACATAACAATAATTACATTTTCTAATGTAAATTCTAAGTATTCCAAAATTAATGATTAAGAAATGTGGTGTTCAATCAGACTATGACAACGAAGATATCTATACCGAACGGTATAGAAACAAAGTTAAATGGCGTTGACTGCCATAGCAAAATAGCTTTTAGCGCAACGAAAATAGGGTTGCGATAATAGCTATAGGGTATTCGATCAATATTTAAGCTTATTCCGCCACACTAAAATAACCCTTAACGCATGGTACCAGAGCTGATACCTACAGTTAAATGGACGATTAGTAAGTTCGAGGCAAGCCCATTCATCGTGGTGCTTTGATTATAACTGTGGAAACGCATCAACGCGCTTTGGTGCCTTCTGTGTTATTTAGGTAAACCGTTTGCAATTTTTTTACCGAATCGCTCTAAGTGGGTCACAGTGACTTAAATCTAGCTGTTTCTAGGGGATATAGTCGCTATATCTTACTTAAAAGAAGCGGTATTAACCGGCCCTTCTGACGTCTGGTAGACTGGTCAACACTTATGGAACTTTAGAAAATTAAAGAAACTCATTAGTGGCGTGATAGGTGGGACAGTCCGCCCCGGGTGCTAAGCACTAAGGGTTCACAACGGCAGTCAAAGAATGGGGACTGAAAATCTCTATCTTCAAATTGAAGATACAGATTTTCAGTGGCTTCATGTGAAAGAAGCTTTTCAAAGTAAATTTATTTTAGGTTATTTTAGGTTTTATGTTATTTATTCAGGAACAAACAGTTACATACATAACTTATAAGATAATTTCTTAAATTGATATTTTATAACAAACCTATAGTTTCCCATAAGTATAAAATTATACAATTAAAACGTGTCATACTCATACAACATTACGTTAAGTATATAATTATATTACGATTGAAACTGCGTTAGAATTTATTTAAATACTTACAAAATATGTCAATATCTGAGTATTTTTACACGCTTTTTTTCATTATATGTATTACAACTTCGTCTTATAAAACTATTTGCAACATAATTATGATGAGCCACTACTTGCAATTGAAAACGTATTCTTCTTTCGACTACCACGTTCACGTCTTTTGGGCACTCTTAAACAAATTTTATTTAATAAGGTGGATTTAATAAGGTTTTATTTAATAAGTCAACATGGTTATTTAGCAAGTTATACAAGAAGGTAACGTCTGCACGGTCTCTGCCAGTGATGTCATTCCGAATTTGACTAATAGAATTTCATAGTTTTCATACGGGTGCCCTGTTCTGTAACTCAAACACTCTAAAAACCTTTTTTGCAATTTTTCGATTCTGTCTACATGTTTTTTAAAAAAAGGATTCCAAACCTTGCAAATTCTTACTTAAGGTCAACAATAAGCCAAGCGCGACTGATCGATCATTCGATTTTATCTGATTGAAAGAGATAGCGAAGTCAATTTTGATAATGTGATCGAATATTTTAGTAAAACAAAATCTCGTGAACAAGTTTAGCATTAAGTGGTTTAATATAAGTAGGGGTGTTTAATACAAAATCGTCCAGGGTGCCAATCCGCCCCACGCCGCCACTGAAGAAATTATCACAGCCAAAAACGTCAACCGTCACACTGTGTTCCTGTGCATAACTGATGTGACCAGAGGCCTTAGGTACTATTACCCATTACAATATTAAGACAGAGACACCGTTATCACGCTTTCATGGCGAATTAATATTGTTTTAAACAATCTTAAGTTCCCATAGATTAGCGGGGAGCACGCTGTCAGCACGCATGTACTAGTTCTAATATACGCGGGAAGGTTCTGGACTACGCGGTTTTAATATTATTTAGAGCTATTTTAAGATCCAGAGCTTAGCGGGAAGACGTTGTCAGTACACATGTGCACCAGCGCAGATTCTGTACTGCGCCAAATGTACTTACAAGTAGGCATGAAACATTTCATGAATAGCATGTGAAAAGTCATATGAAAGTAATTATTCCTTCGTAAAACCTGCTACTTTTCTTCATATGAACTGCTATACACCACACTACGAATTTCACAGCAGATCACACTTATTGTCAGTTGTAATTATCGCTGTGATCACTTCGAGTCAAATGTGAGTACGATCATTCGACGTGTAGTGCGTTTTAATGTATTGCGTGCGTGATATCGAGTGAAGTGCGTTTTAAGTGGCGTCGTGTGCTTGTTGTGTTCTAGGTAGTTTACGTGGTGGTAGGTGTAGTGTTTGTTGTCGAGGGCGTAATAAACGTTTTCTTTTGAGGAACTTGGCATGCCGCTTGTTGTCGGGTTTGCATACTGTTGGACGTTTCCTCCCTTGGCGTTAGTGGCATTTTATTACCAATGTTTAGTACCTTAGTACTAATGTTAGAGATTATTAAAAATGCCAAATTCCACAAAAGAAATCGCTTATTACACACTCGATAAAAACAGTTCATAATTTCATTTAATAAAAATGAATGAAAAGTACCTAGCAATTATTTCCACATCTACTTACAAGCGTCAGTTTACGGTAATTGATAGGTACCTATAGGATGTTCGTTAGAAAATATCAAAATGTATTCACATCACAAGTCATTCTTATACGTTGCCGTTCGATACGGAATGTACTTATAAAACGTAAATAAAACGCACGCCAATGATACTTTTTGTAGAATAGGATTGAATATTTTTATTTGCTTTGGCTGCAGTCCCTGCTTTACTAGTACCTAATATCTAATTTTTCAACTTATACACCTATTAATTTCAACCTTATAATTAATACATAGACAATAACAAAATGAATACAAAATGCATGAATGTTTCCGTGAAAATAGCATAAGATAAAACTTTTTAACAAAAAATTGAACCGCCGAAAAAACGGTGACAAATTTTAACACTTCCTAGGAGATCATCGTTTGTCACCGACTTCAATATAGAAGTGTGATGTTGTCTGTACCTATTCTTATATTATTTTTAACTTTTCAGTGTTTTTACTTTTTAGTTTTTTTGGCGGTTCAATTTTTTGTTAAAAAGTTTTTTTTTTGTGACTCATCTATTAAGCTTACAATCAGTGAGTGAATCATCAATTTTCCCCTGCTTTTCTACCATTAGGGTTGGAATTGTTTTTTAAATTTATATGGGAACACTCTCGGGGTATACCCTTTCCAATAAAAAAAGAATCATCAAAATCGGATCACCTATAAAAAGTAATGCGTGGTCATTGATCACAATTAGTGAGTAAATCAACAATGATTTCCTGTTTTCCTACCTTTAGGGTAGGAATTTTGTTTTAAAATTAAAATGAAACTACCCTCGGGGTATACCCTTTCAAATAAAAAAAGAATCATCAAAATCGGAATTCTCTGTAAAAAGTTATGCGTGATCATACATTTAAAAAAATATACGCGTCGAATTGAGTACCTCCTCCGTTTTTTCGTCGGTAAAAAGAGAGCCACACAGCTGGAATAGTATAAAGTCATGTAGAATGCTTATTGCCGCCATAACTTACATTTCAGCAAACCAACATGAGTAAGTCATAAAATACAACTTAGTCACACAGCACAACGCCGAAAATTACATACCTTGCTTACTCGTAGGTATGGATAAGCTAGAAAGAACATACGAATAAGGTTCTGTTTGTTTTGTATTTTAACTGTGAACTTTTATTTATTTTTAATCAAATTTATAGATACTTAAGAATTTTGTGTCAGTATCTATACTAATATTATAAAGAAGAAACATATTATTATTTGTTTGCATTGAATAGATCTAGGCACAATACTCGAAGACCTCTGTAGAGTTTCCCAACAAGTGGGTCTTAAAATGAACATGGACAAGACCAAAATTATGGTGAATTCCCATGTAGTACCCACTCCTGTGAAGGTTGGCGGCTCTACACTGGAAGTTGTTGACGAATATGTTTACCTGGGACAAATAGTCCAGCTCGGTAAGTCCAACTTCCAGAAAGAGGTAAATCGACGAATCCAACTCGGCTGGGCAGCGTTCGGGAAGCTACGCAGCATATTCTCGGCCAATCTACCGCAGTGTCTTAAGACGAAAATCTTCAATTCGTGCGTGTTGCCAGTGATGACGTACGGAACTGAGACGTGGCCGTTTACAATGAGTCTCATCAGAAGGCTCAATGTCACTCAAAGGGCAATGGAGAGGGCTATGCTCGGGGTTTCTCTACGCGATCGCATCAGAAATGAAGAGATCCGTAGAAGAACTAGAGTCGCCGACATAGCCCAAAGAATTGCAAACCTTAAGTGGCAGTGGGCAGGATACATAGCTCGCAGGACTGACGGCCGTTGGGGCGGAAAGGTCCTCGAGTGGCGGCCGCGTACCGGGAGACGCAGCGTTGGTAGGCCGCTCACAAGGTGGACCGACGATCTGGTGAAGGTCGCGGGAAGCCGCTGGATGCGGGAGGCGCAGGACCGATCGGTTTGGAGATCCCTGGGGGAGGCCTATGTCCAGCAGTGGGCGTCTCTTGGCTGAAATGATGATGATGATGATTGAATAGGCTCCAAAACTACTGGACCGATTAAAAAAATCTTTCACATTTAGAATCCTACATTATCTCTGATGAACATAGGCTACAAAATTACTTTTCCTACGGGAAAATATAAAATTCCCACGGGAAAACGAAAATAACACGGGCGAAGCAATTGCGAACGGAAAGCTAGTGGTAAATAAAATTTTATTCTGAATAGTATAATCTTCTTTTTAGGGTTCCGTGTTTCAAAAGGAAAAAAAGAAACTCTTATAGGATCACTTCTCTGTCCGTCTGTCTGTAAAGAATTTCTCGGAAACCCGTAGAGATATTAAACTGAAATTTATATTATCAAATACTCGGGTCTATGGTCTCTTTCAGCTGCGAAAAAATCATACTTATAACTAAGTCAACATAATCAAAAGAAATAACCGTCTACGACAAGAAGCACGGAAAAATACCGTAGGTAAATATTAGGTCCTTACATATGAAAACGTTGGAATCAAAAACGCACTGTGTTTTCTTTTACGGCACCGTCGCCATACACATCATTAATCCTTCGAGCCGTTTCTGCAGCACTGGTGCCACGGTGGAACTCGTACTCGTAAATAACGCGATATTTCAAGTTTTCCATTTTGTAAGCTGAGTGACGCAAAGAAAAAAAAATTGAGGAAAAAACAAGTGAATTATAATTTTCGAAACACAAATACATGAGTAAATAGCTGTATAACTTTGAATTTGGAATTCCTAACCATAGAGGAGATATTTGAGATCAAAGTGACCAGTACGGCAAAACGCCAATTTCATATGTAAGGACCTAATATGTAAGTACACAGACATTTCATGTAGAATGTGGTTTCACAAGCGCTACCAAGGAAATCATATTTATTAACGTCTATTTTTCCCGAACTACATTTTTACACATTTTCCTCCTATTTAACCAATTTAGACGTGGAATCTCCTACAAAATCGCTACATCTTAAAATAATTAAAACGGATGTCCATCAGTTTTCTTAGCAGAACCCTAAATCTAACTAGGCGCACGCTCGCGTCCCTATTTACGAGTCGTTAGCTTCAAATTCGTGCACGAGGGGGTGAACGACCGCGTCCACAGCTGGGCTGAAGGAGCAGTAGGTAAGTCACCTGCGCCGAACACCACAATCACGTAAAACTTATCTAAAGATGACGTTGCCAGGTCTAAGCGTAATTTCGGGGCTTGAAGCTTGTAAAATCGGGTTCATCACTTTCAATTCGGGACACCAAAAAAAATAGACTTTAACTTAAGAAAGTAGATTTTACCTTTGATTCGCCAATTGATCAAAACTACGTATGTTTCTCTTTTGTTTTCTTCTTCCATGTGATGTGGAAAGGCAAAGAGAACGGAGAGCGGATACATAGGTATAGCCAAGTGTTATATTCAAATATTTTAGGGATAAATATGCCAAGATAATTAAAGCGCGTAACAAAGGCGGCACTTACGGAATCGTATCAAATATTAACCATATTTGATACGATTTGATTGATACGGCAGAGAGAAGAGAAGAGAGAAGAGAGGGTGGTGAAGGTGAATGTTGATGCATTGTAAAGTAGCTACCTACCCTGCGCCTGTGGGTCGTAAGCCCCAAGCACTGCTCTTGGCTCTTTTCTCTGTAACGCGATGGACCCGGCACCCGCACGGTGAATCTATGGAATGCTAAGTTATCGTCTCTCGTAGTAGTATTTAGTCACTGCTTTATTATGGAAAAATGACAATTTTTTTATCAAAAATCGGGGCTTTTGCTTTCCGATCATGGTTAAATTGGGACGTGTCCATATACCCCTTCAAATCGGGACATCTCGCTCAAATTGGGACACCTGGCAACCCTAACTGTAACATATACTGTCTAACGGTCGTTTTAATATTCTTTCTATCTGTTGTTTCTATCTATCGGTATTTGACATTAGCTCCATATGAAATACGTCAAAATTCTATCTCCAGTAAAATCTGGTGATTGATGGGATATTGAAACCGATCGTATATAAGCCTATCACGGACATCAGTTCGTCATACCCCCGGTAAGGAGATTAAACCGAAAATAGAATTTAGGTGGGATCAAACATTCATACTTAAATTAGTCTGGGAATAAGGTAACCGCGCGGTCCGATTACTTCGTCAGATTAATCGGCTGACAAGAACTTTTTTCGACTGTTCCGACGTGACGACGACGTGACGACCACGAGACGACCTTGATTTAATCTTCGCCTGCTGCGATTATGGTTTATAGTAGCCAAACCCGTGTTTTTTAAGTTATCTTCACTATGATAAATTTTAAACAACTTGACAAATAAAGATTGTTATAAAGCGGAGTTACTGTTCATACATACGCTATGTATTTCTTGCATACATATTTCTCCTAATGTAGTACAATACCTCCTGAATATTGATGTACGAACGGCTAGAATTCATAATCCGAAATTATTCTACGAAGTAAAATGTTCACGACGTGTGGCATTGTTGACATCATTTGTAAGTATGTATAAATGGACTGGTGTTCACATACCTATATGAAATTTTAAATTAAGAAACGTTAAAAGTTAAATAAACAAGTAGGTCTATTAGCAGCATCTAATTAGATAATACAAAGTCAGCCATTTTGTAATTAAAGACTCAATAATTTCATAATGAATATAAGGCCTATAAGAAAATAGGCCCAGGACAATGCGTGAAGGCACAGTTTACAGTCGGACGAAATGATGTAGATTTCTACCTCACAAAAAGTACAAAAAGGAACAAAGAAACACAATAGGTAACCGAAAAGAATATTAAAAATTTACTTGGGAACGTAAAAAATCACCATAATAATAATTATTTTGCCATTTTCAATGACAGCACCATGTCATTTTCACAAGAAATGCACCCTTTATTCGTTCTCACATTTATAAATTAGGGTATTTAATTAAGGTTTCGCTCGATTTTCATGGATCCTATCCCTATCCCATCATCAGATCCTAACTTTGGTGACCTTAGAACCACCCCAGGAATACAAAAATAATTTTGAAAATCGGTCTAGAACTGGCGGAGTGGAGTAATCGTGTAACATACCTACATACAAAAAATACATACGCATAGAATTGAGAACCTCCTCCTTTTTTGAAGTCGGTTAAAAAAAAATAATAGTAGATTATTAACCAAAGGGATAAAGCAGTGTCTTATATCATGGGTGTAGACTGGAATCTCGAGCGTAAAAAAAGGATTACCACATTGTCATTGACTTTGTTATAATTGTGATAAGTGATAAGCACAAACATCTACAAAATCTATTGGAACATACATAATACTTGTTATGAATTTGCTTCAAAATATCATAGAATTATTTGTATGCATGACTCATGTATAACTCCAATATCTGCTGTTGACTGTACAAGTGTACATCGTAAATGTCAAAATAATTTTCATACAACCGAAAAAAGTGAGCATCGAATTCTCGCAGTCGATCCCACCGACACGGTGTGCGCGCGCGTTGATGACGAACATTACGGCCGACGATGGTGCGGTGGTGGTTCGATTCCCGCCGCCAACTGTTACGTCCGTTGCGTTCATTTTTTCTCACGGGCAATACCTCTGCAGCTGTCAGGTTTGCTGGTTAATGAAGTTTCATTGGGTCAATCATAATGCACTGCATCGGTGATACGCAGTCACTCGCCGACTATATTCACACACATGTTAGGTATTATATAACATGTAACAAAATTAACGCACACTCTGAAAGTAGTTTGTTACAAATATGCAAATTAATCAATTAAAGTATTTTTTTTAATCAGTATTAACAGAGACATTTTAGAAACTAATTACCCTCATAAACGCAACGCAAACGCATGTCATGAGCATTCTACGCATCGCGCGGGGCGGCCGAATTGGTCGTGACGTGTGAATGGCCTAAACACTCGATAGCGAAAAATTTTCCAAGGTACAACTGTATTTGAAAATAACTCTTATTGCCTTGTATTACTGACGACTGATTAAATAATTTCGATAAAATAATCAAACTTTTATTGAAATTGTTTATTTATGTTTCATTGAAATCGACTCAGAAGCCAATTCCAACCAAACTACTTTCACGGTGCTTCTTATTTCTGTTCATACGTTATATATGGTGTTCCAAAAAGGTGTTCAAATCTTAAAACTGAACAACTTCCACATTAAGGCCAACTGGAAATTGTGAAAAAAAATAATCAGCTATAGTCATAAATTTTTATCGAGTAGGAACTAAACCTCTTGAACTGCTGTGTGAAACAGTTGATTCTTTTCGTTCCGGTTAAACCACTCTCTATTATTGTATGTACTCTATTGCAAAAGAACTGGATCTATAATAACTTCGATTAATGCCTATGCCAGCCTAGCTGGTTGACACTGCAGAGATTTGTCGCGAAAGCTGCCAGACAATATGCAATATGATGTGATGAACGAAAGTGTGGAAAATAGTTTTGATAATGTGCTAAGCAATTTTGATTTCTGAAAAAGGTTTTGCGTAAGATTATTTGTGTCACAAGACATTTATACATAGCTTTTCGCTCGTAGTATTTGCGTTTTCCCCATGGAGACACTATTTTCCCTAAAAATGGAATTCAGACTAAAATGAGGATTCGACTTCCATAAAAATTACATTAAAATACTTTTAATACCTACTTTAACCCTTTAAAGGTGGAATTTTCTAAAACACCAATAATTATTTCTTAAACTTATTCATTTCTAAACTAGCTGTCCCGGAGAACTTTGTATCACCTTGGCAGATGGATGACAAACTTGTACCTTCAGTTTGCATACCTACTAAATTTCTATTATTTGATATTATTTTTTAGCTTTTCTTTAGGATATTCCCTATTATTTTTTGAACCATCCCTGTAATAAGGCAAACAAAAGACAAAAATAAATATTCAAATCGGTCAAGCCATTTTTGAGTTTTAGCGAGACTAAAGAAAAGTGATTCATTTTCAAATATAAGAAAAGAAAATTACAGACGTTCACACACCTAGCTTCAAAAAATGAAGTTCCATACAAATTATTCACAACCTCTATTCAACCTCCTTAAAAAAAGATTTAAGACAATCTCTAGATGTCAAAAATCCTTTCTTATTGGATGTTGTAAAATGTAAATGTAACCTGCTCATTCGTTGAGATCTTTTTAAGGTATTTTGAATTTATGCATGTAATTCGAGAATATTTTAATTAAACATAATATAATGTTGGCTGGTATTGATCTCTAGATTTTTAATTTTGATACGAAATGGATGATGCGGAACCCAATATTCAGCGTTAGGCTCACACTTAACTCTGCAGTTAATCGTAGTCCCTTTGTCGCGCTCCAAAGCCTTCCAATTGTCGGCTCGGTCTACTGCAAACTAATTTGAATAAAATTGTTAAGCATTCACTGCACCTGCCCACATTCAACACGAATAGTGAACCTTAAGGCTACAGTGATAAGATCGTCTATACGTATAAAAAATAATACTTAAGCTTTATTGTGATCGCCATAAGGTACACAATCAAAAACGACTCGGGTTAATATTTTCCGAGAACTTATTCCTAGTAACAATTGTTCCTTTATTTCGATTTCCGCGACAAAAGAAAATGATGCGGTCGCTTTTACAGTTTTATTACATTTCACTCCGAAAAAGAAGGGTTCAATGCACTGATAGTTGTCGATAGCCAAAGTGAAGCAATAGCGGCGATCGTTGAGTTAGTGATGGGTTACCATGTTACTATAATCAGTATAGGATGGACAAAATCTAGATAATGGAGGATGGGAGAGAGATGAGGAAAATGCAACTGCAAAGCGTCATCATGCACATTAGTTGCATTATCAAATTTGCACTACTTTTTCATAGTAAAAATATCAATTCAATAACAATGAAAACGGTTTTAAAACCTAGGCCTTATTAATAAAAATTTTACTCCTTGGATCACCTCGGATTAGTTACTCCGTGTTTTGTCTTGTTTCCGCACATGTCGGCTGTCATATGTCAAAGTAAGGCCGTAAACCTTTTGAATAAAGTATTGAAAAAAGTAAATAATAATGTTGAGATTGACTGTAACTACAGTAGTGCAACGGCACGACTCTCATATACCGGACCGAGCCCGGCATTGGAGAAGCAATATTGTGAAGTGGCACTTTGTCTCGCACCCTGTATCTATTTCTACATGCTATTTACAATTTAAAAAACATTTAATTTGTTTTGATTCATAAAAAAAATCAAATGCTTGTATAATTTTATTCGCTATTTTACGATTGGTCTCATAGTAAAAGTTTTTCAGTTTTCTTGTATGAACAAGCACACCAAATTCGGGTCGATATCAAAAAATGACCTTGTTTACAAGTCAATAAAAATGCATATATACAAATAGACCCTTTTGCTAAAAAGCAATATCTTCAAGGAAACCTTGGAATAGTGTAATGGAAAAGGGACATCAAAGGAGAATAGTGCAAAAATATGAATAAAAAGTGTTTATGATAAGGATGCATTGACATGACGGTGACTTTTCATTAGTTTTATTTATTTACTTACATATTAGTTACAGTATTTTTCATTTCAGCTATTGCCTTGCAAACTTGTTGATGCTTACCTGTAAATAAAAACATCAATATACTTCTTTCTTGACTTATTAACCGGACCGATATACCAAAATACCATTCAAATTTTTAAAAATCCACACAAAGCCATTTTCAGAAAATGTTGTCTGTGAAACAAAAACCTATTTAAAACCATTTTACAAACAAACTTTAAAATTGTTTGTTGCCGTAGGTGCCACAGATTACATGTATAAATGTTATCTGTAGGTATATAATACCTACACCATAATTTTATTTAATTTAATATTATTAACACTAACGACATTTACATTACAATAAGAAAAACGATGATACCCGCAATAGTGTATAACACTGTTAGAAATTTATTTATTAGGTTGCTCACTATTAGAAATTAACCTTCTCTTTAAAAGTTAACAGGGTTTAAAAGGCGGGGTCCAACATGACCCGGCTCGTAAATCGTCGCCAGCTTAGCGATATATTTATAGAATAAAAATTGTTTAACAAAAAATAAAAGCCGACTTCAAAAACACAAAAAAGTCGAAAATTATATAAGAATACCAACATCACATTTCTTTTTTTAAGTTGGCGCGAATCATCTATCCTATGAGTTACAATTTGGCACCGACTTCAAAATAAAAAATGTAATGTATGTAATGTGATATTGTATCTTATATTATTTTCGCCTTTTTTGTGTTATTGAAGTCAGTTTTCATTTTGTGTAAAAAATACATTTAATATTTTTAGTGAATTAAATACTAGCTCATCGAAGTAACTTAAAATCATACAACTGGAGGTCAATACGTGCCTATTGTATTAACAAAACTAACATTTAACTCTTAAAAGTCAAGTCAAGGATCGGCTTGTGACTACTTGAATAGCTTCAGAAAATAAATATTTTACAAAAAAAAAAACGACTTTAAAAACCACTGTAAAGTCAAAAATAATATTTTTGTCTTCCCGGTGTTTTTGTAAAATATTTTTTCTTTTTTTCTTTTTAGTACTTAAATTTAATACAAGCTCACCTTCGGTGAGCTGTTATTAAATACGCGTCTACGGCCAGGTCAGGTCAGATCAAGTCCAAAGTTAAGGATCCTTCCAACATCAGCTCGGTTCATGACTACCAGACGCAAATACGTGAATAGCTTCGGAAAAACATGAAACACGTTGGAAGTACCTATAAAATTTAAGGTATTCCCTCGATTTTCATGGGATCCCATCATCAGATCCTGACTTTAGTGACCATGGTACTATTCCAGAAGTAACCTCTATCGAATGCAAAAAAAATGTTGAAGATCGGCCTACAATTGCCGGAGTAATTGCGTAACATACACAAAAAACACGTTGGACACACCTATAAAATTTAAGGGTTTCCCTCGATTTTTATGGGATCCCATCATCAGATCCTGACTTTGATGATCTTGGTACCACCCCAGGAGTATATTCTATCGAATACAATGTAATTTTGAAAATCGGTTCATAATTGGCGGCGTAATCGCGTAACATACACACAAAAAAACATACCTACGCGTTAAACTTAAAAACATGAAACACGTTGGACGTGCCTATAAAATTTAAGGGTTTCCCTCGATTTTCCTGGGATCCCATCATGAAATCCTAACTTTGGTGACAATGGGACCATTTGGCAAGAATACCCTGAAAAAAAATAATTTTCCAATTCCGCTAATAAATGACATGACAGAGTTATGGGGTAACAAATAAAAAAACATACAATCGAATTGATAACCGCCTTTTTTACTGACTTCACAAAAAGGATCCTTTTTGTGAAGTCAGTAAAAAAGGCAAAGCCATCGATGGTCTAGTACGGGTGCGTGTTGGTGGGGAATACGTTATCTATCATGCTGGGTAGGCACAGAATTATAGATAAATAATTCGTAGGTCAGACAGCTAGGCGCACCGCGAAAAAATGAAGCTGGCTTGGGCCCCAAAATGTTTTATTCGGAATTTCCGTTTCCTTTACAAACTCACAATTATAATTCCATATACAAATAAATTGGTGTCGTCGTGGAAATAATTAAAAAATCGCTATAGTCATCGGCAAACGAACATAATTTTTATTGTTACGCAGATGGTATAAGAAAGCCCCGGCGTGGTTTTCTTGGCCTTAGACGCGTTTTCAGGCGCGTTTCAGGAGGTGCTCTATCACATACTAGAATATCGAAATTTTACCCAAGTTGCCGTTGTTTTTAGGTGCCTGAAACATGTTTTCAGTCCGTTTCAGGCTACCCTCTATCGAACCACACTATATCCTCGAAAACCCGTTTTCAGGAGTTTTCAGGATCCCTTATCAGATACAAAAGATAGATTGAATTGCATCTAGAAACTTCTGGGCATGCTGGCTGACAGTAAAAGAACATGCTGACAGAGACAGAACATTATCGGGAATACGACGGAACCTTTAAGAAAGACAAACAATCGATCGGGTACGGATTACTCTGGAATCGAACATTCTCGAATGCCTCGAATGTTCACCGGTCCCACTAAACTGTATAAGGGCGAAAGCGTACCACGGAACTTTTGAGAAGACAAACAATCAATCGAGTGCGGAAGGTTCGAGAATAGAACATTCTCGAATGCCTCGAATGTTCACCGGTCCTACTATATAAGCGCGAAGGCGTACCATGGAACCGCGTTTCGAGAAGGAAAGACAAATGATGGATCGGGTGCGGAATGAATATTAGAGAATAGAATGTATTCTCGAATGCCTCGAATGTTCGCCGGCCCTACTACCTATGTATAAGCGCGTGAGCGAGTGCGGACGGACAGTTCTTTTCAAGAGAGCAAACCGAGCGGATGAAGCGATACAAAGCGACTTGGTGCGATCATCTGCGACTCTGAAGCGTTATATAGAGCAGTGTTCTGTGTCTATAGTGTGTAACGTGTTATAGTATAGTTCAGTGTTTAGTGAGGTTTATAAAGTAGTTTTCAGTGTTCAGTAAAGTGACTTAATTAGTGCTGAATTAAATCTTATATCTTAATCGTCGGTGTTTCGCTACTTTCTATAAAACACCCACCCCACAAACGTAACATTATTAACAATATTAATAAAAAAAAAACAAAAACGGAACATCTGCTGCGAAGCCCCAAAGCCGTTACGTTATTAATTGATAAAAATATCGCCCGCGCCGGCCGGCTTCACGCGCCGGCGCGCGCGCATGTGACGTCACTTCCGCCCCCTCCCCGACTTCCGGCCGCCATAATAAGCCCATAGACTGTATTTGCATGTTAATGTTAGACAACTAAGTAGTAATTCGTGTTTACCTGTGACGTTACTACATTAACACGGTGCATGCACTATGTACCACCTACCTTCCGATGACTAATCGAAATGCTTGTGTTGTTGTTATTTTGTTCTTAGGTTTGGCAAACTGTCTAGTGTCAAAGAACTACTCTATTTAGTCACCACCCGAGATCGATGTTCAGCCTATCGAAAACGTATTCTGATCTATGAGTCATTTCAAAAATTGAAAAATGTTAACAATATTAAATAATGTCATTATTTAGGAGACCAACATGTTATTGAGTTTACAATACCAGCAAACCTAGCACCGACCGTGGACAAAACGGGACAAGAGACAAATAACATGTTTCTTCTCGCTCTCTCATATAACAATGTATAGCGAGACGAGATGAGGGTTAACCAGAATCACTGTCTCTTCTATAGTCCACGTGCCATGCTAGGCCTGCAGGCTTACTTAATATGTCCTTTAGACGCTCTAGCTAGAGTAAAGTTTCATGCGGAATACTAAGACATATGGGGGTTTAGTGAGTTGTAGTCCAATAAATTAAACATGTCGCTTTCGTCGATCGTAATGTAATACAAGCTATTAAAATCATTAAAAAGCGAATTAGTTTGTATGAGAAGTAGATTTGTCACTGAAAAAAAGCTTTACTACTCTCACATCAATCCTTAAGTTGTAAGTACCTAAGGCCAGAGCTGTCACGCCAGTTGTGTAAAGAAAAAAGTATAACATAATAGGTAAGTTTAAGTTGTCTGAGATTGCGATTACAGTGATTTTTGAACACAATCACATACGCAAAAGCAGTATGTGTGGAACTGACGATGTGTGTATTAGATAACGTTAGTAAAATACTAATAAATTTGATTTTTATCCCCATTCCATGACACCCACCTTTATTTAATTTTATTCCTTGACGAGGAATGCTGAAAAACCTCTAAAACGTCGGGCTAAATAAATAAAAAATAATAATTTTCAACTAAATATACGCGAGCTAAATCTGGAAAGCAGTACCATTTAAAAGTAAAAGGAATGAAGGCTTAAAAAACACTTATTCATTTTTGTCTTTAATTAATAATAAATATAAGTTTAGCATTCCAAGCTAACACCCGCTATAATTCGAATTTAAAGTTGCCAGTAGGTAGTGTAGTCAAAGGGGTTTGAAGAGATGCATAGAGTATAGGAAGTAGAGAAGAGAGATAGAGAAGTAGGGTTCTTTTATAATACAAACCTATACTATATGTACTCCGGCATGCATTGCAATGCCGCGTAAAATTTTCAATTAATATATTATTTTTCTAGGGGGCTTCCTGGATTTCTACTACTGTTTCATCATGATAATTATCAAAAGTTTATAAGCAGGTGAAAGACTAACATTAATTTTTATTATTGCAGATTACAAGTCATGAGCTATATTTTTCAATATTTATATATTTATTTTAATCTTATTCGCACATAACATACAAGGTACATAAAATGTACTTTTTGTCCATTGAACATATTATTGTACAAATTACTTGAAGCAAATCATGGACTCAAATATTTCTACATTTTGCCTTAACTTTGCGGGCATTCTATAAAATGCCTCGTTGCTATCGGAAATATCGGATTACTTATAATCAAAATCAAAATCAGAAGAACTTTATTTCATAGGTCCTTGCGGGCACTTAAAATCGTCAATTTTACAAAATTTATGAAACATAAAAAATATTCTACTAAAATCAAGATAACCCGTGCGCTAGTGGCAAGTACATCCTCGGAGTTGGTGCTGCGCATGTAATCGCCAAGAGCGACCCGATTCCGAATGTAGGGGCTAACATGAGAAGAATCGGGCAAGAAACTCATGTGCCAAAACTCTTTTAAAATCGCCAAATGTCTTACAAATTGTGGATATTACAAAACTATTCAGAGAACGAGCATAATATATGTTACCGGTTACATACATTTGCCACTGATACGCTTAAATCAGTAAGGGTATTCATTTAACCGTAACAACACAAATTTCGTCGTTAACACGAGCATGCCAACCGAATATTTCTATTAATTTGTAACATAGAAAGGGTTAGCGACGCCGCGCTTTGTAATGGCGTTGCGTGCACGACCACATTCGATAGGAACCACGAGATCCGAAGGCGTTGCTAAAAGGAACGAATCGATAATTTTGGACAATCCGGCGGGCAGTGGCGTGACCCATCGATTCTTACGCTGTTAAAAATACACAGTATCCATGTCAGTGACGTCTTCGTTGTTCATAATCATGTGGCAATCGTACCCGACACTTGCGGTCCAAAATAAGATAGGAATGGCTATAAATTAGATATATATAATAAGGAACACGCAATGAATGACTAAATACACGTGTGAATGCCTTTTTTATAAGCTTTTATTTAACTTGCAATGTATGTACATAAATTATTATACATGTTTGGGTCAAATCTTAAAACTGAATTTTAAAGGTTGTGGTAAACTATTATTTGTGTTACAATTAGTAATAATTTCTCACAATTGATTAATTGTATTTACATGTTATATTGTCAACTCTCTTGGTTATCCTCAATTAAGCCAATAAAGCAGTACCTAATTCTCAACAGATTGTTTCGCATACACGTTTCTTACAGCGGAATTACCTGTTATGATACTAAGATGCGTTTTGGAGTGACATCACAACCACCAGCCTCCCCCCGATAGACCACCGCGGCTGGTGCAGAAAATATCCGCGTGGTCATATCAGTAGGACAACATTGCGTATTCTTAGTTCTACATATTTTTTCTTTTGTTATTTCTAGAGAAAGTGACAAAATGACAGTATGACCATGGAGAAAACAGCGAAACCGAACACAAACGGCATACATTTTATAGTTAACACTGGCTGTGCCTGCAAACTAGTTTTCGCCGAATAAAACTCAACAATGTGGTTTCCTATTTTTTTTGATGGAGATTTTTTAGCTTTCTGCAGAAAATCCCTTATTAGTGGACGCTAACGAATCTTGTATCGAATTTTATGTTTCTAGCTCGAGTAGTTTGGGCTCCACGTTCATAGCTCAGTCAGTTACTCATTATCACAATTCATATACGTCCCCACCGAGGGGCTCGAGCCTACCCTATGTTAGGGTGATTAGGCCTTAGTCAACCACGCTGGCCCAGTGCGGATTAGTCGATTTCACTTACACCATTGAATTTTTTCGCAGATGTATGCAGGTTGCCTTACGATGTTTTCCTTAACCGTAGGAGCGTCAGATAAATGTAGATATAAAATTCGAAACGAAAAATACATTGGTACATGGCGGTCTCGAACCCCGGACCTCCCGACTGGAAGGCAAGTGCCGAGTCCACAGCAGCAACGCTCCCGCAGCGCAGTTGCTCACCATTTATAAATACAGAACAACATAAACAATTATAGACTTATTATAATTTATTTTCATTTTTCAACAATAATAGTCATAAGTTGAAATAGTAAATTAGTGAATTTTGCAAGAGTAATGTTGCAATATGGCGAGATGATGGCGGATTTCCCTTTTAAGTCCAAACTGGATGCCTGAGTCAAACCAAGCCACCCATGCCCTGAATGAATCTTAATTAGATAATTACACAGCACAGTAATGCGGAGATGTAGTAAACGCTTTCCTAGAAATCGAATGCGCACATTAGAGAACTAGAAATGCGTTAGATTATACGAACAGTCTGATAGAACTACTTTTTATAGATATCTGTCAAAATAAATTGCAAATTTACATTTTATGCTTGCGCAGCAGATTGCCTGTTTTATATATCGGCGGAAGTGTTGCTACTTAATATACAAGGATTAATTGAAATAAGAAGCCAGTAAAATTACCTTCAGATCAACTAGGGCTGAGTAACGAATTCGAATAACTGACACCTTTAGCACATCTCCGCTACGAAACCATAATAGCGAAACCGCACTAGTATGGCCCAACAAGATCTACGTTGTATGATAGTCGAAAAAAAGCGTAAGAGCATATTCTAACGCGTATATAGTGTTAATTATCATTATTTTTCTTTCGTCGATATTCTCGGGATGCCCCGATTTCATTTCTGCGCTTGATCCATTTTGTTGAAATTCCGCTTTTGTTTCGCATGCTTTCTTGGCAGTTGACAAATTACAATTTCTAACCACAGAACATCAATGTTAGAACCCCTTGGTGTAATGTTAGAACTACATTTTGTTTTATTAAATGGACATCGAACTCACTGGAAGTTAAGCAGTATCGCAATAATATAGTATGTTTCGGTTTCGCGTTAAATAAGTTTTGCAGCGGAAGTGTGAGCGGCGTCAATAAACTGAATACTTTGCGGCGCAAGAACGATCACAAGTCCAAAGCATAAGTAGGTCAATTCCTCCTCATATAAGAAGAGACTACTGCCATTCACTGGGACATAAGAATATGAGTTGAAGTAATGATGATATAGGGTACATCATTTGTGGCTCTCTATCTCAGAGCTTGGAAGAGGATCCTCCAACCTCACAGAGGATCGCAGCCAAACAATGTCATTTTGAGTTCCTACGCGTGAGTTTCGTCTAAGCTCAGCGGCAGCTTAAAAGTTTGGGTCGGCAACGGCGTTCCAGACGATCACTATCTTCATTGATTCTACACCAGTTAAAATAATTGAAAAATATTTTGGATAGTAAACCTTGTTCTTTTTGACTTGAAACATGTTGAGTGGGGTTTATCCCAGATATCGAAATTAATTGATCGGGCAATAAATCAGGAAATTTTATTTGCGCCTCAGCCGTTTGTGATTAAGATAGCACAGTCCGGATATTAACTGTCGTAAATTCGCATCCTTATTACAAGAACATAACGGCTCCGTGGGGTTACACTCTAACCCATTAATCAGAGCTAATACGGAATCTGTTGTCGATGCTCTTGTACTGGAAGTACTGGAACGTGCGCTCTTCGAGCCCTTTATACCAGGGGTTCCCAACCTTTTACCCTATGCGACTCACCCAACGTTATACTAAAATACTACGCCCCTCTAGGGGCCGAAATGGGGAGTCAAGAAAATTAAGCAAACGATAAAATATTGGCGTTAGTTTTATTCAAAAGGTGATTGCAACGTGTCACTGCCTTCGCAAAGGTGAGCTGTTTTAATAAATATTCTTTATACAGTTTAATTCTGTAGCCGCTCACTAACCCCTCCCCCTTGGTT
The DNA here is from genome assembly GCA_963935595.1 of Schoenobius gigantellus. Lineage (NCBI taxonomy): Eukaryota > Metazoa > Arthropoda > Insecta > Lepidoptera > Crambidae > Schoenobius > Schoenobius gigantellus. The sequence goes on from OZ012541.1 coordinate 53,653,569, forward strand.
CACTCTACGCCCCCCAAGTGTGGCGCGCCTCACTGATTGGGAAACCCTGCTTTATACACACTGTGACTTTTTTCAGCGATACTGTCCTAAACCGTGTACACAAACTCGCCACTCAAAGCAGCGATAAACATGCGATTCTGTCGCGATACAGTATTTGGATATCTGGCTGCATTGCTCTGATACAATCACATTGCAAATGAGTGATATAGCATCGATGGAAACACGATATAGCATCGATAGGTCTATTCCACACCACTTGAATCCCCTAGGTCAAATTTTACTTGCAAGACATCATTACAGACACCAGGACAGGTGAAAGTAAATAAAAGCTAGTAAAAAGCTGCTCGATTTGTGAGATATTGTGTTGGTTGGAAGGATAATCAATCAGTGACATAGGTATATAATAATCCATCATTGTTCAACAGTCATTCCCTCTGTGTTGTTGACTTTAATTTAACATTTATGTATTAGCACTAAGCTCATGTGGCATTAAAAAAATATTGTTTTTCATATTATAATTTTGATTGTTTTCCGTGTTGTATATTTTATTGTTTATAAATAAATTAATAAACCCGCCAGAGATGGTAAATAGGGGCGAGGAGTATCACCCAGCAATGTAATGCAAATGCGAACTAAGCATCCGAAACTTCTCAAATAGGGTTAGAGAGTAGTCCGACAATTCCACAAGCTATATAATGTTCTTTGTAAACATATCCCTTGTTACAATGTTGTAGCCGTCTCTGTGTAAAATTCTAATTCTAACTGTAAAGACCGTCACTGTAACTGGAACTGTGTTTTTAATTAATACGAACATTACCGTTCATTACATAATTATACAAAACTATGTTACAAATCAACAAATACTTGTCATTAGCTCTACAGGTAACTAGTAACAAAATTGCAAAACTTTATTTTGAAATTATGCTAAACTTTTCCAAGTCACTCACTAACAACATCTGATACTGCAGACCCCAGCGAATAGGTAATAACAATTATACAGCGACTAAATGTGTGGCGAATGTGATAATGTTACTATGTTGTAAAGTTTAGGCGCTGGTTTGCAAATTGAACATGTGAAACTAACTTTATTCTGTGAAAATAAAGTTGAAATTATGCTGCGGGTTGAACCGTAGGTAGTTGTGCAGACATTAACGGCTTCATAGTATAATAAAATAGTACTTTTAAATTCTAGACATCAATATAAGCCTAATTATTTAATTTCAAGCTACTCACTTCGATACGATTACTCGTATCAAAGTGAGTAGCTTAAAATGAAATGGTTTCAAACGAAAATAATGGAATTGATTAACTACTAAGTAATCAAAAGTTGAATATTTTTAGAAAGAGGATAGATCAAGATAAATCAAATAATTTATTCTTTATTAATTTTGATGTCAGTTATTGACAACGGCTATTTCTACTCTGGTAATACTAGAAATTGATGACCTTTGATTATATACCTGTAATTTATAAGTATATAATCAAAGATCATTCCCTTATTAGTAACGAAAGAAAAGAAATACTTATTGCTTTTAGATTAGTTTGTATTACATACTCATATACAGCTATTTTAAAAGGCTATGTCACTTTGGTCATTACATTAATGACTAAACTTATCTCTATGCATTGCAGTGACTCATTGTTTATTTTGATTATACCTTTGAATGTGTCATCTGAAGATCGAATCCCGGAATATTCAAAGCCACACTGTAGTAATTGAAAAAAAAACTGTGACAAAATAACTTTTACTATAGCAACATATAGCAAATATGTTGTATTTTTTAATTTAATGTAGCAAATATGTTCTATTTTTGTATGTCTGTAAATTTATTATTACTTTCCATGTTAAATCTGCGCAGGTAAATTCGGGGACAAAAGGAAAGTAAGATAAATTAAAAGTAAGTAAAAATTTGCTTAAAATTCATTTTATGATTTGACTACCTACCTATCTAAAACAAAAACTATACCTCCATCTAATCTTTTAACAAAAAAGCTTCCGCAAATAATGAGATGTCAAAACTTTTGTTTACACGCCACTTGTTGTAGGAATTTGCTCATTACCGATCTAAGAATAAAAGTCAAGTTCGTTAGAGCGGTGATTGTTCAAAATCGCTTTGTAATATTGTTCACGCGTGATGATGGTAGTAAAAACCATCTCTTAAAGTGTCAATTATGTCACCTGATTCAGTGTATCGATGCTTCGGCGTCCGCTTGTAGTTTGACAAGCAACTGTCGATAACACTTGTCGTTTATCACACTACTTAGCTGGAACCGTTATCAGGGCTGGTAGCTAGTAGTTTTTACATGAAATATAAATTCATCACACTTTTCTTCTCATCAATTTACAATTGAATGTAATCAGGATTGTTTAGATCGAAAAAAATGGATAGGTTTTCTTCTTTCGAGTTCATAAGGTCCAAGAGAAAAAATCTCAAATGTTCAAATATTAGGTAAGCATCAATTTTAGAACATTAATAAATAATACAACGATGCAATGCTAGTAAGTGATCAAAAAAGATTTCTAACTGAGGTTAATCTACTAAGTAATTGCCAGAATAACATTCAAATTCTTCTCACATGACATACGTAGCATACATAAATAGACACGATTTATCGAGTTATTGAAAAAAATGTAGTAAGGCGACAGCCCTAAGAATACAGCCAACTATTTGTCGTCACTTTACAAGTAGTTAAACGCTTCACTAGATTGTCGTAAGTGTGCGTTTCAGTAGCATGGCTTTAGGGCTAATGTGCTGTTTAATGATTTGATACTTCATACCTTTAGCTCCAGTCTGTACGGTACAGAGTAGTAGTTACATACAAACTAATAAAATTGTCAGTTTTCCCAATCTACGAGTATATATTTTTTGTTATATATAAAAATCTCGGGTCACAGTTTTTGCTATCAAACTCCTCCGACTTGACCGCTTTTTTTGTGTATATTTGGTAGGTCCGAGAATTATATATAGTTCGTAAACTAGTTTTTATACCCTAGATAAGGGTGGCCCTCTCCAGAAATGTTTCAGTGTTGAGCTTTATTAAAATGAAACGTAGTTCACAGGAATAGCTAGTACCTATACACGGTTATTTTCTTATCACCCTGGAAAATTTAAGGGACGCTTCACGATATGGAGACGAATTTTTGAAACAATAGAATTCAAATTCGCATTCGAAATCGTTAGATTTGCATACGAATTTCCTTATTCACATTTTTGAATATTCATTCCGTGAATTCTCCAACGAGTGGTCCTACCCGCTCATTTTTGTTTTCTACTAGTAGAATATGCGCAAGGCATATACGACCCGTTTTACATGCGATTCATCGTTGTTTTTTTAAAGTAATAAATTATTGCCATGTTATTGCATATCGGATTTTATGATTGGTAAGTCTGCTACCAAAAGATGTAGGATTTTTACTTTTTCACTGTATAATATTATAATAATATGTACATTTAACTAAAAATTTTGATATTTTCCTATGTAGCCTAACCTTTTGACTATTAGATCTTTCACGTTTACCGGAGTTTTACTATCGTGTAAGAAGAAATCTATCTCAATCGCAGTCAAATAAATAAAAAAGAAATTGAATAATTAAGAATCTGCAATCAGAATGAACGCAAGTCACTTCATCATTACAGCTCATATAATTATATCCCCACCAAGGGGCACGAGCCTACTCCTAGCCTAGTTAGCCTAGTTAGGGTGTTTAGGCCTTAGTCAACCACGCTGGCCCAGTGCGGATTGGTCGACTTCACATACACCTTTAATTTCTTCACAGATATTAGGTATATGCAGGTTGCCTCACTATGTTTTTCATCAACATTGGAGCATCGGATAAATGTACATATAAAATTCAAAAAACACATTGGTACATTTTTTGTTAAGCCAAAGTAGTATTTATTCTCTGTTAATAACTTCGTATCAACCAACATCCAATATTGGTACATGGCAGGATCGAACCCCGGATCTCCCGATCAAATGGCCAGTGCCGAGACCACAGCGCCACCGACGACGTAAGTATTTAAGCATAATAAATTCTTGATCTTTGATGAAAAAGTTATATTTTAAATATTAGAATTAATATTCCTCAAATATTGAAATTAATATTAATCGTGTTGAATATAGAGCTGTGTCCGCAAACTACGTTTCGCCTTAATAATATTTTTTATTATAGTTAGTTTTAACCCCTATTTTATCCCTTTAAGTCTTAATTTATTAGGCAGTATAGCTTGTAAATGTTAGGTATCCCATTAAAAACATAAATGTGAAATGAAAGCAAAGTTTACTAAGCGTTGTTGTTGACTTCACCTACAAAAGAATTGATATCTATTTTGGTGCCAAGTTCAGACTAATAATTTACAGACATATATTTCCACAATGCATTTATTTCACCTGGGATGTAATTCAAGTTCAGTATTTGAATTGGCTAGTTTTTGTCTATAAACTAAATTTCAGAAATTTTAGTAAACATTTCTTGACGCTCGTCAAAGGACACGTGTGACTGAGATTTATCACAAATTTCTTGCTCTCCGACTTGTACTACATCTTCCAAAGTAAGCTCTTACTACAACCACAACAGCAATTTGTGATAAAACTCAGTCACAACGCCCAGAAATTAGTGATGAACCTCAGTCACACGTGTCCCTTGGCGAGTGTCGAGAAATTTTTATCACGTTAGTCACACTAAATACGCGCCGCCATGCTTCTCATTAAGACAATGAGACTACGAGTATGTCACTGAAATTGTGAGATAATGCGTGACTCAAGTCCAGTCTTGGCAGCCCTGCTCCGCCTGCAAATATAAGATACATCCGTTTTTCTAGCGCATCTGGATTGATTTGCAATACTCGCTTATGGTGATTCGTGGTGGTACAAACAAAGTATGCATGCACGTACGAAGTCGCGAGCAAATGCTACTTAAAGGTTGATAAGTCATCAAAAAATGTCTATACCAGTCTGATTTTCAATGTGCATATGCATAATTAGATTGCGAGTCTTACCACACTTGACTTTAGTTAGCATACTACACACATTTCTAGTATGAATAATTTAAAAAATAGTAAGTAGGTACGTGCCGCAATAAAATCACACAGTTTACTATAAACAAGTACATGTTGGGGTGTTTTAACAGTTAGTACTACATATTGTCCCTTAGCAACCATATATGAATAGAAAAAGTATGGATAGCATAAAAAGAACCTTAAAAGTAGGTTAAGTTTGTTTTGATACTTGATACACATTAATGCTAACGAAACTGTAGTTTATGCAGCTTCATTCCCAGTGAAAAGTTATATAAAAACTCATTTTCATAACATATTTATACAATATACAATATTTATTTGACAAGCATTTGAGGCGGTACCCGTAGACCAACTTCTGATGACTATTTCATTGGTTATTTATTTATTTATTTTGCATATTTTTCAAACTATTTACTTTTCCCACTAAAATTCTCACAATGCGGTTATATTATATAGAGTCCATTAATCAGCATGAGGTATGACTATAATAAAAAATTGTAACTCTAATAGCTGACAAAGATATGCATAGTTATACTAAATCGAAAAAAATCCAAAAGGACCTCATTATCGTTAAAAAATAAACATGTAGATAGTAACTGTTTATTCGAACAGTACTCCGTGCAGTTTCCCTAGAAGTGAGCAACGCACGTGGATATAATTTGACAGCTAACTGTAAATGAACTGATACTACACTATACTCACTAAACAAATAAACATAGCCGACTTAATAACCGGGATAGCGATAGCATCCGTGTTTGCATTAAGAAGGTGGGCGTTTACTGTCACGCACGTAACTCTAAGGCTTTATTTCTTGAATAACTTGGGAATCTTCATCAGGATTCTCGTTTTATGATAACTGTAGAATGAAAACTGTAATCTATTGTTTATGGTTCAAATTTAGTTCGAAGTCGTTTTCTGTTCATAAAATATACGAATGAAACCTGTTTTCTGTAGATGAGACTCAATCCAAAAAATCATGTATAAATCTATTAATTACTTTATACAATCAATGTATAAAGAAATTAATTTAATGAAGTTAATGGTAGAAGTCAAACCTCTAACTCGTGAACGCTGAAGGACTATTCTATTTTGGTTTTTCTTAAAGTAGTCGAATTCTATTCATTAATTTAATCGATTTATTAGTATAAGGTTTTTTTTAATTACATGTCTAAATATATATAAATAGTAGCTGTGCCCGCGAACTACGTAAAAATACAAATATCACTACTAAAAATATGATTGGTGGTAGAAGGGTGAAAATTAAGAGTTATAAGTATTTTTTGATCTCAAAACATTAAAAAAGTTTCACTTTAAAAAATGTACCAAAAAAACCCTTATCATCTATGGGTATAAAAAATAGCCAATTATGTTGTGCATTAAGAATTTGTAAATATAATAGTTGCTATAATTATAAATTAACATCTCATGAAATCGTAAACTGAATAACGTTTAGGCATTTAGGAAGTACCCACTTTTATATTATTATCTAATATATAAAAATGTCACAATATTTGTTATTGACTCCTCCGGAATGGCTTGACCGATTTTTATAAAATTTTTGGGTATATTTATAAAGTAAAAGTTATTAGAGACCAAAATAGATTTTAGTTTTTATGAGCGTCATTTAATAAATAGGAATTCTTTAAATATGTGTGTAATTCAGACCTTAATGTAATGACACAGTCTGTAGGTTTAGAGAATATATCTGTCAAACTATTTTCGGTCGAACGAATATTCGAATCGAAGAGAACCGTGGTAGAAAACATGCGAAATTTCATTCGAAATTACGTTTTTCGTGGAAATATAATGTAGACCTCCTGTTACGTATTAATAAACTTGAAAAGTCATACATTGGAATGTATGATTTCAACAATACTACCTTTCTGCCTTTTTCTAACTTATACTTAAAAAAACGAAAAATGATCGCAAACCATTTTCAATACTTTTCCCCGTTCGGTTGTGCAATTTATTTACTTGAATCAAAGTACGCTTCTCTCGCTGCCTGTACTTTCTTTTAAAATAATTAAGATCACTGTCTTATTGAAATTTAGATTTAAATAATTTCTGAGAGACTAGAGATAGACTTTCACTTTTAAATAGCGATTATCTGATAACAGTGAAAACACTGACGACTTGTATTGTATTCAAATCGTTTCCGTTTCACGCAGTTCCTTTACGCAAGAAGGAGAATAGAAGTACCTATTTAAATTAGTCAAACATATTGAATTATTTTACCTAGTATCCTAGGAAAATTTAGAAAACTCTGATTTTCTAGGGATCTGACTATACACTACAGTGCCCCAAGCACGAACCACTATAGTTTTAGTTATGGTAATCGTATCATTTTATGGAACTAAATGGTATCATGATGGTGATGCTATAGTTAACGAGAGCTAAAATATGTGAATCATCAGCACGCACTTTTGACATATCGTATCGTTTTATTCGACAGCTAGCTATCGTAATATCTCTCACCGAGTATTTTTGAGAGAACTATCGTTACGTTACGAGCTCACGATAGTCTTATATACTGTTTCTATAGTGTTTCTAGCTGTCCATTTAATATCTCAATCGTTATCGGATAGTAGTAATACAATTACTAAACTATAATGAGACTGGTTTGTGCTAGAGGTAGAGATCTAGTCGGAAGAGAGAGGCAAAGAAGCAATTGCTCAAAATACTAACGCACATCACGTTACTCGTATACGGGGCAACTCTGACACGAACAAACAAAGTGAAACGATCAAACCTACTGGAATATTCTAGTAAGTTTTTCTGCAAATCCACTGAGCTAAACGTAATATTTACTAAATAAAAACACAACCCCCACATGTGTTATAATATTTTTTTTACTAAAAATAAACCGATTTTAAGAATAATGAAAAGTTAAAAATAAAAAGGGAGTGTTCTCAATTCGATGCGTATGTTTTTTTGTGTGTATGTGAAGAGATAACTCCGCCGATTTTCAAAATTGTTTTGTATTCGATAGAGTATACTCCTGGGGTGGTCCCATTGTCACCAGTCAGGATCTGATGATGGGATAAACCCTTACATTTTATAGGTACATCCAACATGTTTCATGTTTTTTTCCGAAGCTATTTACGTGATTGCGTTTGGACAAGGAGACGTTATATCCACTAAGCTAAGCTATTGACCAACGCAATGGAGGATACATTCAAGACACTGAACTGGAGTGGCAAGGGAATCAATGTAGACCACGTGTATCTCAATCATCTGCGCTACGCTAATAATATATTTATAATTGCTGAATGTGCCGACATATTGAAGCAACTTTGTCACGCGTCTCTGCGAACGGTTCTCAAGATGAATATGGACGAGACAGAGAATTTACTTTTACACGGTTTTATTTCTTTATCTGATCAATGCCCTAGATTGATGAGGAGAGTGGTGTGATGACTGGTACCTACGACCTTCTGAATTATTTTTTAGCTTACAGTACATTATTTACATCATTACTATCTTTATTTTCTATAAATAAAACCATTGAACTTAATTTTTTAACTTATTTTTAATTGATCGGCATTACATTTATCTTACTAGCGGAATTCAGGATATTCTGTCAGCCGATCTTAAGAAACAATAAAATTCCCAGTTCTGTTTGGCCATAGGGCCATAGTAACATAAAACTTTCGAGTATGCGTTCATAAATGACGAGGCATTAATTTGGCATATTCAACAACTAGCAACGCATTCCTGCACGGAACAAGACTCTATGATTTTTATCAATATGCGAGCGGAGAATTCGTAATTAGATGTTTTTGGAAAATATTAGTTTGGCACAAAAATGTCTTTTGTTGATGTAAAAATACCAAAGTATGGAATCAAGATTAAATAACGTCATGTTATTACAAAACAGGTTTCTTTGTTATTAACTTTTTCAAACCTATGTATGTATGTATGTTAATAGGATATTTATATTCAAAAAATTTATTGATAGAAAATAGTCAATTTTCCAGACAGAAACTATTATATAACTGATAATATAGGGTTATCAGTTATATAATAGTTTCTTATAACTAATGCAGTTATTAACGTAATTATAAGTGAATCACAGTATATTGTTCCAAATAAATTATTATTATTAATAACAAAAACTTATTTATACCACTCAAAACAATAAAACCGTAAATTTAAACAATTTGAAGATTAAAGCAAAGCAAAAGAATTTTATTCGTTCCGAGATACACGTAAAGCACAGACGGTAGGTAGATGAATCGAAAGAACCACAGCTGTTACAATTTCAAAGTATTTATAACTAATTGTACAACATATTAAAATATACCGTCCAAATTAAACAAAAGTAAATACTCTTTTTGAAACACCATATACATAAACAAATTATTATATTATTTTTATTTTTTGAGTGAATATATTTTAATATCTCTGAATTTATAGGTAGTCTATTCAAGATAAGAAGGATCGGTGACAGGTTGAAGTTTTCCGTTTGAAGCATACAAGTTTCCATGATTAAAAATATTGTGTTTTAAAAATATAACATCTACTGTGGTTAATTTATATCAACAATGCTACAATTAATTCCATATAAAAAAACATGAATATCAGTCCAGTTAAATATTATTATTTATTTGTTTAATTAAGTATGTATTTGAATCGTGAATCGGAACTTATACTTTACACAAATATTTTATTTGTCAACTTTAAACAAATATTTTTTCAGAATTATAACTTTATTTAATGACTAGCTGTGCCCGCGACTTCGTTCGCATGGATGTCCGAAAATAACAATATCGTAATGTTATATAACCTAAAGCCTTTCTCGATAAATGGACTATCCAACACAAAAATAATTTTTCAATTCGAACCAGTAGTTCCTGAGATTAGCGCGTTCAAACAAACAAACTCTTCAGCTTTATAATATTAGTAAAGTATAGATATTTAATGACTGATATTCTTGTTTTTATTTAATGTGGAATTAATTATTGCATTTTTGATATAAATAGCCTAAAGAGATAAGTTATATTTTAAAAACATAATATTTTTAATTACGGAAACTAGTATGCATGAAACGAAAAATTTATACGAGTATGTTCTGTCTTTTATAGTTTATGAATAGTTTTCCTTTATCTATTTCAGATGTTTTTATTATTTTTTCACCTTATGTTGCGTATATTTACGAATTATGAAGGTAATTTTTCAGGTATCTACATTACTGTTGTACCTAGGAACATGTTTTCAATACTGATGAACACCAAATTACAGCATATACGTAGAAACAGTCAAGGCTGCTTACACAATACTCAGACACTCGGTAGCGGTGACTCACGGGTCAACGCTACATGACCTGCGCGGGCGCACGTGGTAGATGATAGATCGACTCGACGGTATAAGGGTGACTTTCCACTAGATGTGCGAGGAAGCTAAGCAGTTATTGTGGTGGCTAAATAGCGAAGAAGCTAAACAGTGATGAGGTCAAAATCAAATTAAGAACCAGTGACCGTTTTCCCGAAGCCAAGCGTTGTAGCTAAACAGGTATATGAAGATGCCTCCTCTAGATGATGGTTTTCTTTACATATAAAAACTAGCTTTCCGCTCGCGACTTCGCACGCGTTATTTTTGTTTTCCCGTGGGATTTTTATATTTTCATATAATAAAAATAATGTTGTAGCCTATGTTACTTAGGAATAATGTAGCATTCTAATGGTGAAAGAATTTTTCAAATCGGTTTTGTAGTTTCGGAGCCTATTCAATACAAACATACAAATCTTTCCTCTTCATAATATTACTATAGATAAAGCTTAGTTGATAGTAAAGCTACGCTAAGCCATGAAAATAAACGATCCTTAAATTTATATGTTCATCTTTAATGATATTATTGATATCTATTCTTAAAACATATTTTTCTATAAAAAACGTCGCCCTACACTAGGATTTTCTACTGTGTCGTGGGTGAAGTTACAAACATAGAATATCACATGCACATACGCCCAGACCGGAACAAATTTCTGTAGGCCATGCAAAATATCTGTCCCGTACGGGAATCGAAACCGTGACCCGTTGCGCAGTAGGCGATCACTCGACCTCTGCGCTAACCGTGTCGTCAACATTATTCACTAACACTCACAAACAATTTCATCAAAATCATGCTATCTAATAATTTTATCACTGTAATGTTTAATTTGCACACTCAAGTAGTATTTAACCAATCTTCAATATACCTAATCTTTAAACAGCTCGCTTAGAACGTCTCTGATGAAAAGGCAGCCTTAAACTTTTATGAATAATTTCCACCAAGATAAGGTTTTATTTCTTACCGTTGTCCAAGTGTAACAACCTCCGCTCCGGAGTTACTCGGCTTTGGCGGCAATAAATAGGAGAAAAAAACCTTTAAACTAGTTGCTACCCGCTACTTCGTTCCTTAATTAAGGTAATAAATTTGATGGTTTCATTTCCTATTTGGGTGTGCGCGGTTGAAGATTTTTTTTAAACTTAACTAGCATTTGCTGCGATGTCTTCGGTATGGACGTTTATAGGATGCAGAGGGACACGCGACAATGGGTCAGATTTTACAGTTTCACTATTGGACCGCCCTTATGTTACTTGTATTAGCGGCAATTTTCGCAGTGAAAGCGTAAACATGCTGTCAACGGTACATTGACCATCTAATAGGGAAGTTGAATATCTAACGGGGTATGAGACGAAAAATCTATTTCTTCCATCAGTTAGCTAATCAAAATATATATTGGATGGACATGCATTTTTTACTTTCTCAAAATAATAAAAAGGTACTGAGATAAAGCGATTAAAACCTAAGGAGTGGAAGAACGCTATATCTAGCGTGCTACAAAATGTATAAAAGCGTGACATTATACGACATTTTATGTCAATGTGTCTATGCAAGCTTTCGATTAAGTGAAAAATAAATAAATACGTGTGCAACATTTTAAAAAATCCTAAATCATGACAAATATTAAAAATAATTTAATCATCTCTATTGGAAAGGATGGTGACAGGTTTGATTTATTTACATTCGGTCATTGAGCTTTATTCACATTACTGAGCTATATCACATGTTTGTGTTACATCGAATCAATATTATTAATGTAGAATTAAGGTATTATATAACTAAGTAGGTGGAACAGCCCAGGGAGCAGTCTATCAGTTTGATATCATAATAGATAGGTAGTTGGTTCAGAATCAAGAGAAGAATCTATTCCACCTATAAAAAGTATAAGAAGGTTAGATTTTATAAAAAAATCAATCAGGCTGTTTTTAAATTTACTTAACTCTATATCATCTTCAATCTCTTATCGGTTGCGCGAGTGACATAATAATCATAATAAATAAATAACAATTTATTTGACCCAAACAACTTACATAGCTATGAGTAACATAATAGTATAGTATTAATAAAAAGAGACATTACAAAATGATATGGAAAATTTCAGTATTGGGCAAAAAGGTCCCGCTCTCAGCATATGCTACGATGGCATTTCGCCGCCGAAGCTCTGTTCTTCCGATGAGGCCTTTCATATCGATAAAAAAGAAACTTTATTTAGATGTCTTAACACTTGAATAAATAAAATTGAAACGCTGAACTTAAAACTAATTATAAAGAAAAAAACATAATAAATTACAGTTGAAATAATTACAAAAAAATGAGCTAGAATAAAACAAACATTAGTCATAAATATAGTGACGAATATTATAACCTACAACTACTAGAAATCCAAATAGGATGTACCATGGCCATAAACACAAAAAAAAACGACGATACATTTTGTTTTTTGGTTTTTGGGTTGTTGTTAGCACATTGTTTTTACTTTATTACGCAATTTATTTCATATGTTTCTAGACGAGACAATTATAATATGGTGAATGAATATTTATTCAAAATGCGAAATTTTATTATACTCATAATGAACCGTTTGTACACGCTATGGCGCATGCTAATAGTCCTGTTTGATTCTAACACTTATGAAATTTGATATCGGTGTTATGCTAATTCTTATTATATGAAATACTAACAATGTCTGTTTTACGGGAATTCAGTTATTTAGTAAATCTTATCATACTAATGGGCCCGGTAGCAGTTCTGAATTTGTCAATAGGCCATATAGGCCGCGGCCTAGGCGTGTCAGCGTCCTAGAGGCGGCAGATTTGTGCCTTCCATATAAATGGAAAATTATTATTTTAGAAAGGCATATGGGGCGGCGGAAATGAAGTAGCCTACACTCATATAAATCCGGCACTGCCCGGCAGACGTTGTCAAACCCGATGACAGTGCCATCTACCGTGTCTAATTGTATTACAAACCTTCCCTGAAGCTATTAAAATACACAGAAAAATTCGTAGGAATCGTTGGAGCCATTGAAAAGTTTTTGCGAGACTAAGATACAGTTTCATTTTTATATATAAGAAGAAGACTAGTAGGCCCCTCAGACGTTGTCCTGTCCGATTATAGTACCACCTACTTGGTTCAATTGTAAGTGTAAACCTTCCCTGGACCTATTCAATCACACACAGAAAATTTTGTAAGAATCGTTCGAGCCGTTTAAGAGTTTTTTCGAGACTTACACACAGAGATTATTTTTATATATAAGAAAGATTTTCTTTAAGAATCTTAGGAATTTACCTAGTAATATCACTTCAGATACCTATACGTACCTACGTTGTAGATTTACTTTTGACTCCTTTTTGATCAATCCGCTTACTCTTTCGGATTCGTTGTAGACGCCATAGCCAATGAGGTAATAAGTTTATTTTTAAACATTGTGTTTATCTAAATTTGAAAATAAAATTGCAGCCATAAAATCATTTAGACCTCCAGAAGTTTGCGACAGTACATTTAATCTATTTCCTGTTATTGCTATGGAAACCTTTAGGTATGCTTGACTTTATCATTGAAGTGATTTTATATTACCTTCTTAGTAAGTGCAAGTTAATGAGTAACCTTTATAATATTATTAGGACACATAATATAATAAAAGTACTCATGGTTTCTGGCAGCATAGTCAATGTAAACAAAGTTCAGAATAATCTCATCACCATCCTCTGTGTAAGAAAAGTTTAAAAAATCCTAATTTTCTCTGAAATCAAGATATTGTCTCGGTGAAAAAGAAATATTACTTTATTATATATTTTATTGTCTAACTTTTTGTTCAATTTATTCAAATACAAATAGAGTGATAAATTATAAGGCCTTTATAAATTACATAACTAAAAATATTATACAAGTAATCATCAGTTTTTAAGTAATCATTCTGACCTATTCCTGTTACTACAAAAGAAGTACCTTTTTGAAATCTTTTGCTTGAGTCTTTAATTAAGGAAACAATTAGATTTTTGCTAATGATTGAGATATTTGTATTTTTATGAAACTGTTTTTCTTTTTGTAGAAATAATAAATTCGTGGTAGTTCATTGCGCAAGAATAAATCGTACTGTTATTATGTTATCTCCATCGTCTTCTTTTTTGTCAAAAAACAGATTTAAAAAATTATAGCTCCGAGCAATGCGTATTGTACCATACAATTATTGTGAAAAGAATTATATCCTTAACAATACCGAATGGCATGTGGTTGTAAAATACAAAAGATATGTCGGTGAAATTTTAACGTGCGGAGAAATAATCTCAAAAATGTTAAAAATATGTATTTTTTTAAAATGAAGTTGATCAACTCTTAGGCAAGCGAAATAACAGAATCAATATCACACATAATAATGTGTTTCACAGTCCGGAGAGGATTGTGCAATATATACCTTCTGTACTTTTCCTTTTAATATCCCTCTTCTAAAGTTGAGTGGAGAGATATAGGAATGGATGAAATAGATAGATAGAGGCCTTTATTATAGATAAGGCTATTTCTTTATACATTTTTTTACATTAATGTAATTACGTATCATTGAGCGATAAAGTGTTTTATATGTAAGTATCTTCAAGTCCTTAAGTACTGACCATGTATCAGTAAGCTCCCCTTATCAAGCCATACTGATTGACCTTTGGACCGTTCTTATGTCGATGTCGCTCGTAATAGTGACCTTAATTGAAGAACAAAAAATGACACGGCACGTTATTTGTGACCTTAATTGTGATAATTTTATTTTAACTTTTTACTTTTTTTTTTACTTTGTTTTATTTACATTTTTGACATTGACACCCCTATACAGTGTTCTATCAATTATTATTATTTTTCTCCGCATGTAAATATGGGTCGTAAATGCCTGAAATAAATACATTTATTATTTATTATTATTATTATTAATAGTGGTGGCTTTTGTAATGTAAATGTCTAGATTGAATAGAAGCTTACTGTACAAAAGTAAAGTGTTAGGTAAGAGTGAAAACAATGATGGATCGACTGTGAATCTGTGAAATAAAGGTGATTCTTCTTTAACTTGGTAGTTTTTAAAGTAGTAAGGAAAGCTCTGCTGCCTATTTCAATTGCAGTATTATTTTAACATTGTCGTTATGATATAAGCCCTACCTATATTACTTGAGTAACTAGTTACCAAAAATTACCAAAATGGAAATAATTTTCTTCTCTGTTAACTGAAACAGTGAAAAAGAAAGTCTCTTTTGAAAGCTGGTTATCTCACACTAGTTACGAATGCAGAAATATCTTCTCCTTAAATAACTAGTTACGAAACAGTGAAAAAAATTCTTTTTAAGTAACCAGTTATCAAACAGGCAGTTATCAATATGGCTAAAGGGTATTCAACAGATACATTATGAGAGCCCTTGTCATTACAAGATTGGGGTGTTTTGAGATCTAATTATCTAACGTAGTTACGTACATAACTTTATCTACGTAACTACGTTCATATTATGTTATTTAAGATGGATTCAAAAGACGAAAGCAAATGACCTACATTTCTACTAATGCTACTTGTTACATATTATTATCTACAAACTACAAGGTGGCGACGTCGCTACGTTAGTACTTCCACTTCACACGTCAACTTCAGTCCCCTGAAGTGGAATAGTGAGTAATGTACAGTCCCCTGGAAGACTAAGCCAGGGGATTCTAGTAAAGAGAGTCGATAGGACAATATATTTGTACACACCATATGACTTCCATAACCTGTATTCGAAAAATCAAACAAAAATACCACTACTAATTGACTAGTAAGTGGACATTAGTCACTATTTATTTTTATTATTTTCTACAAGATTAACTTCCTTGGACACAGGTCATAGATACTTTATCGGTATGAATAAATTATTTAGTGCGAATTACCATTATTTCTGCTCCTAATATTCATATCATTTAGGTAATACAACTTGCCGTTCTTAGCTTTCTTAAACTTAAAATAATCGAATATATCGTTACAAAAGTACCTACTTTACTGCTATTTTTTGACCAAATGAAAAGAAATCAAAGTTATATTGATTCCAATGATGTTGGTCATTACCGACGATTTTGGAACTCATTTTAGGGGGACCTTACCATGATGTATGATTTATAAACGAATTTGTAACTAAACTCCGTTTTAATTATGAGCATGTACACCCGAAAACAGATTGGCTGTACGAAACACAATTCGATTGAGATTTCAAGTAAACGATAACATAAATATTGATAACATATGGGCATCGAACGCTCAGACTTGCCCTAGTGACCCCCTGCTGTCAAAGATTATTATTAATGCTTTTGCGTAGGCATCAAGTAAATTATGATGAATGCATTGTAGAGCGTCGGTGGCGCTGTGGTTTCGGCACTTGCCTTCCAATCGGGGGGTCGGGGTTCGAGACCCGCCATGTACCAATGTGTTTTTCGTTTCGAATTTCATATGTACATTTGTCTGACGCTCCTACGGTGAAGGAAAACGTCGTGAGGCAACCTGCATACATCTGCGAAGAAATTCAATGATGTATGTGAAGTCGACCAATCCGCACTGGGCCAGCGTGGTTGACTAAGGCCTAATCACCCTAACATAGGGTAGGCTCGAACCCCTCGGTGGGGACGTATATGAGCTGTGATGATGATGATTGTACGAGTACCTACTCATTTATATTTAATAGTATTTGCATTTAGATGTCGCGCTTTAATAAAAATAGAAGTCTGTTTTGATTGGGAAGTGTGACAAATATTATTGGACTAATTACAACTGAATTATGGTTAGGTCTACTAACGTATTTGCATTTTAGATTGAGCGCTTAATTATATGTTTCTATTGTTTTCCCGATTTTCATTACATACTAATAGTAAAATGCTCATGTTTTTATACCTATATATTATACAAAAGCATTCTGTCTGATTGACACATATTTCAATACACATGAACTAGCCTAAATGAAGAATCTTAAAATTTTGGTGGTAGTTTTTTTATCTTAAATAGCAAAAAACCAACTAAATGCGAGTTGGACTCGCGCACATAGGGTTCCGTAAAAACTTATCTAAGTTTCCTACCTACGTACAAATTATTTACGATTCTCAGATTTTTTTCTAGACATCTGCTTAGAGACTTTGCTTCTTGCCAAATTTCATGATTCTACGTCAACAAGAAGTAACATATTTATAGATTTTGATTCTCTTGTGAAATCACAAAATTTGGGAAAATATGCGACATAAGCAGACGTATCTTTTGATCGTGTTAACTTACAAGTTTGATTTTTTCACAGCTGGAAGAGACCTAGATCTAAGTATTTGATATAAATTTCAGTTTGATATCTCTACGCGTTCCCGAGAAAAGGGGGCATCCTCTCCGACTAAGGAGGACACACCTGTGCCGATCACTGAGGCTTATATGAGTTGAAGTCATCATGACCGGATTACTGGAGGGAGACTCTGTACCAGGGTCGGCTGCTTGGGTACCTCCGTCTTACATATTTTTGCCGCAAAGCAGCAGTGCTTGCATTGCCATGTTCCGGTTTGAAGGGTAAAATATGGCAGTGAAATTGCTGAATGCCGTGCCTCTTATGGTGCAAGTTGGTAACGTACACCGTGGTTCTTGTGGGGGTTGCAGATTTGCTGCGAATCTCACAAGAACCACATGTCTTAAGGTGACTGTTTCCACTTACCATCAAGTGGGTAGTTTGCTTCTTTGCCAACTTCTATAAAAATTACACGCAGGCACAGAGCCATTTATTTCAACACAAACTTTTAACATTAACAACTGCGTGCAGAATAAAATTACCCGAACTCAAAAAAGCTTTTGGGTTATTAGTTCGCAAGTCAATAATGCGAAGGAGAAGACTGTTTCGAAACCGCAGTTGTTCACAAAGCGATATCACCCACGTCCTTACAATTCTCCACTTACATAATCTTTGGCGCGCTCTCGCGTCGGGTCGCCCCGGGGTTCCGATCTCACACGATCACCTCCGAGCCAATTCCTCAGCATCGTTTATTGTTAACATACGACTTTCGATGAAAGGTGCCGGTGGGCGGGGCGGCATTTTTGAGTAATTACACGTCTCGACACGGGCCCATAAAGTATAAAAGTTCAAAATTCGGACCGAATACTGAGCTCTTTCCTCCTACGAATATTATACAGGTTACCGGCCCGTTTGTATATGGATATGAGCAATAAATTATTACTACGTTCATACATATAAAGCTGCAAATAACAGAGCGCCATGACTGCGAACTATTCTATGCAAATGTATTTTTCGTTCTACTTCTAAATTTTGATTGAAACTACGGTAGGGTTTTAGATTAATTTAAACCTAAGGTTAAAGGGCCTAAAGCATCTAATAAGGACATAATGAGTAGGTACTACGAATACTTTGGACTACGAAGAATGTACAATATTTCAAAAGAAGCAAATTGACTCCTTTGACAGAAGTCATTATTTTTAATCCAATCAATCATATTATATGTTTATTAACTATATATTATTATGTCAATCAATTGTATATGTTTATTAAAATGTGGATAACAGTACTGGCGATACAACAAATTATATGGATGTACATAATTAATATGTGTAATGCACATTGTATTTCTGTTTATTGTCCCAATAAAAGAAAAGTTTTTCAAAGCAGGGTTGTTGCCGATGTAGTATTTCACTGTATCGGTATGTTGTTGCTGATATTAAGAAAATATTAATATAAAGCAAATCCTACTATGATGTTTTTGGCAAACGTGAAAATATTATTTTGAGTAAAAGACAGGTAATGCTTGCTTATGGTATTACTTGTGCTAGGACCCGCCTTCAACGAACACGTTACGACTTGAATGTCAGCAGTAAACATCAGCATCGATTGTTGCTGATGCTAATGCTAATATTAAAAACAATGCTGATGCTGATATTCAACCCTGTTTCAAAGTAAAAAAGACGTTACAATTTTTATTTTTATCCTAATCACCACAGGCTCTTGGCCCGTGCCTTTGTTATTTTATTTTCTTATTGATCTCTGTGTTCTTGACGTAATAATATTCATTCATTTAATATTTAATTTATTTATTTTTATATACTCGTAGGTACTTAGATAAGTGTGTAACATTGGTAAACATTTCCGAACACACCTAAAGAACACCCTTAGTGTAAAAGAAGCATTTAATCGCAAAAAGTAATAATTATACCATTACTAAATTACAACAGCATTGATATAAGGCACGTAAAATTATTGTGTAATATAAAGAAATGTTAGTTCAATCTCACGGAAAATAAATAATAATCGTTATTAACATTTCCAGTAACCAACGCCTAAATATCAAATAAAGGTTGCTAGGTACGTAGTCACCAAAACAAAGGCACAATTTAGATAATCGATTACAGAACTTTCCAGGGCACAAACACAAGGTTACGCACAATATATAATTAGATAAAATCGAAGGCGATGTTATTTATACTATATTTGATCGAAAGTGAACGCTTTCACCGCCGTCGCCTTACTGAGCCGTGCTGACGCCTACTCGTCGCATTGTACGTCTGTTTGTAAAAAGTTTGATGTTTATAATACTATAGCTTCTGAATCTCATAGTTATTCAATGGCCTCCGCGGTCTAGTGGTTGAGACCACCGGGTGTTAATTGGGAGGTCCAGGGTTCGATTCCCCGTGGGGGCAGAAGTTTATCTGTTCGGTTTAGTTGGTGGTAGGACTTCTGAGCCCGCGTGGCTAGCTACCATCGTTTGTACCTAAGTTTGTGGCCATAATAACAATGTTAATAGCATTGTTGTGTTCCAACAATTAGAGGTAAAGGTAAGATAGCCAGTTCCTCAGTTGTTGAGAAGTTCAGGTGAAGCTCGCTTCCACCTTCGACCTCATCGTCACTTACCGTCAGGTGAGATGAATTCCAAGAGCTTCCCTGTCCTATCGTATGTAAAAAATCTGTTTTGTTTGGTATATGTTGTATATTCGGATTCACCGCGGTAATAGTGAAATGTTTTGACTATTATCCACCGGGAGCTTGTTGCAAGCCCATTATTGCAAAGACTTATCCCGATAGTAGCACATCAGGGCTTGGTTAGTGGTGAAGCCTATGTCTAGTGATTGTCTTTTAGGTCGAGGGAGTCCTCATACACACCCCTCATCGCATCGTAAACTAGTCAATTGAGTGCGCTAAATACTCTGCGTATCTTTGTAGAAGGCTTGAATAAGTACTGCTTATGAAATTCGGAAAATCTATATTATTGGTAATTTTATAGCCATGCCTAAAATGATTTTGACTTTTTGGCTTAAAACAACTGTTGATTTGAATTTTGTAGCTTTTTCGTATCAACTTCCAACTGTGCTTAGCGTATGTGCGTGTCTTAAAACGAATAAACTCCTTTATCGTTACTCGTCGAAATTCATCATCCACATCCGTAACAGGTAATGAAAAAAATATTGAATTTGATGAAACAAATATGCCATTAATAAAACGTGGAACTCTACTAGATAAAAAATCTCTGAAAAGAAGAAAGCAGGACTTTCTATATAGCCCATCAATATCTGTCGCAGAGCCGATAGTTATTGGAGCAGACGAGTGTAGGATTGGAGACCACGATCAGGTAAGTGGAGTTTAGGACGCCCTGCAAGAAGCTTTGGACAACTTGAAGCGCATGGACACGGAAAGCTTGCCTGAATGGAGCACCTTAGGAGGTGTCCAGCAAGTCTGTTACAAGCTGACAACGGTGACTTTAAGAAACTGCAATCAATCTAAGTAAATTCATATATGATTACAATCAGCTGAATACTATATATTTAGACGTATTAAGTAACACAACGAGTGTTGACAATAAAAGTTATTGGATAATTACGTTACGTTCCCTATTTTATGAAAGTAAATATGTATTTATAAATAAGTTTTTGAAAATTCACTTCGAGTTTATCGAAGAGAAACTGTTCACATGGCTAGGAATTAACAAAAGGCCCTGAAATAGTCAGAAGTCAACACATTAGTCAGTCGGTCACATACGCCGCACATCCTTTACGTCTCCTTACTTAGTACGGTCAAGAATGCATCCGTTTTGTGAGTAATCCGAAGTATAATGAACCCAGCCGGCGATTACATTTTTTTTCGTATTGTAGATCTGGTTTGAAACGAGGTGTCATAAAAATGTAGTGTAAACAAAATTTGATTGGGACGTTTTATTTTATTCGCCAAACTTATTGATAAATTCGAAGGAACATCACAGCTAATAATAATTTGTGAAAAAATGAGTCATGACGAGTCAAGAATGAATATCATTTATTATTCTTATAAATGTGAAAGTGTATGTAAGTATTAACACGGCTATTTACTCTTAATCAGGGTGATTCGGAACAATATTATTCATCCAAAAATGGAGTTATTAGGGAGCTGTTGAACATATTGTATTAGCGAAAAGAAAAGCCACAAGAAATATCCGATGCGACCAGAGAGAAGCGCTATGAAGCCCTTTTAAATTTTAGGAATTGAAAAATAAAAAAATATACTTTATTCGTTTTCTCATAGCTCCAAAAAGTAAACTGTAATTGGCATCTCCCTTCAAGAGACCCCGCTCTTCCGTAACATTATTATTATTTCACATGTTGGTTGAGAAAGGTATAGTCATCAATCTGTAAATAAAGATAGTAACATATTTAAAGTAAGCACGATTATTATTACGCGATGCTAATAGCCGGTTGCTTATTTTCCTCCCCTCAATCGGCTCAGTGACGGAGCAGTTTGAAAGCGTGGACAATCAACAGACGACGCCATAGCCAACAGCCTTACCCATTTACCCAATGACCTAACCATGATAATTCCATTTAATTAAAACGGTGAACAGGCGAAAACTCTATCGAGAACATGTAAACAACAGTATGAATTAATAAAACAAATCATTAACACGTCACGCGATGAATAAATGTAACTGTGGTTTAGTGGTGGAGAGAGCTTAGTTCATGTAACGAGGCCCGGGATTCAATTTCTAAGAACGTAACAGTTGACTTAGTTGTTTTCTGACAAATTCTAACAGTCAGTTCCTCTGTAGTCGAAGAATCCAGATAAAGCTTTCTTCCATAGACTTTACGGTGTTTTTCCACAAATAATGAGCTGCGAGCCTGAACTTGTTTCGGTCAGCGCTAGTGCACCAAAATATTAAGATTAGACTATCCTGCTGCCGACACAGAAGGTAATAAAATCGGACAAGTCAGGGGAAAGAATACTAGTTTCTGGCCGCTACTTTAATCGTCTTTGGGACAAAAGTATTTCAAATCCAAATTGCCTGTTTGCGCTATTAAGTATTTAACAAATTTTACAATTTTAACGTAAATAAACATTTTAAAATTCACAAAATGATATCATAGCAAAATACGTGATAACAGCGACATTATTCATTGATATAACGTGGTCTTGAATGTAAATCATACTTATCCAAATTACAGTCATCATACAACTCATTGCCGTAAGTGCTCTGTCTGTAGTCTGTCGATATCGCTGTGGGAAAGACATCAACGAACGCAGCTACGAGAAACGTAACATGTTTGATTTTAAAACACGCCTAAGCAACTGGAAGAATTTGTGGGCTTGTTCAGATAAGCAAACTGTAAAACTTTTAGAAACTTTAGAATCGCGAAAAGAAATCAGCTGTTCCATACATCTAGGTTCAATGGATGTCGAACATTTATGGGACAGCTGATTTTTTTCGCGATTTCAACATTGGTCCCATAGTAAAAAAAAATCAGTTTGCTTGTCTGAACAAGCACACAAAATTTGGATTCTGCTTCAAAGTAACCTTCTATATCTACATACATCATAAGTTTTTTTCTATTATACAAATTTTTCGTCAGATTGTAAACAAGTCGTTCTTCAATTAAATAATTTATACTAATATGAAATAGTTATTTTTAGTGGTTTGGATAATTCAAAAATGTTAATATATTGAGGCAAGTAATATAATGAAAAAATTACAGATGTAAAAGTATAGATAATTACTTACTAGAGAATAGTAATAATAAAGACGACTTTGTAACTTACTTTCATATAGT
Organism: Schoenobius gigantellus; assembly: GCA_963935595.1. Lineage (NCBI taxonomy): Eukaryota > Metazoa > Arthropoda > Insecta > Lepidoptera > Crambidae > Schoenobius > Schoenobius gigantellus. The sequence goes on from OZ012541.1 coordinate 53,676,949, forward strand.
AATTCAACGCTCGTGCGCATATGAACTAAAGAACAGCGTTAGGTACCTACCTATTAGATTGCATTATGCCTTCTTATAAGAAAATAATTTCAATAAAATAAGCTGTTGTAGTTAATATTTATATAACATTTGCATGACTGTAAACCGGGTCGATGCTTAATAACTTTACCATATTCTCATATTCAAGTATACATATGAGAGCTAATGTAATTAAAAGAAGTTAAACTGCTCTTCTGATATTGAGAAATCCAGATGAAATTCACTTCCATTTTCGGTCTAATAGTTACTTCTAATGTATAAAGGCTAGTTTCGTTCATATTTCTGACAAAAACATTGATGTTGAGCTTTCATTGGGAATAAATGGAGTAGAAATTCTTCTACACGAAAATGACTATAAGCAGACTGAGTAAACAAGTAAATACAGCAACCACAGAACAGAATATTGAAACGGTTTGGTAACACTGTTAAAAGTACTAAGTTCCACCATAAATAACATCTTCCCATCTTCCAAATTGACGATGTTGTAATTTTCAACGACAGTGAAGTGAATTTTCTACAGTTAGTGGCTATTTTAATATTGATTAGATATTTAATATATGACAAGTAGGGGAAGAGCGGGACACTTGACCCTTGAGGGAGACTTGATACACTAATTTAATTAAGAGTTAATGTAGACTTAGTTTTATTAAAAACTAGCAACATTTTAGTCTATAGTAATGTAGACTTTCTGTCGCATTGACATGTGTTATAATTAAGCGGTTTCATTGGGGCGGGTGTGTTGTTTTTGACGTAGTTGGGGAAAATATTCGTAAGTGTTTGAGTGAATATTTCGCTTATTCATATTTACACTTCATTAAATTGTGTTCCATTCATTTCAAATAATTTAAAAATAATCCAGATAATAATGATATCAAGTTGTAAAAATTGTAAAAGTAGTGTTGATTTACTAACCCCAATGTATCTGGGGAGACTTGGTACTCATTTGTATGGGTGGTTTTATCTACGGATCAAGTCTCCCAAAAACCCAATTGGAAGTCAAGTCAAGGATATGAGTGGTTATTTCATCTGCTTATTTTTTATTTTCAGATTGATCATCATGCCAAGAAAATTTAAATGGAAAGTAGAACTTCGACCAACAACTCTAAAATTGGCAGCGAAGAGTAAAAAATAGTTTAAATTAGGCTGGTTAAATTATGAAACCTCTGATATGTAAAAATCTGAGAAAATAAACCTAAAAAGAAGTAATTAAAGCCAAATAATACTTACTATAATAATTTCAACTATTAAAATGTATTTATTTATCTAGAACACATATTATTGTTTCTAGATTTTGTTATAACAAAATAAAAGGTCAATAAATTAGCTTGTATTTCAACCTACCTTGATTTTGAATTCGGGTTAGAATCCAGTTAACTAATTGTCTACTACTACAAGTCTTCGTAATATATAAAGTATCCCATATCAGATAAATTTGCATCCAGATAAGGTAGAACATTGTTATACACAACATAATTTTTGGATGAATGTTAAAGACCTTTTCACAATTAGGCAATTCCTGAATAAATTCTGAAAAATATGAATAAACGAAAATTGTGGTAAACTCTTCCAGCTCAAAAACAATGGGGTGAATCAAATGTCCCTCTTCTCCCATATTCCAAAATTCTATTAGAATTTACTGATAGCAATATTCACGTAGATTCGGCACTGGTCGGGAGGAACGAGATATTTCTTTCTTTCGTTTCTCAAATTTCATATGTCATTGTCCGACGCTCCTACGGTGATCATGAGGCTACTTACACCTGCAAAGAAATTCAAAGGTGTATGTGAAGTCCACCAATCCCCACTGGGCCAGCGTGGTTTATGCGAGCCCCTCGGTGGGGATGAATTTGAGCTGTGATGATGAATAATCATCCATATTGCAAATATAATTAGCAGCCCCCGTCAAAAAGTAGATTTAGTGTACTTGCGTTAAAAAATGACATGCGCTGTTTATACTGAGACAGTAGTTGAGTCAGCGCTGACGCGGCCGTACTTAATTTCGATACAATCATAGGGATACCTATGATCTTAAATAAAAAGATTTCTCCATTTACCGGCACAAAGTGTACACATTTTAAAACAATTTCACATCGATGTACCTAACATTGTAAACACTTGTAGAAAACTACAATCACGGGACGAAGATATTAATTTCGGTCAGGGTGATAATAAAAGTATGTGACAGCGCAGGACGCACAGGTATGCAACAAAATTATGCAAATGTGCATTAAATTAGCGCCAGTGTTGGAAGACAACATTGTAAATCGACAATGTTATGATGACAGAAAGATCATGGAGTCATTTTGTCTCAAGGTTTCACGGGTTTGATTGCCGTATTAGGCGTGTAGTCATTTATAAATATATACTCTGCATCTCTGCATGCACCGTACTTGTCCGAACTTCGCGGTGAAAGATTTGGAGTACGGATCGCGGCATATAAGTTGAACTAAAATGGCTGCCGTCTGCGGAGGTGAAATAGTAAAAATCTATGTTATGTGAATATTTTCCTACGAAAACTCTGCTGCATTGCTACCATTTTTGGATCTCAAACGAAGTGCGTCACGCGAGGGATTACAATTACACCTGCTCAGACGGTAGCCATTTTAATTCAACTTATGTGCCGCGATCTGTACCTACCTACATCACCGTGGTCCGAGATGCGCAAACATTTCTTACATTACCTACAATCGCCGTGGTCCGAACTGAATACTGTGATATTTTGCCGTTTGCACAGTTTGGAACAATATTAAGTTTTCATTGCAATGTCTCTTTTTTGTAATCACTGATAACACTGTTTGATGATCTCACGTATTGCTGTCGTTGACATGCATCCGTTCAATTCGGACCGTGTTTTTCATGCTATCGGTACCAATAGCGCAATATAGTTCGATTTGGACCACGGTATGTATAGTCACTTTCTTTCTTCCTGTGTTGGCTAAGGAAGTATACCGCAGCTAAGTACACCTCTGTGATGAGATGAAAAACTCGAAACAAAACTCAGTTCCAAGCCGTCTGGACAGAGTAGTGTGGGGGGGCAATTTTATTCGTACTCGATTGAGAGACTCGTGACCAACAGCGGCAGGTACATGGGTTAAAACAACGATGAATGTAAACTCTTCTTTATCTATTGTACATTTAGAAACCAAAAAAATTATAAAATAAAAATTTCAAGGTATTATTTTTATGGTAGATAAAAATAATACTTTGAATTTTTTTATAATAATAAACAATACCAATCTAATATCAGTGTAGGTGTCTAAACTTTAAATTACTGGGATTTATGGGATCCGACACCTCGTCACCTCGCCTCGCTAGGACGAGGTTCGTCGAATTTCGCCTCGCCTGACTTAGACAAGAGTGAAGAGCATTACAGATGTTTGTTTTTTATTTTATCATGGCGTTGGTATGGTGTTAATGATGTTTATGTTAATAAATACATAAAATGAAATACATTCTTATCATTTAGATACTCTGTCAACTTATGCGTAGTAACAGCACAGTACACAGAATGCATGTTAATATTTAAAATAAAATTAACTCGGGTCTATTTCGCGGTAAACAATAACTATATTGACTTAAACTGTTTCCCGACGTTTCGGCCGAATTGCATCAGGCCGTGGTCACGGGATGACTGCCGAGGCTCAGCGACGTCTTCGCAAAGCGCGGGTTTCACGACTACCCTCCGCTTGATCTTCGGAATTTTCGTTGTTATTTTTATTAGAATCGTCGGTACCTCGACATACCACACTCACGACATCTACACACTGACGTTTTTTTAAGTACCGCACTGCCTAAATTTGTTTAAAATGCGAGTTAATTTTATTTAAAATGTGTACAAATCGCGGGAGTCCAAAAACTTTGATAGCATGTTAATATAACTGTTAGAAGGAAAAAATAAAATTTTAAGTTTATGTAAGATGTTGAAAATTCCAAGTTATAGGCAAATTCCATCTCCGTATTTTGACGTATTTTTTTTAAAGTTAGACTAAGTAGGTATAAGCCAACTAGAGATGTAAGGCCGGTATTATACCTTTTGTACTTTTTGGTATAATACGAAAAATACCGTATTATATCATATCCAACGGTATTTTTAGTATTATTCGTTTTATGTGTTTTACATGTTATGTAGTTATATAAAAGGCACATATTAAAGATTGTGAGTGCTTTTAAAGGGGAACATAAAAGTGAGAGTGAGATCGAAGTCAAACACCCACGTTGCAAACAATAATTGTGTCTACAATATAGTATGACTAGATTAGTGTATAAAAATGAGATGTTTCCCATCTATAGACGCACGCACAACCGTAACCGCTAATGGTAGAAACATGAAATTTGGACAGTTGTTTTGATTCAAAATGTGGACTCACACTAAGAAGAGATTTTTAAAAATGTTAACCCTAAAGGGATGAAATAGGGGTTGCAAGTTTGTATGGAAAAATCTTTAAATTAGCAACGATTTTAATAAAACTTGAGATTCATGCTCTTAAAAATATTTCATTCAACACGTGTTTCATGGTTTATTGGACTTCACCCCCTTAGGGTGAAACTTTCAACCCCTATGGTTGAAAGTTTCTATGGAAAATATTTAAAATCTGCTCCAATTTCTATGAAATTTATTATCCGGGCTTAATAGGCTACAAAATTATTTTTTCTACGGGAAAATATAAATTCCCACGGGAAAATAATAATAACGCGGGCGAAGCCGCGAGCGGAAAGCTAGTGTAGTTATATGAAAGACACATATTAAAAATTGTGAGAGCTTTTAAAGAGCGACATAAAAGTGAGAATGAAATCGAAGACAAACACTCACGTTGCAAACAATAATTGTGTCTACAATATAGTATGATTATTTTATTTTAGATGAAACTAGCACTAAGCAACAGTGCAAAATAGCACGACAGTGATGAGCAACGTAAAGCCGCGTCCCCGCTAGTGACGCGCGGCTCCGCGAGGCCTAGCCCTAAGGCTGAGCCTCGTGGTGTGTACGTAAATAAAAGAACACAAAAAGCTCGTGAGGCTGAGCTTCGAGGCTCCCGCGGCCGAGCGACTCACTATGGGATGGGGACGCGCCTTAAGAAGTGTAAGAGAGGGGGGGAGAGTAGATAGGTAGGACGCGCGCAGTAGATCACACCTGCAATGTTGCTACTTCGTGCATCGTATGATCTTGCAGTGCATTTATTGCCGAGTCGCTAGTGTAATAAAGATTAGTTGCAATAATATCATTTTACACATTTCTGCAAAATTTCTGCTAAAGTGCAGTTTGGAACGCACTATGACAACACCAATGTATGTGAAAAAACGAATAAAAATGAATTTTTTAATTAAAAATAATAAAATACAAAAAATACGAAAAATACTGTAAGTTATTGTATAATACCGATATAATACATGATCATTTGGTATTATACGGTTTTTTTACATCTCTAAAGCCAACCCAATACTGCAATATAAAGCTTTTGAAATCAAAAAAATATAACACTGTATATGTCAGTAAGTTTATACTTTCATAATAATAGGTATACCTGCGTATCGAATATAATGCACTAAAAGGGGAAAATTAAAACAATAAAAACGCTTATTTTCTTATCTTAAATCTCCCCTTTTCATAATTATTGTTCATTTACATAAATGAACTTGTTACGTGGAGAATTACAGTTATAAAAACTAGAATTCTTCGTTACTAAAATGCTATAATGAGTGCCTTTACAATGCTAAAATACAATTATTTACTTTGCGGTGTGTAGTTATTTATTCTACATATTAAATTAAAATTTTAAAATGCCAATATTTTTATAATATTGTTTATAACTGACATTTTTTCTATAATATTGATTATAAAACTTATAACTTCATATGAAAGCTCAACATTTCCACATAACATTAATAAAAAACTTAATATTGGACTTTTCGGTTTTAATATTTATAATTTTAAAGAGTGCATGCAGTGTTTTACTAAGAGTTGTTTAAATACATCAACGTTACGTTTAACTGCTTAAAATAAAAAAATCTTAACCTAAGTGATCCTTGAAAAATATACGTACTCGGAAAATACTCGTACAGCCCGTTGCACCAAGTTTTACGTTTTACGATTTCGTAAAAAGTAACAACTTAATACTTTAAAACTTATTTAAAAGTTTAACTATTGAATATTTGATTCGCGCCGTACATTTAACCTCTTTAAACGTAAAGGATAAAATAAAAGTACAACTGAAACTAGATTATGGTGCAATTCTCACATATTTATATTGTTACTTTTACGAAATCGTCAAACTTAAATTTGGTGTAACCGGCCGTTAGTGTTTTCCGAATAAATATTTTCCTAATACAATTCCAGAAATTTTTCTTGTACAGCATCACGCCAGACTTTACATATTGACTTTGAGACCGTTCTTATATGTCGCTCATATTAGCGACGGCTTACGTAATGCAATTGTAAAGTATGACGTGTTTGCTGACTGTACCTATTTCCCTGAAAGTTTTTCTTCGGAAACCTATTTTCCTGTTTGATGTGTGAACGTATATTGGCATGGAAAAAGACAACAAATTAACAATACAATTAACAAAAATCACAAAATGATTACGCTCAGTGAATCATTTCTCGTTTGAGAAATAAAGATTGTATTTTATTAAGATTTTGAACGCAACGCAAGGGTCATGGGTCTGGTTCAAGCACCGGAACAAATGTTTGGGTAGTCTGTTAATGATACAAATATTTATCTTGAGTGTGGGTGCTGTAGACTTCTCAGTTGGAGTACATATTTACAACGATAAACTCCATAACAATGGCTTAAAGGTAGTGTAATGATCACTGTTGTACGTGATAGTGGTCTGGTTGAAATTACTTAAATGATTGAATTTAATGATAGACTCTCGCATGACGATTATGCAATCGAAAAATTTACCATGATTTATTTCTGATAATTGGAGAGGGTGCTTTGCATTTTTTATCACTTTTTAACCGACTTCGAAAAAGGAGGAGGTTCTACGTTCGGGTGTGTCTATTTTTTTTATGTATGTTCACCAATTACTCCGCCATTTGTGGACCGATTTTCAAAATTATTTTTTGTAAACGAAAGAGTAAGCTCCAGAGGTGGTCCCATTGTCACTATGTCATGATTTGATAATGGGATCCCATGATAATCGAGGGAAACCCTTCAATTTCATAGGCACGTCCAACGTGTTTCATGTTTCTTCTTATGATATTCAGGTATTTGCGTCTGATAGTCGTCATATCATGTTACTGAGCTGATGATGTAAGGTTTCGAATAGCTTAGGAGTTCGGAAATAATTCTTTTAAAACTGCTTAGAGCGAAAGACGTTATATTGCTCTTTGCCTTGGCTCAAATTCTAATAGGTAAGTATTAACTAAAAAGATGAAAAACAATTTTTTTCCAAAAAAAAACCGACTTCAAAAACAACAAAAAGCTTAGATCATTTAGCCTAAAAGTCATATATAATATACAACATCACAGTTTTATATTGAAGTCGGTGCCAAGCTATGGTCACCTTGATAGTCTTAAAAAATATACGAACAAAACGTAGTTACTTAAAATTTAGCACCGACTTCAACATAAAACTGTGATGTTGTATGTATTCTTTTATTATTTACGACTTTTTGGTGTTTTTGAAGTCGGTTTTATATTTTGTAAAAAAAATGATATTCCCTTGCTATTAAGTAATTAAATATTGCTTTCGAAGAGAAAAAAGTACTAAAGTACTAGTAAAGCGTATTTTCCAAATTCAATGAAAAATTAGCTGTTATTTTTTATTCTGCAAATTAATTACAATGTTTTTACGCCAAACATAAAATGATACAGTGAACCAAACGGTATTTTCTAATTAAACAAATGGAAGATTTAGATTTTAAGATTTAATTAGACAAATGGAATATTTTTTGTGTTATAGTTTTGAACAAGTTTATCGATATTTTTTAAATTTTAAATAACAAATTTAATATTAAGACTGAGAATTGTGGTTGGTATTCTTATTTTAATGTAAATAAATCATAAAGTAACTATAATAAAATGTAAGCTTTTTGAATATAGTAACAAATTTTTTTCAATTAAAGCAAGCAACACATAATTTCTCAAATCACGTCATAGTACAAAATGCGTCGTTAATATTCCAAAAACGGAACGAAATTGTATAAAACGTATACACGCTTTAACTACAATCGTGACCATAGAGCTATAACAATAATGCACGCCCAAATCAGACATAACAATGAGGAATCTAACCAAATTACTCACCGAAAAGAACTTGGAAATAATTTCCGCTGAAGCTACGGAGAAAATCCACGTAAATCACACAAAAACTATAACAGACTGACAATCACAGGTCACAGCACAGCACAAGAAAAGTTCAGTGTCGTTCCGATAGATCGAATAATTTTCGCGGTATTTCCTTTCGAGGTTGCACGCGTCGAACTCAGGCGCAGGCTTTATACAGACTGGCGCATAAGGCGCATGCGTCAACACAGCTCAACTCAACAAAATATCTCACAATGCAACCTCATCTGAAATTCGTACGTATTTCCAGAAAAATAAGACACAGGGCGTGTGCATTTTCATTATAGTTGAATCATTTTACACCTGTCTTCTAATAAAAACAATAGCAAACAGAATATAGTAGGTAAGCAGCATTGCATGTTACTGTGCGTTGACAGCTTTTAGGGCTACGACTTGTGGGTTTCTTAACGTGTACATGTTTTAAGGTCAAACTTAAAGTGAAACAAAAAGATATGAGTTGTACTTAAAACACGTAGATAAATATTTGAGTGCCTCCACTTAACCGTGTCTATCTTCATTATTATTAGCCTGATATAATTGGTATATACCTACTCAAGTCATTGTTTAAGGGATTGAAAGTTAACAAAAGCTTAATGCAACAAATACAGGGTTCTTCATTGATGGGTCAAGACCATCTCAATTGATTATTTATCTGGTCACAAGTACCACTACTCAATCACGAACTTTTGAGTTAGATCCCGAATCCGAGCAAAAGCTTATTGTTTTTCTACTGATTTAAAAATTCTCAAAATGACAGATAATAGTTAGAACAGTGACACAGATTTGGAATAAATCTAAATTTGAAATTAGTTCAGTACATGCATGGTGGCGTTACAGACGCTTCCTTTGACATGGGACTATAAATAAGTAAGGGCCTGTTTTACAATCAATAAGTAAGTTTTGAATAGCATACTTGACAGAGCCTTTGACTTATTTTTCATATAACAACTGTCAAATCATCTGTCAAGTAAGCTATTCAAAACTTACCTTTCGATTGTGAAATTATATTAATCACTAGCTGTGCCCGCGAACTACGTTTCGCCATCAAAATGCTTAACATTGTGTTTAGTTTTTTCCTCCATTTTATTCCACAATGATTTTTAACTTTATTCTGCCTTACTTGAGCAGCGGCCATTTCGAAATAAGGATAATTTTCGTAGATTCGTAATGCTCTAGGTACTCTTCAGGGCCTTTCGTTTAATACCCATATTGCTGAGTTTGAAAAGAATCTTTCATCTGCCTTTTTTGAGCGGCGGCCATGTTGAATTTACGTCAATGTTGGTACTTTTATAGTGCTCTACTGATGAATGAAGGCCTTTCATTTGATACCCATATTGCTAGGTATGGAAACGAACTTTTCCACCTTTTTTGAGCAGCGGCTATTTCAATGTTGCTAGGTTCATAGTGCTCTACTCATCAAAACCTTTTATTTGACACCCATATTGCTGGGTTTGAAAAAAATTTATCCTTTTTTTGAGCAACGGCCATGTTGAATTTAGTTCAATTTTCCTAGGTACCTAATGCTCTACTCTTCAAGGCCTTTCATTTGATACCCATATTGCTAGATTTGGAAACGAACTTTTATCCATAATTTTTGAGCGGCGGCCATATTGAATTTATGTCAGTGTTGCTAGATTCATAGTGCTCTACTCATCAAGGCTTTTTATTTAATACCCATATTGCTGGGTTTGAAAACGAACTTTTATCAATTTTTTGAGCGGTGGCCAAGTTTAATTTAGGGCAATTTTCCTAAGTTCATAATGTTCCAGTCTTTGAGGCTTTTCATTTGATACCCATATTGCTAGGTTTGGAAACGAACTTTTATCCACCTTTTTTGAGCAGCGACTATGTTGATTTTATGTCAATGTTGCTAGGTTCATAATGCTCTACTCAAATTCAAATTCAAATTCAAAAATCTTTATTCAACATAGGCCTTTACAGGCACCTATTGACGTCAAAACAAAGCAAAACAATCTAATTTAAAGAAATTATATTAACCTTGTATGTGCATACATCCTAAATATACTCAAGATGTCTGCAAATACAAGTAGGAATGAAAAAAAAAAAAAAAGTTGATTCTACACCTGTTCGGAAATTGGGAGAGGTACTCATCAAGGCCTTTCATTTGATACCCATATTACTGGGTTTGAAAACGAACGTTAATAATTTTTTTTGAGCGGCGGCCATGTTTAATTTAGGGAAATTTTATATGGTATTTTTTCACTAAAAATAAAAAGTGAATTTAAACAAATGAAATTATGCCTAAATGTTCATCCGGAAAATTCTAAGCATTGTGGTGTAAGCCATATCAAATTCTGTCCAGTAGTTTCGGGGATCTTTGCGGACAAACAGACAAACAATCAAACAAACAAACAATTTTAAAAAAAAAACTATTCTATCGTGTTCTGCTAATGATTTTAAGGCGACCTGTGTATTTTTTTTCTTAATATTTCGCAATTACAGATTTTTGTACCCCTACGATTTTATTATATTATATATAGAGATAGAGATAATTGTGGATGGTACCTCTGCCGCTACTCTAATGGATTTTAGTTTATTTTCAAATATGACATTCAAATATAGCCTTCCTACCACAAAATATGTTTGGTGTCATCATTTCAAACTCAACTGCCATTTTTTGCCAAACTACCCCCAGATAGAGGGAATTTGGGCCGACTCCTACCACGTTGGAGTAGTGCGAAGTGGTAGACAGTATAGAGCTTCCCACCGCGAGCAGGTAAGGATGACTTGGTGTTATTCCCAACTTACACCCCGATAGCAGTTTCCCTAGTGATACATGGTACCTTATACTACATCTACGAAAAAAACAATTATAAAAAATAAAACCGACTTCAAAAAACCCCAAAAAGTCATGAATAATATAAGAATAGGTACATACAATTTCTCATTTTTATATTGATGTTGGTGCCAAATTTTAACTAGCTAGGTACATTGGTTGTTGTTATATTTGTTAAGATTTTCCAACAATGATTGCTTGGCACCGACTTCAATATAACAATGTGGCGTTGTATATATTCTTATATTATTTATGACATTTTCGTGTTTTTGAAGTCGGTTATATTTTTTGTAAAAACATATTTCAACCTTTTTAGTAAATTTAATTCATGCGTATTAGAATTTCACGCAAAGCATACACCAGAATAACTCAAAATAAAACGTGTTTCGCTCAAAAACAGTATTGAAAGAATTATTTTCGAACTTCTATCTACTTAATTGTTTCGAAATTATACTTTCCACTATCAACACACCTTAATCACTTGAAAGAATAGAACTACGCATCAATATGTTTCTATTATATTGAAAGAACTCCCCTCAATCCTAACCTACCAAAAACCTTCAGTATCATAATGTGATGACTACCAAATGCAAATACTTAAATATCGTCAGAAAAAATGAAAAACGTTGGACATGCGTATGAAATTTAAGGTTTTCCCTCGATTTACCTGGGCTCCTATCATCAGATCATGACATGGTGATAATGGAATCCAGGAGTATTAGTACTCTTTCGAGTACAAAAAGAATTTTGAAAATCGGTCCCCAAATGGCGGAGTAATCGGTGAACATACATAAAAAATAGATACAGTCGAAAATAGAACCTCCTCCTTTTTTGAAGACAGTTAAAAATTAATGATCATATTTTTTGCTAGGAAGACTAGTGTAAGTGTGAGGTGATTGGGACAAAACTGGTGAAACAGTTGTACTTAAACAATATGAAAATACAGAAAATGTAAGGTAGGATAAGTATATCGTGAGGAAACCTAGACACATTTGCTAAGAAATTCAATGGTGTATGTGAAGTCGACAAAACGAACCTTTTTTAAGATTCCGTAGTCAACAAGGAACCCTTATATTTCGCCATGCCTGTATGTCTGTGTGTCCGCGGCTTAGTTCAGGGACTGTATCTCTAACTGCACTATAAAGCTGTAATTTGGTATGGGTAATATATAATCACACCAACTCAGTAACAAAATAAAATTGAAATAAAATATTTAAGGGTATCTCCCCTATATGTAAAGTGGGGATGAACTTTCTTCTCGTTAGCGTCCCTTAAATTATCTGAGGTGATAAAAAAGTAATGGAGCCGGAGGTACAAAACCGAAGAGACCGCGTCCACGACAAAAGAGTACTTCCCTGGTGCAATTGAAGCATACGCTGTTGGTAAAAGCACCACCAAATTTTGACCCAAGTCCTGACGGGCCACGGTGGGTTCTCTCTTACCTGTGACACTTTAAGTGCAAGGGGTGCCCGGCTTCGTATCCCTGCGATACGGAGCAGGAAGAGAGTATAATACACGTCATAATCGAGTGCCCAATATACACAACGATGAGATATGACACGAAACGCAAAATTGACACAAACATCCATGGACTTGTTTGATTGATAAATCCATGCAAGCATCACAATAATAATTGACAACAAACACAACATAATGAATGATAAAAAACAAAGAAAGATATTACTAGAGTTCGCGAAAGAGATAACGAGGAAAGTGATAGAAGGAAATAAATAAAAGATGGAACCCAGTATTAGGGATCCCTAGACAGTAAAAGATATGTAAGCGTAGTGATAATGATGAAGACGACACCGCAGGTAAAATGAAAGGAAATAATGTAGAATGACAATAAGTACAAGGAACAAACACGAATTATGTAAGACAAAGTATAAAGTGGAGAAATCGTAAAACGGAAACAATTTTCCCGATTGGAAGGCCAGTGCCGAGTCCACAGTGACACTGACAACTGTGGCAAAAATGGGTAATTTTTATCAAAAGAATTCTTGAAAAGATTGATAGTCTGAAAGTCATTATTATAAATCTATGCGCTTATATTGTTAGATCCAACAAATGATATGCATTACTTCTCCAAAACTATAATCGCAACTAAATCAAAATCATTTTATTGCCCAGTTAACAAGATGAAACAGGTCACGCGTAAACATTTGCATAATCGTCGATACGTTTCGCTGATTTATTAATTGTTATTGCGGCAACTTTTTTATGCTTTTCAATATTCATGAACCGTTCAGGGTGTCAGCCGACATTTGGACAGTGATCTATGGCCTTAATTTTACAATGTAAGCTGTTAATTAAAAGCAACTTTGCATTGCTTTGTCAGTGGCGCTGTGTGCTCAGTACTGGCCTTCTAATCGGGAGGTCTGGGGTTCGATCCTGCCTTGTACCAATGTGTTTTTTGTTTTTCAAATTTCATTTGCGCATTTATCCGACGCCCCTCCGAAAGAAAACATCGTGAGGCAACCTGCATACATCTGCTAAGAAATTCAAAAGTGTATGTGAAGTCCACTAATCGGCATTAAGCTAGCGTGGTTGACTAAGGTCTAAGCACCCTAACTTCGGGTAGACTCGAGCCCTTCGGTGGGGACGTATATGAGCTGTAATGAAAGTATAAGTAGATAAATTATATATGATGATGTTTTTTTAATTCCAAGTTTAAAGAGCTTGATCTGTTATAGATCATGTCGCTCTATACATATACCTTGCTTAAATTGATTAGATGATGTTAATGTTCACTGTCTGATGCAAAAAAAGCTTTTCTCAAACATGCAAGGAAATATTGTCATTATTTTCGAAAAAAGAACACGCGAAGTATCGAATTTACCGACAAAGGAATTCAATAGTACATTACTGCCGCGGTCTATAATGACTACTTTGCTGGTCGCGCTGATGATGGCCGACTGTGCAGTGTAGCGCAGCTCCAGGCCGACACAGCGCGGTCAGCGTGCAGCACTTGATGGACGAGCGGAGATAAACCTTTACAGTGAGGACAGCAAGGGCTGCAATGATGGCCAAGCTGGAAGGCCTAGAGCGTAGCTAGGCTAGCTCGAGGCAATCATAGCGTGACCAGCGAAGCAGTCATTGTGGGCCAAGGCTTGTATAGTGCTTTACTCCAAAATGCAAGTACCTAATCTAAATAAAACCAGCAAGTAATTTAAATAAAAAATATATTAATTAACTAGAAGCAAAACTTTGCCGGCCGCTCCTTGAAACAGAACGGCAAGGTCGACTTTGCTCAAACAAGGTTGTCAAAATAATCCTGTACCACATTACATGCATTTTTGAGTAGAATCCATTGCTGGAGCGTTGTTTGTATTTGGAACATGACAACGCTCCAGCAATGTTGTATGAAATGGCGTGCTGAAGTTATTCAGTACTCTTTGATTGGATCTCATTTATCAATCTTGGCATACCAAAGTAGGTAAGACTCCTTGCTTAGTACTCGTACAAATTGCGTTCACGTGGCTGTATAGCCATAAATGCGTTTGTCTTTCGGCACAGGTAATAAATAGAAAATTGGCAGCAAAGTTGAAAATTCGTCTTGACTTGTTATTTACATACCTTTTAAATATAAATTTACTAATTAAAAAATGAGTTCCGACGGTTCAGAGAGTGTAATGGAGATTGATTGTACTTGACCAGATTTAAGATCAAAAGCCAAACTGGAAATGGAAAACCTGCTTCCAGCGAAGTCGAAAGAAAAATACATGAAAGTAGGTATATGAAAATTTTATGAGTTGGAAAATCGAGAAATAAATGAAATTTTTTTCCGAAACAGTATTTTTGGCATATTTTAATGAGTTTGCTAAGACTAAAAAGCTATCAACACTATGGGCAATTATTCTATGCTGAAATGTACAGTTCATATTTAAAACGGCATTAACTTGAAAAAAATGTATAATATAAAAAAGTATGTTTTATTTCCCTGCATTCTTTTGAGAAAAGCACTTTATCGGGTGTAACTGAACACCCCAATAACATTTAAGGGGCATATAAGTTTGATACTAAATGGACCTTCGGTGCTTGTCTGAGACCTGGAACCCCAATACTTTCAGAGTTATTTGATTTTAAACTGAAAGCAAAAACTTTCAAGTGACAACCATAATCAGCTCTTAACACAAAAGAAATTTAAACACAAAATAACATGTGACAGACTTGAGCGTAGTATTCCTCGTACGGTTACGTAGGGCTTTCGGCACTTAATACCAAAAAATAATTTATTTAGTTTGTATGACGTGAGCGTAGTATTCCTCGTACGCTTACGTAGGGCTGTCGGCACTTAATACCAAAAAATAATTTATTTAGTTTGTATGGGGGAAAAAAGTAGGTTTGTTAGCCCTAATATTTTTCCTACAGAATCTCTACTTCTGATGGATACATACCCTTAAATGTTATTGGGGTGTTCAGTTACACCCTGTATATGCCTCGGCGGAAATGGCAATTGCATTCTATACTAACTTGCATCTCTCGTCTCAACTTTCTTTTCCGGGGGAAAATAATAGTATTATTTGAGACGTCGTCTTTTTTACTATATGTACTTATTGTTTGAGACCATCGAAATATCATTTGATAAATAATTTTTAACCGATTTCAATTCGATGCGTATGTTTTTTTGTGTGTATGTTACGCGATTACGCCGCCAATTGTAGACCGATTTTCAAAGTTCTTTTTGTATTCGATAGAGTATAGTCCTGAGGCGGTCCCAAGGTTACCAAAGTTAGGATCTGACGATGAAATCCCATAAAAATCGAGAGAAAAACTTAAAATTTATAGGTATGTTCAACGTGTTTTTTGTGTATGCCACGCGATTACTCGACCGATTTTCAAAATTAATTTTGTATTCGATAAGGTATATTCCTGGGGTAGCCCCAAGGTCACCAAAGTCAGGATTTGATGATGACATTCCATGAAAATTGAGAAAAACCCTTAAATTTTATAGGTATGTCCAACGTGTTTTGCGTGTATGTATATGTTACGGGACCAATACGCCAAGTGTAGACCGATTTTAAAAATTCTTCTTGTATTTGATAGAGTATACTTCTGGGGTGGTCCCAAGGTCATCAAAGTTAGGATCTGATGATGGAATCCAATGAAAATCTAGGGAAACCCTTAAATTTTGTAGGTACACCCAACGTGTTTCATGTTTTCTCCGAAGCTACCTATTCACGTATTTCTGTTTGATGTATTTCGATTCTGTTGAATGTATTTCGATCAAAAAATGTTGAACTTAAGATAGGTAATCTTCCCCGGAATGGCTCGGATATTTTGGGATTTTCAGTCTCTGGATCGCCGCGAAAATAGACTAGATGGACATCGAAGGTCGTTTAGTGGGTATGCTCTGCATTCTGCGGGAATAGTACTCCACACACGTCTATTGACTAGTTATCAGTAGGTAGGAACGATGCGTAATAGTAGTCCACCTCGTAAGTTAGATTTCAAAAATCTTTCTACAGAGGATATAATCTTTATAAAAGGAGCTTCATCAGTTTAAGCTCGACAATGATGTAACAATCCTCACATCAACACATTTAGTTTTACATGCGAAGATGATATGCAGATGTCTTCGATACGTATTATTAGTAAAATTAAAAGGGATATTTAACATCAAAAAACTTATCACCCATTAAATTTATATTCATAAACTAAATAACTTTACGTCAAATAAATTATTTTACTGCAAATATACAAATTATTTAACAAAACTAGTAAGTACCAGAAATAATTCGAAAATATACGTCCAAAGTAGGTATATTAAAATTTTTTCCTCAAATGCGCGACATTAAAGTTATTTATTGTACTAAATATGATTTCTATGTCAAATTTACTGTTTGCACATCGCATTTTTTTTAAACCATATTAATTAGTAAAATAACGCACAGTAAAAAAATATTTTGACAAAAATAGCTACAAATTACGAGTATATGTACTTTAGTTTCAGCTATGGACGACTATAGTCTAATAAATAAAAGAATTAGGTGAATGGAAATGGCTAGGTTAGGTTAGAACTAGTGAACGACTGGTACGGCGAGCTAGTGCATAACTCGAAAGCCATTGAATCGCCGGGGGTCGCGGTTCAAGACTCCTGAGACAGTGTACGTTTTTGTATCAACAATTTCTTTGCCCGGGCACGTGGGTAGTGGAGTCACAGTGTGGACCTTATCTAGCGTGCCCATAAGGGCAGGGAGAACACCGGGGGGTTTTAGTGGGTAGGCCTGGCACTCTGCCGGGAGAGTCCCACACACGCTCGCTGCTTAGCCAACGGCGGGTACGGCGCGGCTACGCATTTCCCCCCGAGAAAAAAAAGGTTAGGTTAGAACTGTGACCACATCGAACCGAACTGCGAGAACCGAATTCTACCTATTTCATTTGTTTAGGACACAGATAATATAATGGGCGAATAGGTAAAGTAATATTTTCTAAATAACTATCAATTTATCTACCCTAATCTTGTAAAATCGCATATTTAACAAACTGGTGATTCACTCACGAGTAGTTCGTTTGAAATTGAAACTGCAGTAAGGAACCAAAAATAGAAGCTTTGTTAAAGAAAAAGAATACTTATGTCATAGGTAAGTAAAAAAAATATGTCATAAGTAGGTGTATTGTGTGCTAGCTATTTTATTTAGATATGCGTTCAAAAAAATTACTTGGGTATTTTCATCAATAAAAAGTATATAAAAATAAAAAAAAACTTGCATATTTTTATTATACAAAAAAGACTTGATTTGCAGTTAAATACAACCCACGTTAAAATGTAAAGTCTATTGAGAATATTAATTTACGACCTCTTTGTTCAATGTTGATTTCACAAGAATATCCTCCTACTTTCCTCTGATCGTGTCCGCTCAACCTTAATGTTGCGCTATTACCGATTTTCTATAACATTTTACAGTGGACCGAATCACGATAGTCAGCCTACTGTTGATTCCATGCATCGATTTGTGCTCGCCGTTTAGATCTAGATAAGTATCGATTGCCTGCCTACGTGATTTTCGTAAAACGTATCATGATAGAGGCTTACCTAGGTATTCCTGATATTATTACAAATTAGATAGTTACTCGTATTTCATTTTTTTGTCAACTCAAGCGTTTTCATTTGGGTGGCAGAGGTGTAAATCAATGTTTTTCATGTCTGACATTATTTGTTATATTGTGTTAAGAAATGCTAAACTCATTTTTTAGAAAAATATCAATGATATTTTAGTGAAAATTACTATTGATATTCGTATCTCTTTAGCTAGCTTATAGTTTACTTATGGTAGTAGTTTTTTGTAGCCTCTATAATCTCTAGGTTACCTATTTGAATAATTGTCTAAGGAAAGTAAGAGCTTTATATTATCGTCCTTTTTGAGTTATTTTATCGATTCTATTTAATAGCTATATATACATTCATGTACAAGTAGGCAAAACATCAATACATAGAGCTGTAAAACTAAATAACCTATGGCATTCTCTCTTTAAAGAATTTGCAACAACATTAATAAATAATATTAAGCGAAGGAAAACATATCTCAAAGCGAAAAATCTGAACAATAAAATTGCGTGCGTGACGGACAGAGAGATAGAGGGCGCAAAACGCTATTGTATATTGTTAAATTGACGAAACAGCATACATCACCGGCACATCGTATATGTGCCGGTTTAAATTACCAAAGTCACGAGATAAAATCGAGCCACACAATAAAGTTCACGTTGGCTAACATCCGCGCTATGCTCCGTCGGCCGCGGTCTACGGACCATGTAATGACGATAGGTATATATGTACCTGCATACACAGAAATAAAACTAAATACAATTAAGTGTTGAAAACTTACAAAATATAATCATATATCAAACTTCCGCGCCAAACAACTGACTTCTCATTCGCAAACATAGAGATTTAGACGTTCTGACATATCTGTATACTATCCTACTCTGTTCCAACTCCCCTCTGTATCTGAAGGACTGTTCTTCTTTCCTTCCCTATCCTTGCCATACCTTAACACATAATATAATTCTTTTTGTGCAATATTATTTCTTCTTCAACGCCCCGTGCGTTATTTGATATTTTTATATTCCATATTGCTGTATCTTTCCATACTTGTTATGTTTATAGGCATTTCTTTTGTTATATGTTTTCTGTTACCACTCATTATTTTGCACTTTTCTTCTGATTTTATATATCCTTTTTATATGGTTGCTTGGAAGAGATTTCTGTGTAGCAATGGGCCACCTATTACTGCTTTTTTATTCGTTGTATTATTAATTACCTAAGTGTTTTAATGCAGTAAAGTGTTGTGTATGTATGTATGTATACCTGAACATTTTATTATTGAGATATAGAAAACTTAAATGTTGTTTAGGGCCAGTTGAATAATAATAATTATTAAATTGCAGGTCAATCCATTTTAATGACAAAAATCCAACAGGGGTGAATAATTCTCAGACCGTCTTTGGTAAATAAATAAACTTGATTAAAATTTTTTCATACTTAAATTTATTCTCCATAGACTCGGGGTCCGTGCCTTTTTTTCATTTCATTCGACTTCATTAAATTAAGACAAAAACGGTTATTTCAAGAATATATGCAACGATGTTTCGTGTGACGATTGAAAATACCGCCATCGAGTCCATCATCGGCTTTGATACAACCATCAATAACATCGTAATCAACATCTTCAGGTTTGCTTGCAGACGTATTATTGGCTCCGTTGTATTGATTCACGGTAAGTAAATGGTTGAGGTATTTGTAATAAAATGAAGAGAATCTTCGTCTCTCAGATACCCAGTATCTGGTAGAAGTTTAAAGTGGATACAATGTTTTAAAGGTAAGAACTCGGTGGCCTAGTGATCAGGTGTCAATCGTTCGATCCCCGCCGGAAACGAAGTTTTTTCATTATTGATTAATCATTTTTAGGGTTCCGTAGTCAAATGGCAATAAACGGAACCCTTATAGATTCGTCATGTCTGTCTGTCCGTCCATATGTCACAGCCACTTTTCTTCGAAACTATAGGAACTACACTGTTGAAACTTGGTAAGTAGATGTATTCTGTGAACCGCTTTAAGATTTTCACACAAAAATAGAAAAAAGCAATAAATGTTGGGAGATCCCCATACATAGAACTGAAACTAAAAATTTTTTTTCATCAAACCCATACGTGTGGGGTATCTATGGATAGGTCTTAAAAAATCATATTGAGGTTTTTAAAATAATTTTTTTCTAAACTAAATAGTTTGCGCGAGAGACACGTCCAAAGTGGTAAAATGTGTGTCCCCCCCCCCCCCCCTGTAACTTCCAAAATAAGAGAATGATAAAACTAAAAAAAATATATGATGTACATTACCATGCAAACTTCCGCCAAAAATTGGTTTGAACGAGATCTAGTAAGTAGTTTTTTTAATACGTCATAAATCCTACGGAACCCTTCATGGGCGAGTCCGACTCGCGCTTGACCGGTTTTTTTTTCAATTTACATTCGCGGGTGTTAATTGGGAGGTTTGGAATTCGAATCCACATTAGGACAAAAAGTTATCTTTAGTTTTATTGGTGGTTCTGAGCGCGTCTGGCTAGCTACCACCGTCTTAACTAAGTTTGTCGCCATAATAACATTGTTGTGTTCCAACAATTAGACGTAATATATCCAGTTCCTCAGTTGTTGAGGAGTCCAAGTGAAGCTTGCCGCCACTTTCGACCTTATCGTCACTTATGAAATGAAGACAAAGAGCTTCCCTGTCGTATATTAAAAAAACATTGCACAGAAACATCCATTTCAATGAAAGGACAACAGCCTTGCGATTCTGTAAAACCTCACTTTAAACTTCGAATCTGAATCCGCAGTGAGTTCTTAGATTGGCATTCTCAAAATTCGCATGTAGATTCGAAGTTACTACAGCGCTACACTTGCGAGCGTGGCAGCGAGTGGAACTAGAGTGACCGTCATATTTTGACATTATAAGTATGGGATGACGTATGAAGTGGCATTCCGTAAGGGAATTAATGAGGAATTCCTCTATCACTTCGAAGCTCACTTCGCACACGAACTCGAAATAAAGTGTCAAATAAAACGTTGCTATTTTGTGATTGAAAACAGGCAAAGTTTTCTATCATAGTTTAAAAATACATTTAAAATTATTTCTGAAGGTGATAAAAACTAGTTCTGAGGTATATTTCCTGAAAGTAAATTAACGATGACACGAATGTTTGTATTAAAATCTTTATTAGAAGAGGCTCATGCATTGGACAACCAAGAAATGCGTCGACAAGCTTCCCAAATTAGAATGTTATCACTACTAACTCGTGATAATGACTATGTAAGGGTATATAGATTGTCGAAAGAGCTAATTGATCAATTAGAGTATGAGTTACTACCTCTGATCAAGATTACAAAACGTAGAGGTAAAGGGATTTCAACTCGCGTAAAGGTAAGCATTTCACTTTAATTTAGTAAAGTAATTATTACAAAGGTGTTATTACACAGCTTATAAAAGATTTCTAACCATGAATACCTACGTTTCTACATTCGTAGTGAAATATTCAGCCGTAGGAGTCATTATTTTATTATATAGGTTCTTATTTCGGTTTGAGTAATAGAGATATCTTAGAATCTGAGATAGATAATGTCAGAATTGTTTCACAGATATTATGCACCTTATCATTCTTGGCTAGTGGCAGTTACCAAAAAATTATTAAAGAAAACATAAGGACATATTTATCACAGCCATCAGCATCTCGCTGCATAAATGAAGTGGTGGAAGCTCTAAATAATCTCAATAAAATATCGTTTATAACATTCACAACAAGAAATATATACTTACTTCATGATTATTTCACAATGTTCCATTTATTTGAGAACGTTGACAAACACTATCCATAAGCCAATAAAGACAACAATCAACAAGTAGGTTTGACAAATTTATGGTTTTTGAAATCAATGTAAAAGGATCAATATTACATGCCATAAATTTGAAATTTCGGGTTTTTACGCAAAACCTGCCTTAATTTTTTTACATTATAACATTTTAGTTCAAAAACATACTAATAACTTCAATTTTAGTAGCAATATTTCAATATTTCCGGTAAAAAATTAAATCTAAAAAACTCGACTAACATTTCGTTGCATGTTCGCGTCACTAGTCCGCTTCGCAACTCACATCACTTCGCTATCGCCTGAGTGATGTTTACAGAATGCAAAATCAATGTCATTTTGTCTCTTATGCGAAGTGAGCGTGAATATCGAAGTGAGATGCGAGTTATTGTTCGAATTTTACAGAATCGACATGCAGGACAATCATTTGTGTGCAGCTATCCAAGTGATTACGATTGATTAATTTTTTTTTCACCTATTGTTTTGAAACTGACCAATTTAAGATTAGACTAGTTTTTCGGAATAATAATAATATACTTATAGCCAACAATCACAATGATAAATAACAATATTGATATCTTCTTGTGAGTATTAAAAGAATAGACCAGTCAAAACTATTAATTAAAATTAAAAAATCGATCAAAAACTATAAAAGAGTTGAAACATTCGTGCCCAAAGCGGCAGACGTAAGTGCCATGTTTGTGCAGTAAAAATCGAATTGATATTCAACCCCGGCTACGGACGGATCTACGGCAGAGCACGCGCGGGCGCAGGTGCGCGCACGCATCTGTTCTCCCCTAAAATACGTTTGAAAACAGGTACAAATAGGGTTCGCACTAGTTTTTAACACGAAACAATTTATATACTTAGTCATAATTTTATTTTTATTCTTACAACAACTTTATAGAAATTATTAACTTAAAAATTCATATTTCTAAGTTGAAAAATTTTAATAAAGTTTAAATAAAATATTTTTTAATAAATCTTTAAAGTTTTTAATAGAGATATAACATCATATTTCCGTAACCTTCAATCCAAAACATTCTGTGTTTCTCAACCAATTGTAGGTCTTATATAATTTGAAAAAAAAGATCTGTTAAACTGCAAAAAAACACAATCACATATTTTTTTATTTTATATTTATATTGGATTTTTCTATTGTTACCTTTTTTCGAGGGGAATGCGTGACCACACCGTACTCGCCGTTAGCCAAACGACGAGCGTATGTGGGGCTCTCCCGGCAGAGTGCCGGACCTACCCACTAAACCCCCCGATGTTCTCCCTGCCCTTATGGGCGCTCGTGATAGGGTCCACACTGCGACTACCACTACCAACGCGCCCGGGCTAGACCGACCTGACTGGTCGGGCTATCGCCAAGGGGGGACCGCCCCAGATGGAGGGCCTTACGGCAGCGTGCACGGGGCCAACCGTGCACGCAGGCCTCCACGGCACTGCAGGGTTATTAGACAACAGTAATATAATTTGTGCATTAGATGGGCATCGCTTGGGCGAATGCCCGCCTTCGCCTGCCTGTCCGTCTGCGGCGGATGAGAACGGCTTGAGGATCATTCTCCCGTCTCCGCGGCCTCCTTCTGCAAGATGACGTCCTCGCAGGCGACAGCCCCCTTTCTATCGTCACTTAATAAATTACTTAAACATTACATCATCATCATCATATCAGCCAAGAGACGCCCACTATTGGATAAAGGCCTCCCCTAACGATCTCCATACCGATCGGTTCTGCGCCTACCGCATCCAGCGGCTTCCCGCGAACTTCACCCGATCGTCGGTCCACCTTGTGGTCGAGGACTTTTCCGCCCCAACGGCCGTCAGTCCTACGAGCGATGTGTCCTGCCCACTGCCACTTAAGGTTTGCAATTCTTTGGGCTATGTCGGTAACTCTAGTTCTTCTACGGATCTCATCATTTCTGATGTGATCACGTAGAGAAACCCCGAGCACAGCCCTTTCCATTGCCCTTTAGGTGACTTTGAGCCTTCTTATAAGACCCATTGTAAGCGGCCACGTCTCAGTTCCGTATGTCATCACTGGCAACACACACGAATTGAAGACTTTCGTCTTGAGACACTGCGGTACATGGGCCGAGAATATGCTGCGTAGCTTCCCGAACGCTGCCCAGCCGAGTTGGATTCGCCGATTTACCTCTTTCTGGAAGTTGGACTTACCGAGCTGGACTATTTGCCGCAGGTAAACATATTCTTCAACAACTTCCAGCGTAGAGCCTCCAACATTCACAGGAGTGGATACTACACGGGAATTCGACATTATTTTAGTCTTGTCCATGTTCATTTTAAGACCCACTTGTTGGGAAACTCTACAGAGGTCTTCGAGCATTGTGCCTAGATCCTCCACGGTCTCAGCCATGACTACGATATCATCAGCAAAACGAAGGTGAGTCATTTACTCACCGTTTATGTTGATGCCGAGTCCCCTCCAGTCCAAAAGCTTAAATACATCCTCCAACGCAGCTGTGAACAGTTTCGGCGATATAACGTCACCCTGTCTCACACCACGCTGAAGTCGTACTGGTTTCGAGTTTTGGTCCTGAAGGCGGACTGACATGGTGGCGTTTTCGTACAATGACTGCAACACTTGGATGTACCGATAGTCTATTTGGCACCACTGGAGTGATCTAAGTACCGCCCAGGTCTCGACGGAAGCAAAAGCTTTCTCATAGTCCACAAACGCCAAGCATAGTGGCAGATTATACTCTTTGATCTTCTGTATAACCTGCCGCAGCGTACAACTGGGCCCTGTCGCCTTTTTTGAAGAAAAGTGCCACCACGCCCCTGTGCCATGCTTTAGGCGTTTTGCCCTCGAGTATGACGGAGTTGAATAGCCCCTGCAGCGCTTTCCAGACTGGACAAACATTACATGAAATATCTAAATCATAGATAAAGTAATCAATAAAGTTTTATTCACCGCGTATAATCACATTTTGTTCCTAATACCCGGTTGTTGTAATGTGAATATGGAGCTTCTCAATCAACTAACAATATCGCAAATATATCGACATCATCGCAACATTTTATATCGATTCGCTATAAAAATATTCCGAATTTTATGTACTACACAAGCTAAATCCAGTTTTTAAGCAGTTTTAAGGTTTTTCAAGTGCAATTTTTTATGATAGTATTGCCGATGTGCCGAAGTTTTACGCATTAGAAAGATGCATAGTTCAGATTCCAGATTTATCAAGTTAGAATTCTTTTACTTTAATAATTACAATTTTTCTTATAGCTTTGGTAGGAAAATACATAATAGACAACATATATTAAAGAAATATCATCAAACTACGAGTATATAATTACAAATATGAAACCCATTAACGAAACTTTCCGGATATAAATCAGAAGCGACGTTTCATGTATAGATTTAAAACATTAATAGGTACGCGGTTCCAATAAATTGTTTTGTACAACTCGGTTCTTCAGAACACGGTAGCACCATAGACGCGGCTCACAATTAATGATGATTTGCAAAAGGTGGCCCGCTTACATTGTATCGAGCGATTAGCGTTATTAAAGTCCCCCGCTTCCGAAGCTATGAAAAAGCGTTTCAATACAAATAGTTACAGTAACAAAAAGATTTGGATTAGGTATGTCATATTCAAAAATTATTTAACTAGGTGTTTCATTCGTTAAAGCTAGGTAGTTAATTCGTCAAATATTTATAGCTTAATTTTCGCTACGCGTAATATTTGCCCTTGATGGAAGTTATTCTTCCTCCTATTTCTGTTTTTAGCCGACTTCAAAATAGGATTGAATGTATATTCTCGAATTTTCCCGTCAATTTTGAACCTATATTTCCGATATTATTTTTCTGTTTCTGGGTATTTTCCTGATGTATTGACATTGTCACAAAGTCAGATTTTTGTGATGGCAAAAAACGGAACCCTTAATATAGATTCGTCATGTCTGTCTGTCTGTCTGTCTGTCCGTCCGTATGTCACAGCCACTTTTCTCCGAAACTTGGTAAGTAGATGTATTCTGTAAACCGCATTAAGATTTTCACACAAAAATAGAAAAAAGCAATAAATTTTGGGAGTTCCCCATACATAGAACTGAAACTCAATTTTTTTTTATCAAACCCATACGTGTGGGCTATCTATGGATAGGTCTTCAAAAATCATATTGACGTTTCGAATATCATTTTTTTCTAAACTGAATAGTTTGCGTGAGAGACACGTCCAAAGTGGTAAAATGTATGTAACTTCTAAAATAAGAGAATGATAATACTAAAAAAATATGTATGACGTACATTCCCATGCAAACTTCCACCGAAAATTGAGTTGAACGAGATCTAGTAAGTAGTTTTTTTAATACGTCATAAATCCTACGGAACCCTTCATGGGCGAGTCCGACTCGCACTTGGCCGGTTTTTTCTAAAATTATTAAGGTGAATGCTGTAGAGCTGATTAGAGAAAGTTTCTTGAGGGTTTGGTGTCAGGGGATTCTTTAAATATTATATGGGCACCCAAACCTATTTACCTTCATGTAATTCAGCTGTTCACATTAGGAAAAATTCCGAAACGAAAACATGCATTTTAACAAGATTGAAATATAAATATTCTGCAATAAATAAAAACCCATTATAAAAGATCCAAAAAGTCAATAGTAGCATGTTTTGGTACTCTATTAAATACAATTAATCATCACATTTTTATATTAAAATCGCTGCCAAGCGATTTGTGTGTGTTAAAAATTTAATATTAAAAATCAAATACGAGTATTACTTCAATGTAAAAAGTGATAATATTTTGTATTGTTTGACTTTTTTTTAGTTTTAAGTGTATTTTCAGTCAGTTTTTATTTTTTGTTAAGTATACTTGTATTTGAGTTTCAATTTATTACTCGAATATACGATTTTAATATAAAAATATGATAATTTGATTTTTGTACTCTGCACGTCCTTCCAAATAGGGTCTTCCCCAAATAACGCAAAATTTTGTACGAAAGATATCAAAATCAAAATATTTTTGGTTCAAATATGCTCTTTTGAATCTTCCAAAAACTTGAAACATATAGCTAATCGTCCCATCATGACTTATAGCTGTTGTTTAATAATATTTAAAATTTAGCAATGTTATTTAATTGTTAGAGCGTCGGTGGCGCAGTGGACTCGGCACTTGCCTTCCAATCGGGGGGTCGGGGTTCGAGACCCGCCATGTACCAATGTGTTTTTCGTTTCGAATTTCAATTTATGCGATATATCTCGCTCAAGAAACATTCGGCAGTTATAAACTATGTGTATTAATGTAGCACCATACCTTCTCTTTCCAAAACAATCATCAAAATTAATAACAGTATTGTGGTTTCCGAGAAAATCAACAAAAAGGAAGACTATTCCCTCTGTCACAACTCCCCCATCACCGAGGTAAGTTGTGACAGGTACAGAGGTAAGTTGTGACAACTTTGTATTTAGACTATTTGAGTATTAAAAAATACTATTACACATATAATAAGTAGGTACTTAAAAAAATGTGTTTTTAATGCGAAAAGTAGTTTAATCATCAAAAACGATGTATAACATTCTCATAACAAACAAGTAATTATATATTATAAGTAATTATGGCATCGCTTTGAGATTGATCACATTACAATCACTCGAAAATTTTTAACTAATCTGATAGGCAATTATGGAAAATGTATTGCAGCACGCCTTCAGTACAATCTGCGTGTGACCAGCCTTTGCATTCTAGGCATTGCACCCACTGCTCATTCAATCTGCTGTTTTTATTGCTAAAGGTGACAGACGAGCAAGTGACCCACCTGATGGTAAGTGGTAACCACCGCTCATGGACATCTGCAATGCCAGAGGCAAAGCTCAGTTGCTGCCTACCTGGAGAGAAGTGCTCTTTTTAAACCTCGTTTGAAGTTGGACATATCGTAGAGTTCAGGAAACACCGCAGCTGGGAGTTCGTTCCAGAGTTTGCACGTAAGTGGAAGAAATGAACGCTGAAACCGAACTGTGCTAGACAAAATCGGTTCCAGGTGGTAGGGATGAACTCTATTGCGGTGGCGGGTGGTGCAATGATAAAAAGGTGACGAAGGCACTATTGCGAACAGTTCCTCAGAGCATTTTTGAGCACCTAGGAGAGTTGTGACAGCCTGTCACAACTCTCCTAGATGCTCAAAAATACGACTTGGCCGGAATAATAATTCGTAATTTCAAAACACAATGCAAACATGAAAGATTAATGTAACGCCTAGAGACTTAAATAACCACACAACTTAAGAAAAAATAACACAACATCGCACATGTAATAAAACAAGATATAAACTGATTCAAAATTTTGAAGAAAAACTTACTTTTCGAATTTTTTTGCACGCTGACGTCGTAATTACCAAACCGCTCCTCGTGCGCTGCCGGCGGGTATTGAGTCAAATAGCGCGTCTCTAAATCGACAAATGTGCGATGTTGCCAGCTCGCTAACTATTATAGGTAGGGAGAAATCGTTCCTGTCACAACTCACCTCTGTCACAAATCTCCTAGGTCTCCCCTACATTTGTCTGAGGCTCCTACGGTGAAGGAAAACATCGTGAGGCAACCTGCATACATCTGCGAAGAAATTCAATGATGTATGTGAAGTCGACCAATCCGCACTGGGCCAGCGTGGTTGACTAAGGCCTAATCACCCTAATATAGGGTAGGCTCGAGCCCCTCGGTGGGGACGTATATGGGCTGTGATGATGATGATGAATGTTATTTTAGGGTCAATATTCAAGAAATTCAACTAGAACCTAAATCGTACCACTAATTTAATAGACAAAAGATTCCTCATGCGCAAGCGTAGTTACACAGCCAAAGTTCTTCAACGTGACAATGCCTTTATCTACGGAATACATATACCTACCTGTCTTATGGACTCCCACGTCCATCAAAATAGCTATGTTATTACTAATTGTTATTCTGGCGACGAAGTCAGTCGTGCTTGGGGGCGGCTTGGTAGCCCGTTAGCGTGCATGGCTGTGAGCTACACATACATAGTTGCTGGAGCGCGAAGCGTATACAAATTAGCAACGAAAATCATAAAGCCACCATTTTGTTTTTTTATTATAAGTACCACGCATATTAGTGAGAAGAGGCTAATTTATAGTGTTTATATTTTCTTGAGGAAAGGATTACTAGTTCAAGTTCCGTGACCATTGCCTCCAATAGAGACAAAAAGACACTGTCTCCCCTGAGCTTAAGCCTATGTATACATTATATTTTATAAAATCTAACAACATAATTTCTTTACCAAAAGCATAAAACAAGTTCTTACCTAATAATACACTAATAGAAACGTACATTAATAAAAGCAAAGGATAAATACACCAGCCTAAGTAGAGATGGTTCTAAAATGTCCAAATGTATAGATGGTTTTAATTCTACCACGCAAAACATTAACATGATGTTTAAATTTATGATTATCATTCAACCGTGAGGAAACCCGCATACACCTGCGAAGTAATTCAAAGGTGTATGTGAAGGCAACCAATCCGCACTGGGCCAGCGTGGTTTCACTAAGGCCTAACCGCCCTAACTAGTTAGGGTAGGCTCGTGTCCCTCGGTGGGGACGTATATGAGCCGTACGTGATGATGATGATGATCCAACATAACACCCAATTCACGTTTTTCAGATTTTTTTAACATGTGCTATAAGAGCTTGCTTCTTGCCAAATCCATGTTTCGAAGTCAACGGAAAGTAACCTACAGGTGTTTGAGGAATCGCAAATATACACAAATATACATAAACGGCTATATCATTTGATCGCGTTGGTTTAGAAGTATGATTTTAACACGTCTGAAAGAGACCGTAGACCCGAGTATTTGATATAAATTTCGGTTTGATATCTTCACGCGTTACCAAGAAAAAGGGTCTTGACCGAGAGACAGACAGACTGACAGGCAGCCAGACGGATAACGAAGTGATCCTATAAGGGTTCCGTCATTTCCTTTTGAGGTACAGAGCCCTAAAAAGCATAGTATGAAAAAAACTCTTTACAAAAAATAAAACCCTACTTCAAAAACACCAAAAAGTCAAAAATAATATAAGAATATATACAACATACAGTTTTATATTGAAGTTGGTGGGCACCGACTTCAATATAAAACTGTGATGATGTATGTATTCTTATACTTACTATTTATACTATATATATATATATATATACTGTTATACTTATTATGAGTTCTTGTTATTTTTGACTATTTCAATATTTTTAGTAATACATGCGTATTAGAATTTGACTCAGGTTAATACCAGAATAACTCAAAATAAAACGACTTTCGCTTTAAGCAGTATTGAGATCATTATTCCCGAACTCCTAATATACCAGAAACCTTCCATCATCAGCTCAGTAACATGACATGATGATTACCAGACGCAAATACCTGAATATCTTAAGAAAAAACATGAAACACGTTAGACGTGCCTATCAAATTTAAGGGTTTCCCTCGATTTGCCTGGGATTCCATCATCAAATCATGACATGGACAATAGAACGACTTCGGGAGAGTACTCTTTCGATTACAAAAAGGATTTTGATCGGTGAAAATACATAAAAAACCGGCCAAGTGCGAGTCGGACTTGCGCACCGTGGGTTCCGTACAAACCTGTTGTAGGTATATAAGTAAAAGTTCACCCATATATTTTAATAAAAAAAATAAAAATAAAAAATATAAACTCATTTGCAAAAAAAAACGGGCACCTAAGCAATGAACCATTTCAAATGTTAATATTGCTTTGTTTGATAATTATAGGTAGTTTTATCCTCACAATTTGGTAAATTAATAAGAAAATAATCGTTTTCATCAGTATTTCATAAAATTTTGATACAATGTATGGGAAATAATGCTAAACCTCACTAGTAGTATGTTCGCTAGTAGTGTATTATGCTCATGAAGTAAAAATAAAAAAGTTTTTTTGTTTGTTTTTCTTTAATAAAGAAAAGGCAGATAAATGTTTAGTATCGTGTGTGACCACCTCTAGCTAAAATCACAGCTTGAATTCGTCTGGGCATGCTAGCGAGTATATCCCGGACATTTGCTTGCGGAATACGTTCCCACTCCGCAGTAATCACATTCTTCAGCTCTCTGATGGTCTGCGGAGCTGGTTGTACTGATCTCACACGCCGTTTCAGAACATCCCAGACATGCTCTATGGGATTGAGGTCGGGACTTCGAGCTGGCCAATCCAACCGATGAATGCCGACTTCTTGCACATACGCTTTAACATCGCGAGATCGGTGGGCGCGAGCATTGTCGTCCATAAAAATCGAGTCTTCACCTAGAGCGGCCAATGCGGGTTGTGCATGAGGAATTAGAACTTCCGTTATGTATCGATGCCCAGTCAGTGAGCCGTTTTCAATGAAGACTAACTCTGTACGATCCATTGAATTTATTCCTGCCCAAAACATAACAGAGCCCCCACCATAAGGTGTGATTTCTTCGAAACATGCCTCTGCAAAGCGTTCTCCTTGTCTTCTTAGCACTCGCCGACGTCGATCTTCACCGAACAAAGATATCCTGGCTTCATCAGAGAACAAAACCCTATTCCAATCTTCTTGAGTCCATGATTCACAATTTCTAGCGCACCTAAGCCTGTGAACTCGGTGCTCACGGAGTAATTTGGGGCCGCGGGCCGGGCGGTAACTGCGTATATTGGCAGCGAGAAGCCTCCTCCTGACCGTCCATAGACTAATATGCATATTTCTTGCTTCTTGGAGGTTGTTCTTAAGATCCACATACGAAGATTTGCGATTTCTCAATCTCTCGACGGAACCAGTCTCCTGATAACGCTGCCAGGTCCTTTGGACCGTCGAGCGACTAACATTTATTAAATCCTTTATTGCACATAAACAATTAAATTTGGTTAAATTAAATATTGTACATAGGTGGGCTTATCTCTGGTAGAGATCTCTGCCAGCCAACCCTAACAGGTGTAATGAGACTGCTATTGCGGGAATGTACTATGCACAAAAAAAAAAGAACAAAAAAAATATATTCTACAAGATATACCTAAACTACGTTACACAATATATTTTAAACCAAATTATTTCATATTATAAACTACAGAATACACATAATAACTAATATCTACTATAAATATATAAATAATTATATAATATATATATATATATATATATATATATATATATATATATATATATATATATATATATATATAATATATATATATATATATATATATATATGTATATATATAAATATTATACACCAAGAGATAGAAAGTGCTCTTTTAATCTCTTCTTAAAAGAGTCAACCGATGAGCTCTCTCGTAAATCAGCCGGCAATTTGTTCCACAACTGAGCAGCACGTACGGTAAAGGAGTGGAAAAAGAATTTGGTATTTGACGGTGGAAGGATAAGGGTATTCGTTACACATGAACGTGTAGGGCGAGAGGAAGGAGGTATGTGATGAAATCGGCAACGTAAATACTCAGGAAAATTAGGATGTCCCAGGATTTTATAAGTAAGGGTTAGGATGTGCATATCTCTGCGTAAACGAATTGGTAACCATTTGAGTTGTGATCTATACTGTGATACATGATCGAATTTTTTGAGACTAAAGATGAAACGGATCGCCAGATTCTGCAGTCTTTCGAGCTTATTGAGAAGTACTTCTGTCGCATCTAGGTAACATACGTCAGCGTAGTCGAGAATGGGTAATAAGAGGGACTGCGCGAGCATAATTTTAGTTTTGATCGGCAAAAAATATTGTAATCGCTTGAGAGAATGATATGAATAATGCATACGACGGCTAACTTCGTTTACATGGGCCCCCCAAGATAATGTGTTATCGATAATCAGCCCCAAATTTTTGCTTTTCTTTGAAAACGGCAAAGCAACACCATCGAAAAACACCTGTTGGAGCGAAGAGAAATTTATTTTACTGTACATTCCCTGACTACCAATTATCATGACCTGTGACTTCTCCGGGTTAACTTTTAGTGCAAATGAGTGTGCCCAAGATTTTATAGCCACGAGATCAGTATAGCTGATGTCAATCGTAACAGGGATGTTAGCCAGACTACAGTGCCTATAAATTTGTAGATCATCTGCATATAAGTGGTAGGGAGAAGATAACGTTTGAGTGAGTTTGTTAATAAAAATAGAAAAAAGCAAAAGAGACAGAACACCGCCTTGAGGAACACCAGCTGTAAGCCTACACCAATCTGAGGATTGATCATCGAGTCTTACACATTGCCGGCGGTCCAGAAGATAATTTGAGAACCAGGGTACTACTGAAGACGGGATGTTAATTGAACGGAGTATAGCTAACAGGATATCATGGTCAACAGTGTTGAAAGCATTACTAAATTATTAGTTCTATTTATTTATGTAGCAAGAATTGCCTCTAATGATATATTTAAAATTTCTACTAATATATATATATATATATATATTAATTATATTCATTTAGCCTCCTAGCCACGAAGCATTGGCTGCAACCCTCTTCAAGCAGCGCGATAATTTTGGTAGCTTTTACCACTTTATCTACCATTTTTGATACAGCCAAACAGCAATAAATAAAGCTTTGACAGTCATGGATATGAAATTAATCGATGAAAATTGAATAAAAGTTATGAAAGTCGATGTTAACTTCTGGAACTTCGCGCCAAAAATGTAGGATAAAAAGGGGTTTTCTGTAAAAATGAGCATCAAATGAAAATTTGAATTTAGAACGTACTTTTTTAAATACCACGGCATTTTTAAAACCGGCCAGTAACGTGTACAAACGATTGAAACCTTTTTTTTATTGTATCTTTTTAAAGATGAATGAAAATCAAAATCGCCCGTTTTTTTGCAAATGAGTGTATATGATGTAACTAAAAATTTACGGTTTTCGCAATTTTTCCTTTATCTGTGTTATAAGACGTTATTAGCTTGGTGGCGCATTGGTGCTTGCGTTTAGCGAACGATTGCTAAGGTTAAGCAACGTTCGCTGTTGTCAGTCCTAGGATGGGTAACCAAAATAAGAAACATCTCAAGCTCCTCCGTGCTTCGGAAGGCACGTTAAACAGTGGGTCCTGCGTCTGATCTCGCCCCGGTCGTGTCGGCGAACCGTCCCATCGGACTAGACGAGTGAAGGAACAGAGAGTGCACTTGCGTTTGCGCAGTCACTTGTGCACATAAGTATCTCCTGCGCAGATGGCTAGTATCTGTGGAGATTGGCCGCCGTGACCGAATATCGGTTAGGAGGACATTAAGACGTTACTTCGTACCAAATTTCAAGATTCTGAGTTACGGGATGTACCCTGTAGGTTTTGATTCCCTTGCGAGTGTCGAAAATTTGCGGAAATTTGCGGCATAAACGGCTGTATATTTTGATTGCGTTGGCTTAGAAGTTTGATTTTTTCACAACTCCAAGGGACAGTAGACCTGAGTATTTGATATAAATTTCAGCTTGATACCTCCACGCGTTCCTGAGAAAAAGGGTCTTGACAGACAGACAGACGGACGGACGGACGGACAACAAAACGGTTCCGTTTTTTCCTTTCGATGTACGGATCCCTAAAAAATAGAAACAGTCGAACCTCCTCCTTTTTCGAAGTCGGTTTAAATCGAAATCGAGGCATAATAAATTACGAGCACCTACATTAAAACTGCGGTAGCCTAAAATGCAAGCCATAAATTCAGCTCTGTCTAGTTTAACAAGTTCCAAGCGCATGCTTTAACGCAGCCCGTAGATCATAAAGCGCGACAGTGTTGTCAAATTTAATGACTGCCTTATTTGCTAAGGTTCGGAGCCGGGGACCATTAGACAAATATTAACTTAACGATCTTATACAACATTTACACGTTGATTGCCAAGCTAAAAAGTCGGATTTCGTAAGTTGGCCAAGCGATTATTTTCCTTCGCTTTGTATTTTAATGTGCTTAAAATAACTTTTATTATTGTGTCTTTAGTTTTATTGAAACTTGTGGCAAAATCCTTCCTTGATTTTCTACAGGCTATTGATAAGATATTC
Organism: Schoenobius gigantellus; assembly: GCA_963935595.1. Taxonomy (NCBI): domain Eukaryota; kingdom Metazoa; phylum Arthropoda; class Insecta; order Lepidoptera; family Crambidae; genus Schoenobius; species Schoenobius gigantellus. Next base: position 53,711,931 of record OZ012541.1, read on the forward strand.
CACAGTTCTTTGCAAGGTCGATTAAGCCACGACTTTCTTTTCACCCCCGAAGGCACTAACTTTTCGTGACAAAACATTCCATATCTGCTAGAATTATTTCAAATTTAAATTCAAAAAACTTTATTCAGCATAGGCCTTTACAGGCACTTATTGACGTCAAATCAGAGCAAAACATTTTAATTTAAAGGAAACATATTAACTTTGTATGTGCATACATCCTGAATATAATCAAGATGTCTGAAAATACAAGTAGGCATTCAAATAAAAGTAGACTCTACACGTGTTCGGAAATTGGAAGAACCTTCTCAAGAAGAACAGGCAAGAAACTCGGAAGGTGTTAAATTTTTTTATCTCCTCTTTTAATTCGCCATTTACAATATTGCTTTTGTTACATAGTCATTATAATTGTTGCAAGATAAAATACAATCGGTATGCTTACATACACTTAAAATGTCAATAAAAATGTTATTAACATTATATAAACTAAGCATTCACAATAAATTATGTTGTTACGAGACATGACGTATTACTCGTATTATGATAACTTAAGTCTAGCTTGTTCCATATCGTGTGATCACTTAAATAATCACTCCCTTTGCTCATGAGAGTCTTTATGACATGAACTTTAAATTTATGAATTGGTAAGTTGGTAACACTTTGTAGAAGCTTATTATTAAAAGCGATACACTTCCCCAGAAACGAGCCACTATTTTTATGAAGCCTGTAACTTGGAACGGCAAGCTTATTTTTAGTTCTTATGTTTATATTGTGGAAATTGCTATTTTTATTGAATGATGATACATTGAAAATATATTTGTGACAATTTAGTTTATGTTCAATGCTTGTGAACATAAACTAAATTGTCACAAATATATTTTCAGAATCTGATACTGCTGATGTCGGGATCGATTAATGTAATGTAGAGCTGCCTCTACGAGTACGATGCCTAAAACTCGCGCAATCCCAATCTGCCATACTCTACTTATTAAAGCCATGGAGAAACTGGCCACACGCAAGTCACATTCGTCCGGACGAGGCAGTGTGGTCAGATGAGCCTAGAGCCGCGTCCACTGTGATGGAGTATCCTTCCCGATGCGTGGTCAGCATAAGGTCGAGTAGGGAGCCCGTATGATCCTCAATGTCTGGTATTCTCGTTGGAGAATGAACCAGTTGGAAGAGACCATATAAGCCGGAGTGAATTTGAAAGCAGATCTTTGAATCGAATCAGTGGACCAATAGGTTACACTCTACATGGTGAGCATTAACCTGTCAGCCGCTAACCGGTCTCATGAGACCTGTGTGACATGTCTGACGTCATTTGCAGGCTCTCAAAAAGTGGATTGATCTTGAGTGGATTACGTAATTCACTCGTACCCACATAACCGACAGGTCTTCAAGGCTGCGAAGTCGGCGACAGCAGGTATCCTCCCGAACGTACATACACATCCGTCGATGCACAACGTTGTGCTCTAACTTGTGCCTAGTGTACAATAAGTAAGGTATCAGCCGGGCATGATATCCTAGAATAAGAAAACCGCCGAACAAATTTGAGCTTAAAAGGGGTGAAAAAGGGATTACTTAACTTAAAACTAGCTACAGTGTTACAGTGTTAAACCTATTAAGGCGAAATGTAGATCACGAGGACGGCTATAGTTTCTAAATAAAGCCTAAGTAAATATTTTTAGGGTTCCGTACTCACTCGCAGAAGGAGGCTGCGGAGAGGGAGCGGGAGGTAGATCCTCAGGCCGCTTCCCTCCGCCGCAGACGGATAGGCAGGAGAAGACGGGCATTCGCTCAAGCAATGCCTGTCTGATGACCCTGCCGTAAAGCCTGCGTGCACGGTCGGCTCCCGTGCACGCCACCGTAAGGCTTCTCCGTCTGGGGATTGTCCTGGTGTTCTCGGACAATCCCAACTTGGCGACAGATAGCCCGACCGACGTCGGGCTAGCCCGGACGCGTGAGTAGTGGTGTCGCATTGTGGACCCTACCACACGCGCCCTAAAGGGCAGGGAGAACTCCGAGGGGTTTTAGTGGGTAGGCCTGGCACTCTGCCGGGTGAACCCCACACACGCTCGCCGTCTAGCCAACGTTGGGTACGGTGCGGTTGCGCATTTCCCCGCGAGAAAAAAAAAGGATTCCGTACTCAAAGGGTAAAAACGGGACACTATTACTAAGACTCTACTGTCCGTCTGTCTGTCCGTCCGTCTGTCCGTCTGTCCGTTCGTCTGTCTGTCACCAGGCTGTATCTCATGAACCGTGATAGCTAGACAGTTAAAAATTTCAGAGATGATGTATTTTTGTTACCGCTATACCAACAAATACCAAAGACAGAATAAAATAAATATTTAAAAGGGGGACTCCCATGCAACAAACGTGAAATTTTTGACGTTTTTTGCTCGATATTAATAACGGCAATAGGTAGACGCTTGAAATATTCGCAGAATATTTAGTTTTTTTCTCGATTATAAGGAGCTTATTATAACGATCTAATAGATGTCGGTGGCGCTGGACTGTGCCCCGAGTAAAATCGGGAGACCCGCGATCGATCCTGCCATGTACCAATGTGTTTTTCGTTTCACGAATTTCATATGTACATTTATCTGACGCTCCTACGCTGATGGAAAACATCGTGAGGAAACCTACATAGACCAGCGAAGTAATTCAAAGGTTTAAGTGAAGTCAACCAATCCGCACTGGGTCAGCGTGGTTAAGTACTAAGGCCTAATCGCCCTAACATAAATAGTTAGGGTAGGCTCGTGCTCGGTGGAGACGTATATGAGCTGTGATGATGAATGTTGTATAGATAATGGTACGGAACCCTTCGTGCGCGAGTCCGACTCGCACTTGGTCAGTTTTTTTTTTATTCAAATTAGACATTTATTTCAATTAGACATTCAACAAATATTCACATTTTCACATTCACAATACTTATTAGATAAGACTTATTTTGGTCTAGGCACTCTATAATGGATGGCAATGCTATAATGGAATCTCTATTTTTTAATTTGGCTTTGTCATTCAAAGATATCGTCTGACTAAAAGACACTCCAGTAGCTTTTCAATACTCGTATCACCTGTCTTTTAGTGAATACAGATTTGTAGAGGGGTACCATTAACTGGCAACGTTTAGTGGACATTATTGGAATTGCAAGGAGCTTTTGTTTTTTTTTCTGTAATAGTTTAATACTTGCATAGACGCTATGAAGTAGTACATCTATTTTTTTTTTGTTATGAGCAAAAATAATTTGTCACTAAGTGATATCTTTTTTTTCTCTAGCCTATACTGTCCCACTGCTGGGCAAAAGCCTCCACCAAATCCCTCCACAAAATCTTATCTCGAGTCACATGCCACCAATCTTCGTGGAAATTTTTTAGGTCATCCCGCCAGCGCTTTCATAGCCGACTTCCCTTTGGGGCCCAAGGCGGGACGGCATGAGCCCATTTTTCTGGACAAAGTCGACTAATGTGTCCGGCACACTGCCACTTGAGTCTGGCTGTCTTGACTTCCACATCGGCAATGCCTGTCAGCGTGCGTGCGATATCGGTTTAAATTATTTTTTTAACCTTTTAAAATATGAAAACAAAAAAAATTAACAGATAGGAAAAACTTGTTCACTTCTCCAACTTGGCAAAAACCGACTTTTTAATAGTACCTAAACTCGAAGAAAAGGCGATTGTATTGTAGTGAGTAAAAGTAATTCGGATGAACAAAACCTGCCGAATTTTTTTTTTACTATTTTCGCTAATGTTTTCACACTAAGAGCCTTACTTTTCTATCATACATTTTTTATGTCTTGTACCTTTATTACTACTCATTGCTCAGTAGCTTATAATTAAAATAATTCTAGACTACTTCGGTAATATTAGTTACGTATTTTAAAGCCAGCACTTGCATGTGGTAAAAAATAGCCTTGCTCTTTTATCAAACAAATAATTATTTTGAAAATGTACATGTTGAGTTTAATAACAACATCAAAATCAAATCAAAGAAATTATAGACGTGAGAAAGCAATTTCCAAATTGTTAATGTATTTTTTTCAGTAATCTCTAAGTATGAAGAAGGCAAATGGAATTTGTTTTCAATACTTTTTTAATATAATATTATGCTTCACGACTGACAACACATTTCAGCTGAATAGATATTATAAAAACCGCCCACGACCCGTGCACCCACTGACTTCACCCACTAGTGGGTGTAGGGGTAATTCCTGTTTACCCGTGTACCCACTGCATTAAGGTTGGAATTAATTATCGATAAAATATCGATGTTAAAATGACAAATAATACTATAAGTCAATTGTTTATTAAAACTAACGTGAACAAACTAAAGGAGACTGGGATTACATTCCAACAGATTCAATCTCTTTACATACTATTAGACCTATTAATATAATATCTCATTTGCCACATTTACGTCATAAAACAAAATACGATAAAATGGGATGTCATCTATCTTTCAAATATCTTTGCTGCAACAGATAGTTCGTGTGCAATATTTTGTATTTGAACTGCATAATGACAACGGAAATAAAATTTATATATCGCAAACGCGGCAAAATACTATTATTTAGAGGACACTAATATGTGAAACAGATATGCTAACAAGTCGTCAATTTGGAATTGTACTTTAAAACAAAAGCTCAAATGCAAAGGATCTATTACTATTAATGAAGTGAGTAAATTGTTTATCCTAATCCTAATAATAAGTATTAGTATCGGAGCAATCCGTTTAACTCACCGGTACAATTTAACCGCCCACCAGTCTCATCATGTTTAAGCTACAGTAAGATTTCGACTGTATGGTTTTGTTTATGGTACAATTTCCGGTTGGCGGTTAACAGTGTACCGATGAGTTTATTTGCAAACATTTTTTTTCAAACGCAAAAATTTATGAATGGTTTGAGATGAAATGTGACACACAGATTAGAATGTCTGTCAGTATCGAACTACTGGGAAGGCTCCAGAGGATGTATCCTCTTACAGACCAATTAGCTTGCTACCCGTCCTATCAAAGGTTATGGAGATCTTATTTTTGAAAAGACTAAGCACAGTGTTGGCGAAGCGCAAAATCATACCTGATCACCAATTTGGCTTCAGAAAAAAACACAGTACAATAGAACAGGTTCATAGGCTGGTAGAAGGCATCCACACGGCCTTTGAAAATAAGCAATATTGCTGCGCGGCATTCTTGGACGTCTCACAAGCGTTCGACCGAGTTTGGCACGAGGGCTTGCTCTATAAAATAAAAAACCTACTCCCGATAAATTACTACATCTTTTTAAAATCATATCTTGCCGAGAGATATTTCTATGTTAAGCAAGGGGAAGACACAACTACACTTCACAGAGCCTATGCAGGTGTGCCGCAGGGAAGTGTGCTCGGCCCGACACTGTATCTGATTTTCACTTCAGACCTGCCAATGACGGATGGTGTAATAATTGGTACATTTGCTGATGACATTGCGGCCATGGTAGCCCACAAAGAACCAACGCAAGCAAGCAATATGCTCCAACGCTGCCTGGATAACATCTCAGATTGGCTAGCTACTTGGCGTATAAAAGCAAACGAGACCAAATCAGTGCAGGTAACCTTTACGGTGAGACGTGACTCATGCCCACCTGTTTTTCTTAACCGAGTACAGATACCCCAAGCAGATGAAGCTAAGTATCTTGGACTTTTTCTTGACCGTCGTCTCACCTGGAAAAAACATATATTCACCAAACGTAAGGCACTGGGAATTCATCTGAGAAAAATGTACTGGTTGCTAGACAAAAGATCACAGCTGTCTATGAATAACAGGTTGCTCTTGTATAAGTGTATCCTTAAACCCATATGGACGTATGGGATTCAGCTCTGGGGGACCGCCTCCAATTCGAACACAGAAATCTTACAACGATTCCAGTCTAAAATGCTGCGAATAATCACAAATGCCCCATGGTATATAACAAACCAACAACTCCACCATGATCTTAAAATCAAATCGGTACAGGACGAGATCAGGGACTCATTGAGATCATACAAGAACAGACTTAAAAACCACCCAAACAGATTGGCCACAAGGCTGATGAGTAGCACTGCAACTTTTAAAAGATTAAAGCGAAGGACTCCCAGAGATCTGTGTGGAAGGGACTAAACTTATGCTCGACACAAATATGTAATGAACCATAAAGGGCGTATGTCACTGGACATACTGCCCCAAAGACCAATAGCAAGTTCTCGACCATTTGCTGAATGTTCTCAGAGGAACAGATTGCATATTTACATATAATTAAAAAAAAAAAAAAAATTTAGTTACTTATGCCAAATTACCATGGCAAGTTGGAATGTAATCCCAGTCTCCTTTAGTTTGTTCACGTTAGTTTTAATAAACATTTGACTTATCGTATTATTTTTCATTTTAACATCGATATTTTATCGATAATTAATTCCAACCTTAACGCAGTGGGTACACGGGTAAACAGGAATTACCCCTACACCCACTGGTGGGTGAAGCCAGTGGGTGCACGGGTCGCGGGCGATAAAAACTAGCTGTGCGCGCGAACTACGTTTCGCCATATATGTATTTTTTTCCGGTTTTTGCAACATTTTTCATTGATTCTCAGCTCCTATTAATCATAGCGTGATGTTATATAGCCTATAGCCTTCCTCGATAAATGGACCATCCAACACAAAAAGAATTTTTCAATTTGAATCCGTAGTTCCTGAGATTAGCGCGTTCAAGCAAACTAACAAACAAACTCTTCAGCTTTATAATATTAGAGAAGAGAAGAGATAAGCCATAGGGTATGTCTTTCGATTAAAACATTTCGTAATTTCAATAATCAGTATTTGAAAATTCGTGTTTAACTATTAATTTGATTTGAATATATGACAGCCATCGTAACATTCACACAACGTAAATAGTTCTAGTATGTGCTTAAATATTTATTGTTATTTTTCACGGGCCACGAGGTATCCCCGATACTGAGTTTATAGAAAGCATTTAGGTGCTTGAAATATTAAAAGCATTCTGTGTTATAATTGATGGACTTACACGTTTACAAATGAGTCGAGGGGTACGCACAGAATGGATTTATTTAGGTCACGTTGTACGGAAGTAAGGGCTGCTACCATCTACTTTAATTGCTTGTACAGCCGGCTTCAAAAGTAGATAAACATTTTAGTTCCATGTCACACCTGTTAATCACAATGCAATATAGGTGTAACCATACTAAATAAAAGGAATAGTTGATGTGACATGGTACTAAATCTGCTAAAAATGCTTATCTACTTTTGAAGTCGGCTGTACATTTTGTTCAATACAACTCTAGTAGCAAAGTGTTTAAATTAAGGGACACTTATATACCCGTATCTATCGGCCTTCATTCTATAAGTGATTTATCACTATTTATCGTAGTTAGGTTGTAATTTGGTAGAAAAATATAACTATTTGTATTACTTATTATGCACCCAATAAAAATTTTATTGTTGAATAGGCATTAAGTTAACAATTAAAGAAATTACCTATATATACCGGGTGTAACTGAACACCCCAATAACATTTAAGGGGCATATAAGTAACATACTAAATGCACCTTCGGTGCTTATCTGAGACCTGGAAACCCAATACTTTCAGAGTTACTTGATTTTAAACTGAAAGCAAAAACTTTCAAGTGACAACCATAATCAGCTCTTAACACAAAAGAAATTTAAACACAAGAAACAGGTGATCGACGTGAGCGTAGTATGCCTCGTACATACGCTTACGTAGGGATGTCGGCACTTAATACCAAAAATAATTTATTTAGTTTGTATGACGTGAGCGTAGTATTCCTCGTACGCTTAAGTAGGGCTGTCAGCACTTAATACCAAAAAATATTTTATTTAGTTGGTATGGGAAAAAAAGTAGGTTTGTTAGCCCTAATATTTTTCCTACAGAATCTCTACTTCCGATTGATGCATACCCTTAAATATTATTGGGGCGTTCAGTTACACCCTGTATATGTCAAATATTATAACTATCTTACATGTGTGTGTTGGAAAACATGTCATTATGTCGATAGATTTCAATCCATTCCAAACAAATTTGTAGAAAAAATAATAAAGGAATATTCTAATGTCTTCCCTGAAATTATGCAACGTCTTACATAACGCACACTCTGAAACTCCTGAAAGTATAGTATTATAGTATAGTATATTGTTACTATTGCGAAGTCGTTTTGTTAGTAATTTATCAAAAAAAAATTGTCGAAATCGATTCAGAAGTCGTAGTAAACTGCTTTGCATTACAATGCAAATCGTTTGTATTCCTTATATTATCGTATTACATAATTCTACTAGTACTCTTGTGTACCTATAATTCAAAAACAATTAATTACAGAACACAAAAAAATAATATTGTTGTAGGTAGCTTTTGAATGTTTGAAATTAATCGCATAAGTTATGAAAACAATCAATATCGTTTTGCTTTTGTACAAATTGGATTGGAACTTATTGAGGTAGTAAAATTGTCCCTCTCCCTCTTTCGCGGCCGATGTCCTATAGCGATAGCGAGATACTCGCTATCGCTAAATTCACCAGTTTGCTAATGACGTCATAAATGAGAGCTAAAACGATAACGAAAGCCGCGGTGGTAGGCGGTTCTATAAGCTCCGCCAATTTTCCTTGTGGATGTCATGTTTTCGTACCCCTACACCTAACCATAGAAATCCGTTATTTCATGAACACTAAAAAACTCACAAATAGTACTACGTATTGCTTAGAGGAAAAAAATAGTGCTCTTAACCCGTAAAGGCTATATGGGTGTAAAAACACCCGAGTGATTTTGGTTTTTGGTTGCTACATTATTGAATTTTTATCAGTCTTTGCGCTTTCGTGTACTCTACTAAGACGATAGTAACCATCGAACGCGCTTGGTTGTTCATACGTGCAGTTTTTTGCCACACGCGTTCCTCACGGCTGTATAAACACCCATAATAGTCATAGTGGGGTACTGATTCTCAATGTAAGTGTTATCTTTTATGTTTTATTATGGAATTTAACATGCAAAAAGAAGTTATCAATATGTTATTATATTTCAAGCGATGTTACAAAAGGAGGATGTTTACTTGTTATAAAATCTGTTGTAATGTACTTAAAACCTAAATTTCTTACAAATATTAAGTTTTTTTTCTAATTTCAAATGCAAATTTTCTATATTTTTTAAGATATAATTTAAGTCAGCCAAGTTATAGACTATTATGGCCTTATTAATAAAAAATTTACTCCTTGGATCATCTTCGGATTGGTTACTCCGTGTTTTGTCTTGTTTCTGCACATGTCGGCTGTCATAAAACACGGAATAACTAATCCGAGGATGATCCAAGGAGTAAAATTTTTATTAATAATGCCGTTAGTGTATTAATAAGAAATAAAAATATTTCATTTATATTTGCATTATTTTTTTATGTAAAAAATATTTTTTCATACCCCTTCCCATATAGTGTTTAAGACATATTTTTGGAATTAAACATTATTAGCATTTTTTACTGAATTAAGCACAAGTAACTGTATAGGTTTATTAACAAAGGTTCAAATTAACTTCAAAAATTTTAAAAAGTACCTGTTAATTTATTACAATTAATTAGTTATTTTATAAATTTGTAGAAACGGGTGTATTTTCACTCATAATAGTCATAGAAGGTTGTGTAATTCATTATAGCTCTTAAGGGTTAATAAGATTCTTAGGACATAGAAAGGAATGTTTCAGAAATATCAAAGCAAGGCGAACTAGACGCTTACACTGTAGGTATACGGGCATTAGTAATAGCTATCGTTAACCTTTATTTAAGTCTTGGAATTTCCCAATTAACTAGTTATTAGATATAACAAAGTGTATATTTGTTACAAAGTTTTATGTAAATTACAAAGTAAATGAAAAACGTCGAAGATGACGTAAAATTTTTATTAACCCTCTCATCTTTTATCTGTTTGTGTGTTTGCTGAGAGAAGCATTCCAATGCCATGCAATAAATATAGGCAGGTAGAAGCAACTAGGTAATTCGAAATCAAAATTGTCTAGATGCATATCTGGAGAAACTCTAGAATGCACCCCAATCCCAGTCCCAAAGCAAGCTTCTTATATAAATATATAAACATTTGATCCAAAACGATAATTGGAGTCTAGAGGTGTATGAAGACTCCAGCCAACCTCACCTGCTAGAACTGTAGCAATCTGAACTAGTGGGAATAAGTTTGCGATGTACTCTGCCTATCATCGGACGAGGCTATGGCGCTCTCCGCACTTAGAGCATTTAGACGGGATATGGCAAGGCTGGTCGAACCCCTTTTTTTTTTTTTTTTTTTTTTTTTTTTGGGAGGGGGGAAAATGCATTTACGCATTCCTCGTGGTCGAGCCAAACCACGAGGATATGTGGGACTCCCCAGACCGTACCCGGCCCGGGCCTACCCACTAAAAACCCCCCCAGCAGCTCCTTCGTCCGTCACAAGACAGAGGGAAGGGGACAACAGCCAGGCCTTATTCCCGCTGACCCCCTGCCCGTGACATGTTCGTTGCCGGACTCTCCGCCTGGCTTTGCTGCTTTGTGGAGCGGCGCAGAATTGCGCCGCTCTACACCCCGCAACTGGTTTTTTACTGTGGTTGTCTTCCACGCGGCCCGACGCTCAGTGCGCCGGGCCCCCGGCCCGCTCAGTGCGGGTAACGGGTTGCCCGACGGCAGATCCCACTGGATCCACCGCCGCGCGGGTGAGCCGAAGCTCGGGGAAATCCCCAACGGGCGCGAAGCGCCATGGCGAGAAACTCGCCTCGTCCCTACTACCACCAGAGGTAGCCGCCGGGATCGGCTTCCAGCGAGAGCCACACCTCTTCTTATCATAAGAAGAGGGGACTTCGCCCTTCCCCGCATGCAGCGGGTGGCCACACGAAGTGGCCCGCCGGGTTGAACCCGGCCATCCCACGCCCCATATGGGGGTCCTCTCGTCAGACTATTAGCCCGCGGCAGAGAATCTGCCGGGTTGCCCAGGGTGCACCACAAGGAGGTTGTCTGACATCGCACCCCAAGGCTGGTCGAACCCCTCTGCCAATTTACGTTGACCATAATGACCATACGCGATATAATATATAAAACTAGATGACGCGCGGCCGCTGCCATTAGGTGTCGTTGCGTATCGCAAGTAATAGCTCGTAAAAAATGGTTAATTGTGCAGTTTCCTCTTGCAAAATGCTATCCAGTAACTCAAATCTTCAAGACTATGGCGTTTCCTATCACATGTAAGTATAAAATATACATTAACGTGTTTTATTTAAGTACAATTTTGAAGTAATTTTTATGCTGTTACGATAGAAAAATACAATGCTACGTACCAACGTAGTACGTTGGTAGCTCAACACAGTACACGGGCATGATTTGCGGGCGATTGCGTAGATACACGTTAATTTGTCGATGTGTGTGTGTTTCTTTATAGTGAGGTCATATTTTCATAGTGTGCATATCTGTAATTGAATGTTAGATCTTCGTAGTGTGCCATGCTATATCCATAGGCTAAATGATCTAAGTCTCCGCCATCCCAAACTAGGTCAGCATGGAGGTAGATGATCCACAGTAGGCTTACAGTGACTAAAATCATAACAATTGTTACTCATCATTATTAACCGACCTCTTTACTTGTTCTGAATCACTTTAATATCTATCATAGTTCTTCAGACTACTACTTTTTAACTGACTTCTAAAAAGGCGGAGGTTTCTCAATTCGGCCGTATTATATGTTTTTTTATGTTTGTTTGCGGATAACTTCGTCGTTTATGAACCGATTTTGATGATTTCGATAGAGGATACTCCAAGGGTGGTCCCATGGTCACTAAAGTAAGGATCTGATGATTGGATCCCATAAAAATCGAGGGAAACCCATAAAGTTTTAGGTGTGTCCAACGTTTTTTGTGTTTATGTTACGCGAATACTCCGCCAATTGTGGACCTATTTTCAAAATTCCTTTTGTATTCGATAGAGTATACTCCTGGTGTGGTTCCAAGATCACTTAAGTCAGGATCTGATGATGGGATCTCATGAAAATCGAGGGGAAACTCAAATTAATACATGCTCACCGAAGGTGAGCTGGTATTAAATTAGGGTTTCTTTCACTAAAAAGATTTCATTCACTAAAAAGTTAAAAATATTTTACAAAAAATAAAAACCGACTTAAAAAACACTGAAAAGTTTAAAATAATATAAGAATAGGTACAGACAACATTACACTTCTATATTGAAGTCGCTGACGGATCATCGTTTGGCACCGACTTCAATATACAAGTGTGATGTTGTCTATACCTGTTCTTAAATTATTTTAAACTTTTCAGTGTTTTTGAAGTCGGTTTTTATTTTTTGGTCTAAAAAAACTGGCCGTCTGATTGAACTATTTGATTCCATATCAATGATACAATATTTTTTTCAATCGCAATCACACTGATAAAGCCGCAAAAGTTAAAAGTATGCCATATTATTTTAAAGGTGGAATTTAACAATTTTTGGTCTAACCGCCATATGTTGTTTCACAGTTGATTTTATGTTAATCATCTAATGTTAACACATTATACTATTAGGAGCTAGAGGAAACTTAATAGGGGTACATAGAGACAGCATCGTATCTAAACCATGACTACTGTAGTATTATATTATCTGTGCCATGACTAACTTTAGGCATTGTTTTGTAGTAACACCGCTAAGTTTAAGTGTGAATACTAGCAAATAAAATGTTTATTTGAAACTTATCTAACTCAATCAAAAGGCTTACCTAATGCGCACGTTCAATATCCTAAACTAATTTAGAACGTAGCTTCGAAAATAGCCATGTAAACAAACCAGAAACTACTTCTGAAAATTACAGCTTTCATTTTATTTCGGTCCAAGAAAATTGTTTGATTAATATTCAGGCTGTTGGTCACGGAATGCTATTTATTAAGTGGCGGAGGGAGAAGGTGGTATATCCACGGCACAGAAAAAACAGGGTCTTACCCCAAACCAGTCAATGAGTAAATAATTTGCATGCTTAATGGAATACTCAATAAATGATACATGATTGCAATGATCTGATTGCTATAGACCAACTGACAGTGCGAGCAAGACCGTATAGTGAAAGTTTTATAGTTTGAAAGAAAGTGCATTTAGTTACCTTGTAACCGATTTTTAATTGACAAATCAGCCACATTGGATATTGGAATTCAGGCACATAATATTGGAATTGTCAAATCAAAATTTATCACATTTTAATGAGCTGTCAGTAGTTGCCTACAGTGCCACCAACTGTGAAATGGCGAAAATTTCAGCAGTCATTATGAAATAATATTTGAAAAAGCTATGTTAGTTTCTGTTTATTGTGATGTTTGTGTTTGTTTAATGATGCAAAAATTTAAAAAAAATATGCTATTAATATTACTCTATTTTTTTTTGTTTAAAAAACTTCGCTTGGGTTTCGCTTTCGCAGGGTAGCGCTGGCGACGCTACCTATATGGTAGCGTCGCCAGCGCTACCCTGTAAGCCTAGTGTACACGAGTAGAGTAAAGGGTAGATTCAACTAGCGTACTACTCTACTAATTCCAAGTAGGTACTCTACCCGTTTTGGAAGAGCAACTGTTTACATGTAAATTCATATTTTTTTAGAAAAGTAATTAGGTAGTAAATAAATAACCAAACTTGATAAAACCAAAACACACGCAAACAATTCTTAACAAGTTTTACTCTACTACGCGTTTACATTGGTCAAGTAGCCCAAGTATCCGGTAGAGTAGAGTGGGCGCCGGGGTGGGGGAAGGCAAGTGGTAGAGTAACTTGCCCGCGGTGCTAGTTACTCTACTTTTCCATATTTTAGAACTCTACTCATACTCTACAAAAACTGTTTACATTGGTATAGTTAGTAAGACAGCTAGTACTCTACTGTGCTATTATACTGTTTAGTCTACCCGTGTACAGCAGACTTTAAATTCACAGATAAGTTAGTCGCACTGTACTTCTATACGTCAGTATATTCCAAGACTATGGATGAATCAATCAATAAAACTGTATGTAGTAAGCATGTTTTATCTAGCTGGAATTCAGTTGCACACAGTGCATGCCCAAAATTTTGGTATTCCTAAAATTTTTATACTCACCAAAAATATGAATATACCATACGAAATAAGAACAATCCGAGGTCGAAAGAAAAATAAGTAAAACTGTCGATGCGTCCTGCGAGTACAGTGTAAATAGACTTTTTTCGTCTATTAAGCTCGACGGCATGTAACGGACTTTTCCTGTAGGAAGTGAGGCGGCTAAGTCAATCACTAAGACATTCCCGAAGTCACCTCCCACTCCCCGAACAGGTCAGCTAGCTAGCTACCAGACGGATCTTGCCGCCAGGAAGGACTAACTCTTTAAATAAGCAGTCGGATAGGTAGGTAAGGTACCTCAAAATTGCAAGTATCAGAAGCCACCTGAGCTTTCAGGCCTAAGGAGATTACTTATTTAAATGACCTAACAAGATGAGTGAATGAGTTTACACTCTTGATTATCTTTAGTATTAAAAATGCGTAGGTGAGTAACAAAAATTCTGTTAAACTCTGCAGTAGCTAGTAACTGCATGCACGTAACACGACAAAAAACATTCTCCTCACGTTTTAAAGAAAATAAAAAACCCTCATCTACTATTTTTAAATCAAATTTCCCTTCTGCAGCCACGATTCCCGAAAATTCCCGATTGGCTCCACCCCTAGTCCGAACAAAAAACGAATTCCTTCGCCACAGGACTGTAAATCTGGGTTGTATTAAGCATATCCTGTGTCGACCGGACGTATGCGTGTTGGTACTTACCAACTATACGACTAATAATCGTGCGATGTTATCATTATTATTATGTTTGGTATGCAAAGTAAGGTAGGTATCATTGATGATGTTATTACGAAATAATGGAAAGTAAGGAAGCGGTCAATACCTATTAGGAACTAGGATTTGTTAAAAGTCGAAATCAAACAGCTTTGCAGGTGTGTCTGTTCTTCATGGAAGAGTCAAAAAGCATCCCATTCCAAAAATACAAATATACTACTAACATGCAAAAGTTTAAGAGGCTGGGATGAAATGTTTGTTTTGCTCTTTTGTAAACTTTTTCCGAGTTCGCAATTACCTAAGTACCTACGTATAATTAAGTTTTAACAATAAAGCATTTATTCATTCACTACCAGATGGATTTTGATATTTAACTCGGTGTACAGGTCGGTATGATATCCAAAGACTTAGATTAGCATGTAGGCTACCTTTTCCCCAAGATTACCATGAAATTACTATTCCTAACCATAGAATTTCCCGAAGGAATATGGCACATGAATTTCTCCGAAGGATTTATATGGCGATAATAAACACATAGACGTCAATATGGCGATGATTTATTACCCAGCATTCGCTTAATAGTTGCAATAGTGCCTTATTACTATAACACGGTACATAAAGTACATAAAGCTTTTTAACAACGATCGCTATAGATTTAGACCGTTTGTCCTCCACCGCCGCCCCAACGGGATATCAACAAGATAAAATTATTATTATAATCTCAACTCGTACATCCCCCTTTATTAATCACCTACATACATCCCTTAATTTTTATCTACTACTTACAATATAATGTTCGCTTTACTTTGTCCACCGATGGCTCAACCGGCTAAGTATTTTTCATACCGCTAAATTATATTATTGAAAACCGCGTTTTCGCTACCCATTCGATATTGGCGATTGTCAAATCCGACAGAACAGCCACTTAACCTAAACATTGAATTGAATTGACCACAGAATTAATCTAAATCAAGGGGCTGACTTCCACAAAACATAAAAACTCGCACATTTTTCCATCGTGCGACTACTGCGTCGTTAATTTCAAGTGTAATCTCAGTGATCGCGAGTGGAGATTGTGGGATTGGAGGTTCGCGTGCCGCCCTCCGCCACGCACGCCATTAGTTGCCTCTAAAAATGAAAATACACCAGTTTCTCCATACAATTACGCTGCCTTTGCGCGAAGAAAATATTCTTATTGTCACAAAACACACGCTTTTTAATTTAGGAATAAATAAAGGGAAACCGTTTTGAAAATGTTCAAAGGAAACAAAGGAAATTAATGTCACATCACATAAAACGTTCTACTACGTTTAATACTTGTCGGTCAGTATGCGTTTTTGTACGATCAAGGAGTTTAATTCTCGACCCATTTCGTTGATATATGTATTTCTAGATACTGTCAATGCTTTGAGGTTGAAAACAAACATCATCACAGATCATTTACGTCCCCACCAAGGGGATTTTACTATTCACAAGACTGGAAGCTGACAAGGCTGTCCCTTGGATATACCATAGGACTCGGGTTAAAACCCCATACGCGGCTAAACCACCCTCCGGTACCTACCTCTGCGCCCCTCTGCGTAGGCACGCTCCCCGAAGGCACTCCCTGAAGGGGGATCGAGCCTATCCTAAGTTAGGGTGTTTAGGCCCTAGTCAACCAGGCTGGCCAAGTGTAAACAGTGTATGCAAAGTTGTCATAGCAACATTCGTAGCTCTTATGGTGCCATATTGCTTTATGATATTCAACCTTAGGTGGGTCGCAAATAAAAATTCTTGACTGTACAAGCCAAAGGTTTTTTTGCATCTTGGATACCTGGCCCCATTTTAATTCACTATTTCATCATCTTTAACACCTGCCCCCGAGGTATATTCGAAATATAGCATACTGGAATAACTTGGTATTTGGTTGGCTTGAAAACTCGCCGAAAACACTAAAAGATTTGAATTATTTTCTACCTTTAAAGCAATTTCAGAAATATGTTGACTTGAAACTATTTATTCAAAGCTTATCTTTAGCAGTTTTATTGTAACTAGGAGTTGTGAATCATATTTCACTATTAATTTAAAGGATAACGTTTATTAAAGTCTTAAAATCAAACAAGAAAAAAATTATTCATATTTTTATTTTCTTTTTATTTCATATCAACCTGCTATCTTCAATATTTGCATCTTTACGAAATATTATATTCCCTTTTTCAATGGAAGATTAAACAAGGCTCACATTAATTTGGCAAGCCCAAATAAACCTCAATAACAATTACAAAAAGTACAATATTTTTAAAACATAAAATGTTTACATAAAATATACATTTTTTACAAAAATGTAACATCGTACATCTAGTTAACTACAAGACTAAAATTTTTTGTATATATAAAATACTTAACATCAACTAATATTGCTATCGATAATTAACTATTTTATTTAATAAGAAATGATCAATTTATAAAGATATGCGAATTCTCGAAGTGTTGCGTAACACAGATTTATTTACAACAGAAACATAATTACAAACTAGATAATTTAAACGTTAAGCAATATTACTTACAAAATGTACAAAATCATTATTTAAAGTAATTTAACTAAATACAGGTGGAGATGAGTGAAACTCAATAAAATCATATTTTATTTGCTTCAGGAAAGTGGGCCTTTGTTTTTCAACATAGCGTCCATCTTTCATCACACCTCTAAAGCTCGTAATAACTTAGCTACGGTATCATATCAGACCGATCGCTGCGATATAACGCTTACAGTCGGAGGCACCAAGATGTTTAAAGATTGATCCCAAATTTATTTTACAATTCCATGATGTGATGCGATGGTATACCTATATCCTGATATTAGCTGAAATAGTAAACATAGTTATACAGCACGATGTTTATTCTACTGCATGAAATATGTGTCCAGAAGTGTTCTTAATACCACAGGCACTTACAAAATCGTAACATCTGGTGCAAACGGCTGTTTAGATTACTAACAAAGACGATGATGTACCATCAGTGCCTATTTATGTTCAGATCTAAGAAAAATAAGACAATCACTATTCAATATTGCAATTGTCAATATTGCACAACGCTATCCAAAAACTTCAAAGTGACACAATTAACTTCTCAATTTGGAGTGAGTAAAATAAAAAAAATATAACTGCTTATGTTATATACAACGTGTCTCATAATCACTCCCCATAATTATTATAATATTTATTTAACCGAAAAGAATGTGTTAACCTCAATAACTTATGAAAAGTTATTGAGGTTGAAACTCAAAAATTCTGAATCAAACCAAATCAATCAAAATTTAATTGTCAAATTTATGAAAATTCAACAGTTTTAGGTTGGCACTTTTGATAGTTTAAATAAAATTAAATACTTATTATAATTTTTATGGGGAGATATGAGACATGTGTACCTATATCGTGAACAATTAAAAAAATATAGATCAAACCTAACATGTATCTCATTTTTCTTGAACATGAGTAGGTAGGTAGGTATATTTCGTTACATAATTTTATACAGATAAATGAATATTCATATATGATCAAATTATTAATGAAATTTAAACATATAGTCATTTGTTAAACACATACCTAGTCATTTTTTGCTGCGAGTTCTGACTGTAAATCACGAACTAGCGAAATAGTAATATACCCCAGAGAGCGATTTACGGCACGAAACATTAAAAAAAATATCTTGTGTATAACCCAACATTTCACCTCGACCATTGAGAAAAGCAAGATTATACTTTCGTATAAGATAACAATTTTGAAAACATCTATTCTAAAACCATTTTTTAGCGCAGAGTAGTTTAAAAGGGTGGTGTTTGAAATTCGAATTACTTTTATTCCTGCAGTTCGCGCTGCTAGTTTGCTACTTGCAGGAAAAAGCGTTTTTACTGAAAAAATTTAGTGAAAGGAGTCATTTTGGTGCTGTAAATTTTAATCCAGGGAGCTATAGGATGTCCAAACCAAACTTACACAGTTATACATATGTAATAATCTAAAAAGACATGCTACGTTACTGAATATTTTTTATGTAAGTAACTTGCAAAAACAGAACGCAAAAACGAAACTAAAACAATACAATGACTACTGACTCAAAATTTCACGAGATTATTCCAAATTGAGTACCGACAACGCGGCATCTTCAACTTCTACTACTTCGAACACAACGATGGTCCATATGAGCCGTCTTATCGGCCCGCGATAGGAATGACATACTTACAAACAGCGTGCTGATTGAACAACAAAGCTCTGAATTTACATTCTATTAATTTAACACTTACAAGATAAATTTACATTTACATATTTATAAGCCGGCTACACACAGTCGGATATTTCGAGTTAAAAGGAAATTTGTCCTTGACTTTGTAAGAATTTGCTGCCTTCGGAATACCGAATCGAATTCCGACTGTATGTGGTCAGCCTTAAGACATTATTTAATACTAATGACAACAACTTTTTTACAAATAACGCAACCACAAAAAGAAATTTCCTATTACACATATAGCTGCTTCAGGAGTAAAGATTGATTGTTGGGTGTTGAAATAAATACTTTTGTTTGCCGAAAAAGAAAATAATACACGAGCGAGTTTTAAATAAATATAGTAAGCTGTTGACACATAATATTGTTGTGTTGAAATCAGCACAAAACATAAGCTTTGACAAAGCAAAACGTCGTCTTGCGGACCATTTCCAAATCGTAGGTTGGCAAAAAAATCTCCGTAAGCCTTAGGAGTTACGTATTCAGATGGCGGGGTCCAAACTTTCGCAACATGCATAGATCTTAGATCTTTTGGAAGTCGCGAAAGAAAATAACATGGAAATGTGAGATATGTCACTATAAATAAAAAAGCAGTAAGTATGTGAAATAATTATAATAAATAAAAATAATTACTAAATCTACACTCGATCTAACAACACAAATCTCCATTTTTTTTACGTCTATGTTCTTTCTAGGTGTCGACATTTAAAGCCTGTAGGCCGAGAATTGTCCCCCAAAGCACACACCGTATGTACTCCCAACAAAGCCAATATTTACAAAGCACTTTTTGGCCAGTCAAGTCCTAAACACGCGGTGGTTATAAACTGTCAACATTCACAGCAGAACAGCTATCCCGGTGGGAGAGTTTAGATAAATTACGTATTTATGTACAGTTTGAAATAGATGTTCCCGCTGCTTCTTACAATAATGTTTGGCATATTTTTTGTGACTCATCGTACCGCTATTTTGTACCTAAATCCCTAATCCATCTTTTTGCCGCACTATGGCACGTTCGCAGGCTTCCTATACGTTTAAGGCACCGACTATAATAGGCACAATTGTTTGTACATACGATAATAATTAATACAATGGATGCGATAAAAAATTATTTGACTGTTTAAATCCGTTTAATTGACTGTTATATCGAATAATATTTAAATTTGAAACGAAGGAAAACAACACTTTATCAACAATTATTTTGAGCTCACTTTTGCTAGGCGTTCACGGATACATTAAAAATCACGTTGTAATATTATAGTAAGTATTTTTATCAATAAATGTTTTGTGATACTGTGATGCAATAATATAAAGTCCTGATATTTGTTTGTAAAATAACATCTTTCATCTACATGCTTACTGCAAAATCCTGATTTTGAATTCAAATTTTATATCAGTCAAAGTTGTTTGTCAGCTTATATAGGAAATATTGGCACCTCCTGAACAACACACTTGCATAACAATACTCCTTGATATGCAACAGTTTTTAAGCCGAAACTGCCTTTTTACTATATCAAAATTTTATTATTGACTGATCGACCAAAATTGTTTAAATTTGTACCAACTATATGATCTTCTTTGAGGAAGTCTGTATCATTATACAAGTCTCATTACGTATTATGAGGGTAGTCAACAACCAATCATAAAACTAAAAAACTAAAATTGATTCTTAAAACACATTATACAAACGCATCACATTATCACTTATTCATAAAGTTCAAACAATCTTTAATAATCCACAGATTCAAAAAATATAATTTCAAAGATATATTCATCGTCACATGAACTCTTTATGGCACTGTATTTGCACGTAACGAATTGTTCCGGATCTTGATGCGATACAATATCAAATATTACCAATAATAAATATAATGTATAACGGTATACAAATATAACTTTCATCTTCAGTCTTCAATGCAGAAATCTCAATAGGCAATTATAATCACAGTAAATATTAGTTGCAAATGTATATGGTGCCGTTTTTGGCGCCAAAAAGCCATCACTGGTGGGTTGGCTTGGAAAGTTTTAAAATATGTAGATTTAGTTGAAACACACAAAGCAAACGACAATTTAATTACCCTAAATTATTGATACCTTTATTGGTGTTAGAAAGGCATTGACCTATAAACAAATGGACGTCTGGTCAAAAATGTGTCCGAAAAATTCCGAAACGTCAATGCATGTATAAACAATTTAATTTAGGTCGTATTGAAAATAATGTCTCAATTTTACCTATACCAATTCTTTACCATAATGACGAGCGATTGGATCTGAATCATAATGAGTTTGAATTTTGGATCTGAATTTTTTGGACCACTTTTGGAGCACGGACGCAAAGTCTATTTGTTTGTAGGTAAATGTACGAAGGTGGTCATTTAAAAAAAAAGGTCAAAAGACTTCATCTGTCATCGACCTCTCTATTGGTAAATAAGGACTATCTGCACAAACCTCGTAAGCCAACCCTCGAAATATTGACAAATTAACAAAAAAAAATCTTTATGGCGGCCGTTTAATGACGTCAAATGATTTAATCTGTCATCGTCGGCTCATGGGAATAAATTATAAGTTGGAATAAACCACAAATACAATAAATAAGAGGGAGACCGTTTTGAAAACGTCTTATGACCTAATCTATCGTAAGCCTAAATATCACTGCGATCAAAGAACTCCCGATCACCTTACGACCGCTTTCAATACTTATTTTATCCTTTTATTAGATTAGTTTAGAATTTTGACGTATGGAGCTAACGTCAAATCCCATCGCTTGTAACCCAAATCCCCAAACAGATAGAATACTTATTGAAACAGGCCGTTAGCGATCTTTCGGCGGCCCGCAACATCCAGCGGACTAAAATCTCGGGACGATCGAACTCAAAAACGGTCCAAACCAACCCATCCCCCATTCACTCAGACCTGAACACCAAGGATCCTGTCAACAACGAAATCATATCTCACATCATCAGTCTTCTCTTGCTCCGCTCGCTCGGCGTCGGGCGCGCCGAGGCAGGGGTTCTTGCATTCTACGACTTGTTCGCTGGGTGTTTCGCTCGCGTTTCGCGCGGCCGCCTTCTGTTCGGTGCGAGTTCGCTCGCAGAACGTTTTGGACGAGCGTCCGTCGGGCGTGCGCCTCTCTTCAAGGTCGTCCTCCCAGTCTTCGTCCGACGCCACGTCCACCTCGTCCGGCAGGAGGGGCACCGTGCTCTTGGTTCTGGTGAAGAAGGCCATCTTCTCCCTGCGGAGGGGATAATGGGAATGGTGAATTTCTACCCTCAGACACGCCAACTTATTTTTTTATTATAAACTAGCTGTGCCCGCGACTTCGTCCGCGTGGAATAGTAACGGCTTGACCGATCTTGATAAAGGGTCGCCTATGATAAACCTTATATAATTATCTATCTATTAGTGAAAGTCCCGTCAAAATCGGTCCAGCCGTTCCGGAGATTAACGGGAACAAACAGACAGACAAAAAAATTTTAAATTGTGTTTTTGTAATTGGTACCCGATATACATTCATACCTATATAGTGAAAACTTGTTATTTTGACATTACAAACAGACACTTCATTTTTATTTATTTGTATAGAAGAATTATTATTATTATATAAATTACTAGCTGTACCCGGCATGCGTAGCAATGCCACGTAAATGCCTTTTTTTTGCTAGGAATCCTCACGGGTGTCCCCATAACACCCTACCAAAGTTTCATTACAATCTGATGAATGGTTTCGGAACGCATAGAGGACAAACAAACATTGTAATACATTGATTTTTATTTATATAGATAGAAGCAAATCACGGATCATTTACGAAGATATTTTTTTTTTTTGTTTTATTACATATCTTACAAAGGAGGTCACCAAAATCTGCCCAATCGATGTACCGAGGTACACTATATCGAAAGAAATTCTCTATAATACGCAAAATAATAAAACAACCCAATTTTTTCTGGGTATTTAGAAACGATTAAAAATTCCTTTTTTATTTATAAGAAAATACGCCATCTTAGACCCTATAACCACAGATCACATTGCTTTATAAAATATATAACAATATAAAATGCTGCCATCTATTGTCGGATTTTTAATTTTTATGACGCACTAATAGGCACTGGAGGTGCTTTTGCAGTAGACTCGATTTTGAATTTCATTGTATTATTTTAAAAAGTTATCGAATTTAGTTCGAAAACAATATTTTATTTTAAACTAAAGAATTAAGTAGTCACTTACGACTTTATTTCTACAAAATGAGTCAATAACTTATTACATTCTCGCTGAACACAAGTTATGCCATCTATGCAGTTTTGGATGGAACTAATTATAGATTGTTCCTGTGTCGGTACCCCGTGACCATAGATCATATTTTAACTTTATTTTCGTGGCGTTTTGTTACAACAGAGACAGTTGATTTCCAAGTTAAAATATAATTATTTTTTACTTTTGACCATTAAGATATGATTTTTTTTATAAGTGTACGATACATTAAGACTTATACAGAAAACTAAAAATGAAACGCTATAATTGGTTTTGCAGAAAACGAAACTAAACGCAATTAAACACTTTTATTTATTGTTTACGTACTTTTATCGAAATAAATAAAGGAAATGATATATTTTTCGGAATCCTCGAATTTTTCTCTACATTTTGGTACACACGTACTTCAAGGTGCATAAGGTACACACATGGGCAAAAATGTATGGACTATTGGCGACCTCCTTTTAAACTTTATGGTGGCGCGCCTACGAGTACGATATCGCCGCTTTGCCGTCGCGCTTCCGATAAGAGATAAAGACAATAGAGTTCAGTAAATTTAAAAAGTGGTGTTGTTTTTTTTTACAAAATGGGGACTTTTTGTGTATGAATGCTTAAGCCATTTTTTACTGCTCGTACTTAAAAAATATGATTTAACAAAATCTGGAATAACAAAAGTGTAAAGCACAACGCGTCAAAACTAGATCAGAGGCCCAATTCTACTAATAAGTTACAGCCGAATCGAAACTGAACCGTGCAATCGACCAATCAGAACTCCACGTTATGACGTCATCGAACAGTGGAATGTCAATTTAAGCGCTTCGATTGGTTGACCGCGACGGTTCAGTTTGATTCAGCTGTAATTAATTAGTAAAATTGCGCCTCAGCACGCAGATGAAGCAAATACTTCCCGCCCCGTCGCCCCCGCGCGTCCTGCATCGAGAAAGGTCGTAACATATTATTACGCTTTTCGCGATCTACTCGTATCTATACACGGATCCGCCGCTTGGCAACAGCCGAATATTAGGTATTCGGTGTTCGGTCAAATCACTATTCGTTGCATCTCTATTAAAAACTGGTTTATTGCGACACTCACTTGAAGGTGACGAGGTCCGGCTTCCTGCCGCCTTGCCGCGACCTCCTCAGCCTGTATATCTCCCGGCAGGTGCGGTGCAGCAGTCTGGAGGTGCGGTCGCCTTCATTACTCGTGGAGAGAAGACGCCTCAGGCTGTCGTCCTCGGCCACCCACGCGGCCACCGCTGGGTCACCCCTCGCGCAAGCTTCCTCCAACCTGGCGGTGGACATTTTATTGTTTATTGACATTATTTGGTTAAGGGGGTACAGTCAGTCCACTAGCGCCGCCATTCGTTTTTTATTAATTATGATGAATTAAAGAAAATTTCTAAAAAAAAATAGCACAGTCACGAACTCAATACTTATGGATACTTCCGATTTATATTTACGTATTTTGTACACATTAACCGTATAGAATAGTCGAAATCATAATTATTGCTTAAAGTGGCCACTTTTAGCAATAATTCTGATTATGATTATTCCTATACTTTTCATCTATGCCTGAATAGCTCCCAAAAATCTAAAATATCTATATTGAGTTCGTGACTGTGCTATTTTTTGTAGAAACGTCTTTAATTCATCATTATTAATAAAAAGCAAATGGCGGCGCTAGTGGACTGTCTATGCCCCCTTAACAGTTTGGTAGTAAAGCCAAACATTACATGTTCACTTTCGTAATGCAAATGTCAAACTTGACGTGTTGCCGACTGTACGTTTTGAAAATATTTTTATTTATAATAAACTAGCTGACCGTATGCAAATTTATTTGCATTATAACTAACTTTTCCCGTAGGAAAATTACCCTATGTCCTTCCCCTGGTCTCGAACTATCCCTATACCAACTTTCATCAAAATCGGTTCAGTAGTTTCGAAGCCTATTCAATACAAACAAACAAACAATCAAATCTTTCCACTTTATAATATTAATAGTAAGTATAGATAATACATTGGTGGTGCAACATATTAATAATAACATATAAGTATATATCGATAATATATTATGATTTCTAATCAATTATTCACAACTAATTGAAAAGGTAATTTAAATCTTACTGCCAAATCCAGGAAAGAGCAATTATGCAAATCAGCGCTTTTTATAACAAAAAAAAACAGGGAAACTCTTGTCTTTCATCTCATTTGATGGTAAGTAACAATAAGGTCGAAGATGGAAGAGAACGATCTTGATACGCAGGCCGTCCCTACATAGGCATACAGGCCCAGAAAATACCAAATTCAAAACCACAACAAACGACACGGCCGCATGGCCTACAGTTCCCTTTGCCTAAAAACGCACCTCTTTTTAAGCTGTGCCAGGTGCGCGATCTCCGTTCGCAGGTCGTTCAAGCGGTCGTGCTGAGCGCGCAGGTCCAGCGTGAGGTCCAGGGAGGTTCGGGCGCCGCGGTTCTTGCTACCACCGCGTCTCGCCACTGAACCGCCGACGCGACCCCATCTGGAAACGGGCAATGGCTTTGTCACACGAAATCAGACTAACGACCGGCTCCAATCTATAATCCATATATATATAATCCTGGAGTTTACTGGAGATACTAATTTTGACCTATTTTGTATGGAGCTAATATCAAATACATATAGCTAGTAACTGAATCCACAGATAGAATATTGAAACCACCCCTTGTATATATATAATCCTGGAGTTTACTGGAGATACTAATTTTGACCTATTTTGTATGGAGCTAATATCAAATACATATAGCTAGTAACCGAATCCACAGATAGAATATTGAAACCACCCCTTGATTGTGTAACAAAAATCTATCGCGATTGCTTTTCATTTCGACAGTCAAAGTGCATTCATTGCTATCTTTTATCAGACAGCCGACACAGAGTCTTATATTTACGGAGCAAATTAATTTCAAGGCGATCGTGAAAGTTTTTTCCTAGGCAATAACCCTTCGGCCGTAATTCGAATTACGTTAAAGCAATTATAGCGTGTTAATAAAACGAATATTACCCCCCTTAGTTCCATGAAATCTGACATTATACAGTCAATCTAATATTGCGCCGTCTGATAGTGGTAGTACACTAACAAGGATATTCTAGGTTACTTCTTAGAAAGTTAAAATAAACTAAAGGTCATCTAAAGGTCATAAACAATTTTTTTTTGATGACACCCTTCTGCTATGAACATCAAAAAATTGACGATCTAAAAGAGATTTGTATCGAGTCACATCTCAATATGTCCTCCTATGTAATGTCAAATAGTTTCAAAGAACTTCCGCTAGTGGCGCTTCAAATCGGCACAGTTGTTGAGTGTAAATATTACAGAGGTCAATGAGCAACGAAGAGGTTCGTTACCTTAGAGATCTACGTTCACGCACGCTCCTGTCGAATGGTATACCAGCAGTGGGCGGTGGTTGAAGAGTCACCCGTCTTGCGTACTGCGCCATAGAAGAGTCCGATTCCGAACGGTTGAGCCTGTATAACAAACATAAAGTTTAGTAGAACAAATAAGAAAAAAAATTGTCATTTCTTAGCTGTGTTAAGTAACACAACCTGTGTCAGGGTTAATAGAGCGGGAGACTCAGTTTAGTAATCTGTAGCACAGATTAGATAATAGTTACTACGTAACTATTGTCTGTAGTATCGAGTAGTCTGCGCGGGTACATTTATCTTGCGTATTTCTGCTGTAAACCAGCGTTGCTAGCATTGCTGTGTTCAGTGTTTCGCTTTACGATGTAGGACAGGCAGTAAAATTACAGGTACTGGCTCGGCATCTTACGACACAAGTTGGTACCGTAGAGTATTTGTAGAAGTTACAGACATACAAGAATCATGTGTTCGATAACTACTTACCATCAGGTGGACAGTGTGCATGTTTGCTAACTTTGTGGTTTAACAAAACCCTGTTATACCCTAAATATTAGCTCCTATTATACCCTAACATACCCTAACCCTAAATGTTATACCCAAACCCTAAATATCATGCCCTGACCCTAAATATTAGAAATTAATTCGCTTTTTAAAAGAAGCAGATTTAAATTTCTATAACTCGTAGACTTACCGACTTAATTCCTAACCTTTTACTAAGCGATTGTTGACTGACCTGCAAATGTAATGCCCCTTGCCGATGCCCTGCGGTTGCGGAGAAAATGTTTGAGATCTCTTTATTGTAGCTAGAGGCTCTTCAGGACTAGCGTTTGGTTGCTGACTTTTCCTGCAAGCAAACAAGATAAAATCGTTAATCGTTAAATCACTATTCAGTAATTACACACACAATAATCCATTTCAATCAAACGAAACGCAATGCAAACAATGCTTAAAGGTATGCATTAATTAAGGCTGACTTTGCCATAAACTCTAGTATGAATTACATACCTTATCCTAATGTTATTTAAGATAACTAAGCCATAAACAACCTTGGTCTGTTGATATGAATTGTGATTGTGTTGATACATTAGTGTTAAATCTCTTTGAAAATTTATTTGTAGAATGTACAGCCTTTGCCAAAAAAAAAAAACAAAAATTAGTCTTTTTAAACAAAAAAAGCACAGTAAACTGATAAAATGCTACATTTTTGACGACGACTGTACATACTTCCCATATGAAAGGTTAATATAATTATATGTATTAGCGTGTACAAAACGAGTAATAAGTATATTCACATTGTGCCATATCCATGCTCAACATGCTTAATGAATGCAGATAATATTCCAAAACATGCAAACTCATAAATAAACATATAACGTTATTTTTGCTACGTAACTCATATGATTTATTATTATTAAACAAACGCATAAATTTCCTTAAATGTAACCCAAAAAACTAGGCTAGATATCTGGAAATAACACCAATTATAATTATTCTTATTCATTTTTGCTATTGACAGTACAAATTCACAGATGTCAAATATAGCTTTCAAAAATTGGGCTAAATAT
Source organism: Schoenobius gigantellus (assembly GCA_963935595.1). NCBI lineage: Eukaryota > Metazoa > Arthropoda > Insecta > Lepidoptera > Crambidae > Schoenobius > Schoenobius gigantellus. The sequence goes on from OZ012541.1 coordinate 53,740,229, forward strand.
CTGGAAAAAACACAAATTATAATTAATAATATAAATAATCCCTGCATCCATTTTTGCAATCGACAGTACAAATGTACAGATTATGTCAAATAATAGCTTTCAATATAAAACATAAGTTGACGTAGCAAAATGAACCTTACTTACGACAACACAAAGCGTTTACATTCCGCGCACAATGTAAACATACCTATATACAATATTATATACAGTGTTGATGTGAACGGAGGGTTGTTACTATTTCTCTAGCGTCGAGCAATCGGGTCTGCCGTCGGCTTCAACCCGGCGGTGTTTCAAATATCTGCTGAGAGAATGTGCACTGAATACCCTTGACTTAAGGATTATATTGTGTATCGCATACGTAGCTTAAGAAGAAAAGTATTTCTAGATTTTTTGGGGCAAATTTTTTCCTTGGCGGAAAAAATCGTTCTATGAAAATATCAGCAACTAATATGATATCGATTAAGTTACGTAAATTATTGACAATTTTATTTGTTTCGTGACAAAATAATTTTACTATAAATCGGTTAATTGCCATTTTGACAATTAGGATTCGAAGAGATGGATAGACAGCCACAGAATCATTTTTTTTTTTGTATAAAATATCAATAAATGGGACTTCAGGAATTTCTTTGCAGCTTATCATATTGATTTTATTTTAAATACAGAGCTTATCGCAGATATCGATTAGAAATCTATGCTCAAAATGTTGACCATTGTCACAGTGTTAGCAGCCGTCTCAATCAATACTCTAGTAACAATTGGTATGGAAAAAAAAACTATCCAACAACTTAAAGCACCCAAAATTAATCAAGTCCCACCACCACCACAGCCAAATATAATACAGCATTGTGCTTCCCAACACCAAAATAAATTACAGCTTTGATTCTAATTTTCTCATAAATATTAAACAACAAAAACAATAGTAAAGCCGTTATTGCATTTTCAAAGATGACATAGAGCTCATACTCTATGGTTTATTTAGTTTATTGTATATCCAATGCAATGTGTGCCTCCTTTTATTTATCGAAAAATAGATGTACACTACTAAATTTTCAATTCATTAAAATTAATTCACCCAATGGAAATTAGAACCAACTGCTGCGAGAAAATTACACTTATCTTTATGAAATAAGGTATAAATTATACACCAACCTTCTAAGTTGTCTCGCTCCCTCGGGACAGAAATTGCACTCCGTATTCGTCTCTTTCTCGGCCGTGGTCGGCCTCAGGTAGTCTTCTTCCAACGCCAGGTCCTCGGGAATGTAATCCTCAAACGAGTCTTCTTCTACTATCTGTGTGGACAATTATTACTTAGTACTTTTTTGACAAAATAGAGTCAAGTGGACAGAGAGAATAAGGGAATTGATAATGAATAACTTTTGTTCTAGCACTCCTCCTCAAAATAGTCCTGGGGCTAAGGTGGGCCGTATGCTTGTTTGTAAATAAATAAGGATATTTTATCATAAAAAATAGTTCAAACCTGATTGAGTGGCTCTCTAGACTCGTCGTCATCAGACGCCGAGTTCTCGCCACATTCGGTGTTGCACTCCGCACCCATCATACTTTCAGGACCTGCAATAGACGTATTTCAGAAATCACTAGAGAAAGAGAGTGAAACCTAAAATTATTAGAGAAAGAGAGTGAAGCCTACCGAGTTTCATGCCATACCCTGAATTTCTTAACAGGGGTAAAATCAATTGTTTAATATTGTGAACATCTTATTTCTTTAGTGCTCTATAGGTTTTTTATTTCGAAATTAAGTTATCACAAAAAATCATACTCCGTCAATGAATATTAACCGTCATCATATAAAATCGTATGGCTACCGTAACTTAATAATAGGCCAACAACAACTGATACAGGAAGAGGAAATTCCAATTTTCACTCGACTGACCTCTGTTCCTCGTCAAGGTGGAAGTCTGAGAAGATATGACGGTGGACTCATCAGAGCTCTCGTCTCTTCTCATACAGCGGAAGCTCAGTACGTTGTACCACTTCTGCAGCACCGTCTCAGGTTCGTAATCCGCTAAGCTGACTTGAGCGCAGCCCTGTTGTGGAAAAATCAACATTATTTTCGTTCTAACAAGGTTCATTGTCGCTTGATAATTGACCGTGATCAGAAAAGAATCGCTCTCGCCTATTTCGTTATCACATGGCACTCAAGGCTTATTGCCGAATACTCGAATTTGGCTAGTTTACATCATAAAAGTCTTGATAAGAAACTGAAGTTACTTTTTCATACAAAATTTAACCTCACAGCATCACATCATTGTATACGTGTGTCAGTGATAGTGTAATATAGTCAGCTCCGTGTGTATGTGTATAACGTCATGTATCTTACGTCACCTCCACAATATATGTATGTATTAATGTGGTGTACCTAAAATTATCTACATTATTTGTGTGTCAGTGTAGAATACTTATCGTCCTCTACATAGTGTTCTATCCTTATGTCAATGATAGTGTACCTAACATCACCTCCATGCCTATGTGTCAGTGAGAGTTTATCTAGGAGAACATTCATAGTTGTGTGACGTCAGTGTAGTGTACCTAGCGTCACCACGCCTGTGTCAGTGTAGTGTACCCAGTGTCAACTCCGTGTGTATGTGTGTCAGTGTAGTGTACCCAGTGTCAAATTCGTGTCTATGTGTGTTATTGTTGTATACAAATCATTATCTTCTATATGTCTATTTCTGTCAGTGTAGTGTACTTAGTGTCAACTCCGTGTCTGTGAGTATTATTATTGTGAACAAAGATGTATTTTTGTTTCAGTGTAGAATACCTAGGTGTAAATAACCTCTGTATCCGTTTGTATTTGTATCACCTTTTGACGTAGTGATACCTAAGCTTTTGTAGTAATACTTACCAAGCACTCTGCAGCGTGAGTGAGATTGACCTGCAGTGTAGCGGCTCTTAGTGCCCTCGCACCGGCCACTGCGGCCCTTTGAACGTGTCGCCATGATAAGGTGGCTCCCCGCCAAGGTAGGGCGCCAGTACTGAAGGGCACCCCGCACCCTCCGCCAACTACTAGGGCGCCGCGAACCGCACTGTTGACAGGGATATGTGATTTTTCAACTTGCCGAAGAAAAGAACGAGAATTTGTATCTTTACACATTTTCTTTAAAATACTTCGAAGTTGAACCAATAAAAGAGATAGTTAAACATTTAAAAAAACTTAAATCGAGCCTTATTGGCTTGGTTTTTGAATTATACGTTTTTACGACGACGGATACGCACCAGAAACGGGGACAAATCTCAATCGTGGAGTATTTTTTCTTTTCAAATGATAGAAATTCTATTATTCCAATTTAAATCACAGAGATTGATTATAAATACCTAGTTTGATACTAAATTAATTATTTTTTTAAAATTTCAATATTGATTTCGGCAAATAAGTAAAGAAAAACATTGACACCTAAAAAAATCAACTTTAATATAGGTACGGATTATTTTTTATCACCCAGGAAAATTTAAGGGACGATTCACGGCATGGTAGTAGAATGATTTAAATAAGAATAAAAAATAACTTACATATTTAATTTTAAATTAATTTTCTAAAATATTCAAAAAATGCAACACTAGTTGAGAGTAGCAGCATTTTTAAAGATTTTTTTTACTTTTTTTTTCATTTTTTTAAATATATGTATAATATAATAATGGATGTGTCCTAAAGCATCTCTTAAATTTTCCGGGGTGATAAAAAAATAACCGTGTATAAAAACATTAAACTTACACTTCAGTTCCTACGTCGATGAACAGCGCGTGTAGATTGCGCACGCGCAGTATGCCTATCTCCAATGCGCTATCTTCCGGACAGTAGCGCAATTTGATCTCAATTTGCGCACTGTTCACTGTAAATGACATAAATAAACTTATACTATCATTAAGATAAACGAAATGTTGTACATATGAAAAAACATTTTCAATGCGTTTTTACAAGTCACATAGATATACAATTTATTTAAAAAACCTAAATATTGTAAAAAAAACAATTTGTGAATTTGAGTGCAACCTGCATTTGTGAATTTAACTTAAGTGGAAATCACTTTTGGTTTTGAAAATAAAGTGTCCTCGACAGCTACAAGACAAATTTAATAGGGTTTGAAAAAAGTGTACTTGTCATCACATCTGTGTGTTCAAGTGTATATCACATCAGAGGCCCAATTCTGCTAATGAGTTACAGCCGAATCGAAACTGAATCGTTACAATCGACCAATCAGAACGCCACATTATCACGTCATCGAACAGTTGCATGGCAATATACGCGCTCCGATTGGTCGATCGCAACGGTTTAGTTTCGATTCGGCTGTAACTTATTAGCAGATTTGGGCCCCAGTACTTGTTTGCCGCCCATGTTGTATAAAAAATAACAAACCCGCGTTAGAGGGATCGTTCTGCGCCTGCGCCGCCTCGAACACGCCCGAGTCGCCCGCCACCGACTCATCGCTGACTGCAGCCGAGACCGATCTAGTATTTGTGCCTGTAACGATGATCACAGGCTAATTTTTGTTACATTTTTTTTTATTTTTGGCAGTTACTTTCTACAAGATCGATTAACGCTGTGTATATTAATTTGTTGTGGTTTTTTTATTGTGTTCGATATTTTGTTTCCAATAAGAGCCTGTAAAAAATAACATTTTGAATAATGATTTTGATAAGATAAGATTAAGATAAAACAATTAATGTTGAATAAAAATTTCTAACATCCCGCTACGCTCGGGCGCGAGTCGAGTTGTTGTAATTTAATTAACAATAAGTGATAAAGATTGTTGTTATAACTAATAAATAAATAAAGAAAGAAAGATGGATGAAAGGACGATAAAACTAGTAATAGAAAACATCATACATATTATACATACGTAATACCTTTCGAAGAATTAAACGTGTACTTATATTTTGATATTCTAAAATAAGCAAGATAATCTGCCCCATACTGTAGATAACCTAAAACCAACGAACCTAAGCGTGTTAAACCGAGGGTAGTATCATATACGGCTAGTAGTCGGTCTTTTTGATCCTGTAGTAGGATTTATCAATTATTTATCATATTTTTTTTTTGAAAAATATTCTATTTCTATACTCAAATATAAGAAGTACTATAATATCATCTACAGCGTGTTCGCTAAGCCCTCGTTCCACTTTGAAAACGCTCGCAAACCACTAATGTGGCATTGCCCTTACAATGCCACATAGGTGTGATGTCAAAATGATTGTGTTGTTAACGCTGTCACTTAATATTTATAATAAATAACACACACATTCACATACTTATAAAGGTGGCCAATTCAACCGATAGCTGTGTTTAAATATGGCTCTGTACAATAAATTGTCACAGTTTCTTCGAACGTTTTACTATGCTTCGCTTACGATGCAGGTGGAACCGTAGCATTACAGTGATTGTGTGAACTCACCACTAGACGAGGGAGTCCGCGGCGACAGAGGCGGCGGGGGCGTCTCAGAGATCGGAGACAGCGGCTCGCCGGGCCGTCCCGGACCTTGGAGCTGCACCGGAACTAGTCCACGAAAACGAGCGATCAGACATCGGCAAGGATCATTATCATTCTAGTCTGTGTTCATGATCAGACATCGACAAGAACCATTATGATTCTAGTCTATGCTCATTGTTGAGTTAAAGGAATTTCTAAGCTACATAAACGAGAATGTTCGAGAAGCCGAGTCAAGCAAAGGATAACTCTTAATATGTGAGCATAACACTAATAATAAAATATTAAAAGTTCAAAACGGGCCGAAAGGGACTTATGGGGACTTACATTGATTTAGTGTTTAGTCCTTTATTTTACTTTTTTCCTCTTATTTTATATTGATTTTAACGGCTCTGGCTTCTTTTCTTACTTCATTAATAAGACAATTCGCAAGACTCTTTTGTAAAACTTTTGTTATCATTTGCTTGAACGACTACAGCAAAGTCTTATGGCTAATTTCGCCAACCTTAGCTTAGGAAACTCCTAAGACGTATGCTGTCACTTTTTGTTTTTAATGAAAAGAATGTCTGACACATTCTTTTGCCACCTAAGATCACAGACAATATTTATGTCCCTTTATATGTCTGTGCCTAAGACTATCCTAAGCTAAGACAAGGTTGGTAAAATCGGCCTTAACCCTATGATTGGCTGAGACTATCTTTTGGTTAATTATTAATTATTATTATTGTCAACTTTGTCAAAAAAGCACGCAGCACGACAAAAAGCCTCTCTTTCGGTTCGCCATTTGATCAAATTTAATTTTTTGTTACATAGTATACAAATACTTCGGATTTAATATATTGACAAATTCGTTGTGTATGAGGTAATTTAAGAAATTGCTTATACATGGCATATTCTGAAAGCAGTGCCGATGTGAAAATTCTCTGAGAAAAATCATAATATTGACTATGAACTTGGAAACAGGGAGCACTTAATCGTCTGTGTAAGTAGCTCTTCCTTATCGCTAAGTTCTGGTTTCAAAGGTAAGACAGTCAATAAAATCACTGGATACTGTGACTTGGTAACTTTATGTAGCATTTTGGCAACGATTGTTGTTGAAGTTAGGCTTGCGAATCCAACAAGAAACACATGTGGTCTGTGGACTGTGGCCACTTACCATTCTGATGAGCAATCAGCTACTTTGCCAACTTTTTTGTATAAAAAATACACACATCTTTATTTTCATCAATCTTTGCATATATTTTGATATTATAATAAACTTAACATTAAGATATAATAATAAATGAAAGCCAAAAATATACATACTCGTCGCAAGTCCAGTTATTTCATTGAGTCCAGTGGCGACATCTATTCTCATTTCTGCTAATTTCTCTTCTAATTCCCTTTGTTGCTTTCGTTGCCTTTCCACCTGAAATTAACAATATTCTTTCAATCACTGTTTACTTTCTTTGTGTTAAATATTTTATAAAAAAAACTAACAGAATATATTCTTTAACAATTCACTGAAGCCATTCGAATCTTTATAGGACATTACCTATTGAAAATGCCATTGCTCAACGCTAAACCCACACATGTTTCGCCCATCGCCACACGTGACAGGCAACCTCTTCAAAAATAACAATAACCCTCTCAATTTATCCGCCTGTCCATCTACGTTGACCTTTACCATTTGATAAACGAAAAGTGAAAACCTTATCTTAGACACATCGCGGCCCCTATACGTTTAGTGTCAAAGGCATTTTGAATGCTAAACTGACGCCTCTCCCGTATCAAGTTACAGATGAGAGTGGGATTGATGTCACAGAAGGTATTGAAAATAATATTTGAAGACGAACTTTCTAATATTACCTTAAATTTAAGTGGATTGCCTCGGAAAAGATTCCCCTACTGGAATTACACATGGATTTTACACAGAGAAAAGTCACATAGATTACCTACATTTTTATAGATTTAGTTACTTACCTGAGTATAGGAAGGTGGTGGAGGAGGCGGACTGGCTGAAGATAAACTACTTCTTGGCGACAAAGACGGTTGTGAAGGCGAACTACTTGCGGCTCCAGGCGTCACGCTATCTGCGTTGTAACTTGAACCACGAAGTAGCCTGTAATTATTTTTTAAATATAAATACAATAGTTTTAATCGGCGTATTGTTTAGCAAATTTAATGTTCATTGCACTGCATTTACCTTTCAACTCTCCTATGAAGGTCCACCATATCAATAGGTTTATCCGCTTGGAAGTTGGCGATTTGAGGTCCTCCATAAATATCAGTAAAACTAATTCCGGAACTCAGAGACCCTTTACTACTCGCCGTAGACAAGGACCCTAAGCTTGAACTACTCGAAACAGACAGGGTACTCGCTGACAACGTTTTCAATTGCCCCTCTAAAGTCGTCATCGACGTTAAAGCGTCCTTTAATTGCTGTAATAACAGCTGCTTCTCTTCGTGAAGCCTTAACCTATCCGCTATACATTTATTTGACATTTCAAACGCATTCTTCAAATCTTGCTCTAATCTCTTGCATTCTGACTGTATGTCGCTCATCTCTTGCTTCGACCTCGTTCTAGGAGTTATACTCCTGAGTTCCCTTAATAGTTGCTCCTTCTCTTGGAATAGCAGAAGTCGGTCTTTGTCCGATTCTGCTTGTCCAGGTTGAACCTTATCTTCTAGATCCGCCAATTGTTGCTGGATCTGTTGTATCCTTTTTCTAGCTTCGTCGTACTGAAACCGTACTCTTGCCATTTCTGCTAATCTAGTTTGAATAGGTACTAAATCGGCACACAAGTCAGTTTGCGATGCCGTGCTCAATTTTTCTTGAGGGAGGCTTAAAGTTGATAAATCTGGAGATGCTTCGCCTAGTTGTAGCCTCGTTAAGTCGTCCTTTAGCTTTGCTAATGACTGCATTAAATCTGCCCTCTCCTTTTCACCGGAAGTCAGTGATTTCTGTATATTCTTCAGCTCCGTCATAATGGCTTGAGCCTCCGTAATGTTATAACAGCCTTGTTGGGAACTAAGTTTTTGTTCCACTCTGAAATTCAAAACACATATTCAATTACATGCGACCATAGAAGGGATATAAGATCAATTCCTATGTACGGAAAAAGGGAATTGCCTCATAGGGTGAAATTAATTGGATATGTTAGAAACTCGAGAACTGTTTTAGGTTAACAATCTAAATCAGTGGTAGAAAGGTAGAGAATCACTAACATTCTTAATATTTTACGTAACATGTACAGCACTGGCTCTGTATTTCAGAGCACCCAATAATGATAATATTACGATTGTTTAATAAGTATTTAAATTACTTTTAATCAAGAAATAATATAGTCACATACATATCTATACATCTTAATACTAAAAAAAAAAATAGTTAATATGTAGCCGAAACCAATGATCGGCATTGCCGACTAATCGGCCATTTTAGCGCCGATTATTCGGCTAGTCGGCACAATCCATAGTCGGCCCATCTCTAAATTATTTATATCCCTAGTGATAATACATAATAAACATACATTTCAAAACTTATCAAGCGTGAAAATACTTTCTGAAATTGCATTTTCTATCTTTGAAGTCTGTTTTTTTATATGAAGACTATATCAACGCCACATGACGTCACGTTGCATTCCGGATCTTTCTCTTTCGGCACATTAGGACCTCTTTGTATTTCTAATTTTTAAAGTTATTTAAAACCGACTTTCAGGGGCTGTTTTAAAAAAAACATATTTTGTCAATACTTAATTCAAAGTGTGCATATTTTCGTAGCACTGCACAACTGGATGTAAGTGGACTTAGAAGGTTTGAATATCTTACAAAATAGCTTTTAACTCACTCGGCTAGAGTATCAACCCCTCTCCTAGCGCTGGCCACCTCGGCCCTCGCTTGCCGCAGTTCCTTCCTCAGCTGCGCAACCCTTCCCCGCGCCTGGGTCACTTCCACCCTCAGCTGGTCAGGGTCGTGCCGCGAAGTGGTGGACGTTGTGGTCATCGACGTCGTGGAGGAACACACTGAAACAATGTGTAGGATGAAGATATTGTTCGGGTGCACGACACGACCGCATGAGTTTACGATTTTTTTTTACATTTGGAAGATACTTTCTTGCTTATCAGTCAATTTTTAATCAAGATGACTAAATTTAAATGTGTAACTTTATAATCAGAGCTAGTTATAATCTTTCGTGATAGGAATCTTAGGTAAAATACCATAATAACAATATTCACTACCTTGTTAATTTCCGACAATTAATGGTGAAATAAGAGGTTTCTGTGTAAATAAAGAGCTCAAGGTGAAGTCCGATTCCAAGTTTATTCTCCAGACACTAACCGTCATATGAAACGTATACCAATAACTGTCCTGAATAAAAAATAAAAGGCTATTCAAAATTATTAAATTGACTCTACATACCGATTTGAACGAAATAAAAAACATGAAATATTTTTCTCCGCATCGTTCAAATATTTAAAAATCACAAAACACTTTTCGTCTTCCTATATGTTTGTTATTATTGTATTCTAAGCATATATTCAAAGAAAAGATCACCTTTTCATAGAATAATAATTCGGTCAAACTAAGTGGTTAGCCAATAAAGATGTATATATTATGAATTACATTTCCATGAATATTGGATTCAATGAACAGATATCAAAAGGTTTAAAACTTAGCTGCATTGGTATTACAACGGTCTTAAGTTCCATTTCGTCCATTCCCATGATCATATACATATTTTCTTTAGTATGAATTTTAAATTAAATATTCGTAACGACCAACAACACAGAAAGTGTTTTGTCGAATAAACACTAGAACAATAATATAACTTGAAAAACACACATACATAATTGTAAATATGGAAATGTTTAATACTGACTTCTCGAGAAAGATATGGATAATTATGCAAATCCGTATTGGTTATTGCATTATTTCGATGTAAGGCATTATAATATTTTAAATTCCAATGACTGTACTTTATATTATTTTTTATGCATCTAAACTATTTTTAGACTGTAGCATGATTTCACTCTTTCATTCCTGTGCAAAAAGAACAGTACGAATGATTTTTAAAATCGTCAGGTAAAAATAGTATTTGCGTTTAATAAATTAATATTACTGGACCCGTAAGAATTGTTAACTGCTTTTTATTCTTTAGCTTCGATCGAATATAACCGCTATACCGAGGTACTCGTATTATTACGTCATTTACTGTAGTCAATAATGAGAGTCACAATGTAAGTGATTTAAATGCTACAGTAGAACTAACGTAGCATTCATACTTAGCTTTGCTTTAACACATCAAAGTTGGACCTGACCATATTATCACATAACATTATTACACTTAAGTAAGCCCAAACCGGGATTTGATTCCACGTGTACCTAACCTACCTAAATTCCCATTTTCGCGTTTGATGACTCCCACTTATTTCATCACCATCACATTGGTTTAAAGTCACAATAGTGTTGTCAAAAATAGAAAATAAGACTGCTTGTTTAACGTCCGACATGTAGGTTAGGTTATGTAGACAGGCTAGATAGAGTCCCTCAGTGGAAACATATATATGAACTGTGGTGATGAAGATAAGAAAAAAATAAACACGTGATGACATTATTTTGTACTTGTGTAACGTAGCGAGTTTTTTGTTATTCCGACAATGCAAAATATATGTGTAATATTGTTTTTATTATCTTACTGACGCATTTATTAGATTTAGATTTTTCATACTCAGTTCGAATGCCTACTGCTACTTTTCTATAATTTTTTTTTTTGGGTCACATGGCTTTATCACCACTTCCATCGGGTCAGATGGCGATGGCATTTCGCTGTAAATAAAATATAAAGAAAATTTCTACATCCACACGACTTAAACGATTTTCTAGATATGACAGCCCTAAAGATCTAGAGGTAGATATGCGATGGGCAAAATTATTAACAATTTAACCGCATGCCACTCCGTCCATTTGCAAACGTAATGTCTCTAGTGCTTTCGTGTTGATTACAATTTACAGACGTAGTGGAACACGTGAGTACTCTGAGCACGGCAGGGCAGGACCTAGGAATGCTTTTATGGACGTATTTCTTGCGTGCGATTATAAGCGAACCATTTTACTGCCTCACTGTAGGCACTCTACGTAGCGTCATTTGCTCGTCCAAGTTACATTTTACTTATTATGTTATAGCTGTTAGAATTTATTGCAAACATAATCAGCGAAATAGATTTAACTCGTGTTGCTTGTAAAATTTTACGGCCTTCTATCTTTCGATCGTTTAGCGCAAACTATGACTAAATTTACAAAATATCACGTTTTATTCGCAAAAGCTTGTATGTACAATCAACATGTAGATACTTTCCTGTTGACACTTTTATTTCGAACTTGTAATTTCAGTATGTTTACATTACATGTGGATTATATCGATTAATTTACAATTTTCGAGTTTCAATCGATAAGTAGGAAAAAGTTCATACTATACTATTTGACCATATTAATTTCGTCTCATTGTGTAGGTTAATACATGCGAGTAGGTTGACCCATAATACAGTGTAAGTAAGTGTACAGAGCATTAATTCTGGGATAGGGAAGAATAGTTGACTTGTATTTTTTTAAGGATCCGTAGTTACCTCAAAAGTGAAAACGGAACCTATACAGAATGTTACATTTAGATCGGTCAGTATGGGCAAGTCGGTATCTATAAGACATACAAAGATCTGTTCTTAGGAACCATGTCATCGATTTTAGTGAAAAGAAAAACTGCATACATCGATTTAAAATAAACTTGTACTCTGTTCGGGAATCGAATCCGGTCGTGTTGAAAAAAAACTTACATTATTTCTTTATGAATATCGATCGTATAGGTCATAGGCAGTAGATGTTACTATGAAACATGATATTTAAAATTATTGAAAAGCATTGTATTTGATATCCTGCAATTAAATTAAGTTAGATGCTAGAAATATCGACCATTTTTTAACCGACTTCAAAAAAGGAGGAGGTTCTCAATTCGATGCGTATGTTTTTTTTTGTGTGTATGTTACGCGATTACTCCGCCAATTGTGGACCGATTTTCAAAATTCTTCTTGTATTCGATAGAGTATACTCCTAGGGTGGTCCCAAGGTCACCAAAGTCAGGATCTGATGATGGGATCCCATGAAAATCGAGGGAAACGCTAATTTAACATCTTCGGTGAGCTGGTATTAAATTAGGGTTTCTTTCACTAAAAAGATTTCATTCACTAAAAAGTTAAAAATAAAAAATATTTTAGAAAAAATAAAAACCGACTTCATAAACATTGAAAAGTTAAAAATAATATAAGAATAGGTACAGACATCACACTTCTATATTGAAGTCGGTGCCAAATTTTAAGACTTTCTAGGAGATCATCGTTTGGCACCGACTTCAATATAGAAGTGTGATGTCTGTACCTATTCTTAAATTATTTTTAAGTTTTCAGTGTTTTTGAAGTCGGTTTTTATTTTTTGTAAAATATTTTTTTCAATGCAATATTCAAGTCGTTTAGGTAACGATACGTTTACTTTTGCGTTTTGTATCTTTAGGTGGTGAATTTGCATAAAATTTAATTAATTTATTTGCGTTATTTGATATGAAATAAAATTTATTCATTTCATTTTTAAAATTTTATTAATTTTACATACCAGGTTTCAAAATAACATTTACGCTTATGACTTACACAATCGATAATATCCCAATACAAATAATGTAAGTTTTATTTTTCACTACGACCGGGTTTGATTCTCGAACTGAGTACAAGCATTTTGTTTTTTCCAATTTATATATACAGTTTTTCTTGTCTATCTATATTCACTAAAATCGATGACATGGTTCCTGAGAACAGATCTTTGTATGTCTTATAGTTACAGACTTGCCCATACTGACCGATCTTAATGTGCCACCCTGTATAGTATCACTTCGTTGTCCGTCTATCCGTCCGTCTATCAAGACCTATTTTCTCGGGAAATAAAGAAATATCAAATATTCGGGTCTACGATCTCTTTCACCCGTGAAAAAATCAAACTTATAACAATGACAGCATATTTGAGCATATGTCGCATATTTCTGCATATTTTGCGATTTCACAGGGGAATCAAAACATTCACGGTCTTATTAATAAAAATTTTACTCCTTGGATCATCCTCGGATTAGTTACTCCGTGTTTTGTCTCGTTTTGACATATGACAGCCGACATGTGCGGAGACAAGACAAAACACCGAGTAACTAATCCGAGGATGATCCAAGGAGTAAAATTTTTATTAATAAGGCCGATAGGGTAGGTACTTCCCGTTAACCTACAATAATGAAATTTGGCAAGAAGCAAAGTTTTATAGTACGTATATTAAGGAAAAAATCTGAAAACGTAAATATGTACATAGTTTGGAACTTATATTTTTTTTATAAGTTTGTGGCGCTCGAGTCCAACGCACACTTGGCCGGTTTTTTTATAATTATAAAATATTAACGCCTGTTCCTCGATTACAGAGACTACTTTTACCAGAGGAAGAGACATTCTACTAGAGTCTACGCGAGAGCATCTATTTCAGCTGCAAGCAAGGCAGTTTTGATTTGATAACTTGAGTTATACAATCTACCAGAATCGTTTTTAATCATCCCTGCTTTATGAAGACAATCGGCACAGATTAAAAGCAATCTTCTTTTTTCATAGACATTAACGCCCCAGTTTGAAAGTTAGACGGGCAGTGAAATTACTGAGTATACGGCATGGACTTAATAATCAATATGCTGCTACTTAACATCTAACAAGTTGGCAACGTACACTAATAGCGTCCTTGTATGGGTTGCCACCTTGAAAATATTACAGGAACCTCCTTTAATATTTTCGTGTTACAACTTATACATTACCTATGTATTTCGTGTTACGTGTTACATGTTAAGTTATACATCGGCGATCGTAGCCACTTACCACCAAAGGGCCAGTTTGCTTGGTAACTAAATCACATTGACTGTTATAATTAAGAGCATTTAAAAAAATGATTATACGAGTAAACAAAATTGCATCACATGCATTTGAATATACTATGGGCTTCTACTAGACAGTATTTCCTAGAACACCGCATGCTTATTAGTTGCTAGAGTACTCACAGCTAGTTCGAGAAGCAGCTAGAGTTGACAGCGCATTGTTGAGGTGCTTATACTCGTCCTGGGCGAGGCATAGCCGCTGCTTCTTCACATCGTACATCTCCTTCTTGGCCTGTGAAAGAATTAACACTTTTAGACTCCCCATCAAAATAAACTTAACAATCATTTCAAACCTAGGATAGAAGAGGAAGATTGAGTTAAAAACAATGCCCCAATGATGGAACATTATGAAATCTGTTCGTAATGATATTAGATTAGATGTTGTGGACAAAACACGATTAAACCCAACCTAAGTATCAATTAAACTAATGCTAACCAATGATTCTTGGTGTGAATTACAGTCAGAATCTGACTATGACACTGATTCGTCAAATTCATGTAATGTTATCGAAAGCTAATGCTTTAATAGGTATTTCAAAACACCTTAATTATTTCATTTCGCTCTAGATATTTCTAAAATGCTAATTTTCTAGAATACTAAAAAATCTATCTCATATGTGTATTTTAGAAAACATCCTCAATTAGAATATCCTCAATTCAACGGAAGAGCTCTTACATTTATCTGATACATGACGATCAAGTTAATTAAGCGGAAGGAGTTACAGACGACGACACCTTAATAGAGTAACAAAATTCCAACTAGAAGCCATTTAAATTGAATGAATTACTCGTAAGATCCATGCCTATTAAACATTCAAAAGGACCATTCATAACTTAGTGAGAGTTTGGAAAGAACATTTTTAGCTTCGGTCCTTACAAATCTATGTCGAAACTTCACCGTAAGCTTTACATGACAAACCTGATGCTATTTTACTTGAACATTTAAAAGCGATAGAAATTATTAGGACGTAGCATATAAAACTAAATCCCGGCTAATCCTTTGCTCTAAAATAACGATGTAAGTAAAATATTACCAAACATCAAAACTGTAGAACTTTAAGTTTAATAGCTTAATAGTTTCAGTTTAATAGCTTTATAAGTGTTACGAGAGCGCGAACGTCACACTTAATATTTATTTAAAAAATGTTGTTTATAATTATTTTTATCAAGGACAAGGATAACGTAAACTTAACCTAGATAACTGTGACCAGCATAATGTAGCAATAACTTTAAATGTTACATTAGATGTGCCTTAGTTAAGAGAACAAGAACATAAACTACACAATCAAGTCTGCAATTAGGGTACCTATACAGTAAATTAAGCTTAAATTTATGTACTCAATGACTTTAAGATAATTGTTTCAAGAGATCCTCTTGATTTAATATCAACTTCAAATAGCGACTTGGGTACGTACGGATACGTTTGCCCTGAAACTTAAGCGGTTTAACGAATTTCGCGAGTATATACGAAATTCAACGGGCAAGTTCCAAAATTATCGAGTCATTAGACTAAAATTCCTAAGCGTATTTTTTGTGATGGACATAAATACAGAATTATATTGGCCGACGACTTTTTGCTTGGAATGCGCACAAAAAGCGCACAAGAAGCTACACTACATCATTTCACCGATCAAATCCTGTTCTGCTTTAATTATGCTGGTGTATGCGATCGAATATACCGTACACACATGAATAGCACGGTATTTTAAATTAACTTGCTCATTTTACTGAAATAAAAACACATAAATCAATTGATCGATGCATATTATGTTAAATGATATTTACTGTAAAAAGTTTCAAGGAGCCACCCGTCATCCGGCACGCTTGCTGAAGCCTGCTCCATGTATGAGGCGGACACTGAGGGAACGTGCCGTTCCGACTCAGTACCTGAGTAGCCACATAACCCTGACCTTCGTAGTAGGCCACTTCGGACACCGGCACTAAACGCACTTCCGCGGAACGAATCTGGCGCACTGACAGTATATTCTCGTAAATCGCCTCGTCTTCCAAGTTCTGGCCTTCCGGGCACAAGCGGTAGCCGAACTCGCGGCTTATCTCATCGAGGTTAGCGTACTCGGGACGCTTGCGGAGTTCGTCTAGGTTCTGGTACTGGGGCTCATCACGCACACGCAATCCGGGCGGGTGGGACGACGTGGGGTCCACTCGCACCCCGTACTCGGGCGGCTCGCGCACCATCCTGGCGAGCTGGCGGCTGCCGCAGCAGCCGCGGCACCAGGTGTGCGCGCCGGCGGAGGCTGCGCGGCCACGGAACGCCGGCTCGGGCTCGGGCTCGGGGGGAGGCGGCTGGGACCACATCGTATAAGCCCGCCGCAACGGACACATCTTCACCCCCAAAAGGGCGCGCGACGACTGACGCGGACGCGCAGAGCTCGGATGGCGCGCGGTGGAATGCGCCCGCGCCACCGAAAGAATGCAATCTCGGGCGCATTTCGGAGGTCGATCTCTCCGAAGGGCCGGGGTCCGCGCCCGCGCCCGCCTCCCGAGCCGCGGCCATCTGTCGTAATAAGTTCGACGAATCGAAACGCGCGCCCACTGAGGTGTCGGCCTGGACCGACACCCTAACGGACCCTCGGTGACCTCGTCCGGCGTCCCGGCACGGCACGCGAATAGTTGTCCGAATCTCCGCATTCCTATTCTCTGACATAGAGTCGTCCTGCGTTCCGTTGCGCTGGAGAGCGGTACGTTATCTAGGCGACAATAAGCAATCAGCTTAATCACTGTAATCCAATTGAAGAAGCCGGCCGCGGCGACAACGGCGACGGCGCGCAATGCAAAAAGTTGTCAATTTCGCCTGTGTCGGCAGCGGTCACGCGCCACACGTTCTTAAACTGCGATTTTCTCAGATTTTCCACGTAATCAATTTACGCAGTTAATAAAAGTATGCGAGGGGTGCGGTAAGTGAGGGGCGGCCATCTGGCGAGTACGGCTGCGCAGGTAAAGGCGCGCATTTTTGTTCCGGAATTCCTTTGCACGCATTTGCAATCCCGTCTTGTCCCCACTCTTTAAAAAGTCTTACGACCAACTCGCACTACTATCCTCCAACTTACTTTGCGAAATCCTCTGACTTTTGCAAAATCTAGAGAAAATATTTACTAGTGAAGCACATGAGATCAACTGGCTCAAACCGTGTTAGCATAATTAGCCGAGAACACTAAGTCTAGTCTGCGCGCAGCCCATTCTCACGCAAACCACTCTCAGACGAAGAAATAGCCGGCATTTTTCTAACTAACTAACCGCATAATTCTCAGCCACACATGCGTGGACCGGCGTGTGATCATAAACATAGATAAACATTGCGCACGTTGTCAACAGACCGCTGTAATGTAGAAGAACACTTCTATATATGGACTGAAAGCAATATAAAAGTTTAAAGAATTTTTACTGGACATAAATATTAGGGCCGGCGGCGGCGGCGGCGACGCGATAGTTTAGTTTCTAAATGTGACAGAAAATATGGTCAAATTCTTTAGATTTACATACCTATTACAATTTTCTGAGCCATAATGAACTAACCGACAAGAGAAAACTGGTCAAATTACACATATTATTTACGAATATTTTGCTAACTGAAAAGCAACTCAACCTACTACTTATGTCAGAAAAAATATTCATTGATTACTTGACACTATGAATATTTTTTCTTCGGGAAATTTGAGTTGTTCAGATGACATAACAATGCCAATTCTTTAATAATTTCATTACCTTTATTGAAATCGAAGTATTTTTTTAAGATTTAACACTAAAAAACAACAATTATAATATTCCATTCTCAAGCAAAAATTACGAAACCAAATATCGATTTGGCCTGAAATGATTTAAAATGATTCAGTATTTTGTTATTGTACAGACAGATACCACTGTTGGCCTTAGGGTTTCCTATGCAGCATCTGCTTCCCCGGGACCGGTTGCATTTCGACTCAGTGTCTGTCCCTCTCCGTCGCACAGCGATCGCGCATAACGTCATCCCTGTCGCACCCACGCTTCTTCTGAACAATTTTTATGTCCTTTTCTTCTTGTTGGCTATCCTACTGCAATGCTGGTGCATTTGGATTTTCTTTCAATCTTGAAATGTATGGATGGTTTTATTTTCGTTCGAAACGATACAGTAAAGCGATCATGAATTTTAATTTGACTGCGTGATTAGTTTACAACTGTGACTGACTCGCTTTTTTTTCAAAACAAACGAGAGTTTCGTTTGTTTTATTAACACTCATAGACTAAAAGCGACAAATACACTACTCTACTTAATTTATGTAGAGCAATGTTTTTAATAAATATTGGTTTTATATTATTAAAACATAGATAAGCATGGAAGAACTGGCGCTTTAAAGTCAGACATGCTATTAAAATTTACCACCTATTTTGTTATGTATTATTTCTTTACCAACTTTCGAAACTTTACGGCATCGTCTTTTTAGTTTCCTATGTTTAAACCAGAAATCAATAAATAGGTAGAGTGATGCTCGCATAATTTCAACCTTAAACATAAAAGCAAAAGAAGTTACATTCCACGCATAACTATCTAGAGACTTAACGAAATACCTATAACCCTTAAACGACAACGAATATAGTAATACTCCATAACACTCAAACATAATGAAAAATAAAATCCCCACGATAGACGGAAGAGGTTACATATTATGTGAACAAAAAAAATTAAAAACACAAAATTCCGGAATCTGGCTAAGACAAAAGGCCCGAAGGTCGTGGCTAGGCAGGCAGCCTCCGAAATCCAACCTGCCCGTTCTTTTTATACGCCTC
This sequence comes from Schoenobius gigantellus, assembly GCA_963935595.1. Lineage (NCBI taxonomy): Eukaryota > Metazoa > Arthropoda > Insecta > Lepidoptera > Crambidae > Schoenobius > Schoenobius gigantellus. The sequence continues at coordinate 53,759,432 of OZ012541.1, forward strand.
GCCCGCTGGCTGGGTTGGATGCGATTAAAATTCCTGAGACGCCTAACACTTCGTCCCGCGCCCTCTAAACACGTAGACACGGCACGCAATACCGACGCCGCATACATGCCTACATTACATTGTAAGGAATCGCATAATTTCATATTTCAATAATAAAAGTGACGGTAATTGGCCATTTCGAAATTTACAAGCTTGGCAAATTGAAAATTCAATTTTGCTTCATTAGACTCCTCCGGGTAATCTCTTATGGAAAACGTAAACGCGTGTAGATTGAAAATATCCGTTTAATAGGATGCTGTCGCGATGGAAAGTTTTTTTGTTTGCGTTTATATTTATGACATTATGGTATGAAAATGTAAACGTGATATTTTCATGTGTAGGTAATGTTTTATTCCAAACATAGCTGGGATAGGTGTGCTATCATCTACACAATTTAAAGCGATGCGATAAAATCATGTCAATCACAGTTTCCTAATCATGTAATTCACTTTTCTTCGCGTTCCTATTATAATTTAAATGACAGAATCAGATACCAATTGCGACCAGCTGGCCTATTCGCTAACTACGGTTGGTAACTAGAACTGTCATTTTTGAAAAACACTATATCCATTACTGGTTAGTGATCTTATGTGTTACGGCAGCGTTCATGATAGCAGTAATGGATGTTGAGTTCCATTCAAAAATGTCAGTTCTAGTTAGCAACCGAAGTTACAGAATAGGCCTGCAGAGGTCATAAATTATTCAAGTCAGTTAAACGTTTCTTTTTACTAAATTGGTATAACTATTCATTATGCATCTTTGTGGCAATTCTTCATAAACAGTTTTCAAATTATTAACAATCTAACTTTTTAATTAAGTTACAGGAACAATCAGGAAAATTAATTACACAAAGCAAATACTTAATTACATTTATTTTATTTGTACGTGAATCCTCTTTTATCCGTAATACTACTTACATCGAGTAAAAGGATAAAGTTATAAAAAAACATTCAAGCACGAAATCAACAACATAATAAGTATTATTTTAGCATAACAAAATGATAATAAAAATAAACAACGTAGGTAAAACTAATGCTTGATATCATTTATTGTCATTATAATTATTTTGTGTCATATCTAAAGTTTATTCCAACATAGCACTATGGCGCGGTCCCGGGAGAGCAATCTCGCAAGCCTCGGCCCACGAGCACGGTATTACCATATTACCGAACAGATTACCATTGACCGGTGTAACAATAAAGAATATGTTAGCTTTACCAAATACCAGGCTCCAAAAAATTAATAATTCTTTTAGAGGCCTGTGTATACGTTTCTACAATAAAATCCCAAGTTGTATACAAGAACTTAGCTTAAACAAATTTAAAGTTGCAATCAAAGATGTACTTATTAAAAAAGCATATTATAAAGTGTCTGATTACATGACGGACAAAAAAGCTTGGGTTTGAACTCTCAATTCTAATATTTAACAATGTATTGCGTTTTGTTTCAAAGAAACGTTCAGTGAGAGCAATTTATTTATAATCTAAGTTCACGCACTTCTCTCAGAGATAGCTTATATAATGTGAATTAACACATCTATTCTTGTAATGGAAGTTGAGCTCAAACTTTTGCTTTGAGGTCAGCTTCCAATTGACGACTCTGTAACAAACCAAAATTGTAAATGGCGATTTAAAAGAGGAGATAAAAAATTTAGACCTTTCGAGTTTCTTGCCTGTTCTTCTCGAGAAGGCTCTCCCAATTTCCGAACAGGTGTAGAATCAACTTTTTTTTTTTTTCATTCCTACTTGTATTTGCAGACATCTTGAATATATTTAGGATGTATGCACATACAAGGTTAATATAATTTCTTTAAATTAGATTGTTTTGCTTTGTTTTGACGTCAATAAGTGCCTGTAAAGGCCTATGTTGAATAAAGATTTTTGAATTTGAATTTGAATTTGAATGTAATATGGCGGCCAAAATCGACAGTACATAACATATACTCTGTTCCGATTGCATACGTTTGCGTACGTGGTTGAGATTGTCATACGTACCTAGTTACAATAAAAAGTACCAAAGTTGTCAATAAAAATTTCAAACAAAGTCGATAGGTACCGCAACAATGTGACATGATAAGAATACTAAAATGGTTCTACTCTATTGGATTATAGAACTGCAAACATGAAACAAATAATAATCTATATAAGTATATGGAAGGAGATGTTCCCATCTATAGACGCACGCACAGCCGCCCGTAACCGCTCATGATAGAAACATGGAAATTTGGACAGTTGTTTTAATTCAAAATGCGGACGCACACTAAGAAGGGATTTAAAAAAAATTACCCTAACTAAAGGGATGAAATAGGGGTTGCAAGTTTGTGTGAATTTTTTTTAAATTAGCAACGATTTTGATAAAACTTAAGATTCATGCTTTTAAAAATATTTCATTAAACACGTGTTTCATGGTTTATTGGAATTCACCCCCTTAGGGTGCAAAATAGGGGTTGAAAGTTTCTATGGAAAATATTTAAAATCTGCTCCAATTTCTATGAAATTTATTATCCGAGCTCCTAAATATAAATAACAATCATCTATATAACAGGCTACAAAATCATTTTTTCTACGGGAAAATAAAAAATTCCTACAGGAAAACAATAACAACGCGGGCGAAGCCGCGAGCGGAAAGCTAGTAGGTACATTATATAAAAGGAGAAGTTCCCATCTCACAGAGGGACACGCTCCATACAAGGGCGGTCATAAATAGTTAAAGTCCTGTTACTATCAATACATTATATTATTTTAGTGACTTATAGTTGTAAAAGTGTTTTAGGAACATTAAAATGAAAGAAGTACATGTATTTACGGAATAAAAAACGTTTACTTCAGTAAAAAACAAATATAAACAATAACATACTTTTACCTAAATTTATCATGAACAAACACTTAAAAATTGGAATGTAAAACATATATTTTAAATAAAATAAGAGTCAAAACATTGATAACATTATTTAATTATAATAAAATAATAGAAATAAATAAATTAAAATTAATTAAATACAAAAAAATAAAACAACTAACAAAATACAAATAAATTATTCTTATTCTAACAATATTAAACATGTAACAATTCTATTACACTTTGTGACAGAGTATTTTTCTTTTTAGGGGGAAGTTTCCGAAGACTTGTAATATAAGGATCTGAATGTAATAATAGTCGTTGTATTAAATCTTGATTGGTAACTTCACGTGACATTTTTCGAGTGTGACTTCGTCTATAAATTTTGATATACTTATTTGTCGCTTCAGCAGCTTCTTCGGAAAGTTCTCCTATAGATAACAATGCATAACTTATAATATCTGATCCATGTACGAGCACCTTGTGGACAGAAGCAGGAAGACTATACCACGGATATTCCTCGACCAGGCTGTATGCTGTTTGTAATGCATAGTCTTTAAACTTGCATTCATTAATTTTATGTCCAGAAGATAACGTTTGTAATATTACACAACAACGATCTATGAGATCCTTATTCAAACCTGTAATTTCAGCAGATACAGCTGATTACAAAAAAAACTTCCTGGCCGTGTTTCCGTCGTTAGACGTCCCGCTTCCACCACTACGCGGCTTGTCAACTATTAAACCTAATCGTTCCCTAAACTGGGACTGTACATATTGTTTTTTATTTGATAACAATTGTTTATCACTATCTAGCCTAACTTACCATTTTTTTATGTCTAATCTATATGAAAGATGAATAAAATATTCGAAGAAACGTATCCAAGAATGTAGTGGTGATAATCCAAATTGGTATCTACTCTCTATTACAGGTTTTTGTAAACATTCGTCTATTTTATTCATCTCTTTAGGGGTAGCATTACATATATAACATCTACTTGTAGATGTTTCACTTAAAGCACTACAAATTTTACCATCTACCATTGAAAGCTGCAACTTATGAGAAACGACCAATTCACGATTGTCGATCTGAATAAAAGTAGGTTGCAAACTTTCAATTTTATCCTTAAAATAAGCTTCCTCTTGCAAAGACACTGCTGTGCTTTCTTTCAAAAATTGAAATCGAATAGGACGGCAGTACCTAGTGGAAGAGGGTCGAGGATTTTTCCATAAAATTTTACAATTATCTTCAGCTAATTTTACAATAATTTGAAGGGGTACATAAGATGTTACAAACAAACTACTATCTTCTAAAGTTGAATCTGAAAAAAATTGTTTGTATTCACTATGTCCAGTGCTGCCATCGAATCCCCATTTCCCAAGTAAAGAGATATTAGACAAACAATCATCAGGAATCTGATCTAAGACCTCTTTTTGAGATTCAAGGATTCGAGAAGCTGTGTGATCAAAAAGACTTTGTAATTCAACTTCAGCTGAAGACTCGGAAACAGTTATATTAGAAGGGTAACATCTCTGTTTCGCTTTAGTAATTTGTTGGTAACATGGTAATACATTAGGAGAAATCTTACTATTAACAAAGTTTTTAATTAATAAATACTGATGTTTTGTCAACTGAGCATCAGTCACAAGTGACAAGACATCATCAGTGCTAACTCTAGATATACACGAATCGAATGAACAGTCTGAAACATCAAGCAATGCACTCACAGTAGAATCATCAGACTTTGACAAATCAGCTACTCTCCGACGTTTAGTCCTTTTACTACATTGCGTAAAAGGTTTTCGAGGACGACCACGTGAATGACACGGCGACGTTTCAGACGGAGTACATTGCTTATTGTTTTTCACAAGTTGAATTTTTTCAATAACATTAAACCAATCGGAATTCTTATATAAAAGCTTGGTTTTATCCCTATTACATTTTTTCCAGAATCGAGCAATAGCTTACATAAATTATTAACAATTTTCTCTAAATAATGAATATCAATGTTCTCAGCATCGTCGTTCAGAGTAGTCAACAAACTTTGTAGGACTTGACGACACTTTTCCGAGTCATTATCGGTATTGACAGTTAGCCATATTTCAAGAATATGCATTCTTGAAAACGAGCATATATATAAATTACCTAAAACAAAAAAAAAACGGTTAAAATTCAGTCACAAAACCTACACAAAGCACTAAGACTAAATAAACTAATTTCGTAGCAAATGCTACGAGATAATCTGGCAACCGTAGCACCCTTGTCATCGCCAAAAGGGCAGATAAGGGCAGCCAAGTTTTAATTTTTCTAAGATAAGAAAGTCTAAAGATTATGGTGCAATATACCTCCATAGTCGGAGCGAGTGGGAACATATTTAAAAGTTTATTCAAACTTTGAATATTAAAATATAATACTCCAAGAAAAGTCGCCTCGTAGCAATGACATACTAAAGAAAATATATACTAAGATACAATTAAAATAAAAATATTAATTATTACATACCCTGTTCTTGGATATCCATTTCAGAAAAAACTCACACAGCACTCACAGGTCCCGCAATGACAACAAATGACGTCACGCTTTTTAATGACTCACTGATAACAGTATTTACGATTGGCGATGCGCTCTCTTTGAATGCACAATAGATAATGAAGGCGCACTCTAATTACTGACCTATTTATAGTTTCAGAAGGTACCGCAACTATCCAATGTAACGACAAGGAATAAAATGTAAAACAAGAAAGCAGGTTTTTAAGATTTATGACCTATGGATGTCCCACAGTGCATCTATAGACGCACGCACAGCCGTAACCGCTAATGACTAGAAACGTGAAATTTGGACAGTTGTTTCAATTCAAAATGCGGACGCACACTAAGAAGGGATTTAAAAAAAATTAACCCTAAAGGGATGAAATAGGGGTTGTAAGTTTGTATGGAAAAATCTTTAAATTAGCAACGATTTTGATAAAACTTGAGATTCATGCTCTTAAAAGTATTTCATTGAACACGTGTTTCGTGGTTTATTGGAATTGACCTCCTTAGGGTGTAAAATAGGGGTTGAAAGTTTCCATGGAAAATATTTAAAATCTGCTCCAATTTCTATGAAATTTATGACCCGGGCCTAAATAAGCTACAAAATTATTTTTCCTACAGGAAAATATAAATTCCCACGGGAAAACAATAATAACGCGGGCGAAGCCGCGAGCGGAAAGCTAGTGTTTTATTAAGAAGCATAAAAATCTCATGTCACAGTGTTTGTTATCGAACTCCCCCGAAACGGCTCGACCGATTTTTATGATTTTTTTTGTATATATTTGGTAGGTCTGAAAATAGGACGTAGGCTATTTTTAATACCCCTAGTAATGAGGGTGGCACTCTTCAGTAATTTTTGAGTGTTGAGCTTTATTAAGGAGTTCGCGGGCACAGCTAGTTTTTTTTAATAAAACATTCGGTGTTAGTACCTGCATTTGTTTTAAGTAAGTTACATTAAATAAAATATTTGACACACGAAAAACGACACCTATTTCCAAAATCTTGAAGAAACTAAGTACTCACACCAAATTTTAAGTAGGATCTTAATCAAAAAAAACCATAATTCAATATGTGACAACTTACAAAAAAGAAACGAAAATGTTAAAAATAAAATTCATAAAAGTTGTAAATTCTAACACTATTCAAAACATCCGAAAAGTATTTTTAACACCCAAAAATGTAATTAGCATCCCACTAAGACCGCATTTAAAACAACAAAGTCTTAAAGGGGGACATTAATATCGATATCGCATGTTCTTAGAAGACGTGTGACTATAAAGCGCACCATCTGTGGAACCATGCGGGGACTCGAACCCGCGACTCTCGGCCGATAGACGCGGTTTTAACAACGACGCCACCCAAGCTCGCAAATGACTGACGAAAATACGATACATACCTTTACATCGAGCGAGCGCGCAATGTGATAGGACTATACAACGAAGAACCAGTAATATTTTAAAAAATGTTTATTTATTGCTTTGTTTTCCTACAAATCGGCACAACTTAAAAATCTAATTCAAACAAGCCAGTTATTCATATTTAAAATTTTAAAAATATAATTTTGTAAGTACATAATTATATACATATTTTTTAACGTTTTTTGCACTATAATTCTATAAGTTTCTTGGTTCGATTAACTAAGAAACTTATAACGTGGGTAACTGGAAACTTATAAACTTTTTAGTGTAAAATAATGAAGAAAAATGACTTGCAACTTGCAGCTTCAAAAAGACATTATTAGTCACTGACATGTGACAAAATGTCTTATTTTCAAAATATTATTTTGAACATACTTACAAATTATTAGAGCAAACAATTACATTTTTCGATCACATCACTAAAATGTTTTCTGAAGCACGACAACAATGTGTGTGAATCGTATCAAGTATCTCAAATTCGAGTTCATACACTGTAAGTTTAAAACGCGGTCTAGCGTGACACGCGATTATCCTTTGGAGGTAGAGGGAGAGCGAGCAAAATGAAAAAAATATCAAAGGCACAAAAAAGTTAAAAAAGATGTATGACAGAAGGCCGGGCCATGAGCGCACGGAACTCGGGGCTCGAAACGTTCGTTTTTTTACGCTCATATTCTTATTATTGGACCCGAAGCTCCCGGTGTTACGAGAAAGGAATGCGGTGTAGAGTTGCGAACTACAGACATGACAAGTTATTTTCTCAGAGAATAAACATTAAGGTTTATTGGTGATTCTTCTTTATTGGCTTGCGCTGATAATAAGCAAAAACCATTGCTAGAAATAATCTAGAAATGTGAAAATGTTTTTATGTAAATAAAGCATAAAAAATTCAATTTTGTGGACTTCAGTCTTTAAATATAAAGAATACATGCGTCTTAAAGAGTAAATTATCATAATAATGATAACTAGATGAGAGACGGTACGGTGTTGAAGATAAAATATAAAAAAATATTCAATAATTAAACATGAATGCAAAGTGAAAAACTGAATACCAATAATCGCTATCGCAAAATGGTTTGTAAACACCAGAATAATGAAGACAAGTATTTACTGCAAGAAATACTAAGCCTGTAGAAAAGACTTTTGAATTATTTTTAATAAGTAGAACTGAGAAACAGGATTTTTTAGAATATTGTATTTATTTAAGTACTATAAAAAATATTATGCCCACAGAAAGACTTTCGAATAAGAAAAATATGTTAAACTGTGCAAGTGTTACCTACCAAAATGTTTTCTTAAGACGTTTTACTGATTATTATTTGATGATGATTATTATTATTATTATTTTTTATTATACAACATAATCAGATGGATTTATAAAATCAAGGATGATATTATTCAAATTTTGCCGTTGCCGTATTATTCAAGTTTTGTACGTTTTGATTTATGATATTGAATAAATATTAAACAGAAAAGAATCTAGACATTTTATCACTTCTAGTTGTCGTCGTCTCAAACATTTTTTACAATGCTTTAGACGTGCCGACTATGTAGTGAGTTCATACCTAAGTACATAATTAAGTAAGTATATACTACATACTTTGTAAGTACAAACTTACTTCTTATCTATCATTACGCCTACTAAACATTTTATTGTACCATTCAAACCATTCGACAAAAAGTTGTAAGACGGCCACAATGACAGCGGCACTAGTGAAGTCTTATTACAAAATTCATCTCGAACCACTATCAATTCCATAAATATTTTTATAGTAATCAACCTATCACTTCGGAACGCTAATCGCGGCGGCAGGCCGGGCCATTACTAGATAATTGCACGTTCTATGCATTATGAAATGACATACATCAAGCCAGAAGCCGTGTACAACACTATGGGCCTTTATCAAAACAACAATAAATGAAATATAGCATTGTTATCCACCCGTGTCCGGTGTTTTTGAAAATCGGCATTCTTACACATAAAGAGAAATGTTCGGAACGGTACCGGCTACCTGCGACCTTCAAAAGTAAACATTTTTGGAATGCCGATGAAAAAACCACCCTCGTGAGAAACATTTGAAAAAAAAACAAACTAGTAGAGGATGGGAACAGTGGGTTCTCGGAATTCGCGTGCCATACTTGCGTTTGTTTCTTTGAGAGCATTGTTCGTTCGAAAACAACATGGCTGGATATCTCTGGATTCGAAACGTATTTAACACTTAGCCTCGAGAATTTAAGACACTAATAGGATACCCCAAACCCATAACTTGAAGATTACACGTCTGAAGAATTTAGAGGCGTCATAACTTCATATCTAGCAAGTATCGGTTGAACTTAATCCAGGCAATCCAGATACATATAAAATGATGTCAGATTTAAGTACTTACTATCGTGAAGACTTTATTACAAAAGTCTAAAATTATTTTGCAGCAATAATTTATTATTATGTCGATATGAAATACGAACCCAATGAGTAATTTTAGAACTTGCCTCAATATTGTGAATGTGTTACAAAATTTATGCAGCCATGATTTGTTCGCTCGCAGTCGCAAGAGGATATTTTGGATTTAGAATCGTAAATGAACACTAAACTGGCACTTCTCTTCAACATTAGGTCCTTTTTGACAAAACGCTATTTGTGAAATTAATAGTAGATATAGGATCCAAAGCCTACCGATAAATTTGAAAATAAAATGCCGGATACAACCTCAAATGTTGTATATATTCATGGATTTCTTGGCAGTTTAAAATTTTAGCTACAGAATTTCGAAAATGCAATTGTCAATATTTGCAAAGTAAAACATTTTCTATATCTGTATTTTGACAAAATGATTACTTATAAAGTAATAAGTATGTTTGCGAAATACGAAATGTCAATACTCATCATACTGAATGTATAAATTAAATTCAGCATATTAATGAAGAAATAACCGTAATTACTGTAACTGCTACATATAACTTAATTTATACATATTTTACAAAAGAAAGTTAATATAATTAGGTCTATAACTCAATATCATTACATATGCAACAAATGAAAATTCACACTCATAAAATCCAAACATAACTTTCATAAAACTTAAACAGAAGTACCATAGAGCACTTATATTTAACACAAACACTTATCTAAATAATGCTTATACATTAGTTCCAACTTGAAATTAATCTTGTATCATTTACATATCATTATAGATAGTATAAATCCAGTTAAGGGATATTAAAATCCTTAAAATTACCAGCTATTGCTACTAGATGCAGTTCTAAAGTGACAAACGATAAGGTTATTTCCGCTAATGGTCTTTTCATGTTGTCGCCAAGAATGTCATATTTCAAAAGGTTCATTGTGCGCAGTAGAATTATCTTCCCTTGCATAGTGTAATGGGTTAACGCTTGCATATAGCTTGGGAGGCTTCATGCGCTTAAATTGAAATTTTGAAATAAACTTTTTTAATCGAAGAGACGCCATTACATATGGAGTGGTTTTATTATTACTTATTATATTGAACATTAGAATAACAACACATGTAAAGTACATACAAATGAAACAATTATTGCCTTTTATTCTCGATAGGATATCAAGAGGAGTAGGACTTAGATATGAATCGTTGAATGATGCTAAGGAAATCAGCAAAGGTATTGTTCTGTTTCATGGGAATTCTAGAATAAATTTGAATTAGAAAAATAAATGTTTCTCATCTTTTAAATTGCCAACACCTTATGCTCATTCTCCATATGCAATTCGCAGTATAATACGGTTGGAGGTATGAAACACCATAATTACTTGTGCGTGCGTCTCCAAGGTCCATGGAGGTCGTTCGTCGGCGCACGCGACGCGCTTTGAAAACAATCTCGTATTACCGGGTGAGGTGAGCTCGCCTCCGGCATTTTGTGGGACTTCTCCGGTGGTGTTAAAATATTTGGAAAATGAACAAAACAATTCTGAGAGGTCAATATACAGAATTCAGTTTCTTATGCTGACCCAACAATTTTTTAAAGAAATACAACAGAAAAGTAATGTCTAACGGACAAAGACACACCAGACTTAGCAAAATTAAAAATTATGATCATATAAAAAAGTAAGATAATAAAGACATGAACCGTCACATGAAGTTTTTGGCGGTCCTCAATGAAGCACTTACAACTTAGGCAACTATTCCTTTAAATGTTTATACCACAATTCCGTCTTATGTAGACTTAAAAGAGGTACATTGCCTAGGGCTCAAGTATGAAGCTTAATTTATTACAGAATCCCAATTTTCTTGGACGTGAGGTGACCCATATGAGGTTATTCGCGGCGGGTGTAACATTAGCCGCAGCGGAACAATAGCGCACGAGCTGAGGTCGCGGGTGGGTCGAGGACGCTATGCAGACGCAGCCTTACGCCGTCCTTCAAAAACTCACTCTGGTTTATAATCGAATTGAGATTTACTGGTACTTTTCGCAAGTATTTTTAATGTATTGCATGGACAAAAACTAAAATATTACAAGTTCACATATTCAATAAGAAGAGGAAATACAAATTAATACTCTGTCACGTAATATTTGATGGAAGATAATACGATGCCAGGCGAACAAATGATGTGACAGATATGGGAAACACTATAATGATGATAATATTCGGTAGATCATATTGTGTTCTTCTAGATTCCTAAGCTTGTTTGAAATAGCTTTTTAAATTTGTGTTTTTTCCGCATTTTAAGTCACATATTTTTTACATCACACATATGTACTTCTGGAAAATCCGTTCAAACGACACGGTCTGGTCGCTAGAAACAATGGGTGCGCATGCGCTGAGGTCACCGTACCCAGGTTGAGGACGGGTTGCCTTATCAGTCCTTCATCCGTAATTTTGGAGAACTCATTTTATGTTAAAACCTATTGAATAAAAAAAATTGTGTCAGAAATATTCAGAACTTTAGTAAGAACTTCTGATAAAAGAAAAGCGTGTATTCCACATTTCTGCACATTTATACTTATTGTTCTTTCATTTATGTATTATTTCCACAATGAGCAAATGACAAAAGTTCATTGTCCTGGATTATATTTGCGTTCTCAATGGTAGCTTAATCGGTAAAATTACCCTTCATCACTAGAAATAATTCCAGCAAGGCAAACCCATAAATTACTTTGTATTAATAATTAAAAACCAAACCTTGATCATAAGATACGAAATTCCGCAACGCCCCTTATTTCGCTCCGGACTCTGTGATTCGATTCAAAACCAAAGCAATTAACCAAATCCAGATTATTTTGGCCATAAAAATTGGCATCCGAAAACTCAAAAAAATGAAACGGTCTCATATATAATCTGAGGACATTAATGTTCGCGAAGTATGTAAATCTATATTAATAACTAACGGTATGAGAGCTTAACGTCTTATCGTAACTTATGCCCAAGCCGTCGGCTCAAAACGAAACGTTAAAAGTTTGAGGAGTAATAATGTGACAAAAGCACATCTGGCCTGTCATCCGTGCATGATTGAGGCAAGGAAAGTCGCATTCCATTCTCTGACAGCAAGAACATTATTAATAAACCGGGCAGCGAGAGGGCAACATTCCCGACCGAAAGGGCACTAAATAAAACATAACAGTAACCCAACTATTCAAATGAATATCTCGTAACAAAAAATGAACAGTATAAACCATTGTAAACGACAAATATTATTATGTCAACAACGAATCATCGACAAATCTTAAGAAAAAATAATTTTAAAATGTAATTTAAACACTACCCCTCTCTCACGAAATACTAATAGAAAAAGGAAACACGACGTTCAAATATTAAATCACGACTTACTGCCACGCTTAGCCGTGTATTATGACAAAGGGCAACGTGTTTTATTTTTATGGAAAAGATTTACAGGGACAACATTGGCCGGCGACTACTGTGCTACGCTGAGAAGATTAGATAGTATTAAACGATTCTTTGTGTTTACTATACTTAAGAACTTTCAACTCAAACCTTTGTAATCTCTAGCAGTTTCATAATAAAATAGAATTATGTCGTTTGAGAGGTATTCAATATTAGAGAACAGATACATATAAAGGACATAAAAATATATTATAAAGAAAACAAATCTAAAACTGAAATATAAGAGCTACATCACGTGGCGGATGCCGAAGGCATGCATATGTAATTAGTCGAACAATTTTGTTCACATCTCAACCTACAATTAGTTATTAAGAGAAAAACGTATAATTTGTGAACAGTAGCAACAGATACTGAGGCTTGACTTACGTACCCAATAATTATTTAAATGATTTAAAAACACTCGTGGATAGGTATAGGAACAGCAAAAAGCAACAGAAGACTGCAGAAATGCAGTTTTGACACAATATATCCATCATTACATACCTACAGAGAGAAGATGGAAGGGAATAGTTTTAGTCAGTAATATTTAAATAAAAACTGCAGATCTGCGTGTTGATACAGATTTCATATCTTCTAATATATAACATTCTCGTGTCACAGTGTTTGTAACCGAACTCCTCCGAAACGGCTTGACCGATCTTTATGAAAATTTTTGTGTATATTCAGTAGGTCTGAGAATAGGTCGTAAACTATTTTTTATTACGGCGAAACGTAAGTTCGCCGTTATTATGGCGAGACGTAGTTCGCCGGCACAGCTAGTCTAGTAGACGTAGACAAGCTTTTATGTCATATAAATTGTGTCAAATGTGAAATGACGTTATAAGTAAAAGTTTTAGTGTAAAAGTTTATTTATTCTTTTTAGCGCATTTAAATAAAAGCTTGTTTTTAAAAAGGTTTTTTTACATTTAATTTATTTTTTACTTTTTAGTTATCACTGGACACGTTTCTCAGTCTGTTCATCTCATTCAACGCATCATTGTTGCAAGGTCGTTTGCCGGAACGTCTATACAGAATTTCAGCTCAATCGGTTTAATATATCTACTTCAAAATTGATTTTTAGCTTTAGAAGTACGACATATTGGATTAATAGTGACATCACTTAATTTTTCAAGTTATTCTTAGCAAGACCTTTTATTTGATACCCATATTGTAGGAGTGCATTAAAAATAATTGGTCCGCCATCTTAGGTATGCAGCCATCTTGGATTTAGAATGACGTCACACAGTTAACCGTGCATTTTCATCCAAACTGTGTGTATACAAAATTTCAGCTCAATGTTAAAGATATCTACTTCAACATTGATTTTCAAGCTTTAGAAGTCCGCCATATTGGATAAATAGTGACGTCACATTATTTTTCGAGTTACTCTTAGCAAGACCTTTTATTTGATACCCATATTGTAGGGGTGCATTAAAAATAATTGATCCGCCATCTTGGGTATGCCGCCATCTTGGATTTAAAATGACGTCACACAGTTAACCATGCATTGTCATCCAAACTGAACGTGTATACAAAATTTCAGCTCAATCGGTTAAAGATATCTGCTTCAAAATTGAGTTGCAAGATTCCACCCGAACATACATACATTGCAAGTTAAATAAAAGCTTGTAAAAAGGAGATGTTCCCATCTATAGACGCACGCACAGCCGTAACCGCTAATGGTAGAAACGTGAAATTTGGACAGTTATTTAATTCCAAATGCGGACGCACACTAAGAACGGATTTTAAAAAATTTAACCCTAAAGGGATGAAATAGGGGTTGCAAGTTTGTATGGAAAAATCTTTAAATTAGCAACGATTTTGATAAAACTTGAGATTCATGCTCTTAAAAATATTTAATGGGACACGTGTTTCATGGTTTATTGGATTTCACCCCCTTAGGGTGCAAAATAGGGGTTGAAAGTTTCTATAGAAAATATTTCAAATCTTCTCCAATTTCTATGAAATTTATTATCCGGGCTTAAATAGGCTATAAAATTATTCTTCCTACGGGAAAATGTAAAATTCCCACGGGACAACAATAATAACGCAGGCGAAGCCGCGAGCGGAAAGCTAGTACAAGATAATAATAAAATGTCACAAAAAGGAACTATCGAAAATACAAACATGTGTCTAAATTAAGACTAGCCAGGGTGTTGTATATTAAAAACTATAATTACAAAAAAGGTTTGGTCTAACAAATAGAAGATAAAAGAAGACGCAAGGTACCTTAAGGTACCTTTATAGATTAAAATAAATACTCCAAATAATATGTTTATAAATATTATCGAAATGAAAGGGATTCGTTATTTAGATATTTTTTAAATGTTATCAATAATGAACCTAAAGTACTCGTAGCTGTTCACATGCAAACTGCAACGTCAAAGATTTAATATTACATCTTTCTCCTTTCACATGTATGGTGTTACAAATGACATGCCTTGTAACTACTAACTACTCCTTTCTAATGCAATCAGAATACATAATAATAATACCTCTCCGAGTCCATTTCAAACTTAATTTTCATATAATTATCATTAAGTAATAAATAAACATGTTGAACCAAATGTAAACTTTCTGTAACATAGCACTCAATCTAATTTTGGAATATTTTTGTTCGTCTTTGACGCTTCACCTTCAACTTCACACCAAATTTTAAGATTTGACATGGACGGCCGATCAAGTCATAAAATAAATAATGGTCTACTTTAAGGCGTTATCTCGACTAAATCCATCACATTTCTCTTATGCGCCATTAAGGCTGTTGCTCAGAAAATATGCGTCCACGATTATAAGGTGAATTTTAATGTCGCTACCGAGCAGAAGCTTTCCAGCCTCTTAAAATTCCAAGAGACTCATGATAACGACGCCTTTTGCCGTTAATACGGTCAATGTTGGTATAGTAATGCACTACACAACAATCTTTTTAAAATATAAGCGTTGTAAGACAATCAATGCTGCAAGTATGATAATAAAGATAAAGAAATTTCGATATTTAAAAAGGAATCTAGCAAGCAGTATACAGCAATATACATTTTCTAAATATATGCGTTGTATTACTTAAGCAATACACATCTGTACATTTAACCTTTGAAATATCAATCTTTTCTTTATGACCGATGTAAGCATTCCAAACGCATGACGCCAGTCGGAGACTCCTCACAATCATACATGTTTTGTGGAGGAGACGCCAAAGAGCACAATGGAACATAATATAATAAGTGTGTGTATGTCAAAAAATTAATACTGATTCTGAACGAAATAACATCGAATAGTTTTATGAAATTAATAGCACTCTAGTTTTGAAAACATTCTGAGGCTGACGAACTAAAAATGAACAAAGATAACGGATTGAAGAATTCGTATCACATTCTTCGTTAAGATTACAATCAAATATTTAAATTCCTTTAGAAAGAATTAAACTTGCGTGGAGTTAAAATATTAAATGTGGGTTTATTGGTATGACAAATGCGTAGACACAGACGATTTATATCGGCGGCATGTTAATGGTTTTAATCAATTCAACTGTGTGCTGTACATTTACGATGAAAAATGGAAGAATCGCTTTGCATATTATCTAGATACATCGTTCTCGGGTAGAACTGAGCGTGACCATTTATAATGCCCTAGTGGAATCCACATTCTGAACCGAAGCTTTCAACTTATGCGAATGTTGCGACTATACACGATACGGATTATGTCGTACATTTGGCCGTTTGTAAGATCGAAATCAATAAAACAATAGGAAACAAGCGAATGGTCACGACCTTCACGATTGTTAGCAGCGAAATTTTTTACGGACGCAGAGCGTTAAATTGGTATGGCATCCCATACGTCATCCATGAATACTAAAAAATTAACAATCTCTACTACACATATCATTTAAATTATCAACAAGTCTAACATTATAGTTGTTATATTATAGTATAAATGTACGTATTTATGATATAGTTCACAACTGGTATGTATGTGTGTAATGTGCGGTCGGCGGCGCGTAGAGCCCATTATATTGCACTAAGAAAACATGCACTATTACGAGCGATATAAGATCTGTCTCATGGTCGATATGTGGGCTCTGAAGCGTTGCCGTTTGTACGTTTGTTTAGTATAATATGGTAGGGTATCATAATAGTTATATTGTAAAGTATATTTTAATTTATAAGCTGCGCAAATGTAGAAAAAAAAGTTACTAAGTGATAATTGTTATTTATAAGGAGTTTAAAAAGGAATTTTGTAAAAAAAAAATAATTTGAACAAGGGCATGGACTAAGAGTCTGTGGAGTAAACATAATAATAAAAAACAAAATAAAAAAAAACACATTATAGTTGTCCTAAATGTCTGTCTTATCTTAATTTTATTATTGTAACAAATTATTATCTTGAAAGCATCTATATTCGTACAATTTTAATGATTGAGAAAATAAATGGTTTTTAATTTTGTCGATTGATCCCATTGCTACAAAACTGCCAACGTCATACTTACATTTGTTCGCAACAGTAAATAAAATTTTAAAGGGTCTATCTACCTTATCACTGATATTGCCACGAGGAATTTAATCTGGCATCTTTATGAGTTCCGATCGGTAAGTCCATGATTAGATCCATCCAATTACTGGATACATTAATTTCCGTAAGAAACTTGCTGGTAGGTATCTCCGGTATATTGATGCAAGTATTACGAGCCTCAGTGTAAGCTAGGTGGAATATCTTTATAATTTATCTTGTTGGAATTAATCATTTCATCTCTAGCTAGACCCATAATACGTAAGAGTTGATAATTGTAAGCAATCGCTAATCTACCTTTAATAATAGACAAATTAGTTCTTATTTTTTATACTAAATAAATATCTACATATTGTTATTAAATAAAGATACCTTGCGCCAAAATTAAATACGGCATCAGTTTAGTATCTTGCATTCGTAAATTCATCTTGGCAGCTGATTCGCGATCTTTTAGTTTTTTAGGACCTTCGAATTTGAATCGATTTCCAGGAATGGACAGGTGTGCTTTTATTTCATCGTTGTTTATTTTCAAAGATGTATATAACTAATCCTTTAATCATTACTTTAAAGAAAATTTACGAATTTTGACGTTGTATTACGAAGATATAATGAATTATGATAAGGTGTTTTTTCTAATGTAAATATTACCACTTTTGTAAAAATTTGTTTGATGATTGTCATGTTTTCATAATAATTAAAAACAAATATTCCAATAATGAAATGAATAATTTATGAGTTTACAATTCTTTATGTTTCGTAATAACAGCTGCGTTCAGCGAATGAACATCATAATGTTTGTATGTTTTAATTTTAAAACGTATTACCATTATAGCACTTAATGTTTATATTAAAATAATAATTTCACAAAATTTCTTATTTTTTTAAATGACCACGAAGAATTCAGGTGCTAAAACCATACACGAATAATTGGGACGTGGCATGAAACGTAAAATTAAATATAACATTCTTAAAAGTTAATAAAAAAAAGAGAAATTTACTTAATAGAGCAGATAGAATAGTAAAGCACCATTTATGTCGTGCTAAAGATGGTAATAACTATGAATGTGTTGTGTTTAATATATATTTTGATTTATGACTAGGTACTTAGTTTAATAGATCTCCATGGTATAGGTAATACTCAATATTATCTGTTGTCAAAAACTTAACTAGTGTTTAGTTTAGTCAGCAATAATTAATTTGTAATGTTTGTATTTCTCAAAGCTTGTCCAAATAAGAAAGTTCTTATTTGGACGTTCTTATTTGATCGAACTATGCGATAGAACCTCCTGGCCAGAGGAAAACTTTTTCAATTTAGCATTATCAAGATAGTCACAATTATAAAAACCTCTTTAAACCTTAAATACCTGCTTAAGAACTAACACTTGCATTGTAATTAAGGGGCCACAGTACCTACTACTTGCGCCGCCATTCGTTTTTTATTAATTATGATAAATTAAAGACGTTTCTACAAAAAATGATCAGTCAACTACTCAATACAGATATTTCCGATTATCCGAATTATTGCTAAAAGTGGCCACTTTTAGCAATAATTCGGATTATGATTACGCCTATACATTTTATCTATGCCTGAATAGCTCAAAAAATCTGAAATGTCTGTTTTGAGTAATTGACTGATCTATTTTTTGTAGAAACGTCTTTAATTTATCACAATTAATAAAAAATGAATGGCGGCGCTAGTAGTAGGTACTGTGTCCTCTTAAGGTAAACATTTATTTGAAACTAGCTGTGCCCACGTCCGCATGGAATCGTAATTTTAGGTAGCATTTTTAATTATTCTTCAAATAAGACACATTTCATAAAATTTTTACATATTTATATCATATAAAAAAAGTAGCCTATGTCCTTCCTCACGGTTCAGTGGTTTTAATGTAACAGACAGATTAACTTTCGTATTTTAGTAGGGAAATATAATAATGTTAACTTTTTTAATTAGAGATGACTGAGAGTGTTATAAACGTAAGAGTAGACAAATATAATCAGAAAGCTTCGAACTGCTAAGCTATCGGGAGTTACACGTGTTATTGTGAGTCAACCATAAAATATATTTTTTATATAATTTTAAGGAGAACATTTCCGTCATACATAATTTCTGTGTAGCTTTAACCATTAAGGTTGCACACGCTTAAAAAATGGAGTAACTTCTCCCGTTTTCCCAACATTTCCCTTCACTGCTCTGCTCCTATTGATTGTATCGTGATGAAAAGTATACTATAACTAGCTCAGGAGTATGAAAAATAATTGTACCAAGTTTCGTTGAAAACCGTCGAGTAGTTTTTGTTTCTATAACGGTTATACAGACAGACAGACAAAAATTTTACTGGTTGCATTTTTGGCATCAGTATCGATCCCTAATCACCCCCTGATAGTTATTTTGGAAATATATTTCATGTACAGAATTGACCTCTCTACAGATTTATTATAAGCAAACAGCGACACAAAAATTTAATAAAATACCTATTCTAAACTAATATATACAAAGTGATGTAAACATTAAATTTGTATATTATTTAAAAACTTCAATAATAGAATTGAATTTGGAATCAGGTCAAATCTGTTTGCAATTAGCTCCAATTTTCAATATGAATACGTATATCGATTATAAAATTAATCCAAAATTACGCCTAAGATAAACCAATTCTTTATTTATTTATTAAGTAAGGCTTACCAACAAAATACATACAATGTATATTATATTAAGTAGGTACATTATTGCAGGGTTACTAGTGACATGTATTCAAATTAAAGATATACACAACAAGTACAATAACATCACAATCATTTGAATAAACTGACAATATTCTGTAAGTAATTTGGAGTAATCCAAGCCCAACATTGTCCGAGAAAATATCCATATTACAGTTTTGGTAAATCGCATTACATAATTTTTGCATGTATGACAATGAGATACTTTCATATTTATTTTTACAAACAAGGGTCATGAATGGTATATAATTGCAAAGTCTGGCCTGTATACGTGGCACTTTAATACCTATACTGATGTCCTCCAAAAAGGATAGACAGTCAACTGAATTGTAAATTAGTTTATAAATATATATTATTGCTAACATTATTCTTCTATCTTCCAGTGATGTCATTTTTAAAATGTTCAAGTCTTTTATAGTAATTCTTAACTTGATGCGTGTTTCTGCTTACATACGCTAATTATTTTTTGTATAGTATTTTGATAAAAATAATACCATGTTACATTACAATAATCTACATGACTTCGAACTAGTGCAAAATATAAGACTCTTAAAGCTTCTATAGATTTGAGCTCTTTAGTATCCCGCTTTATGAAAGCTAATATTCTAAAACCTCATTTCAGAATCCATTAATACACCCAAATCACGAACTTCATCTACCCTTTTAAAAGTCTCCCCATAAATTTTGTAATAAGTATTTATTTTCTTATACTTTCTTGAAAATCTAATGTAATAACATTAACGAAAAGTTAACAAAACGAAACGAAAACTAATGAGATATGTCGGCAACAAAGGCGTCTTTTTCAGCAGTAAACATGTAAATTAACGTTGGGATCATTCATTGTTCACCACATTGTCACGATTTATGAAAAGGGAGGTTGCGATCTATAGCTGCCTGTGTATCTGCAGGTCCACGCGCATTCCTACATAAATGTGTACGCGTCGTGCGACTCGGCGGCCAAGTTTTTGCGGCTTGCTCTTTTTGCCCGCAGCGTAACTTGGTGGCGGGATCATAACTAATATTTATGGACGGTTTGTTTCGTTTTAAATTTAGTGTAATGATGAGCTTGGGCTCCCGTGCCGAACACACCTCACATTAAACGTCCTCTCTCCGTCGTAAGGGCTCAACTCTAACATTGTAACTGGTGTCCATATCAGATTTACTGTCGACAATCACTCGCTACCACGGTTTGCGCATTCTTTTTGTTCGTCAACGGAGAAATCAGTTTCTGTTGTGCTAGTTTGAGTTATTGATTCATTGATCATTTGTTCACTTTATCATTTACCTCTTTCTCACATTAATTAAATATTATCACAGTTCATATAACGATTAAGTTACGAAATTTACATTTTTTGTTTACAGCGAAACAGAGCACTATACCTAATTAGCATAGTTTTAATCATTGTTTATGAATACCGCGTATAAGTAGTATCCAATTTCTATGTGCGATTAAAGTGCATTTGAATTCAAAACTATATTTAAAATGTCCAAAACAAATAACATTCATTCATAACTCACATTAATGATTCACAATGTCAAATAGATGACGTCAATCTCTCTCTCGGCCTTGATAATAAAAATGTTACTCTTTGGGTCATCCTCGGATTGGCTTTTTCGTATTTTGGCTTGTCGACTGTCACAGGTAAAATAAGACAAAACACCGAAAAAATATTATTAATAAGGCCGCCTACGAGTATGTTTATCTTCAAAATTGTTGACACGTCGACTACAACTAGAACCGTGTTTCTATGTACAAACCAGTGAACATTTTCACAATTTTATAATTCAAAACACGACGTAACTTCCAAATAACCTCGCCTATCCCAACACTTGGGCACAAAAAAACTGGAAGCTCGACTCCACCTCCTCACCTGTCCCGCCTGAGGCTTTAGACCACGTCGACCTTCCAGGAAGACCCGGTCCAGTAATGACCGCAGCACCCGGCAATTACCCACCATCACAATCAAAAAACAACAAATTACCCGTTGCCTCTTTCTGGGGTTTTTGAAATTGTCTAAAAACCAGTTGTTAGACGTGGAGTATTCAGAGGGTGTGTTCAATTAAATATGTATTAGTGATTGTCACGGACTGCATTTGAATAATTGCAGTGCTGAACTTAATTTATACTCGCATTTAGCATACAAGTTGCTAAATGACACATAAGTTAGGCTTATTATTACTATTTCGTTGTCTCTTAGTGTATTGTTATAATATTATCAAAGCAGAAGCAAAAGGTTGAAAAGTTATTCAGTAATACTTATTATTTATAAAATATTGTTTCGAATCTGTTCGTGAACTGCAATTTTAAATATGCAGTAATCAGTTGTTGTTTTTAGTGTATGAAATGTTTTCATCTTTTTTACTTATGATTACTGTCTCGTTCTTTTCTGGGAATTGAACCTGAAATTGTGGGAAATGTAAGTACCTAGTCCTACATAAAAATAATATTACGATCTATCTTTGGTTGTGTTTATTTCTTGTTGATTCGTCAAATTATTTATTAATCAATTACATTTATTCGCTACCGAATAAAACATTATCATTATAAACAACCAAATAAAATAAGTCATCCATAGACTTAGAACATACAACCTTCGTAAATGCCAGGCTATATAATGTTTTTAAAATTATATAGCCTGGCATTTATGGAGCATCCTTTTCAAGAAAACATTGTATGTTATGATATTTATGTAAGTTTTTATGCAATACAATGCTATAGACTTAGAAATTCTAAGTCTCACGAACGAATATTGACAACGCCATGTGTTCTCACGTTAGTAACACGAAAACATGTAAGGTCTGCAAACAATACTAATATAAAGTAGAATGTGAAGTAGTTACTTATGTAGAAGGTGACAAGAAAAAAAATAAACACAACGTGGAATGTCCTAACATTACGAGATGACATCACACAGTCAATACAGGACCTAAATGAGCACAAGATTATCATATTACAGAATCGGTAGCTCTAAAACTACGACACCTCTATAGATCTATTCCTACACTGTCGAACGATTAAGAAATATTAAAGTCTTTGACTGACTATTTATGTACGAAAGCATTGTATACAAATTATACATTTGCTTTATTTTTATTAGCATCCAAATAAACAAACATTAACATCAATATCAAAATCTTTAAGTGGGCAAACTAGCATACGGAATGTTTTATAGGAGGTTCTTGCTTTAGGTTTTTTTAAAATCTTTTATTATCAAGCTATACACCTAATGGTTAAGCCAGCTTTTGCTTTAGGTTTGTGATCGTAAAATTCACAAAGTAGAGTCGTCATTGGTGAGACCCGTCTTAATTTCTATGCTCGTAACCATTTTAAGGTCGACTGTTTGGAATACTTACTCCATGGGTTTGTAATGAAGGAATATTGCGGGAAAACAAAATCTTTATTGATGAGAGACGAAAAAAAACAAACGAAGAGCACAAAACTTCCTAAACCCGCCAATATGTCAGTAGTCAACATGAACTTATTTTTCTAATAATTATATGTAGGTAGGAGTTTTGTTGAAATTTACAAATGGAGCCACGGAACGATGGTCACGTATTGGGAACTCGCAGATTCGCGGAATCAGGCAGAGGAAAGAGCTGCGAGACTTCTTCGAAACATTTTCGATATGGCCCCTTATCAAGAAATGAATTTTCGAAAAGGTCCGCGATGGAAATAACTCGAATAGTTTAGTCAATATCTCAGAACATAAAAACAACTTTAACGTGAACCTACACTAAATCAAACCCGTATTATCAGAAAGCTCTATCGCACAGATATAAAGTTATTATAGACCACATGTATGAACAAAAATTAAGTCATATCAAATTCATACAGTGCATCAATAGGCTAGATGACTAAAAAATTTTTTTCGCTTTAATAGAAGCTCATTCATATAATAAACAGAAAGAAAAAATCGGTTTTCGAATAACTATAAAAACAACCATAATATAGGATATTAAAGATTTTTCTCCATCTCTTTCTAGCAAAACGGCAATTTACAAGGAGTTTATATGGCCGTACTCAACAATGACGTCACGGTTGATGTCGGATCTCTCTGTCTAATCGCCTTCAAATTAACAACTTAAAATGCTTGTATCTAATGTATTTCTAAACCAATTTTAATTCTGATTTCACAGGACTGCATCTTTTTCCACGTTATTTTAATATTTAATGACGAGACGTAAAAATTAGAATTCAGTCATCATCCCAATTGCACGCACAACTATTTGTGGGAAGATATTGTCAAATGCTTCAACAGGACCAAGCCACATTTCCCTTGCGCAAACTCTCGGCACGTCCTAACCATGAACACTTACCGTAAGTGTAAATGCAGTCCTTCAACTTCGTTCGTTATCAGCCACAACTGAATCAATAACATCCCTATTACTATGTGAATAAGGTTTTTCGTTGGATAGGTTCCGCCTACATGTGAAATTATCCACCATAATATGTGCATACCTCCACGTACAGCTGTCACGAAGCTATCGCCCAAGATAACCCAGCGATTTTTCCATATGCTCCAGGCATAGTTAAACAGCCCCGTGTAAGAAATATTACTTTGTCAACTCAAACATCGCTTGCAATATCAAGCAGTTAGAAGAAATTTGCAGGCGGACATTAAATCTTTGTCTAATCACCAAACGCATGAGAACTTTTTCGATGAACGCAGTCAATCGCATTTAACAATTCGGTGAAAACATGCTAAAACACAACATCAAATTTAGCAATATAATGTTAAAATGCTAATGGAGGCTATTCGTATTCCGAAGTATGTCAACTTATTACATGTGGGTGGTGAGTACAAATGTTAGTAGACGAGATATAAACTTCGTGATTTTGTATCAAATCGAAGGAAAATAGCTTTGCACTGACATCATCGTATTAATTGTTCTATTGCATACTCAAAAACAAAGACAAGTGTGACATGTTTTATTGATGTTGTGTTCAAATTGAAGTGCTTTCTGAACATTAATAAGTTTTATTTGATGAATAGATAACGACCTCAATAACGCAAAGGCGTTTTTCATTTTACTCTAGCTGTATCCGGTATGCGTTGCAAACTTGCAATACCACAAACATTGTTTACAGAGACTTTTCTTTATGCAGTCCTAAACCATTCTGATCGAGGGTTAAGGACCGTATAAAGTACAAAAATAAATACATTGAGTTTAATAAACAAATTGCTAGCGATCAAATCGTCATCATGAAATTTGTCGTATAAATTCATGCTATAGGTAAGTATACCAAAAATAAACGTATCAGAAATTCAGAACTCGCTGTCACGTTAGCACAAAATGGAAGCGTTAAATATGCAGTAGTTTTCCGTCTAAACGTCTCTAGTCTCGACATATTCTCGCCGAAACTAGAGGCCGAGCAGACGCAGTGTCTATTCGCGGAACGCTCCAAAGGAATTTAACTTATCGAATGATTGACTCACACAGTACGCAATATCCGAACAGTTCTTTGCGCGATAATCGTGTGAATAACACGATAACGCTTGTAGTATATTTAAATCGAGATATTGCTAAATTATCATCGTGCTAGAAACGAATGCAATACCAAAATAAATTCTTTGCAACAGAAACCGCTCTGTAAATGAAATTGATCGTAGCACATACTGTGGATAAATACTTATTCAGGGTTTATAATATAGCTGATAAGTATTATAATTCGCGAATTTCGTAAAAAAACTGTGTAGTTGTGTTTTTGTTTAAATATTCTAATTAAATTTTTCGACTGCTGCAATCTAACTAAGTGAACTCAGCCAAGTGTCGCAAATGGTTGA
Organism: Schoenobius gigantellus; assembly: GCA_963935595.1. Taxonomy (NCBI): domain Eukaryota; kingdom Metazoa; phylum Arthropoda; class Insecta; order Lepidoptera; family Crambidae; genus Schoenobius; species Schoenobius gigantellus. The sequence continues at coordinate 53,785,121 of OZ012541.1, forward strand.
TTTGGACGCACTGAGCACCAATGATTCAGATGTTAGTTATTAAAATAACAGTAAACCGGTAAAGTGGTATATAAATGGTTTGGAATGTCGGGCGTTTCCGGTTTAAAGAAAAACAAAATTCTTGTAACGTTTTCCTATGTGATTTAAAGCCTTTAATAGATTTATAATATGTAAGCTCTATCAATGCCTAGATTAAGAAGCAATTAGGTAGTCGTTATTAATAAGTCCCAAATAATTTATGATTCTCTTATGACAAGAGACCAATTTTTGATAAACAAGTCACGAGTATTGAAAATAAAATTAATAGTTCGTTTTGCAACAATGTTCCTTATTTATTATAATTAGTATGAATCAACATTCACTGTATCATCCAATTTTTACTCAATAATTGCATTGATGTTTGCAGTTTGTTTCAATTATGATTATATCACATAGTTCTGCGTACATGCGGGTCAGGAGTTAACTTAAAGCGTACGTAATTGATCGATCTAATATATCTTTTTGTTTACTTGCACCGTCGCTTTATCAATTGATTGACGTCAATCGTTAACTGCTGGGGTTATCTGATGACCCTTAGTCTTTAAGAGATCATTATGGTTAGCGGTAACTACTAAATTGAAACCGGTAAACCAGAAGGTAAGGTTACATGTATTGGTCACCTTTGGCATTTCTCAATGGTCTTGCATTTCGGGAAGTTTGTACAATAAACATAATTTATATTTTCTATATCCAAATCAAGAAATATTAGGTTGGGGAAAAAGTCTTTTCGCATTATAGTATGTATAAACTTGTAATAAAATCCTCTTTGGCTATACTATTTGTATCTGGCTGGTTTTGGTATCATTGAAAGTTTAAATTTTAAAGAACATAATTCCAAATTCAAATTAGGAAAATGTGTGATTTTCATTTGTTTTTCGTACCGCCAAGATGAGTGAATCTAATGAAGAAATTCGATACATTTTAAAATTTTACTACAAAAAAGGTAAAAATGCAACGCAAGCCGCGAAAAAATTTGCGATGTTTATGGACCTAGTGCAGTGTCTGTGAGAGTAGCACAAATTTGGTTTAAGCGTTTTCAATCCGGAAATTTTGATGTCAAAGATGCACGTCGCTCTGGTCGCCCTATTACAGATAAAATGGATGCCATTTTTGAAAAAGTGGAGCAAGATCGGCATGTCAGTAGTTACGACGTAGCTGAAGAACTGGGAATTGACCACAAAACAGTTTTGGCGCATTTGAAAAAAACTGGGTACACAAAAAAGCTCGACATTTGGGTACCTCACGAGCTCACTGAAAGAAACCTAATGAACCGTGTACTCATTTGTGATTCTTTATTACGACGTAATGAAACCGAACCATTTTTGAAGAAGCTGATAACTGGTGATGAAAAGTGGATCACGTACGACAAGAACGTGCGAAAAAGGTCGTGGTCAAAGGCCGGTCAGGCTTCACAGACTGTGGCGAAACCCGGGTTAACTCGCAACAAGGTGATGCTGTGTGTGTGGTGGGATTGGAAGGGCATTATTCATTATGAGCTGTTACCACCAGGCAGGACCATCGATTCTGAACTCTACTGCGAACAACTGATGAGATTAAAGCAAGAAGTTGAGAGAAAGCGGCTGGAATTAATCAACAGAAGGGGTGTGGTTTTTCATCATGATAACGCTAGACCTCACACATCTTTAGCCACTCAGCAAAAATTAAGAGAGTTTGGCTGGGAGGTGTTAATGCATCCGCCGTATAGTCCTGACCTTGCACCTTCAGATTTCCACCTGTTTCGGTCTCTTCAGAATTCTTTAGGCAGTGTCAGGTTAACATCACGAGAGGACTGCCAAAACCACTTGTCGCGGTATTTTGACCAGAAGTCCCAAAATTTCTATAGCAATGGGATCATGTCCCTACCTACAAGATGGCAAAAAGTTATCGAACAAAATGGTACCTACATACTTTAGTTAAATGTAAATAAACTATATTAAAAAATGTTTTGAATTTTCTTAAAAAATGCGAAGAAACTTTTTCCCCAACCTATTATGTTCAGACGTGCTGGATATAGGATTTTATAACGCAATGGATATTATGGAGCAAGAACAGTATTTTTAGGAACTCACTCCATATAGGGGTGTGAAGTTCGGACATTTGAAAGGAAAATTGACACAAAAGTGTGCAGAAATTTCGTTATGATGGAAAATAAACAAACGCATGTATCTCTATTTTAAGATAACGACTACAAAAAAGGAACAAATGTCTCAACGGAAACATTTTTTTCTGCTGTTAATAAGTGAGTTTATTTAATATTATTTATTATTTTGCGGTTCACCAGCGTATCCATTAACGGCAACACAACAAGCAAAGGATTAATGAGACGCATAAATAGAAGAAGTAGGATCAAAGAATAATGCAATCTTTTCACTTCAACAGCAAGCAAACAGACATAACGGTCAATTGGTCATTTAATGACACAAAGGCCTTTGCATTGACAGAAACAACAAGGGATGAAATAAAAAATCAATTCGCGAACCATACAAATGTTCAAATTACTTAAAATTATGCCATCGTAAATATAATTTAAAACTCAGCCATTTTATTTAAGAAAGTATCGTATTAGATACTTCACGTAGACGGTAAATAGGTACGATAACGGCTTCTCACGGCGTGCAAATTCCGTACGTGAGTTGTTTTAGCAAATTTATCATAAACTAGAATAATATACGTCGGGAACAAAAAACTGCCTGTGAATGAGTATAATAATTCTTTTCTGTAGTATTTAGTACTTAGAGTCGTCAAAATGTTGATGTACCATTTAGAAGAGGTTTATTATGCTGTAAGAAAGTTTTAGTCTAATATTTCGCTTTAAAACTTACAGTTGTATCAATCAATGCTGCAAAATGTCACATGTAAAAAATAAATATTCCGTTAAGTTTTAAGAGTAGTATTAAAACTAACTTTATGAAAACATTAATAACGAAAGACTTGAAATGACTATTTCAAGAATTACAGTTATCTCAAGGACTTGTTTAAGTTGCAGTGTGTCAACGATCACAGTGCGAGATAGCAAAGGGCCATATCTAACTTTAGCGCGAATTTAAATAACTTGGCCTCGAAAATATTATTTTAAATGGGCGAACGTATTTCGACCTGAATACCGACGGTGATAATCAAGATCAAGAACATTTTATATCAATTAGCGGCAATATAGAAGCATGTACTCGATACAAGGAACCAATAAGTAATACAGTCTAACGTTTTCAAAGTCTTTGGATAATGCTTAAAAGACGGAAATAGCAAGTGAGTAATGTAGATAACGTCCATATAATTAATTTACATAATAAGACAAAACCAAATGTCCTGTGATACCATTGTGACACCTACTTGTCATTCACATACATACATACTTCACATACATAGTACATACTAAAGAGATTTTTGTGTCACAGATTTGAAAGTGTGACTAGTTGAATTTTACTTGTTGAATGTTGGAAATATGTCTTGTTGTAAATATGTACCTATACTTATATATATTATTATTGTAAGTGAGTGAGATGGGTACTATGCGGCGAGTGTGAGAACTGAATGAATGCAGTGTCCAGAAAAACCAAATTTGGTTTATAGGATGCTAAAAACAAAATGTTAAAATGTATTACTTTTTTGAAATTAAAAAACATAAAATATCTGCGAGATAAAGCTTTTTGAGTAGGTTACTAGATACTGTACTCTGGTAAATTTTCACATGTAAAACTATTTTTAAATCTCCGTCAAAAGCAAATACCTGATTTATCTGGGTGGTATAATTTGTAAGGTAGTTACATACACAACAATATTTTTGTTAGTTCATTTTACCTGCGCCGAAAGTACAGACCCTCACATTCTTGACAAGTACGATAGGAACCTGAAGTCTATCTCAGAGTAACGCTAAAAAGAAATAATACAATAATCTAAGTCTAAGAGCATGCTCAATGAAAAACGATCGCAACCAAATAAAAGGCGACTTAGAAAGTCGTATTACAATTCTCTCAGCAATTGCACAATTCATCAAGCGCCCTTATTTCCAGCGGTTCTGCTTCCCATTGCGTGTTCAATTTTAAACAATATAGCTTGCCACTGCGATATCTCTTATCTCGCTATCAGGCCATCACATTCCATTGTTATCTACAAGAAGCCCGCAGATCGCGCATTTAATGTGCTTTTGAGTACATTAATTATACTATAAATAAAAAAGTTTGTCCTGACGTCAAAGTGATGAAATTTATATGTAAATGTCGGAATTCAACGCCATTTTGAATCAGAGTCAACTAAAAATGTCGTTTGGTTGGATTAGTAATAAAACAATTATGTTTAACATTCATTTTAAATTTTCCATAATAGAGAGATCGTGAATGGTTATTTGAATAAATAAATGGTTTTAGATCATGACTTAAAGAAAAATTGTGCAATTGAGCAATGTAGAACAAACCCAGCACACCACTCCGATTGTAAACAACCACGTATCATTTCCAGTTCAAAAAAACTGAAAAAAGACATAAATAACAAAGTCTAGTAACTTAAGTTACACGATTAATATTAATAGCCTTTCTATAGACGTTGCATTTGGGAAAACAACACCTTCAAATTTACGATAACAATGAAAGGTAGACCCCACTGCCGTCAAGACACAGCCGTAATTTAAGTCAGAACGAAATGAATCCATCAGTAGCCGATACAATCAAGCTACCAACTTAAGCCGACTTCAATTTATTAAAACGAATGACCACAATGAAAATGCAGCTGGTCATACCGGTGATGGTTTTACTTCCGTAACAATGGTTCAGAGGTGCTTTTATAATTTAGCGATGGGACGATAAAAGATCAAACGATTGGCAGAAACAGACAAGTCAGCATCGTAAAGCTATAAAAAGAAATATTCAATTGTGAATCAAATACTCGGGTGAAAGAAAATAAGTGCCTGCTATATACGGTAATAAGATAGCAATGCAGGAATAAAATCAAGAGTATTTCCAATGTCAACAATAAATATCAATAGGTAGCAATAGTTATAAATTGATTACATGTATAATTCATTAGCATTATCTTTAAGTACACTTGTAACAGTATATATTGAAGCTTTAAATTATAAATCTGGTGAAATTATATAGCTTAAGGAATAGCTGATGATAGGCAAAATATTGTGACTAAAATTAACGTCAAACGTCTAGCGTATATACTCATTTAAATTAATCATTATGCCCACATGCCTACTTAAAATATCTGTTACTTACCTCCAATGCCTCTTGTGCTGTATGGAGATAATCCCTCAGCATTGCTTCTTGAATGCTGAGCCATTCTAGCCTTGGATCCTCGAGCTGCGTCACCTCTGCAACAATTCATCAATACACGTTTTTAATTTTATAAATAGTTTTTTTTGATAGTGATGAATTATTGACCTATCAAACAACAAGGTAAACTGTCTAATGTAGGTTGTAAAACACATGATTAATCTAATATATAAAATTCTCGTGTCACAGTGTTTTTAACCGAACTCCTCTGAAACGGCTTTACCGATTTTTATATGTATATTTGGTACAACTGAGAATAGGTCGTAGGCTATTTTTTATACCCCTATATGATAAAACCCTCTCCGGTTTTTTTTACAGAACAGCTAGTAGCAATATAATATCTTGGAATTCAGGAAACGATAAAGGCGCAACCATGCTTGAAGTGAACACACACACAAACTTCTTCGCTGTTTTTCTACCATGACGCCACGCCTTAACAGAAACTCTGACTCTTTAGTGAAACGTAGATTTGTATTTTTATTTATTATAATAAAGCTATTTATTTATCAGCTTAATTAAATAATCCTCAAAATGTGAAACTCAAAACGGTCTCAGTTTCCCGAAATAATGTTAAAAGCTTAATGTCCATTTGCCTAGAAATAGTTCAATTGACGACCTCGCCAGATATAATTTCGAAACTCAGATCAGAAACACAGCAAAGTCAAATTAGCTTGGAATTTAGTATTGTTTCCCTAATCTGATATAAGTGAGCAATCAAAGTAGGGCTGCCAGAAATCATGTTATTATTTACCTCGAGTTGAGAGAATTACAAAGCGGTTGTTAACTGAACGATCTTGAACTAATGGCGAAATCAGTTCATGTTACTTTGGTAAATACAGTAAATTAACTTTATGATTCCAATTTCTGTCAAATCTAAGACCGCTGGGAAGAGTACGTACATATTTTTACTGTTGCATTATTAACAAAGAATACAAGACATTGTTAAAATAGTGTTTACAATAGATTATATTTTAACAAACACAATTAATAAATAGAAAATTGTCTCTGCTAAATTGATGTACAGTTTGTCGGCAGCAGTTTTATTTTGATATTGTTACTATACGACTGTTGTTGCTAAAAAAGTTCGGAGAGTGTAAAATATATTTAAAGACAGATAATAACGAAAAAGTTATATAAAATACAACAGACACTCGTTTGATACGGGTCTCAACATTGACACTTGCAGATGTAATCTGTAAACTGATGACTATGATTCTATACAACATGTCGACAGTGAATTTAAAAGGTTAACTAAATTATTTGTAAAAACAGTATTTTCCAATGCGACTAATACGGATAAGAACCAGATGACAACCCTTAATCAACTTGGAAACGCAATGGCCTTCCCTGCTCCAGAATTGAGAATGATAATTGAAAGATCGCCGCTTGCGCACTTTGGATGTCACGCATTGCGCGAATGACACATTACAGATGATTATGAAAACTGTTGAAAGCAGTTAGTTGATGAAGCAAAATTTTTACAGATTTTAACAAAGGACATTGCTCTGCGTCCATACATTGTTCGCCCCAATACCCACAAGCAGTGAAAAAATGCTTTTTGTTTAATTAGACATTAGAAAATACTGTACGTCCACATCAAATAATACGAAGCTTTATATATTATAGATAAATAAATATGAATCAGATTTTGAGGTTAGTTAAAGTAGTACTTTATTTCGTTAGAGCAATTACACACATAGTCCAAATCTATACAATTATTGAAATAATAATTATTGCAATCAATCAAAGAACGTCATTAAAGCCACATAGTAAAGAACAAGAAATGGCGAAATTAAGCAAGTCAAAAACACAACGAAATAAGCGACAGCACGTGAGTAGTTAATTGACGTATGTTTTAATTTAATTCTCGTTGTAAATTGTGAATGAAGTAATCATCATCACAGCTCATATACGTCCCCACCGAGGGGCACGAGCCTACCCTAACTAGTTAGGGCGATTAGGCCTTAGTTAAACCACGCTGGCCCAGTGCGGATTGGTTGACTTTACATACACCTTTGAATTACTTCGCAGGTGTATGCAGGTTTCCTCACGATGTTTTTCTTCACCGTAGGAGCGCCATAAATAAATGTACATATGAAATTCGTTAAGTTATGAAACATATAATTTATACAAATAAATATATGTCTATAACTACATAAAATCGACACAATTCTATTCAGTCGAGCAAAGGCATAAACATCTCATTGTATATTTTGCTTCATTTGGTTTTGTTTCTGAAAGTTTTATATACTTTTGATTTGTCCGTCGAATACATATATTTTATGAGTGTTATAAAATATGCATATTATTATGACGTAAATCAAATCTTTGTTGGTCATTGGGTGATTTTCGACATTGTCCTATAAGGTCAAGCTAGTATCAGAAATGCTATAAATCAAAGACATCCAAAATTCACATGCATTAGCTAGTAAACAAATTCAATTCAATTCGGGGTTTACTTTTCAGTTGATATCATTCGATTAAATCATTAGTACTATTGAAGGTATGTCATAATCCGAAATTGGGCACCCGATAAACGGCGTCGCATTCCACGCCTTGTTTAGCGCTGCCATGGTCAATCAAACTGCCTGTGCAATAAAAAACACGATCGCTATCGCAACATAATCGGATGCCTTCACTATCGACTAATTTTGTCGTCTATAATCGGTGGTTTAACTCTATATACAAGCGTTTTTAGGGTTCCGTAGCCAAATGGCAAAAAACGGAACCCTTATAGATTCGTCATGTCTGTCTATCTATCTATCTGTCTATCTGTCCGTCCGTATGTCACAGCCACTTTTCTCCGAAACTATAAGAACTACACTGTTGAAACTTGGTAAGTAGATATATAATTGGTAAGTAATATTCTGTGAACCGCATTAAGATTTTCACACAAAATTAGAAAAAAAGCAATAAATTTTGGGGGTTCCCCATACATAGAACTGAAACTCAATTTTTTTTCATCAAACCCATACGTGTGGGGTATCTATGGATAGATCTTCAAAAATGATATTTTTTTCTAAACTTTTGCGCGAGAGACACGTCCAAAATGGTAAAATGTGCGTCCCGTCCCCCCCCCCGTTTGAAAAACCAATTTTCCTGTCTGAAAATTGGTTTGAACGAGATCTAGTAAGTAGTTTTTAATACGTCATAAATCCTACGGAACCCTTCATGGGCGAGTCCGACTCGCGCTTGGCCGGTTTTTTTTATTTGATCATCTTGTCATTAATGACTGGTCATATTAATGTTTATAATGAATGCAATGTAACGTAAATTTTCAATTAAAGTTAGATATATGCAGATTCGAGGACTAGAAGTGAAACCAATAGTGAACCTAATGAACCTAGTGAAATCAATCCTACTTCAACCCCTGTAACGAGCTTGAAGGGTACTACAATATGGCATAATAATATTGGGGCTTGGAACAGTTATTTGTTATTGGAGCTTTTACAGATCCACAGAAGGACAAAGCATAGTGCAAGCAGTAAAGAAAGGTGAATTGTGAATGCAGAAGAATTTCAGAACACTTATTTTGAATCTGGCTAATGCTAAATGTAACTATAAATCTAACCATGACATATTCCAAAATACCTTCGCACTCCTGTGTTGAAAAATTTTGCATCCCAATCACAAAAATTCACGAATTTCATATGTACATTTATCTGACGCTCCTACGGTAAAGGAAAACATCGTGAGGAAACCTGCATACACCTGCGAAGCAATTCAAAGGTGTATGTGAAGTCAACCAATCCGCACTGGGCCAGCGTGGTTTGACTAAGGCCTAATCGCCCTAACATAACAAGTTAGGGTAGGCTCGTGCCCCTCGGTGGGGACGTATATGAGCTGTGATGATGATGATGATAATGAATCACAAAAATATTACAAAACAATTTTTTTATATCTCTTGCAACCATAGAGCATTCATTAAATGATCTAAGCTTGCAACTAAATAAATAATGCAATAAACAATGCCACACGAATTTATTAAAAAGGATAATTTTCCATCAGTCGATATTGAATTTAACATACTGACTTATAGCGTACAGCAGAGTGCTGATTAGAGAAGATTTAATATTTTATTGACCTAAAGTAGGTACTATTGATCCTATTTTCTATTGAACATGTCTCTTTTATAATGTGTCCATCGAAAAACGTGACGACTCATCAAAGGAGCGCGCCGACAGCAATCGGGCATCACTGGAATCGTGACCCAGTCGCAAGCCGTTCACGGCATATCGTCACCTGTCAAATACTAATAAAGCTTATCAAAGGAAATACAGCCGGCTAATAACATATTCAAAAATCACCACATGATTCGGAATGACGTCAACAAGACTTACGTTTGTGATGTGTTAAATTCAATAGCTCTACACCAAGTTCTACTATACGAAAATATAAATGTTCATATATATATATGAATGTATGTAGTGTGACTAAAGCTTCCAACTCGAGAATTTTTAGAGAAAATTAAAAGTCACAAATGTAACATTTGGAAGTTTGCCTTATTCTTAACCAATTCTCACGAAATCTCTAGAGATTTCGAAATTGGATGTTGATACGTACTAATCAAGTCTGTAGCCAGGGGTGATCAAGGAAGAATAATCCCACCCATATTAAAAAAAACTTTAGTTAGTACCAATGAGATTGCGAATAGTTACCTTGCGCCCAACTCACTCTGTTGATACCTACTTAAATAGTAGTTAATCACTACAGTACAAACTAATCTGCAACCCCCACAAGAACCACGGTGTACGTTGCCAACTTGTGACATAAGGTTTACACAGCAAACACAGCAATGCAAGCACTGCTGCTTTGCGGCAGAAATAGGTAAGACGGGTACCCAAGCAGACGACCCTGGTACAACAGAGTATCCCTCCGGTAAATAACCCGTAATAACTACGTAACAACTCGGTAAGAGCTCGGTGGCCCAGTGCATAAAGTGTCAACACGGTATCTATATTTTAAAAACGCTGGTTCGATTCTTGTCTGAGACATTGACGTATAATGGTCTTGAGATGAATAATTTTTACTTGTATTGATTTATTCATTTTTTTATTAATTAAGCATTTTTAAAGAAAATGCAGTCACCAAAATAACATATATTCATTCATTGTCGAAAATGCGCATTGTTTGTGGCAGAGCAGCATTAGATCTTAGAAAAAAAAATCTTGACAAGTCTCAACACCTTCTTGGGGGCAAAATCGACAAGTCTGAAAATATAGACGACAGACTTGCCTCACCTCATTTAGAAAAGAAATTACCTATTTTCATACCTTAGATTTTCATATTGAAGTCGGTGACAAAGAGATCTATTTACTCTTAAATCAATGGCACATTCTTCATTGCATGGTTGCAATGAAGAAAAAATAGAAACAAAAAGAGAATATTTTGTTTTAATTTATGTTATTTTTTTTCACTTGGTAGAAATTACCACTACCAGTTCCGAGCCCAGGACAACTTGGGAGGTAGATAAATTAAAGTGTACCGTTACACTATACGTTACGTTATTAGTTAGGAAGTGGGCAACATTGGAAGTGGACGAATTAGGAAGCGGTCGGAGTCGACCGGAGGGTTTGGAAAAAACTAATTTTTTAATTTTTAAAAAACACAAGTAATTTGGTTTTCCCAAATAGGTAATTTCTTTTCTACACAAGAAATCACCAAAATTTTGTATTCGTGCAGTTTATATAAAACTTTCAACAAACAGACTAACCATCATAGCTTCATCTATACCATTTCACTTTACTACTAGAGTATATCTTTGAAAGCATTCATCGGCTAACGAGGAAGCGAATTCCTACGCCGCCGCCGCAGTATTCTATACGAAAGCGTTATGTAAAACTGGTAAAATGCAGTTGGCTCGACTCGTATAAATATTGCGTTGTATGTAGAAAATAGGTATGGGGAGATCGCATACCTTGATACTGAGCGCAAAGGAATCGTGAATTGGTGGAGGAGGCAAAGCTTACAAAATAATTCTTGCTGAACCAACTATCCTATTTTCGATATTATATAGGGCCTGAGAAAATCATAAAAATTGCAGAATGAATTAAGATAAAATTTGACACGCATAGTATTGATGATAGTTAGATCTAATCCTTTTATTGTGTACATTAAAGTCTTTTATGATTGTTCTTCAAAAGTAATAAATGTTTACTTAATTCTAATTTATTAACCTAAATATAAAGTTTCATTCTTTAAGCTTATAAAATAGAACAGATCCAAACATAGATACATACTTTCATTTCTTATTTCAGGATGAATTTACTAAAATCACAATAACTAACTAATTTCATAATAATGTGTGTTTCAAATTCCAACCCATTTCATTCAACGGCTTGAGCTATAGCTATATTGATAGAATAGTCAATCTGTCACAATTCCCATCTATTGATAAAGAGACACAGTCATTATTATCTTACAAAGCCGCAACCTAAAGTTTTTTCAGGCATTGCTCTTAACGTTGCCATCTATATAATAAATTCAACTCAAGCGCCGCATTGCTGGGCACAGATTTCTCCTAAACAAGGAGGAGGAAAGAAAGGGATCTAATATCACCAGATTATTCGTTGAAACCTACTACTATGAGCTTTTATGATGACGGCGTAAAAACAGTTGTATTTATCATGAGTTCCGCAAAAAAATTTGACGTATCCATAGAAAATCATAACTCCCGTCAACAAATGCAGAACGCTGCGCACCAAGCAAAGAAGACGTATTATTTGAATGAAAGCTATCAAGATGATATCAGCAGCTGGGAACGTTTATAAACGGTTATACACTCGCCTATTTATAGCATAATATAATGTCTTGTTAAATTTTAATGTGAATATTGTATGGCCGTAGGTAAATTTCGTGTTCGTATTTTATCATTGGGAAAGCTATATATAAAAATGGGTTACAATGTTATATCAAGCGGCCATAACCACGGTTACTGTTAATTATGGCAAAATAATCACAAGATACTTGACTATTATAATAGTCAAGTATCTTGTGATTATTTTTTACGTCGCCATCTGGATAATAATTATTATCCAGAAGGCGACGTAATATACAATCGTCTGAAACATAGGCCATCGTTAAAGAAGTTTTACATAAATTATGTATTTTTACATCCATTACAAGCAACAAAAATTGTTTAAATGCGTTTATGCCATCAAAGGAGTTTTCGACTAATTCGTGTTGTTTAATTGTTTTTCTCATAATTATTAACACTTATACACAAACAATAAGTATGCTTGACTGTGCTTGAGTGTGCCTTGACGGGAATTCATCATAAATTTTAGTTTTGCGTGTTTGTTAATAATTAATAAAATAATATACCTAATAATGTTCCAACTTATAATTAAATAGAAGATGTTCCAAAAGGATGTGATAATATTTAAAAAGATTGTTCAGACCATCAAACCGAACAACTTCCACGTACGGGACCAACTCTAGAACCGCGAAAAAATTCTGCTATGACATACAAGAGTTCAAAGCAATTGAGTTCGGTTCTCGTAGCGAGACAATTCCGTCTCGTTACCCGTTCTCCAGCACTATTCTTCTTTAACAATTAACAATCGTGGACCTACCAACATGGACGTCAGGTCAAAGTTGGTAGGGTTTTATTTTGAGGTTTTCATCTATTATCAAAGGTATGATTCACCACTACTGCTCAATGATAACATGACCTCGCATACTGCCCGTGGAACCATTTTAACACTATAGGACCTACAACCAGAGCAACCTCGCCAGAGCCTTGGCCTCCAACCGACCTACAATTTTTTCTACGATTCGGACAATTTGGTTGCAATTTTGCACTGTAAAAAAATCCAAGGACGTAACACCTTCCCACTATTTGTGAAGTCCACGCTGCCGAAGTTCTATTGCAAAAACATAAGTGACCTCCTTACCAGGAAATTGAATAAATATATGGATATCAGGGTAGAAGAACTACATTTTGTCTTAGAAAGTAAAAAAATATTGATTAGGTATTTTAATTTACAAATAGGCACTTTCATAATTTAACCCTTATTACATTATAACAGCTAAAAATATTTATACGAAGTATTATAGCAACTTGTGCTGACATGACAGTTAAACAGTGTGGGTGTAGTGTAGTATAATGTAAAACCGATCAACTTGCCACTTATCATGTAAAAACGTAAATCTTTACGACACCGCGTGGGCGTTGAAGAATAACTTCGATATTGGAGAAATTGCATGATTCTAATGATTATTTCGTTGATGAGCTCAATAAAATTTTTTCGGCATCGTTAAAACAATCCAAATAAGGTTGCTCACTCCCACAAAGATCATTGTCAGTTAATTCTTTAATGTCAATATCTTTAAATACTTTATTAATCAAAAGTTATTTCACAATGAGGAAAACACAGTATTTAGAAGCAATACATGATATGATGACTTAACATTAACCGACTTAAATAGTATTCTGCAGCAGATGTGCAGGATGCAATTTTTAACGAGATCTTTTTTCGACAGTTTCTATTTTTAATTAACATGTTCTTAAACGGTTTCATGTGCCTTAAATATACGTAGTACTGTTAAATATCAAGAATGTTCATGTTGCGTATCTGAACCTCCTCCATTAAATGATTATAATAACTCTACAACTTTTGGATAAGGATCCAAATTTCCAATATGACCTAACACTATTTCGTAAATCTAACTCCCAATGGTACAATGACCATCTCCCTGCCTATGTGCCCATACGTTCGTACTAACAGTTGGCATATCTTGATATAGAGCAGCCATTCCAGAGGGCCTATTCACCTAATCTTAACGTTATTACCGTGTCTTGATAGCGTTGCAATAAAACTGCTTTTGTCACTCTCGTACGCCTCGTGGTGCAATCTATTCGTACCACAGTTTCTTGATAAGTCAATATTGTTTTACTTAGTTATCGGTCAATCAACAAAAACTGTCTCAAAAAGCGATGATAGTAAAGCCTTATTGACACTCCATAGAAGCATTAACGCTAGCAGAATAAGGCCTCTGGTCTAGTGAGGGGTCTATCTATCTATACACGGTTATTTTTTTACCACCCTGGAAAATTTTAGGGACGCTTCAGGACACATCATTAATATCATATAAAAAATAAAAAAAATGAAATAAAAAATTTAAAAAAAAAGGAAAAATCTCAAAAAATGCTGCTCTCAACTAGTGCAGAATTTTTTGTATTTTTTTGAAAATTAATATAAAATTAAGTAAGCGAGTTATTTTTTTTTATTCATATTTAAAACATTCTAATACCATGTCGTCAAGCCTCCCTTAAATTTTCCAGGGTGATAAAAAATAAGTGTATATTATCGTATTTGTTATAATTTTTAATGTTCAAAATCCATTGATCTGATTGTATAGCTGCCAAATAAAGGTAAGATACTTTGATATGTAGTTTAGTTGTTTTTATACTATTTTTAAATAAATAGAATTTTCGGGGTTTATTTATATTCATTGATACCGGGTGGCTTCATTTAATGATAACATTCTAAATAAAGTAACCCAGGCGCAACGAAGTTTGCGAGAAAGAGTTAGGTAGTTATTTATATAAGAAGTCTTCGAAATAATTATTACGCGTTGGTACAATAAATCTCATGGCATTCTCATGCAACAATATATGGGCATTCAGAGTTAAATTTGTTATGTACACATCTAAGCAATGTCTAACTGGTCAGTGACTCATACATATTTAACCAATAACAAAAATTGCTGTCTTCCACACTTTGAGGTGTCATTGAAGCTAGGAAGATAAGTTAATTCTATAAAACAGGTTCTATAATTAGGAACTACCTTATAAGAACCCAATAAAGATGATTTGTGTTCATGGCAGTTTTATGAAATAAAATTCACAACGCATCTTTTTTTTTGTTATGGAATGTCATAACTCAACACGTAATTAAAACTATTTTTAACGAATCTTTAAGTTTCACGTGAATTTAAAATGTTGATTTCACGTTTCATCGTGTGAGTATTTAGGGAACCGATTTCATAAAAATGGAGGTGTTGCAGTTGTTTCTATCTTTTTATAGTTACAATCTTTTATATGTAGAAAATTATGGACCGACTTTTAAAATTCCTTTTCTTTTCCAAATAATTATACTTTCGTCACCAAATTTTATAGGCACCTACAATGTGTTTGATGTTTTTTAAATTTCAAATATTTGCGTTTAGTAGTCAACATCTCATGTTGTTGAGCTGATGATAGGTTGGTTGGTTGAGTTACGACTTATGGAATATTTCTTAAAATATTAGACCCTTAGTTAAGCTATAAAATACAAGCCTTTAACATTTAGAATTTAGGGAATCCTTTAAAAATTCTTTGAGTAGCATTTATCGTATTATTTCAAGTTATTCTGGTTTCTACGTCTGGTTCAATGCATGTTAATAGTTTACCAAAATGAAAACACCAAAAAGCACCAAAAGTAAACAGTAAAAATAATATTAAAATACAAACAATCATTACATTTTTAAATTGAAGTCGGTACCAAGTAGTATTAAAAATCTGTGGTACCAAAGCCATAAGCGATGATCACTTGTAAAGTCTTAAAATTAAACAAATGAATTGGGTTAAAAAATGGGCACCATATACGTTTAGGTACCTACTACATTATTTTTGACATTTTGTTGTTTTCGATATGTGTATTAGGTATATATTTTACCAATCAAAGTATCACTTCAATCTTTTCCATTGAATAACTCAAAAAAGTAAAGATCCCAAAGAATAACATGGATTAACAATGTAACATCAAAGTGGAGAATATGATTCGTTAAAAAAAATAAACAACCTTAAAAAATTCAAAAAATATTGTACAAAAAATAAAAACCGACTTCAAAAATACTGAAAAGTAAAAATAATATAAGAATAGGTACAGATTACATCACACTTCTATATTGAAGTCGGTGCCAAACGATGATCTCCTAGAAAGTGTTAAAATTTGTCACCGACTTCAATATAGAAGTGAGATGTTATCTGTACCTATTCTTATATTATTTTTAACTTTTCAGTGTTTTTGAAGTCAGTTTTTATTTTTTGTAAAATATTGTTTATTTTTAACCTTTTAGTGAATGAAATGTTATTAGTGAAAAAAACCCTAATTTTAAAATAAGCGTTTCTCTCGATTTTCATGGGATCCCATGATCAGATCCTGACTTTGACCAGGAGTATACTCTATCGAATACAAAAATAATTTTGAAAATCGGTCCACAATTGGCAGAGTAATCGCATAACATACATACAAAACACGTTGGACAATTTACATGGAACTTAAACGATACCTTACAGTAAAAAATCATATTTTTTTTATTGCAGAAAGTTGACAAATAAACAAACTGCCCACCTGATGGTAAGTGGTAACAGTCACCTATAATAGTATGTCGCTCCTGTGAGATTCGCAGCAAAACTGCAACCCCCACAAGAACCACAGTGTACGTTGCCAACTTGTGACATCAGATGTAAAGTCACGGTACCCAGTAAATTCACTGCCTTATCTTACCCTTCAAACTGGAACACAACAATGCAAGCACTGCTGCTTTACGGCAGAAAAAGGTAACACGGAGGTACCCAAGCACACGACCTTGTTACAGAGTCTCCCTCCGGTATAATATTAATTTATTTAAATTTGTTGTTTTTTGGCCATTTTTATTTTTAATACCTAGGCAAGTTTTCATTGTTCGAAATATATAACTACGGTAAACTGCACATACTCGTAATATTACCCTTCCATTTAAAAGACCAAAATCGGTGGAAGGAAACGTTTTTTGGGTTACCTAATGAACCGTTTAAAGTGAAGATCGAATTTTTACAGAGCATAGAAACAAATAAGTTACAATGTTTCCTAAATAATATGCAAATTGTTATTTTGACATCAGTCGATTGCCATTTTTATTCATTTCCTCCTATATATAATAAACCGAACTTTCTTTTCGAAGGCAGTGGATTCAACAAATTTCTGCTGAGCCTGAACATTCCCACTTTAAATTAATTAAACACACGGCCATTAATTAAATAAATCGATGCACAGTATCGTAAATAGGTTACGTCACTCGTACAACATTGTAGAGACACTATGCGTTTGTTATTTACGGGGACACTGGCCTTTGTAAGACTCAGATAAGATAAACACAAAGTTGCAAACAAAATGGGACCAATTAAGAAGCTTCAATAGAGAATAATGCAGCTGCTGTAACGGTTGGCAGAACGGAAATGATCTACGGAAATTAGAAGAGTTAATCTATTGTGCTTTTACGAGACTGAAAAATAAAAGTAGAGTTTATGGACAGTAGAAACAACTCATCTTTGACTTACTTACTTGAAAGTTAAATAGACCAACGTAGAGCACTACTATGTCAAAGAAAGAAATATTATACAAGATTAAACATAATATATTAAGATTAAATGGTGAGGTCATATCTGTGTCGCTTTTTCCCGGGGGTATCATAATAGCCGCCTATGGGAGTTTATCGCCGTATAAACGTAAAAAACATTGATACATGTTAGGAACCAACCCCCGGATCTCCCGGTTAGAAGACCAGTGCCGAGTACAGAACGCCACCGACGCTCCAGCAAGTATACCAAAGTTTTCTAATATACCAAAACAGTATTAGAGAGTAACTACCTTGTCCGTGGTACCTTTTCCATTTGAATAAAATGTCGACATCTACATACACGCGTCGAAATTATCTGACTTGCACTTGCCGTGACATTTGCTCGTTCACTAAAGGCAGACTGAAATATTCAGAGCCATAAGAGGTTAATAGAAAATATTCACTTTAATGGTTGCAACAAATATTCAGAACATTCCGCAGTTGCATACCAAATGCGCGTACGCATGTACGGAGCTAAATTATGAGCAACCGGCAAAGAAACAACGCTATAAATAAGCTTCCTTTACACCGAGGAACTAAATAAATTAAAATATTCAAGTGCAACTAACTAACTACACATCGGATGTAATGTTTACCACAAACACTTACAATAGTTTGTAAAATCTGTGTAAGCTGGGTTTATCTACTCCAAGACTTTGGTGTCATAAAATAAAATTCAATTAATTAACATTCATATTCATGATAACATTAGAGTAAAAGAACAGCATACCTACCTAATATTATAGTAATTTTGTTTCATTATAGTATGGTTGTATGCCACTCCATATATTTTAACGAGAAGCTTCAATTGGGATGTGGGCAAAATGTTGTTCTTATTTTCGTGATATATTCGTGATTATTAAAATACTAGACACGTATTTATTAAATTTTTTTCTAGTAAATAAAAACTTAAATGAAACATTGGTTTAAAATGTCGCGTGACGTCACGCCTGTGTACATTTTGTAGGACGTTATGACGTTACGAGGATGTTGTGGATAAGGAGTGGGGGACTTCTAAGTTCTTGTATACATTTGCCTAAATTCAGCGGCTTTAAATTTGCCTAAATTCAGTGCACTAAAATCAGACAAATTCAGCTTCCTTCGGGCCTCCTCTTTATGGCAGTCTAAAGTGTTCTTTACACTATGCTAAATTCAGTGCACTAAATTCAGACAGACTATATAATTCAGCTTCTTTGGGGTCTCCCCTTTTTACACTTGCCTAATTCAAAGTCTTGCTCGTTTATTGCACTGAATTTAGCAAAATGTACAGCATCTTTTTTTGTTATTTAGACAAAGCAAATCATACGTGTCTGATATTTTTTAATTATCTAACGGACGGAAAAATTAGATTTTCATTTTTCAGTTCGTATGTACCATTGCCTTGCTTAATAAAGGCCTAGTTATAACTTGCCATAACTTCCAATTCGAAATGAATAACTGTTTTTCAGTTAAAAATAGCTCCGCCTAGACCTTTCAATATAGACGCTGTTCTTTTCTATTTATTCGTCGAATGAGTTTCAACCGCGACATTAAATTACTCCGCGCCATACGCAGACTGTTAAAAAATATAAAACAGTAGCGGGACGCTAAAAATATTGCCCATTATTCGTATTCATGCACACGGCGACGTGTTTGCATAAAGAACGCGTTCCCAACACATATAATTCCATTCATAGCGTCACTTATCATAATTTTATACATGCTCGTTAATGTATTCGCTAAAGTATGCCGTTTGAAAGGACCAAACTGTGGGAACGTTTAATTTGTGTGAAAAAAATATAAACACCAATATCATATCGAGTTCCGAGTGCAATAAAAAGAATCGAGTCGCTGCAACTTTGTACGTGGCGTGCCCGTTACCTTTACCTCCTGTCACTATAACAGCCTGTCGTATAACAGCCAGGGGCATTATGTTTGCGATTGCACACATAAAGTACAACAAATCCTAATTGCGAATCGAAAAACATAGGTAAGCAAACTTTCAATCATTAGAAAAATTTATAACATTATAACGAGGCGTTTTGTAAAACCAACCTAAATATATCACAAAAAAATCGAAACCTCATACATAGTTGAATTCAATACTAATTGATTTAAATTATTTTAATTATCTGCGTAATCTGAATAACACACCATTTTCTTTCACGGTATGTAGGTGATATGAAAACTCAGTAATGTATGCGTTCTTTGTGTAAATAACTATGATAAATAGAATAGCAGAGAGGTATAGGTACTAAGCGTCTGTCTCGGTTTCAACTATCAAACTCACGGTATCCACATATTATATTATGCCAGACACGCATCCAAAGTATTCAATAATTCATACGCAATGGCTAGATTCGCCGGAGACTCGTACCCCCCACCAAGAACATTTTTCACTTTTGTCAGTCAACAGTTCTAAGGGACTATTAAAGTTTAAGCACTCAAGTAACCAATGCAAAACAATTCATAGGAAATGAGTTACCGGCTGCGGAAAATATGCCATTAATTCAGTAGAGCCCATGGACTTAATAGTTTTGATTATTAAGTCCATGGTAGAGCCTACCATTTACCCGAACGAGTACGAGGAAGTTTTTTTTTATAATGAGGAATGACATAACATTTTTAAAATTTTACAAAATGTATCAATGACCTTTGGAAACGGAAATGTAACATACTTTTTAGGGTTCCGTACCTCGAAAGAAAAAAACGGAACCCTTATAGGATCACTTTGTTGTCCGTCCGTCCGTCTGTCTGTCTGTCTATCTGTCAAGACCCTTATTCTCAGGAACTCGTAAAGGTATCAAGCTGCAATTTATATCAAATACTCAAGTCTACTCTACTGTCCCTTGGAGCTGTGAAAAAATCAAAGTTCTAAGCCAACGCAATCAAAAGATACAGCCGTTTATGCCGCAAATTTTCGACACTCGCAAGGGAATCAAAACCTTACAGGGTACTTCCGTGAATTCAGAATCTTGAAATTTGGTACGAAATAACGTCTTACAGCACAGATAAAGGAAAAATTGCGAAAACCGTAAATTTTTGTTACATCGTATAAAAATATTTTTAATAATTTTGAACGGAACCCTTGGTGCGCAAGTCCGACTCGCACTCGGCCGGTTTTTTAGTTATTGCCATTATTCGATTTAAGTATGACATTAAATATATTTTAAATTATGACATAAAATTTATTATAATATTTCCTTTTTATAAGAAAAGATATTTGCATGCCACAAAGCCGGATGTCTGTCCTCCTTTCAAATGAAATAAAAATGAAACTGCATATTTTGAAGATGATCTGCTCTTTTCCCGAAAATTCACACATAAATTAAATAAGATTTGAGTCAAAATTCTATGAATCGCCATGAGTTTTAACACAGCGAATTTAAAGGGAATATTATAAGATTATCAATCAAATTGATGCACTATTCAATTAATCTCATTTAATATTTTCAGAATACTATATATTTAAAAAAAAACTACTTACTAAACTGAATTTTAATAAATAACTACAAAGATTCACTCAAGGTTATACTAACTTGATTTAATCTTTAAATTGACAATGTTCAAACAAATCAGATATAATGATTGCAACAAGGTAAACAAATCGAGGACAATCAAAGGGCTGTAGACGTAATTTACCCCAGGAATAGACGTAATTTATCCAGTTGATCCAATGGAAATTTGTCCAAATTTTTAACTTTCAATTAAAAATATATATGTATTCATAATAATGTACATATATTTCATAAAAATCATCAATCAATGAACCTAAATATTGTAGTTGTTTTGCCGTAAATTATATTGCGGTAAATTGCAGTTGTTTTACCGCAGTTAATCATTACTTAGCAACGGATAATCGAAACATCAATCAACAGATTCAAACTTAAACAGAACAAATTAGAAGTATATACAAAATATATATATAGGTCTTTGTGCATGGCAAATCGCAACCTATAGAAGATGTATTAAATTCTACTTACGATTGACATGGTTGATGTAATATGGTCCAATCTGAGGGTCATAGGCTTCCTCCCATCCGAGCGGCAGTTCATTGCCAATGCAATCGGCAAACGTCTGTGGCTTTGTATATCTGAAACAATGGACATATTTATTAGAAAACCTGCCGACTTAGACCACAATGGAGGAATTCCTGGGTAAGGCCGTACCTATCGATTTCTAGGCAATGTGTGTTATTTATTACTTAGTAACATCGAAGAGGAACATTATTATTATTTATAAATTAATTAACAAATATTTTGTAGTAGTACATAAGGATATAGGTGCGGTATGTGGCTTATAACTCACGAGGCGGAATTTCAGCCCGAGCCGAAGGCGATGGCCTAATAGAGCCGAGTGTGTATATCGTACGACCTTTTTCAACACACTTGTCAGGAAAAATACTTAATAAACTGAATTTTTGGAATAAATATAAAACAAATCATTGTCAATTTGTAAGCAAACTAATTATGGTATGAAAATAATCGTTTGAAAAATCATGTAGTGCGTTGATGTCTTTTATATTACCATAAAAAATATCGTACATTACTGGCGCGGCCGGCAAGTGCATCATTGCTGGACACTGTGATGCGTGCCTCGGCTATAATACACGCGTGTTTTATGAGCTGTATCTAAAACTGGTAAAATTAGATCCACTTTACGAGCAAGGGTGTTGAAAAATACATTATTAATCAAATAGAGATTTATAACTAAATCCTTTTTTTACCTCTTCAGGAATAGAATGTTAATCTAAAATGTTACAATCGGCGACTATCTATAAAATGCTGTCTGATATAACTATATCGACAAATATCGTGTATGGAAAAAATATCGAGCAGTACCTTCATGCACAAAAGAAATGTATCAACTCAAACCTCTTCCCACGAACCCACGGGGGCTTATTAAACCTCTACCATAACTATCATTAAAACAAAATAAAAAAACCGGCCCCCGTTATTATTTCGGATCTTTCGAACGGATAATTTTCACTAGTTATTTAGTATGAACCGTGACGAGCAGACCAATTTCGTCTTCATCATGTGTAAACACGAATACTTTTTTTTTCTTGCCCAACAAATTCAAACAGATTAAAAAACGTGGCGCCTTATTTTTAAGAACTATTACGATAGCATTAACGTAATGCGAGTCGTTACAAATACAATTGAATGTTGAAAAGCAAATTATCAATTTCTACA
Organism: Schoenobius gigantellus; assembly: GCA_963935595.1. Taxonomy (NCBI): domain Eukaryota; kingdom Metazoa; phylum Arthropoda; class Insecta; order Lepidoptera; family Crambidae; genus Schoenobius; species Schoenobius gigantellus. The sequence goes on from OZ012541.1 coordinate 53,807,970, forward strand.
ATTGTCATTTAAATAATAGTTTAATTAACGACTATGTTGTCGATGTAGCAACATTTTACAACTTATTACCGAATAGACAAAAGAAAATATATAAGGCTTATTTATTGTTTTTTCATCATGTTACTTACAAATCCTCTCAGGAAGGTGGAATTGCAAGGTGTTAGGCTGTGGGTCCAATGCGGATTAGTGGGGATACCGACTACACAATATATGAACGCACTTGATATAAAATCAATTTATATTCTTAGATATAAGTATTTGCCAAAAACTCTACGATATCAACACCTTTTTTTCAACGTTGGAAAATGCATTACGCATACCTCGCGTTTGAGAAGACGCGAGGTTATGTCGGATTCTCTGCTGCCACTGGGATAGTGTGTTACCCCAGCGACCGTGGCCTACCGACTAAAACCCAACTCACAAACGCCATGGCGCGAGCATGGCCATCACCGCCGCATCCTCTCCATCATTAGATGAGGAGGATACGTCGAGGAGGGACGTGTCACTACCTGACAAGGTTATGGGAACTCTATCGAATACTTCCACGACCTCGTGGGCGTCTGCTCGCCTATGGCGAGCCCCTCTCAACTCTCCCAAAATAGGAAGGCCGAATATCCCCCGAGGCATCCGGGGGACGACATCAACACCTATGATAATAGGCGTTGATAAAGGGTGTTGACAGGTCAAGATTTTTTAAAATTGTACGCAACTGTACCATAGCCCTTTTTTTTTGGAAGGTGGAATGCCGTTACGCACCATTCCTGTCGATGGGTAGTCGACAGACGGAGAGACAACTGTCGTTGGCCATGGCCACAGTGGCCAGACACTGATACATAGAGCTGTTACTCAGAAATACACACAATGACAACATTTACGAGTAAGTAGATAACCTTGAGTTAAACCATCTTCTTTAATAAACAAAATTTTACAAAAAGAAAACTGACCTCAAAACACTTAAAAGTTAAAAATGATTAAGGACGGAGACAATACATTACCTTCATGTCTATATTGAAGTAGGTGCTAAATTTTAACTTTCTAGGAGATAGATCATCGTTTGGCACCGACTTCAATATAGAAATGTAATGTCTGTATTCTTATATTATTTTTAACTTCTATGTGTTTTTGAAGTCTGTTTTTATTTTTTGTAAACAAACATTTTCGTTTTAACGAATTAACCAGCCTACCAAAGTGACTTCTTTTTATAGAAGGACGGACGGACTTGTAATAATATGACAAAAGGTCAATACTTGACTATTGTATTTAAAAAACCTCTAAATCCTAAAAGTTGGGAGTCCTTTCATCATCAGCTAGATTCATGACTACCAGACTTAAATACCTAAATAGCTTCAGGAGAAACATAAAACACGTGAGGCGTACCTATAAAATTTAAGGGTAGCCCTCGATTTTCCTGGGATCCCAGCCTCAGATCCTGACTTTGGTAACAATGGGACCACCGCAGAAGTATACTCTATGAAATACAAAAAGAACGTTGGAAATTGGTAAACAGCTAACGGAGTAATTGCGTAACATACACACACAAAAAAACATACGCATCGAATTGAGAACTTATAACTCTATGAGGAGTGGAGCTGTAGTAGAGCTATCCATACGGCGAATGTACTTAATGTGCTAATATTTCACCATTAGCGTATATGGGGGGGGGGGGGGCGGTTGGATAGTTGCTTTTGAAGTTAAACATAGATCCTATAAGTGCTTGTATTCTATATAATAACTCCCTCTAAGCGAGAATTACGTTGGATGAATGTTCAGCGATTTCTAACATTTTGTTGTTTGTTAAAAAAAATCTTACATTAAAAGAAACACCTACCATTTGTGAATAAATTAATGGATCCCTCTAATCGCACGCCATGTACGGCTTCTAAGCCGTCATTACTACTCATTAATAAAATGTTAAGTGATATCGTATTGCCGGATTACGCAATGCCTACACAAATTACAATGATTGGAATAATATTACTGAGCTCATTATTGATGCTCTGAACGAACATTTAGACCATAACGGGGTTACGTTGACCTTGATCTCAAATAATATGATTGAAGGGTTTGATCCGGAATCCTCAACCGAGGAGGAACTGTGGGGCCCAATTCTGCTAATAAGTTACAGCCGAATCGTCACTAAACCGTTGCGGTCGACCAATCGGAGCGCTTATAATGCCATTCAACTGTTCGATGACGTGATAATGTAGCGTTGCGTTAATGTAGGCCCCTGAAATGCGACACGATGATCAAGAGCGCGTTTATCAAATTATCTCAATTTAATAAATTAATATATTGTGTTGTCCCCCATCTCCATTAGATTTCCCAAAACTGAAGGTCGTGTTAACCTCTTGTTGATATTTAGGAAACAATTTGTCTAATACTAGCTGTTGCCCGCGACTTCGTCCGCGTGGAATTGAGTTATTATCAGCAAGTCGCTAATTTATCTAATAATAGCCTAAAAAATAAGTTTCAAGCTTCTAGCTTTCAAAATGACAATACTTCCATACAACCCCCTTCAACCCTTTTTTCGCATTAAAAAGTAGCCTATGTCCTTTCTCAGGCTCTAGACTATCTGTGTATCAAATTTCATTTTAATCGGTTCAATAGTTTTGGCGTGAAAGCGCGACAGACAGACAGACAGAGTTACTCTCGCATTTATAATATTAGTATGGAAGTGTGGATGGTATGGTATTGTTCGCTATTTTTTTATACAACAGAGTTGGCAAACAAAGCTGGCTGCCTCCTGATGGTCAGATGCCTTAAGTAGTTCCTGTAAGATTTGTCTGCAAGGACCCAATGTACGTTGCCAAATTATTACATAAATCAGGTCACAATACCCAATAATTTCACTGCCTGTCTTACCCCTTAAACCAGAGAGGTTGATGTCTAAGAAAAAAACTATGACGATCGCCTTGAAATTACCTACTAATCATTGCGGCGTCAATACAAGACTCTGTGTCAACTGTATGAAAAAAATAGTAATGAATGCACTATAACTGTCAAAATTGTTTTGTTTGTTTTGTTTTTTAAAAAAACGTCGCCCCACACTAGGATTTTCTCCTGTGTCATCATGGGCGCAGTTACAAACATAGAATATCACATGCACATACGCCCAGACCGGAACAAATTTCTGTAGGCCATACAAAATATTTGTCACGTACGGGAATCGAACCCGCCACCCGTTACGCAGTAGGTGATCACTCGACCTCTGCGCTAAGCGAAAAAGATCGCGATAGATTTTTGCTATACAATCAAGGGGGCGAAAGACAGCAATGCAAAACACCGCTGCCTAGGACTGCTGCTCTAAGGCAGAAATAGGTACTTAAGATAGCTGCAGTACCTATCGAGTCTCCCTCCGTAATTACATAGTATATTTGCCCCATTTTGTGCCTCGATCAATAGGTTTCATGTAATACACATTCCAGTACCAGACTAATAACCGGTGTCCAGACATCGATCAAAACTAACTAATAGGTGGTTTTTAGAATAAAACTATGTCGACTAAAACAGGTGCGATCTTATCCAAGTCCTAGGCATGCAGATAATACAGGCGAACAGGGATATAAATGACTGCAGATACTTGTCGGGGGCTCGGGGCGCTAGGGCGTGGTGCATTGGCGCCAGAGCCCAGATACTTGATACACTTGCAAGCTTCAACCATGATTCACACACTACCACCGGTTCCGGCAAAAGATCAGGAGCCTGCCACATTTGTAATTATTACGCACCAGTTTCGCTGCGATGTTGATACGTTGACATATTCTTTTTGTTTTGAAACTGCTTAATGGAGTTCACAACGAGCCTACAGAAGGATGTCTGCGGATTCAGTCCTTGTGGTTTTTGTCATAAAACAAAAGGTTTTGAATTTACCAAAGCACCCAAAATACTCACATTACATACCTACATTACATACTTACAACAGCTAATGTTTGTTGAAACGTGTTACGGTACCTACTCGTATATTTGTATCTCATTTCCTGGGTCATCACGATTTGCTTTTGGGTCTAGTGGGATCAAAACGCTGCGCTGCTCAAATGTAATATGGATACATTTCATGCTGACAGATAAAATAATGGATAGTATTTGTCAGTCAGTAAATCTTTCGCTTTTTCGATGGACACTAAAAACATCATCGCACAACACTTAACGGGACTCCTGTATTTAATGCAGCATTTTCCGGTAGTTGCAGGTTAAGGTTCCCCGATTAATTGGCCATATTTACGTCCGTGCCGTACTTATAACTTTAAAATTGACACTTCGATCGCGTGATTTCATGTTGTTGTTTCGTATTGCTGTTTTTAGAGTTTCGTACCTACCTCAAAAGGAAAAAACGGAACCCTTGTAAGATCACTTTGTTGTCCGTCTGTTCCTCAAGACCCTTTAGAATAAAAAACCACGTACTCAGGTCTACACCGTCTATAGTCCCATGAATCTGTTAAAAAATCAAACTTCTAAGTTAGATACCTAACGGAAATAGTAGGTAAGGCCGTTTGTGCCCAAAAAAAATTATATTTAGATATTCTCAAGGGAATCACGGAATCCTTGGTACGCGAGTCCAACTCGTACTTGGCCGGCTTTTTTATGTTCTGATCCAATCTGATTCTTGGTTGTATTGACTCTTCTGTGAACGACTTATACGAGAAAACATTAAAGACTATAAATATTTCGACGTGAAATCAAACGGCAGACTTTATGTATTCTTTGTAACAGCAATGTCTTTAGTTAATTAACAAATGATCCGTGCTAAATCGTAATTCAGTGTCCTACAATAATGATAATATCTTAATTTAATTGAATAAAACGACAACGCTGCGTGTATTTTCCATTTTATTATCTAAAACTCTCTAGCTTACATAAAAGCAAATACTACTGCCATTCTTAATGAAAATTCATGTTTCAATAAACTATATTTGCTGATATGTTATACAACAATTTGTATAGAATACCGCTGACCCACTACCTACATAGCTACCGAAAATGCGGGGCGTCCATTTCAAAAAACGATCACTCTTATCGAAGTGAGGGGATAGAGGACGCGTGCGTGCGCGCATCCAATGCGTCTACGTCGGACTGAGATGGGACGAATGACTGCCTGAGTGCAAGCGAGACGAATAGAGACACAATGTTGCCCCGTCGTGGTAAAACGGCAAAACCAGTCCTGTCAGCGGGACGTCAAGACGAGACGAGTTCTCGGAAACGGTGACCCGTGTCATGGAATCCCTTTGTATACATGCACAAGCACAGACAAATAATATGGTCGAAATTCCCGAATCTAATCAAAAACATTAGCGTGACAACAATATTGACATATGCGTTCAAAAACATGGTCCTGTCGCCAAATCGATTACACCAATAGATTTCAAAATTTTCCACGATAGATACATACCTAATATTGTCTTAGTTCGTCGCAATAATTTCACCCTATAATCAGAGATACTCATGAATTTTAAAAGCACTGTTTAAACGGAAAGCAGATATTGCAAATATTTGATAATATTAATTTATTTTTACTCGACAAACATTCAACATTCCAATTTGAAAACGTTACGACTGTTTTGTGCGAATACACGAAAATTGTTATATTTTATTTAAGATATTGCACATTGCACGAAATCGAGTTACAATTACTTAATTCATTGAGAGAGTACTCTTATGCTGTTTTGATATTGTAAGCCTCCAGGCACTAATTCCGGACTCCGAGTTGCAACTGAGAATTTCCAAATTACTAACTCAAAAACAACCCCTCATTTTGCCATTCTTCGTGATTTTGTCACACTTGTGTCCACGTAGCCCAATGAGGCTTGCATTTATGTATATGTATGTATATGTATACCTACATGGTTAAGGAGACATATTTCAACAAAATCTTATTCAACTTGTATTAATTTATTCATTGTTTTTCAATTTGTTTAGCATTTTTAAAGAAAATGCAAAGTTACAAATACAAAAAACGGTAAATTTGCTTTATACAATATCTAGTCATCCTCAGGGTCAGAAAGGACTGCCCGTCGCATTATTATAATAAATCGTGATATTTTTCAATCATATGCATTTGAATGACGGCTTTGGCTTAATTCGTGCATTATTGTAAGTACGAGTACCTACGAGAGTATTGTTTCATTGCATTGATTGGGTAGGTAGCTACGGTTTCCGTATTCCCCGCGTTATTTTCGTTTTCACGTGAGAATTCTATATTTACCCATAGAAAAAATAATTCTAAAGCCTATATTACTCATTGATAATGTAGCATTCTCCGATATCTGTGGTAGCATTCTATTAGAAAAAGAATTTTTGAAATCGGTACAGTAGCTTTGCGTTTATTCATTACAAACAAAAATAAAAATCTTTTCTCTTTCAGTAATCATATTATTCTACGCGTTATTATTCTAAGATTTGTATAAATTTGACAAAGTCCCAGTACACTTTTTGAAACTAAACACGGCATTAAAAACTGTAGTCTAGCTCTTATTTTAAAAACGATTTTATCAGTTGATTTCATTCCTATTAGTACATTTATAATATTTAAATTGAAAGGAAGATTGGTAAACCCAAAAGGATTTAATAAAAGCCTATCGATAAATCTGTCAGAGAAAATAACATTATAAACTTATTCCTAATTGTAATCAAGACAAACAAAATAATATCATCCCTAAAGAATGATCCCTAAAGAATGATATTTTGAAAGGGTAATAAGTCTTTACGCCTTAACGCGTCACGTTCTTAAGATACAGGGCCTCGAGAACGTGACGGCACTAGGGTGTGTATAAGATTCGGGGATAACAACTTAAGCCCCTCTGTTCCGTCTGCAGCGATGGATCGTCGGCATGTCTTTTTTACACAATAAAGTTTGCAAACAAGCAGATAGTAAATGGCAGTCACACAGTCACCCATAGCACAAGGTGGACATTTTGTGCCTATAGTATATATGATTCCTAGAAGTTTCGCGATTCTGCAACCCTACAAGGTTCACAGTGTACCTTGCGTTGCCAAATTGTAACATAAAATATCTTACGTCTCAGTTCCCAGTAACTTTCCTCCTGTGACTGCACGAGATCACCCTTCCAACAGAAACACAGCAGTGTAGATGCTCTACTTTGCGGCAGAAATAGTTATAGTTATTTATTTGTAAATTAACTGTACAAATAGGTAAAATATTGACCTCTAACTCCAACTAAAAGAGTCAAAGTATCCTTTCATTATCAGCTCAGCGTGGAAGAATCTTTTAGATGACTAACAGATGCAAATACTGAATAGCTTGAGTAAAAAACACGAGACACGTTAAACTAGGCAAGGAAATTTTCGGGTATTCTCGATTTTCCTGGGATTCCATCGTCATCCCGATTCTATGACAATAGGACCATCTCTTTCAAATACAAAAAGAATATTAGAAATTGATTCATAATTGGCGGAGTAACCAAGTGACAAACTTTGAAAAAACATACAGTCGAATTGAGAACCTCTTCCTTTCGTGAAGTCGATTAAAAATGCGTGAAGAACATTCATAAATGTTTGAGAAAAATAAATAATGAAATCTAAGTAACTATAACAATACATAATCACAAATTTCAATAATTAATAGCCGTTTATGTATAAATTGTTGTAGGGAGGAAAATTCAAATTCGGTATGATGATTGAAAATGTCATAATTATATAAGTCACTGTTTGAAGATTTGGTGTTTTGGGAGTTCGTATTTTATTGTTAAAATTTATTGAAATGGAATTTTGTTAGCCTTTTAAATACAAACATTTTTTATATAAGTGCTTTTGTTTTACTAAAATCATAAATGACTAAATTGATGAGACTATGAAGAGAAATATGATAGTTTAATATGATCCAGATTTCTGTAGGTATATCCAGGTGAGATTTCATTGCACTAAAACAATACACTTAAATAAATAAATTGTATTTTCACACATATATGTATAACAACGTACACTAAATACACGAATGTCTCAAAAGAACATTTCAATTATTTATTATCAACATTTAAATGTGATGACTAAAGAGTACTACGTATAATATGTAGGTAGCACATTATTTTATTTTTGGAAAGTTACCTACAAACAACAAACTTAAATAATAGGAAATATGAGTTGCAAAGAGAAGAACCATTAGAAGATTGTTTTTTTTTATCTTACATCTTTAATCGAATAACTTGATAAGCAATAAAACTTGATTAAAGGACCTATTTTGATCAATCGACAATCTGCTATGCAGTATGAAAATCTTGTGGTATTTAGAAAGTTACCTACAACAAACGAAAATAATAGAAAATAAGAGTTGCAAACAGAATAACCTTTAGATTGTTATTTTATCATACATCTTGAATCGACTGAATTCATAAGCATTAAAACTTGATTAAACACCTATTCTGATCAATCGACGATCCTCTATGCTGTATGAAAATCTTGTGCTATATGTCAGAGCATTTGATATCATTGGAAAATAGCAAGACAGAAGGCCAACGTTCGGTGGTCCGAGAATAGAACCGCGAAGGTTGCTGCCCGCTTTGGGGCTAGTGCGTTATTACTTGCAGACATGTGTAGCTACTCTTAGACTAGAGACCTTAGAAGGTGCACCACGTTAAATCTTTAAAAGTTTATTGCTGAAAATAAAAATGGGACACCAACAATATTTCATACACTAGATTTGAAACGATTTTGATCGTCAGCAGAGCAATTAAGCCCGAGTGCCTCGAAAACAAAATGTTAGTAGTGATTTTTTCAACAAAAACAAGACAGAAATCGTAATTGTTTAAAAAACTATGATTATTGAAAGCAACCTACATTCTCTATGATCGTTTGTTATCCGACTCTAGGCGCCATTCTCCGACTGGTATTTGGCTCAGATATTCGTTGCCACGTTCTAATTCGAGAGTGTTACACATTTGCCGCGACGGGAAATTGAAAAGTATAATGACCAAATCCTGAAATCATGACAATGTTGGGTCACGTCTGGGAGGAGGCGGTGCCACGCTGTCTCACACATATCGACCGACCACAGACGGACACGCACACCTACTTATGCTCTAAAAATACCGCCAGGGAAATATTTTAATCCGGATGGCCCGTTTAATGCACATTCCTCAGGCTTCGGAACAATCTCGATTTTTACACTCTTCTCTGTGAGGGCGTTGACCCACTTTACCAAACATATGGTAATCATATCACAACCTCAACAAATATAGTGGTGTGCGCTAAATGGAGAATTATCAGCAAATATTTAGTTGTTTGGCAAGGCATCTGATGCAAATACGTATTTGGACTTGTAAATAGGTATCGCAATTGTTTAAAGCGCGCTCACGGACAGGAAGATTACAGACGCCAAAAAAGGAAGCAAGTTAGGGTCAACGTGATTTCCTCTCGCATTCCGAATCGCTGACACATTGGCACAAAGCAGTTATATTCGAATTAAGCACGGCTGCAAGCAAATCGATAAAACGTTGGGTGATCCGAGTGAATACGAAATTCGGCTGATCCAGTGCAAAGCGTACCAACCAACCACAAACATTCCTGACCTCTTACGTCACGGCTCCAATCACTAAGTTTATCCCCAAATTACTGCGGCGATCATTCGAAAGTTGTAATTATGTAGTGCGATGGTATGCGCGCGAGCAGCTAATGTGACGCCATGACGTCACGATATACGATCATTGACAAACGACATTCCAACGCCTAGTGTGGACTGTTGAGACGCACGTCACGTTACACCAAGGTCTCGAGCTCGTCTTGGGAACGGAGAATAAAGTTTAAAACTTTTTATTATTCCGTCGCCTAGCTTGAATTCACCATTAATAAACAGCAGTGGCCAAAGAGTTCACCTAAAAGTAGTGTCCAAATAAAAAAAAATCCTGAACTCTGTATCGCATAGAGGACTACTATATAAAATGTTGCATGTTGTCTGTAGATGTGACGGATGGACGGACAGCGGGTTGCATAAACACAGAATATATAGGGTTTCCGATTGAATCACACCGCATACCAGCCGCCTTCGTCACGCCGCGCTGCCGGCGCGTGCGACTGACTGCGACACAATATAATGGGTCGAGTTATCAAAAGTAACCGTTGCTGTTTAACGAATGAAATGATCACTTAAAAAAATTGAGCATTAATATTTTTTTTTTCAAAAACATGGCCATTATTGTGATCATGACTTTAACGGTGCCAAACTATCAAGTAGAGCTTACAATGTTTTATGATTCCATTGGATATGCAAACACGTCAAATCCATGATTTATTGATGAGACAATTACATTATATTTTTGTCGTGTTTTGTGATACATTTATTAAGAGTTTACGCGTTTCAAAGGATAACAATATTTCTGATTCAGTTACTAAAAAAACATGGTCATCAGAACTACACCGACCAAGCAAGCTATTTTCCGACACCACAATAATATAAGTCAAACATGAATATTGAACATGATAAATATCTGCACTATAATCTTGGTCGAGGAATTCCTAATTGATATTGCATTGTTCACTGCCATTATGTTGTTGCAGTATGATGGAGATTAGTAACATAAATCGAAAAGGACCAAACTGTCAATGTAAATCAAGTAAACCGATGAACAACATTTTTACGATCGAGCTAATTTATATGTACCTGTATTCGTACCGAGGTTTAAGACAGCTTCATTAAATAACATTGGAAATATAAAGCCATGCAGTTGGATACGTTTGGATAAAATGAGGCTTCCGCTTAAACAATTTTGTATATGAAATACCGAAGATAAAGATTACAAGAAATAAAATACTAATACTAGCAAAAAAATGTCATCGAACTTATAAAGGAAAAGCTGTAAGTGAAAATTTATAATAATGTTAAAAATCTAATGCCAAGCTTGGAGTTACTACTAAGAATGTCTGAGCTCAAGAAGCATGATAAAAATGTTGTTAATGGCTTGTAACGATGTTTGTCGGCAACTCCGACGACGGCACAAACGATACTTTCCCAGTGATAGAAAGTTCAACATTAAAGATGGTAGCAAAACGACTCCATTCTTGTAACGCGGTTGCGAGGTGAGGTTTCAATATGAAAAGCTATGTAAGCCTATGAAAGTTTTTGAAATGTGTCTAATAATGTAATTTTGTCGAAACATCAAATGAGTGCGGCGACACATTGACGGGTTCTCCGGAAATTTTGATTTGACGTTCCAAGCAGTCGTAACATTCAATTCAATCGAAGGTGCATCTTCTATGAATGTTTGAAAGAACAGAAATTCAACTACCCATTGTGTTATTGAACGTGCCATCCATAAGAGAGTTTACTTACGTTGTGATACTTCGCTTTTCAATTTATTTCATATCTCACATCAAAATACCAAATAGCAGTAGGTATAACAGAAGTTAATAACTGTTTACATATAAAAAATACGCAACATAGAATATGATTGTGGTTTCACAAATGTAGATTATGCTGTATTTTTCATATACTGCTCTAAAACTAAATAAATACGTTTTTAAACGATGTAAAAGTTTATAAATTTAAATTCATACATGTCATAAAATCGCCTTTCGCTATGCAATTGTACTTTATCATAATTTACAGGTGGTTCGCATACCAAAACGCTCGTGTTAAGACAACAGACACCCGTAATTAGAATAAACGATAATCGCCACAATGTCATGGGAACATGGTAATTTAATATATTTTACTGCGTCATATATACGTATGTGACATATTTACAATGATTTTACAGGATTCGCCAACGTTTTGAACTACAGATTCGTTAAATCATTTACAAATCTAGTAATTCTCTCTGTATCCAAGTTTTCTGTTTCAGGTGTGTAATAGGTACCTAATAACCTAAGGCCTAACCGACCCAACTGAAGATAATTCAATCGGAGATATTCAAATGAACTGAGAAGCATTTGATTAATGCCATTTTTTCAGTTGTTTGTTGTCAGTAGCTATCTTGAAAAATAGACAAGGTATATAAATATGTTTATTATAGTTTACTAGTTGGTAAGAGGACATAATTTAGCAACCTGACAAAAACTCAGACGATGACAGAGCTTTACATTCCGTAGAAGATTATCATCCAAAATTGTACCAAATCAAAATGTTTTATTCAAATTTACATTCGTTAGCGATTAGTAAAGGAATTCAAGCATTTTTTTATATAGGTATTTACTTAAACCTAAAAAATGATTATTAATGAGAGACATTAAAATTTTTGGATAAAAATGTTGGGTAGCCTTTGGTTTAAATTCAAACAATTTTATGTAAATGAAGCAGACAACCATTTAGTTTTATCACCTGTGGCTATATTCGATGTATTAGCTTCCTACGTGGTATGCAGACAGTCAGTAATTGCAAACTACAATTCTAGAAACAACGATTAGTAACTTATTGCCCCTATGAAAAGTGGGAAGTTTAGGGAAGTCATTGCGGATAGTCATTAAAACACATTCTACAAGATTTTAATAACAACAAATCTTGCGTACGTAAACATCTTCAAATGCATGTAAAGATAAGAGAGGCATACTTATTTTGATTAGAAACAAGAGTAATTCTCTACGCGTGTTTATCGCGTAGTTACACAGATAAAAATTTTGAATATTCGTGATTTCAAACACATTTCTAGAAGGGTGGCGATAACATTGCGTTCTATTTAAACTATCATTTGATCTGCTGCAAATTGTAAATTATTACTGAACCAAATATTAAAATATCACGATGATTATGAAATAATTGTAATATTTTTTTAAAATTTTAAATGATGTGATTAACGGCTCATTTCACTCTCGTCGTCAACATACTGCGGGTGGGCAGGAGTGTCCTATTAATACCTATATTACAAGGTAGAGTAAGTTAAGATAGAACATCGCATTATATAGAAATCTCTTTCAACGTCAACAAATCCAAATCTAATCAGACAGACTAGCTAACGGAGAAAAACTTACTTACTAAATAGGAACTACTTTTTAACCGACTTTACAAAAAGGAGGTGGTTCTCATTTCGACCATGTTTTTCTCATGTTTATCTGATAACTCCATTATTTAATAACCAATTTGAAATATTCATTTTGTTTGAGAAGGTACTTCCCAAATGGTCCCATTGTTACCAAGTCAGGATCAGGTGATGGGAACCCAGAAATATTGAGAAACCCTTAAATTTTATAGGCACGTCCAACGGGTTTCATGGTTTTTCTGAAGCTATTTGGCTATTTTTACGTCTGATATTTTTAGCAGCGCTAATGAGTGAAGGATTCCTGACTTTTAGGAGTTAGAGGTTACAATAGGCACGTATTGACCTTAAGCTGGTATTAAAATTACTAAAGATTAAAATAAAAAAAAACGCACAGACTCCAAAATCAATTATGAGATGTTTATGTATTCTGAAGTATTTTACCTTTTTTTGGGTTTTTGAAGTTTGTTTTTGTGTTTTAAACTTTTTCTTGTCTTTTTAAGATTAAGTATATAATATACACTTACGAAATTACACAAAAATGTTACTACTACGATTAAGAGGAAATCATAAGGGCCGTTTTTCCATACTAAACATAATTCCCTGTTTCTTTCCTAAATGCAATAGAAAAAAAATTTTTTTTTTTCAAAAATATCAATGGCTCTATTAGCATGTTCCTATGTTTCCACTACCACCCAATCAATATTTGCGTGTAGTTAAAGTTTAAAAATGTTTCTAGTAGGTGCTTCAGTATAAAATCAAATGATTGATCCATGCTGTAAAATATGAAAACTTCAAATCTACAATCATTTAAATAATCATATGTCTGTTTTTATTTTACAATATACATACATAGTATAAACATTAGTCAAAAGATTTGTAAAATCAATATTATTTTTTTAAATTTTAAACTTTCAACACACATCATAGCCATCATTTTAGCGGTTAGGTGACCGGTTCGCCACGAATCTAGCAACACTTCGCTTACCAATGTCGGTCACCTTGGTTGTAGCGTGTAAATAACACGTTAAGAATGTTTGATTTGGTAAACGAAATCACTGAGTTATTTAGCACCCACTCTAAAGAGTCTAAGTCAAGATACACAGCAAAACGCCCAGCCCCTTACGCTTCACGCTTGAAGGGACATGCGTTGGGCGTGGGAAGTATCCGTAAGATGCTTTACACATACTTGGATTACACAATCTGAGCAGCTTCAACGCTATAAGCACGGTAATTATTACCGTGCTATAGGAGACATGGAAAGATGAATAAAAATTATGAGATGTTGTTTCAAAATAACATAATAACGTTACGTCTAAATTAGTCAGTTTAATAATTTCCACAAAAAGCAATATGAAAACGAGTCACGCATTGTCCAAAGAATATTCTTTACAGTCATTATTGAGGAATGCAGTGGCCAGCCATCGGAAACTAAGATAATAATTGTCGACTCAACAGTTAATGACTATATCATTTTCTGCAGTTACTAGTAGCGAAGTCTTTAATCATATTAGTATTTATGTAATTAACCACATCGATACCCGTCCTCGAGATATTTTTTATTTGACATGCGTACGGTCTTTTGAGGATTCCCACATGAGTTTTACCCACGCCTACAGCAAACATTTATGGCAGATTTCACTTGTAACATAGAATTATGCATTAACGGGCAACGGAACGCAACACTCTGGTATGCGAGCCAAACAATGTACCTACCGGCGCAGTGAAACTGCATTGAACCGATGCAATTAAAGCAATAAACACCGACATACACGGGTATAAGTTCCCATTCGCCTGCTAATCGATGCTATCATTCTCTTCCCCGTTTCCTTGCCTAGTGAAACAATAAGAAGTTTTTCATAAGTTTACAATGCGTAGCTGTCGATCGCTTCAATGTAGTTAGCTTTTTGTGAAAGTTCTTACCTACATAAACTCAATACACTCATCACTGCTCTCAAGAACAGTAAAAGGGTCATTCTGTCCGTTCGTACAATGTGTGTTTAACTCCTATATTTTTTTATTTTTGCATTTAAATGAGTTATTTCTTTTTAAATATGTAACTACTACCAAGTGTCTCTCATACAGGTGTCCCAAAAAATAGTGTCAAGCGGAAGTCCAGAGATAGAGCACCTCTTGGGCTATCCGAATCACCCCATGTATATTCCGCGATTTCTTGTAGTTTTCGAGTTATTAATTTTTTACTGAACTTTTGAGAATTTACGACCTGAACAACTTAAAACATTTTAAAGAAAAAGTACAAGACTTTTTGAGATATTGTTTTTGCAACTGAATCTACATCAGTTATACTTTTATGCTTAAAATAAACAGCTTTGTACCTCTCATGAAAGTTAAGAAAATGTTAGAACAAAATTAAAAATTTACTTTTTTTTTTAATTAAAAATCCTAAAAAGTGATTTCATGGTTTCTAGTTTAGTAAATTAGGTCTAAAAACTTTGCCAGACTGGCGGCTTTCATAATCATTAAAAAAAGTACTTAGTAGGTACTTAATGGACTGCTTCCGCTAAAATCGGCCTTCAAAGACCACGAGGTGAAAAATTCTTAAAATTAGCCATCTGATGACAATGTTTTTTTTTATTTTATCATTCTTGAGGGTAATTAGTTTGTTAACTAATCAAAAATGACTGCAGGAAAGCTAAGATTTAGACATTTAGAAATTTAATTTTTAAAGGATTCATTTAGCTTTCTCTACGGTGTAACGTGTGATGCTTCAAAATTGACCAAAACATGATAAATCCAAAAAATCGTTAGGGCGGGCTGAATGAAATAAAATGTAATTTGTATTGATTATTTATTAAGTAACTACAAAAAGTTTTCATGATGTCGAATTCTACATCGTCTACAAAAGTTTTATTACAGTCGTATGAACGCTATTCTGTTGTTTTTTTCTGTTTCTTCCGCCTGTCTCAATTTTTTTAACAAAAAACTGCAAATTTCATTCATTTCCAATACATAACCTTCCTTTTCTTCCACAATTTTGGCGGAAGGTAATGATACAATCTAGAATGTAATGAATAGATCTGGTGTTTTTTTAACAGTTTTTATAACCTTTTTAAACTATAGAAGAGAAGCTAGCTAATGATTGGTTACGAACAAATCAAGAACGTGTTATCCTACAATATAGAACAAAAATTATACACGGTCTTGAATAACTTTTGTTCTATATTATATTGTATAACACGTTCTTGATTGTTCGTAACCTATCATTAGCTGACTTCTCTTCTATAGTTAATTTCTCTTTTATTTTTAACTTTATATAAAAACTGTTAAAAATAACTCAGATTTATTCATTACATTTAGTCAGCTGTGAAGAAACGTCGCACCTTGATCAGGACATCGAGATTTTGTGAAGCTGCTTTTAACACGCTTTCGATGTAGACCTTTGGATTTAAGTCGCAGCCACAAGGCCATACCGAACATACAGTCAGCATATATATACCGGTGATACAGTATGCAGTCCCAGTCTTGAACCTGAAGAGAAGGAAGGGAAAGGAACGGTGACGTTTTTGCCGTAAACGCAATGCCAAGAAAACCCAGTTCAGAGCCCGGCTGAGTTCAGTGACACGATTCTACCGTCTCTCCACGGTATCCGCTCCAGCAGCCGCGTGTCCAAAATATTCAGCATGCAGTGCATGCAGAATATTACCGACTCTGACTTTACTGTCATCTGCATTACAATAAATGTTTCCAAGAGGGATCATATCAGAAATATGCAGCAACAAGTGTCGGGAAAAAAACGGAACCCTGAGGCACGCCGCTGCGCAGTCTTCAACTGCGAACTGCATCCATCCGAAAGGAACATGAATGCTTCGCTCATGCAGAAATTCAGCTACCCAGCTACAAGGCTCAATAAGCAAACTCTACGGGGGAAGCTTGGAAAGAAGGCATTAGAAGGCTTCGTCCCAAAGATGCGTCACATACCTACGCTAGAAAATGACCGGTCATTCGCTTCGGTTTGAACCCATATTGATCATCATTAATGCCTATGCCTAGTGGGGCTCAGAGCTCAATTTAATACCCGTCCGAATGGGTCGTGAGCAGAAGATTCAGAAATAAAGGCGTTTGACTACCTATGTTTGGAATCCTGGTGGGTTGATCAACTAGTTACGTCACGTTCGTACGTACGTTGGTCATGCGTGAAAGGGAAATTCATGGGTATAGATCCCAGCATGATCCCAGTTTAGAGAGGCCTAACTATAAGCCGTAATGAGCATTGAAGTCCCCTAAAACACCAGCTCTGCATTGGAAAATCACTCCTGTGCATTATCTGCCACCAGACTAAAATGATCAGAGTCGAGTTGTCTCACCGTCGCTGGTGTGGGATCTGTAAAGGCATATATGTAGACTCTGTGCAAAAGACCAGAGCCAACGTATACCTGCAACATAGAAAAGGACGGGTCTTCGTATGAACTTAGGTTTGATCGAATAAGTTACTCTTAATTTTTTAGACTTTACTGATCTCTTTAGCATTTCTTTATATCTTATATTTCGTTTATAAAGTTAATTTCTTTGATAAATAATAATCATACAGAACATTTTAAAAGCAATTTTAAATGATTTCTCTGACTGTCTTATTTTTTTTTATATTTAGAGTATTATGACTCTTAATTATTGCATTAACGATTTCAACTTCTACTGATAATTTATTTATTTTTAGTACCGTCTTTATAAAGACGGTCATCCAGTCAAATACCGTTTGGAGCTCATTACCATTATGGCAAATTTCATTCCGTTCCATCAATTATTTTTAAATAAATAAATATTTTGTGTGACCTCAAACAACACTGTTTATTTGTTAAAGCTTATCCTAAAAATAAAATTTCAGAATATTTAAAAAAGTAGAATAGGTCCTTACCTGCGGAAGTCCTTAAAATTGCACGAAAGGAGGATGAAATGAACCAAAAACTGAAAATTTGTCCGATTTAACTTAGGACATTGTCTATTCGCATTAGGAACTCAAATTGAAAAGAACATGCGAAACAGTTCACTTCGTAGAGAAGTCGAGTAGATGAAGTCTCAACTTGTGCCCATTTCAAGGGATTTTTTTTTTGGAAAGGCTCTATTATCGTAAAATCAGCAGTAGGTAAACTAAAAACGTCTCAAAATAGCAATCCTTGGTCCAGTGAATAATTGTAAGAAGCGCAGAGCGAATATGCACATTTTTCGAAGAACAATTCAGATGCCACACATAAGGTTATTATAATGGTGTATGCGGACGGAGACGTGCTATGGTTATTTTTAGACGTTAATAAATTGGCTTAGTGGCTCCGTTTATTATGTGCGCGTTTTGCACAAGTAGACGCCCCGACTGTGACATCCGTGGTGCCCCCGCCCCGCTTCTAGGTCAATTCTAAATTGTCGCTGCTTGCTGTTTCACTTTGTAGAAGGATTGGCAAAACATTATTTGCATTCTGTGATATTCGCATCGTTATAGAATTCGAACGATTCCGTTAATGGCTACTATTCACTCTTATCCACTAGGTTGCAATAAATTTTATTTTCGTCGACTCGATACTGTGGAATGCACTTTGCCAAAAGGTCCAATAAAGATACAATTTTATGTATCCTGTTTGAATCCAATTTTATAGAGGTGTCATTGCACGGAAACCAGATTATTTTTATAATATTGGAAAATTTTAACTTCTGTCCTGATTTTAATGTATTGAAAAATTATTGAACTTGAAATTTTAAAAGAGAATCTAGTAAATGTTTGGCAAAGAAGAGTTTGTATTGATGACAGCTGGAACTAAAAAGCGATTACAGTACTAGTAAAACTAGATTCACAGCTGGACTAAGTATTAATGAGACTGTTGTTACTTAATTTTCCAATAGTGCCTTTATGTTCGTATTCCTTGTGCGAAAGTGTACTAGTGGGCCCTCATTTTTTTCAAATTTTTTTTTGCAAAGCTGTAGTTATTAGTAACTAGTTCTTTGACTCCAAATCATGCCGAATTATTGTTAGTTCATCACATAGGATACTTTTGGTTTTATAAATTTTATACATATGTATACTACACTCGGCGTCAAAAAAAATCGCACCTTTTAAAAATCTTGTTCAAAAATTCCTTAACCTTATTTAGAGGATAGTGTTGGGTATCATTAGAAAGGTAACAAAAAGGAGTATCAAAAAACAATTAATTAATCCGAATTTTTTGGCGAGTTGTTCACATTAATGCACGACAATGCTCGCGTTCACACTGCACTGCAGCCATCGTGAGCGACTTTCTGCGGAGGTCCCAAATTTCTGTGATGCAGTGGCCAGCGAGAAGCCCGGATCTGAATCCGATAGAGCACCTCTGGGACCATCTTAAACGGAAGGTTCGATCTCTGGATCCAGCTCCTTCGACTCTACAGGAACTCCAAGACGCGGTAATTGAGGAATGGGATCTTGTCCCTCAAGAAGAGCTCCTGAAGTTGGTGAGGTCCATGAGGGACCGCATGGAAGCCGTCATCAGGGCAAGGGGGGGTAACACTAGATTTTAAGTTAATTTTAAGACACTTTTTGTACATTGTTTTTTGTAAATCATCGATTGTTATTTAGGACTTAATTAAGGATTTCTTTTCCCATTTTTATGTTTTTTGTATCATTATAATTAAACAAAAGTTTAAATTTAATTGTTTTTTGATACTCCTTTTTGTTACCTTTCTAATGATACCCAACACTATCCTCTAAATAAGGTTTAGGAATTTTTGAACAAGATTTTTAAAAGGTGCGATTTTTTTGACGCCGAGTGTATAAGTCTTCAAATGAGCTGTCGGTAACATGCAACCAACCACTATGAGTACCCACCTTATTCTTATTAACATTTTCAAAATCAACTTTTACTTATAAATAAGTTATCAGTATTACTTATTTCGTTTTATTTATTTAAGTATCTTTATTGCACTACAAATGTTCAAAGGGCGGACTTAATGCAACAAGGATTTCTCTACCAGTCAACTGAACGGAAAGTTAAATGTATTTTTGTGTAATGTATTAATGTAGTACGTTAAATAATTATGTAAGTATGCATATTTGTATGTATGAAATTGAAACGCTGTCTATTCCATTCGTTTCACTGAAATGGGTTGACTGAAAAAATATTCTTTTAAAAACAAGTTCTTTAGTGCCAACAAGTTTTTATTCCTATTTTGGCTTATTTTCTATTTTGCCTTAAAAAATATATGATTACCCTTGAACTACATAACTGTACTTCGCATTTTTGAGTGCAGCTGTCAAGTTTTTAAGATTAACATTTAAAACAATAATGCAGGTGTCATTTAAACTATGATAAATAAATACGGCTAGAGACATGATCAGTATTTAATAGGGATGTGTTACGGCACCTGCAGCTCCGTGGTGGTGAAGGGGGAGGCTGCGGGGCTTGGGGAGGGGCGTTGCGCCGCTTTAGAAAGGCGCGACCATCGCCGCGGGCTCGAGCCGCATTCTACGGCCTGTCATTCACACCGCGCAACTTGCCTATGTATTGCATTCCATCTCCCACCGCGCTATCGCTTCATGTAGGTACACATGCGTACCTTACGAAATCATCAACCGGACCATCGAGTCATACCACACTGATACTTAACCCAGTCATATCATAAGCGCTTCATCAAACTATTTTCTATGCCAGTTATGCTACAATAATGCTTTGAACCAGTTCCGCGGCCCTGTTTGTCACGTAGCAACGCTAAACACCATTAGCCTAGACGCTTCCAAACAAGTAACAGACTAAACAATATACATTCCACAGGATAACAAACTACAGCCACAATTTGTGTTTAGCTCATTTGTTGTCACTAAATTATGGAATGTCGTGTGAAATCGAGGTTGTTGCGCATATTTTCCACGAGAGCGCAGCAGCAGCGCTTTGAGAAAACAGTTTGTTTTTCACGATTATTTTATATTTTGCCAGCATATTATCCAATTTCGTGTCAATATACCAAATATAAACGTCTATTCATCCTCAAACTACAGCTATTAATTTAAAATTATATCAAAAATCTTTAAAAAAAGCATTGGAATGTAAAGTTTGACATGGGGCTCCTACGGGTTAACACTTCTCTTTAGAAAACTTACCTGTCGCGCGGGTCGATCCACGTCGTTTTTCTGCTATTGTGATCAATAAAATACAGTTTTCCGTCAAAGTCCCTTGCATAATCCCATCCGTCGGGCAAGGGTATCTCACCGTTTCGTCTCCTTGGCATATTTCACTGATTAAATCCATTCAAACGAATAACGAAGTACACTCGCGAACTAGCTACACGGCCATGTTGAATACCTCATTACGAGGAGTGACGTCACGCGGGATCGGCCAATAGCGGCGAAGGGCCCCCACGATGGAATGCGGCGCGTACGCGAGCGCGAACACAGACTGCTTTCGTACGTCACTTGTCCGATAACTGAGCAACATGCGACCGAACCACGCGACCCCTCGTCGCCGACTGAGCCGCGCCGACTCGAAGCCACGTTATCACCGTTCATGATAATATTCCAGTACCTACTGCCTGAATGCATTCCTCAAGCTAATGTTTACATTACATACACATAAGGCACACACGATGGTCCAACATCACCGAATCACTGATTCACTAACTGGTGTCTGGTACGGTGCAGTGCAGATTCGTTTAGCGCGAATTGAAATGGCAAAGTAAGCAAAAAGTAGGTAGGTATGCTTACCCATTCAATCTATTTACGATTCCGCTGTAAACATAGATATAAGTTGCTGTGTATAGAGCGCATTCCACAGCGTACGTACATACGAAATACCTACGTATATACAGACTGATAGCTCGCCTTGTAGATGGGTAGGTCGGTAGTTAGTACATAATTTATCTTATTGCACACACTACTATGTTACATAATATTGCTTACCTATAATTAATAAAGGAACTGAAAATGTTCATTTAAAATGTTTTAATTAATTGAACATATTCTCTCTTTCATATCACTTTTGGAGGGAAGTAATTGCGAAGGACCTGTAACTTTTATAAATTAACATCAACATAGTAAAATAAAAAAATGAGAAATTAATAAAAGTACTCACATAATATGCGTTTTGTATAACTGCCTTCTTTGATCCCGAATATCTGGGTGTTTTGCTTTGGTTCAGTTCCAAAATCAAATTAATTTCAAATTTAGACGTATATTTCTGTTTCGAATTTATTGATTTACTTGTTTTCACACTATTTGATTTTTGTTTAACACGTTCTGTTCACAGAATGGAAAACTTAAAATATTGCGTTATTTACGAATACATGTGTTCCATCGCGGCATCGGCATCAGCGCTGCAGAACAGCTCGAAAGGTTTATTGATATGTATGGGGAAACTATTGTTAAAACGATACGTTGTTGGTTCCAACGTTTTCGTTCTGGAAATGTTAACCTACAGAAAAAAAACCTCGTGGACGGCTGGAGACCCTAGTTGATAATGAATTATAAAAAGTGGTCAAGAATGCGGATCCACGCAAACCATCTCATAGCTTGTCATGGCTAGCTTCAAGCTTTATAGTGTATGTGATAAAACAAACTTAAGAATTCATTTGAGAAAAAAAATAGAAGTAAAATAATCTTGAGAAATGGGTACTTACCGCATGAATTAAATAAAATACACCAAGAAACACGCAGTTAAGTGCTGCATTACATAGACTCAATTCAATCCTCACAATAATGAGAGAAATTTGAATCGTGTCGTTACTTTTGATGAAAAATGGATTATGTATGATAATCGCAAATGTTCATCACATTGGTTGAACCCAGAAAAAGCGGCCATATTCTGTGCCAAGCGAAAGTTAACTCAGAAACGATACTGGTGAACATCTGGTGAGTGTTCGGTGGTCCATTGCTGGTGTCATACACTACAGCTTCCTAAGATCTGGCCAAACGGTTACGGCAGATCTGTCTTGTCAACAATTACAAACTATGATGGAAAAGCTAGCCGTTAAACGACCAAGACTAATAATCGCTCTAGCCTGCTTCTTCGAGACAACGCTAGATCCCACACTTCACGACAAACGGTCGCTTAATTAGAGAAGCTGCGGTTGGAATGTCTCCGACATTACAACTAGTATAGCCTATGAATGAACTCTTCACTTTTGAACCTTGTTGAGCTCAAATTCACTTTCCTTAGCCCATGTGGTCTTAGTATGTTGTATCTCCAGACTATTTTCGAGAATAATCACATTATTATCCCGTATGCAGTTCACGGGTTTCAGCCTCACGAATAAGTAAATTCTGGTATGACGATTACAAGTATCATAACTCAGCAAAGTATCATAACAAGTATCATTAACATCACATTGCTGCGACCACTAATAAGTAAGTCAAGTTCAAATATATTTATCTAATACAACCTTTACAAGCACTTGCTGACGTCAAACATAGTTGAAAAAAGTGGACTCTACCACCTGTTCGGAAATTGGAAGGGCCTTCTCGAGAAGATCAGACAAGAAACTCGCTAGGTCTATTGTTTGGCCTACTCTTTATAAATTGCCAATATGACCATGATTTAAATTTCATATATGGAAACTAATCATTACAAAAAAAAACAAAAGACCGAAGAAAAAAGAGAGCCTTTTTGGCATTTCGGTCGTATTTAATCTTTGTATCATAATCGTTGTTTAGCATAACAGCCCTGCGAGCTTGGACTTGTAGATCGACAAAAGCATCTGTCTTTTTCACTCCTTAGTAATATCTGTCAAATTTATCGATTTTTGTCGAGTATGTCGATCTTAGCTGTCAAATTTTGTTTATCGAGAGTTCTATGCTCGCAGGGCAGCGGGCCTATTACCGATCTCATGGTTTTGAAATGATATCATTATGAAATCATAGTGCAAAACGAAAAATAGGATTTTCGGACAGATTTTTGATCATTCGTTCATTACATCATGATGACATCGTTGAATTTATGCCATAGTGATAATATCATTGGAGATCGGTAATACCAAGTGAAGCATTTCATGACTTCTTTTTCTCAAAATCATACCATGTCATACGATGAAAGATCCATAATAGGCGTGCAGATTCGGTATACAGTTTTCTCGCATACATTACGATAAGCAGAGTTTTATAAACGCAGAATGATTTCATTGCCATAATTATTACTTACTTCATCTAATTTTATTATAATTTAAATACCTAAGCATAGACGTACAGGACACAATCCTACTAATATTATAAATGTGAAAGTGTGGATGTTTGGATGTTTAGATGTTTGGATGTTTGTTACTCAATCACGCAAAAACGGCTAAACGGATTTGCATGAAATTCGGCATGCATGTAGCCTTTGACATGGAAAAGAACATAGGCTACCTTTTATCCCGATTCCTTAAGTAGTTTCCGAGGGAAAATTGAAAATTGTTTACGAGCTAAGCCGCGGGTAGACAGCTTTGAAATTTGGTATGCATGTCACCTATGCTATGGAAAAGAACATGTCCTTAATGATCTCTCAAATAGTTCCCGTGGGAAGATTAAAAATTGTTAACGAGCGAATTTTAGACCCAATTCTGAAGTCCACGCAGACGAAGTCGCGGGCAGAAGCTAGTATTGTTATATGACTAAACGTAATTTATCATGTTATATGAAACGCATTAGAGTCATTTGCAAAAAAATGTGACACAGTGAAACACAAAAGAAATTAAAGTTTTAGTTGCACAAAGGATAACAATAGTATGATAGAAAAATGTTAAAGAATAATTCACATTGCCGAGTGCCGTGTGTCCCGTGTAATATTTTTTAGAATAAAATCGATTGAAATAAAATTAATAATGTAAAAATTAAGAAATAAAGCTTTCTTATTAAATAATAATCCGAGACTCCACCGCATGATTCTACAGGTATCTGTTTTTAATTAAAACTTTATTCAAATTAATGATTAGTGAGTATGAAATGCATTAAGTAGTTCCTTCATAAAATATTGTTGGAATCGCATATTAATTGATGAACAAGGTGGCGCAAAAGTAACGTCATAAAGTGAATTGGCTACCATTTTGTTAGAAATGAAAAAAAATGCTGTTTAAGAAATGAAATGAAAAGGAAGAAATCTGGCACCATTACTAGATCTGGTGATTTGGACACGGGAGATCACTCGGCTCGGAAATTAGTCAAATGAGCACGTTCTTCGGGTGTGTATCGCTCCACGGCTTATATGTCAACTAATTCTGTATCTGTCTATAGCATCTATTTTAAAGCACAATGACATTTCATTCCATTTGGAAAAAATATGTCTCATTCACATTAAGACATTACTTTTACACCACCTTGTATATTATGAAATATGGTGCCTGATGGTTGCCATATTGGAAAATCTCAGCGATGTAAGGGGTTTCGAATATCACCTGACCGGACTCAAGCCAACCTCACCTGCACAGGGTACACCCTCCTGCCAATCAACAGACCAGGCTCTGACGTTCCCCACCAACCCACACTGGGCCAAAGTGGTGGGAAGGCCCAATTTCTCCAAAAAAAATCAATCGAACCAAAAGCCCCAAGTGTCTGACTAGGAAGTGGAAGCTATTCAAGAGGACATTTCTCGGGTAATACATGCTTCCAGAATAACCTACATCGTTGTCAGGTGCGAAAACAACGAAATGCTAGGCAAGCGTGGCGATAATTAGTTGGAAGTGGAGCAATTTGGAGCTAGAATCCGTAATCATCGTCGTCAAATGCTAGCCAATTAATTATATAGGGAGAGAGTGACTCTATTGATGAACTCTTTCTTCCAAAAACGACTGTATCGAAAGAGGAACTGGGAAAATTCGGATCGTGTGAAAAAAATGAGATTGACTTCATCATGTCGAGTTAGACTGGGTTGTTTAATGGGGTCTCATTGATCAATTCATTCAAGACGAAGAGCGATTACCAAATCCAAATGGTAAAAGGCACATTGAATCATTACGTTAAAGCCGTAAGGTATCGACTGTTGAAGTCTACGCTCCGTCCCGTCCCGAGCGCTTTCGACTCGAATTGCAAAATCGCTTCAATTGCCTGGAGGACTGCAGATGTGGACATGTATAATAACAGGGTTGTAGACAGTGTCCTTACGGTGTGTTCAAAGTTTTTCAAACCCAGCCGTACTAAGTAAAGTAGTAAGTAAGATCTTGGAGTCGACAGTTAAACTGATGGAGGAAAAGCGTGAAATGGAGCTGCAGACGTCTGAAGATGCTTGTCGGCAACTCTACAAACAGATCTCTAAGTCTCTGACTCGCGACATACGCCAATTTAATAAATAACGTATTAGAGGCTATCGAGCGTAACGAGGGCACCAAAATGTTTGCAAAAGATCTGTCACTCAGAGTGACAGAGACTCTGACAAAGATGAAGATAGAGGACGACAGAGTCATTACATCCCGACCTGAACTTATGGCAGAGATAGAACACTTCTATAAACAGCTTTACGCAACATCGCAAGCACCTATTATTTATAGGCCACAAACACTAGTTATATTGACCAGGCATTACACCGAAGACATTCCGGACGTCAACCTGTACGAGATAAGTGTGGCTCTCAAACAGCTCAAGAACAAGGTGCCGGGTGACGATGGAATTACATTCGAACTCTAGAAAGCTGAGAACTACCAGTCCAGAAGGCGCTGCAGAAGCTATTTTAACTCTGTTATTATACTTGAGGGCAAAACGCCTAAAGCATGCATGGCACAAGGGCGTGGTAGCTCTTTTCTTTCCCTTGAAGAACCAGAAGGGCCCAGTTGAAGAACTACAGACCTATCACGCTCCTGAGTCATGTATACAAGCTATTCTCGAGACTTATTACGAATCACCGATGACTTCTTCGCCTTTGGCACCAAAACTCGAAACCACCGAATAGAATACGACCTATTTAAGCTTTTGGAGTGGAGAGGACTCGGCATTAACATAAACGGCGAGTACATGACTCACCTTCGTTTTGCTGATGCTGGCTGAGATCGTGGAAGATAATTATAGGCACAATGCTCGAAGACCTCCGTAGTTTCCCAACACGTGGGTCTTAAAATGAACATGGACAAGACTAAAAGTATGTCGAGTTCCTATGAAGTAGGGTTACCGGGTAAACGGTGGGTCAGTTGGGTACAGTAGGTCAGGTACACATTGACAAAACCAAAATAAGTAGCGTTGCCGCTTGTGCGCTCACAGATGCTCCTCTGCACGCAAGCCCCCCTCGGCTAGTTTCTGCGCGGCTGTGCTTGCCAGTGAATGTTCTATGCTGGTAAAATAATAGGTATGTTGTGACGTTGGTAAAATATTTTAAAATGTCAGTTGAAGTTTTCTTCATTATTACTTACCTAAAATAGATTTCGAAAAAATTTATTAGCATATTGTAACATAGTTATTACGCTGTAATATGACACATAATTACTCGTAATTGGCTAATTATTTGTTTTTAACTGGTTAACTAGCTTTCGCCTGGTTAATTAGCCGAGAGAGGACTCGGCATCAACATAAACGGCGAGTATTAGACTCATCTTCGTTTTGCCGATGATATCGTAGTCATGGCTGAGACCGTGGAAGATCTAGGCACAATGCTCGAAGGCCTCTGTAGAGTTTCCCAACAAGTGGGTCTTAAAATGAACATGGACAAGACCAAAATCATGGTGAATTACCATGTAGTACCCACTCCTGTGAACGTTGGAGGCTCTACACTGGAAGTTGTTGACGAATGTTTACCTGGGGCAAATAGTCCAGCTCGGTAAATCCAATTTCCAGAAAGAGGTAAATCGACGAATCCAACTCGGCTGGGCAGCGTTCGGGAAGCTACGCAGCATATTCTCGGACAAACTACCGCAGTGTCTTAAGACGAGTCTTCAATTCGTGCGTGTTGCCAATGATGACGCACGGAACTGAGACGTGACCGTTTACAATGGGTCTCATCAGAAGGCTTAATGTCACTCAAAGGGCAATGGAGAGGGCTATGCTCGGGGTTTCTCTACGCGATCGCATCAGAAATGAAGAGATCCGTAGAAGAACTAGAGTCACATAACCCAAAGAATAGCAAACCTTAAGTGGCAGTGGGCAGGACACATAGCTCGCAGGACTGACGACGACCGTTGTGGCGGAAATGTTCACGAGTGGCGGCTGTATACCGGGAGACGCAGCGTTGGTAGGCCAACAAGGTGGACCGACGATCTGGTGAATGTCGCGGGACGCCGCTGGATGCGGGACGCCGCTGGATGCGGGACGCCGCTGGATGCGGGAGGCGCAGGACCGATCAGTTTGGAGATCCCTGGGGGAGACCTATGTCCAACAGGGGGCGTTTCTTCGCTGAAATAATGATGATGATGAACTGGTTAATTCTAGTTTGTATGTAATTTCGGTCTATGGTCAAGAGTGGGTCTGATTTACTGTGTACACAATAGGTCACGATTCACTGTGTACTTGTTGTTAAGGCGATGCGTATGATTTAGGTTAATCGTACCCATTTCCAATTATTCGAACCATTCCAATACAAAATAATAACAACAAATATCAACAGTTTATAAAAAGAAGTCAATACTGTAATTAAATAAAATCATTTGGTTACAGAATCGGCATTGATATTCTCCAAGGAAGAATATAAGTCTTCGCATGAGGGTTGGAACACCATTTGGTGCTCTTATCCTCGCATCTCTAACCGGGTGGATAAATTCTGAGAGTTTTGTATCTTCAGTGCCTATGACTTCCAATTTTTGTATTCGTTTTACTTCGACTCTTTCTGTAACAGTTTAAATTCATAAATTCTCCATGTACTTATAAGTTGTTGTTTACTTCCTTCCTCCTTTATAAGTTATTTCCTGTAGTAAAATCACGTGCATCGCCTTAATAACAGTATACAATTAATCGTTCCGCTGTGTCGGGCGCGTAGGTAGTGGAGTCGCAGTGTGGACCTTACCTAGCGCACCCATAAGGGCAGGAAGAACACCGGGGGGTTTAGTGGGTAGGCCTGGCACTCTGCCGGGAGAGCCCCACACACGCTCGCTGTTTAGCCAACGGCGGGTACGGTGCGGTTACGCATTTCCCCCCGAGAAAAAAAAAGGGTACATAGTGAATGAAATTTACCCATGATAATATATCAACTATACATACCAGCATTAATCAACTAGAAAATTAATTGGTAGATCAATTATTTTTGTTATAATACTGTGTACCTATTAACAGGGTCAAAATGTACTAATACAATTTTTCAACACACTTGCTCGTAAAGTGGGTCTTATTACCTTGCATTTAGACCCGTTATTCAGTGCTTTTCACATTACATAATTGCACAAGTGCGGTAATCTTAACACGACAAATTCTAATTTGTTCAAGATTACAAAGTAAATGTATATCCAGTACGCATTCTTAAATTAGTCGCTTAATACTTTTTTTTAACACGACTTTATGCGGCTGCACATTGGAAACAAATGAACAGCCTACTACTGGTTAACAACGACATTTGAAGACAAACATTCAAAAACAATAATTAATAACTATAACTAAAATAAATTATTAAAAATTCACACAAACTTGTTTTTTAAAAACTAAAATATTCGGTTTATTTAGTTTTGAATTTTGGCTGTTTGGCCCTTTTTTGTTGGCTGTATGAAGAGTTTAGCCATGCCCGGGCAGCGCGCGAAAAAAAAGGCGCGCGGCATTTTCCCGCTATTGAAATTTTTTGCCTTTTTGTTGTAATTGATAATTTATTATCTACAAATATGTCGAGTCCAAGTGAAGAAGAATCCATATTATTAACTTCGCCGGAAATAATTATGGAGGCGCAAAGTGCGAATAATAGTGTGTTGCCGCCAAATTCAAATGATAAATACTTGGCGGCATACGATACTTTCATGCAGTGGAAGATTGATAAAAAAGCGCAGTCATTTTCAGAAAAATATTAATACCACAAGAACTTTTATTTTCCTCACAAGTGTGTTGAAAAACGTCGTATGATACACGCGCGCATTGGTCATTGCGTACGAGGCGATATTGTGCGCAAGCCGCAGGCGAGCGCGACAAGAAAGCAGACATAGCGCGCTCGTATCATAATGTACTATTATCGTTATCTATTGTAAGTTAAAAATTATAAACAGAATTGGTTATAAGTAAAATTATATACAAAAACACTTAGACCCACTGTTAACCAAGGGGCGATTCACTGTTTACCACCCAGTGTGCACAGTGGGCCAATTTTCATATTTAAAAAAATCCTTATTTACTCTTTTCCTTATTATTGTAGATGTAGGTCAATGATTTAGTTATGTTCTGAAAGCCGATTAAATATATAATACATGAAATCATTTTTTTACTAATCTGACTCATAGGTTTTAAGATACGAGTGATCAAAAAAAGTGACCCCCTGTTTACCAGGTGACCCTACTCACTCCTGTGAAGGTTGGAAGCTCTACACTGAAAGTTGTTGACGAATATGTTTATCTGGGGCAAATAGTTCAGTTCAGTAACTTTAACATTCAGAAAAAGGTGAATCGTCGAATCCAACTCAAGTGGGCAGCATTCGCGAAGCTACGCATATTTTCGGCCGACATCTACCGCAGTGTCTTAGGGCGAAAGTCTTCAATTCGTTTATTTAATTCTAAACTACGTATATGTATATTCAAAATAATTATTACCTATTAATTTTCAATTATCAATTTAAATATCAATCATAATTTTAATCACTTATGTTATTTATTAATTTCAATCGTTAATTTGTATAGCTTACCCAGTGGTTCCTAGGCTGCATCTGGTGACGATGAGTCATTGCATTCGCCAAGTGGAGTCACATTATACATTTCTTTGTCGACATTCGACCATTTCTCATTTCAATTAAAATTTACTATAACACTATAGCACTATATTACTTACTAACCGAATACGTAGAGCGTCACTGGATATATTAATTGCGGTCCCCCGACGTGACGACTAAAGGACCAGCCAACACATTTTATTTTTTACTTTTTGGAGGTTTTTTGTCGGGGGTTTAAAACTTTTTATTTCATACTTTTTAAACGGCCGAACATATTATTTTATAATGTGCACGTGATGCATTAGGTAATAATAGTACTAGTACGTAGTACATATTACCTCAATAACGTGATGCGCTTTTATTTGAGACCCCACTCGAGTATATTTGCAGATATTCGGTTATTCTTCCCCTCTTACCCCCACAACTTATAAACGGCTCAACCAATTTTCATCAAACATGTCGAAGAACACTCGCACATAAGTCACCTTTAATACAAAAAAAACTAAATGGAAATCGCTTCATCCGTTTGGGAGCTATGATGCCACAGACAGACAGACACACACACACAGACAGACAGACAGACAGACAGACAGACAGACACGTCAAACTTATAACACGGTGTTATTAACACCCCTCTTTTTGCGTCGGGGGTTAAAAATAATTCCCAATGCCGCCGTCCGTCAGGGTGGCTTGTTATTAGTCGGTTGATGCGGCTTGTTGGCGTGACATTCACACATAAGACACATACCCACTTTTGTATTTTTTTTAATGACAATATATACTAGGTACCACATTTATAAATTACCACAGAATACCTACAACTATTTAAATAGTCTATTAATTTCATTTTATCTTACCTTCGTCCGTGTGTTACTGCGGGGTGCCAACTGAAAACCAGCGCTGGGTGTCTAAAGCCCAGCAAATGCTGAGTTGCCAACCCTTTCGGTGCGGGCACGCTCAGCGCAATTATGTCATTTTTTATATACCTATAATTTGTTGTGTACCTACATCCTGTAATTTGCTGTTGTATTGTGTCGGTACTGAATAAATGTTTTTCTATTTCTATTTCAATTCGTGCGTATTGCCAGTGATGACGTACAGAACTGAGAGGTGGCGGCTTACAATGAGTCTCACAAGAGGGCTTGAACGTTTTTAAGGCCATTCAAAGGGCAATAGAATAAGGTTTGCTTGGGGTTTCTCTACGCAATCGCATCAGAAATGATGGAATCCGTAGAAGAACTAGGGTTATCCATATAACCCGAAGAATTGCAAACCTTTGGACAAGAAACATCGTTTGCAGGACAAACGGCCGTTAAAGCGGTAAGGTCCTCATGTGGCAGTCGCGTACCGGGAGACGTAGCGTTGGCAGGCCGCTTACATCTAACGAAGGTCGCAGGATGCCGCAGGAACGCGGAAGGCACAGGACCGAACGGTTTGAAGATCTCTGGGAAAGGCCTATATCCTACAGTAAGCGTCATTCGCTGAAATGATGATGAATTTCGTTATTTAAATGAAATAATTATATAAATTTGTATTGTATTTATGTGTATATTATATAATTAATTTAGTATTCTATTTATACAGGGTGTCCCAAAAAATAGTGTCAAGCGTAAGTCCAGAGTTAGAGCACCTCTTGGAGTACCCGAATCACCCCCATGTATGTTCCGCGATTATTCGTAGTTTTCGAGTAATAATTTTTTTTCTGACTTTTTGAAAATTTTGATCCAAAGAACTTAAAAATTTTAAATAAAAAAAAGTAGAACATATTTTAATGTTTTTCTTTTTACCACTGAATCATCTTTAGTGCTTCTTTTATGTCTAAAATAATCAGCTTCGTAACTTTAGTGGAAAATTAGAAAACAGTAGTGTAAAGTCAAAATTTTAATGTTAGTGAATAATTACTTAAAAATTCATCTTTAAATTAAAAATCTAAACAGGCGAATTCATGGTTTCTAAGTATGTGTAAAAACTTCTCTAGACTCTCTGCTTTCATAATCATTTAAAAAAAGAAGTACTTAATAGGGCTACTTTGGCTTAAATCGGCCATCAAAGACAGCGAGGTGAAAATTTCATAAAATTTACCAAATTCCTATCAGATGATAAAAAAAAATATCTGGTCTTTTTATAATTTCTAAGGTTCAGATTAATTACAATTTAGCAAAAATTAACTACATGAAACCCATATTTAAATATTTTTCTCGCGGATCACATCGGTTGTAGTGGTGGATGTAACGCAGTACTTACCTGCTAAAAAATTGCCCGAGTGAGAGGATATGAAAGAGACCGCATTATTGCTATCTCTCTGACTATCATTGGCGAAATGGATAACTGTAACTGAGGAATGCTATTCTTTGTGACAAGGGGATGAGGCGGGGGGTGTAGTCCGAGCGCCTATTGTGTTCTGGCGCCAGTAGTTTGCCTGCTTTTGTTTGCGCCTTACGTACGATACGCTCATTTGTGATTATTTGACGAACTTTGCTTTCTTTACGGACCTTGAGTGCGATTACGATTTGGTTTTGTGTGAATACGGGATTTTGACAAATTTGGCATTCTTAACGGACTTTTCAAGCTCTTCATTTTGTGATGTCTTTTTCATCGCAAGAATATGCTCTTATGCATTACTTTTATGGATATGCAAGAGGAAATGCTTCTGAAGCAGCCAGGTTGTTCCGGCAGCAAGTACAAAATGGAGGTGGACCTCAGCCTGAAACTTGGCCTGATCTTCGCATGATTTTAAGAGTACATAACTCTTACATGGAAGGACGCCTACCAGGTAGAAGATCGGGGCGCCCATCTGAAATGAGTGACCCAGATACTGTCCAATCAGTGGTCGAAGAAGTGGTGAGAGATCCATCAGTTAGTGTAAGAACAATAGAACGTCGAATCGGAATTCCGAAATCACAAGCACATCGAATACTTCATCAAGAGCGTTTTCACCCATATCACATCCAGAAAGTTCAGCAGCTCAAGCCCGCAGACTACCCGAGAAGGGTGGCATTTTGTCAGGAAATGTTACGGAGACAAGCTGAAAACGAAAATTTCTTTAAAAATATTCTATGGACTGATGAATCACATTTTAAGCGATGTGGGGTGTTTAATGCGCATAACTACCATTCGTGGAGTATTGAAAATCCACACCTCACAAGGGAATCTAATTTCCAAGAACAATTTAGTATCAATTTGTGGTCAGGCATCCTAAACGGACAGCTGATTGGTTCGTTCGAACTACCGGACCGACTGAACAGCGAGGCCTACTTGCAATTTCTACGACGTGATCTCGGCGTCTTATTAGAAGATGTAGACCTATTAACGCGGAGAAATATGATTTTTCAAAACGACGGCGCTCCATGCCATTTTGCTAGAAATGTTAGACAACATTTGTCTGAAACATTTCCAGGCAGATGGATCGGTCGTGGAGGGCCCATTGCGCGGCCGCCACGGTCCCCCGACTTGAACCCCATAGATTTTTTCGTCTGGGGATACTACAAGGAATTAGTATACGCCAAGGACATTACAAACGTCACAGTGTTAAGAACAAAATTAAGACAAGCGGAAGAAACAATAAAAAACAACAGAATTGCATTTATAAATTTAAAAGAAAACTTTTTTAGACGATGTAGAATATGTATTGAACACGAAGGTCGTCATTTTGAAAACTTTCTTTAAGCGATCGAATAATAAATACTTTGAAAATAATGTTTTGTTTCATTTATTAAGTTATAATAAACCTTCAAAGGTTATTAAAGATGGCAGCAGGAACAGTTATTTTTGACCTTCAAATAATAAATTTTTAGCTTTTCTACAATCATTTTTGGTTTATTAATAAATAATTGGAATTTTAAAAAAAAATTATTCAGAAGTCGAGTTTTATGAAATTTTCACCTTGCTGTCTTTGATGGCCGATTTAAGCCAAAGTAGCCCTATTAAGTACTTTTTTTTTTATTATTATGAAAGCAGAGTCTAGAGAAGTTTTTACACATACTTAGAAACCATGAATTCGCCTGTTTAGATTTTTCATTTAAAGATGAATTTTTAAGTAATTATTCACTAACATTCAAATTTTGACTTTACACTACTGTTTTCTAAATTTCCACTAAAGTTACGAAGCTGATTATTTTAGACATAAAAGAAGCACTAAAGATAATTCAGTGGCATAAAGAAAAACATTAAAATATGTTCAACTTTTTTTTATTAAAAATTTTTAAGTTCTTTAGATCGAAATTTTCAAAAAGTCAGAAAAAAAATTATTACTCTAAAACTACGAATAATCGCGGAACATACATGGGGGGGATTCGGGTACTCCAAGAGGTGCTCTAACTCTGGACTTTCGCTTGACACTATTTTTTGGGACACTATTTTTATTTTCTGGGACCTGTATAACTAGTAGTGAATGAAAATACTTCCTAAAATTTTAGTTTTATATCTAATTTTGTTAATTTATTCTTTTATTTCCATAGGTAGGGTAGGTATTTATTAATCTTGGAATGACTACCAGTGCTACATAGCCAAAATGCTGTTCTTATGCAGTTCTTATGTAGTTGATTAGCGGTTTCATTTCTCTAACTTTTTTCAAACTGTAATTTGGCAATTATTATTGAGAAGCATGTTTATAGGGCGTTACTGTATTGCTTAGGCTCCACAAACTGAATTATTTTGACATCAGAGATATCTGTCCAACAGCTTATAAGGTATTGTTAGTGGCATAAGGCGTTAAGAGGGCACAGTACCTACTACTAGCGCCGCCATTCGTTTTTTATTAATTATGATAAATTAAAAACATTTCTACAAAAAATAGATCAGTCAACTACTCAATACAGGTATTTCAGATTTTTTGAGCTATTCAGGCATAGATTAAATGTACCTATAGGAATAATCATAATCCGAATTATTGCTCAAAGTGGCCACTTTTAGCAATAATTCAGATTATGATTATTCCTATACATACATTTAATATATGCCTGAATAGCTCAAAAAATCTATGGCGGATAAAAACGAATAAAAAACGAAAAACGAATGGCGGCGCTAGTAGTAGGTACTGTGGCCCTTTAATAAACTCTGTAGCGAACTTCTGAAAATTATAATCACTGTTTTCAGGCATTAAACACTAACATTAACACAGTTGTAGCGCTAGAAAGCGATATTCAAAAGTGATTTTAAACAAGAGTAAAGTTCATAATTGTGTTATTATATTTTTTTCTTTCAAAATAAGTAAATTTATAATAGCATAATATTTATGTATACCTAGTTCATGTAATTATACCATATTTTTCTGCATCATTTTAACTGACTTTCATTCTGTATCTGTTTTCAACTTTATCTGATTAGTTGATAGCAGCAAATAGTATTAATGAATACATATTCATAAAATTTTTTCAGATTTCATAATTAGGCCCACTGTTCTGGTGGTCCTATTTTCCCCATAATTGTAACGCCTGAGGATAAGGTAACTTTCCAACAGTGTGGCTATAAAGGCTATTTATTAACTTTATGTGCATATTTATTTTGAAAATAATTACTAAAAGAGCCCTGTTTATTAAATATTCTTTCCAATATGGAATATTTACAAGAGCCACCTATGAATTTTATACCTATGAATGGAGGAACCTTTAGGTCTAATAATGGAATTTATATTTATTGGATTAACATAACCCAAAAAAAGTAAAGCAAAAAATCTAGCTATTTTAAAGTATTATAGGTACCTAACCTACTTAACATTATTATTATTAAGAACCTGCTAAATGTTTTTTCTAAAAACAAGGATATGGCACCTCCTATACTTAATGCAAGATTATAAACCTAATAAGATTATTGTGTCCCCAATATGATAAAGATATGAAGCATGAAAGTTTCATGTTACTTATGTTTATGTACTTACCTATGTTCGGATATTGTTACTCTATTATAAATATTGTTTGAAAGAATCACAATTTCCAATTTTCTAAGAAATTATAATAACATTCCTGAAAAGAACTTTCATTAAAGAAATATAAATTCAAAAGATTCAGATAAGTGAATATGAAACGTTTTTAAAATATTTAAATTCCTTAACTTCTACTAAAAAAAGAAATGTTATCTCGCCATCATAATTATAAATTTTTATCTCAATATTTTTCTTATAATACCATACGATCCTGCTGTCCACTCATTTGAAAACTTAGAATAAAACACACCAAAATAAGCAATGAATTTAATAATAGCTTGGACAACTTCAAATTTTTCATAATAATAATGAAACTGTGACTAAGTCAAGAACGTTAAACATTTCTAATTTTATTTTAAATCGCCGCCAAATCTTTATTTTTCTATAAGTTTTTAAAATTCATAATTTTTAGCAAAACAAAGGAAGGAACCTTCTAAGTCCATAGGTATAACGCATAGGTACTTGTTGTAGAATTTCCATTTCGGAGTGGATATTCGGACCTGGGTCCCAATAGAAATCGATTGCTATTCGGATCCGATAGTGAATTGTTATCGAAAAAAACATAGGATTAAACCGAAAAAGGTTAGGTTAGCCATTGTGACCACACACAGCGGAGATGAGACTGAATGAAAACTGCATGTTTTTATTCTCCGAAGGGGCTGCCGCCTAGCTCATAGCGATCACTCGCTATCGCTAATGTCACCTGTGACATTAAAACTATTGTTCTAATGTCACGAAAGCAAATGCAAGTGATCACTTCTGAGATAGGTGGTAGGGCCGCGGGTCGAATAGCAATCGACTTCTATTGGGACCTGCGGCCGTACCGCCTAACTCAAAGCGAGCACTCGCTATCGTTATCATGACATTAGAACAATAGTTTAAATGTCACAGATGACATTAGAGCTATTGTTCTAATGTCACGAAGCGATAGCGAGTGATCGCTATGAGTTAGGCGGTAGCCCCCCCGGTGGCCGTACCGCCTAACTTATAGCGATCACTCGCTATCGCTGTCGTGACGTTAGAACAATAGTTATAATGTCACAGGTGACATTTGAGCTATTGTTCTAATGTCACGAAAGCGATAGCGATTAGCGAGTGATCGCTATGAGTCAGGCGGTAGACCCCCGGGTCCGAAATGACACAGCCTTTCCATTTAATTTTGTGTAGATTGAGATAACATATTTATGAACGAGTAAATAATTACGAATTCTTTCATTTTGAATGACATAAAATGAATTAAATATTTTGGGCGGCCATAGTCGCCCGGTCACTTAAGTGGATAAATAAATATTTTACGGATATTACCTACGCTTAAATTATGATAAAGAAACAAGTCTATGGTGTAGGTAGGTAGGTGTAAAATGTCAAAACCTCAGAAGAAAATATTGTTGAGGTCAAAACAGTACTGTTGAGATGCGTTCAGTATCTGAATTTACTTTAACTCGCTCTGCCCGCCTAGCACGTCCACCAAAACACGATATGATAAAGCGGTTTATCGCGGTGAACTGTCAAAATACAATAGGGTTTCGTCGAATTTTGACAGTTCATCGCGATAAATCGCTTTATCATATCGTGTTTTGGTGGACGTGCTACGGGGGCTGGGGTATTGAACGCATTGCAGCCATTTGCAGCAATAAATCTTTTATCCTATAAGCGATCACTCGCTGTCGTTATCGTGACATTAGAACAGTAGTTTTAATAACACATGTGACATTTGAACTATTGTTCTAATGTCACGATTACGATAGCGAGTGATCGATCGCTTTGAGTTAGGCGGTACGGCCGTGGCTTAGATCATTTAACCTTTGGATGCGGTACGCAACAAATCGCAGTGTAATCGATTTTTGTCGAGTATGTCCTCAGACTAAGTACACCAATGGACGCGCAATGTACTAATAATGTCTCAAATAAAGCGTCCAGGGGGGCTAAAAAGGCCGAGTTGCGCAATATTGCTGAAAGCAATTCATTTCCAGAATTTCTGGCAGATCCTTAGCAATTCCTCTAATTTTCGTAAAATGGTCATATAATTAAGCAGAATTGCATCAATTCAATTCATTAGCAGATTCATATTTGGTGGTTATGTTACCACATGCAAATAAAAAAAAACCGTACTTTATCGAAATGTACCGGTTTAAATTTTTATAGCTCTTTCATTATTATAAGAGGTAAATACCGTAGAATTAAATAATATTTTGTTGTTAATCAATGAAAGTAGCCAATAATCATTGAAATTCTTACATTATAAACTAAAAAATTAAATGTTAAAAAATTTTCACAAAACAATTTACGGCTGGCAACAAGTTATATGTCATAATGTCACGTGATCACGTCATCCCATAAAAAAATTTAAATATTTTTCTGTGGTTATAATTTTCTTGAAGATGAAACTTTTTGTAATTTGTGCTTATATTTGGAAGTAAACACTAGTTTTAAATAAATCAGTCTCGGTTTTGGAGTGGCCCTTTTTTAGTTTAACAAATTCCAGTTTTTTGCGATTGACATGGAAACTAAAATCCACTTAGTTAATGATTTGTGCACGGAGGGGCTATACGAATATTATATCGTGGATTTTATGTTGGTGTTCACATCAAGTTGATAAACAAAGCTGTGCTAGTAAAAGTTTTTACAATTTTATATTACATCGATCAAGTTCGATCAAAGTAAGTGCCATATTGTTTACTTAGTTTCATGAACATCATCTCTATGCTACATTATTTTAAATTAAACAATATATTGCAGAAATGGAGAGACGTGCAACAAGTACAGCGTCCGAGGCTCAGTGGGCGTTACTCGTGGAATTTTTGGAGAGTAATCCCAGCCTGGCTAGAGCATAGGGATACAATAACAGTGCTCAGGGAAGAGAAGTCACTGCGCTTGTGGCAAGAAGTGACTAATTTGTTAAATGCTGAGGGTTCTGGCACCACCACATAGCCAAAGAAATGGTCCGTTGTAAGTACTTGAGTAATAATATAGTATGTACCTATATATTTCAATAATATACCAACAATAACTTTCCTCGTTTTGTTTCCAGTATGTCAGCAACTACAATAATAAACTTTAAAAAATGTTGGTGATATAAACGCAGATGCCGATGCTACAGGTAGAGGGCCTCTCCGAGCAGTTTCATTGCCAGACTTGATCTGGCGAGTTTTGGCTCTGTTGGGACTGGGATTTGGTCAAACAGCCCTGCGAGTGATGATTCAACCCCTTCTAGATGAGGTAATTTTTAAAAATACTTTTTATTTTTTTTATTTTAAAAATTTATGTACCTACACACCCACAAAAACATAGATATATGGAGATACTGTACAAAGGTACTGTTTATTTCTTATCGAAATGTCTTCCAGCAGCCCTGTCACTAATAGAGATTGCAGAGATGAAATGGTAGTTCAGTTTGTAAACAAACAAACAAGTGAAAAATAGTATAGATCACACAAGAAGACATAAAGTAATTTAATAATATACTAATATATATGGATATACAATAAAGTAATAAACTGCATTGTAGATAGATAATGAGCTTTCATTCGCCTCTTAAACAGTTGCAAAGTTTGACAGTCGCATATGTTTTTTTATAATATAATTCCAGTGACTTTGACTTAAATACACAAACTCAAAAATCTTTATTCAATATAGACCTTTACAGGCATTAATTATTAAAAACTAGCTGACCCGGCATACTTTGTATCGCCATGTTTTTTCACTAAATTACTGAAATGTATGTTTAAATTATTGTAATTTTTAGATTACACAAACCTTGTCCTAACAATAACGAATACATAAAACCAAGAATCATCTAATTTGGTGCAGTCGTTCGAAAGTTATGGGCGTAAATACATTTCGAAGATCCATTTTTATTTATATAGATATGTCAAAATTGTTTGATGATGCTATGGCCTCATAAAATATGTTGTTTTGGAAATATAGACATTTTACACAAAGTACTTTACAAAGGTTCACCATCCCTGCTGTATACAGTAGCATAAGGGCCTTAAATTTGCAATATCATAAAAAAAATAAATGTTCTGCACAATATTATACTCTTTATTGCATAAACACAAGAAAAAATGTTTGTACAATAATATTGTAACCAACGGTGGACTTATCTCTTATGGAGATCTCTGCCAGTCAACCGATAAACTTAGTGGCATACGTAAATGTAGTAGACAACAACATGGATAAATAGCAATACATAAATAACCATTATTCATAAATACCTATTCCTATATAAATAATCTCATAGAACTTATTCATATAGTTTTGTAATTATAGTGTTTCCAATTCTCTCCAATTATTAGGTTCCAGTTTAAGCTTGTGCTAGGATACTAAATAATAGATAAACATACATAAATAAAATAAGTATATATATAACGGGGAACAATCACACAAATGCTTGTAATTAATGATACTAAAAGTACTTGTTTGTTTTAGCTACGTTGGAGGAGGCACAGAGAATACTCTCCAAGTTCAGATGCAGCAGGCTGCTGCAGATGCTGCTAAAGCTTGGGCTATTGAGCTACTGACACACAATGTTTTGCCCATAGATGCCTTAGTTTATTCATTTTATTATTTGTATGACTTTAAAATAAATATCATTTACTTAAGAGGTCCACATAACCTAACTCCATCAATGCATTTTATTTTATGTCTTCTTAATACCAAGTTTAATGTGACGTTTACCTAAGGAATGTTTAACCTTTAAAACATTACTTTTACTTTACCTTTAATTTAAAATTATTTTTTCTCTTGTTCCATTCAATTATTTTATTACTTTATAGTATTAGTTTATATATTTTAATTAATTTTGTCTCTCTTTAGATTGTATGTTGTAGGATTTTGTTATTAGGTTAAGGTTTCTGAACTTGTACTTTTTTAACCAAATAGATTATTATTATTATTATTATTATTATTATGTCTTTCTGGCTACTTTGAGGAATAAATGAGCGACATTGATTGCTGTTTTATGTTTGACATAGCAACCGATGCAGGTTTGGTTATTATACTTTATCTAGGTGTATTATTGTAACTGTTATAAACAAATAATTAAAAGGCAAAATTAATATTGTTTTGTTTAATTTAAAAGAAATAAACTCCGACCACTCAAGATCATGCTGACCAAATTCTCTCTATGCATGCAAGTGCATTTCGCACCGACTCCAGCAGCTAAATGGTCATCTCTTCTGGTTGAGGTTTCATTATATGCATTTCGTATCTGAAACATACACAGTACATAATTCCAATACTTTAGAAAGTGTTATTATGTTTGTGGGAACTTCTGACTTGAACCTAATGCATGTTTTGCTCCCAATAAGTCGAACCCTCATTTAATTGTTGTGGTGCTCATTCAATGACAATGTGACTACCCATCTGCATGGTGATTTCACTGTACGCCTCTTGTGGTGTTAATGGCAACACGGGCAATCTAGTCGCATTACAAATGTTATGTAACACTACACAAGCATTTGTGATCAACCCAGCGGTTATGGGATGCGATCCACAAGTAAACATTGCCAGCGAGATTTGCCCGAATCACCTGAAAAGAAGTTCGTTTGGTGTGGTCAGGCATAACATAGCCGAATATAGGTACAACATCAAAACTTCTCTTGGTACTGACCTAAAAATCATGCTTTATTTTCAACCTGGTGAAGTTGTTCGAGATGCAGTTTGAGTGGGTGGTGGTTCCAAATGAAGAAATCATGGCTTGCACCACCGTGGCATCAATATTTAAATCTGAATCACATACCTGAAAACAAATAAAAATCTATTTTTAATTTTTATGCTGTGGGGTAACTACATACCTACTTAGTCTTTCTAAACAATAATGCTAAAATTAGAAGGTTTTTTTACCCACCAATATACCTACCTTCTCACAATCAGTTACAAAAGAAGTTAAACATTTATTAATATACTAATTATAAAAAAACTACTGCTTAATAACATATTTTATAAGCTAAAGGCGCCATTAATTTAGAAGATTGATAAGAAAGATTTGATCTAAACACACAACTTTCAAACATTTTATGTTAAATAAGTTTATAATATAATGGTAAAGCATGTTTATTTAAACCACAACACACACTTATTATAACAAGATGGATTTAATACCTTTTGGATATTTTTACGAGACAACTTTAGAGGGATATAAAGATGATTAGGTAGGTACCTATCTATACCTATATACTTACAGCTTGAGCATTTAAAGAGTGATATCTTTTCCAATTAAAAAATCTCTCTTCAAATTCGGCAAAACACAACAAAACAATAGCAATATGAGTGCCATCTATGCATCCCACGACCCCTGGAATGCCAAACTTTTGGTTGACCCTGAAAAGTACATTTTCATTTGTGATTTTGTAATGGAATAAGTAGGTTAAAAAATTTATGACTTTCTCGTGATTTACTTGAACGTACTTACCCGTTTTTTATAATATTTATGGAGACAGTACTTATTCCACCACGTCTGGCTGGTAAATAAGGTTCTAACTCATATATTATGAGGTCACTAAAGCTTTTATTGAGCCTAAACAGTCCCACAAATTCGACGTCCGGAATCTCAAAAGCTAAATCCATTTTCCGAAGAGTCTCACTGCGTCTACGGTATAAAATACTCTCCATAACACGGGCATGTTCTAAAAAGTTTTCATATGAGGCCTAAATCTGCCATTATTAATTAATTTTTGCGAATGCACGAAAAAATGAATTGCGAGATGTTGGTCTTGAGTATCTTTTTATGATTCTGCTAATTGACACGCGAGCAATTCCTATTTTGTGGACCATTTTACGAATATTCATACAAAGCTGTCAAACAGAAGAATTGCCTAAGATGAATTGCATTCAATTCATAATAGGAATTGCCGACATGTTGGCCATTTTATGACTATCAAAATGAATCATATTATGATCCTATTATGATTCTGCCGATGCGGCCTTTTTAGGTCTGCAGTTCAGTCCACCATTATAAAGCAACGTGTTTGTTGTTGTGCTAAAATATCAGTCAGTGAGCATTATTTCTGAGTGAATTTTACAGTTCTATGTTTTTTATTGATTTTTTTAATGAATTGTATAAAGAAAAACATAATAAGTGTGGAATCTTGGATGCGGCGTCCCAAGTTTTTTCCGCCATCTTAGAGCATCAACACAAATGTTGGCACGCTTTTATCGTAGGTATTTCATATCTATTGGTATCTATAGTCTAAGAGTATGTCGATCTTAGCTGTCAATCGAGACTACCATGCTCGCAGCCCCCCTAGACAAGATGTCTTTCGATAATCGCTAACGCAATCGCTAAATCGACAATGTATGAGATTTGACAATTGCGCTCGAAAGCTAAGCGAGGGCTTATGTCAAATCGCATACATTTTCCTTCTAGCGATTGCGTTAGCGATTATCGAAATGCATCTTGTCTAAGGGGGCAGGGCCGTTTTGGAACGCAACCTAGGTTAATAGTACTTAATCTGTGGGCGACTGTGGGGAACATGCTATGGGAACATGTATTCTGTGTCATAGGGGTGTCCACTTAAAAAATATATCGATATGAGTATTCGATATAAAATATCGGAAGGCAACATCGATCTTTTTCGATATATCGTTTAAAAACATCGATATTTTTTTAATATCGATTATTTTTCACAAAAGTTTAATTATTGTCCTTTTTTTGCCAAACGCAGAAGTTTGTTCTTGTTTGCTTCGTATGTGTAAAAGTATAATCAGAGACCAGTGTAACATAGTTATACTAGTAGTATAATAACAATTATTTTCTATGAGTGTTGCATTAATTAATAGAATTGTACTACCACAGATAACATAATGTACTACTATATGACAGTGGTGAGATGATTTTTACATTTGTAAGTCACACACTACTAATTTATAGTCGAAATATTTTATTACCTATAACATAATACATATCTCCTCCCCACTCCTGTAAATGCTGAAGGCTCTACGCTGGAAGTGGTTGACGGTTCGACTTACCGAGCTGGACTATTTGCCCCAGTTATGTTTACCTGGGGCAAATAATCCAGCTCGGTAAGTCCAACTTCCAGAAAGAGGTAAATCGACGAATCCAGCTTGGCTGGGCAGCGTTCGGGAAGCTACGCAGCATATTCTCGGCCCATCTGCCGCAGTGTCTCAAGACGAAAGTCTTCATTCGTGCGTGTTGCCAGTGATGACGTACGGAACTGAGACGTGGCCGCTTACAATGGGTCTCATAAGAAGGCTCAAAG
This sequence comes from Schoenobius gigantellus, assembly GCA_963935595.1. NCBI lineage: Eukaryota > Metazoa > Arthropoda > Insecta > Lepidoptera > Crambidae > Schoenobius > Schoenobius gigantellus. The sequence continues at coordinate 53,852,713 of OZ012541.1, forward strand.
TCACTCAAAGGGCAATGGGGAAGGCTATTTCAGATGTGGTCACGTTGAGAAACCCCGAGCGGGGTTTCTCAACGTGACCACATCTGAAATGTTGAGATCCGTAGAAGAACTTACCGACATAGCCCAAAGAATTGCAAACCTTAAGTGGCAGTGGGCAGGACACATCGCTCGTAGGACTGACGGCCGTTGGGGCGGAAAGGTCCTCGAGTGATGGCCACGTACAGGGAGACGCGGTGTTGTTGTGGAGATGGAGATCCTTGGGGGAGGCCTATGTCCAACAGTGGGCGTCTATTGGCTGAAATGATGATGATGATTATGATAATACATATCTAATACTTCAAAACAGAAATTAAATATTAAGATCGACGAGTTCGATCGAAGAGTACGGACGGTAAATATAGTGTAGCCAACCTTAAGAATAGATATTTTTCACTGTAGATCGGCTTGCTCTATGCTCTGTGGCTCTGTGCTCGATCACAGATGCCACTACTGTACTGACTAATGAAATTGATTCAAAATGGAAATTATTGAGTAATGTTAAATTTTACTTCGGGTTTATTGTCATTATGAGTCAGCGCTGGTCATTAATCGATTCGATATTTTTATAAATATATCGATATATCGAATAAAAAAATTATTTGTGAAAACTTCGAATCAATCCGATGTATCGTCTGGCAAACAGCGAGTAAATTCGATATATCGATGTTAAGTGAATATCCATCCGTGATCCATCCCTATGATGTCATTTTTGTCAACACAACACAACGTGCACACAACACACTATCTCTAATAAGTCTGTGCAACACACGTAGACAAAATTTATGTTTGTGGATGCTAGGATTGTCATTAATTTTTACTACCTATCATTTGAATCATTACCATGACTTCTAGTGATAGTGAAGATTTTGAAAGTGCTGACGAGGGCCAGAGCCACATTGAAAAGAATGCCAGAAAGAAGAGAATATCTTCATCAAATTACAGTGATGAGATTTTACAAACAGATCAAGCCCCTGAACCAGGGTTGATAAAATCCTCGAAAGAGACGAACATTGTAACAAAGGTTGTCAGTATTTTTTATTAGGTAACCCTATGAAAGAAATTCTAGAACTTCATATTTCCAAGTTATTCCAATAATATTCATCTGCTCACTGTATATAGATAAAGGCAGTACAACGTAGTAGACAAATGAAAGAAAATAATGAATAGAAACCTAAATATCAGTTTGTCATATGCAAATCTGTATTTATAAAATGTTTTGATAAGTAACTGACTGAGGTATCAATGTAGAGTCCGAATTACTGGAACTAGAAGCATGAAGTTCGGTACAGGGGTTTGATTGTCTATGTAGGCGCCTACTAAGGGAGAATTTTTAAAAATTCCCACAGGAATTTGTGAAAACCCCCTCCAAAAATTTTATAGAGCGAATTATAGTTTGCGGGATTAGCTAGTTCTTTATATACATATATACATGTATATAACATTTTTTCAGAAAGATCAATCTGACGGTTGGGACAACTTTGACATAGAACCAAATGCAGTAGAAGAAAAACCTCAAAGATCACAAGAGTCATCCAAAAAACAAACAAGTTCAACGGCAGTCAAAGATTTTGACTCTCAGGACACTGGATGGGATGACTTTGGAGACTGGGGACAGGAAGATATTGTCAGTGAAATCAAAAAGGTATGATTGGTAAAACTATCTTAATAATATGCAAATGATGATTTTTCTATTTTTAACTAACTTAAAGGGAAAAGGGGGAGGTTCTCAATTTGGTTGGAGTGTTTATTTTTTAAGTATGTACGAACACTGATTAGGCTGAGATTTCTGATTTGATTTACTTGAATCTTTTTTTGTTTGATATGGAGTAGTTGCCATTTGCTCCCATAACAATTCAGTTCAATTAGGTAGTTTTTAATTTATGAGCATTTTTGTTAACTTGGACAATGTAATTTTCACAATACTTTGTTTATACATATACATTGGCGTGGTTATTTCTATGGGGTTGGCTGATTTTGTATGAAGTTATCAGTATGCTGGCATCCATCATTGAATTTTGAATCGATAGCCTAATATCCTGGGGCGGGCACTACACCATATTAGACCACTAGACAACTAGTCCATCCAGCCCCCCCTCTAAATACACCTATGTATATGTACACTTAAAGATTTCGGATCTGATTTACATGATTCTTTTATGTTTAATGCGGAATAGTTGCCATTTTTATTATTATTATTATTATTATTATTTATCAGGCAGGCAGTTGATACAACTGATAGTGCCTGTATCCTGTTACTCATTTAAAATTTACATTATTTATTATTATTTAAATATGTATCCAATCTATTCTTAAAACTGTTGACGCTTTGAGCTGTGTATTCCACGCTCTGACCACTCTATTACTCAAGAAGTGCTTGTGCGGGTTGTTGTGGGAGCTGGTGGTGCACAGTTTGAGGTGGTGGCCTCTTAGTCGAGGAACATTTGAGGCATATTGGAATAGTTTGTTAAAGTCCTGTATGTCGTAGTGCCCATGTAAGATCTTGAAAGTTTCAATCAGGTCTCCACATTCTCGGCGTTCCTTCATAGATGTCAGCTGTAGTACTTTGAGTCTCTCCTCATATGGTTGTCTCTTTAGCTGTCTGGGAATCTTTGTAAAACTGCCCTGCACCTTTTCCAGTATTTCAATATCTTTTTTAAAATAAGGGCTCCAGACTTGAAAAGCGTATTCCAGGATGGGTCTAATAAATGTTTTATATATCTTCAATATCATCTCAGGTGTCAAGATTCCAAAGGCTTTCCTAATGAGGTAGATAAGACTTTTCGCTTTTTTTGATATTGTGTTAACATGTTCCTCCCATTTCAGATCCTCTGCAATCTTCACTCCCAGATCTGTTTGCGACTTGACAGCTTTCAGCTCTGCGTTATTTAATTTGTAGCTGAGGCATGGATTATGACTACCTATGTGGAGTACTGTACATTTCGAAGCATTTAGATTAATAAGCCAATCTTTTGACCATTTCGCAATCTTATTTAGGTAATTTTGAAGCTGATCATAGTCAGTCAGCGGGTTAGCAAATAATTTGGTGTCATCCGCAAAAATGCTAACTTTACTTTTTATACACTGTGGAAGGTCAAATGTATATATTATGTACAGGACAGGGCCAAGTACAGAGCCCTGTGGTACGCCACTGTGTATCTCTCGTTCGCTCGACAGTGTCTTTCCAACTCTCACTTGGAACGTTCTGTGTCTTAGGAACGCTTCAATCCAGGTCAACAGTTTTCCTCGAATTCCTACTAACTCCAACTTTTTCAGAAGTCGCATTGTTGGCACTTTATCGAGGGCTTTTTCCTAGTCAAGATAAATGACATCCACAGGTTCTCTCTCATTAAAGCTTTTTGTCCATGAGGATAAACAAGAAAGTAAATTTGAAATTGTGGAGCGATGTGGACAGAAACCATGTTCTTGTTCTGGAATTATCTGGTGGTTGGTGAAGAAGTCCCTTATATGTTTCACTATTATTTTCTCCATCACTTTGCAAACAACACTTGTCAAACTTATGGGTCTATAGTTTGAGGCTTCCAATTTGCTTCCTTTTTTGAATATGGGTGTCACAATAGCTGTCTTCCATTGTTGGGGAAGAATCCCAGTTTCATACGAAGTTTCCATAATTATTGCGAGGTAGTCATTAAGGTCACATTTTTGTAAGATTACTACAGGAATGTTGTCTAGTCCAGGTGAGGAGTCCGTTTTCATTTGTGCAATGGCTTGCTGGACATTTGATTTAGAGAATTTTATATCTTCAATAGTGTCTTCCACTCAGAGTAATGGATCAAGTAAGGGTAATTGGATCTGTGGTTCTTTTTGATAAACGCTGGCAAATTGATCCGCAAAGGCTTCAGCAATTTCATTGTCATTTGTCACAATTTCTCCCTGTTTATTGTGTAAAATTGTTGGTATGCTAACTTTAGATGTTATTTGTTGCCTGATATACGAGTAGAACTTCCGAACTTCCGTGGTCCTCCTTGTAATAGCTCTTTTTCATAATTAATGCGTGCTTTCCTGCTTTGGTTGACAAGTTTATTATTTATTTTTCTGTATTCTTTGTATGTGTCATCTAGTCCAGTAAGTGTATATTTATTCCACAGTACCAGTTTTTGTTTTATGAGTTCTTTAGTGTTATTTGATATCCAGGGTTTATTTGTGTTGTTGTAATTAATTCTAGTTTGGGGTACGTATAAATGTATTGCTTCTTCAAGTGTATTGAGTAGAAACGTAAACTGGCTTTGTACACAGCTTAAGTCTCCCGTGTTTTCATTAAGAGTTATTCGTACATTTTCATAAATTTTCTCAAAGTTTGCTTATCTTGTTCCCGTTACATTATTTTTCTTGCGATCTTGGAGTTCTATGGTCGCTAATAGGCAATTATGATCGCTCTTGCCAATCGGTGCTTGATAGTCTACATTAGAGATGAGTGAATCGTCATTCGTAAGGATCAAGTCCAGGAATGATGGCTGGTTTCCTTCTCGATGTCTTGTAGGTCTGTCTACCAATTGATTGAGATTGCTAGTTTTATACCACTGGATGAAGTTATCTTCTTTTAGTGTTACATATCCACAGTCATCAAGGGGCCATTTCACTCCACGATAGTTAAAATCGCCCATTATAACCACGGTATTAGACTCAGATGCAAGGTTAATTTGATCAAGTAGAAAATTGTCTTGATCTAGTGATGAATCGTGTCCATGATATACTCCACATAGCATGAATTTGGTTTCTCCAATTCGAATGTCTAAACACAGACATTCAGAAGCTTCGAGTTTCAGGTTGTAGTCTCTATTTAGTGTCGTTGTCATAAAGTTAGTTCTATTTGAGGCATATATTGCCACTCCACCACTTCGTTTGCAAATCCGGTCGTCTCTGTATAGGTCATATCCAGGTATTTTTATCATTGAATCAGGTATGTTAGGTTATAGCCAGGTTTCTGAGTATAATCTCGTAGGTTAATTAAGGTAGGCTTCAGGGAGTCCACTCTAGCGAAGAATAAGTCTAGTTTCGATGTTACCGATTGAATATTTGTGTAAAATAAAGTAAGTAAGTAGTTTTTTGTGAGCTTTGTTTTCACAATCTTTGGGTGACCTTGGACATATTTGATAGTGGTGTCCACTTCCCCATCATCAATGCGCCTTTTAAGCTCCTCGCGCAGGTGCTTTATATACTCCCTTTGCAAGGGAGTCTGATCAGCAGTAATGGATGACGGCTTCGTTAACTTGCTCCTGTTCTTAAGAACTTCCAGCGCGTCTCTCTTGCTATTCATAACAACCTTCAGCGGCCGCGGTTTGGCACCTGTGTCGGTTTTGGAAGCTCCCAGTCGAAAAAGCTTAATATCACTACAGTTTACTGCATTGGTGATAGACTTTATCACACGCACACAATGTTCTTTATCATGTTCTTTCCTTTGCTCAGCTTCTTGACTTGTTGACTCCGGCAAATCATAAACAATAAGATTATTGGCCCTGTTAGCCCTTTCCGATATCTCCTGTATAGTGGACTCGGTCGCGATCATACTTTGCCGCATGCGTAATTTATGGACTTCTTCAGTCAGTTCCTTCAGTTGTTTCATGATCAGCGGCAGTTGAGTTACGGCTGCTTTACAGTCGCTGCAAAGGAATGACATAATGCGACCTCCTTTTAGTTCAAGGACTCTAACTTCAGTAGACGATAACCCATGGCAGTCTCCAGGAGTCAATGATCTTACAGGCGTCGCAAATTGTATGAGCTTTTTTCTCACTCGGAGCTTTTTTGCATTTAGCGCATTTGTCCAGCGGTTGGTTTTTCGAGCTCATGTTGGTAGAATTTGGTTTAATAACTGGCAACACTTTTTTGACAAGTCTGAGTAAGCACGTCAATGTCAGGAAATTGTTCACTTTAAAAGAGGGTAAGTTGAAAATTGTTTTATGATCTAATATCAAAAGTGAGTTTATTTGCATTCCTAGTTATTTTATATTTCACGTGTAAAAAACACTAGCACAGTACAATCAGCGCTATATGAACACTAGTGATATTTTTGTGGTGATTTACACACTTTTGCACAGAAAACTGATTAAGTATTTCAAGCGTGATCTTTGCGTGACAAGCAGTCAGTAGTTTTTTTCAAATAAGCAATTTGGTCCCATAAAAATTATATTCACTTTGGTTCAGGAGTTTTTATTATGTTTTTCTGGTGTTTGCCTTGGCTCAAATTCTTTGTTCTCCCGTGGGAGAGCCATGCTTCGGCACGAATGGGCCGGCTCGACCGGAGTAATACCACGGCCTCACAGAAGACCGGCGTGAAGCAACGCTTGCGTTGTGTTTCGTTGAGTGAGTGAGGGTACTGGAGGCCCAACCACCCTACCCCCCCTATGATGGCGCAGTTCAATAGATTGTTACCCCAGGAGGGTACCAACTGCGCTAGCGTTGGAGAATCCCTCTCTGGACGTCCACTTTCAGGACGCAATATATCTGGGCGTGGACGCCTAGGCCGCCCCTCGTATTCTGGGGGGGGCAAAACCGCGCTCAACCATACCTGGGGCAAGAGCAAAACCACGGCATCCCCTGCCAGACTGTCTGTGGACTTCTGCAACATCAGGGGGCTTCACTCCAACCTGAATGCTGTCCACCACCACCTCGAGACAGCAAAGCCGGCCTTGCTCTTTTTGACCGAGACGCAGATATCGTCCCCAGCGGACACTTCTTATCTCTCCTACCCTGGGTACGGACTGGAACACCTCTTTGCACCTAAGGCCGGTGTGTGCGTGTACGTCAGAGACGATATTTGTTCTCGGCGCCTCAGTAATCTTGAAAGTGGGGACCTCTCCACCTTATGGCTCCGTGTAGACAGCAACAACCATCCCCGCGTCTATTCGTGCCTCTATAGGTCCCATAGCGGTGATACCAAAAATGACCGACTCATCGAGCACGTCCAAATGGCTGCAGACTCTGTGCAGCAACAGATCCCACTCGCAGAGATCGTGATACTTGGCGATTTTAACGCTCACCACACCGAATGGCTCGGTTCAAGCAAAACCGATCATGCCGGGAGATCTGTTCACGCCTTCGCTCTTGCATATGGCTTGACGCAACTGGTCACTACGCCCACGCGAATTCACGATGTGGAGAGCCAGGAACCTTCACTGTTGGATCTTCTGCTGACTTCTCATCCTGATGGCTACCTCATATTTGTCAACGCCCCTCTTGGCTCCTCGGACCACTGCCTTATAAGGAGTACGGTGCCACTCACGTGCTTGCAACGACCTCGAGTTGCACATAGTCGCCGTGTGTGCCACTACAAGTCAGCAGACTGGGATGGGATGCGGTCCTTTTTTGCGTCCTACCCTTGGAGGCAGGTTTGCTTTTCGCCGGATGATCCTAACATCGCCGCTGAGTCTGTTGCTGATGTGGTGTTGCAGGGTATGGAAATTTTTATTCCATCCTCAGTAGTCCCCATTGGTGGCAGGTTCCAACCTTGGTTTGGTCAATCCTCCAAAAAGGCTTCTCGCTGGAAACAGGAAACCTACCAAGCCTGGGCAAATGCGGTGACGTCTCGGGATGGAAATACCAGCGCTTTAAAAAAGCAGTATAACTATGCCTCCAGATCCTTCAAAAGAGACATTGCAAGAGCGAAGTCGGAGCACATCAGTAGAATTGGCGAGAAACTAGAGCGTCTTCCTTCGGGGACTCGTGCGTTCTCTTGCCAAAGCTATTCAGGGAAATTTCTGCATGCCATCCTTTCCACCATTGCACAAGGATAACACATCGTTAGCCTATGATGCAAAAGAGAAAGCTGATCTTTTTGGGAAACTCTTTGCCTACAACTCGACTTTGGATGACGGGGGCCAGGAACCGCCGACCATACCGCAGTGCTTTTTGCCAGATATTCGGTTCCACCAAAGCTCAGTGCGTCGAGCACTATTCGCCCTGGATATCCATAAGTCTAGTGGGCCCGATGGTATCCCTCCTATCGTGCTAAAGTCGTGCGCTCCAGAGTTTGCACCGGTTTTAACGCGTTTATTTCGGCTCTCTTACTCATCTGGCGTAGTCCCAACTTCATGGAAGACAGCTTTAGTGCATCCGATCCCTAAGAAAGGTGACCGCTCGAATCCGTCCAACTACAGGCCGATTTTCAAAGATAATGGAATCGATTATCAACCGCCAGCTTCTTCAGTACCTAGAGGATCATCAGCTGCTTAGTGACCAACAATACGGTTTTCGTAGGGGTCGCTCTGCTGGTGATCTTCTAGTTTACTTGACACATCATTGGGCAGAGGCAATTGAAGCGAAGGGGGAGGCACTGGCAGTAAGTTTGGACATCGCGAAGGCCTTCGATCGGGTCTGGCACAAAGCGCTTCTTTCTAAACTTCCTTCGTATGGGCTTCCCGAGAAACTATGTGGATGGGTCACCAGTTTTTTATTAGACAGAAACATAAAGGTCTTAATTGATGGTGAATGCTCAGACTCACTGTCTATAAATGCTGGTGTCCCCCAAGGATGTGTGCTATCACCTACACTATTCCTTTTGCATATTAATGATATGCTGCAAATCAGCGGCATTCATTGTTATGCAGATGACAGCACGAAAGATACCTCCTATAACGTCATTGAGTGCCGGAATAAACTTGTGTCTGAAATTGATACATCATTAGAGAAAGTCTCTAACTGGGGTCGACTTAATTTAGTCCGTTTTAACCCTACAAAGACCGAGGTTTGCGCGTTCACCGCTAAGAAAATGCCATTTGTCGTATCTCCTCGCTTTCAGAGCATTCCCCTATCTGCCTCAGCCAATATTGAGATCCTTGGTGTCGACATATCGAGCGAAGTCCAGTTCCGTGGCCACTTGGAGGGTAAGGCTAAATTAGCCTCTAAGAAGCTTGGTGTGCTCAATAGACCGAGAAGGTATTTCAGTCCAGCGCAACGCCTACAGCTTTACAAGGCGCAGGTTCGGCCTCATATGGAATACTGTTCTCATCTTTGGGCAGGGGCACCCCAATACCAGCTTCTCCCACTGGACCGCATTCAGCGGAGAGCGACTCGAATCGTCGACTGCCAGGAAATTTCTAATCGGCTTGATACCTTGGCGCTGCGTAGAGATGTCGCCTCACTATGCATCTTCTATCGCATATATTACGGGGAATGCTCCGAGGAATTTTTCGGTCTCATACCTGCCGCCTCTTTCCGCCATCGTTCCACGCGACAAAAAATCCATGCCCATCACTTAGATGGTTGGCAGTCCACAACTGTGCGTTTTTCTCGCAGTTTCCTGACTCGTACAGTCAAACTTTGGAATGAATTGTCGCCTTCGGTATTTCCGGACCGATACGACCTTCAAACTTTCAAGAAAAGAGCGTATTCCTACCTTAAAGGCCGGCAACGCACTTGTAACTCCTCTGGGGTTGCGGGTGTCCATGGGCGACGGTAATCACTTACCATCAGGTGATACGTTTGCTCGTTTGCCCCCTATCCCATAAAATTTGGCACCAACTTCAATATAAAACTATGATGTTTTATGTATTCTTATATTATGATTTTCATGACTTTTTAGTGTTTTTGAAGTCAGTTTTATTTTGACAAAATTTATTAGAGATTAAGTTGTAGTTAAACTTATGATAACTTGGTTTAGATAAAGTTTTAGTTAAAATCTTTTCAAGGTAACTGGTTTCCATGTGCAAATATCACCTAAACATTGATTAGGCTTGAAACTGATTGGCTGGACAGAGGCAGAGAAAGATTTAAACTATATGGCTCATCGCTTATGGTGTTCTGGATCAGTACTACCACCAGGAAGTACAACTGGTAGTACTTGTCACCCCATTCTGTGTCACTAGTACTACCAGTTGAGGAAATAATCATGAATTTTAACTGGCAGTACTACTCATCATATATTATGTGAGCAAACAAGCAGATTGTCCACCTGCCCCCATGTTATATGTTTAACTTTGGTTGCCAACTCCAAGCTGTCATTTTGGATTATTCCACTTTCAGCTCCTGGGTGATCTAATTCCATATTAGTTTTATTATATCTCCTAAAATCACCTGGTGTGGTCTGACTTCAATGATAATTTTTTGTGTAAACAGTTTTTTTAGTTCATTATATCCGTTTCGTCATCGGTGGCGCTGTGGACTCGGTACTGGCCTTCTAATCTGGAGGTCCAGGGTTCAATCCTGCCATGTTCCAATGTGTTTTTCATGGCTCACTTATTTTTTTAAGCCTTAAACATTTTTGACTACAGAACTCAGATAAAATTTTACGTAAGTTCTGCGAAACCGCTTTATTTTAGGTGTTAGTTAACATCATGATAATTAATTACACAAAAAAAAGATAAAAAAGGAAAACCAATGTCAGATGAAAACTACAGAAAAAACTTAAAATAATTCTAGCTCCAAAACTATACAAAATCGCTGAACATACATGGGGGTGATTGGGATACCCCATAGCATAAGGCTATGCAAGCTGAGTGAGCTAAGCAAGCATGCTGTGCCAGGGGCTGCTAGTGCCAAAACCAAATTTTACCTGTTTCACTTAGTGAGGACAAAAAATTAGTTTTATTATTATTATTATTTTTTTTTTTTTATGGATGGCCCGGCAAATGACCTCCTCCCGCCTGATGTTAAGCGGTGAAAGAGGCCCAAATGAGTTGACAGATAGAGTAGGGACGACATCCACTCTCCTACCTGCCCGCCCCTTGCCGGCCCAAAAGATGCTTTTTCACGCCTCTTTTGAAGGAACCCATGTTGTAGGATGGAGGAAACACGTGCGCAGGTAGAGAATTCCAAGTGTGGGATGAACGACAGAAGAAACAATCTTGGAATTTCTTGGTACGGTGTGAAAAGGAGGACACAGTGTACGGATGACTCCGAAGGCCCTTACGCGTGTTTCTGTTAAGGAATGGAGAGGGAGGGATAAGGTTAAAGAGCTCCTCAGAGCATTCCCCATGGAACATTCGGTAAAAGGCGCTAAGAGAGGCGATGTCACGACGAAGTTGTAGAGGCTCGAGGGTGTTAGTTGCCTCTACATCGCCAATTATGCGAATAGCGCGACGCTGCAATCTGTCCAGAGCATCGAGGAGGTACTGAGCGGAGCCGTCCCAAAGGTGCGAGCAATATTCCACGCAAGACCTAACTAGCTGTGCCCGCGACTTCGTCCGCGTGGAATAGTAACTGGCTGGACTAATCTTGATAAAAAGTAACCTATACCTTATATAATTAGCTATCGGTCCAACCGTTCCGGAGGAACAAACAGACAGACAATTTTTTTTTAAATTGTGTTTTTGTTATTGGTACCCGATATACATTCATGCCCATTTAGTAAAAACTTGTTATTTTAACATTACAAACAGACACTATAATTTTATTTATTTGTTCATTACAAACAGACACTTCAATTTTATTTATTTATATAGATACAATATAAGTAACTAACAATTTATCTACCCTAATTTTAAGAAATCTTCACATACAGGTGTTTTAAGTATGTGATACAAAAATAGAAGTTTTACTTTAAAAAAAAATAGGTTTATTGTGTGCTAGTTAATATTAGACATGAATTCATATAAAAGATGCACTTTTAAACTAATAAAAAGTAATGCGATATCCTTTTCATTGTCCTCCTCAATTTGAAAACAATCAAACTTATTGCGAAGAGGCAAATTGGACACATATTTGTATGTAATAGAATCCATTTGATTTGGTAATGTATGAGTTAATTTTTGTGTTCTGCATAATACAATTTAAACATTTCCAATTACATTTTTTAATAGCCCCATTAAAAAATTTGTGCTTTAATGAAACAAAAATACTATTTCATTGTATCCTTCTGGGCAGTCAACAATCTCATTACCAACTCCCATACCTATCTTATAGAGGATTGCCATACCACTTAGCTAAATGTTATCAACATCAAACGTGCGTAACATTAAAGTGACATATATTTTAGGAGGCTCAACCAAAATCTTCACAGCAACCAATGGAACAATCAAATCGTGATATTAGCAAAGTGACAGAAAAACTAGAAGCTGCATCTACAAAGAGTAGTTGGGGATGGGGCTGGGGTGTGGACTCCTTGCTTAGCACAGCTAGTGCTGGCATTACAACGCTAACAAACCAAGTTTCACAGGTATAGTTGCAACAACCACCTAATAGTAATGCTATCACAAACCACAGCATAACCAATCACTCATTCAGTGCTTCAACCCAATGACATTATAATAAAAAGATGTTGATTGTTTATGTCTATGACATTCGAGTTTTAAAAACGGCACACTTTAGTTGGAGGCAAGAAAGAGACGACGATATGACGAAAGGAAGAAATAATTATATAAAGTACCAACTAATATATTGTTGATATATTATTATTCTATGTATTGCTAATTTCTAGGGCATATCAACTGTGTTAGAAACTAGTATAGGTGCGCCCGACCCAGAAGAACTTGCGAAATTAAACATAAAAGAAGAAATTAATAATGATAATTTAAATAAGGAAGATAATGAATCTGTAGGAACTGAAAAGATAACAGAACAATCGACAACTGCAGAGGGCACATTCCCATTTGGTAGCCTTCTATCCGGGGTCACCAAGTTTGTTGAAACTACAGGTAATATTTATATTATTGTGTTATGCTATAGCTATGAGAGTACTCGACTACATTTTATGCTTAACTTTAGTTTTTAAAATCACAGTCCTGAATAAAACAAATGTTATTGAACTTAAATTTGCATTTAAAATGATGCTGTTCTTAATAATAAACATTGAATGTGTTATTTTTCACATTCAGGTACAAAAGTGATAGCAGGAGGCCTAGACACTTTGGAAACGATAGGGAAGAAAACAATGGAGGTGCTACAAGAGGGAGACCCAGGTTTGGCTAAGAAAAGAGCTATGTTAGGCTTGGACAGTGGGGACAAACCTGTGCTCTCCCAGATACTGAGAGAGGCTAAAGCTAAAGCAGAAGAGGAAGATAGGATCAGGGAGGAAAAGAGAGAAGCAAAAGAGGTGCACTACGAAAACCTGTTTGATGACTTTGAAGGTTTGTTAAAAATGTTAAAACATTTTTAACAAAGGAATTTAGTCTTTAAAATTCTTGTTTACAGGTTAAGATTTTGGTGAAAAGCTCAATCATTTATATATTAGTCTTTATAACAAAATACTTTTTTAATTTTAAGGCGCTTTATCAAAAATATTGGTTATTTTTAAAGTAATGTCACAGGTCACTGACAGATCTAACAGATCTGAAAGTCAGATATGTGTTTCTTTATATCTTTAGCTAGACACGAGAAGAACCGGAAACGCGATTTAAAGATTTTGGTTCGATACATTTTATTTTTTTAAATTACCTCCTAAAAATCACAAAAAAAATTAATATTACTAGTAAACGGTATTAGGTATTCATTAAAAAGTTCCTTAAATAAGTAGACATTATCAGTACTCAGACACAATCGTACAGAAGCATTTTTTCCGAATTATTATAGTTATTTTTTAATAATATAATTTGTATTTTGTCGCTTAGGTACGTCGATAATTTCTTAACGACCTGATTGCATGCGGGCGCAACGCATTCACGATTTTGATGACATAGATATGAAGACTAGCTACTTGAGCACGGGGGGCGCCCCGGGTTTACGTATAGACCACGCCTCCCATTGTTTGATTTATTTTCGATGTATCACCTTAATGAAAACGTGCAATTACTTATTTAAAATTTATGGAAATAAGAAAACTTGCGCCTGTTAACAAGAATATACACAGTTACTTTTTTATCAACCCGGATAATTTAAGGGACACTTCGGGACACTTCCATCCATATAAAAAAATAATAATGGCAAATACTGCTCTAGTTTAGTACAGTATTTTTTAGTTTTTTTTATTTTGGAAATTTTAGAAAATTAATATAAAATTAAATAGGTGAGTTATTATTTTAATTAATGTTTAAATCATTCTACTAAAAAAAGTAAAGGTTTTCTTCAAAAATTATTAAATAATATTAACTAGGCATGTTCAAGCCTATTATTATTGTGCTGTATATCACAAATACATTTAAGAAAGATATAGGTATCGTATGTCATTACCAAGTTACAGTATAGTCCTACGAATATGATGGCTACATGTAAGCATTTTTTCTTATACAGGTCTAGTGCACTTAGAAGCACTGGAAATGCTCTCCAAACAAGTAAATATGAGAATAGAGGAACGCATGCGCAGCGTAAACCCAGAAAAGAAGCAGGATCTCAAAGAAACCTTGCAGCAAGTTGCAGGTAATCTAATTAGTGTTTAGTTTCTTGTAGGAAAATTAACAATACCAATAAGTAGACTGCCTAGTTAATGGTAATTAAGTGCTAGCCATTTTATATAGTACAAATCTGCAAACTTCTACGAAGACCACAGAGCCATTCACAGTAGTCAGTAATTAACGCACCTACCTACATTTATCTGATAATGGGGGGAGGGGGGGGGGGGGGGCTTGCAGGCCCTGCACTTCAACTCCTGAGGATCGTTTGTGCTGTTAGCTGATCGTTACACACATTTATTATGAGTATTACCTTATATTATGCACACCAGAGAAAGACTACGTACCAGGGTCGCCTATTTCTGCCGTAAAGCAGCAGTGCTTGCATTGCTGTGTTCAGGTTTGAAGGATAAGATATAGCAGTGAAATTACTGGGCACTGTGACTTTACATCTAATGTCACAAGTTGGCAACAGACACTGTGGTTCTTGTAGGGATTGCAGATTATAGGTGACATATAGGCCACATGTATGATAGGTGACTGTTAGGTGGGCAGCATGCTTGTTTGCCAACTTAGTGGTATAAAATTAAAATCAAAATATTTTATTCAACTTGGATTTTACAATCTCTTTTGAAAGTCAAGGAAGCTACGCCAATAAAAAAACACGTTTACAATACGGAAAACAAATGTATTTTTAGTTTCATACAAACATAAAATTATTGTATATATTTTTTGATAAATGTGCAGTAACAGCACGTCAGGCTACACAAAACAGTCAAATTTCTCTAACTAATTTTGAACCTTAAGCTGTTTCTGTTCAGTTCAAATTCGATTGAAAATATTGTCACTTTGTGGTAGTCTGATGTGCTGTTGACTGTAAATTAAAACAATTTTTCTTTAAATTAGAATAAAAAACCGCGCGAGCGCATCTTGAATAATAAAAGCGCAGAAGGGATATTAACCCCGGAATGACCGTAATGTAAACAAACAACAGCTTATGTCCAGGGTTGCCACAGTGTAGTTTGTACTGACATTTTAAAACATTTTTTGAAAATATCTCAGTTTTTATTTAATTTATTAAAAGTGCTAAAACAAGAGTTGTTTACTATTATGTGTAGTTTCTCAACCTTTTGGTTTGATACACCTTTTAGACTAACCCATACTGGGTTAGTCCAAAAGTTATCCATGGGATTAGGAGCGCGTTGCGCGGGAATCAACATGTCTTTGTTTTATCAGAAGATGACTGGACACTGAGTAGTCTATAGATACCACTTTGTACAGAAATAAGTAACAACTTGTTCCTGTAACGAAGTAGTAGTGCTATTTTTACTGTGTTTCAGTTTGAAGAGTACTAAAATAGGCACCAAAATTACTGGACAATGTGACTCACCATCTTTTGTCGCAAGTTGGTAACACACTCTGTCTCCTTGTCTGTGGTCCTTGTAGGGGTTCAAGGCATGGAAATATTACAAGAATCATACCACGGTAATAGTATATACAGTATGTCGACTCGGCCCCTCTTTTAAATTTTATACCTACGGCCGCTCGGCATCGCTTGGTGCGTCCCCCGCGATAGGGCTGCTCGCTTACGCTCCCACGACCGACCGTGCGCTCCGTTTGACTCGTGCGTGTGCTTTGCGGCGAACTGCATTCGTTACTGTCCTTGTAGCTATGCGATCCGAGTGCGATCCCAGATCAAGGCGCGT
Source organism: Schoenobius gigantellus (assembly GCA_963935595.1). NCBI lineage: Eukaryota > Metazoa > Arthropoda > Insecta > Lepidoptera > Crambidae > Schoenobius > Schoenobius gigantellus. The sequence continues at coordinate 53,868,671 of OZ012541.1, forward strand.
AGGTATAGCGCGTGTTTCAACCGCTTCTATAAAGTTGGTCTACTGTATATCACACACACTATGGTGTGTATGATCACACTTACTGGGGCCTAATTCCGCTAATCTTAACGCGTTATCGTATCTCGATAGCGTTTCAATAAAACTGCTTTTGTCGCTTTTATACGCATTACCTGGTGCAATTTATTTGTACTACAATTTCTTGATAAGTCAATAGTGACAAATGTTTAATTAGTAATCGGTTAAACAACAATAACTGTCTCAAAAAGGGATGCTATTGATGCGTTATTGATACGCCACAAAAATGTGTTAACGCTAGCAGAATAAGGTCCCAGATATGTGACTGTGGGTGCCAATAACAGGCGGGCAGTTTGATTGCTTATCAACTTTGTTATTAACAAAAATATATACAATATTTTGATACTAACAGAACATTATCTCTTGTCAGATTTTGTTTCGAGTGTCCCAGTGATTGTGATCGCTTGGTCTGTGGACCGTAATATAAAGTGTGTTAGAAACTCCAAACTAGTTTTTGTAGTAATCCAGCCCTGTCTATAAAGATTTTACCTCCGTGTTCCAGAGTTGTGCGAGATCCCTGAGGATGAAGAAGATGATGACGAATCTCCTGAAGACACGTCTAAACCTGAAGCATACCATGAAAAGTTGCAAACGGCCACACAGGATTTGGGATTGAAGTTGCAGTTTCAACCTTTGGTCAAGTTAGTAAGAATATTCTTTGTTTTCGTGAGGGTTTTTATTTAATTTTCATGTTTATAAAATTTTGAATGATGCAAAGAAATACTTGATAAATTCTTGTTCAGTTGTCATCATCATCATTTGAACCAAGAGACGCCCACTGTCAGACATAGGATTCCCCCAGGTATCTTTAAATCGATTGGTCTTGAGCATCTCGCACCCAGCGGCTTCCCGCAACCTTCATCAAATGGTCGGTCTGTCTTGTGGGGGCCTTTTTTTTCTCGGGAGGAAAAGCGTAACCGCACCGTACCCGCCGTTGGCTAGACGGCAAGCGTGTGAGGGGCTCACCCGGCAGAGTGCCAGGCATACCCACTAAAACCCCCCCTGTGTTCTCCTTGCCCTTATGGGCGCGCTAGGTAAGGTGTCTTGTGGGGCCTTACATTTTTGCACGGATTCAAAGCGATTGCAATTATGAGTCCTAATATTGATAACATAAGGGTGAGGCCAAACGGACGTAATTTTTTGAGTTGTGAGTCACGTAATTTCGGTCGCGCAATATGCGTTGCATTCGGTTTCATACATAAGTTTCATACGTAAGTAAGTGCAGTTTGTGCCACACGGCGACGCAAACTGAGTTGTCTGCCGACTCATGCGCGTAAACTATACCGATTTTCGGTCGGATTGAGGGAGGAGTGAGGGAGGGGAGCGCTGGAGAGCGGGGAAGCAACAGTTCGTTACAGGATTATTATTCTTTCAGTCGAACTTTTCTCTGGACTGATGGCTGTCTCATGTTTGTGTCTGATTTAATAATAAAAGGTTTACGAGGTGTAATAATTCTCGAAAAATATGTAATGGCATATTGTAGTACTTTTTTCAAATATATCTGGATTTGCACATAAACGTTCATATAAAGTACAGATTTCAATCTTTCACTTTTAAGTGGATTTACCCAGGTTCGTTTTTGACATCATCTTCTGACTGCTTCGTAAATATACAATAATTTTAATGGATCCATCGCACTCGATGATACAAACAGCCTATACTACCGCTCAAAAGCAACTAAATAAAATACAAAAGCTCAACAGAATTTCAGTTGAACTTAAATTGCGCGACCGAAAATACGCGACTCACAACTCACAAAAATATGCTCGTCTGGCCTCACCCTAAGACTAAAATTGCGAAATGTTTACACAGAGTTCTACCACGGCGTGTACGTCATTTTTTAACCATAGTTGCTAAGGCAAATCGTTACTTTCCTTGTCAGGCAGTACACAGAAGTTCTGGAATGGTTGAGCGGAGACGACGAGGTTGGCGAGAAGGCGGTGTACAAGCGAGCAGTGAGCAGCCTCGCTCAAGCCACCGCGCTGTCCGTAGAGTTATATCACAAGACTGCCGAGATGCTCCTCGTGAAGCCGCGTCGGTCCACCGCTGACGAAGCGGACGCATTGACACAGTAAGTAGTGCTTCGAATTCATCAGGATCCGATCAGTTTTTTTGTAAATGTTAAATGCTGTCCGATGAGTTTAGAGTTCGGTCCTCTTCCAATAATAAAAATGTTAAGAATATTTTTTTTTGCGAAATCACAAACTGGCATAGTGACTGATCTACTGGGCAGAGGTAAGGCAGAGTTTTAGGCTTTTTGTGCTGGAGAGGTGAAAAGGTATTCTAAGAGAACAGGCAAAAATTTACGCGCGTCCCGGCACCTTCTTTTTGCGCCGGAACCGCTCCCTCACCGTGTCGAATTCCACGTTCGACACGGGACGGATCGCGACAGCCACTTCCTCCGAGGGAGTATCCAGGGGGACCATTCTGGGCTGGCTGGAACGGACCGGGATCGGGGAACAGAGTCCCGGTCCAGCAACCCACTATACATAGCGGAGGTAGAGGGAGCGGAAGCTTTAAATTTCCCCTTCACCACCCGGTACGGACGCCCCCACAGATCCAGTATAAACTGCTCCCTGGACTTCTCCTTGGCGCTGCAGATTTCGTTCCGCAGGGCTTTCTTGGCTGCCGCATACACCCGACGAAGCTCAGCTTCGTCGGGTGTAGTTCTGGAGCGTCTACGACACCGCACGTAGGCGCGCCTGGTAGATCCGCAATCTCCTGCGTCCACTAGTAAACCTGCCCCCTTTCGGGGCAGGCCTGCACCCTTAGGCATGGCGGCTCGGCAGATGACCTTTATGTCGTCTGCGAAAAGATCTGCCATGCCGTCGACATCCCCGGCGAGGTGGGGCGGCATTTTTGCCCACGCCCGCACCATCGCCGCCTCCTTCGCCACGTCTTGGCGGAGCTATATGATCAACCCTAGGTGCTTGTCGTCTAAGATCTGGAAACTTTATGCTTTCCGAGTAAAGCTGAACGCACATATGTCCGCGCCGCACGCGCCGAACGCGCCGCATTTTTGAAATTCGTTGTATGAAATTATATGAAACCTCGCACATTTGGTCGCACCGTACGCGCCGAATTTCAAAAATGCGGGTGGTGTCCGGGTATAGAAAAACACATGCTGATAACGTCATATAATGAGGCGCGTACCGCGCGTGCGGATATGTGCGATCAGCTTAAATCGACTTTAAACTGAAAGCAATAACTTTCAACTGAATATGGAATTAACACGAAAGAAATGTAAACACTGGAAGAAGAAACAAAGCACGCTGATGTAGGGCTGTCGACATTTAGGATCAAAAAATAATTTGTTTAGTTTGTATAGAAAAAGAAGATCATGGAGCCACAGATCCTAGAGCCAAATTGACCCGGTACTACACCGAAGATAAAAGGACGACAAAGAAGGGCCCAGTTAAAGAATTACAGACCCATTATGCTCTTGAGTCATGTATACAAGCTGTTTTCGAGAGTCATCACGAATCGTCTCGCACGCAGGTTTGAAGGCTATAAGTGCCACATCCATACTCTGCGGCAGGTTATAAAGAAGACCGAGGAGTATAATCTAGCACTATGCTTGGCATTTGTGGACTATGAGAAAGGTGTCGAGACCTGGGCCATGCTTAGGTCACCTTCGGTACATTCAAGTCTTCAGTCAGTGTACAAAACGCCACCATGTCAGTCCGCCTTCAGGACCAAAACTCGAAACCGATGCGACTTCAGCGCGGTGTGAGACGGGGTGACGTTATATCGCCGAAACTGTTCACAGCTACGTTGGAGTATATATGTATTTAAGCTTTTGGACTGGAGAGGACTCGGCATTAACATAAACGGCGAGTACATGACTCATCTTCGTTTTGCTGATGATATCGTAGTCGTGGCTGAGACCGTGAAAGATCCATGCACAATGCTCGAAGACCTCTGTTGAGTTTCCCAACAAGTGTGCCTGAAATTAATATAGACATGACTAAAATCAGGTCGAATTCGCATGTTGCAAAGGTTAGAGGTTCTACATTGAAAGTTATTGACGAATATGTTTACCTGGGGCAAATAGTCCAGCTTGGTAGGTCCAACTTCCAGAAATGAAGGCAAAAGAGCTCGCGTGGGCTGAACTGCTCGAGGGTCTGAACAAGGAGCCATGGGGACGCCCGTATCGCATGGTTCGCAACCGCTTACGAAACCGTGGGCCCCCCGTCACCGAAACTCTGGATCCCCAGTTACTGGAGACGACAGTGGCCACCTTGTTCACCGAACGAGAGGCGTTTAACCCACCAATGACGACCTTTAGCAGCGACTCTGACGACGACGAGGATGTCCCCCCCAGTGTCGGATGTTGAGTTCGCCGCTGTATTACACAGGCTGAGGGGCAGGAAGACTGCTCCGGGCCCCGATGGTGTGCCGGCGAAAGTCCTCGCTCTCGCTGTCCGCGAAATGAGTGATGCCTTCAGACGCCTTCTCAACACTTGCCTCTCCACCGCACGGTTCCCCAAAGTGTGGAAAGAGGGAAGGCTTGTTCTCCTGAAAAAAGAAGGGCGCCCGGAAAACTCCCCATCTGCGTACAGACCTATTGTGCTGCTCGACGAGGCAGGAAAGGTTTTCGAGAAGATCTTGGCCTCTCGAATATGCCAACATCTCAGCACGGTAGGTCCCGATCTGGCCGACCAACAATACGGCTTCAGGGAGGGCCGTTCAACGGTGGACGCCATATTAAAAGTGAAGGCGCTATCTGAAGGCATCACTGATAGGGGCGGAGTGGCGTTGGCGGTGTCCTTGGACATAAAGAATGCCTTCAACACGCTCCCATTCAGCTGTATCATGGCGGCATTACAATACCACCAGGTGCCGCCATATATACAAAAAGTAATTGCCGACTATCTGCGAGAGCGTGCTGTGGTATATGAAGGTCGTGACGGTCAGACCAAAAGGCGAGCGATGAGTAGGGGGGTTCCCCAGGGTTCCGTGTTGGGTCCACTACTGTGGAATATTGGGTACGACTGGGTGCTCAGAGGTGCTCTCTTAGGCGGGCTGTACGTCGTGTGCTACGCCGATGATACCTTGGTCATCGCGCGGGTCGACACGTACAGGGATGCAGCTATACTAGCAACAGTCGGTACCGCTCACGTGGTGGAGAGGATCGGAGCCTTGGGTCTCCAAGTGGCCTTGGAGAAGACAGAGGCCGTCTGTTTCCATCGACCGAGGATGCGCCTTCCCCCTGACGCTGAGATCATAGTCGGGGGAGTTAGTATTAAAATTGCGGCCCAACTCAACTATCTGGGTCTCATATTAGACAGCGGGTGGACATTCACCGAGCACTTTAAGCGCTTGGGCCCAAGATTAGTTGGTGCGGCGTCTGCCCTCGGTCGACTACTTCCGAACATCGGCGGACCAAGAGCTGCATGCCGTAAGTTGTATGCAAGGGTGATTGCCTCCATGGCTTTATACGAGGCTCCTGTTTGGGCACACGCCCCCAACAGGAATATCATACCCCTTCTACGGCGGCCACAACGTATCGTGGCGATACGTATGATTAGAGGGTATCGCACGATTTCCTTTGAGGCAGCGTGTGCGATAGCCGGCACCCCCCGTGGCAGCTGGAGGCGGAGGTGTTGACCTCTGTATATGAGCGGAGGTGTGAGGCACGCGACGATGGGCACAGGCTCTGCCCTGAAGAGATCGCGCGATGGCGGAACGATGCCCATAGTGACATTGTTGCGAAGTGGAAGGAGCACTTATGTAATCCATCGGCTGGCCACTGGACCATCACGGCAATTCAGCCGGTACTTAAGGAATGGGTAGAGCGAAGGTCGGGCTCACTTACCTACCGTTTGGTGCAGGTCTTGTCCGGCCACGGCTGTTTCGATAAGTTCCTGTACCAAATCGCCGGGAGGGAAGTGAGCCCGATCTGCAACGCTTGCGGGAGTGCAGATGACACTGCACTGCACACACTGTGCGATTGCCCCGCCTGGACTGAAGAGAGGGAGCTTCTCCGGGCGGTGATAGGCGATGACGTAGCTCTCCCAACCGTCATCAGGGAGATGCTGGCCCACAGACGATCGTGGCAGGCGATGGTCGACTTCTGCGAATCTGTTGTCGCGCAGAAGGAGACAGCCGAGCGCAGGAGGGAGGAGGATCCTCTCGCAGATGCGAGAAGGCATCGGAGGACAGGGCGACGGAGAAGGTGGTTCCACCAGACTTCGCTGCCCTAGTGGGAGCCTGCGGGTAGTCGTCCGTGGGGTGACGGCTGCCTGCATTGCACAGGTTCCTGCGCCGGTGGGGGTGCCCCGTGGGGTGTTCCGGACCCTCCATGCCTCTGACGGACAGAGAGCGGTGTGCCTGCGGGCGAACGCCGGGCGGGGAATGACGGGGATAAATGCACCAGCGTGCAACTCCCCCTTCCCCGCCTACCTGGCGAGCTGCTGAACCCCGGGGTGGTTTAGTTGGTAGGTCGGCGAGTCACCTTCTCGTCCGAAGTCCAACATAACCCTGTACCCCCCAGTGCAGGGTATCCATGAGGATTCCCCCCGAAATCAAAAAAAAAAAAAAGGTCTAACTTCCAGAAAGAGATAAATCGACGAATCCAACTCGGCTGGGCAGCGTCCGGGAAGCTACGCAGCATATTCTTGGCCAATATACCGCAGTGTCTTAAGACGAAAGACTTCAAATTCGTGCGTGTTGCCAGTGATGACGTACGGAACTGAGACGTGACAATGGGTCTCATATTATTATGAAGGCTCAAGGTCAGAGGGCAATGGAGAGGGCTATGCTCAGGGTTTCTCTACGCGATCGCATCAGAAGTTATGAGATCCGTAGAAGAAGTAAAGTCACCAACATAGCCCAAAGAATTGTGAACCATAAGTGGCAATGGGCAGGACACATCAGGACCTCGGTCCTCGAGTGGCGGCCACGTACCGAGAGACGCAGCGTTGCTGGTACGTAGGCCCCTCCCCACAAGGTGGACGGAGGCTCTGGTGAAGGTTGCGGGAAGCCGCTGCACAGAGGGACACGCTCCATACAAGGGCGGTCATAAATAGTTAAAGTCCTGTTACTATCAATATATTGTATTATTTTAGTGACTTATAGTTGTAAAAGTGTTTTAGGAACATTAAAATGAAAGAAGTACATGTATTTACGGAATAAAAAACGTTTACTTCAGTAAAAAACAAATATAAACAATAACATACTTTTACCTAAATTTATCATGAACAAACACTTAAAAATTGGAATGTAAAACATATATTTTAAATAAAATAAGAGTCAAAACATTGATAACATTATTTAATTATAATAAAATAATAGAAATAAATAAATTAAAATTAATTAAATACAAAAAAAACAAAACAACTAACAAAATACAAATAAATTATTCTTATTCTAACAATATTAAACATGTAACAATTCTATTACACTTTGTGACAGAGTATTTTTCTTTTTAGGGGGAAGTTTCCGAAGACTTGTAATATAAGGATCTGAATGTAATAATAGTCGTTGTATTAAATCTTGATTGGTAACTTCACGTGACATTTTTCGAGTGTGACTTCGTCTATAAATTTTGATATACTTATTTGTCGCTTCAGCAGCTTCTTCGGAAAGTTCTCCTATAGATAACAATGCATAACTTATAATATCTGATCCATGTACGAGCACCTTGTGGACAGAAGCAGGAAGACTATACCACGGATATTCCTCGGCCAGGCTGTATGCTGTTTGTAATGCATAGTCTTTAAACTTGCATTCATTAATTTTATGTCCAGAAGATAACGTTTGTAATATTACACAACAACGATCTATGAGATCCTTATTCAAACCTGTAATTTCAGCAGATACAGCTGATTCCAAAAAAAACTTCCTGGCCGTGTTTCCGTCGTTAGACGTCCCGTTTCCACCACTACGCGGCTTGTCAACTATTAAACCTAATCGTTCCCTAAACTGGGACTGTACATATTGTTTTTTATTTGATAACAATTGTTTATCACTATCTAGCCTAACTTGCCATTTTTTTATGTCTAATCTATATGAAAGATGAATAAAATATTCGAAGAAACGTATCCAAGAATGTAGTGGTGATAATCCAAATTGGTATCTACTCTCTATTACAGGTTTTTGTAAACATTCGTCTATTTTATTCATCTCTTTAGGGGTAGCATTACATATATAACATCTACTTGTAGATGTTTCACTTAAAGCACTACAAATTTTACCATCTACCATTGAAAGCTGCAACTTATGAGAAACGACCAATTCACGATTGTCGATCTGAATAAAAGTAGGTTGCAAACTTTCAATTTTATCCTTAAAATAAGCTTCCTCTTGCAAAGACACTGCTGTGCTTTCTTTCAAAAATTGAAATCGAATAGGACGGCAGTACCTAGTGGAAGAGGGTCGAGGATTTTTCCATAAAATTTTACAATAATTTGAAGGGGTACATAAGATGTTACAAACAAACTACTATCTTCTAAAGTTGAATCTGAAAAAAATTGTTTGTATTCACTATGTCCAGTGCTGCCATCGAATCCCCATTTCCCAAGTAAAGAGATATTAGACAAACAATCATCAGGAATCTGATCTAAGACCTCTTTTTGAGATTCAAGGATTCGAGAAGCTGTGTGATCAAAAAGACTTTGTAATTCAACTTCAGCTGAAGACTCGGAAACAGTTATATTAGAAGGGTAACATCTCTGTTTCGCTTTAGTAATTTGTTGGTAACATGGTAATACATTAGGAGAAATCTTACTATTAACAAAGTTTTTAATTAATAAATACTGATGTTTTGTCAACTGAGCATCAGTCACAAGTGACAAGACATCATCAGTGCTAACTCTAGATATACACGAATCGAATGAACAGTCTGAAACATCAAGCAATGCACTCACAGTAGAATCATCAGACTTTGACAAATCAGCTACTCTCCGACGTTTAGTCCTTTTACTACATTGCGTAAAAGGTTTTCGAGGACGACCACGTGAATGACACGGCGACGTTTCAGACGGAGTACATTGCTTATTGTTTTTCACAAGTTGAATTTTTTCAATAACATTAAACCAATCGGAATTCTTATATAAAAGCTTGGTTTTATCCCTATTACATTTTTTCCAGAATCGAGCAATAGCTTTACATAAATTATTAACAATTTTCTCTAAATAATGAATATTAATGTTCTCAGCATCGTCGTTCAGAGTAGTCAACAAACTTTGTAGGACTTGACGACACTTTTCCGAGTCATTATCGGTATTGACAGTTAGCCATATTTCAAGAATATGCATTCTTGAAAACGAGCATATATATAAATTACCTAAAACAAAAAAAACGGTTAAAATTCAGTCACAAAACCTACACAAAGCACTAAGACTAAATAAACTAATTTCGTAGCAAATGCTACGAGATAATCTGGCAACCGTAGCACCCTTGTCATCGCCAAAAGGGCAGATAAGGGCAGCCAAGTTTTAATTTTCCTAAGATAAGAAAGTCTAAAGATTATGGTGCAATATACCTCCATAGTCGGAGCGAGTGGGAACATATTTAAAAGTTTATTCAAACTTTGAATATTAAAATATAATACTCCAAGAAAAGTCGCCTCGTAGCAATGACATACTAAAGAAAATATATACTAAGATACAATTAAAATAAAAATATTAATTATTACATACCCTGTTCTTGGATATCCATTTCAGAAAAAACTCACACAGCACTCACAGGTCCCGCAATGACAACAAATGACGTCACGCTTTTTAATGACTCACTGATAACAGTATTTACGATTGGCGATGCGCTCTCTTTGAATGCACAATAGATAATGAAGGCGCACTCTAATTACTGACCTATTTATAGTTTCAGAAGGTACCGCAACTATCCAATGTAACGACAAGGAATAAAATGTAAAACAAGAAAGCAGGTTTTTAAGATTTATGACCTATGGATGTCCCACAGTGCGCTGGTGGCGGCAAGCGCAGGACCGATCTGTTTGGAGATTCTTGTCGGAGGCCTATGTCTAGCAGTAGGCCTCTCTTGGCTGAAAAGATGACGACGATGAAAAAAAAATTGCTTGATAACCCCAAATTTTTTACCACAGAATATCTACTTCTGGTGAATACATATCCTTAAATATTGTTTCGGTGTTCCATAACATTCTGTATATAAAATTCTGGCAAATGCTTCATCGCCGAGCCTAAACTACTAAAGTTAGACATGACATTTCACCAGCAGGTTCCCTTTGTGGCGCTAACATCCATTACGAAAGGTTTTCAGGAAATTAAACCCCTAAGGAGATAAAATTATGGTTGAAAGTTATATGGAACTTCGTTATTTTTGAACCTTTAACTTTTGTATTTAGTCTAATAAATAGAAAAGACAAAGCACATGTTTTAGCGTTTTTCAAAATGTCCACCCTTAAAGGGGCAAAGTAGGGGTTGAAAATTTGTTCTATATGTTTGCGTATCACACTTCTATCACTATCACGCGAGAAAAATAAGAGTTCCTATGGAAAGAAAGAAAATAATGCCGGTGAATCTGCGGAAGAGAAGCTAGTCTGTGAAATAAAATTTTAATAAAAATTGTTTCAGAATGACAGTGGTACTGACTAAACATGTCAGTGACCTAGCGACTGCCTTCACAGTAAAATTGAACACCATAGCTTCTGAAAATAAACAGCAGATCAACGATTACGCAACGAACATATTTTTGGAGGTGAGTCAGAAATATTCTATAACTACCTGTGTTGCCCACAACTTCGTCTATGTGGAAATTAGTTATACATGCTTATTTTTGGACCATTATTTAATACAATCAATCTATATTTATAAAGGCTGTCTATTCGGACCCGGGTCCTAATAGAAGTCGATTGCTATTCGGACCCCGAAAATAAAAACATGCAGTTTTCATTCAGTTTCGTGTACCACTCGCTCTGCTTGCTCCGCTGTGTGTGGTCACGATATCTAATTTTTTTTTTTTTTTTTTACGAGGTGGAATGATGTTGCGCTCCGTACCTGCCGATGGCTAGCCGACAGGCGTGTGTGGGACTCGCCCAGCTGATTGCAGGGCATACCCACTAAACCAACCTCGATGTTCTTCTTGTCTATAGTTGGGTGATCCGGGGTCTGGGTAACCCCAATTCTCCGAACCACCCCGGGACAGCCCAGCCAGCTACGGGCCGGGTCTTTACGCCTGTGGGGTTATTACCCCGAACATGGGGGTAATACTTAGACGGGGGGGCCTATAATCACGCGCATCAGGAGCCACCCTAGCGCGCAGGCCACGCCAAGGGCGGTCATGGGAGGTGGGCTGCGAAAGCCCGCCTTCTACCGCCCAACCGTCTGCGTCGGAGAGGAGCAGCATTTGGGTCACATTCCCGCTCCCTCTCCGCTTCCTCCTTCTGCGTCATAACATTCTCGCAGAAGGAGGCAACAGCCTCCCATTCCCTCTCACTAGCCAGCATCTTACTAATAATGACTGGCAGCGAGAGGTCACCGCCGCCCAACGCCACGCGTAGCTCGTTACGTTGGGATCGCCAGGCCGAGCATTCCAGTACCGTGTGCTCGACCGTATCATCGGGAGCGTCGCAGTGACACTGCGGCGTTTCCTCCCGACGAGCGACCTTATGCAGGTAGTGGCCGAAGCATCCATGTCCGGTCAGTACCTGCACCATGCGGTAAGAGAGGCTGCCATGCCGGCGCCCAACCCACTCCTCCAACACCGGACGAATCGCATCAATCGTCCGGTGGCCGGCAGCTGGGAAGGCGAGTGCCTCCTTCCATCGATACAGAGCCTCCCTCTGTGCCTCTGTGCGAAGCCGTCGCACTTGTTCTCTGACGAGTCGTTCCCCCCGATTTCTAGCTGCGACCCGATGTCTGTGTACCTCCGCAAGGACGCGTGCGTCGACACCCCACGGTAGCGTGCCTGCCAACACGCAAGCCGCCCCGTGGCTGACCGTGCGGTAGGCTCGCACGGCCCGGGTCGCGATGACCCTCTGTGGTCTCCATAAGAGGGTCTCCGTACGGGGGGAGAGGCACTCCGCCCAAATCGGGGCTCCATAAAGTGCCATCGACCGTACCACCCCGTGGTACAGTCGACGGCATGCCGAATTTGGTTCTCCCAAATTCGGAAGGACCCGCCCTAGTGCTGCTGCGGTGGCGCACAGCCGTGGAGCGAGGAGCTTAAAGTGCTCCTCGAACCTCCATCGGGGGTCTAGTACCAGGCCGAGGTACTTAATTTTTACCTCGACCGGTATACGGACCCCTTCCACTCGGACTTGAAGCCCCGTTTGGATCCTGCGGCGGGGAGGGTGGAATGCGATGGCTGTTGTTTTATCAACAAACGACATCTAACCTAACCTAACATACCGTTTTCAGTGTGATCTAAGTTTTTTTCGATATAAATTTACTATCGGGTCCGAATCAGAGACCGGAAAACCCGTTCATTTGCTTAAGTCGTTCAAAAAGGTAACCCATTCGTATGGTAACCCAGTGGGCTCGGTAAGCCGTTCAACAGGTTTCCCAACAATAACGATAACCCATAAAAAAGGGGTTACCACCCACAACAATAATTTACCGCTTACCTAATCTTAAAGGTTTTCAGGGTTTATGCGCTTAACCGCTTACTGTTCGGGTTAGGGTAACCCTTTCCCTCACTCACATCGAGTGATTGAAATAGCACTGCGGGCGCAATAACTAAATAAAGCAATCTACACGCGATATACGTAAGGTCTAAAATAACTTGCACATATCAGCGTTAAAATGGTAACCCATTTGGGGGTTTTTGATATATTAGCGTTATAAAATACCCGATCAAAACCCTAAGGTTACCGGCTATAACGGTAACCGGGTCCGGTCCCTGTATTGAAGTCGATTGCTATTCGAACCCGAGCGGGAAAACATGGCGACAGGGTGGATCTTACGTAATAATAGATTTTTGCGAGCGGAACATGTAACATGCAGTATCATGCTGTGTGTAGTCATAACGTCAAACCTAACCTACAGTTTTAAGTTTTATCCCGTAAGTAATTTTTGATTACGCTTCTATCGGGTCCGAATAGCCACTTCAATTTATAAAAGGCTTTGGTGACTGACTGAGGTATCAACGTACAGTCCAAACTACTAGAGCTAGAAGCATGAAATTCGGTTAAGGGGTTCGTTGGCCTATGTAAGCGCCCACTAAGAAAGGATTTTTCAAAATTCCTACAGGAAATTGAGAAATCCTTGCCCGCCTACAAATTTAGGATTTAAAGTGGTCGTTAAATGTGGATTAAAGAATATTTTTCTAACCCAGACATTTTATATTACTTTCTTTATCTTATATTAAATTTTAGCGGAAGCTCTAAAAGTGACCCTGTATTTGGTATTTATTATTTATTTCATGTTATGTTTTTTGTTCGCAGTCCGGAAACAGTTCTAGATATATTCAAAATGCATTCCAGCTGACTTTACCAATACTGCAGATTGGTGCTGTTTAAGTAATAATTAGGTAATAATTTATCAATGTTTTTACTTCGCTGCTCTACACCGACAATAATTAGCGAATACAATTTTATGTTCTATTATATTTGTGAATACTTGTATATGGATTATTGCGATCGCGGTACACCTATGTGAAGCATAACTACCAAAATGTTTGTAGTAATATTTTTAAATGACAACCCGAAATATATATAGAGTATGCAATTTTATCTGATAGATAAATAAACAGCAATAAACCTATTTTAATGTGAATTGGGTGACTGTTTAGATACGGTTTGCTATTCATTTGCAATTGATCACTGGACATTTCATACTCTATTTGGTTTTGGAAACCTTATAAGGCATTTTTTTGTTTAAATTACATGAATCTTGGAACAGTTTATTGCTCTACTAGTGATGCCACATTTTATTCACATTTATTATATTTAAAAAAAATGAACTATAAGTAATTTAGATCAGATACTATCTCCGCAGCCTTTGATTTAAGATCATTTCATTGTTTATAAGATCAGAAGTTGTTTCGTAAGAAATTGTGAAGTTGTGCAATAATAAGTTCAGCAGTTTTGTGATACTGATTTTTGTGGAAAATTTGTAATATATATTTGTAACAAGTGTGTTAATACGAAATAAATATGTTGTACATATTATTATAGTCTTATTTCATTCATAACTCTCGCATATTGTCTCGTAAAACGAGCTATGTCACGTGCGCTTGCGCCAGTTGACAGCGTTGCCAGAATGTTACTTTTGTAATATTTTATGTTACCTTTGTTTGACCCTTTCATGTAACCTTCATGTTGCATGACTCAGTGTGCGAAGTGCGAGTTTTATCGAGTTATATTATCTGTGATCGAGATTTACTCGATCACACGCATCGAACGCGTAAAAGCGAATTTGTATGGAATTACAGAAGTGCCATCTAGTAGTCAATAGATGAAGCTGTGTCATTCCATAGCAGCTACTAGATGGCGCTGCTCTAATTCCATACAAATTCGCGTTTACGCGTTCGATGCGTGCGTGTGATCGAGTAAAGCTCGAAAAAACTCCCACTTCGCACACAGAATGTTACTTTTAAGACCAAGACTAATCTAATAAAAATTAAAAATTTATAAAAAAAAAAAACAAAAAACCTTTAACCGCCTCCGTGGTCTAGTGGTTGAGACCCCCGGGTGTTGATCGGGAGGTTTGGGGTCAATTGCTCATGGGGGCAGAAGTTTTTCTGCTCGGTTTGGTCGGTGGTAGGGCTTCTGAGCTCGCCTGGCTAGCTACCACCGTCTAACCTAAGTTTTTCGCCATAATAACAATGTTAATAGCATTGTTGTGTTCACAGAACAAAGAATTTTGTGTTCTGTGGTTGTGTTCCGACAATTAGAGGTAAGATAGCCAGTTCCTCAGTTGTTGAGGAGTCCAGGTGAAGCTCACTTCCACCTTCGGCCTTATCATCACTTACCGTCAGGTGAGATGAAGGTGAGCCAGGAGCTTCCCTGTTGCATAAAAAAAACAATCGGTAACAGAAAGCATCCTGAAAGTTTTCATTCATAGTGTTGGCCATGAAGCAAAAACAAAGAGGAGATGTTATAAGCAACTAGGTCCAGCTCCTATCAGCAGAGTCCTGACGTCACGCATTTTTAGTTTTAGCTACTTAACGCCAGAGGCGCTGACATCAGTCGATCTTTTATCTGTCGGATTAGTACGTCGTACGCTCTTCCTTTATTTTAGTTTTAAATTACCTAAATACAAAATGAAATGTTGTATTCTATCGTGCAAAAGTTACACAGACAACAGAAACAAAGTGAACGAAAAAAAACTCTTTCCATTTGTAAGTACATAAAACAAGCATTATTAATTTATTACTTGACGTATTGCTTCTAGAATGTTCGACTCCACATGGACGTTGCTGTCAATGTGCCGATAAAGCACAAAAGGCCCTCTAGTGGCGAGTAAAAATACTAACGAAAACGTAGGATGTATTAAGGGCGAAAACAAAACACGTGAATTAATATAAGCAGTTTTAACGATTTTTATTTTTAGATTATATTGACACAGCACCTAATAAAATTATCTTTCTCCTACGAATGTATCTTTTAACATAGATTTATTGTTTATATGAAAACATAACAAAAATCTTTTGGTGTTTTATAGATTTCCATCGGAAATAAATTTAAGAAATACATGGCTTAAAATAAAAAGTAGCCTATGTTATAGCTTATATAATTAGCTAACTATTAGTTAAAGTCCCATCAAAATCAGTCCAGCCGTTCCGGAGATTAGCGGGAACAAACAGATAGACAGACAGACAAAAAAAAATTAAATTGTGTTTTTGTTATTGGTACCCGATATACATTCATACCCATTTAGTAAACACTTGTTATTTTGACATTACAAACAGACACTTTAATTTTATTTATTTGTATAGATATATAGATGTGTAGATATAGATAATATAAGACCTTTTATATTATGCAGAACCTATATGCGTGTTTCCTAAGATTTCGAATTAATAATTAAGACTTAATATTCGTTTTAAGAAGAAAATTATTATAAAGATTAGTTTTGTTGTTTTACAAATATTCTAAAAAAGGTAAAAAATATTATTAAAAAAAATATTTTTCTATTATTTCTTTTCCAAAAATCCCAAATTTTAGTTATTTTCACATATATTACACAAAGAAAACAAATAGTCACAAGAAACTACAAAACTACTACTATTACAGCTAAATAAACTGAAGTCTATTTATAAGTTTTCACAAATAATGAATGCATTGTAAATGATAGAAAATTTTATAACTACATAGATTATCTATTTTTAGAATGATGTATTTTATTAAATCCCTTAGTGAGGCCCTGTACTAACACTGCTGCCACCTAGTGATGTATAGCGGAACTTTTATGTTAACGTCAATAATGCTGGCATTTTAGTCTGTACTAGCACTGCTGCCACCTAGTAATGTATAGCGGAACTTTTATGTTAACGTCAATAATGCTGGCATTTTAGGAATTCTACTCGCTACAAGGTGACAGTGCCGTCGCGCAACCTCCCCCCGCACCCCGATTTCCGGTTTCACTTGATTTCATACGGAAAACGCGCTATGGCACCTCCTCTTTGTTTTTGCTTCATGGTGTTGGCACATGTAATTGGGATGATGACGGAATTCTAATTTCTACGTCTCGTCATTAAATATGAAAATACCAAAAAAAAGATGCAGTCCTGTGAAATTAAAAATTAAAATCGGCTTAGAAATACATTAGATACAAGCATTTTAAGTTGTTAATTTGAAGGTGATTAGACAGAGAGATCCGACATCAACCGTGACGTCATAGTTGAGTACGGCTTAAGGACTTAATAATTATTAAGTCCATGGTACGGCCATATAAACTCCTTGTAAATTGCCGTTTTGCTAGAAAGAGATGGAGAAAAATCTTTAATACCTTATATCTTGGTTGTTTTTATAGTTATTCGAAAAACGATTTTTTCTTTCTGTTTATTATATGAATGAGTTTCTATTAAAGCAAAAAAAAATTTTTAGTCATCTAGCCTATTGGAACAATTTGACTGACCCGACGACCGCTCGCAAAAATCTTAATCCTACGACCTACAGATATGCAACCTATTCCATTATAATCTAGATCAGCGGTCAGCAACAGGCGGATCGCGGTCCGAATACGGACCGCCGAAGGTGGAACCTCGGACCGCCAAATATTGTAAGATATACCTACCTACATAATTTAAATAATATTGTCATAAAACTAACTACAAAGAAAAAAAGAACATCCAAACACTGAAGGTAAAAATTGAGATGATAAAAACTTTATTTTTGTTTACTTGTGATTTTAACATTTTTAACCCTAGCTCTGAGTAGAAATTTTGACCCCTCCCCCCAAAAATAGACTTGTGATTTTAACACCCCCGGCGCCTAAATGACATCCTGGATCCGCCCCTGTCCGGACCCCACAAATAACTACTTGCCGACCCCTGATCTAGATGTACATCCTAACCTATACATCTAATCAAAGGACATGTCCACTTTTTGTATGGAACGTGGAATTTTATTCTGAACCTTTTTTAACCAGTTTAAAAATTTATGACGGTAATAGAACTTTATGAGAAGGATGTTTATCCATGAATATTAAAAATATTAAGGCCTGCATTTAGGAGAAAAAAATTAAAAATGTTTTTTTTTATTGTTTCTTTAGCAGGGCCACATTTAGTTTTTTTTTACTGGCAATTAAAAGGATGTCATTGTCAATGCCACTGTAGCTGTTGTTTTGACTTTTGTTTATTGTATGTGTGTAACCTTCCTTCCTTTCACAAAATAGTATCTTTTATTTTCTACAGCTATGCTCAGGTTCTTGATTTTACATGTGATTTAAATATTGGCTTGCTAACTGGACTAAGTTTTCTCGTAATTTGAACGTACGAACGTACGAAGTAACCAGACCCAAGAATTGAACAACAAAATGTTATACTTCCAGGTTACAGTCGCACTCCTGATACAACTTCTCATTTTTTTGTACCAGAGTGCTATAATTTGGAATGTCGAAGGGTACCATTATATTTGTTGTCGCCAACATCTGCCAGCAGCGCCATCTACTCATCCTAGAAGCATTCCTACTACTTCCGTCGCTATATTTTGCATTGTGGCAACATAGTAATACTTTTTAAATTGCTAAACTTCCGGTATTTTAATAATGTTCTCCAACTGTGTCTATAAAAGGCAACGTGCGCTATATTCAGTCTCTTTTCTGTTTTGAACGTCATTGTGGTAAGACTTTAAAGGCATTATATTTAGCTGTGATTATGTAAGTATTGTCTAATGTCACTCTGGCTTAGTTTAAATCACTTATTATCGCTCATATTGTAATTAAGAAAATAATGTTTACAGTGCAATAGTTAAATGTAAATGGAATTGCTAATTCATAATCAAATAATAAAAGTAATATGTATGTAAGATGATTGGTGTATAAAGATCTATAGTAACAGCATTATTGTTTTATTGTGTCTTCAGTTAACATCAGAAGTGGGATTAAATACGTGTCATGCCGCGAAGCCGAAAACGTGTTCGAGATCGTCGCAGCAAGCGCAAGGCTTCAACTTCGAGTTCCAGCCGAACTTCTACAAGCTTATCGTCTGATAGCTCTGTTGAACAGCGGAAGCATCGGAAATCGAAACGTAAAAGGCAATCATCTCCCGCAGTGAGTCAAAATGTTATTCTATCATCAGTGATTCCTGAGTTCGACCCATTAGTAGATGATGTGCACATGTGGATTAACGTTGTTGAGGCCAATGCAGATGCATTTGGTTGGTCAGATCGTGTTATAAAATATCAGGCATTGCAAAAACTGCGCAATACGGCAAAAACGTGGTACGATTCGTTACAAAAAACTAAAACTCGGTGGACAACGTGGCAATGGAAAGATTGGCGTAGCACATTATTAGAAACTTTCCAAATTCATCGTAATATGTTTAGTATGCTTAATGAATTAATGCAAACTAAACCAATAGAAGGTCAATCATTATATGAATTTTATTTTCAACAAAAGGGTAGAATTGATAAAATGAGGTTATCATTTTCGGAACAAGATATTATCTCGATAATAGTAGGCTCAATTGGTGATAAAAATATTAGTACTGCAGCAGAGGCTGGCAGCTTTCGTTATTGTGATGAATTAGCTTCATTTTTACATGGCAAAATTTATACAATTGAATTAAAGCCTAGTCATAAAATAAATAGTACCTTTACACGGCATCCTTCTCGCCAGCAAATTATGAGTAAAAAGTCTGACAATTCGGATAATTCAAACAATATCAATAATTTTTTGAGTTTGACTTGTTTTCGTTGTGGCGAACACGGCCATAAGAAATATCAGTGTTTGCAAAAAGATGACGTTAAATGTAATGCTTGCCATAAAATTGGTCATTTAGAGTTAGCATGTAAATCTAAAGCGAGAACAAAAGTTGAGAAGGACGCCGAGGTAAAGCTTATTAGCTCACAAACTTCAAAAGATAAATTTTGTAAGGAAGTTAAGTTGAATGGATGTAAACATCGAGCTTTTATTGATATGGGGAGTAGCTGTTCTTTGATGACACCAAATTTAGCCCAACAATTAAATTTGGAACCTTATGTTCTTAGCTCACCAGTGATACTTAAGGGATTCAAAAGTGATTCAACGTCTATTGTTTCTCATGGTGTTAAGGTGAAACTTAAAGTTGATCACGTAGAATTAAATACTGAGTTTTACATTTTAAAAGATTTAGCTGATTGCTCTGTTTTGATAGGGAGGAACTTTACCGAAGACAGTAGACTTATGTACACTAGATTAGGCAACTCCCTCACATTTGATACTGTTGGTTTGAGTCAAGTGGCGCTGATCGAGTCTTCGCAATTTAAAACTGAGTCATTGGAGCAGGATAAGATTTTAGTGGAATTATTTGACAAATATCCTAAATTAATAGCCAAGGACTTAATTTCTTTGGGTCAAACATCCTGTGTAGAATTAGACATAGAACTGAATACTAATAAGCCTATATGTCAACGTCCATATCGCATGTCAGAATCTCAAAAGGTAGCAACCAGAAATATTGTTGATGAGCTTTTACTACACAATATAATAAGGGAAAGTAGTTCTCCGTACGCCAGTCCTGTTTTGCTAGTAGATAAGCCGTCTGGTGAAAAAAGATTGTGCGTAGATTACAGGGCACTTAATAAAATCACAGTCAAAGAAAAATACCCAATGCCTATTGTTGACGAACTTATTGATAAGCTAAAAGATTGTAACTTTTTTACATCTCTTGACTTAAAATCTGGCTACTACCAGGTCAAGGTCAATGAAAGGTCAATAAATAAAACTGCGTTCATTACACCTGATGGTCACTATGAATTTTTGAGAATGCCATTCGGGCTTTGTAATGCACCCTCAATTTTTCAAAAATTAATGAATACAGTGCTTGGCAAGCTACGTTTTGACAAGGTGATCTGTTATATGGATGATTTATTGATAGCTACTGACTCTCTATCTGAGAACATTAAACAGTTAGAAGCAGTACTTCAATTATTACAGCAATATGGTCTTACTATTAATATAGATAAATGCATTTTTTTTAAAACGTCAGTCAATTTTCTTGGTTATAGTATTTCACGTAATGGCGTACGCCCTGGTAAGAAAAAACTTAAAGCTATTGAAGAGTATCCAGAACCTATAAATGTACATCAGGTTAGGCAGTTCTTAGGCCTTATAAATTACTTTCGCAAATTCATAAAAAATTGTGCTATTATCTCAAAACCTCTAACTAAACTTCTAAAAAAGGAAGCAACCTGGGAGTGGGGAACCGTACAAGTAGACGCTTTTAAAATTTTAAAACAAGAGCTAGTTCATAATTCATTGCTTAATATCTTTGATCCAAGTTTACCTATAAATATGTATACAGATGCTAGCCGTGATGGTTTAGGATGCATACTTACACAGATCACTGACTATGGTGAAAAACCAGTTCATTTTTATAGCAGACAAACTTCTAACGAAGAAAAACAATACCACTCTTTTGAATTAGAGTTTCTAGCTATAGTTGTAGGTTTAAAAAAATTTAGGCATTATTTATTAGGCACATTGTTTAAAATAATAACAGACTGTAACGCTGTCAAGCATACGATTAACAAGCAAGAGATTAATTCTCGCATTGGTCGGTGGGTCCTTCTTACACAAGAGTACAATTTTGATATTGTTCATAGGCCTGGTACGCAAATGCAACATGTAGATGCCCTAAGTAGAAACCCCACTGTTGATTCATCTCTCTCAGTTAATGAAAGCGTGATGGCAATTTCTGAAGGTGATTGGTTATTGTCTGTACAATTACAAGATCCTAAAATATGTGCAATTAAAGACATACTAGAGTCAGGGGAGGCCGAGGGTAATAGGAAGATATTTCATGATTATGAATTACTGGGGAACAAAGTGTATCGTAGGACTGAGTATGGACGTCGATGGTTTGTTCCAAAATCTTGCGTTTGGCAAGTTATTAGGGCAAATCATGACGATATAGGACATTTTGCTGTTGATAAAACAATTGAAAGAATAAGATCTTTATATTGGTTCCCTAAGATGAAAAATATAGTAACAAAATATATTAAGAATTGTCTTAACTGTATTTATTTTAAAAATGTTCATGGCAAAAAGGAAGGTAGACTTTTTTCTATCCCCAAATATGCTCGGCCTTTCCATACACTTCATATTGATCACCTAGGACCATTTGTAAAATCTACTCAACAAAATACATATTTGTTAGTAATTGTTGACTCTTTTACCAAATTCGTATTCATTTCTGCTGTTCGGAACACGAAGTCAAAAGTTGTCATCAATGAACTGAATAAAATTTTTAAGATTTTTGGTAACCCTAGACGAATAATATGCGATGCAGGTACCGCTTTTACTTCTAAACTTTTTGTTAAATATTGTTCCGATAAAAAGATTAGACATCACGTAATAGCAACTGCCATGCCACGCTCAAATGGTCAAGTAGAGCGATATAACCGAACAATATTAGAAGCTTTACGTTCAAGCACCGCAATCACTGACAGTAACAAATGGGACCAAAATATTATAAGCATTCAACAAGGCATCAACAGCACAATTAACAAAACTACTTCCGCAACTCCTAGTGAAATTTTCTTTGGATACAGACTATGGACTGACTCCGATATGTTGACAGACTCTTATAACGAACAGCCTATCGATATAACTTCTCTGAGAAAAATCGTGAGCGATAACATTGATAATAACGCTGAAAAACAAAAACAGGTATTTGATGCTAAGCGCAAGGAGGCCCGCATTTATGTCCCCGGTGACTTAGTTGTAATAAAAATACCTAGTCATTCTAATGAAGGCCAAAGTACAAAGCTGCTTCCCTTATACAAAGGACCATTCCAAGTAAAAGAAGTCATAGGTCAAGATCGTTATATAGTTACAGATATGCGTGGAACTCAAAGAACATCTAAACACTATACCGGCGTCTCTTGTGCAGAAAATATGAAACCGTGGATTAAAATAGGCAGTTGGGAGGACGAGTAGCAAAAGGCCAAGGATGTTGTCAAGGTAATACTTCAAAATAAACTATAGGTATGTGTGTCATGTGATTGTACTAATAGTAAAAATATATCTATAACAAGTTCATTTCTTAGTTATTTTTGTCTAATGCATTTACTTCGAACACGATTATGGGTGTCAATTGTACTGATCTTAGTAGACATGAGATCATTACAAATGTAATTAGAGCCTATTGTGACATGCAACTAGGGTTGGCCAAAGGCATCGCCTAGGGGAAGCAAGGGCTCTGGTTGACTGACCGTTGATGGAACAGTCTGTTTGGCACCCTGATGTCGTGTTTTTAATTAGGTGTAACTGTGATAACTTGGTCAACTGGCCGACGATGGGATAGTTGAAGCAGATTACACAGTATCATAGAAACTTGGTGTAAAATAATTCGACTCGTAAAAAAAAGGTGTCATTGCAAAATGTGCATTAATATGAATATTTTTGTGTTCTCAGTTGCTGCATTAGACTATAACGCATGCCGGGACGGATGCGTCTCGCAGGAGGGCCGGATGTTGTCGCCAACATCTGCCAGCAGCGCCATCTACTCATCCTAGAAGCATTCCTACTACTTCCGTCGCTATATTTTGCATTGTGGCAACATAGTAATACTTTTTAAATTGCTAAACTTCCGGTATTTTAATAATGTTCTCCAACTGTGTCTATAAAAGGCAACGTGCGCTATATTCAGTCTCTTTTCTGTTTTGAACGTCATTGTGGTAAGACTTTAAAGGCATTATATTTAGCTGTGATTATGTAAGTATTGTCTAATGTCACTCTGGCTTAGTTTAAATCACTTATTATCGCTCATATTGTAATTAAGAAAATAATGTTTACAGTGCAATAGTTAAATGTAAATGGAATTGCTAATTCATAATCAAATAATAAAAGTAATATGTATGTAAGATGATTGGTGTATAAAGATCTATAGTAACAGCATTATTGTTTTATTGTGTCTTCAGTTAACATATTTAAGAAAGAAGATCCTCGGGGATTGTAAAAATGCCAGAGTCTGTGAAAATCACACGAGTCAATATGATTTTACATTTTTACGGTAACAAACGTAAGGTTTTACGTTTACGGTACGGTACGGTTTAAAAGAAACAAATACTTGCATTCAGACATATACACATAAACATTATTATTACTTATCAAGTCAATATGATTTTGCATTTTTATGTATATTAGAAATTAACTGTATAGTTTACACCAAATGTAATAATTCATGCTTGACTTACTAACAATTAAATCAAAGAACAGAAACTAATTGAATTTGAAAATATAGAAAATTCCACTGATATAGTATGTAAATACTGGACAGGTTTAACAGTCACACAATTTGTTTTATTGTTCTCTTGCTTAACTCAATTAGGTGAGGTTTGTTCAAAGCCTAAAAAGGCCTTAGGTTTATATTAAGTCAGATTATGGGCTAAGGAACCCCTTTGCAGAATTGCTTCTCGGGTATGCATTTCAAAAACTCGTGTTTACTTATATAAAAAAGTGTTATTGCTTCAAAAATCAATATGCACCTTTACATTTAGGTATAGCCCATATAAGCAGGGAAAACCTGTCCAGTAGAAATCTAACTATACCTTATACTCTTTGGGTCTGATTCAAACAATTCCATTGTTTTATTAGAGGTTACTAACATTTTACTTACAAAAGTCCTCTAATTACCTATTTCAAAAGAAATCTTATAACTTACACTGCTAGCTGCAGTAAGCGACCAACCGACCTGGTGGTCAATCTATTTTAAATAGGGCATTAGAAGCCATCTTTGTACATATTGATGCTTAAATTCCACACTTGAATATGTTCCCCGGAATGAAAATATTCAATTTAATTGTAATCAGTCTTGGAACATATTAAATTAAGCAAGCTAAGTCATATTTTGGGGAACATATTCAAGAAAATGATCCATCACATGAGACTGCTGATAAGAGGAAAATCAAATGAAATCCATGAATTTAGGATGGGCTCCGCACTAAACTCATATAACACCACTGGCTCAATTTTGAAATTACGTACTAATGAGGGAAGATGTTGAAATTGAATAAATAAAAATTACATAATTTCTGGGTTTTATTTCATACCTGCAACCAGTTTCTATATTACAACTCTTTCATCTTGTTATTAAAACGACGATATACATCTGACGATGATGTATCGAAACCGGTCGCAATAATTTAAATATAATAAAGATTCAAGTGGAACTTGTGAAGTTAGTGTTTTAATAACAAGATACCATGGAGTTCCATCAAGAAATTACAACACAAAGCTTTAACAACTCTTTCACATAGTTTCCACTATTATAATTATTCAACACTTCATATTACATATTTAGTACCCATGATAAAATCGAGGGTATGTAGTCATATAGAAGTAAATATTTACACTTTGAATTAGCATTATAGTAGTCTTAGAGAATTTTGCACTTAGTTCATTAATTAGCATTTGTTTTGTAAAAAATCTTTTGTTATTGAAATAGTAAAACTGTAGCATTCTTAAGAACAGACCAGTATATTTTATTTGTTGATATTTTATTACTGTGAGGTAGGTGCTTATCCTAAGAGTAGGCAGAGTAAAACAGGTATCACTGGATGGAAACTAATATTAATAGTCAACGCGAGTGGACGTGCGTTAAGTTAACCACAAGCAAAGTATAACCGCGAAAACAAAGAAGGTGTATTAGGTGTAACATTCGTGCTATCTATCCTGTTCTTACGTATACAACTGCGTGCAGCAATAAGACCAAAGAGTAAATTTCTAGAGACCAGTTTTTTTACCGAATATGTGGCGATCACCGAGTAGAGGATATGGTTCCGATTCAAACATACACAAGTCAGCTGACAAAAAAGACACGGTGTTGAAAGACACGGAATTAAATATACCTGCCCGAAAACGCAAGCATGACGAGGACGACAATCACTCAGAAATGTTCAGAGCATTTGTCTCGGAAATTAAAGGTACAATTAACAACTGGAACACTGAAATGAATACTAAAGTTAGCCAAATAAATCAAAATATTAATGAAATTATTAAAAGTGATTTAGCAAAGTTGACACAATCAAACCAAGACATGAAAAAAGAAATTGCCAGCCTGCGTAGTGAGTACACAGAAATTAAGAACAAAGTAAACAATCTTGAAAAGAGACAGCAAGAAATAAGCTCAGATTTAATTTCTATGCAGTGTTCTATTGAATTTAACTCAAACAACATCTGCGATATAGATAAAAATATAACAACCTTGTCCAGTGATTTGCAGAAGATTAAGGTACTTGAGGCGGAGATCGATCAAGTCAAATTAGAAAACCACAAAATTATGAATACTGTGAATGAAAATGACCAAAGAGACAGATCTTCAAATCTTGAGATAATCGGAATCCCTGAATCGATGGGGGAGGACCTGACTAAAATTGTGATGAAGATAGCTAAGCGTCTGAGCACAATCATATCATCGGAAGATATCGTTTCCGCTAACAGGGTATCACCCAGAAATCGAAATCAAGATCGTCCACGAACAATCATTGTAAAAATGAAGTCACGTCTACATAAGGACAATCTTATATCCCATGCACGAAAGGCAAAATTAACGACGGGAGATATAGATATACCGGGTAATATTAAATCCATCTACATTAATGAGCATCTGACCTTGATGAATAAACAACTTCTGAAAATGACAAAGGAAGCTGCAAAATCTCGACAATATCAATTTGTCTGGTCAAAAAACGGCAGAATATACGCAAGAAAAAACGAAGTAGCTGCTCTGATTCTTATCAAGGGTCCAGAAGATCTAAAGAAGATAATTTGAACCGTCCTTTTTTAACGTATATTAGTTTTTTTATTGTGTTTTGGCGTATTTTGCCGTTTATCAAACAAACTATTGTGTACTCATTAATTGGTCGAAAGCGATTCTTAGGCATGTTATTAAAAATAAGAAACTGTCTGTTTGCCGTTTATTCTATGTCACTTAACAGCCACAATTGGGTTATTTATGAATACCCGAAACTAAAATATAAATCTCTAATAACGTTGCTAATTTTAAATTGTGTCATAAATAATTGTAAGAAATATTATATCTACTGTACAGTTTTATACCTTTATAGTTATTGTGTGATATATCTCGTGTATTTTGATAAGTCGTGTGAATTTGAATGCTACGAAACTTTAAATGATAACAGGTGGTCGTTAGAGTATATGCAATCTTTGTCGGGTGTAATTGAGTTATTTCTCAGTAATTCAAAGTATAAAAGTAATATTGTAGTGTCAGTGTTTGGATATGCAGTTGGAATTGTTTTAAATAACAAATTAAAATACAGTCAGGTGAGTAAAAAATATGATCTCTGTATCAGTCAATGTATTCGGCTATTTTCAATATCTCGTTATATTATATTAATATTTGCAATTTTGATGCTACACTATAATAGTAAGAATAAATGTGAAGGGTCAGGGTTTGGCGCGTCTTCAGGGCTTCTGATAAAATCTGAATCATTTATGCGTACTGACAATTCGTTATGTGTTATACTGCTTATTAATGTCTACTAAGAATAATAGTAATTTAACTGTATTTTATCAGAATGTCCGCGGATTGCGCACTAAAACGCTGACACTAAGGCAGAATGTTCTTGCGAGTAATTACGATATAATAGTTCTAACGGAAACGTGGTTGCATGGTGGGATATTTGACGGGGAATTGTGTGACAACAGGTACGATGTCTTTCGTAGAGATCGCGATTTGTTAGCCTCGGGGAAATCAACCGGTGGTGGGGTCCTGTTGATGGTACGCCGAGGTCTGTGCGCATCGTTATCGGACTTGGATCCACCCCCTCCTACTGAAATGTTAACGGTGACAATTCCTGGACGTGCATTCGCCTCAACTACTGACCTATTTATTAGTGTAATTTACATACCCCCATATTCACCACAACACCCTGACATGTTTATTGATAATATTAATAATATAAGACAGTGTATTTCGAATCGTTTTCAAAATAATCAACAACTAAACTACCTTATTATTGGCGATTTGAACTTGAATTGTGTTTCATGGAACAAAGATATTAGACAACCTATTCATTTAAAAAAAGGCCCAGTTACGCTACAGAATGCCGCAGCTTTATTAATCGAGGATCTCTATTTTTTAGGTCTTACTCAGTATAATTATTTAAAAAATATTTCGGGAAATACACTAGATTTAGCCTTTTGCAATTTGCCCTTGAATTCCCAAATTGCTACAAATATGGTTAAGCCGGATCCTGCCCATCCATGTTTTGAACTAGAAATTCTCGATTTATCAATTGCCCCTTTTCAGAAATCAAATACATTAAAGCATAATTTTTATAAAGCAGATTATAGTGCATTAAATGAACACTTTGTGAATATAAACTGGAGTCAAATTTTGAATAAATCCGTATTATGTGATGACGCCACTAAAATTATGTACGATATTTTGTATACAGCTGTAGAAAAATACGTACCTATAAGGAATACAAAAAATACCTACCCTAAATGGTACAGTCGGTCGCTTGTTAATATTATACGTGAAAAAGCTAAAGTACATTCACGATGGAAAAAAAATGGTAATTTACGTGACTATGACGAATTTCGACTGTTAAGAAAAAGGTGTAAAACAGTACAGGCAAAGTGTTTCAAAAACTATATGTCGCACACAGAAAATGCAATACAAAAGAACCCCAAAACATTCTGGTCATTTCTAAAAACTCTACGTCAAGACTCTGCTTATCCACAGAAAATGGTTTATAATGGGCAGAATTATTCAGAAGGTAAAGCTATATGTAATGCGTTTAACTCATTCTTTTCTAGTGTATTTGGTGAACCATCTAACGAACCTGAGTTACACTTGCCTCATGCAAATAATAGTGATTGCGTTTCCTCTTTGAGTTTTTCTGCAAAGACGATTGAAGATGCTTTGAGAAATTTGGATATTAGTAAAGGAGCGGGTAGTGATAGGCTTCCACCTGTATTTTGGGCTAGATGCTCAAAGACACTGGCAATACCTTTAACTGTTTTGTTTAATAGATCCATCAAAGAGGGTCACTTCCCAAACATTTGGAAAGAGGCTCATATTATACCCTTACATAAAAAAGGCTCCAGAAAAAATATTGACAACTATAGAGGTATATCAATACTAAACACAGCTGGAAAGGTTTTTGAGAAATTAGTATATAAAGAAATTTATCCGTTAGTTAGTAGATATATTCCCACGGAACAACACGGTTTTCTTAGGAAACGATCGACTTTGACAAATTTAGCTTGTTTTACTAGATATTTGTTGACAAATATGGAAGGGGGTGGACAGGTTGATGTTATTTATACAGACTACGAAAAGGCGTTCGACCGCGTAGACCATAGCATATTGTTGATGAAATTGCAAAGTATGGGTATTCATGGTGATTTACTGCGTTGGATCAACTCCTATCTGAAAAATCGTTCGCAGGCAGTGGTTTTGGGCGGTTTTCGGTCTGATTTTGTTCCTATGCCTACAGGAGTTCCCCAGGGTTCTCATTTGGGACCACTTTTTTATAATGCTTATTTATATGATATCCATTCATGTTTCACATCAGGTAACTTCCTTATGTATGCAGATGACAAAAAAATATTTAAAGTAATTAAAACTGAACAGGACTGTAATGCCTTGCAAAAAGATTTAGATGCATTAGAGGAGTACTGCAAAATTAATAAAATAACTATTAACGCTCTTAAATGTCAGTGTATTACATTTACGCGAAAGAAAAATAGTCTAAAATATACATACAACTTAAACAGCATCCCAATTACAAGAGTTCCAGTTATTCGCGATTTATGTGTAATGCTAGATGAAAAAATGTTGCTTGATGTACATATAGAATCGATAACCAAAAAGGCGTATAGAAATCTTGGTTTTGTTTTACGCTCCTGTAAACCTTTTCATGATTTAAATGTTTTAAAAACTGTTTACTACGCATACGTCCGCAGTATTCTTGAATATGCCAGTCCGATCTGGTCACCACAATATAAAGTTTACATTGAATGTTTGGAACGCATACAAAAAATATTCATTAGACATCTGAATTATAGAAACAAATGTTCATTCGCAACCTATCTTGAAGCTTGTCGCAAGCACAATATTTTTAGCCTTGAGGAGAGAAGAACAATTGCAGACATGTGTTTTTTATTTGACATAATTCGTGATAATATTGATTGCCCAGAACTTCTAGCTGGTGTAGCGTATAGCACGCCTGTTCGCCGTACCCGCCACACACCGCTGTTACATGTCCCACGATGCACCACCAACTACGCTCGCAATGAAACTCTCACACGCTTATGTAACACATTCAACGTAAAATTTGGTAGCGAGGATATTTTTGCACTGTCTAAATCGGTGTTTAAGAGACACATATGTGAAACTATTCATAATTGGATGTCTAAATAGTCTCACCGAACTTCTTCCACTTTAGTAACCTAATTATTAATGTTTGCACACTAAAATTAATGTCTTGCACTTTCTGTTATATAACTTATGTTTTGTTAAAACGTGTAACTCGTAAACTCGTATTTACTTAAAGATATGAACCCAAAAACCTGTAATTGGCTTTACTAATTGATAGTCACATTTAAGTATCTTAGACTGTAACAAGCTGTTGGTTTTTGTAAATAAATAAATAAATAAATCACACACTAGACACTACAGCCAGGGGCTCATCCTAACAAATGCTGCACAAACACACTGCTACAAAGTAAAGTATAGAAGTCATCTGCCACCAACCAATGCATTTATTGTACTAGATTTCATTTTAATAGCATGGACCTATTGATTACATGTATCATTTTTTTGGTCAGAGTCAGAGATGCTTGTTTGTTACCAGCAGTGACCTGCAATGCTGCTAATTTGCAATCCAATTCAATATGTGGTCACCTGGGGGTTTATTGTCGAAGGAAAAATCTATAACGTCTGCTGCCTTTAATTTGACAGTCATTGCGATAACAACACAAGATTGTGCACTTCTTAATAAAAAGTATTGTGATGTATTGTGATTGCCTAAATTATAAGCGATCACGATCATTAGAATCACAAAATTAAACGAGGCTTTTTTTGACGCTGTCACTTCTGCAAGAGAAGGCAAAGGGAGCTAAGTTCATACAGCCATGTTTTTCGTAAATCTTGATAAAACATTAAAAATGTAATTTATGTGAATTTTAGTCAGAAAGTCACTCACTATCACATCGTTTGTGCGCTTTTGTTACTTATTTATTCGTTTGTGACACGTTTCAGTAACTTGTCATTGGTTTCCATACAAAAATCGCTTTGTTTTACATACTATGAAAGTCAATCAGAAAATTGCTGTTTTTTTGAATTTGCAGGCCTAAAAAAACCTAAATTTTATTCTAAACCCTAGATTTTTGAGTACTCTTTACAATAATACCTGAAACATGTAGGTTAATAAATAATTATATTCTTAGCCCAAAAGAGGACATGTCCTTTTACTTTTGTTCGCCTTGGTGAAATGTCCTATAGTAAAATGCCCAATAACCTTTGAGACGATGTAAAAAAGCTTAGAAAAAGTTTCATTTTAAAAAGTGTATTTTTAGAAGTAAAAAAAAGAAAAAAAAAATACACGCGGAGCCATTAGCTTAGGATCCCCATGCTCCGATACATTTTAGTTCTATGGAGGGTACCTAATTTGAAATGTCTGAACTTTTAGGTGCTTCATTTTTTTCAATAAGGGTCATAAAATACAATACAGTCAAAACAATAACGGAAAATATCTAGTTAAAAAAAATACACAAGAAGCAGCCGTAAACAGAGAGTGCGGTTCGAATCACAAAATAAATAGAGATACTACGTATGTTCGAATACTCTCGAAAGTCACTATCAACGTTATTAACTAGTATGCTCAAATACGTCCCGAAATGCGTTTGAACGCGCTAATAGCGCTGACAGTGACTTGTATCGGCATTTAGACCGCGGCCAAAAACACTAAGGTCGAATTTCACCAATATTTAAACAGGCGATTAGTTAATTAACAATCAAGTTTTTGACATTTTACTCATACAATAAGTGTCAGAAACGGTTGTTAGTTAACTTAACCGCCCGTTTAAATGTTGGTGAAATTCGGTCTAAAATAATCAGATTAAAGAGAGAACATGTCTGGCAGAATGAGTTATTGTATAAACAGTATAGAAATAAAACAAATATAATAATGAATAGAGCTAGAAATAATCATGTTAAAAGAGACATTTGTAATAATTTTATTAACCCAAAACAAATGTGGAAAATCATAAATAGTCTAACAGTTAGAATCATAAAAGCTATAGATGATTTGTTATTAAAATCCTTCACATTAAATTTGCAACTGATTTTTAAGCGAATGTTAATAATGTATTAAGCTCATGTAGCGACCCACTGCTTGACGAAAAGTTATATATAAATAATAGTTAAGTATCCCTAAAACATGGTAAAACCAACCAAAAAATCACACACAAAATTATCGGTAATTTAAATATAAATAAATGCGCAGATTTTGACAAAATAAGAGCTAAGGATATAAAATACATAACTAATAAAATAAACCCAGTTCTCACTCGCCTAATAAAACAATGTATATCAAGTTCACCCAAATAAATTTAAAATAGGAGTGAGCCGACCAATGCATAAAAAAGGTTGTTACTAAGATTATAGTCTGTGCATGTGAGAGCCTGTGGCGGCCGGCCGCATGTGACATGTCAGATGTCAGTCGAGTCGAATACGTAATGACATTGAAATAGGTTACCGGGCGGCGCGTTTCGAAAAATATATAATTGACTGTGTTTTGCGCGGCGCACCAAATAATTGTGTCCGTTAATTGAATTCGGGAGCGTAGGCGGCCTAATAGGCCTATGTAACTCGCGACGGTGTTTCATAAGATTGAGGCGGTTCTCAACTCGCGTCCGTTATGTCCGTTGTCTACCGACGCGAACGATTTGCAGGCCCTCACGCCTGGCCATTTCTTGATAGGCAGACCACTTAACGCCGTGCCCGAATATCCTTATAGAGATATCAATCCAGGACGCCTTTCGCGGTTTGAGTTGCTCCAGCAGCTTACCCAGAGCTTCTGGCGCCGCTGGCACCTTGAATACTTACACATTTTGCAACAGCGCGTTAAGTGGTCAGATAAGACAAACCAACCAAGGGTTGGAGACCTCGTGTTAGTGAAGGACCCAAACCTGCCACCCCTACGTTGGCGTCGCGGACGCATTGTCCAACTTACTCTAGGGTCTGATGGTGTGCCCAGGTTTGCCGAGGTCCTAGTTGGGGATTCTGTTTTAAGGCGCGCGGTCGCTACTCTTTCTCGCCTCCCTTTAGACTGATTTGGCGGACAGTCCGGGACTGTCCGGGGCGGGGAGATGTTTACGCTCGAGGAAGAGCGAGTGGCAACACTGCATATAGTCTGTGCATGTGAGAGCCTGTGGCGGCCGGCCGCATGTGACATGTCAGTCGAGTCGAATACGTAATGACATTAAAATAGGTTACCGGGCGGCGCGTTTCGAGAAATATATAATTGATTGTTTTTTGCGCGGC
The DNA here is from genome assembly GCA_963935595.1 of Schoenobius gigantellus. Taxonomy (NCBI): domain Eukaryota; kingdom Metazoa; phylum Arthropoda; class Insecta; order Lepidoptera; family Crambidae; genus Schoenobius; species Schoenobius gigantellus. Next base: position 53,901,836 of record OZ012541.1, read on the forward strand.
GCACCAAATAATTGTGTCCGTTAATTAAATTCGGGAGTGTCGGCGGCCTAATAGGCCTATGTAGTGATGCGGTGGTTCGGTGGATTGACAGCAGCCCTTCAGGAGCCGCGAGTTCCTTCGAGCTAGCTCAGGAAGTCCACCGGCTACATACGGAGACCGAACCGGAGTCAAGGTAAGTAGTGTACTTCATTAGATTGTATTGTCGACATCAGCAATCAAACAAAACATTAATCGGCGAAACGCCGACGTGGTGGCGTCTACTTTAGGCGTCATAAGACACTTTGGTCAAAAAATAAATGCCTTTTTGTCAAACAATGAAGTCATACATGAAAAAGAATTTGGTTTCCAAAAGATAAAAGTACAACACAATTATTGTCACAATTTTCCGATGAAGTTAATGATCACATAAATAGTAACCGCTACAATGGCCCCACGTTGGGCGCCATTGTAGCGGTGTGCATTGGTAGGGTCCGGCGTGTAAGATACATATGAAGAACACCTCAGTCTCGTATCACTGTTTATTATTAAAGAGAACAACAAATTGTGGCGTATTTTAATTAGTTTTAACTATTATAAAGGTTTTCCCAAAAATATAACATTAACAAGTTAATAATCAACACAACCTAGCAGAGGACGGGACGAGTAATGTCAAAATCATCACAGACTGTTTTAACGGGAGTCGTACGATCAGATATACCAACTTAACAGATAGCATACCTTTACATTACCATAAACGCATAAACGTTTCTAATTAGAGTAACCGAATTTGCACCTTAAGATTTGCTACTTTGATATCAGTGCCTATTCTGTCGGTTGTTACATTACAAGTCAGTGTGTTTCATTGTGCTACGAATAACCGTGTTGTGTTACGGAGCGGTGGACTATCTAACCGTCCTTTTTCATCCCGAGTGAATCACTATGTCGATCGCACGCAGCCCGCCTGTCAAGTTTGGTTCATATCCGGAATTACACCATCACAATGATATGTACTACCGAAGAAAGTTTTATTAATACCCGAAAACGTAAACAGCCTGATGATAGTATAGATATGCTAATTAACCGTCAATTTAAAATATTTGAGTCGAAATGGGACGATTGGAGTAGTAATATGAATAAAATGATAGCCAACTCAATCGCAGAAACGGTCAAAACATCAATTACAGATGAACTTACGAAAATATCGTGTGTGATGACTGACATGAATGTATCGTTGCAGAAGCTAAGTTCAGAAAACACGTTAATCCGAGAATCTCTGTCAGAAATACAGGCTAGAGTATCAGTACTAGAGGAATCCGCCTCATTTACATCCGAACATATGAATGAGCTGAAAAATCGTGTGAATGTAATCGAAAAACACGTCTCTGATACCAGTTTAGTACCTGATCAGGTTGCCACACTTCAAAATAAGCTAGACAAGATGGAACAGCAGGCACGTGAATGTAACCTTGAGATCTCGAATCTTCCCGAGCGTCGGAACGAAAATCTCCTATCCCTTGTGGAACGGCTAGGTACAGTGATCAATGTCCCCATACCGGCTGGCCAGGTGGTATCCGCGCATCGTGTCCCACATGCTTCTAAAGACAATCCCCGTCCCAAGAACGTCATTGTAAAACTGGCTAGTAGAATTCTACGTGATAACGTTATTGCTGCGACGCGTTTGATGAAAGATCGATTGACCTCAGATCTCTTATCAATACAAGGGACAATGCACAATATATATGTTAATGAACATTTAACATTGCAAAATAAGATGTTGTTTCGGTCGGTTCGGGAGTAAAACGGACACATCACCTGCACAAGCTATTCGTAGTAAACAAGAGATCTCCAAGATCAAATAATTTCATTAAATACAAAAATATTTTATTTAAAATTTTGCGTGATTTCAGTAAATATGATTGCATCTGTGATTGTTCACACCGTAAGACAGTTTGCTTTTCAGTATGGCTAACAATGATTTCTTACCATAATAAATGTCAATATTATAATACTTCCGTAAAGATATTGCATGTCGGTTATTATGTGCACACTATATACTGTAAATTGGCACACTTTACCACGATAAATAATATAATAGCGTACGTCTTCATATGTATATACTTACCATTATTACCTTTGGGTTTCAACTACATACCACACTTTAATATACATTTAACTATACCTTTTATACTAATTTGCTGTAAACATGGGTTCTAACGTCATAAGCATTTACTATCAGAACTGTAGAGGACTAAAAACTAAGCTCAATACTGTTTATATGAACATTTTGTCACACAACTATCATGTTATAATACTGACAGAAACATGGCTAAATAGAAACATATTCGACAATGAAATAATAGATCAACGTTTTCAGCTGTTCCGCTGCGATAGGGATCTAGCGGCGACCGGCCGGCAGGACGGCGGCGGCGTTATGGTGGCCGTGCTCCGGGAACTTAACGCTAGGGCCGTGTGCCGGGGCAGCCTTTTGCCCCCCTCATGCCGCACCGCAACACCGCCGCTTATCCCATCAATAATAGATAATATATCCATTGAACTCAATTTAGGTAAGGAACAACACTTTATAAACGCGGTCTATATTCCACCTAAACAACCATCTCATATACATGAATCATTTTTAAATTATTTGCAATACTCAATTCAATCAAATGTAAAAAACTATCATTATAATTTACCAAGTATTGACTGGATTTATAATACAACCAGTCACATACTAGAACCTTTGGTCTCTAATTCATATTTACCTAATGCATACCTGATAAATCTTATGTCACTTATCGGTGGCTACCAACTTAATAACTTATATAATACTAACCATAAGATTTTGGATTTATACATAACTAACTCTCTAGATAATACTTTAGCGGCTTCCCCCGCGTATTTATTACCCCCGATCCACAACACCCTCCCTTCTACGTAGCTATTACAAGTCAGACTACCATAAGGGGTATCATTGGTAGGCCATCTCAACTATACTGTTTTAAAAAAGCTGATTACACTTTGATTAATAATGAATTATCAAAAGTTGACTGGGACTCAATTATTTTGAACAGGTCGGTTGATGTTATATTAGCGGAATTTTATGAGGTTTTATATGACATTATTAAGAAATATGTGCCCAGAAAAACTGCTAAATCCTCACATTATCCAGTTTGGTTCTCACCGGCATTAATTCATATACATAAAAACAAAAATCGTTCATGGATTAAGTGGAAAAAAACAAATAATCAAATAGACAAATTAAATTATTCTTTATATAGAAAAAGATTTAAGGCTGAATGTGATAAATGTTATGCTAGCTATATTAACTTAGTGGAAAATAGTATCAAGAACAATATCAAGTACTTCTGGACATATATATCAAACCGAAAAAATTGTTCAGATATTCCAACACAAGTTTATTTTAAAAACAGAACAGCAAATACTCCAGTTGACATATGTAATTTATTTTCATGTTTCTTTCAGTCTGTCTTTGAAGCTTCTTCAGTCCCAGATGGTTTCTGCTATCATAATATTGAGTTAAATGATAATATTATACACGGTTATTTTTTTATCATACTAGAAAATTTTAGAGGCAGCTCGGTAGACGCTAGACGACTCATATCAATAAAAAAAACATGTGGTTATATTTTTTAAATGTTATCCGCCAATAATATTAAATTATAGACATTGTTCTTGTTTACTACAAGATAAGGTAAGATTATGAATGAATAAAGCATTTACTACTACGGGCTTAGGAAAATGCGGCAACGTCGCATTATTAATTCAAGCAAGATCAATCTACAACTCGTTTGAAATAAGAGTTATTATTGCACTAGACACTACAATAGTGAAAGACAGAGACAGTCGGCGCCGGCGCCGAGCGCCGGCGGCGGCGTTCTGTTGTTTGCTGTCGCTTGTCGGCAGTCGGCACGAGTCGGCCGGCTTTAGTTCGCCTATGACCCCGGCGCGTGTGAACGTGTCGCGCCCGCGCCTGACGCGCGGCAATCGGGCGCATTCGGAATTTTAGTTTCAAGTTAACACATCTCGCGAATACACAGACCTTACTCCGGTAGACCGTAGACTTTTACTTGTGAAGTGAAATTAAGTGTTTGGTGTAAGAAAGTGAACCCACAAACGTAAGACTTGGAAGCGAAAACTGCATTTCGAGACGTTAAACACTAACCAAAGTGATATGTTGTTGTGGTCATGTATAGTTTTAAACGTGCACGACTATGTATGAGTTAGAGGACTTCCTTTAAATTTAGAACTCTTTTGTTATTAGAACTAAAGTTGATTTAAATTGTTTCCTAGGTAGGTAAGTATTTAAAGTTGATTCCAATTTTTTAACTACGCCAAAACAACCTACTATAACCGTAATACCTACCTAGTACTGTTTGTTTTCTTTAAAAACTTTGTTTTGCCGGTCCTAAGTAAGCCCGTAAAGTAGGAAGGTGAAATTGTGATCAACTCAGTGATGACTTTGAATCGGCGACGCTGTTGCCAGTTCGCGTTCATTCAATGTTTTGCCTACAACTTCACTCAGTGTCCATACCAGTGCAGTATTTTTTGGATATTTTAGATAATAAATATCTAATTAAACAGGTGAGTAAATTTTATTATTAATGGTTAAATAATTCTTCTACCGTGTCCTGAAGCCACCCTTAAAATAACCAGGGTGATAAAAAAATAACCGTGTATATAGTGAATCTGATGTCCACAATATATTTATAACTGAATCTGACGTACTTACACAACTTCTATCTCTGGATATTACTAAAGGGCCTGGTACTGACAATATTCCTGCCATTTTTCTAAAACAAATAGCCAGAAGCATATACAAACCTCTACATTACATCTATCTATAATAAGCTTATAGATTTTGGTGAATTCCCGGATGTATGGAAATTAGCTAGAATAGTCCCAGTGTTTAAGAACGGTTCCAAACAAGACGTGGAGAATTATAGGCCAATTTCAATCCTACCCACGATGTCAAAAATATTTGAGAAACTAGTACGCAATGAATTGTATCCTAAACTTCACAGTAAAATTTTACCACAGCAACACGGCTTCGTCCATAAAAGATCAACCGTCACTAACCTACTCGCTTACACCTCTCAATTATTTGAAGCAATGGACGAAAATAAACAAATAGACTGTGTATATACTGATTTTAGGAAGGCGTTTGATCGCGTGGATCACAAATTACTATTGGAAAAGATTGCGTTTAATGGTATACGTGGAAATTTGTGGCGATGGTTCAAGTCCTACATTAGCAATCGCACTCAGAAAGTAGTAATTCGAGGGTTTGAATCGGAAAAAGTCATAGTCACATCCGGTGTACCCCAAGGATCTATACTTGGCCCACTTCTTTTCGTGTTATTCATCAATGATATTGATAAATGTTTTTCTTTTTGTGATTTCTCTTTGTATGCAGATGATTTGAAGATCTTTCACATCATTACTAATCATAATGATCATATACGCTTTCAAAATGACTTAGATGCATTTACTACATATTGTGAAATTAATAAACTGAGTTTGAGCATTAATAAATGTAAGTCAATCACATTTACTAAGAAAAAAATTGTTAGTAGTTATCCATATAGATTAGACAACATTATTTTGGAAAAAGTAAACAGCATTAGAGACTTGGGAATATTGCTGGATTCGAAATTACATTTAGACAGACATATTGATAGAATTATTAATAAGGCTTTTAAAATGTTTGGTTTCGTGGTTCGTGCTAGTGAAAATTTTAAATTTCCTAGAACCTTTTTACATTTGTACAAGTCCCTTGTAAGAAGTCAGCTAGAATATGCCGTATCAATTTGGAGTCCCATTTATCAAAAATATAGTTATGCGATTGAAAATGTACAAAAGAAATTCTTGCGGTGTGTTAATTACAGATGTTCTCATACTTGCTTAAAATATGACTTATTGTTACATAAATACAAACTTTTGAAACTTAATGATAGACGAATAATGTTGGACATGATTTTACTGTATGATATATGTCATAATAAATATGATTGTAATGAACTTACCAGCAAACTACGATTTTCAGTGCCAAGAAAAGCTACTGTTCGCAGTTGTCGGAAAATTGACACATTTGCAATTACTAATTGCCGTACCAATGCGGGTAGACGATTACCCTTTAATAGGCTATCTATTATATATAACAATAAATTCAATGATATAGACATATTCAATGTAACATTGAGTAAATTTAAAAGTGAAATTATTTTAAAATATCATCATAGGTATCTCACGTGTATAACTAACCATTGGTGTCGATTCGGACACGCAGCTTAGTTGGACTGAACTAGTTCGACGGGTCTAAGAATAAAGCCGTCACTTTTAATCCTTTAGAGAAAAAGAAAGATGGCGATAGTTTTAATCCTATCGGATTGGTTTGGTTAGATTGGGTTGTGTCTCTGAATCGACACCAATATCGACCAATATCGACCTTTGTCACTCATCCTATCTAATAGTAATTGTTAGTAGCTCTCAATAATAAATATGTCATTACTTCTATGTGGACAATGTTGCTGGTTGTACAATTACATATTTGTAGATAAGTAATACTCTAGATTTTAAGAAACATTGTAAAACTGTTTGTTGTCCTGAATAAATTGAAAAAAAAAAAAAACATAGAAATATGTATAATTATTTATGGCTCGTAGTCATTGTATTTGGCCGGCGCACGGCGTAGACATTTTGCTAAGTGAACTTTCTGCGTCTAAGCGGTAATACCATTTGTAGACATTTTCTCTATAATGGCGGAAATCGGAATGCGCCCGGAAAGTCTGAAGAAATGATTTCAACCAAACATATAATTAAATTTAAATTTATATAGAAATAGGCACCTACTTATGTTATAATATTTTGGTCAAACATACATCTGATGAGGCCAAATTATTATGTAGAATTGTCAAAGTAGGGATTAAGTTGTTGATAATGTATAATACTACGCTATTACTTATTCTGTGATAATACTTACCATAGATACCATATAAGCTGTACTACCTATGAAGGTGACACAATCTTTACAAGTTACAACAGCAAACCTTCAAAAAAAAGTTTGAAAAAAAAACGTGAGATTTTTTTTACAACTAATTTGGCAAACAAGCAAACTGCCCACTTGATGGTAAGTGATAACAGTCACCTATAATGCATGTGGCTCTTGTGAGATTCGCAGCAAAACTGCAACCCCCACAAGAACCATGTACGTTGCCAACTTGTGACATAAGATGTAAAGTCACGGTACCAGTAATTTCACTGCCATAATCTTACCCTTCAAACCGGAACACAGCAATGCAAGCACTGCTGCTTTGCGGCAGAAAAATGTAACACGGAGTACGCAAGCAGATGACCCTGGTACAGCAGAGTCTCCCTCCGGTATCCTGACCGATCAGTCCTCCCAAGCGGGCACCCCACTATTCGAATGTAACCAACGCCGCGGAACGCACCAATTGATTAGTTCATTCGCCAATTTATAGAATTTATCAGTGCTGTCCTCAGTGTTTAAATTAAGGGAAAAATCATCCCAATCTACCCCTGAAAGCTTCGAATTTATGCTACAAAGGTCCTCAGAGTGAAAGTTATAAACCAAACTTGGTGATCATTTTAGCATAGGTGTACAGTCTAAATTTAAATTTATAGACAGTGTTTTATGGTGGGCGTCCTCTCCCGTCAATGGGTCGTCACAGGCAGTTACCCGACAACCAAAATTACACAAAACTAAGACAATAATACGGTTGTTTATGTTAGTTTGGAAGATAAATATTGTTTTATTACGGTAAAGGAAGAAAACTCACTCCTCAACTGTATACCATAATTGCCACTCAGAATTAATTGCGAATTAGTAAGAGAGCATTCTAACCACTCTGCATCAGTAATGTTAGTCTCCTTATCTCATTTATTTTATCTTTTTAGTGAATTTAATTCTAACTCACCGAAGTAACTTGTAAGAATACGACAAAGGGTCAATACGGGCCTATTGTATTTAGAAAACTAACCTCTAACTGCTAAAAATTAGGGACCCCTCTATCATCAGCTCGGTTCATGACTGACTTGCGAGTTAGGAAAGGACAACTGTTTATGGACAACACTTTCAACAAGGATTGAAATGGGACGGTAATCAGTGAAGTGTCAATTAGTTTGTATCATCAGCTCGGTTCATAACTACTACCCGCAAATACCTGAATAGCTTCGGACAAACACGAAACACATTGCACGTACCTAAAAAACTTTAAGGATTTCCCTCCATTTTTCTCGTATCCCATCATCAGATCCTGACTTTGGGGTCAATGGGACCGCCTCAGGAGAATACAAAAATAATTTTGAAAATTACCGCATTACATTGACCTTGTTACTCCTATGATAGCTTGTTAACTATATGATTATTCCTTGAGTTACTGACTGATAATAATTATCAAAAGTTCCTTCTAGATAGCTCTATTATTATTGTTTTAAAATTTTAATTTTACTGTCCACATTTGCATGCCGTGACAACCTATAATTAAGATCTCACTTAGAATAAGTATTGTTGATGTAGTACCTAACAGATTGTATAGTGTTAATCTTGTTGGTTGTCCTAATAAATAAAATAAAAAAAATAAAAATCGGTCCAAAATTGGCCAAGTAATTGCGTAAAATACAAAAAAAAATATATACGCCTCTTATTGTTATTTTTTCGGTGAAGGTGTAACATCCTCACAGCTTTCGCATGTACTCACTAGTCATCATCATCATTCATCATTTCAGTCAAGAGACGCCCACTGTTGGACATAGGCCGCCCCCAGAGATCTCCAAACCGATTGGTCCTGTGCCTCCCACATCCAGCGGTTTCCCGCGATCTTTACCAGATTATCGGTCCACACCGCTGGGGGGCTTCCAACGCTGCGTCTCCTGGTACGCGGTCGCCACTCGAGGACCTTTCCCCCAACGGACGTCAGTTCTGCGAGATATGTGTCTAGCTCACTGCCACTTAAGGTTTGCAATTCTTTAAGCTATTTCGGTGACTCTAATTCTTCGGATCTCATCATTTCTGATGCGATCACGCAGAGAAACCACGAGCATAGCCCTCTCCATTGCCCTTTGAGTGACCTTGAGTCTTCTTATAAGACCCATTGTAAGCGGCCACGTTTCAGTTGCGTACGTCGTCACTGGCGTCTGGCTGGCTTTCGTCTTGAGACATTGCGGTAGATGGGTCGAGTATATGGGGCGTAGCTTCCCGAACGTAGCCCAGCCGAGTTGGATTCGTCAATTTATCTCTTTTTGAAAGTTGGATGTACCGAGCTGAACTATTAATTAGCCCTTGGTAAACATAATCATCAACAACTTTTCCAGTGTAGAGCCTCCAACCTTCGCAGGAGTGGGTACTACATGGGACTTGGACATGGTACTTACTAGTAAAAAAAATAATTAAATCAATAAATACCATTGTATTATTACAAGCAAACAATACATTTGCCCTTCCTTTACATACAGATTAAAATACGAATTGAAATAACAAAAAAAAGTTCTCGACAAAGCGGTTACGGCGAGTTTGATCTGTAGGCCATTGTGGGAACACCTGTTACGTCCCTATACAAAAGAAAGGTGATTGTGGACATGACGTTACTGCATTATTCAACCGAATCCTACTTAATCACAGAAAACATTATTATAACTGTCATAGATAGGTACAGAATATAAATAAAATTATTAAGGGACGATTTTCAGCCGTTGGATAACTTTTATTCTTTCTTTTTATTATTTTTATTCTTTTAGTCTTCAACATACAATAACAACGATTTAGTAGGTTCATGGCCAATTTCACCAACCTTTTCTTAGCTTAGAAAACTCCTAAGACGTATGCTGTCACTTTTTGTCTTTAATGAATAGAATGTGACAGCATGCCACCTAAGAGTATCCTAAGCTAAGATAAGGTTTGTGTAATTGGCCATCAGTCTCAGAAAATCGCACTTAAGAAACCGCTTTTCTTTAAAAATAACATAAAAAGTAAATAGTTTCTTTAAAAATAACATAAAAAGTAAATATTTTTCAGTGAGAAAGTTTTTTGTAAGCAAACATCAAAACCTGTCAATCACGAACCAGTGAAGTTGTCTGGAATTGAATCACAACTGTGGCGAGTGATTCTCATATAGACAACGGCTCATAGTGATTGCAATCGAAAATGGTTTCGGTAAAGAAAAACGGATTTTTAATGAGTTTGTATATGCAGGTACGAATCGGTTGATTGACTCTACAAACATGTCGAGACGTTTGAAAAACAACGTTTCCTATAGGTAGAACGTATTCAGTAATCAAACAGAACTGTAGCAGTTAATACTCGCGATTCTTGCGAAACACTACGCGAAACGCCTTAATTAAGGTGGTGTTTTGCATTTGTGGAATTTTACGTATTTGGTATTTGATGTAATTTTTTCAACTAAGCCACAAAAACCAACTGTTGGTAGTGCGCGTATAATCTTTTATGCGTTTAAAGATATTCGATGGCCGATACCGAAAAATCATAAAATTGCCCCCAAAATGAAAATCTGACTTGAGTTAAGAATACCTTTTATCACACAATGAATGCTTGTAACCAAATTAAATTGCAATTTCGCGTATCGGTAAAAATTTTGTAGAGGCATAAATTTTGCGTAGTCCTATCCATAATAAGATTTACTATAGCAAAGTGAGAAGGCATTCTCAATGGAAACATGCAGAATTCTAACCGACATCTGCACAAGGGTTATGATGGCTTATGGCGCGATGCGATTGAAGCAGACGTCATATGTGCTTGATTGATCATGTTTATGGTCCATTGTACCGTTTCTGAGCTGAAATTCGACTTTACACACGCTTTACACCGATTTTCTCCAACCCTACGATCAAAACTTCGCTACACATTGCTGCGTTCACTACCCCCGCGTCTCTACGATCCGTGGAACAAACTTTTCGTGTCTTTGTCAATTAAAATGAAATTGAACAAATCAACAAACTAATCTTTATGTATTTACGAGTAATTAGTAGCTGTGCCCGCGAACTACGTTTCGCTTTAATTTTAATACATTTCAACACTCAAAAATTTCTGAAGAGGGCCACCCTTATCACCTAAATGTATAAAAACAGCATACGAATAGGTCGTATGCTGTTCTCAGTCTTAACAAATACACAAAAAAAAAATCATAAAAATCAGCCAAGCCGTTTCGGCGGAGTTCGATAACCGACACTGACACGAGATTTTTATGTATGAGACTAAAATGAGCCCGCGAACTACGTTTCACCATAATAATTGTCCAAAAAAATCTGTAGAGTTTCACCCTTATCACCTAGGGGTATAAAAAACAGCCTACAATCTTTTCTCAGACCTATCAAAAATAGGTCTGAGAAAAGATTGACTGCGTTCGACTTTCAAAAATAGGATGTTTGGGAATTCGTGACTTCAAAGTCATCACTGACTATTTAGTCAGCGGTGATTTCTAAATCGCATACGTAATTCAAAAATAGGTCTCCGACCTAGTTGCTTATAACATCTCCTCTTTGTTTTTGCTTCATGATTTAGCCTATTGAGATAGTACGCAACAAATCGCAGTATACATTTTTCTGATACATTTTGCGGGAGGCGAGGTAAACACGCATAGCACACTACGAAAATCTAGAATTCAATAACAGATACGCATGCACACTATGAAAATATTACCTCACAATAAAGGATCACACATACATCGACAAATTAACGTGTATCTATGCAATCGCCCGCAAATCATGTACTGTGTTGAGCTACCAACGTACCATTGTATTTTTCTATGGTGACGGCATAAGAATTACTTCAAAATTGTACTTAAATAAAACACGTTAATGTATATTTTTATACTTACATGTGATAGGAAACGCCATAGTCTTAAACATCTACTAAGTTGGCAAACCAACAAACTGCCCACCTGATGGTAGTGGCAACAGTCACCCATAATACATGTGGCTCTTGTGAGATTCGCAGTGCAACCCTCACAAGAACCACATTGTACGTTGCCAACTTGTGACATCAGATGTAAAGTCACGCTATCCAGTAATTTCACTGCCATATCTTACCCTTCAAACCGGAACACAGAAATAGGTAAGACGGAGGTACCCATGCAGACGACCCTGGTACAGAGTCTACCTCCGGTAAAATTTGAGTTACTTAATCGCCTTTTGCAAGAGCAAACTGCACAATTACCATTTTTAACCCACTAAAAAAAGGAGAAAGTTATCAGTTTGGTTCTATTTTTTAAATTCCGACATTTATAAACCGATTTCAAAAATTATATTATTTGAAAGAGTGTGCTCCCATAATAATATTATTAAGATCTGATGAAGAACTTTGAAGATTAGACCGAAACTCCTTGAATCATCATAGAAAACTGTTATTAAGTAATTGCCATGTGTATGTTTGTTACCTCATAACTCCGGCACTTATGAAATGATTATTTTACTTGATAGGGTATGCATTCAAGTTGGTCTCATATAAATATTGTTAAGATCTGATGAAGAACTTCGAAGAATAGACCGAAGCTTCTCCTTGGATCATAGAAAACTGTTTATTTTTTTGTAAAAAAAATATTGAAATACATTAGGCACGTACTATCATGTGAATTTAATACCAGCGAGCTGGTAAATTTACTAAAGAGGTTTCATTCACTAAAAAGATAAAAATAAAAAATATTTTACTAAAAAAAATCGACTCCAAACACACTGAAATGGTAAAAATAATATAAGAATAGGTAATGACAACATCATATTATCAACATTCATTCTATATTGAAGTCGGTGCCAAACGATAATCTCCTAGAAAGTCTTAAAATTTGGCACCGAATTTAATATAGAAGTGTGATGTTGTCATTATCTGTTCTTATATTATTTTTAACTTTTCAGTGTTTTAGAGTCTGTTTTTATTTTTTGTAAAATATTTTTTATTTACAAAGCTCTTACTTGCGATACGTAATGACACCAAATGGCAGCGGCCAGGCGGCAACTAGTTTTATATACGTAACGGGTATGGTCATAGGCGTCCCGTACACAGTCAATCTCGTTTGATCGCAATCTTTGATCACAGATCTATCCAATAATCCATCAATTTGCTTCGTACATAATCAATCTGGATCGTGATCATTGATTAAGATCGGGAACGCGATCGAGATTGACTGTGTACGGGACGCCATATGACCAACGTACTTAGACAGAGGGGTTCGCCCAGCCTTGCCATCTCCCTAGGGTAGGGCTGCCATACATCCCGGTACACCGGGACATGTCCCGGTTTGTAGCGTTATGTCCCGGTGTCCCCGTCAATAACTAATTTGTCCCGGTCTGGGAGCTAGGTGGGTAGATATTCGTACGTACACGACACGAGTTGATCACTATTAGCGCTTCAAAAAGTCAGAACCCCGGAAAAATATGAACGGATAAAGAAAAGTGATGTATCGAGAACGCGAACATTGAATAAGAGAGATAACGCTGAGAATAAGCATGTTTTTTTTGTTTTATTGTTGGTTTAATTAACAATTTTATTTAATTAAAAAAAATATCCTACTAAAAATGAAACTTGGAAGTTCGTATCGAAGTACAAGGCCTATTTTTTAATTATTTTTTAAGATTATTTAAACTATAACTTATTTAAATTTAGTATACGTATTTATATATTTATTTGTAACTGTGAATATAAAACTACACATTTTAATTACAAATTACATAAGCTTAACACAATTTAAATGGTACACAACAAAATAAATTCAATCTATCAACAAGTCAACAAGCAATTAATAAAATTAATCACCTATCCGCCGCCCTCTAGTCGTTTTTTATATGCATATTAAAATTGTTAATATACTTTTTTGTTATTATTATCATTCATTGAGCTTTTGAATTTTCCATTGTATAACATTTTTAACAGACTTCAAAAAAGAAGGTTTCTCAGTTCGACCGTATTTTTTAGGGTTCCGTACCTCGAAAGGAAAAAAACGGAACACTTATAGGATCACTTTGTTGTCCGTCCGTCCTTCCGTCCATCTGTCTGTCTGTCAAGACCCTTTTTCTTAGGAACGCGTGGAGGTATCAAGCTGAAATTTATATCAAATACTCAAGTCTCTTGGAGCTGTGAAAAAATCAAACTTCTAAGCCAACGCAATCAAAAGATACAGCTGTTTATGCCGCAAATTTCCGCAAATTTTCGACACTCGCAACGGAATCAAAACCTACAGGGTACTTCCCTGTAGGTTTTAACTTATGGCAGCCCTACCCTAGGGTAATTATGCTCTAAAGTTTATGTGACCCGTTTTCTTTGCAGACCAGTTTAAAATGAAATTTAAAAATTGTTGGCATATGCTTGTTTAAAAAATTCACTCTAAAAGTCCGGACACCATTAGAATGAAGAGAGGAATGGAGAAGAGATGTGTTTTAAGAAACCAATAGAATTTCTCGTCAAAAATAAACAACATTGGACTGCACACTTATAGATCATCAATAAATAGGTCTTTAATACTTTAGTGACAAAAGAACATCGACAATAGTACAATAGAAACATAATGAATCTTCAAGGTTTATCTATACTTACTTTCTAATATTATAAAGCTGAAGATTTTGTTTGTTTCTTTAGTTGAACGCGCTAATCTCAGGAATCACTGATTCAAATTGGGAAATTCTTTTTGTGTTGGATAGTCCATTTATCGAGGAAAGCTATATAACATCACGCTACGACTAATAGGAGCTGAGTACCAATGAAAAATGTTGCAAAAACGGGAAAAAATATATGGCGAAACGTATTTCGTGGATACAGCTAGTGTTAAATAAAGATTAGAATTTTTGATCTCAGCCTCAACATCTCTATATATATCCTCAATAGCTACACGAAAAACGACAAAAGCCATCGTGAATATTTCGTTAGACGACTATTGGGCAGGACTGGCGTTTCCCTACCCAAAGTACTAGTATCAAAGCAAACAAAATCACGTGCTGTGCTTACCTAAAATAACTTGTGACACGTGCTGCAGGACAGTCGCATTCAGCGTTCTGGCGTTGCCGAAATTAGGTAATAAATCAATCTATCATTATTGGTTAGGGATCATAATTAATAGTTGTTTTGTCACCGGTCACAACACCCTCACAATTGCAAGTAATCACTGGCTTGCTGATTCGCGTCCTGTCATTTCCACATAGTATGGTTCAATGGTTTTTAACAGATGGTGTCAATTTTGTCGTTCAAAATAAGGTTAATTTCATGGACTTAATAATCAAATTGTTTGATTATTAAGTCCATGGTTAAGTTAAGGGAGCTTAACATTAGGGCTGACAGATCTCTTTTTTGGCATTTCTTACTTGATACATTTTCCGGAAGAAGGAGTTACAAATTTTCTGGGTATTAGGATTAGGTACGTCGTCGTGGACACGTTTGTGGATCGCTGGTAATTTTCAGACAGCACTCATAATCGGAGAGATCGTTTTTCTTATTGCAATGTAATGTTGTTAGTGTTATTAATAATAAATAAATATACAAAAAATACTTGGATAGAGACTTATGACTACTGACTTACCACACTGCTTGCGGTGTGCTCTGCTGATTAATGAACGAGAGAGACGCTGGCGGTTCTCATTAACTCTCGGCCAGCGTGGTGGGAGACGCTCAAAGCCCCGCTCTTGTGAGAGACTCAAGAAAGACTATCATCTTACGCAATTGTCATAATTTCAGCCACGAACAGAAAAAGAGGGAAACTCGCTTTTGGCCGTGTCACAAGTACCACAGATACGGGGAACTCCACATAACTGAACTTGTTCTTTAAGGCGCCAATCATAAAAAAACACTACAGAAAAAACCGATTCTCTTTATAAATATCGAATAAAAAATCTTTTAAAAAGGTATGTTATTATTCAACGCATTCTTTAGAGGATGGTCTTCTTAATTTTTTGATAAATTAATTAAAACTTGGTTAAAATGTGACCCAAACATGTCTTCGATTTTAAAACTGTAAACCTAATCGCTTCGTAAATATTAGGTTAAATATACTTTCGAGTTCAATAAATAAAGTGAACAATATTCTAGGGGATGGTCTTTTTAGATTTTTCTTATTCGCCTTTATTAATTTTTTATTGAAATAATTCATCTCACGCGTAAAGGTTTGCTTAAATATTCCCCTCGCTCTCACTCACTTACTGCTATGTAATCAGTACGGGACGCTGGACGCAAGGTCATTGGGAGCACTATGCGCCTTAATACACAGAAAGAGTTTTCTGTGTTCTGTGCTTTAATCCTTGAATTAAAGTTGATTCTATCTAATTGTATGAAGGACTGTTGTTGTTGCTAGTTTTTGTTGAGATAAACACTAAGAAATGCGATAAATCAGGCGAAATGTTTCCAAGTTGTATTAGTTTTTAGGGTTCTGTGCCACAAAAGGAAAAAACGGAACCCTTATAGGAAATTTAAGACTTTCTAGGAGATTATCGTTTGGCACCGACTTCAATATAGAAGTGTGATGTTCTCTGTACCTATTCTTATATTATTTTTAACTTTTCAGTGTTTTTGAAGTCGGTTTTTTTTTTGTAAAATATTTTTATATATAAGATAATTTACGATCTCTCTCAGTTGTGGAAAAATTAAGTAAACTAAGTTAGCCCGATCAAAAACATGACATTTTCTGTCGCATATTAGGTGATTTCACAAGGGATTCAAAACCTATTGGGTACTTACCGTTAACGTAGAATCACGAAATTTGTCAAGAAGCATTGTCTTACAGTTGATGTTAAGAAAAAAGATCTGAAAACCTTACGGTTTTAAGATTTGGATATGTACTTCTTTTGGAGCTTGTATACGCAGATAAGTTTGTAAGAAACCCTCGTTGCACCAGTTCAACTTGCACTTGGCCGGATTTTTTTGTATGAGTATTTGGCAGTACCAATGTGTTTTCATTTTTCGAATTTCATATTATGTAACTACATTTGTCTTTCGCTCCTATGGTGAAGGAAAACATCGTGAGGCAACCTGCATATATCTGCGTAGAAATTGGAAGGTGTATGTGAAGTCGACCAATCCGCACTGGGCCAGCGTGGTCGACATTATAATATTGTCGTATCGTTACACTCTAGTGATCTCAGCTGCAGGCGATGTCCCTACAACTGCAGGCGTAGCACGGGCTGCCAAGACTGGACTCGAGTCACGCATTATCTCACAATTTCAGTGAATAATCTCTATGTCTTAAAGAGTAGCACGGTGGCACGTATTAACTGGGACTGACGTGATAAAAATATCTTGACGCTCGTCAAGGGACACGTGTGGTGTGACTGAGTTTTATCACAAATTTTTTGCTCTCCGACTGCTACATCTTCTAAAGTATTAAAACCCTTGCTACAACCACAGCAGTTGGCGCACAGGCACGCCAAGAAATGTGTGATAAAACTTAGTCACACGAATTCCTTGACTAGCGTCAAGAAAATTTATCACGTCAGTCCCACTAAATACGCGCCAACGTGCTACTCTTTAAGACATAGATATAAAGAGATTATGTCACTGAAATTGTGAGATAATGCGTGACTCGAGTCCAGTCTTGGCAGCCCGTGTTACACGCCTGCTGGATAGAATAAGTCTCACGCAAGAAGTGGGATTAGGCGGTCTGTATATAATTTTCTTGACTTTTCCAGCCTTTCAGTGTTTTATCTATATCTATAATAATATTATAAAGTTTGTTTATTTGGTTGAACGCGCTAATCCCAGGAACTACTGGTTGAAATTGAAAAAATATTTTTGTGTTGATTAGTCCATTTATCGATGAAGGCTACAGCTATATAACAACAAGCGGGCACATCTGGTAGTTTATGTTTGTTAGTGTGTTTGAGTTGACAAAAGCTAGAAAGCTTTTGTGAACTCATATCCTCATAAATTATCTAAAATATTGTTTATTGGTTGTTCAACAAATCGTTTCCGACGATGTTCAATCGTTGCAATACCCAATTCACTTCAAAGTGTCGGTTGGCAAGGTGCTCTTCCACATCTGTAAATAATCCTTCAAACGCACGCTGACGGCTGTAAATTATTCGCTTTGGTCGCTTAATGCTCTTCAGATCAAACGGTATTAGGTATAGCAGATGTGTTTCTGGAGATGATATAATATATGGGGTTGTAAACATAGATGCAATCTCGTCTATGGTTGTACATAAATGGTCTTGAATGTAATATTTAGACATGAAAAATAACGTCTCTATTCAAAAATATGCATGACTAATATAAGTTTTTCGAATAAAATGTATTTAAATAAACAATTAAATGTTACTTTAGTATAACCGTGAGTATAACATATTCAAGCGCATTTTTTATTACTAAGGTTATATCTACGAGTTCTATTTCTGAGGAAACCTTAGAAAATGCTCTAAGGACGAAACATATTTAAAAGAAAATCTTTTATTTTAAGGTAAGATGTAGATCGGCTTTGTCACTGATTGCTGCAACATAACTTAGCCCAGTAAGTACTTAATAGTACCTATGTTGCTATCACTGAATGATAAAGAGTAAAATTAATGTATTTCTAATATATTTCTAGACTCGTTAAGGAATTGTGCAAACTTCTAGTATATTTTTTTTGTATAAGCAACTAACTTGGCAAGCAAGCAGGCTGCCCACCTGATGGTAAATGGCGACTAGCCTATAGTAGCTGTGATCCAGATAGGCATCACCACTTTGCTCGTGCTTTGATGTAAGCCTCGTTTTGTGTCTTTTTTTTAAGAAATGCCATCAGCCGCGTTAGTTGTTTTCAGGTAGGCAGCAACTGAGCAATTGACCCTGGCCTTGCAGATGTCCATGAGCGGTGGTTACCACTTACCATCAGGTGGGCCACTTGCTCGTCTGCCACCTTTAGTAATAAAAAAAACAAATGAAACGGAAGGAACTGATTTTACGTGCTGAATTTTGACACCTCACCAACTTATTCCAGTAACCCTCTAACCTTTTCGATTCATGAAAAAACAAATGTCAAATTTGAAAACTGTCAAAAAGTTATGTCAGATGACCCTCAGAAGAATAACTAAAGCACCTATCTATTAGCATGGGTGTTTGATGCTAACTTCTTGTGGCAAAAATACCACGAAACCAGCACGAAAGTAACGCGTAGATGCTAAAAATGATGAAAATGTTGCAAACCCGTTCTTAGCTGGAAAGCACCTAGTAGTGATTTTAATACTCCTACAAGGACACCAATGTACGTTGCCAAGTACCTACCCAGCCAATTTCACTGACTGCGTAACCCAGCAGTGCAAGTACTTCAGCGTGGCGACAGAAATTGGTACAATAGGCGTACCCCGTAGGTGGGCACGGCCCAACCGGCCCTCCCTCTATATACGCCTGCCCACCTGATAGTAAGTAGTAACCACCGCTCATGGACAACTGCAATACCAGGGGCATAGCTCAGTTACTGCCTGCGTGGAGAGAAATAGAAATGCTCTTTTTAAACCTCCTTTGAAGTTGCACATATCGTAACGCTTCGAAAACACCGCAGCTGGGAGTTCGTTCCAGATTCTGCACGTACGTGGAAGAAATGAACGCTGAAACCGAACTGTACTAGACCCAGATCGGTTCCAGGTGGTCTACTGCGGTGGCGGTTGGGGCGATGGTAATAATAATGTCCTCCTAACCGATATTCGGTCATGGCGGCTAAACTCAACAGAGACAAGCCATCTGCGCAGGAGATATTATAGTGTACAAGTGATTGCGCAAACGCAAGTTCCTTCACTCGCCTAGTCTGATGGGACGGTTAGTCGACACGACCAGGGCGAGATCAGGCGTAGGACCCACTGTTTAACGTGCCTTCCGAAGCACAGACGAGCTAGAGATGTTTGTTATTTTGGTCACCCATAATAGGACTCACTACAACGAACGTTGCTTAACCTTACCAATCGTTCGCTGAGCGCACGCGTCAATGCGTCGCCAAGCTCCTCCCACCAAGCACCAAGTGCGATGGTGAACAGGTGACGAAGTTACCATTGCAAACAGTTTCTTAGAGCACTTCCCGTTATAGAGCCGATAGAGCACGTAGAGAGAACCTCTCTTTTGCTCCAGCGTCTACTCTACAGTGATATTGGGATCACCGACGATGCGGAATGCACGCTGTAGCGTACCAAGTTACCTATTTTTGGTATATGAAAATGTAACCTTTTTGATAACTATATTTTTGGATTTATATTACGTCTTTGATATGTACTATTATTGTATTGTCATACTCTTGTCATTGCTGCTACTGTCATCTGCATGGTTTGTATCATTTTTCGAATTGAAACATTTATTAATTTACTTTTACTTGCGCATTTGATTTCGCATTCACTCCTTAACTCCTTAGTTTATGGAAGGACGGGTAGCTCTGACCACCGACATTAAGGAAATGTTTTCTCAAATTCGTATTAAGCCGGTGGACAGAGTTGCTTTACGTTTTATTTGGAGGGGTAGAGACCGCAAACAACCAATTAGAGAGTAAAAGAGTAAAAGAGAGTAAAAGACTGCTCAAGCCTCTTTACTGCACTGTTCATCAAAAACAAAAATGTTATGGAACTCCAGCACAAATGCCCAGCTGCAGTAAAGGCGACTGTTGAAAATCATTACATGGATGATTATCTGGGCTCCCATGATAACGTTAAGGCCGCTGCACAAATAGCGAGCGATATAGTGACCGTACACGCAGCGGCTGGCTTCGAAATGCGAGGGTGGATCTTAAATGACGACAATGCACTTGTAGGGCAAGCAGAGTGGAAGAAGGCATTGCGGCTAGCTGATTTCTTATGGTCAAGATGGGTGAAAGAAGTGCTGCCAACAATGCAGCCCAGACGACGGTCTCAACCATGAAGCAAAATTTTTGTTTATGCTTCATGGTCTAAACAAGATTCAACTACCCAGATCACTGTTAGAGATCTAGTACTGATTGCGAACAGCAACCTTCCTCGAGGTTTGTGGCCTCGAGGCTTGGTGACAGCGACACACCCGGGTGGTGATGGAGTGGTGCGGTTGGTAGACGTGTCCACTACGGCAGGTACGCTTCGTCGTCCCCATTGCAAGGTTGTAAAACTAATTCTTAAGCAAACTTTCACAAAGGGGGAGGATGTAGCGTACCAAGCTACCTATTTTATATAAAAAAAACATACGCATCGAATTGAGAACCTCCTTCTTTTTTGAAGTCTGTTAAAAATGTAACCTTTTTTAACCGACTTCAAAAAAGGAGGAGGTTCTCAATTCGATGCTTGTTTTTTTTTGTGTGTATGTTACGCGATTACGCCGCCAATTGTTGACCGATTTTCAAAATTCCTTTTCTATTCGATAGAGTATACTCCAAAGGTGGTCCCATAGTCACCAAAGTCAGGACCTTATGATGGGATCCCATGAAAATCGAGGAAAACCCCTAAATTTTAGGGTCTCCAACGTGTTTTGTGTGTATGTTTTTGCGATTACTCCGCCAATTTTGGACCGATTTTCAAAATTCTTTTTGTATTCGATAGAGTATACTCCTAGGATGGTTCCAAGGTCAGGATCTGATGATGGGATCTCATGAAAATCAAGGGAAATCCTAATTAAATACCATATCTACTATTATTGTATTGTCACACTCTTGCCATTGCTGCTACTGTCATCTGCATGGTTTGTATCATTTTTCTCATTAAAACATTGATTAATTTTCTTTTACTTGCGCATTTGATTTCGCATTCACTCCTTAACACACGCCTTTGCAGGAAGTCAAGAGGGTTGAGTTGATATTTGGAAGCTCCTACCCAGAGATGCGACCACTGACCAGTACCTATGCCATATGCGGTCGATTTTGTGCTTTATAAAACACTATAATATAGCTGTGCCCGTGAATTACTTTTCGCCATATATTTTTTCACTTTTTGCAACATTTTTAATTGATGCTCAGCTCCTATTAGTCGTAGCGTGTTATCGATAAATGGACCATCCAACACAAAAATATGTTTTTAATTTGAGTCAGTAGTTCCTGAGATTAGCGCGTTCAACCAAACAAACAAACTCTTCAGCTTTATAATATTAGTAAGTAAGTATAGATTTGCCACTGGCTACGGGTTAAGACTGCTTTGCTCTGTTCAGGACGCCCAGCTTTTTGCTCGCCAATTTGGCTTAATACTTACATACAATTTATTTATGTGTATCAAATACAATTTATTTCACACATTATCAGATCGGCGGCCTTATCGCCTAAGTCATAGCGATGCACTCGCTATCGTTTTAATGTCACAGGCGGTACGTAATCACTAATCAGTAATCACAAGGTGACGCCAAAAACGAGAACTAAAACGATTTTTGGACACCCCGCCAATTTTTTTCCTGTCATTCTACAGCGGTAATACAATCAATTTATAAAATAAAAAACTTTTTTTTTTTCATTTTTTGTATTAACTTTTCCGTACGTAAACTAAAATGATGGTCATTTATTTGTTTATTGCGCACGGCGCCCAGCGCAGCAAGGTCGCTACATTTCCAATGTTATTCGTACACGCTAGAGGTTTTTCGCCAGTTCTGGAACGTGCAGGCAGGGAAATGAAGAGGGCAATGAAAGTGCGCACGCCCCTAGAAATTAGGAATTAATAAAGTGGTCATAATGTGGATTTAAACAAAAAAATTTTAACCCAGACCTTTTATAAGTATTACTTTATCCAACTAGCTGTGCCCGCGAACTACGTTTCGCCTTAATTTATTTTTTCCCGACATCTTCAACAAATATCGCTAACGTACACAGAAATAAATATAAAATCCTAACAAATTATATACTAAAACCTTCCTCGAGAATCACGCTATCGAGTGGTGAAAACCGCTTGAAAATCGGTGCAATAGTTTTTGAGTTTATCGCGAACAGACAGACAGACGCGGTGGGGGACTTTGTTTTATAATATGTAAGGATTTTGGCGGGGGGTCCAAAAATAAACCTGTATACAATATATTTTCAATAAAATTAATTTCGTTGGCATGATTAATATACCCTAATAATGTAAAATACTAACATAAAATAAGTCTTACTAACACTGATGAGTTTTGTAACTTGAAGCAATAAATAAATAATAATAATAAATAATGTCCAAAACATATTAAACATTTTGATTTATTGACCATATTCTTCATTCAGCGTAATGGCGACACCACTTGGCAAGTCAAAAGGAAGCAAAAAGCTTGGCAAAAAATCACAACCGCCATCAGTGTGCAGGTCACAGAAACAGGGGCGTGAGACAATACTGCGCCACTTCCGAACGGGACAGGTAAGAGGACTACAAACAGAGGTACAGTGAACCGCAGAAATTAATAACGAATTTGATTCTATTATCAATCTAGCTGACCGGGTCACGCGATGCTGTGGTTCAGTAGTTAGGCAAGTACGTTGGATCAAACGATTTATTTAAATATACAAAAAAAATTCGGTAATAGGTGAGCAAAAAGGTGAGCAAACCTATCATAAACAAAATCAGTTATTCACTTAGAGCAGGACACCCCCGAGGTGAAGAAAAGTGGCATGATACATGTATAATAAGAAAAAAAATCCAATGCCTCGCAGCTGTAGTTTCATACCTGCACGTAAAAAATACACGTAAAAAATTCTAGAGATTACTTATTATTGCTACACATATGCATTTTTTAAATTTTCTGTTAATAAATAATTGGAGCACTTACATCATTGACAGTACCGGAAGGCAGCGTGCGATTGTTCGCTATGACCATTTCCGGCATTCTTGAAACAGCCTCGCCTGCGCAATGAATGGAAGTAATTCGCCATTTCGACGCACTTCAGAATCATTGCGATAATACTTTGACAAAACATGACAATAATGTGTGTAGCTTAGATGAAATCAAAAAGGGTTTTTGATTTGATCTAAGGTGTGTTAGTGAATAATTGATTTTTTTATGGCAAATAAATTAAATTGGAAGAGGTATATAGTTTTGCTCACTTATTGCCGAAAAAAATTACCCGTGGTACTACCAGTAGTACCAACGGTAGTACCACGGGTAAGCACTGGTTTCGGAGGAGTTCGGTAACAAACACTGCGACACGAGAATTTTATATATTAGACTAGCTGTGCCGGCTAACTACGTTTCGCCATAATAAAAAATAGTTTACGACCTATTCTCAGACCTACCGAATGTACACAAAAAAATCCATAAAGATCGGTCGAGCCGTTTCGGACGGTGCTTACCCGGGGTACTACCGTTAGTAGTACTGGTAGTACCACGGGTAATTTTTTTTCCCTTGGTACTACTCACGTGTTCGGTAGTACTACGGGTGATTAATTTTGCCCGTGGTACTACTCACGTGTTCGGTAGTACTACGGGTGATTAATTTTTCCCGTGGTACTACTTATTATTTTTGACATTAAAAGAACACCATGTGGGTAACTATCAGCTATAATATTATTCGATGTTAAAGAAATTAAGCTTTAATAAAACTATTTTTAAAGCAACTTCAACGAAACTTTTCAATTGCAAGTTATAGTGTAATTTCATTTTTTAACCGACTTCACAAAAAGGGGGACTTTATCATTTCGATTGTTTTTTTACGTTTGCTACCTCGTAACTCTGTCAG
Source organism: Schoenobius gigantellus (assembly GCA_963935595.1). Lineage (NCBI taxonomy): Eukaryota > Metazoa > Arthropoda > Insecta > Lepidoptera > Crambidae > Schoenobius > Schoenobius gigantellus. Next base: position 53,926,378 of record OZ012541.1, read on the forward strand.
TTATGAACTAGTTTGGAAAATTCTTTTTTGTTTGAGAGTGTATGCTTCCCGATTAATCTCTTTGTCACCAAAATCTGAATCTGATGATGGGGCCTATAAAATTGAAGGGTACCCTCGATTTTCCAGGAAAATCGAGGGTACCCTTCAATTTTATAGGCCCGTCCAAAGTGTTTCGTGTTTTTTCTGAAGCTTTTTAGGTATTTGCGTCTGGTAGTCATGAGCCGAGCTGATGATGAAAGGATCTTTGATTTTTAGGACTTGGAGGTTAGTTGTTGAATACAATAGGCACGCACCCTCAGTTGTATTATTTCAAGTTATTTCGTTGAGCTGGTATTTAATTCACTTATATATTAAAAAAATAAAATAAAAATATTTAACAAAAATAAATTTTCATAAACACAAAAAAATCTAAAATAATGTAAGAATACCACCAACATTACATTTTTTAGTTTGAAGTCGGTGCAAAATTTTAACTTCATGACCATAGAAAACCAGAATAACTTAAAAAATACCTTTTAAATTTTATAGGCACATCCAACGTGTTTCATACACGTTGGATGTGCCTATAAAATTTAAGGGTTGACTTTGGTGACTCCTATTGGTGATTGGTCCTATCTCAAACAATAAAATCCGAATCGGTTAATATAATAAACAGAGTTACGAGGTGACAAACATAAATAAAGAATTCCCTTGATTTTTTTGGGATCCTATCACCAGATCCCGACTTGGGTGACAATGAGGCTAATCGGTAAAGATACCCTCTCAAACCAAAAATAAAATTTTACAAATCAAAAATAAAGTTAATAAGTGACAGTTATGAGATAGCAAACGTAAACAAAAACAATCGAAATGATAAGATCCTCTTTTTTGTGAAGTCGGCTAAAAAATAAAATGAAAAGTTTTGTTGAAGTTGCTTTTAAAATAGTTTTATTAAAGCTTAATTCCTTTAAAATTAAAGAAAATATTATAACTGATCGTTAAGCACATGGTGTTCTTTTCATGTCAAAAATAATAAGTAGTACCACGGGTAAAATTAATCACCCCTAGTACTACCGGACACGTGAGTAGTACCACGGGCAAAACAAAACAAACACTGTGACACGAGAATTTTATATATTAGACTAGCTGTGCCGGCGAACTACGTTTCGCCGTAATAAAAAATAGTTTACGACCTATTCTCAGACCTATTGAACATACACAAAAAATTTCATAAAGATCGATCAAGCCATTTCGGAAGTTAGTTGTTGAACATTTCAGGTGAAGTTCGCTTCGATATTCGATCTTATAGTCAGTAACCATCAGATGAAATGGAGGCCCAGAGCTTTTTGTTGTGTGTAAAAATATCCTGAATTTGAGTGAAAATGTTAACTGAGGATTACTACCTACGTAGAGTTATAGAGGATATAATACACCTCTTCATAAGCTTCAGAAATGACAAAGGATAATAATTTAAACATACAAATATTATCTATTGGTTTTGAGTTGGTAACTATTTTTAAAGTTCAGCTTTACTTTTTCATTTTGCTATCGCCTTGTTTCTTTATTTAATAGTTTTTAAAGAAATTGGTACGTACAAAGTATTTTTTCATAATTGCATGCAAAAAACATATAATAAGTACATTTTATTTTCCGAACATTGCCATACTAGGTAGTCAGAAGACAAATATTTAATAAGTCGTCTCCTTCACTATTTTAGTGGCTCTCTTCTATTTACCTAAAACTAGTATGTGTGGTGTTCCTTGTGCTCTATAAAACACGAAACTGTTTAAAGAGGAGGAAGTGGGGACACGCATAGCTGTGACGTCACAAAGACAGCGGCCGACCGTACCAAGTTTTCTTCATTTCTAGAGTTCTATTGCATAAATTTCGTTGTTTGATAAGTCATTTGAACGGTTATATAATTGTTATTTTGAAACCTACTAATTTAGTTTTGTTGTTTTTAAAATATTAACCAAAATATGTTTTTTTTCATACACATTTTCTTATTTATCGGTATAACTAAATAAAGAGAAATATAAGTGTACCTAAGTCTATAAAAAAAATAAAGTCCATTTTATTCCATTATATATCCTTCTCAAAAATATATACATCATTGTAGTTCAATAATAAACAAACTAGTTGTGACCAACTCTGTGAAGAAAGTACTTACCATCTGATTTCTACGCCATTTTCACTACTTAACTTTTTTTACAGAGTAAAATTTTTTTGTCTCTTCCCACAGTGATTTTTGTGTAGTGAATTCTACATCATTATTTTCTTTCCATCAATCTATTCATGAGATTTCGTGAATTAGTGTGGCGATAAAAATGTAGAGTTAAATTATGATAAAAGCACAAAATCGATAGAAAATTATCATTGCGCGCAACACCCGCTGTAATTTCACGCTCAATACCCCGTAACTGCTGGTTTGAAATTTTCAATTAATATTATTTTGCCCCGTAATGATTTCCGATACTTATTGGCCCGCACGCACCTGAATTATTGTTTTGCTACAAAAATTAATAAGCTGCGCACGTGCGTATCCGCCAAATATTGATATTTGGTAATGATGTAATGACATGCTGTTGAAACATATGGGCTCGATTGGTTATATTGGAAACATATAAAGTTAATAGGCATTTTTAATAGCAATAACGGTAATGGTATCTCTAAAGATCAATCCTTGGCGTTATATACCAGAGCGTGAATATTGGGACTGTTATTTAAGATTCCTTCGGCGAATTGAAACTTGTTAACTAACTAATCGATCAAGGGAGTCTTGGTAGGTATATGGTACGGCATTCAGTGGATGAGCAACTGCAGGAATAGCTAGTTAACGTGTTCTGAGGAAGCACGTCAATCATCATCATCACCATAGCAGCTCATATACGTGCCCACCGAGGGGCTCGAGCCTACCCTAAATTAGGGTGTTCAGGCCTTAGTCAAGTCAACTACGCTGGCCCAGTGCGGATTGCGTAACTTCACAATACACCATTGAATTTCTTAGCAGATGTATGCAGATTGCCTCACGATGTTTTTCTTCACCATAGGAGCGTCAGACAAATTAATGTATATATGAAATTCGAAAAACGAAAAACACATTGGTAAATGGCGGTCTCGAACCCTGAACCTCCCGATTGGAAGGCAAGTGCCGAGTTACCAGAGCGTCAATCAAAAGTCTACAAAATTTCAGACTCGAACCCCCTCAACAACCTTACTTAATTTTTATTTCAACATCGACTTGTGTAACGAATTTGCAGAAATAGTTGTAGATATACGATTGTGAAAGATGGAATGTATATAATTTCTAAAGTTATTAAGAAAATTCAAAAATGAGATGTTTTCTGTCTTTCAATGCTTATATGTAGTTTGTGAAAGAAAGTCAATATTTCTCTTACTCCAAATTAAGTATTTCTTTTACTCCTAATCTGTAACGGTATTAAATACTTGTATAAAGTCAATACTTTGTACCTTCAGTTGTTATGAAAGTTACTCTATCAAACAAGGTCACGTAGCTTAATGTTTGCATTAACAACGAGCAAGCAATCCTCAAATCAGAACTTATATGTCGCTATAGTGAACACGATGATATCATATGACTGAACAATATACGATGCAATAAAGCTTTTATTGATTTCGGCTAAGGTTAAAAATCATCTGCCAATGTTAAAACTAAAATTCACACCTTCGAATTTGGTTTTATGATGATTATGCGAGTGCATGGCTTGACAACGCCACGCGGTAAACGTCAAAATTCTACATCTCATAAATATAAATTTATAGGTCCGTGGCTCAAGCCGTCGACATTAAACCTCGTTTTAGTGTGCGTTTCGACATTGACAAAATGTTTATAATTTTATAGGATCAAAGTGTTAACCACAACTGCATAAAATTTCCCTTTGAATGGGGCTGTAATGATATTTAGGATATATTGTGTTCTGTTGTAATTTTGTTTATGATTTCAGGCTTTCAACTTTGGCTTATATTTTCGTAGAAAATGAGTAGGTATTAAAATAATATACCGTTCGAAGTCGTTACAATTTCAACTTATGTAAGAACTCCTTAGATATTTTATTCAGTAACAATCTATTGGCAATACGTATAAGACTAAGTATCTATTCGCAAGATATTATTAATAACATTATTATTGTTATAATAATTAATAACTAACAAAATAATTTTGTCAATCAAAATCATTTTTGACAATTTTTTTATTAACCAAATGCCTAAAACTCCCGGTGATTAATGTACAAAAGATTTTTTAATAAGGGTGGAATTATTAAAATTCCGTTATTGATGATTACTAACACTATGTAAGGAGCATCTACAAAATTGTAGGATTCTAGGTTCAATAAATCTGTTGTGCGTTGACCTTTAGGTCAATCGCCTCCCACATTAATAAAAAAAACACTGAATAGTTAAAATAATATAAGAATAGGTACAGACAACATCACACTTCTATATTGAAGTCGGTGCTAAACGAAGTCTTAAAATTTGGCACCGACTTCAATATAGAAGTGTGATCTTGTTTGTACCTATTCTTAAATTATTTTTAACTTTTCGGGGTTTTTGAAGTCGGTTTTTATTTTTTGTAAAATATTTTTTATTTTTATGTTTTTAGTGAATGAAATCTTTTTAGTGAGCTGGCCTTCGGTGAGCTGGTATTAAATTAGGGTTTCCCTTGATTTTCATGGGATCTCATCATCAGATCCTGACTTTGGTGACCTTGGGACCACCCATGGAGTATACTCTATCGAATACAAAAAGAATTTTGAAAATCGGTCCACATTTGGCGGCGTATCGCGTAACACACACAAATTTTAAGACTTTCTAATAGTTTCAGATCATCCTTTGGCACCGACTTCAATATAGAAGTGTGATGTTGTCTGTACCTATTCCTATAACATTTTAAACTTTTCAGTGTTTTTGAAGTCGGTTTTTATTATTGTTACATATTTTTTATTTAGCAACTTACTATTAGGTGTTAGTCATCCATCACCTGATATGATAGTAAGTTGTTACATGCACCTATAGTATACCGATTGGAGGCGACTCTCATTCGGGTTGCCAGATTTTTTCCAGCCTATAAGAGACAAATTCTAAAATGGGCAAAAAATACGGGATTTCAGTTTTTACATGGGACAAACAAGAAACAAAATTATTTAATGGCATTTTTAAATTTCTATTGTTGATATTTTTCCGATCGATTCAATTTTAACATATTTTGATTTGTTTTACCATACTTACTTGTGAAAATCAAAAAATTATAATCGTAATTTAAAACGATCACCGACTCGCTTTTTACACAATTAGGGGTATACATTTATTTGATACATCACATCAGTCGACTGTCTCGAAACAATAATCGATCATTTCATAATAAAATATTTAACAGAAAATAAAAACCGACTTCAAAAACACTGAGAAGTTAAAAATAATATAAGAATAGGTACAGACAACATCACACTTCTATATTGAAGTCGGTGCCAAACGATGATCTCCTAGAAAGTCTTAAAATTTGTCACCGACTTCAATATAGAAGTGTGATGTTGTCTGTATGTATTCTTATATTTGTTTTACTTTTCAGTGTTTTTGAAGTCGGTTTTTATTTTTTGTAAAATATTTTTATTAGCGGTATTTAATTAGCGTTTCCCTCGATTTTCATGGGATCCCATCATCAAATCCTGACTTTAGTGACCTTGGGACAAACCTAGGAGTATACTCTATCGAATACAAAAAGAATTTTGAAAGTCGGTCCACAATTGGCGGAGTAATCGCGTAACATACAAAAAAAACATGCATCGAATTGAGAACCTCCTCCTTTTTTGAAGTCGGTTAAAAATGGAGCACGGTTCAAATACGAGACAGAGTCAGTCCCGCCGGGATATTTCAAACTATGCCTTAAATGCGGGACGTCCCGGGAAATACGGGGCTTCTGGTCTGGCAACGCTAAGTGTGGCTAAGTCTCCCTTTGGTATTTTTGGCATGATTTTTATTATTGTTCTTAAGAACCATATATCCAATGGCTACCTGTGTTACTCGCTGGCAACATTTTATGGAAATGACTTTTACAGTGCGTTTGGAGAACAATGGGTTGTAAAGGACGCGGTCGACACGAGTGCCGTCTTTGTCTTACAAACTAAGGCAGAGGTTGAACGCAACACAATCGGAGTGGTAGGAATTAATGGGGTCTGGGGAAAAACAAAAAATGGCTAGGCGTGCTATATGTGATTTTCAAAAATCCGAATATGATCTTGATCTTGACTGATGAATATTTATTTTAAATAACTTTAACTTCAAGTAATTTCATTCAATTTCATTGTTTTCTGGTTAACAAATAGTTAACGAGAAAACATTGGAATTGTTACAAGGGAAAAAATTGATTATCTTTGTAATTAACTTTGAACTTAATGACTAACGTAATGGTTTGTTTGAGAACGAAATCATATCGATCATCACACATTTTTTTTCTTACAAGTAGTTATTGGGGTAAAAAATACTTAGGTACAGATAATTAAGATAATTTGTTGATCAAAATAATTTCATACCATATCTTTTGTTGAAATGTCAACTGCAGAATTTCTCTTTCACTGCAACTCGTACGTCTCAATGCACAAACAATGTGGCTGTCATTCGGGGAAACAAAGCGAATGGTTTATGGTGAAAAATTATAGCATTCGTTCGATGTAAAACAGTTTAGGCTTTAGTCAGAGTACCAATGCTATACTACTACTTCTTTCGATGGATGATCTACTATGGATAAGGAATTTGGAAAAACGCTTCGCGGTGACAATTTGATGTGCTTTTACCTTTTATCTCGCCGACTGGTATATATGAAGATGGAAGCGCATACACCTAGAAATCCTCAACATTTTTTAAGTCTGGCTTAACCAGATAAAATTTTTGAAATAACTGACAAAATTATTGACACTTGGGTCGGGGACGGGGGTTTTAAATTGTTTACTTTTTATTGTTGATAGTACATACTTACAATTAAGGATTTGTAGGTACGTAAATTTACAGAAGTCTGCAAGTGTTTAAAAGAATTACAGAACAGATTTGTTTATGATTTAAGTAAAAAGAAAAAAGCATACGAGAAGATAATAATGATATATTTAAAATTCCTGACATTCTTGACATGTAGCCAAAATTCCAAAATATAAGGAAAATGTCTGACGTCTGAAAGCTCTAGGCTTAAGTAAATCTTAGTTTTATCTCTTTTTACACGCTTTTTTTATTATTATTACACGCTTTTTATTATTAAACGCTTTTTATTGAGTTGCTCTGTCTGTTGGTTTCTTTGTCACGATCAAATCTTGCAATCGATTTTTCGACCACTTCTATTGCTCCAATTGAGCTCAAATTTTTTCTACATATGTATTCCCGGTGACAATACAATATTTTGGCATATTGGAATCACAAAAATGCTTAGTTATAGTACAATTAAATAAAAACTAATTTTATATGGGAGGAAATCCAATGTCAATGATGTCAATTTTTAATTTTGTATGAAATTGTATACCTACTTATGTCGACCATGATTAATTATTAGTTAGACTAAAAAGTAGTAAATAAAAAAACGTTAAAAAAACTTTTTAAAAAACACGCTTTTACCAAAAAGACTAAAAAACGATTAAAATCATTTTCATAGAAAATATGAATTTATTGTCAAGACTAAAAACCAAGCGATCTAAAAAGTAGTAAATAAAAAAACGTTAAAAAAAAACTTTTTAAAAAACACGCTTTTACCAAAAAGACTAAAAACCAAAAAGTTGAAAATAAAATAAGATCACACTTTTAGCAAATCAGGATTTTAAAAATTTTCTTGAGACAACTAGAAATGTAACACAAAAATTTTCTCAAAATTTTAGCGATGTAGTACAAGAACACAATGACTCTAAAAGCGTGGGGCTTTTAGATTTTACACTTCTCTTGCTTACAAACTTAGTTGAACATTATATTATCTGTGGTTGAACTAAGGAATACATCCTTTAAATTACGCCCCACGCTTTTAGTCATTGTGTTCTTGTACTACATCGCTAAAATTTTGAGAAAATTTTTGTGTTACATTTCTAGTTGTCTCAAGAAAATTTTTAAAATCCTGATTTGCTAACAGTGTGATCTTATTTTATTTTCAACTTTTTGGTTTTTAGTCTTTTTGGTAAAAGCCTGTTTTTTTTAAAAGTTTTTTTACCGTTTTTTTATTATCTTATAAAATTTCACTAATGCTAGAAAAAGATAAAAAAAAATAACTAAGTCAGTCATAACTTTATTAATAAGGGCCTATGATATCATTCAATTGTCGGAACAAAGCAAAGATTTGAATGTTGCTATAATGGCGACAGCCTTAGATGATGATAGCTAGCTAGTCTTACTCAGACGCATTAATTATTCCACCAATAATATTCGATGAACATTGTTGCTTTGTGGAATCAGTAACTACGATAATGATTGTGTCAAAATATGTCATGATAATGATTTGCGATGTGATGGTATTGAAAATAGCAAGTATTTCGACAAGGATAGTTCAAAATGTGTTTAACGAATTTCTTTTATCGATAATACGAGTAGGTTTGACATTACTACTGCTAGCGTCTGCTCCCAGTTACATTTATATGAACGATGGAAATTAAATTTACTTATGATATAAGTACACTCTCTTGCTAGTATATGAAAAGGTTAAAATCTAAAACTAAAAATGTTTCATTATCAAGCACTCTTTCTTTACTTCCCCGTATGATATAGCATAGCGAAATGAATGTTAATGATTCTAAAATGTTCCTCGGACACTACAGTATATGGTTATCTGTAACGTTATAGAACCCAAAGCATAGTTCTTCGCTTCAATGTCATTACCAATCTTACCATCATTTATCATACAAGTGATAAGAGCAGCGTCATCTCTATTCTATAAATAAACACGAACAAGCGCTGGCGTTCGCGTGTTACTGGTCGTTGTGAATAGTCAAATAGGCAGTTAACGCGCGAATTTTATTTACGCATCCCCTTTGAGAGTTCACCTGTGTCCTGAATCGGACAAAAAGCGTCCTTGGTTCCATTGTTAAGGGTTTTGCGCGCCAAGTGACTGCCAAAATCGGCGCACGAGGCGGCGGCGTCGCGCGGGAAACGAGAATGGGCCGGCCGATCAGCCCAGTCGCATTTAGCGATACAGCGCGCTAGCACGCAGCCACGCCGCGCGCGCAGTTTATAGGTTAGAATTGGCGCGGTTTCGTCCATCCGCCAGGTGTTAACTGCATAAGCTTCCCCGTTCACACCGACACTCGCCCGCATTCTCCCTCCCGCTCGCTACCTGTAGACAACAGCTGTTTTCTCGGGAGATTAGTCAGATGTTTCTCGCGAACCAGTCAGAGCTCACCTGACGCTGTGTTGATATGGCTTCTGGAGGACGGACGCCAAAGCAAAGGAGACTCGATATGGCAGCTTTGAGGAACATGTCCAACACACCGAGGAGGCGACGCGGAAGCTGCAAATGTTTGTTTGGTGCCCCTGACCGTGATGAAACTACAAGATTGATGGAAGAACAGTACTCGCGAGATAGAAAAAGATTTATTAGGCGATTCAATTTTGACATTGAAACCGAGTGTCCTTATAAGGCAGCAAAGTTAGATTCGCCAGTGAAGTTTTTTGAGGATAAAGAAAACTCAAGAAGTCCTATTCGAACCGCTACAGAAACTTTAGCGTGTGTTGGTAATACTGATTTAAGGATGTTAGGATCTCCGTCGAGAAGAAGCACAGGCAGCAATGGTTCGTCTCCAAGAACCCCAAGAACCCCGCGTACTCCTCGGGCTGCGCGCACTCCACGTACACCCCGAACTCCAGCCTCCAGAAGACAGCTACAAATGACAGGTTAGTAATCTTTATTCAATAAATACTATTAAGACGAAACATTTGATTTAGTTAAATGTTGAGCGTCAGTTAGGAATCATATTTCGTTTACAAACCGAAGACAATTATTGATGATTAATCACGACACGAATTAAATATTTATCTGATACTGTCATGATTTATATAGGTACTTAGGTACTGCTCTTAGCCGTAAAATTGAAATTATTTAGATCTATGTATCTATATTTGACACGAGCACTTCGAATGTTGCCTTCATTAATATTTTTTCATACTATTGTCTGCTTTGTTTAATTGTGCTATCCTATATTTTTACAATTAAAAGTTTTAAAACATGCATAAGACACAAGATCATCAAGTATGAGCTGGGAAAGTCTCCACTACAATATCTTGCCATTTTCTTCAAACAAATGCAGGTCTAACAAAGCATCGTTGTCTATCGCATTATTTGAACAAGTGCATCACAATAGGCTCAAAGTGGGCCATGCAAGTTTACCGAATAAACAATCCTATCAAACATTGTCTTAGCAAACACTGTCATCCTAAACCTTATGTTTGGGGGCAGCTAAATAAAGCTTCCGAGCTTCGAACTTGGATTTCATTAATATCATCATCATCTATAAATAAAGCATTTGTGGAGAAACTTGTCTTGACCTGATCAACTGATTCGTCATCTGCTCGATTGACTCTGACGTTAGGTAGTTAGGTAGGTACCTAGTAAGATATTCCGAAAATCATCAAAATTTTTAAACAGGGTCATGAAATATTTTCAATTTTTATTTCTCTACAATAGTGATTTATTGCAATGACAAACTCATTATATTCGTATCGGAATATACTACTTTACACTATTTTATTCTACTCCTAAGTTGCTTTATTAAAATATAGCGTATTTTTCTCTAATTTACAATATCTAAAAAATCTCAATTATTTCTATCGTGTTTAAAAGTACCTAATATCACGAAATTGGTCTCATTCACTTCCGTCTCTACTTTCTCATACACAATGATATCTTGTTAATCCATGGACGCCATGAAAGTACAATCTATTGGTTCGTCTTTATGAAGTTCAATGACCGGTTACGTCATCTAAGGTCCGACATTACACTTTTTGCCTTACCACCAAATTTCCTTCCTCCCGAATCGTTCCTCCGCCCATAGTATTGCATTCAATATAGACCTTATCAACAATGAGATGGAGTTCACAATGAAGTTTATTTATTAGTTTTGAACTTTATAAACTTGAGATCAATTTAAATGAAATTATTGATCCATCCACTGAACATATTAAACAGCAAACTATTCTAACTTCACATTATAACATTTGTACTTGTACTAGAGGTATCTACAAAGATATATACTTTATTACGTAATACTTATCTTAAGAAAAGATCAACAAGACAAATTATCACATAATATATTGCTATTGAAATGACTGCAACTCTTTCTTTATCTCTTTCTTTCTTAATCACAATAGTGATAGGTATTCATTCAATACATATAAAGGCTGTTCGTGATGCACCTAGTTTACAAATAGCAGATTATGTTGGTCTCTTTATTCACAACATCGAAATTTTCCAGGTTGATGTTTCTAAAATATTTTTTTTTTCACTTTTACACTCTGAAAAGGAATTAACTTCTTATCAATGGTGTAATTTTTGCTATTCAAGCAACTTTATTGGTAAAAATTCAAGCAAATATTTGATCACGATAGCGATATTTGGTCTATGCAATGCGCTAAGTAAATAAATAGTTGGAGTGCTTGGGCGTGGACATATGACCTGGTTAAAGTCGCTAAACAAATATTTTGTGAGTTTCAATGATTTTGATATAAATAGTAAAGTAGGGCGTTCCTGTTAAGTTAGCTTTGGTTTTGTTGTTCTGTTCTTAGTTGTATTAACAACAACCAACCAAATGAATTTTCTTGAGGCAGTAACATTGTGCTCTTTGTGATCCTTTGTTATTTATTTATTTTTAACACCGATATAACAATTACAATACGATACTCACAGAACTTTTATGCAAATAAAATCACGGTTATCCTTTTTAGTGAGTGTGTCTGCCAGGAATCCTGTTTAAGCATATCAAGATCCTTGACGACTTATGTTTCTTTCTTTTCTATATTGTATGCTTATTATATCTACTCCGCGATCACAAGTAATCAATAATATAAAAATCTCGTGTCACGATGTTTGTCAGGGATAAACTCCGAAACTACGAGTACTCCGGGATAGGATAGTTTTTATCTCGATAATTGACCTTAATATTTATTATTGTGCATATGGCGAAACGTGGTTCGCGGGCAGGGCTAGTTAACCTAAGTTTATCTTGTTCAGCGATTAGTTATTACCCTTCCTTTCAAAACCTTTCGTATCATAGACGAAGATTTGACAAAACACGAATTTAAAAAACAAATTTTTAAAATTGATTATTTTTGTTGACTAAACACAAATGGTGGCGTAATTTTTAAAATAAACGTTAAATCAACTATACATATGCATATGTAGCTATGGATAGAAGTAAGATTTCAAAATGACTCATGATGAATTATGTTAACGATAATACAACTTACAACCGAAATGAGAACCGATCGCGGCCTCCTGACGTAATCCTCTTAGGTAATTGTTCTGACCACACCTCGGAGTCGGTGACCGTAAGTGAGGGATCAGGGTGAACACAGTTACTCTCCTCGAATGTGCAATCACCTGTAAAAAAATGAAAATATGTGACAGTATTTTGATCCATATCCACCAAGGTATCATCAGCAATTGCGACATCTCTATTTCATTGAGTTAAGGTTCAAGATGGTAGTAACAATACAATTCGTTCATGGGCACTTAAAACAATGGAACAATACGAGGAAATCGGCGCAGATCAATCGATAGATCACGCTACGGAGATAGCTATCTTCGTTTTTCTATCGACTTATTTCCCTTCCTGCGTCATGCTATATAATTCATTGTGAAACGAGCTGTAGATATTTATTGATTTTTTTATTTTCGAGTTCTATTAATGACATCGCCTCGTTTTTACACACATTAATCTTTATTTACAAATAGTTTCGACTCATCTCTGATTTTGTGCACCAAAACAATCTCAAAACCTATTTGAATTTATTCTAATTTATCGTATAATTTTTAAGTAGGTACGTTTGAGGAATCTGAAAGTCAAATAAATTCTTATAGTTGGAAATACTATTTTAGTGATTTTAACAGGGGTTTTAACAATATTAAGAGAGAAAGTCAGTTTACAGTCTAACTTTACTAAGCTAATCCTATAGACTAAACTAGACACCTAGGCTAGGATTTTGGCTAAGTTGGGATTTAGGCTTACGTGTCAAACTTAAGCTCACTGCATACGGCACGTTATTATCCCAGGATAAAACGGGACGAGAAATTTTGAAAAAAAAAATTATAAAAAGTGTATAATAAAGTTGTGTGACGGAATCAAGGACGAAACGGGACGTGGAAAAATATCGTCAGGGCAAAATATCGGCACAAAAATTAGTAAAAATTTATCATTAGTGGCGATGTTTAGCACGTGCCATCCTGTGCGTGTGCCGTCCCGTCCGTTCCGGCACTGTGCTATAAGTACATATTTTCTATGAAACGATGTTTCCAACACTTCCCATCTCGTGCCGTCCAGGGACAATCACGTGCCGTATGCAGTGTAGTTGAATTTGCTGAGCGTTAAAATGGTTTTTAAATACATACGCATTGATCTTCTTAATGTCCACTTTGCCTTTTGCAACGAACAAGAATTGATTCGAACGCTCCTGTTCATGTATATCATTATGAATAAGTGCTAAAAGTGCATCAAATTAATTAAATACACGTCTATTGCGTATATCAGTCTTAGCTTTCAATGGTTGATAGGTAACGAAAACGACATCATTTTTCATTCAAAAAATTCGTTAGAAACATTCATTAGGTTTGTATCTACTCGTACACAATCAAAATTGTTTACTCTTTTGTCTTTAATTGAAAAAAAAAACAGATATCACATTCCAGGGATTGATTTTGTGAATAATATGATCACTTTAAAACTCCGTAAAATTGTTCATACCAAACCAAAAGGTTTCGCTTTCAAAAACACAATTTAGCCGTTAGAATTCAAACTTCAACAGTACATTCGGAGTTGCGACATGTCTGTAACAACATGAAGTTGAAAAAGGTTAAAAACACCTTTTCTGTAACGCAATAAGGATTACTTTTACTGGTTTGTGTAAACTTATTGTTGACAGTACTAGCATTGCTTACGAACGTCAGGTGCATTCTCCCATAGGGCACGGTGAGTGATTCCGTAGGGAGGGACGTCACGGTCCCGGGTTTGGTTGCAGTTCGGTGCGCACAGAATTTTAATGGTGCGTTTATCTGTTCTTCTCAGAGTTTTGTTGCTAAGCTAATAGCTTAGTAACAAAAAATCAAAGTAACTACATAATATTTTCATATACTTATAGGTGAAATTATTATTTAGTTACTCTGATTTTCTTCTTAAGCTTAAAAGCTCGGTGAAATTACAAATGTAACGTGAGTCTTATAAAAGAATCGTAACAGTTTGATTTTATTTGTTGTGTGTTCTTCATTAATGTATAAGAGAAATATTATATTGAAAAGGAAAACATCCTAAAAGTGGTAATTTTCCTAATACATATTTATCGAAGGTTAATTTGAGACAATTTAAGGATCAAATTTTTAAAATACAGCAAGAGTCTAAGAAGCAGGAGCTCGTAACAAATTTATATAATTTACGTTTCTGACATAGGGTTGCTACTACACAATCGAAACAAGAAATTGTGACAATTAAGCATTGGCTCTTTCAGAGTATCTTTTTTCTTATGAATCTAATATATGTTGACCGTTCAATAAATTTCATAGTTTTCAAATATCATCAAATATCATCCCGGCCACAATACATTCACTACTGGGCATGGGCCTTCCCTAAAAAGGGGGATTTTCTTACCCACACAGATTTCAACGTGTTTAATTACGTAATATGCAGCGTGTGGTTGGTATGCCTGCTTACACCTAAAATTGGGTCATTTTTAACTGACTTCGAAAAAGGAGGAGGTTCCATGTTCGACTGTATCTTTTTTCATTTTTTTATGTATGTTCACCGATTAGTCCGCCATTTGAAGACCAATTTTCAAAATTCTTCTTGTAATCGAAAGAGTGTGCTCCTAAGGTGATCATGTCATGTTCTCATGATGAAATCCCGGGCAAATCGAGGGAAACCTTTAAATTTCATTGGCACGTCCAAAGTGTTTCATGTCTTTTCTTGAGTTATTCAGGTATTTGCGTCTGGTAGTCATCATGTCATGTTACTGAACTGATGATGGAAGGTTTCTGGTAGATTAGGAGTTCGGTAATAATTCTTTCAAGGCTGTTTAGAGAGAAAGATTTAGTTATTCTGGGGTTTGCCTTAGCTCAAATTCTAATACGCTTGTACCTATTAACTTAACTCAAAAGATTGAAAACAAAAAAAAGGTACAAAAATAAAAACGATTTTAAAAAGACCAAAAAGTCATAAATAACATAAGAATACCTACAACATCAAACCTTGAAAGTTTAAAAAATATAAAAACAATTTATAAAGTTACTTAAAATGTTATTTTTGTATTTTTTTATGATTATGAATAGTATTTTTAATGTATCTTTAATTTGAGTTATTATTATTCCATAAGTAAACACATTTCTCAGTATTTTTTCTTAATATAACTATTATTTATATCACTGAACAGCTCATCTATCTGCACAATTGATTTTTTGAACGTTTTATTAAAAAAAACCGGCCAAATGCGAGTCGGATTCGCGCACCGAGGTTTCCGTACAAAATTATTAAAAATATTTTTATTATATGATGTAACTAAAAATTTACAGTTTTCGCAATTTTTCCTTTATCTGTGCTATAAGACGTTACTTCGTACTAAATTTCAAGATTCTGAGTTCACGGGAAGTATCCTGTAGGTTTTGATTCCCTTGCGAGTGTCTAAAATTTGCGGAAATTTGCGCCATAAACGGCTGTATCTTTTGATTGCGTTGGCTTAGAAGTTTGATTTTTTCACAGCTCTAAGGGACAGTAGACCTGAGTATTTGGTATAAATTTCAGCTTGATACCTCCACGCGTTCCTGAGTAAATGGGTCTTGACAGACATACAGACGGAGGGACGGACGGACGGACAACAAAGTGATCCTATAAGGGATCCGTTTTTTCCTTTTGAGGTATGGAACCCTAAGAATAATGTGCTATCAGATTTTTGCCGCCATATATCGCCATATTATCACTTTACTTCAAAGATTGATTACAAGAAATAATCTTTGAATTAGCTTGCCTTTACTTTTTTAATCTATATTATAATAATACATTGTCTTTTGTAAGGTGTGTACCCAAACACAGCATTAACACAATAAATATCATGATCGCAACCCTATCACAGAGCTTCAGACAATTTTGACATTCTAATCGAAAGCTTAAAAGTTGATCACGCGATGCCAAATTAACGAGATATATGGAAAACATAAAAGAATGTTCAGACGGATTCCGAGAGGCGGACGTCCCAGATTCCACGGGTGGCTGCTAGCCTTAGGCTATCATGCAACACTTTTATATAATTTAATATGCTTGTATATGACATGGAATATCCGAAGAACTTATACATGGAATCCGTAGCAGCGTTAGTAAAAGCCAGACTTCCCAATTAGGAGGCCTTCAAATGTAAATGTTTTGCTATTTAGTTGACCAGCTGCGCGCAGGCATTATAAATTATAATTATTAAAATGTAAAAATTCTATTAAGTTTGTTTTTGGGTACCCATTTTAAACTGTACTTAGATATAATACTTATATTACTAAGTAGGTGCCTACTTATGGATTTATCATGGCTCTTTTTTTAACCACGATTTCATAATGTAAGCTTGAGAATGATTGGTACCATTGATTGGCGTAGGTATAGGGGGAGGGGGGACACTTGTAAATCAACTTACACTAGATAGAATGAACTTTTCCTTCCATGTATCAGTAACTATACACTAGGCAAAATGAAGTTTTAATTTGGAGCCCCATCGAACAGTTATACCTACGCCTATGATTGGAAGAAAACACAAATTCTTATTTTTAAATTGTTAATCATTCTTTGCTAAAAATTGTGTGACAATCTTCTTGCGATTGGGGCAACTGCAGCTGGGACCGAAAATACCTATGAAAAGTACACAAAATATACGTTTCGTAGAGTCCCATGTTTTCTCCGCGAAAAATTGACCGATTTAATTACTTCTTGTGTTAAAAATTAAAGCAAGGCTTTTTCTGTGTTTCTATGTTTTCCTTTTTTCATATAATCTTGTTCAATTTGTTTGCTTGACGTTTGATTACGGCAGAAAATTAGGTCGATTTTTCAGGTTTTTGAGGGTTGAAAATCTCTTTTAATAATTGACTTAATAAAAAAAGGAAAACATAGGAACATGCTTATAGTGGTCATTGAGCAACTAGTGCCATTATCCAGGAAAGAAACAGGGAACTACGTTTGTATGGAAAAACGGCCTGTGCGATTTCCTCTTCATAATTTTTTTTATATCTATTATATCTCTATATCTCTTCTCTATATTTTATATAATAAAATCGTAGGGGTACAAAAATCTGTAATTGCGAAATATTAAGAAAAAAAATACACAGGTCGCCTTAACATCATTAGCAGAACACGATAGAATAGTTTTTAAAAAAATTGTTTGTTTGTTGGTTTGTTTGTTTGTTTGTTTGTTTGTTTGTTTGTCTGTTTGTCCGGAAAGATTTCCGAAACTACTGGACAGAATTTGATATGGCTTACACCACAATGCTTAGAATTTTCGGGAAGAACATTTAGGCATAATTTCGTTTGTTTAAATTCACTTTTTATTTTTAGTGAAAAAATACCATATAAATTTTCGAATTGGCTTTAGGTAGAAAAACAACATGGCGCACGTGAAATTATTTTGACAAGTCTGTCACATAGTACAGAGAGAAGGTATTTTCTTCCACGAAGGAAAGGCAATGGAACTACGCCATACAGGCTGATCTTAAGTAATTGGATTTCGAAAATTAAGGCAGGAATGAAGTGTTTCACATAGACAAATAAAATGTAATATTTTCTGTTAATGGCTGTGCCCAACTGGATTTCGCCAACCAAATTGTCTTTTTCTTATGTCGTACCGTGGTGGTAAGGCAAAAAGATCAAGCCATACAACCAATGTATAAAGCATTTTTTATGATAATACTTATCGAGTGACCATAAAATTTGTAGATTGGTTTAATTCTTGACTAATTTTCACAAAATCGGTACAATTTTTGAAATATTTGAAATGTTGAAAAATGAAGATAGTCTTTTCAAAGTATTTTGAAAGGTGTTATATGTTTCCACATTAAGACTAAGGAATCAAACTCTTTCATCCATTTAAAACTATTAAAAGTAATAGATTAATATTGATAATTAAAAAAAATATCTGACTGCAATGTTCTGGGTTACGCGTAGAGGGACGGGACGGGACTCTTGATCCTAATGTCTAAAATGACGGATCACATTTTTTTGGATCAAACCATGGAACATGGATATCGAACGAAGAACCTAAAGAGTAGAACACATTGAACCTAGCCACCTTGACTTAATTTGACATGACTGCCGATAAAGTTCGTTTTCAAACCCAGCGATGTGCATATCACATGAAAGGCCTTGATGAGTAGAGCACTATGAACATAGGAAAATCGCCCTAAATTCAACATGGCCGCCGCTCAAACAAAACGGATAAAAGTTCGTTTTCAAACCCAGCAATATGGGTATCTAATGAAAAGCATTGATGAGTAGAGCACTATGAACCTAGCAACATTGACATAAATTCAACATGGCCGCCGCTCAAAAAAGGTGGATAAAAGTTAGTTTCCAAACCTAGCAATATGGGTATCAAATGAAAGGCATTGATGAGTAGAGCACTATGAACCTAGCAACATTGACATAAATTCAATATGGCCGCCGCTCAAAAAAGGTGGATAAAAGTTAGTTTCCAAACCTAGCAATATGGGTATCAAATCAAAGGCCTTGAAGAGTAGAGCACTATTAACCTAGCAACATTGACATAAATTTAACATGGCCGCCGCTCAAAAAATGGATAATAGTTCGTTTTCAAACCCAGCAATATGGGTCTCAAATGAAAGGCCTTGATGAGTAGAGCACTATGAACCTAGCAACATTTACATAAATTCAACATGGCCGCCACTCAAAAAAGGTGGATAAAAGTTAGTTTCCAAACCTAGCAATATGGGTATCAAATGAAAGGCCTTGAAAAGTAGAGCATTAGGTACCTACGAAAAGCTACCTAAATTCAACATGGCCGCCGCTCAAAAAAAGGATAAATGTTCGTTTTCAAACCAAGCAATGTGGGTACTAAATGAAAGGCCTTGACGAGTAGAGCACTATGAACCTAGCAACACATAAATAAATTCAACATGGCCGCCGCTCAATAAAGGTGGATAAAAGTTCGTTTTCTAATCTAGCAATATAGGTATCAAATGAAAGGTCTTCAAGAGTAGAGCACTATGGACCTAGCAATATTGACGTAAATTCGACATGGCCACCGCTCAAAAAAGGTGTTTAAAAGTTCGTTTCCAAACCTAGCAATATAGGTATTAAATGAAAGGCCTTGAAGAGTAGAGCACTATGAACCTAGGAAAATAGCACAAAATTCAATATGGCCGCTGCTCAAAAAAACTGATAAAAGTTCGTTTCTAAGCCCAGCAATATGGGTATCATATGAAAGGCCTTGATCAGTAGAGCACTATGAACGTAGCAACATTGACGTAAATTCAACATGGCCGCCGCTCAAAAAAGACGGATAACAGTTGCTTTTCAAACCCAGCAATAGGGGTATTAAATGAAAGTAGGCCGTGAAGGGTACCTAGAGCAGCCATGCACCTAAAACTATTTTTTTATTTTAGGGTTTTATTTTAGTGTCAAGTATTTCGCTATCCAAAAGGGTTCCGTCACCAAAAAAGTTTGAGAACCGCTTCGGGGCCTATTGGATGTTCGATGTTAGATGTTACCTGTGTTTAGTGTCCTTCGAGACCGTGATAATGCAACGATCGTGTACTAACTAACGATAACTCCAAGTTTGTGTGTTGAATGTTAGTCATCACGGCGAGTTTGCTAACCGAACTATGCCAGCAACACTATATCGCACAGTACACGTTACAAAAACGGAAGTCTCAATACATTTTAAGGCTATCCGCATAAATACGTTTTTTCGCATTCGTTTTCTGAATGCGGGCATCCGAATGCATCAAATCTATACAAAATACTCATTGACTGCCGCACACGTTCGTTTTTATTACGAATGGAACACGCTCTGTACGTACGTTTAGGTAGAGTGGTAGAAATCCCGAATGAGAAGAAACGAACGTCTGCGCTACGTTCACGAAACTCCGTGTCTGTATTCCGTGATCGGATATCGAATACGGAAAACGTATTTGTACAGTAACCCCCCCATTCATGCTATACATTAACTCTACGAAAACCGCCAGTATTACGAGCGACATAAGAACGGTTCAAAGGTCAAACAGTATAGCTTGACAAGGAGCTTACTGTACGACCAGTAAAAATTGGCCAAGTTGTCATATCCAAAAAATATATTTTGTTGGTGTTACCAACACCCATTATAAAATCTAAACTTTATTCGTATACAGTTCTAATTTATTAACAATTGTTTATTTTAATTCGAAACATGAATACGATAAAGATTATTCTTGCAACTGTGTAGTTCTTTCTACTGAAGAAGAATTTATTAATATCAATAATGTCTCTAAAACAATAATAATACTTAGTGTTTATAGTAATATGTAATGTATTTAATTTTGTGGACTGTTAGAAAAAGAGCATTACGAACCTACGAAAATTGTCCTAATTTCGAAATGGCCGATGCTCAAGAAAGGCAGAATAAAGTTGAATCATTATGGAATAAAATGGAGGAAAAAACTAAACACTGTGTTAAGTATTTTGATGGCGAAACGTAGTTCGCGAGCACAGCTAGTAAAAAATAAAACCGACTTCGAAAACACCAAAGTCATAAACAATGTGAATACAACGTCAACATCAAATTGTTATTGAAGTTGGTACAAAATTTTAACCGACTACATTAATTGTTCTTATAATATATTTTATGACTTTTCAGGAGATCATTGCTTGGCGCCGACTTCAATAACATAAAACTGTGAAGTTGCATGTATTCTTATATTATTTCTGACTTTTTGATGTTTTAAAGTCTGTTTTATTTTCAGTAAAAAAAAACAACATTTTAAGTAATTGTTATACATACTCGTATTAGAATTTGACCCATAACTTGAAATAAAACTTTTTTCGCTCTAAACAGTATTGAAACTCCTAACCTACCAGAAACTTTCCACATCATCAACACAGTAATATGATATGATTGACTACCAGATGCAAATAATTGAATGTCTTTAGAAAAAGGATGAACGGACCTGCCTATTTATTGGTTTATCTCGATTTTCCTGGGATCCCATCATCAGATCATGACTTGGTGACAATGGGAGCACCTTAGGAGTATACTCTTTCGATTACAAAAACAATTTTGAAAATCGGCCCACAAATGGCGGAGTAATCGGTCAACATACATAAACAAAATACAGTCGAACATAGAACCTCCCCCTTTTTGAAGTCGGTTAAAAAGGAAACATGACAACCGATAAAAATATTGAATCAACAAAAAAAATAGTAACTGAAAAAACCATTAATATCACGACAAAAAATAAACTTCCGTGTTATCGATCTCGTAATATTCAACGACATTGATACGATTTTGTTGCAAGAAGGACACCATTTTTAATTGATAAATGAATCAGTATTCCAAATCAAATTAAAATGTACTAAATAGAAACATTGTCGTTGGTGACCTGACGAAACGGGGAAGCCATACAAAATCAACCATGTTGTAATGCAATAATCAACTCCCGTGAACGAGTAAACTAAAAACTTAATAAACTGGTCAAGTGCGTGTTGGGCTACGCGCAATGTAGAGCACTGTACTATTATTATGATTAAGGTTGTTATCGTTCTATTTTTCCATACTTTCACGTGATTTGTTAATCTATTTTACTACCTGTTAAGTATAACAGTAACAATTTAATCTCATTGATTTTAAATGGAATTTGTATGAAATTTTTCTTCACCAAATGCATTTTATAAGTTAGTCGACTATAAATTTATGCTCTGTAAACCCTACTTTGCTGTGATAGTTTAGTTTATGTGTAGTTTTTAGACATACGCAAAGTCAGTTACACTAAGTTCTAAGACTAAGTTGAACGCACGCCGATGCCCTAATAATGAACGAATGCTTCCTTTACTTTACCGATAACAGAGGCCCAATTCAGCTAAGAAGTTACAGCCGATTCGAAACTGAACTGTTGCGGTCGACCAATCAGAGCGCTTATATTGCCTTTCAACTGCTCGATGACGTGATAATGTGGCGTTCTGATTGGTCGATCGCAACGGTTTAGTTTCAATTCGGCTTAACTTATTAGTAGAATTGGGCCCCAGATGCTTTACTTCTAAGGTTTATAGTTACGTTTCTACCTTTGTTTTTTTTATTGAGACCCAGTTTTTATGCTAATTTTTCAAAAATATTGTTACTGTATTAGGTACTAGCTTTCCGCTCGCGACTTCGCCCGCTTTATTTTTGTTTCTCGTGGGAATTATATATTTTCCCATAGGAAAAATCATTTTGTAGCCTATTATATAGCAAGTTTACTTTACGCAGCTTAGCCCGCGTTGTATCTGTTTTCCCGTGGGTTTTTTTTATTTTCCCGTAGGAAAAATAATGTAGCCTATATTACTCAGGGATTATGTAGCACATTCTAATGGTGAAAGAATTTTTCAAATCGATCCAGTAGTTTCGGATTCAATACAAACACAAAAATACAAAAAAAAAACATACGCAGCGAATTGAGAACCTCCTCCTTTTTTGAAGTCGGATAACTCACAAATCATGAGAGTAACTTAAAAACACAAATCTTTCCTCTTTATAGATGAAGACACAATGCTTAAAAATTGTTATATTGCAACAAACTGAGATTAAATGTCATTATTGAGTGTGTTTTTAGAAGAACAACGGATTACTTAATAGTTTATTGGAATTTTGGTAGAACATTATTTCTTTTAAATTTTACATTATACATTGAATCTTCACCTTTATTAAGGATCATCCATAAAAATATTAAGTTCTAACATGTTATATAGGTATTATTCTCATAGCATTAGAATTCAAACTTTATATCGAAATGATGGTAACTTCTTCTTTTAAGTGAAGAAGTGAAAATTAGCAAGGTCCGTTGTCATTTCTTCATGCTTCATATGTTTTATTTTATTTTTATTTTATGGTAAGAATAAAAATCAAAATATTCTTCATTCAAGTGTGACTTGATAGAAAGCTCTTTTGAATCGTCCAAATTTTTTACATACCACCCGTTCAGGACATCATTTAGCTGATAAGAAGAATGAGCGCAAGAAACATCAGCTTTATTAGAAAAGTAACGACATTTAAAAAAAAATATGTCGTCACCAAACACTTACTTACTATACTTAATATTTGATTACATAAATAGTTATACACAACAACACGATTCCTTACATTATAACGAGTAATATCTGTCAATTAACACCAGACATTGGCATCGTTCAAATAGGTAACCAATAACATAACCTTTACTCATAAGAGTTTTTTTTTACTTGCGCTTTAAACTTATGAAAAGGCAAACTAGTAACACTTTGTGGAACTTTATTGTAAAAAGTTGTAAATTTCTCGATAAACGAGCCCTAGTTTTTTGAAGCCTTTATGTTGGAATGACAAGTTTATTTTAATTTCTTGTGTTTAAATGGTGAATTTGGAAATAGGTATCAATCAAATGTGTTATAATTTTACCGACAGTTCATTAACTTGTTTATTTATGACATTGTACAAAAACTGTAATATGAAGAGAGTTCTTAAACATACTTTTAAACCAACTTCGCAAACGGAGAAGGTTCTATGTTCGACTGTCCCTGCTGTTTTTTATATTCAAATTCAAAAAATCTTTATTCAACTTAGGCCTTTACAGGCACTTATTGACGTCAAAACAAAGCAAAACATTCTAATTTAAAGGAAATATAAATTTAACCTTGTATGTGCATACATCCTGAATATACCTACTCAAGATGTCTTCAAATACAAGTAGTAATGAAAAAAAAAAGTTGAATCTACACCTATATGGGATTACTTCCCCATTTGTGGGCCGATTTTCAAAACTTTTTATGTAATCGAAACAGTATACTTCTGAGGTGGTCCCATTGTCACCAAGTCATATGATCTGATGATGCAATCCTAGGAAAATCGAAGGAAACCCTTAAATTTTATAAGCACGTCCAACACGTTTCATATTTTTAATGAAGATATTCAGGTATTTGCATCTGATAGTCATCATTATGATGTAGAGATGTTACTGAGCTGATAATGGAAAGTTTCTTGTGGGATGGTTCTTTTAATACAATGGGAACTTATTGATGAGTAGTTCTATTAAATAATTTAATTAAATAAGGAAAAGGTAACTGCTAAATAATTAGGCTGATAGAAGTTCGGGAATAATTCTTTCAATACTATTTAGACTCTAAGTTATTAATTTATTTTAAGTTATTCTGGTGTTTGCCTGGGATTCTTTTTAGTAATGTTTAATACATGCGTATTAAAATTTAGTAAAAAGAATGTAATAAAAACATTTTTACAAAAAAACGTCTTCAAAACACCGAAAAGTTAAAAATAATATAAGAATACATCAACATCACATTTTTATAAAGCCAAGTAATGATCACCTATAGTTAAGTTTGGCACCAACTTCAATAAAGAAGTGACGTTGTCCTATGAATTCTTATATTATTTTAGACTTTTTTGGTGTTTTCGGAGTCGGATTTTATTTTTACCAAAACAGAAGCAAAAATTATTGGCAAATAGTCATCGTAAACTGTCGCAGAAATAGTTTAAATCATGCTATTAAAGAGACAATAAAATTAATTAATTGATCTCGTTATCTCCTTATTTAAATCCGAAAAACTTATTATGCGTAGCCATGCATATTTATGTTGAACCAAAAATGCAAATCCGCATTAGTCTGCACTGGGGGGCAAAAACATAGTCTTCATTAATATTGAAAATCAGTTTCTTTACTTTAGTGTGTATTTATATCTTGAATATTATCATTTTGCCAATATACGGAAAATGTGTTTTTAAGTTTATGTTAAAATCAAAAATCCTCGACACAATATTGCTAGCTATTACATATTATAATTTTAAGGAATTCATGGTGTGATCAACACAAGTAGATTTTAGTTATATTTATTTTTATTGTAGGTACACAATTAACACTTTAAAGACTTTATAAAATAGAGGGAATGCCGAGCTGAAATCTCTTTCAGCCAACCTTCACAAGCTAATCAAGTACAGTTCTATTTATAAAAATTTTACTCCCTGGATTAGTTACTCCGTGTTTTGTCCTGTTTCCGCACATGTCGGCTGTCATTTATCTCCATCTCCATATATAATAAAATCGTAGGGGTACAAATGTTTGTCCGGAAAGATCTCCGAAACTACTGGACAGAATTTGATATGGCTTACACCACAATGCTTAAAATTTTCCGGAAGAACATTTAGGCATAATTTCATTTGCTTAAATTCACTTTTTATTTTTATTCAAAAAATACCATATAAAATTTTTGATGACAAGTATGTAGAAAATCAACATGGCGCACGTGAAATTATTTTGACAAGTCTGTTACATATTGCAAAAAAAAATCTTTTCTGTTATTGGCTGTGCCCATCTGAATTTTGCCAACCAAGAAGTTTAAATTGTATTTTTCTTATGTAGTACCGTGGTGGTAAGGAAAAAGGATCAAGCCATACAACCAATGTATATAGCATTTTTTATGACAATATCACGTCACAAATATAAAATTTGTAGGTTGGTTCCATTTTTGGCCAATTTTCACAAAATCGGTACAATATTTGAAATGTTGAAAAATGAAGATACCCTTTTCAAGGCATTTTGAAAGGTGTTATATTATGTTTTTACATTATGACTAAGGAATCAAACTCTTTCATCCATTTAAAACTATTAAAAGTATTACGCGTAGAGGGAGTACGGGACTCTTGATCCTAATGTAACATTGACGTAAATTCGCCGACATAGCTGATGCTCAAAAAAGGTGGATAAAAGTTCGTTTCCAAACCTAGCAATATAGGTATCAAGTGAAAGGCCTTGAAGCGTAGAACATTATGAACCTAGGAAAATCGCCTAAAATTCAACATGGCCGCCGCTCAAAAAAGGTGGATACAAGTTCGTTTCCAAACCCAGCAATATGGGTATCAAATGAAAGGCCAATGTGTAGAGCACTATGAACCTAGCAACATTGACATAAATTCAACATGGCCGCCGCTCAAAAAAGGTGGATACAAGATCGTTTCCAAACCTAGCAATATGGGTATCAAATGAAAGGCCTAGAAGAGTAAAGCATTATGAACTTAGGAAAAATGCCCTAAATTAAACATGGTCGCCGCTCAAAAAAATGGATAAAAGTTCGTTTTCAAACCCAGCAATATGGTTATCAAATGAAAGGCCTTGAAGAGTAAAGCATTAGGTATCTAGAAAAATTGACCTAAATTCAACATGGCCGCCGCTCAAAAAAAGGTGGATACAAATTCTTTTCCAAACCTAGCAATATGGGTATCAAATGAAAAGCCTTGAAAAGTAGAGCATTAGGTACCTAGAAAAATTGTCCTAAAGGATAAAAGTTCGTAAAAAAGGATAAAAGTTCGTTTTCATACCCAGCAATATGGGTATCAAATGAAAGGCGTTGACGAGTAAAGCACTATAAACCTAGCAATATTGACATAAATTCAACATAGCCGCTGCTCGAAAAAGGTGGATAAAAGTTCCTTTCCAAACCTAGCAATATGGGTATCAAATGAAAGGCATCAAAGAGTAGAGCAATATGAAGTTAGGAAAATTGGTCTAAATTAAACATGGCCACCGCTCAAAAAAAAAGGATAAAAGTTCGTTTTCAAACCCTGCAATATGGGTATCAAATCAAAAGCTTTGATGCATAAAGCACTATGAACCTAGCAACATTGACATAAATTCAACATGGCTGCCGCTCAAAAATGGTGGATGAAAGTTCGTTTCCAAACCTAGCAATATGGGTATCAAATGAAAGGCCTTGAAAGGTAAAGCATTAGGTAACTAGAAAAATCGATCTAAATTCAACATGGCCGCCGCTAAAAAAAGGATAAAAGTTCGTTTTCAAACGCAGCAATATGGGTATCAAATGAAAGGCCTTGACGAGTAAAGCACTATGAACTTAGCAAAAATGACATAAATTCAACATAGCCGCTGCTCAAAAAAGGTGGATAAAAGTTCGTTTCCAAACCTAGCAATATGGGTATCAAATAAAAGGTCTCAAAGAGTAGCGCATTATGAACTTAGGAAAATTGCCCTAAATTAAACATGGCCGCCGTTCAAAAAATGGATTAAAGATCGTTTTCAAACCCAGCAATATGGGTATTAAATGAAAGGCCCTGAAGAGTACCTAGAGCATTACGAACCTACGATAATTGTCTTAATTTGTTAATTTCCAAATGGCCGCTGCTCAAGAAAGGCAGAATAAAGTTGAATCATTATGGAATAAAATGGAGGAAAAATCTAAACACTGTTTTAAGCATTTTGATGGCGAAACGGAGTTCGCGGGCACAGCTAGTGTCAAAATAAGACAAAACACGGAGTAACTAATCCAGGATGATCCAAGGAGTAAAATTTTTATTAATTAGGCCGTAGTGTTTACCAATGAAGACAAATTTATTAGTATAACTAAAGGGGTGAAATAGGGATAACAGATATAGGAAAATAGTAATTTTTGAAATCGTAGATAAAAAATAAGGCTAAGTTCGTTGAATCCACGCGAGACATATAGGAAAATTCTTTATAGATGTTTAGGTACTAGGTAACACTAAGGTTTTTTCGCACATACACAATTCTTAGTCATGGAAAAAGAAATCGTTTGTGAATATTCTTTTTCATAATTAGGATCTCAACCAATTACAGTGAAATGTAATGAAACGCCAATTTAACGCAATCCCTTTTTCCAAGCAAAACATGAATTCAATTGATCAATGTATTGTGAAAGAAATGAATCACTTCGAATCATTTCTTTTACTTCTGTTTACCAACATTCAGACACCGTGTAACAGCGAGCTGGACTATTATGTACGTTAAAACTATTAGTGATAAGGTCTATTGCAGCTCAAGGATTCGTTTTCCCGTTAGTTTACGATGGAGGTGAACAAACTCGTAAGGAATAAGCATCTTGAAGTGTAAAATTATGGATTATAAATGCTTACATGCAAATGCTATAGGATTAATTTTGTTTCTCATTTAATCCGACACTATAGGAACGATCAGTGAATCAAGTGAATGTCAAATTATGTACAGTACACACAAGTGACAGGACAGTATAGATATTCTGGATAGCCGTGCTGGATAGATTGGTATTTGGATCATGGACTTAGTAATCAAAACGTTTTGATTAATAAATCCATGATTTGGATACAATTCAGCCGCCGAGATAATGCGTTTCTGACAGGTCCTCTCAGATTCTTATGTACAGTAAGCTCCCTGTCAAGCTATACTCTTTGACCTTTGGACCGTTCTTATATCTCTAGTAATAGTGGAGGTTTTCGTTGTGTAAATATATAGCTTGAACGGAAGCTTACTGTAAGTACATTGAATAATAAATAAAGCATACTGTACATAATGCATTTTTGGAATATCCAAAACGCAGTTCTCGAAAATAAACTAATTATATTATAGGCATAAGGAACTGACAGGCCCTGTCAACAACGCATTCTTTCTGCAGTTGAACTCGTCGTCGAAGTCTACGTTCCTTTACATATAGGCATCGAATTTATTGATAAATAGAAATTTATATTTTTTCAATCACAAAAAGAAAATTCTTGACCTTTATCTCACCTGATGATAAATTAAGAAAAGGCCGAGAATGGAAAAGAGCTTTAAAAGAGCTTTTTAAGGATTCCTCGATAATGTACCTACTACGTAATTATTACTCAATGTACGCATCCCCTCCAAACACAGCATTGATATTACGAGATGTTTCTGTTGGATTAGTTCCACGTCGAAACTTGTCTTCAAAAATGATTCTTATTTTCAAACTAAAATACTTAACAAAGACGAATGATTAGTACCCAAATGAAAGTCGAACAATCGTGTAGTGTACATACATATTTCAATTTCGGAATGTTATAGACGTAATAGTATTACTAGCTGTTCCTGCGAACTGCTTTTCACCAGTAAAAATACAATTATCGCTTTTAAGAATGGGGATTGGTGGTGGAACGGTGAAAATTTGGGGATATAAGTATTTTTAATCATAAAAAAATAATAAAAACATCTGGAGAGGGCCATCCTTATCACCCAGGGGTATAAACATAGCCTACGACCTATTCAGTCCTATTCATCAGACCTACATACCAAATATACACAAAAAAAAACATAAAAATGAAAAATCGGTCAAGTCGTTTTGGAGGACTTTGATAACGTGTGAAATAAGCTTCCCTCTGGAAACTCACTTTATGAAGGTTTCATTTTAATTTAAAGTAAAAACGACAATGTCATTATCTAAAACCCTCTATGAAAACATTAGGTAAGACAGGTGAACTCAAATTTCCTAGGAATACAACCTATACAACCCATACATTTAGTATGTTTTTGTACATCATCTGTAATACAACCAACCAAAGTGCGAATTTGATAGGTATATGTAATTAATAAAATTAACCTAGTCGAAAACTACAAGTAATTTAAAATAAAATACTTTTTTATTTATTGTGCTAAATAAGTTCACCACATTCAGTTTGATATAATAAATTATGTAAATTCGGAACCGAAATGCGGTCGTAAATATATTTGAAAGGAAAAAGGTGGACACAAAAAGTTTTTGGTAAGGTAATCTGATTGTAAGGAGATAAGTTCAAAATAAGCTGCCAGTTCAGGCGAGCGTAGTACGTAACTCAGGTAGCCGAGTTGGTATCAATGGCCGTGTGCGCAATAACAGCTTAAGTTCAAAATTTACGAAAACGGTGTAGGTACTTTAAATGGGTAACTGTTTTTATGAGACTCATTTCTAGCAAGTTAATATAATGTTCCTTATAAATTATTTGAATTAGTTTAATGCCAAGTCAAAGAATTGTATTTATAACAGTAGGTTAACCTTTTTACATTCAATCATAATGTACTAATTTAATTCACGTATGATATGGTGATGGATGTAATTTTTGTTTTTTTTAAATAAGAGAATATTTTTAAATGTAAAGTAAAAAGTCCTTAGTATAAATAAAACTAAGTTTATAGTTTGAAGTTAATTCTAAATTATGAACTTTGAAAGTAAAGGTAACAAAACAATATACCTAAGTAGTCCTATTTAACCCATTTGTGGGTACAATTCACTGAGGCGTGACTTTTAAACTAGTTCAAACTATTTCGTACTTGTCCAAACTAAGTTTACTTACAAACTTTTTAGTTTAAAGTCCCAACATTTCTATAAATCTACCTACATCATTAGGTTTATTCAAACCAACCGCAACGCGAGGAACCGATCAATAAGACTCGTGAATCTTAATTTTTATTTTTTGCCGAATTCTACTTAAGAGAATCATCCACTCTAGCCTTTTTTGTTTGCTTTTTCTTTTCTACCGCGTATCCAACAACACTTGGGAGTGCTACAAACCTGTTTTTATTTGCAATTATCGCCGTCTCTTTCGCTGTTTGACTTAGAACGACTTCAGTTTTTCTGTTGATCCGAGCCGAGGGCTACTCTTACATCTACGAACTAAATTTCATACCAGTGATTCGCTGTACATCGCTGCGTTTCTACATTATCAGTCGAAATCAAGCCTCAAACGGTACGCTCGAACTATTAAATTGCGCCCGTTGTCTTCGTGATAATGGACGGTGCTCGTTCTAAGCCCAAGATGTTTATATTAGTGATGAGGGTTTTTTACACACATCTCACTTGATGGTAGGTGACGATTAGCCCGAAGTTGGAAGTGAGTCTGGACTATCTGAACCTAAACGTTTAATGGCTTTTGTAAGACTACAGAACGGATCAAGGAAGGTACAAACGACAAGCGCCAAATTACGATTATCGATTGTAAGAATAGCCCTTCTGAGCTTTAAGGTTGTTTCTTTTTAATTGGCGTAGTGCTCACATATGAAAACTCAATGTAAAACTGTCTAACTGAAATTGATTGCAAGTTTAATTATTAAATTAGTTATTTAAAAAATGTGGTTAAGTGTACTTGATGATAATTGATAACAACTCTAATTAAACTATTTCAACTTGCTGGGAGTCTGAACTCTAATGCGAGGGGTGCACGCGGACTATTGTGATAGGTATATGATCCGTTTTAATGCAGCATATAAGTAATAGCTTTATTTCTTTATTTCATTATCAATTGCTTCCATGTTGTACATTTTAAGGTGTTAACATATTTCAAAGTTTTCACATGGAACCCTGCAAGGGCACTGCAATTATATGTAGATTCTCATACAATAAATCTCCTAATACTTAAAATGATTATTGTTACATTTTTTTTTCAAGAATCTTATTAAATTTAAATGTTAACTATATATTAATTATTAACAAATGAAATTCAATTGAAATACCAAAATTAGTCAATAATAAAATAATCATTCAATAAATAATATATCATTTTATCTACTAATATAATATAATATTGTCTACTTAATAATATATATTAACTGATGTAAACAGATTTTAAATGAATTGTAATTTTATCAAATTTATATAAATTTTGTTCTCAATCATTAATAAATAAATTACCTTATTGAAATGTTCAACTGAATTGATAACAACTACTTTTTCAATAAATAATAATTTTGTAATTTGTGAAATGTTCTATTAATTAATATTTTACTAGATGTCATTAATTTCCCTACTCACTAATTCTCCATTAAATTCGATCCTTGTCCTCGAAAAACTCCTGCAGCGTGTAATACGGTTTTTGCTTTAAATATGTTTTTAACTTTTGCTTAGCTAATAAGTATTTGTTTCAATTCTACTGTTTCTGTTTCATCTCCCTGCTACTGGACTGCTACAACTCAGTTGAACACCTCTGTATTTTGCTGTAATACCACGTCAACGTCAAAAATAAGTAGCCACTCGGTAGCCACATAAAACTGACAGCGTAACAATCCAAAATATTCCCCGTTGCGGCTCCTCAGTCGGAACGATCCCCCGCGCAGATAGCTGGAACCAATTTCGCGTGGGAACCTGCGAAATTCCAGGATTGTGTCGAGAACGGCTCACTGGAAAAATGTCCGTTTCCTCATCAGTTGGTTAAGCAGTAAGAAACTAGAGAGACGCACAGGTCAAAGATTTATTTTTATTAGTCTTTGAGAAAATTTACTACAGAGTATTTTTTTGCATCGAAATTGTTAAAGGAGTTGAGCGTGACATATATAATTTCTGATACTTTATTTTTTCATTTATTGACATACATTAACATAAAATTTTAATTACAATTCCTACGACGAAAACCTTATAAGGTTTATCTGTGTAGGTCGCGCATTTGTAACAGTTTGGTTAGTAAGGCATTGAAATTACGGTATTAGTTGACTCTGTATATAATACTTTTTAAACTTATATTTATATTTAGATATAGCAGCATTTAAGTACATGTTTTGCAAGACTTCCGGCAATTCGTTTAAGTAATTAGGAATGAGATAATCTATTTTTCTACTTCCATGAACGTTACGAACTTTAATAAATATACGAAAACATGACTTATATCAATTGTATAAATCCTTAGAATCAGATAAATCTAATGAGAATTATGTAAAAATGAGAAGCATTAAGTCAGTTTCTTCATAATTATTTGAATGATCATAACACAGGCATATTAATTTGGTAGTACTTGAGACCTTCTAGGAGGTCTCAAGTACTGTAGTAAATTTATGTATTGGTTAAAGAAAATTAACTTTTCATTTCTCATTTGCAGCTAAAGACCTGTCATGAATTACCTACTCATAGTCATTTTTGGGCCGTTTTAATTATGTATTAGGATGATCCAGTTCACGAAACACTACCAATTTAAAATCGGAACAACTGTCAAATCACGAAAAAAAATCTTCTGCAAGATACATTTCCATCGGTAGGTAGGTCTTAGGTCTTGAACTTTCGTACAGACTGTTATTTTGAGAATCTGGTATTCTGCTATGAAACAGCTGGGGTTTATTGTTATTTAGAATTGGTCCTGTAACAGATTGTTTATAAAAAAGTGTTTCATGTGTTGCCACACGATTTAAAGTGATCGTGTATGCAGTAGGGTTAAGTTATTGAGAATTAAACTTGTTACCCATAATGTGTTAGGAGATAAATTAAAAGTTGTTTTTTTATTTGCAGATTACTGGACGCTAAGAAAACACACTGATTCGACGTCGAGCGACAAAGAAAATTGAAGAAACCTCAGAATTAACCTTAACCGGCCATAGGCATTAGATTTTTGTTTTAAAAACTAATTAATGTTATATTCAATTTAATATATTTCTTAAGTTTAGAACAACACTAACTTTTTCCAGCCTCATAAATTTATAATAAAAACGAAAGACTTTTATGTTATTGTTTTATGAGGCTACTCTTGTAGTTGTCTGTCAATATGTAACAATATTAAAACTGGAATAACGAATTTTTAAAACTAAAAAATTAGGAGCTGTACAATGATCACTTTAACCGTTTAGAGGTCCCAATGCTGAGCAATTGGGCACAAGTTTCTCCTCTCACAAGGAGGAATACTATTGTACAAATATTCTATAGTTTTGCAGAAAATAATTTCTATTCCTTAAAATCATAATTTAACAAGTTATATGACCAAACACTTGTTTTAAAGAAGATCCAAAATTTGTTTAATGTTATTAGGTAATTTTTTTAAAAGCAGATGATCCTCACATTATTATTCTCGTATAAGTAGGTGTGCTGTAAATATTTTTTTCAATTTTTACCAGACTAAATGTATTTTACAATATTGAATTTTTAGGCTATTGAGATATTTTCGTATTTTTTCAGGCCGAAACATAAATTTTATTCGATGTTTTTATATAAAATTTTAGTAGGAACACAAAATCAAAGTTCTCTACATACAGAAGGTGCTAAAAATATAAAATTTACAAATATTCCAACTATTGAATTTTAAAATGAAACATCAGGTAATGATCACACGACAATAAGGTGCAGTTTAATGGATTAATCAATTTCGACACTGTTTATACAGTAAAAGATAATAGAAATATATACAGTGTTCTCGGACAAATGGATTTGTACCAATTTCAGTTTAGTTATGTTGTGTTTTTAATTAAGGTTAGATTCTAGTCTTTGATCTCTGCAATAATTTCCTATTCGTTTGCTATTGTTTGGATGATGTTTGCTTCCTATTAGGTATCGTATGTTTAAGGGTTTAACTTGGAATTGTATGAGGTGTTACTTTCTATCTCTCTTAACAAAACAACGAACTGCTTGTTTGTTGTTAAATGTTTTACACCAGAGGGACAATTTTGTAACTCATCATCAATCGGCCGTCGTATAAATTTGATAATTTCGTTTGATTGATATTGATTTTCAATACGTTTAACATTTTGTAACGTCGTCGTTTGAGCAGCCTTGACATATTAGTCGAATGAATCAATCAAAATTTATAGCCATGAGCATAATTCCGCTTTGCTTCATTAAGTCATCCAATTTGATATAGATTGCCGATCAGTCAATGAGTTACAAAATCACCACCCTGGTATCGCCCCATGGGGCACACACGTTATCGTGCTTGTAAATGGAACGTTTTAAAATTTGACAGATCGACATTGTTTTTACACCCACACAGTGGGTCACAGTTTTTCGCATCTTTGATCGAATTTTTGGCGTATAGCACGCCTTTGAGTCCGTATGGTAGCAATTGTCCAGCTCTTGATAGTGATGCGACTTTAGTTTGTAATGTACGAAACTACCCTTGTACAAAAACAGTTTTATGAAACTGCATGTACGAAGATATAGAGAGTAACACCACAGTCACGTACTTATGTATTACGAGCGTTTTCTCCCGAAAGTAATGCCTTCAATCGAAAAAATCATTGCGGAAAATTAACATGTAATTAGAATTTTGTTTAACGAGTCACAGTACTTAGGAAAACGTTATTTATTTAATAAGTCGTTAATTCCTCATAAAAAACTTATTGAATATATTGTAAAAACGTTAAACAGATTTTTGCTAAAAAAAACTTAATCTTTTCCCTGTTCCCGGCGGATAAAATTTAATATTTTTATATGTAAGTAATTAAAATTTTTATTTTTATTTTTATTCGTGGGCGTTACTTTCTCTCTAAACGCTTTTGAAATGTTGAAAGTTGATGATATTTGTAACAATGAAATTCTTTTCAGCATTATTTTAAAAATTGTAGATAATAGTAATGGATCGAAGATATAAATAAACTTTTGGTTCATTTTTTTATAAATAAAAGAAAATCCTAAATAAATTATTATATTAACTAAAATAATGCTGTCAAGACATAAACAATTAATAGTGTTGTTAATTTTATTTTGATGACCAAATAATGTGTAATATATTTATTTGTCTATTTAGTTATTGTCAAAGTAAAATTAACTGTTTCTGACCGTAAATATCGAACATGGCAGTTAAACATGCAAAATGTTATTTTTAAGTTACGGAAATGTAAATTTTTTAAATATTTTAAGCGGAGCATGTAATTTATATATACCTAGTAAATCGAATCTAATGTTATACTGAATGGAATAACAATGAGGAACTTAATAAATTGTAGATGGATAATAAAAAAGAATGAACTGCATCCAACAAACAATTTATGTATTAAGTATTCTAGTTAAAAGGAACTCGTCGTTCGTTTTAGTGAAAAGGTATCTGCTAGAAACACATTTGCCGTCAGTTTTCTATTAAATCGACTTCAATGTCGACTACAAAGGTCAAGTTACAAACTATACACGACTTTATTAGCTGAACATTAAGTTAGAGTATACTTGTTTCTGTAACTTTGGCCGTATCGATATCTTTGTAGTCACTGTTCCTTTTTATTTGATTGATAAGATACGTCATTGTAAAAATATTCAAAATGAAAATAAAATAATAGATTTTCAGTGGTATGGGGTAGGATGTGGATGCAGTTATTTTTTATAACAACAAAATGTTAATAATTTAAGGAAAGGTAAATGAAATGAATTAAATAAATATTATTTTTATTGTATGGCAACACATAGGTGTTAAGTAGTTTTATTTCTCTTCTTCAACTATATATTTATTAGCAATATATCTATTAAATTAGGTACCTAATTTCTATATTAGTTTAAGCCGTATAATTTTGCAAAAAATCCAAACAAGCACTCTGTGTGTGTCACAAAAAAATAATAAGCTTTATTATCACATGATTGTGACAAATTGGTAAGTTTTTTATATTCAACTGTTTTATAGTGTCGCAAGTAAGTGTCGCATCATTGCGGTAAATGAAAACTACACTTTTTTCGTTTTTCTAAATATATCCGTGCGTATAGTCTCTCACTTTCATCCAGATGCAACTATACTATCCCATTGCGTACTCAAAATCCATGTAGACTGGCAATAAGGGCCCAGACGTATGAGTCATACGTAAGCGCATCTCAAACGGTGACTCAGATGTGTTGCTATGCGCCTTAAATCCACGTCAGGCTGATCTTCAAAATTTCATCGTCATTAAATTTAAATGCTTTTAAGTTTACGACATGCTCGTGAAGGTTTTATGGTCCAATCAATTACTCATTATAAAAGGGGAGAAATCAGAAATAAGTACTTTCTTTCTATGTTGCTCTTTTATGTTTAATGCCAAAACGCTATAAAAGTAGATGGGCTAATCTAAAAACAACATTGTTTGGCCAACAATCTGATATTTTGACCTACCTGATGTCAAGCGGTTAGCGGTACCTATGAACGTGACCTGTCCCCCTAGACTAGACAAATGCCACACGCTAACTTTTCCGCAGTCGATCCTCAGAAAAAATGTACGGAGATGACATTAGCTGCGGAAAAAATAGCGTGAGGTTGTCGTAAGCTAATATGATTTCCATACATTTTTTCTGCGGATCGACTGCGGAAAAGTTAGCTTGTGGCAATTGTCTAGGGCCTCTGGGGGCCTTATTCTGCTAGCGTTAAGTTTAACGCATTTGTGGCGTATCAATACGCGTCAATAGCATTGCTTTTTGAGCCGTTTATTGTTAATTAACCGATTACTAACTAAAGCATTTGTCACTATTGACTTATCAAGAAATTGTAGTACCTACGAATAAATTGAATCAGGATATGCGTATAAAAGCGACAAATACAGTTTTATTGAAACTTTATTAAGACACGGTAACAACGTAACATTAGCGGAATTACGCCACAGGAAACGTCTTGCTAGTTTCACACTATAACTTTTCCTATAGAATAGAATGCTGCGTGAACAGTGAACAGTCTCCGCATAATCGCAACAATGTATCGAAACTTAGATTTCATTATGACTTTGCCTTTACAGTGAGTGTATAAAAGTTAATATGCAATCGAAACGAACCAAATATTACCATCTTGTTGGTCTAGTGTCACATGCGATTGCTAATCCAAAGTCCCAGGATCCTTGTGTCAGGCAAAAGTTTATTGAGTTTTATCTATTTAGGAACAGTTCAGAAGTAGCTCGGAGTTTGGCTTTAGTTCTCAGGGAGTGGAAATAAGCTCGCCCTGGCGTAGCTAGCATGGGTGGCACCCGGGGCGGAAATTGTGGTGTCACCCCATGATGGAAAACGGTTAACATAATAAAAATTCGGTATAACATAAACTACGATTTATTAATTGATATACAACAGAGTGTGTATATGAAAGCATATACAAACGTATAGATGCTCAAAATCCCTTCTTCGTAGCTTTTACAGCTGTAAATTCATTGATGATGTTTTCAAAATTTATAGTTTGTGTGGCCTCGTGTTCTATAGTTAAAAATTTCAACTGTTCGGTGTTACCCCCAACGGGTGACACCCGGGGCGGACCGGCCAAGCCAACCCAGTAAGGTCTAGTGTCTACCCCAGGATGTTAGGGTACCGATGCGAAATTCTATGATGTACGCCAAAATACTGATAACTTCACACAAAATTTGTGGTAAATGACTATAAATACTAACTATACTAAAAGTGAGTGTGTGACACTCACCTTAAGGGCTCCTGTAGAATTTACAAATGGGCAAACTCTACAAAGAACACAGTGTACTTACCTCATTGATTTACTACCAATGACTTACCAATGACTTACCTACTTACCTACTTATCCAATAAGTAACATAAGATGTCAAAAATAAAATTGAACATAAATTGTATGTCGATACGTAGTTATTAATGGATCAAGGCGTTAACACGGTATGTTTTTTATTTTTATGAATTTAAAAAAAAATGGATGTCAAATCATAGTGCCCAGTAATTTGACTGCGTAAAGGCGCGTCCCCATAGCGAGCCGCTCGGCCGCTGGAGCCGCGAGGCTCGGCTTCACGAGCTTTTTGTATTCTTTTGCAACGCGTCCTCACTATAAGGTTCAGTTCAGCCTCGCGGCTAGGCCTCAGGGAGCCGCGAGCCCTAGTGGGGACGCGCCTTAATATCGATATTCATATTGACTTATATCGGTCGAAGGCCGCAGTGCGCGGCTGAGATCTGCCGCGAGGCATGAACTTATACCTTTACACATCAAAGCAAAACAATGCAGCACCGCTGCTTTGCGGCAGAAACAGGTAAGATAGAGACATCCACACACAACCCTAGTACTGAGATTCACTCTCTTATCAATTTTGGATACAACTTTGACATCTTTTTTACCATGCCGACGACTTAAAACGTAATTGCCGCTAAGATGTTCTAAGGAACTCCAATAGTTACAAGGAACAGTGAACAAATTAACAAATTGAATAAATAAAATAAAAACCGACTTCAAAAACACTTAAAAGATAATCATCAGCACAGCTCATATACGTCCCCACCGAGGGGTTCGGTTAAAAGATAATATAAGCTTATAAAAGATAATATAATATACCTACAACTTCAAAATTAAAATGTGACATTGTCTGTATGACAATGTCACATTTTTTTTAGAGTGGGTGCTGAATTTTAGGATATTTCTAATCATCGTTTAACATTAAAACTACTTCAATATAAAAAATAAAAACCGACTTCCAAAATACTTAGAAGTTAACAAAAACCTAAAAACTTCGAAAAAACATGAAACACGTTGAACGCACCTATAAAATTTAAGGTTCTCCCTCAAATTTCCTGGGATCCCATCATCAGATCCTGACTTCGGTAACAATGGGACCACCCGCTGGAGTATATACTCTATAGAATACAAAAAAAATGTAAATCAGTCTACAATTGGCGGAGTAATAATTGGCGTAACATACACACAAAAAAACAGGCATCGAATTGAGTACCTCTTCCA
The DNA here is from genome assembly GCA_963935595.1 of Schoenobius gigantellus. Taxonomy (NCBI): domain Eukaryota; kingdom Metazoa; phylum Arthropoda; class Insecta; order Lepidoptera; family Crambidae; genus Schoenobius; species Schoenobius gigantellus. The sequence continues at coordinate 53,965,861 of OZ012541.1, forward strand.
TTTTTGAAGTCTGTAAACCATAATACAGACAACATAATTATAGTATACCTATTGAAGTCGGTACTAAACGATGATTTCCTAAAGTCTTAAAATTCAGCACCGACTTCAAAATTAAAATGTGACATTGTCTGTATGCTTATATTATCTTTTAAGTGTATTGAAGTCGGTTTTTATTTTACTTATTCAATTTGTTAATTTGTTCACTGTTCCTTGTAACTATTGGAGTTCCTTAGAACATCTTAGCGGCAATTACGTTTTAAGTCGTCGGCATGGTAAGAAAGATGTCCGAGTTGCATCCGAATTTGATAAGAGAGTGAATCTCAGTAGGTAATAGGGATGTCCGTGGGGATGTCTCTATATTACCTGTTTCTGCTTCAAAGCAGCGGTGCTGCATTGTTTTGGTTTGATTTGTAAAGGTGCAAGTTCATGCCTCGCGGCAGATCTCAGCCGCGCGCTGCGACCGATATAAGTCAATATGAGTGGCGATATGGCGCGTCCCCAGCCTACTAAGGCCGCGCGGCTCCCTGAGGCCTAGACGAGAGGCTAAACCTTATAGTGAGGACGCGTTGCAAAAGAACACAAAAAAGCGGAGGTTTACTCTCTGTCACACCAGTGTGACACAGAATAATTTTTTCCTCACAGTCACACTCACAGAACACAGAAAGAGGTTAGAAAGGCAATCATGCACCGTTTGTACGGGAACCGCTGTCGCCAGTTTTGCTCCCACTTCTTTTCCTTGCACCGCCCATGCAAAGTCGCGCGAAATCGGGCTGAACCAATCACAACGCTCACTGGGCTCCTCATTCACAGAAATTCACTGACGTCAAGAGCCGCGTGTACAAATAACAGTAGTAGTAGTAATATTTGTAATGGTGTACAAATAACATTATTTTAGTGATTGACATCAATGAATAGTTATCGATATTAAATATTGCCAGCTATTTAACCATTTGAAATATTTAGAAAACCAAAAAATAATTATTACTTTCATTATACGTTTATAATTAATAAAATAATATTCAAGTAATATTTTGTTTCTATGAAACAAAATTATAGCTTTTTAGCTCAAAAATGTTGTAGGTTAGACGTAAAATAAAAGAAAAACTATAATACTATAATGCACCGGTCCGAAAGCATAAACTAGAATGGATAATCTGACAAACGGACGTGCGGTAGTTTAGTTGTTAGGATATTTTGGTTGGATGGAGAAGTAAATACAGGGTGGACCAAAAGTCCGGTAACATTTCAAATGGTTATAAAAAATACAAAAAGAGGTATGAGAGAAAATTTGTTTATTTGTTATAAAAGTACAAAAATCAGGGTTTTATTTTTTAAAAATAACGTCGTCCAAATGTGTCCCTTGTTTAGTTTGGCACTCCTGTAACCTAGAGCGGAAATTTTCCATCACCACCCGACAAGTGTTTGGAGAAATGTTCTGAATTTCCTCGCGTATATTTTCTTTTAATTCTTCAATAGACTGAGGGTTGTTATTAAAAACTTTACTTTTGAGGTATCCCCAAAGGAAAAAGTCCATTGGTGACAAATCCGGGCTGCGGGGTGGCCAGTTAATGTCACCTCTTTTGGATATGACTTTTTGCCCAAAAATTTCACGAACCGCTGCTATTGAGTCGTTGGAGGTGTGACATGTAGCCCCATCTTGTTGAAACCATGTTCGTTGATTAAAACCAGAGTAGCCCTGTAATTCTGGAGCAAAAAAGTTCTGTAGCATGGCAATGTATCGCTGTGTGTTGACGGTAACGGGACGGCTTCTCTGAGTCTCATAAAAATACGGACCAATAATTCCACTGGCTGATAAAGCTGCCCATACAGTAACTTTGGGTGAGTGTAAGGGCTTTTGGTGCTTCAATTGCGGGTTAGCATCACTCCAGTATCTGCAATTTTGCCTGTTCACATGCCCAGTTAGGTGAAAATGTGCCTCGTCTGAGAAAAAGATGTTATTGAAGCTCGTAAACCTCGCAAGCATTTCGTTGGCAAACTGCAGTCTCTGAGTGTAGTCATTTGGCTTTAATTGCTGTACAATTTGAATTTTATACGGATGTAAATGTAAATCCTTGTGAAGAATACGATTTAAAGATGTCCTGGACACATTTACAACACTAGACCGCTTTCGAGTAGAGAGGCCAGGTTGTTCTCTAACAGATGCTCGTACGCGCTCTATGTTTACGGGCTCTCTCGACGTCCTAGGTCGGCCGGATCGTGGTTGATTTAATGTTGAACCCGTCTTCTCGAACTTCTGTACCCAATTTTTAATAGCACGAGTTGATGGAGCTTGATTTTTATTACGTATGTTGTACTGTGTACAAAATTTTCGTTGCGCTTCAGTCGCAGAATCGTTGTTGCGATAGTACTCGCGTACGCAAAACGCACGTTGTGTTCCGCTGAACGACGCTATGGCACTGAATTCTAACTAGCCACTCTCGCGTTTAGTAACGTCCCGCTCCCCCCTATCCCCCGCAATTGGAAGCAGCGCTCGATTCAAATGTTACCGGACTTTTGGTCCACCCTGTATTTGTAAAATTTACCTGTAAATTTGTGTTTTTTAAAGTACTCAAATCTTCATGTCTTAATGAAAACTTTTTCTGTAAATCGTTAATAATATCTTCCATTTTGTATACTTTTTTTTTCAAACGTCGATTTTGTGCTTGTATTTTTTTATTTATTTTTTTTTGTCGTTTTATAACAGTCTCTTTAGAAACAAGTATTTTTTTTTTAAATTCCTGAATGTTGATGCATTTGAGCTATTACTTGACAGTACATTGAACTGAAAATAATTACGGATTTATTAATTGACTATTACATTTTAAATTAATTTTTATGTTGTCGTTATTTTTACCTGTAAGATTTTTTTGGGACTGTCTTTTATTATCAAAGAGGTTGATGTTATTGAATCCAAAATGTCCTAGAATAAATCAAGTACCTTATATGTAATGTATTTTCTTAAAACTTTACGCTACATATTTTACATAATATTCATAAACATAGCTTTACCTGTCTGTCTCATCCGTTTTGTTAAATCATTATCGTTTATGTTATTTCTCGCTTCTGTAAGACTACGTTTTTGTGATTTACCATTGTTTAATTTCTCTTTGATTAACGACGAAGTAGAACTTCTCGCATCATTTATCTTAAACATAAAAGAGTTGGCTTACTGATATTGCAATCATTATTTGATATCATTAAAAAATTATAATACATACTGCAGAATACAAATACACGACTTTTTCATGTAGTATTACACTGCTTTTTAAATACTTGTTCCCAGATTTTTTTATATCAAAATCATTTTCACTAAAATGTTTTGAGCAAATGGTGCTTGACTTAGTAGGAATCCATTCTTTTCTACCTGTTGCGTCAATCCACTTTTTACGTATATCCGGATCTTTAGGAAAACTAAAATAATATGTCCAAAAACAGTTATTAAAAGGGTATAATTGATAGTAAAATATATTTAAAATAAATAAATCAATACAAAAACCACCAACAGACTCGTGAACAAATGTTCGTGCTTATCACACAAACTAACGTAGGAATAAGAACAAGACTAACACAAACATTTGTTCCCGCCAGGATTTGAACCTGGACTGCTTGATGAAAAGTTCCGTTACTGACCACTTTACCACGGCGCGGCGCGGCGTCCTAACGGCGTGTCTAGTATTCATGATATAACAAGCTGGCCACCTACCTATGCTAAACTAGTCATATAAATATTATGGTGATATTAAAAATTCTAAGTTGTAAAATTAGTTTAGAATTTGCCCATAATTTTTTTACTAATCGAACTAATTGTATCGTGAAAATTGAAATTAATTTTACAATTTTAATCTTTGATTACATCGCCGTACTTATATGAATAGGATGTTAGAAAGGGTAGGTGTTAGCTTCGCCAAACATTCTGTATTATCGAAAAGTAATAATTATTATTATGGCATTTTAAGTGACAAATAATATGTTATTTTTACTTTATACAAATATTTTAAAATACACATTTATCGATAAAATGTAATGCGTGCGTTTTTTGATTAGCACGGCACTATCCCTTGTACTGCGACTACTGCGTTAATGCTCATTAAGCCAAATGCGTCACTACCGAAAGCAGTGTACTACATTACGCGCTCTAAGCAATATGGCAAAAATCGCGTGCGTACATTGCCGGTAATGTATATTTTTTAGAAAAATAATATGTAACTTATCGTTATGATCAGTTTTGGTGGATTTTGACATTATGATGTATGGAATATGGTCATTATGATCAATTTACTACTTACCGATGAAAAGAAATTCCTTCTTTAGCTACACTTGACACCTGACTTCTTGTTTTACAAGTAATTATAGCACAAGAAGGCATTTTTTTATATTTATAGCGCCGCGCTTCACGATACACTCACTGTTGTTGTCCGTCAGTGATTAAACAACGCGTTCGCGTTGCGGGGCCACAAGTATGAGCATTTAGTCATAGTTGTGGCTAGGCTACGCGTGCCCCGCCCACATAGCCCTTCTAACCACTTTCTGTGTTCTGTGGTCACACTCCCTGACGTAGCCTGGTGTGACAGACAGTAACTAATAGAATTATTAAGACTTGGCGTGACACTATTTACTCGTATCATTAAAGGAAAATAATAGTTCAAACAAATCATTATACAGAATGGATTTTTGAGATGGGATTTAAAGGGCAGGTACATTAACCGTTATAGTTACAAGAAAACATTGTTAGGCAACCATCCATAACTTTTTAAGATATTCTGATCTGCATTCACAGATTTTGGAAAAATATCACACTTCTTTCTATATTGAAGTCGGTGACAAATTTTAAGACTTTCTAGGAGATCATCGTTTCGCACCGACTTCAATATAGAAGTGTGATGTTGTCTGTACCTATTCTTATATTATTTTTAACTTTTCAGTGTTTTTGAAGTCTGTTTTTATTTTTTGTAAAATATTTTTTTATATACAATAGGCAAGTATTGGCACTTTGTCTAACTTCAACTATCGATACCCGAAAGCGTCGGTGGCGCTGTGGTTTCGGCACTTGCCTTCCAATCGGGGGGTCAGGGTTCGAGACCCGCCATGTACCAATGTGTTTTTCGTTTCGAATTTCATATGTACATTTGTCTGACGCTCCTACGGTGAAGGAAAACATCGTGAGGCAACCTGCATACATCTGCGAAGAAATTCAATGATGTATGTGAAGTCGACCAATCCGCACTGGGCCAGCGTGGTTGACTAAGGCCTAATCACCCTAGCATAGGGTAGGCTCGAACCCCTCGGTGGGGACGTATATGAGCTGTGATGATGAACTATGGATACGATACGATGATCTCCTAGAAAGTCAAAATTTCGCTCCGACTTCAATATAAAATGTGATATTGTCTGTACCTTTTTTTATCGGGGGAAAATGCTTTTACGCATCCCTCGTGGTCGAGCCGATAAGCAGGATGCCCACCTAATGGTAAGTAGCTATACCTAGTAGTTCATGAAAGACTTGCATATTTAGTACCTCTACAAGGACATGACGACTCTGGTACTGATTCTCCCTCTAGTAAAAAGAAAGGTTATTCAAAAGGACGACACGGTTCTTAGAAATAGTATCAGTACAGGAAAAAAATTGGTAGTAACGCTAAGATTCGCCATCTTTGCGCATGTCTGCTCACTTTAGCTGACATGCGCAGGTTGCAGACTGGACTGGAGTGAGTGGATCCATCTCATTTTTTATAGAATTTTTAACGCTCCACCTAAGTGGAGGGTCAGAGACGTGAACGTTTAAAGAAGATGGACATACCGGTTAGTGGACGTTAAGGGAAACCCACGTGATGAACTGACTGGAACTAACGGTAATAAGATGAATAAGGGGCCGAAAGGCGTTGAATAAGTTAACAATACTTGTCCTTGTCGTCAAAATATGATAGTGTGACTGTGAGGAATAAAATTATTCTCTGTCACACTGGTGTGGCAGAATAGTGTGACAGAGAGTAATACCCCAAAAAAGCTCGTGAGGCGAGCCTCGCGGCTCCAGCGGCCGAGCGGCTCGCTATGGGGACGCGTCTTTAGGCAGTGAAATTACTGGGTATTATGATTTGACATCAAAATTCTAAAATAAAATATTTTACAAAAATAAAAACCGACTTCAAAAACACTGAAAAGTAAAAAATTATGTAAGAATAGGTACAGACAACATCACGGTTCTATATTGAAGTCGGTGACAAATTTTAAGACTTAGATCATCGTTTGGCACCGACTTCAATATAGAAGTGTGATGTTGTCTGTACCCATTCTGATATTATTTTTAACTTTTTAGTCGGTTTTCGGTCGGTTTTAAAGTCGGTTTTTATTTTTTGTAAAATATTTTTTATTTTTAACTTTTAACTAGTGAATGAAATCTTTTTAGTGAAAGATATCTTTTTATTGAAAGAAACCCTAATTAAATACCAGCTCACCGTTTCCCTCGATTTTCATGGGATCCCATCATCAGATCCTGACTTTGGTAACCTTGGGAGCACCCTAGGAGGTATACCTACTCTATCGAATACAAAAAGAATTTTGTCCACAATTGGCGGAGTAATCGCGTAACATACTGTTACGCCGATGGTATAAGAAACTTCCGGCGTGGTTTTCTTGGCCTTAGAAGCGTTTTCAGCAGCCTTAAAACGCAGTTCAGCGCATTTCAGGAGGTTCTCTATCACATACTAGAATATCGAAATTTTACCCAAGTTGCCGTTGTTCTCAGGCGCCTGAAACATGTTTTCAGTCCGTTTCAGGCTACCCTCTATCGAACCACACTATAACCTGAAAACCCGTTTTCAGGCGTTTTCAGGACCCCTTATGGGCCTTTGAAGCATACTTCGATAGGCGCGTTCGGATAGCATCGAGGTGGCAAAAATAGCTGTTAAAAATGACAAAATTGATACAAGGGGCGTTCGGTTAGAAGAAATGTGAACAAAAGTTGCATTTTTATCTGTTTACGTCAACCGTTCGGATAGCTGAAAAAATGTCAAAAATGGCATTGTGAACTGCTAATTTCGCCCCAGCTATCGAAGAGGGTCAAAAGTGGCAGTTTTTGACATTTAAGATTTTTGACGTTTACTAAACGTAAAATTTTTGACACGATTGAATAAGTTTTAACGAAATAAATTTTATTTTCATTATTTATGGAAATTAATGATCGTTAATCATGAAGCGAGCTTATTACATCATAATACATCCAGAATCTGGAAACTGAAAATAAATTTACGTTAGAATAGCTTATGACTTTGACATATTGATAATGTAGCGTTCGGTTAGGGTGTGGAGCAAAAATGGCAAAAATTTCATAACCTTCTAACCGAACGCTTTACATCAACGCCAATTTTGATAATGCTAAAAACGCCACCACAGGCTACCCGAACACGCCTTTCATGTGACTAAATTTTCAATAGGAAAATTGCTATAAGTTGCAACACAACTCGAATTCCATAATGGCGGAAAATGTCACAGGGCCCCGTTCCGTTTCGAGATTACACTACTCACAGTACTCAGACTGCTCACGCCCGGACCGAATCAATAGACGCGATAATAATGCCAATGGCATGCTATCGTCTCGGAACGATTGTGAGCGCGCTTATGTCAATAATATCAAAACAAACATAACCTCAAAAAGAATTTAACCTGTAATTTCAATTGTTTTCTGTGATATCCAAGCTTTAGCAGTTTCTCATTGACTTGCTCTTTTAGCATCTTCAAGTGACAGTTTGAGGTAAACTACTTTGTTTTCTTCTTCAACAAAAACTGGTAATTCTAATGTCGTCATTTTTTCCTTATATTTCTTCTTTTATTTTATTTATTTTATTTATTTATTTATGATTTACCAACATTTGTATACACTGTTACATCATAGGTAATGTAAACATTTATAAATACGTTTATATCTAAGTGTAACAAACAATTACAGGTAAATTCTACATGCTAGACATCTTATTTATACATTATAATACATTTAAAATGTACAATAATATTATTAATAATATGCAAAAAAAAAAAAAGTTTAAGAAAAAAGGAAAATAGTGAAATTATTAATTTCATTTGTATTTACATATCCCTTAACATAATCGCACGAAGCCTGCCAGGTGAGTCAGCAAAAATGTCTAAGATATTACAATGTTCATTTACCAATTTGCAAAGCCTTGAGATAGGAGAATTGCGTCCAAACTTAGTATTCCTTAAGGGTGCGTGTAGAGGGCTGATCTTATAACGCGGAAGCCTTGCTGGAACTCGTAATTTAAATTTGCTCAAAAGTTGTGGGCAGTCAATTATATAATTAAATATTTTTGAAGCAAAAATAAGGTCGATAAGATTTCTGCGTTTATCCAGTGTACACATTTTAAAATGGTGTAACTGTTTGCTGTAAGATGGTAGTTGCTTTCTTGATATGCCGCTTGAGAACACTAGATGACGCAGAAACCTTTTTTGAATACGTTCCAGTCTAATAGTATGAGTAGCGTAATGTGGCCTCCACACCACTACACCATACTCCAAAGTATTTCGGACTAGGGCATCATACAAAAGTATTTTGGTTTTGCTGCGGAATCCTTTAGAGTTTCTCTGTACAAAACCCAACATTTTAGAGGCACTCTTCATAATATATTCAATATGTGGTACAAAAGTTAACTTTTTATCAAAAATTACCCCTAAGTCACGGATTTGATCTAATTTTGTGATAATTGATTCACCAATTCGATATTGATAATTAATGTAATTATTTTTCCTCCCATACTGTACTATATAACATTTCTCTGGGTTCAGGCTCATGCTATTTAGTTGGCACCACTCAATTAGATTATTGATATCCTTTTGCAACAGCAGTGAATCCTGTATATTGTTAATAGATTTACACATTTTTAAGTCATCAGCATATAAATATGGTTTAGAATATTTAATTATGCTTGGTATGTCATTACAAAAGATGTTAAAAAAGATCGGAGCCAAGTGTGACCCTTGTGGTACACCAGAGGTTACACATTGTGGTTTAGACTGAAAGCCGTTTACGACTACGAAAAAAGATCTTTCTTGCAAGTACGACTTTATCCATTTCAACAGATCGCTTGAAAAACCATATGCAGACAACTTTTGCATTAGTATATCGTGAGACAGCCGATCAAATGCCTTGCTGAAGTCCGTGTACACTACGTCCACTTGCTTGTGAGCATCTAGCTCATCGAACAGTCTTTCAGCAATGCTCACTAGATTAGTGCTTGTAGATCTACCAAGAGTAAATCCATGCTGGTCATTACTTATAATTTGCTTAAAGTGATTTTTGATATGGGGACAGATTAGAGCTTCAAATAATTTTGCAAAGGTCGATAAAATAGATATAGGTCTATAATTTTTTATTAAATTCTTACTTTGGGATTTATGAATAGGTACAATCTTAGATATCTTCCACTCCGCAGGGAATACTCCTGTACGAAGCGAGGTATTGTAAATAAGTAAAAGAGGTGTTACTAAATGCTCAGCGCACCTGACGATAAATATAGGTGGTACCCCATCTGGCCCAGACCCTTTATTAACGTCTAGGCTTTTGATTTTTTTCTCAAGGGACTCAGACTCAATAACAGGCAGTAATAGATTTTGACAGTAGTTCGTCATATGTTGCAAATAGTCTGTAGGGGTATATTCTTGTGAGTTACTAGTTCTGGTGTACACAGATGCAAAATAAGAGGAGAACATCTCACATATCTGTTCGCCATCAGAAGTTGTTAGTGATTCATCTGTCATTGAGGCCGGAAAAGAGCTCGTACCTCCACGTTTTGCTTTAACATAGGACCAAAAATGTTTTGAATTTTTCGATATTTCACTATCCAAACGAGAAATATATTGATTATAGCAGTTTTTAGCTAAATGCTTACAGCGCGATCCTAATAACTTAAACTCTAACTTATCTCTTGGATTTCCATATTGTTTGAAACGACATCTTATCTTGTTCTTTTCGTTTAAAATTTTAATTAAATTTGTATTAAACCATGGTGGATAATTTTTTTTTCTAATTTTCTTCTGAGGTACGAACTTTTGAATAATACTGCGGATTACATCATAAAATATTCGAAGCATTTCATTTACATCCTTTTTATTATGAAATAATTCATTCCAATCACAATCTTTAAGTTCCTTGAGTATATTTTTGTAGTCTGCTTTGAAAAAGTTTTGTTTGAACGTGTCATTGTTAAATGACAATTTTGGTTCACTAATAATCGAAATATTAATGTCAAGAGGAGGGTGAAACTTATCAACTATACTTAGTTCGTTTTGAGAAGGACTTACATCGCAAATTGGTAAATTAGACATAACCAAATCAAGAATACGACCTTGCTTGTTGAGGATATTATTATGTTGTTTTAAATTATTTGTATGCAACAGGTCTATCAATGGCTGGTACGTTGTTGGAATTGAATACCCACTAGAATAATCACCTAGCAGGCTCCATTCAATATTTCTCATATTGAAGTCTCCCATGATGCAATGACAACAAGACTGTTCAAAAACTACATTACAGCTCTCCAAGAAGGTTTCCATCACTGATCGTTGTACCGGTGGCGGCAAATAGACTACACAAAATGCAACTTGACGTTTCGTATGTGAAATAGGAAGTTCAATAGAGATCCAAAGATCTTCTACTTTAGTTTCCCAACTCATCATACGCTTAGAATTCAGGTGCTTTGATACTGCAATCAAAACTCCGCCGCCATCCTTTTTACAAGATAATCCTGAATCACATCTATCTCTCCTATATACTATATAACGTTGATCGAACAATTCACTATTACAAACAGAATCATTTAGCCATGTCTCTGTGAGCGCAATGAGGTCGTAATCATTACAAACAATTTGTTGATAAAAATTGTGTGTTTTTGTCCTGAGACCTCGTGTGTTCTGGTAATAACATTTTAATGAATCGAATTTTGATGATTAAATATAATAAAAAAGCACATTTGAACTTAACAACAATAAATATAACTAATCTTATTTAATTTTTTTGAGCATATCTATATTTTTAACAAGAATATAGTCAGTGTCCTCCGATTTTCTCATAAAGATTCTGCCATTCCTAATCCATACAAACTTGAAGCCAATCTCCTTTGCCCGTATTCTTGCTGCCGCGTGAAGGTTTTTATTTGTAGGTGATAAATGCTCGCTAACAAATATTGGAGAAGAATCACCCGGTATTCCAAGTAGTATACTGTTTAATTTGCTTTGAGGGTGGGCTTTATTATATTTTATGGCTGCAGCAAGAAACTGATCGCGCAGTCTTGAAGATGCCAGTTGTACAATTATCGATCGAGGGCGTGTTGATGTACGATTTAATTTTGCAGTGCGGGTGCAATGCAGAATATCCTTTTCATTAACTTCGCAGCTAATAATTTTACTAAGCTCAATGATAATTGATAAAATATTCTCATTTTTATACTCCGGCAGACATTGAAGCTCAATATTATTTTGACGCGTTTGTTGCTCTGTTTGGTTCATTCGCAAACCCAAATCAAAAATAGCAAGCTCTAGGTCTTTATTTTTAGTTTCTAATTCAGATATTTTTTGTTTTGCCACATCACTTTCCTTTTTTATATCTTCGTATTGACTGTTAATGAAATTCATAGATGCTTTTATTTCACTCAATTCCGTTTTTATATTTTTTAACTCTGCACTAAACATGCTTGCCATATTCTCTTTCAACTTTTCCATCATATCATCCAATTTCTGATTTAAAACTGACTCAACGGCCTCCCGGATGTCATCGCGCGTGATGGAAGAAGTTCCCTGACTGGGGGCTGGTGGGGAGTTAAGGGCAGGTCGCTTATTTGCTCTTGATCCTGAAGAAACATTTTTTATAGGCGTGCAATCCTTCTTTATCCTTAATTTCAATTTTTAGGATATTTGGCTTATTTTTGCCTTCAATTCAAATACTGAGTAATTTTCAACCATCGAATTAACGAACCAAAACAAATGTCAACTCGACAATGACATTTGACTCACGGTGCTGACGAATTCGGCTTGAGCACTGTAAATGTTGTTTGTGACGCAATCAATGACGTCATCACATCCAACGTGAACACTGTTGTCGCGAAACGGGCCGTCTGTTAGCGCGCTCACAGTGCTGATGGTCACTATAATCGCGAAACAGAACACGGCCACCAGTCAAACAACAAACGTTTTTATGCGAAGGCAAAGAGATATAAGTTCATACAGTCTAACCTTCAGTTACTCTTAGTTTTAGTCGAAACGATAATATATATTTCGTCGTAAAATAAAGTAATTACTTATTTTAATGATTGGTGAATTAGATTTTTACACGAATGATAAATTCATAATTCGTCTTATGCTGTTTATAAATCAAATCGTGTGTTACTAGACATTGTTTGCGCTAAAAGAACGATTCGGACCGCTTCACTCTCTGGATAAATAAAGTTGCCATAACAAAGAGTATTTAGAAAAAATCATTCTTTTCTTTATCAATGAGCCAAAAAACAATGCATATTTTAAAAAAATTTGAAAGTGATCTTGAATCAGTTATTTTTTCTCGATTTTTTGATATACTGTACAACTACATGGGCCAAACTGGAACATCTCCTTTAGCATAGATGCTAGCTTAGGAAGGCAAAGGTTCTACGCCCATACAGCAGTAGCGTGCATCCACTAGAGACAAAGACATTCTACCTGTGTAAATAATGTTTTTATAAAATCTAAATACATAATTTCTTTACCAAAATTATAAAATATTTATACATAACACTGCAAGCTAAAATAAACAATTACATTTCACTTTATTTTTTATTGATAAAATACGTTTTATGCAAAAAGCGCCATCTTTTGACAGCCACCATTAACTATCGATAAAAACGAATAAAAGCAGAGTAAAGCAAGACACTTAGGCTGCCAGCCATTGATTTACTACTTAGATAAAGAATGGAATAGATAGGACGTGACCGTATACCCGTAAGGGACAGACATAGATGACGTCATACCTGCCTAAAGTAGATGGGTATACCAGTGTTGCTCTAAGTTTTACCCTACTTTATGTTTATAGTGGCTTTTACCACTATAAACATAAAGTAGGGTTGGTTGATCTACGTTTTTTTTGAGACATTTTAATGAATGCCCCTGGCTCAATAAAATGTCTCAAAAAATAAAAAAGGGAGAAAAATGCGATTTTTTTATTGAATTCTTCATTCAACCTTCGCAGTCTAAAGTTATTTACACTTTTAAATAAAACTACACTTTTCGGATTTACTCGAGTATATTTCGTTTTCAAACATTTTACTTAATTATTTAAGCTATTATGTAAACATCTTTACAAATATAACAAAAAATATTAGGAATCATCATCATCAGCCCATACGCGTCCACTGCTGGACATAGGCCTCTCCAAGTGCTCGCCACTGAGCACGATCCGCGACCACTCGCTTCCAGCTTTTGCCAGCTAGGTACCTTCATAAGAATAAATAATAACGAATAATACTCGTATTATTAGTTATTCTTATGGTACCTTGCGACGATCGTCGTTCGATTAAGAATACAGCGGGCAATAATCATTGTTTTTTCTTTCTATCTGCAGTTTATTTAAAATCCAATATTTATACATTTACTAAATATTTGTGAAGATTTAGAAAATGTATAATATTAAATTTTAAATAAAGATTTTCTAAAATTAGATTTCAATAGCACCGTTATTGTCATCGAATAAAGGACTTCGACTTACAGAGATAAAATTCACTACAATACAGGTAAAAATTCACTTGGGCTGGGTAAGAACTGAACTACTCATACCGCACTCAATATGGTGCTAAAAGCCCAAAGTTGGTAAGCTTGCTCACAATGTGGAAAAAAGATCTGGCAAAGAACGCAAGATGCCGATGTAGATAGCTGGTTATTCTTAGTTGTCCGTGTTGCCACCCCCAACCTCGTCCCCGCTGGCGGCAACTTGGAAATAGCGCAGGACAAGACAAATTTGTAGATCTCTGAGGAAGATTATGTTCTGTCAAGTACCTATATAATTAATTAGAAACACTTGTTCGGTGCATAGACCTATATCTACATCCTATGTGTTCTTGTTAAATATTCAGACAAAGTAGAGATATGACTTATTTCATTTGGATTAAGCCAGATTACTAGTTATGGCACAAAATTGCTAATGAATCACAAACATTTTCTAGAGGCTGTCTACTCCTCGCCACTCACCAGCTGTTTTTGGGTGTGGTAAACACGTATTAAATTGCTTACGTACAAACTCATATGCCTTTGGACTTAAAAAGTGTAAGCACAGCGCGAATTTCCTTAAAGGTTCAGAATACTTTCTTTTGTCAACTCCTAAAAATCTTTTCAGAAAATCTCTATTGGTTCCTCCTACAGTATCTAAAATGTCCAACTACTCATTTTGCATCATTAACTTACACTTCAAATCACTTTACACATTTTCAAGTGTGGCTACTTTTTTCCCAATCGTCTAAGCGATTGACGCACTGGCTGTAGTTTTTTATTTGATGACCTCGCTGATTGTTTCAAACGCAGCATTTGAAGCCGCATTTTTCTCTTTCAGGGCGTATTCAAATTTGAACCGAAATCCAACACCGATGCGTCCTGAAACACTTCAAAAGAATTATCTTTGTTATCTAAAATGCTTAAAATTTTATACTTAAATATGTCAATATTAATGTAACACAGAAACTAATAATATGTGAGTTCCCTTTCACGTAACAAATTACCTACGAATCAAGGAAAAATAGTCGTAGCGTAACTGGTATCATTATAACCCGGCAAAATGTTATACGCGTTGGCTGTATACGTGGCCATATTGTATGGCGACATTCCTAGCTTGTTAGGTTAACAGTAACCTTACTACTTAGTTTGAAATTTCATGTTTAATCCCATAAAATGATTGAGAACCATAGTAGAAGGATAAAATATTGCAATATAACTTGTATTTATAATTTAAAAAATAGTTTTGGCGCTTTTTATTGACAAAATTTAGGTGTTACCTGTGAAAGGTTATATTTTCCTGTTTTCTAGCACTATCACTATTACAACCTAAAACGGAGCAGTACACCATGATTTAAATGTTCAAATAGTTCACAATTACACTAATTAAACTGTTAAATAATTACACAGTGAGCTATACTTTACACAACAAATGTCTTCCACGTATTTGTTTAGCACCAGACGCTGGTGATAAACAATCCCCACTACCAGTTTCACCTATATACGGTAACAAGGACAAAAAAAATTATGCCGTCTTCTTCTTTCCTTTGGCAATGTGTATAAGTTTATCTCTTTTCCTCATGTTTGACGGCTTTTATAGCCCATCTATTTCATTCTATATCTATGATTTACTAGTAAATCAATGCTGCCAGCGGATAAACAGCATTTGGAAAAATTACGCGGCATATTTAAAGATAAAGAATGTGTCTACAATTTGTTCCATAATTTGCACCAACAGTATTCCGTTGTATTGTTTTCATTGCTAAAGCTTTGCCACCAACGCCATTACGTATTTCAAAATTGTAATATCTTGTTGCTTACGTTAATAAAGTGCTTAGTGGAATGTGTTTAGTGGCATCAATAATACAGTCTTTTTAGAAGTTTATTCAGTGTTTTATTGATAAAGTTAAAAAACGTAAGTAAATGTCCAGGTGCTTCAGCTTTTTTTTTATTTGGGGTCAATAGGTTGTCGACTATTTGAGATTTATTTCAAAAGTAAATATACTTACAACAAAGTTGAAAAATAAAATAATTTTATTTGATACCATTTTATTGTTAATAAATTAATATTCGTCCTGCGTGCTACTAAAGGTCATTGACAGGGTCCAGCAGCTGATCGTATCGTATTGTAAATCGATATGTGGACTAAGTTCATACTTGTTATATTATTATTAAATATATTTTAAGTTTTTGTAATGTTTTAAGCTTTACTTAAGATATAATTACTGCGTGACGTGTTCGTGCTTGAGAAAAATAAATCTTTTTTTGTATTATGGTTTTCATGATAATATCATAATTTTAACCATAGTTATAGCGATAGTGATAATGATAATGTGACAGTGTTTATGATGAAAACTACCACCTAAGTAATTGGTTATAGAGCCCTGAGTTTTTATTGTCTCGCAGATGGTATGAAAAGTAGAGTATTCACCTCTGGAATAAAGCAGTGTCTTCGTCTTAGGCGACTTGAACCAATATGGCGCCCGTGACGTTAGACACTGCTTTAATCCCTTGGTGCATAATCTACCATTAATGCATCCTACTTTAATTTGTATGTATTGCCATCAAAGATGTCTATTGTGTTAAAGCGTTCGTTGAACATTTTTGGCAATGTACTCGTATATCGTAATGTACTCTTACGTGATATGGTTCCTAAACAAAGAAAGAAATACTTAATGTAATCAAATTTTCTAACAAAAAGGCGTCGAAACAAGTCAGATTTTGTACGAAGTTCTCCATCGCTTAAACGTAATTTTTATGACATAAATGTTTTTGAACATTTGCTCAAACTGTTGAATTATTTGTATGTTTATAAATAGATACTATATTTTTCATTATGAATAAAATAAAACTTCTATATATTGGACGTGCCAGCGATGCCAGTTTATAATTTAGTACCGCGCGACGCGATTTTGTGATAGGCCTTTTAATTACAACACAAACAATAAAAATATTTACAAAGAAAAAACAGTAAGTATTGTAAAAAGACGCTCACCCAGCTTCTTCATTATAATATAACAAGCACTCTATTAAAGTCAAACAAGCAAACAAAAAATACGCTCCTAATTTACTTTCATTCATTTAATACAATAATATCAGAAAAAACCAACTTTCAAAGTGAAGCAAACCCGTGCCTGAACAGACGACTCAAAAGATACGGACACAATGAAGGGATTTAGAGGTCATTTTAAGCCCGTTTGTATGTAAATCAGGCGCAAAAATAGATCATTTTTGTATGGTGATGAAATAAATGACTTTAATTGGATATAAGTGGGGTTACAAATGCTTATAGTAAAGTTGGGGCTCGATTGTGAGCGTGTCGTAGAAACTTAAATCTTCGAAAATTTTAAACATTTGCGGTGGCATTACAATTTTTTTAAATAGAGTTTAAAGTGCTCTATTTCACAAAATTCTGTTATAAAAATATGTACTAATTGTTGAGTTTCATTGTGGTTATAGTTACTAATGTCACAAATCATAGCATTGGTTGCAGGTAGTATGCAGCATTTATTTAAACCTTGGTGGTTTCTTAATGCTGTAATAAAATTGTGTTAACCTTAATTATATTTTATAAGATAATAAATGAAAAAAGGAAATACATTCTATTGCCTACGTCTATTCGTTCAGAAAATCGTTGAATTAATTAATGTAATGGATAGAAATATTCCAATAGGCAATAAATCCGAAATATTAGTACATGACGATAGTTGTAAATAGTCATAAAATGTTTTTGTAGGTAATTATCTTAAAAAAGAGCAACTTTTAAGTCACAATTACTGAAACTTAGGTATGGGCACACTTGATTTTTTCTTACAGCTCCACTTCTTATTCTTTATCTTGCCCTTTTCCCGCTTCAGGCGGGGTCGGGTCTCCTTGTATAATTGCGCCATGTGTTTCGATCCTGGGTTGTCGTTGGAGATATGTCGAATCTTTAAAATCCCGAGCGACATTGGCCCCACGAGGTACTGGCGGTCTTCTTCTTTCCTGAAGCTTAGTGGGCATATTCGGGACAGTTTTGACCAAGTAGCTATCTTCCCTGCGCTATATATAGCCGTATCATCGGAGCCTACTCGCCTTGAGTTTGTTCACGATAGGTGCTATTTTAAACGAGCCCTTGGTGTACTTATATCTGACCTTGTCGAGTCGTATCACACCTCCCGCCCAGTGTAGCATTTACATTTCTTACAGCTGAACTATAAGATTTGAATATTGTTTAGCTTTCAATTTTGAAATATCAACTTCAAGTGAAAGCTTTTCACTTATGTCAATGCGCTAACGTTCCGCTTTCCGCTGCAACTGGAGCCGCAGGGATATAAAATTTAAATGAGGAATGTGTGGATGAATGATGGCGCACGCGCAGCGCTGATTGGCTATTGTCTGATCGCAGCTTGCATGGTGCATCTGGACACATCTGTGAGTCTATAAAATATTTTTTATGAAAAAAAGGGAAAAAACATATAGCCGAAATCAGGGAGAGAAATGCGAGGAGGGTAAAATTTATTAACGTATAAATAGTGAACTTCCTGAATATAGCTTTCTGTCGATAACGTTGCATAGCTAAATTATTGAGGCGGCAAGTGTTAATGAGATTTCTAAACAAAAATTTATTAAATTTATACTTACTCTATTAAAATTTTAGAAGGTTTCCTTGCCTGAGGGTTACCTGGATTTTTTTTTTATTATCAATAAAGCCCTCTTGTGTATTTCTGTTCCTCTGTGCATTAACTTTTCATTCATTATTTCGAAAGCGCTTACCATACCATAATGCATATTGTTAACTTTTTAGATTTATTTTTCTACGTTTTTCAAATAAGTTATACAAATCATTTATTACCTACCAGAAACACGTCAAATTCATAAATTAGTCAAATCGGCTGAGCTTTTCTCAACAATAGGTTTGAACGGGTCAAGAATGATTTACAAAGAGTACTAGATATAATAATTATTATAAACTTTATTGCAAATAATAGGACATATTTAACAAATTACAAGTGCACAGAACACAGCAAATGGCGGCCTTATTGCTACACAGCAATCTCTTCCAGGCAACCATAGAAAGAAGAATATGATGAAAGGAAATTAAGCGGGAGGTAGAAAAGTGCAAAAATAAATTAAAAAATAAACAAATTTAACATAATATAACACTGTATGATATTGTGAAAAGAAGAAGGAGGAATGAAGGATAATAACTAAATAGATAGCAAGTAATACTTCCTCACCTGTGTCTTAAACGAAACCACTGTGGGGCTAGCACGCAGGAGAATCGAAAATCGAATCGAAATCCGAATCGAGGAGTTTGTATGGCAATTTTATTAGTTCTGCTATTCACCGCCGTGGCGCTAATAAAATTGCCATACAAACTCCTCGATTCGGATTTCGATTCCATTTTCGATTCTCCTGCGTGCTAGCCCCACTGTACGTACGCGCCTTTCGAATTTTGAGAGGTAAAGCTTTCCACAACCGAACAGCCTGCACAGAAAAGGAAAAGGATAGGAATAGGGTTGAATTGGGTCTCCAGTACCCCTAGTATGAGTTTTCTCAAAACCGATCGAGTGATCGTCGTCGAGTAAACGATAACGTTGATCGTCATCGAGTCAATTGGTAGTATGAGTTTACAATTCGATCGCGCGTCTTCACCATATCGAGCTCACGATCACTCGATTGAACGAACTTCATATTGCTTATTCTCTATCTCTTTCACTTTATATGTGCTAAAAAGAGACACGTAGCATTCATTCATAACTCGACGTTTCACTAAAATTCGGTGATACCACTTTTGGTATATTTTTACTTTTTTAGTAGATTTAAAGCATGGAAATTAAGCATTTAGTTCGTAATTCCGTAAAGAATTCTTGTAGTTTTTGGAGATTTTACTAATATGAAAAATATAGATATAAAAAGATTTGTCCGTTTTGTACAAAACGGACAAATAAATAAATCAAAAATAGGGTATATCAGTGCAAAATACTCTAGGAGGTGATTATAACTTTACACGCTAAAAAAATCTATTAAAATATAAATGTATTCGTTCTTCCGCAGATTTTATTACACGAATGTAATATGGACTTAATTTATTTTAATAATGTTTAAGTAGATATTTTCTAAACTTTTAGTAGAAAAGCAGAAAAAAAGGGGCCACACCGTTTTGAGGTTATGTTATGATGTGAATTTTTAATTTTATTTGTTGATAATGCAAAAACAGACAAAAAGTAAGTTTAATTATTGGCGGTGTGTTCATGTATTCTTTTATTTATTTAAATATGATGGGTTATTTGTATCTAATACAACCAATTATTCTTATTTTATAGGTTTAACTCATAAATATGAACCGTACTAGTGCATCGTACGCAATTCAAGAAAATAATTGAATATGTTTAGAATTATATATAAAAAGAAAGAGAAATCGAAGATCTCTAGAAGCTGCTGAAGATATCTAAGGCAGGTCAACTACCACTCAAAAGACCAAGTTGCCGGCGGCAATATGGAATTAACAGGGAGGAGGATTTGGATTCCTTCAAGCGAACATAAAAAGCTGTTACTATAAAGATAAATTCAAGATGAAGAAGCAGAACCATTTTTCGTGCAATAGGAGGAAATACTCAATATTAATCAAATAAATAACTTGGATTTCAAAGTGTGTGTTTACAAAGATATTTAACTTTAGTCATAATAGGTAGTTGTCCTTTTATCAAAATAGAAACATTTCATATTTGAAAAGTTTAAATTGTATTACATTATTTAAATGGGTGAATCTTGGCACTACCATGATTTTGAATCCAACACAACCTCACTTCAAAACAGTGTGAAACGGCAAATGGGACTTGTTTATGGGTGTCCTGTGGTACTTTGATGTAGTCTTCCTTTTTAAAGTATAGAGGTCGGACCACAATCATTCCCATAAAAGCCAAATCAAAAAGCAAACCTACTTTTCCACTGATCCTGGTTTGATGAGCCTATTTTTAAGCGACAATGTTACTTTTTCAAGAATTTGTCCTAATACTTATTTTTTCATTATTCAGTTAATTTAAGGAAATATTCCTTTGTATTTGCTTTGTATACAATAGTGTAAAATGGAAAATTTTCTATTCTATTCTTTCAGTAGAGGCGTTGTCCTTAGCGATTTCATCAATTTCATGTAAATGGAAAATATTATATTGATAATATTTAAATTAAAGTTATATGTTTCCAGTCTTTGTAAAATTAAACATAAATTATTTACTCTGGTTTTTTATTTCATTATGAAAACCCGTGAAATTAAGAGACCCTTGCCCAGCAGTGATATGTATGTTTATGATCCATGATGTAGATTGGAAACCATGAAACACTGGTAGTATAGTAATTGTTTTTATGAATTTCATAAAAGAGAAGATTCTCATTCACACCATTTGCTTTTTATACATATATTTTATTATTGAGTAATATGCAATATTAAACACATTACACCACTATTCCCATATGGTATGGTAAAATCTCAGTGAAATCTTCATTATTCTTGAAGTCAGTAACAGGATTATGAAATTTATACAATAAAAGTTAGATTTATTTACTTTTTAATGAATCTTTATTTTTTAATGATACAATCAACCATTTATAATTTATAAATTACATTTCCGAATTAAAATAAAATGCCACTTTTAATAACTTACACAGAGGACATAACATTCTTCAATTAACATAAAGCCACCTTTGTGGTTTAAATATTCCAAGCAATAGCCATCTACAATTTACCTACTCCTCAAAAATTAATAGTATTAATTCTTTAGTTACATTTTTTCTTCATAAAGATAAGTAGTTACCAATATTATTTTTCATATAAAATTATCTACTTTCATAAAGATTCAGCAAATAAAATACCTCTTAGGGTCAATTTTTAATATCTTGCACATACCTAGTTGGTATATAATTTTCTTTAAACTTACAGGAAGCATTGGATTTGTGAATCTTTAGCATACTATGGCAATTTAATAAAGCACTTCCATAAGTGTGAAGTTTATAATCATAAGCAGGTAATCTTGAGTTCGGTGCTTGCTTATACCATTTGTACATTGACAAATGAATTCAATGAATTGACATGTTTTGTATAGTTATGTAAATGTTCTATTTCATTTTATGGAGTAAATATGCTGAGTGGTTGAGTGGTAGCCAACCCATACAAACCATATAAATGAAAGCTGAAACAAAAATTAACAGTAATTAGCTACATTTCTTCATATAGGTACCTATGTAACAACAAATGTAACTGAATACACACAAATAGCTCAATGTATGATTAAAAATGTTATTTATTTTTGTCATCAAGATAAAAGGATCCTACTTTTATTAAATAATTATGTAGTATGGGGCATAACACAGCACCAAATCTTATAAATGGAAACATGTAGCTAGGTATGTAACCTTCTCATAATTATTCCTATAGAGAGAAATGATTTAATGAATTATTACAATAAATATCTTACCAACTTATGCGCCATACTGTCCTTCAGCAAGAAATTTTATCAATTTGTTTACTATATTTTTGGTCACTAGGGTTAGGATGATTTATTAGAAAATGCAGCGAGTTAGTCTTATTTATTGTCTTGTCTTTATCAAAATGTCTTGTCAAGTCTTTCTTCTCAAATATCAGCAAAGCATTTACAACACCTACAACAAAGCACCCTCTACATTAGTAATAAAATAAAGTTAACACAGAGAAACATAACCTCTTATGGTCTTACCTTTTATTACATATTTACGACCGTTGTTTTAACTCCCGGCTTTCTTGAAAATATCAGCCGGTTTTGTCAAACTCTTCCACTAATGTTATTGCCAAAGAAATATTAATTTGGCTTTTAAAACTAGCTATCACATTACCTCTCACTGAATTTTTTGTATCGTCACTCGATACGAAATTTCGTCTCGAAATACTTCGTGAGAACTGTCAAAACAGCAACTTATACTGCCAAAATGCACTTTTCGAGCGCCAACGATAGACGATTTCGTAAATCGAGGCCTCGAATTGACTCATACTGCCAATATTAGTTCCTGCTATTGGACGCTAGGAGCGCTACTAGTCAATGTATGGAGAGGAGACGATACGATTGATCGAGCTCGATGACGATGAAAACTCATACTAGGGGTACAGGATAAGGTCGTGAGCGGGGCGCAAAGATCGATTGTTTGAGGAGGTACAAAAGGAAAACATTCCATTATAACTCAACATCAACCGGCATATAGTTCTAAATTACAAAATTTTACTTTTAACTCTCTATATACAAGAACCTTTTCTTGTTGTGAAGGCTACTTAACAAATTATTTGTAAAGTTCTACTTCCCGTCAATAGATGTCGTTAGTCGTTTCGTAAAACCAAGTAAAATTGCAGTTCACTTTATATAGGTATCCTTTATTGTACACAGTTATAACTTATGAACGGTACTAAGGCCAACTAATCTTTTTAAGAGATCCCTACCAGCAAACCCTAGCAAAGGTTGAAATCAATAATGTGGTTAACGGGATCATTGTCTACCTAGAGTAGGTGTGTAGAGCCTGAGATCTAAAAATTAAATGTAAAAAACCTTTTTAAAAACAAGCTTTTATTTAAATGCGCTAAAAAGAAAAAATAAACTTTTACTTATAACGTCATTTCACATTTTACAGAATTTATATGACATAAAAGCTTGTCGCGAGATTTACTTGTATGTAGTAACTTAAAAGTACTTAAAAGAGTACTTTTAAGTACCTACTCGTATTTACTTCGTTTGAAAATTCTAATGGATAAAATTATTCACATCAAATTATTTAATTTACTTGTTTATCTACAAAAGTAAATCTCGCGACAAGCTTTTATCTCTCTCCGCCTAGCCTTGGTCCCATCATTTGGGGTCGGCTCTCCTAGTCATTCTTTGCCAGGACATTCTGTCCTGGGTTGTCGCAGATGTGACATTGGCACCTTTTATGTCCTTATTAATAGCAGCTATCCATGCGAGTCGGGGTCTGCCTCGTTTCTTTGGGGCTGGAAACATTTCGAGTACTTGTCGCGTCATATGTTCTTGTGGGCGACGCATTACATGACCGTACCATCTGAGACGGCCTTCCCTTAGTTTTTCTTGTATGGGTCTTACTCGGAAGCTACCACGAATGTGGGTGTTTCGGATACGATCCAGCAGCGTTACACCTCCCGACCAACGTAGCATCCTCATCTCAGCGGCATGCATTCTATCCTCTTGTTGTTTTTTGAGGGGCCAGCATTCAGCGCCGTAAGTTAAGGCTGGTCGTACAGCAGTCTTATAAACTTTGCCCTTAATGTGTACCGGCATTCTCTTATCACACAAAACCCCCGATAGTTCCCTCCATTTCATCCAAGCTGTGTTAATTCGGTGGGTGATGTCAGCGTCGATGGTAGCGTCTGTAGAGATCACTGAGCCGAGGTATTTGAAACTATCGAGTTTTTTCAGGGGTGTGCCTTCAAGATTGACAGTGTCACTGTTACTTCTGCCGCTGAAATTGAAGTGTACATATTCGGTCTTTAGCTTGCTAATCCGCAGTCCGGCCTCCTCCAATGCGACTCTCCATTGCTCTAGTGTTTGGTTTAGACCTTCCGCATCTTCGTTGATGAGCACTATATCGTCTGCGTATAGTAAGTCCCAGGGGGGTGGCCTTTGTATTTTAGCGGTTAGGTGGTTCATTACCAGATTAAAAAACAGAGGGCTCAATGCGGAACCCTGGTGCACACCGACCTTCACTTCGAATTCACCACTAATACCGGCTGGGCATCGCACGCTTGTAGTGTCGTACATATCTTTACAATTCGGACATAATATTCTGGTACGTTGTGTGAACGTAATGCCTGCCATATTAAATCCCTTGGAACTCGGTCGAATGCTTTCTCAAGGTCGATGAACACCATATGAAGATCGCTGCCTCTGTCCCGGTATTTTTCCATTAGGATTCTTATGGTGTGGATGGCGTCGGTGGTCGACTCGATCGATGGCATCGGTCGCGACCTCAGACTATAGAAAAAAAGAGGACTCGGCATAACGAACGTAGTTATAGGAATGTGATGTATTTCGACGGCATAGTTTCTGACATATTGGCATCTCTTTTTAACTTATGAGGATAATCATAAGTAAAAAAGGACAACAGTAGTTTTATCATTACCAAAAATGGCAACATTATCTTGGCGACGTCACAGAATACCTCACTGCGGCCGGTCGCCATGTTTTGTCACAGTACTCACAATGAACAACAAGTACATCAGTTGTCATCGCGACTTGTTTGTTTCAGTGTTTTGAAGAAAATTTTGTTATTAGGCGAAAATTGTGCTTGTTTAAAGTGTTGAACTTGCATAATACTGCATTTATTATGGGTAAGTGCAGTGTGTTAGGCTGCCGCATGAGCAAGCAAGCCGCCATCTTTGTGCCAGATTCACATTTAGGTATGCACGTTTTTTTTCGTAGGTATTTCATGTCTATTCTTTTTTCCTTAGTCTGAGGTCGCGACAAGCTTTTATGTCATATAGGCTGGCGGGAACTTTGAAAGAAAGTGGTCGAATTTATTTTCGCTTGAACATTTAATTTTGATTTTACGAGTTTTTCTTAGTTTTTTTGTACATATTAATACCTTTAATTCTTGGCTTTAAGATTGTAAATACGATGGGTGGGGATTCACTCCCCAGCCCTGTAGGGGAACCTCCCCGCAAAAGATCATATCAATCGGAGGGACAGGGAAAGGAAAAATTGTGTGAGGACTTCTATATTCCATTTTTTAAACCTTCGTATAAAAGACTTTATCCAGATCTTCCAACTAGTGAGTATAAAGTTTTTATCGAAAGCACGAATGGAGACAAAATTGGCAATAAAAGCCCTACTTATCTCAACAATATTTTTGCGCGGGAAATAAAAGGGGTGATAGCCATGCATCGAGTTAATGCAAAAAAAATTGCAATTATATTCAAGCAAGCTATCACGGCTAATAATTTTATTCATAATGATACATTTTTAGAAAAATATTTTATAAAGGCTTACATACCAGCAAGAGAAATAGAAAAGACCGGTGTAATAAGGTTTGTACCAACAAATATTTCTAACAAAGAACTATACACAAAATTAACTTCACAATTTGAAATAATTGCGGTTCGAAGATTTATGAAGAAAATTGGAGAAGAACTAGTGCCCCTACAGACTGTAAGCATTACTTTCTTGTCAAGCAGTTTACCCGACACAGTCCAATTTGATTTATTTTCATACAGAGTTTCCGAGTATATTCCACCATTACTTCAATGTTTTAGATGTTTTAAATATAACCACTCGGCAAAAGTATGTGCTAATAAGCAAAGGTGTTCAATCTGCTCAGGAGAACATCACTTCAAAGAATGCAATAATTCAAAAGAAATAAATTGTATTAACTGCGGGGGGCCGCATTTAGCTATTGATAAGTCTTGTCCGGTTAAAATACAAAAAACATTAGAGAAAAAATCTAGAGTAACTTATGCATCAGTTGCAAATAGTAAGACAAAGCTAACTTCTGAAGATTTTCCACCTTTGCACTCACAGCAAGGTTTTTTAAAAAATGTAAATAATATTACTAAAAATACTATAAGTAAGCCACAACAAAATGAAATTGTAAATAATTCTTCATTTGTACAAGACTTAATCAACAATAAGGACGTCATTGCTGCTTTAGTTAAAACTTTAGTAGAGTTGGGCAATAAAAAAGATGATGTACAAATTACGCACGCATCTATTCAAGAAAAGTTATTAAAAAATCTTTCGTAATGGATAGGTCCCCACTTCATCAATTACGACTAATGCAATTTAATATACAAAGTATCAGAAACAAAGTCCCACTGTTAAACTCATTTTTGCGTAATCATGATATACATTTATGTTTATTAAACGAAACTTGGTTAAAAGATAATCAACAACTCAAAATTTCGGGTTATAACGTTTATTGCAGAAATTCAAATAATGGTCATGGAGGCGTTGCAATTCTTATAAAAAATACAATTAAGCATAAACCTCTTAACTCTTTCTTTTCTCAAGATATACAAACTGTTGCAATATCGGTTGAAACTATAAGAGGAAACCTAACAGTGCTATGTGTATACTGCCCACCAAATAGTCATAATATACGTCTTCAAAGACTAGCTAACAATATTAGTACTTTACCATCGCCGATCATTGTTTCGGGGGACTTTAATGCACACCATGTTGCCTTTGGATGTTCATCAACCAAGGGTCGTGGCCAGAACTTGTATGATATAATTGATTTTGCTGACATGTGTATATTAAACAATGGTAGTTTTACTACAGTTCCATACCCACGGCGGAATCCGTCTGCTATTGATGTTACATTCATAAGCTCAGAATTGGCGCCATATTGTGATTGGTTTGTCAATGATGACCCATTAGGTAGTGATCACTTTCCCACGATTACATCCATAGATATCACCCCGGTTCAATATGAATATCGTCCTCCAACCGACAGATTTGTATACAAAAAGGGCAATTGGATGAAATTTTATGAACTATCGGAAATTATGTTTAGTAATTTTCATATCAATTCCACTGACATTTTACACACTTATAATGAATTTTGCTTATTACTAGATGAATTAAAAATAAAATGCATTCCTAAATTCTGTAAAATATCCAGCTACAAAGCAAGACCTCCTTCTCCTTGGTGGAATGAGGAATGCGAAAAAGCAGTAATTAACTCTTATAATGCATTAAAATTTTATAGAAGAAATCCTACAACTGAAAATTTTATCAATTATAAAAAATTAGATGCGTTTAAAAAACGCACCATTTCTCAACAGAAAAAGAATAGTTGGCGTGAATTGTGTACATCTTTCAATAGGACAACAAATATAAGTAAAATATGGAGTAACATTAAAATGATGAAAGGTATAAATACGCAGTCTAAACAATTAAATGACAACTTTATTCAACCTTTTCTTAACAAACTTTCACAAGGTGGCAATGATAGTTCTTTTGATTATAATATATTTCACAGAAATAGCGACTTTGACCAACATAAATTACTATTAGAACCATTTACTTGGGCTGAATTTAAAATGAGTTTAATGACCAGAAAAGATACAACTCCAGGTCTTGATGATTATCCATATTTACTTATCAAGAAACTACATCCGGCCTGTCAAAAGATTCTACTTTCCATTTTTAATTTACTTTGGTCTCAAAATATTATACCTGATTCATGGAAAGAGCAATGTGTTATCCCAATTTTAAAACCAGAAAAACCTCCTGATGATTTCAATTCTTATCGTCCAATTTCCCTTTCCTCATGTATTGGTAAATTATTTGAAAATCTTATAAAAATCAGATTAGAGTACTATGTTGAAGTTAATGCTATTTTGCCCCATATACAGTTTGGATTCAGACGAGGGAAAAGTTGTGCTGATAGTTTTACTTGTCTCATCTCAGATCTTAGTTATGCAAAAGAGTTTAACTTAAACGCTGTCTGTGCATTTCTTGATGTACAGGGCGCTTTTGATAATTTACAGCCAAAAATTTTAGTAAAAATAATGTTAGACCTGGGTTTTCCAGGTAAACTCTGTAAATGGCTCTATAGTTTTCTAACTAATCGGAAAATATATGTTAGATATAACAATATATTGCATGGGCCAGTATTCGCATCAAAAGGTACAATGCAAGGTTCTATTTTATCTCCGATATTGTATAATTTGTATACAAGTCAAATATTAAAATATGTAAATAATAACTGTGTAAATATTCTACAATTTGCAGACGATATTGTAGTGTACAGTGTAAATAAGACCTTAGATACAGCTAAGCACAACATTAATAAAGCATTAGTAGGTATATATTTATTCTTACTATAAAAATGAATTACACCTTGATATCAACCCTGATAAAAGTTCAGCTTTAACAATAAGTAGGGAAAATTCAGATACTCCAATAAAATACAGGAATACAAATTTAAAAGAAGTTATGTATAAAAAATTCCTTGGAATTATTATAGATAAAAAACTTACATTTGAAAAACATATTGACTATATTATATCCAACTCATTAAAAGGACTTAACATTATGAGGTGCTTAGCTGGTGTATCTTGGGGTGCTGATCCAAACATATTAGCATTGTTATATAAAAGCATAGTTCGAAGCCATTTTGACTACAGCTTTCTAGCATATTTAAATAGTATTCATGTACATAAATTAGATAAAATCCAAAATAGAGCTTTAAGAATCATCTCTGGAGCTATGTGCTCAACTCCCATAAGAGCTATGGAAGTTGAAACTCATATTATGCCATTGTCATTGAGACGTCTTCTTCTGTCGCAAAGGTTTTGTCTTAAGTTAATTTCTTCTGCCAATAATGATTTCATTGTTAGTAAAATAACCCATGGTATAATAAATATTGTAAATGATGTAAATAATGCATCTTCACTGTTGACAGGCTCATCTTGCAAACTTGTAGAGATCTATTCATATACCTTTCATACATTTCCTAATATATATAAAAATTTTGTGCACTGGCCTTGTTATACTGGTTCTTACTATAGTAAAACTATAGAAATTCCGATATGTACATCACCAGTAAATAACAATACAGAGCTCTTAGAATACTTAAATAATAATTCTGAATATCATCCATTGTATACTGATGGTAGTAAAACTAAAGACTCTGTTCGTAGTGCTTTATTTGATCCCGGTAATGATTTCCAACAAAGTTTTCTATTAGATAGTAATTGTTCCATTTTTTCGGCAGAGGCTTATGCAGTTTTAAAAGCCTTGCATTATATAATATCATCTGTAAAAAATTTCACCAAGTTTATAATATTGTCTGATTCTTTAAGTTTATTAAAATGTTTAGAAAAATTAGAGTTGAAATATAGTCAGAATTTTATAGTTAGTACAATAAGAGAAACCTTATACTACTTGAAAGTGAGAAATATAGATGTGAAGTTCAAGTGGGTTCGTTCTCATGCAGGACTAAAAGGAAATGAGACTGCAGACTCAATTGCAAGAATAGGGATTAATGAAGTTGACAAGAGGTTATATACCAAAGTTCCATTCACAGATATGCAAAGTGTTATTGAGGAGAATATGATGCAAACATGGCAAAATTTTTGGCAACTTGACCAGACTGAAAACAATAAAGGGAAATGGTACGGATCTATACAATCCTCAATAACATCTAAGCCGTGGTATGCTGATACTCGATATAAGGAAGCCAACCGTGATTTTATTACCACTATAAATCGCTTAAGATTTGGTCATAATAAAGCCCCTGCCCATCTAGCAAGATTTAATATAATTAGAAGTGATATCTGCCCACACTGTAACTCATTTGTTGGTGATATTGAACACATAATTTTTAAATGCAATGCTTTTGCTTTCGATCGACTTGTACTGGCAAGTGACATTGACTTATGCCACAGAGGCCACAGTGATAACCAAAACATTGAAGTGGAATCACAAAATCAAAATGAGCAAAACCCTGTCCCCCGCCGCTTGCAAGATTTTCTTCGCAACAAAAAATATTACATTACACTATACAATTATATAAAGAATACAGTTGGAAATATTTAATTATTAAAAGGATTTATATTATATGCTGTTTAAAAATAAGAACAAGTGGTGGTGCCCCAAGTAGACTCCACCACGTCGGCGTTTCACCGACTTGTATTGCTGAATTTTATTTGACTACCAACTCATAGAAAGCTGGTATTACTTACCTTGGCTCCAATTGTCTCCTTCCGTCTCCTCCGTAGCCGGTGGACTTCCTGAGCTAGCTCGAAGGAAGTCGCGGCTCCTGAAGATCTGCAGTGGATCCACCGGTGGAGACCGGAGCACTACAAATGCCTAATAGGCCACCACGACTCACACACGCGATTTCGCACAACACAAAGCGGGCTTTCGCACCCCGATATTAGGTGCGCCGCGCAAACCACTATTTGCTTGAATATTGTATATTATATTTTATTCCGGCCTGAACTTATAACCTCTAAGCATGTCATGACATTTCGACTCGACTCAACTGACATATCACATGCGGCCGGCCGCCAAAAAAGCTGTCACTGCACAGACTAGAATGCAGTGCCGCCACTCGCTCTTCCTCGAGCGTGAACATCCCCCCGCTCCGGACAGTCCCGGACTGTCCGCCAAATCAGTCTAAGGGGAGGCGAGAAAGAGTAGCGACCGCGCGCTTCAAAACAGAATCCCCAACTAGGACCTCGGCAAACCTGGGCACACCATCAGACCCTAGAGTAAGTTGGACAATGCGTCCGCGACGCCAACGTAAGGGTGGCAGGTTTGGGTCCTTCACTAACACGAGGTCTCCAACCCTCGGTGGGTTTGTCTTATCTGACCACTTAACGCGCTGTTGCAAAATGTGTAAATATTCAAGGTGCCAGCGGCGCCAGAAACTCTGGGTAAGCTGCTGGAGCAACTCAAACCGCGAAAGGCGTCCGGGATTGATATCTCTATAAGGATACTCGGGCAGGGCGTTAAGTGGTCTGCCTATCAAGAAATGGCCCGGCGTGAGGGCCTGCAAATCGTTCGCGTCGGTAGACAACGGACATAACGGACGCGAGTTGAGAACCGCCTCAA
Organism: Schoenobius gigantellus; assembly: GCA_963935595.1. Lineage (NCBI taxonomy): Eukaryota > Metazoa > Arthropoda > Insecta > Lepidoptera > Crambidae > Schoenobius > Schoenobius gigantellus. The sequence continues at coordinate 53,997,168 of OZ012541.1, forward strand.
TCTTATGAAACACCGTCGCGAGTTCCTCAAACGTGAGAATAGTCTCCCCAATAACGCGGCGAAGGTGAGTCTTGGCGGCCTTTACAACAGATTCAAAAATCCCTCCCCAGTGAGGGCAAGACGGCGGGGAGTATCGCCATGTTACCCCCCTACGGGAGAGTGTGGATCCGATCTCAATATTATTTTTATCTAAAAATTCACAAACTTCTCTTATATGTCTATCAGTGCCCTTGAAGTTCGTCCCACAATCGGACCGAATTAGAGAAGGCAGTCCCCGGCGGGAGACAAATCTGCCTAACGCTGCTAAGAAAGCGTCCATGGTGAGCGCACTCACCACCTCCAAATGAACGGCTTTAGTGGCCAAACAAACAAACACACACAAGTAAGCCTTTTCAGTCTTAGCATTACGGAGTCGCGACGTTTTTATAGTGAATGGTCCCGCAAAATCAGTTCCAACTCCTAAGAAGGTCATCGATTCATTCACACGATCAGCAGGCAAATCACCCATTTGGGGCTGCATCGTCTCGGGGCGTAAACGATAGCAGGGCAGACATCGAAAGATAACAGATCGGATTATTCTTCGCGCTGACAAAATCCAAAACTCCCGTTGGAGGAGCGCGGTCAATGCATTACATCCGGCATGAGCATTCTTCACATGGCGATCAATGATCAACAATCGCACCAATGGTCCGTCCTTGGGGAGCAACAGGGGATGACGTGATCTATAAGGCAAGTTAGCGTGCCTCAATCGGCCTCCTACACGCAACAATCCTTTATCATCCAGAAAGGGAGTCAAACGCACCAAGGGTCCCTTCAATTTGGACGTCCCGGTACGGAAAATCTTAAGTTCCGGTTCAAACGCTCTAGACTGGGTCATACGCACCCAATGCAGAAGAGCATCTTGGCGCTCCTGCGGTGAGAGGACCGGACACAAATCTTTGTCCTGAGGCCGGCGACAATTTCGTATAAATCTTCTTATCCAAGCGGTCACGCCGAGCAACTTGTCCAGAGAACTGTAGCGGTCTAATAAAAATTCCCGCTCTGGAGCCGCCATAGTCTCGACAGCGTGAACACGCAAGCCCGGATTTGGTACCTTCACCACAGCTGGTGTGGAAGGCCAAGACGGTTGTAACAACCAGTCGGGACCCCACCACAGAGTGTGGTCAATAAGCTGAGGGGCTTCGCTGCCACGTGATGCACAGTCAGCAGGGTTTATTTCACCTGGCACGTGGCGCCAAATCAACGTGGCCTTCGAGGCCTGTATTTGGGATACCCGATTGGCCACAAATACTTCCAGGGAGTGGACGGAGTTCTTAATCCAACACAGGACAACCTGACTGTCGGACCAAGCAAAGAGCGACTCAAAGTCCACACTACGTCCCAGGGTGTCAACAACGTGGTTCATCAACCGAACCAGAAGAGTAGCTCCAGACAATTCTAACTTCGGAATCGTTAATCGAGTCCGAAGTGGAGCAACCTTACTCTTAGCAATTAGCAAGTGGAGCTTAACAGCTCCTCTATCATCGACCGTCCGGATATATACGACGGCTGCGTATCCACTCTCAGACGCGTCACAAAAGCCATGAAGGCTGGCCGTAAACCGTCCCTTAGGCAGTATATGTCTAGGGATACTAACACGGTTAATGTCGGGGAGAGACAACATGAAGGACTCCCAATCTCGCAGCAAACGGCCCGAGAGGGGCTCATCCCACGACACTTCGGCTGACCAAAGTTCCTGTAGGAAGCACTTCATCCAAAACACTACGGGACTAATCCAGCCATTTGGGTCAAAGGTACGAGCTACTGTAGACAAAACCAACCGTTTCGTCCAGACCTTGGGGCTTGGCAGCTCCAATCGATAGGTGAACGTGTCCTGGACAGGTCTGTATTGCACTCCCAAAACAGACAGTAAATCTGGAGTGTTGGCATTCTCAAAAATATGAGGCTCCTGCTGGTGGTCGTCTGGCAAGTCACACAAAAGCTGAGGTGAGTTGGACATCCACTTCCTCAGTTCATAACCACCAGCCCCGAGAAGAGCAATTAGTTCATCTCGCAAAATCAAGGCTTCCTCGACACTAGAGGAGCCCGTACAAATATCATCAACAAATGCATCCTCCTTGAGAACCAAGGATGCGCGAGGGTATCGTAATCGTTCACGTTCAGCGAGTTCCACAAGTGAGCGAATTGCCACAAAGGGGCTCGAACGCAAACCGTATGTATTGGTGTTCAGCTCGTAAACCAGCATGGGATCTCTGGGATCCTCCCTCCATAATATGAGCTGATATCGTCTATCGTCCGGGTGAATCACAGTCTGCCGAAACATCATCCGGATATCGGTCACAAAGACGACGGCATGGCGACGGAAGTTGGTCAATACATCGCCCACCTCGTGGTGCAACTTCGGTCCAGCATGCAGACATTGATTCAGCGAAACTCCGGTAGACGTAAGAGCTGACCCATCAAAAACAACGCGTATCTTCCCAGTGGAAGGTTTCAAAACCGCGTGGTGAGGAAGAAAATTATGTTCCTCGTTTCGCCAGTCCAGTCGCGAGACCGACATGTGCCCCAGTTGCTCATATTCTCGCATGAAGTCGACATACTTCTGTTTGAGGTCGGAGTTCCTACTCAGACGACGCTCCATGGACAGCAGTCGCTTCTCAGCCAACGGCCGGGAGCTGCCAAGTGAGGGGCGAACTGACAAAAAGGGCAAACGAGTGATCAGCCGTCCCGAGTGAAGGCGACCTGTATTGTTCTGGTAGAACAACTCACACTCCTCGTCCAAGGGGTTCACTCGCTTCACGGTAGGTGGCTCTTCCACCTCCCAAAACCGTTGAAGGACATCCGATAAGGTGGAGCTAACAGTTATGTAACTGTCCACCGATGGAGATGGTGGGTTATGCCTAACTGGTCCCATCACTACAAACCCAAGCGATGTAGATAAGGCTATCAGCCCACCCTTCTGTAACTCTCTCCTCTTCCCACAATACACGCGGCCTAGAACATCGGCACCGAGCAATAAGTGAATCGGACCGGTTCGGTGGAAGGAAGGGTCAGCCAAGGTCAATCCTGATGTCGCATCAACGACAGCGCGCGAAACGTGCTGTTGCGGAAGCTGACCAACAACCTTCTCATAAACAATCGCGGTAGCGCCAATTTTGGGCGCTGAAGAGAAGTGGGGGGAGAAGGAGAACAAAACCTGACCGATCGGATCCGGGATCCGCAGGTCTCCGATTCCTCGTACCGATTCAAGGTATGGAGATGTGTTCAAACTCAACTGCCGGACCAGCCAGCTGGAGGCAATGCAACCCTGAGCTCCCGTATCCAAAAGGGCGCGAACTAAAACAAAGGTGCCCCTCGGGCCCCACACCTGTACGGAGGCTGTTGGTAACAGCACCTGCTCCTGTGGGGGGGTTGCAGCCGACAGTTGGTTTAGTGAAAATCCTCCCGCATTCCCCGCAACGGGGGGGAAGGGGGGTCCGAAGAAAAATGCGTGCGCGGCGGAGGAATAGGGCGCTCAAGGCGCTCGAGCGGGTCCCAATCCGGCACGTACACACCCCGACCAAAGCTGCATCGGGGGGCCGGGCGGTGCCCATGATGGGCGAAAGTTGGGGGAGCCCGTGACAACCGGGGTCTCTCCATCAGAGGGGGAGAGAAGCGTATTGTCTCCCGACGTGGCTCCCTAATAACCGCGGCCCAATCCCGCGGTGGCGCCTCATAAGCGGCGCGTCGATCCCCCCCGCCCGTAGGGGGGGGTGGGGCGCCCAATCCTCTCACGGGAGGGGGGGCGCCTCTCCACTCTCCGCGGAGGGGTGGCACGCCCCTCCGATCTCCTCGGAGATGTGGGTGACCTACGAGGGCCCCCGCCCGTGCGCGAGTCCCTCTCTCTCACCACCTCACGAGTGTCTCTATTGTTGAAGCACAAAAGGGGGTGATGGGCCCCTCCACAACAGTGACAATCTCGTGGGTGGGGGCAAGCCGAGGCCATATGAGCCCCCAGGCAGCGGTAGCACCAATTCCGCTGTTTGGCCATATTCCTACGCCCCTCGGTGCGTAGGCCAACAAATTTGGGACAGGCCGGCAAACGATGGCCATCCCGCTTGCAACACTTGCAAGGCCCCGGCCTCTCCCCGTGTGGAGAGTTCTGCCGCACTGCAGTATACTGCTTGTGCGGGCGGCGCTCTCTCCGTGGCGCTGCCCGGGTCGCCTCAAAGCGGCCTGTACTCGGTCCCGGTATAGGAACCAGATCCAAGTGGTCGGTCATCTGACACTCATCCTCCAAAAATCTGAGGAGATCCGAGAAGGGGGGGAGGTACGAGGCACTATTGCCCCCATACCTTTGTTCAAAGCGCCCCTTCATCTCCATGGGAAGCTTATCGAGGATGAGGTGGAGCAAAATAAAGGACCACTGGTCCACCGGTAGATCAAGGCGTTTGAGCGCGTTAATAGCGCTTAGCAGCGGGTTCAAAATCTCCTTCCTCAATGAGGAGACCCGCGATACTCGTGGCAGCCCTAAAATGGCAGCCACATGTGTGTCCGCTAGCAAGCGAACATTCTGATACCGGGCGGTCAACAACGCCCTTGCAATATCATAACTGTCATCATTGACAGGTAGATGCTGGACAAGTACACCAGCCTCTCCCCGTAAGGCAGAGAGCAAATAGGCCAATTTCTGGCTAGGGAACAGGTCGTCCCTCGAGTGAACCAGGCTATCAAAGAGGTTAATGAACCCCATCCAAGAAGCCAAGTTCCCATCAAAGGTTGGGATGTCTAAAGTGGGCAGTCTGCCCAGCAAGCCGGCCGGGGTAGGCTTGACCTCCCCGGGCGTGCACGACTCACCCCTCCGGACGGATAGGATTGCCTGAGCCTTGTTTATAATCACATCCGCCTGTTCAAAACACTGATCATAATCGGCATTAAATTGGTCGACTGCCCGCAACTCAGCGGCACCCTCGGCTGGGTGGTCGAGCAGATATTGTTGATGAGCAACGAAAAGCTGCTCCAATTCCTTCAAGCGAGCCGGTACTCCCTCATGCCGAATTAACAAGGCCTGTTCTCGGTCTGGTCGGTCTACCAAAGCGACGGCACTAGCAAACCATCTCAAAATCTTTTGTGCACCCGCGCGGGCACCACTAAGCGGGCTGACTGGCGGGACCATTTTGCACCAAAATTAATAAACACTATAATAATACACGGACAAACAGACCGACAACCGCAGACAATAAAACAGATCGGGAGGAACTTCAAAGGCAGAACAAAATATATAAACAAACCAAAATCAAGTGTAAATGCTAGAACTTAACTAGAACAACAAAGGCATTTAACAACAGAATTTTTCAAACAAATTAAATTCAAGCATTAAGTCAATAACTTAACAAACACAATATTCAAAGGCAAACAAAACAAAATCAAATGTAAATGCTAAAACTTAACACAGCAAAATAGTGTATTACAACAACAGCAAAGTCATTTAGCAGCAAAATCTTTTACACAAATTAAATTCAAGTATAAGTTTACAACTTAACAAACAAAATAGTCAAGGGCAAAACAAAGATATGAAAAAACAAACCAAAATTTAAATATAGGTAAATGCTAGAACTTAACTAGAACAACAAAAGACATTTAACCTCAATTTTTCATATACAATGACAATTAGTTAAGGAGATCGGTCCACAAATGAGCTGGTAGTCGGTTTAAAATCAGCAATCAAAACCAATTAATATGTATTGCCCGTTTGGACAACCAACAAGATTACAATATCAATTGTACAATACTAATCAAATACTCAAATCTAAGAACCACTCAAATCTAAAAACCACGCTCTGCTACCAAGAGATGGTGGTGCCCCAAGTAGACTCCACCACGTCGGCGTTTCACCGACTTGTATTGCTGAATTTTATTTGACTACCAACTCATAGAAAGCTGGTATTACTTACCTTGGCTCCAATTGTCTCCTTCCGTCTCCTCCGTAGCCGGTGGACTTCCTGAGCTAGCTCGAAGGAAGTCGCGGCTCCTGAAGATCTGCAGTGGATCCACCGGTGGAGACCGGAGCACTACAAATGCCTAATAGGCCACCACGACTCACACACGCGATTTCGCACAACACAAAGCGGGCTTTCGCACCCCGATATTAGGTGCGCCGCGCAAACCACTATTTGCTTGAATATTGTATATTATATTTTATTCCGGCCTGAACTTATAACCTCTAAGCATGTCATGACATTTCGACTCGACTCAACTGACATATCACATGCGGCCGGCCGCCAAAAAAGCTGTCACTGCACAGACTAGAATGCAGTGCCGCCACTCGCTCTTCCTCGAGCGTGAACAACAAGATATCCACACAAGACATGGCCTAAAGGACTTGAATCCAGGCCAGTAAAGCAGCCAAAAAAAAAAAAATTATGTCATATAAATTCTGTCAAATGTGAAATGACGTTATAAGTAAAAGTTTTAGTGTAAAAGTTTATTTTTTATTTTAAGCGCATTTAAATAAAAGCTTGTTTTTAAAAAGGTTTTTTACATTTAATTTATTTTTTCCTTTTTGTTGTCACTGGACACGTTTCTCAGTCTGTTCATCTCATTCAACGCATCATTGTTGCAAGGTCGTTTGCCGGTTAACTTGGAACAGTCTAGCTATTCAATAAGAAGACCTGCTAATAATTTTACCCTACTTAAGGCCACGTATGCTTGACCAGGAGACCTATTTTTGAATTACGTATGCGATTTAGAAATCACCGCTGACTAAATAGTCAGCGATGACTTTGAAGTCACGAATTCCTAATCATCCTATTTTTGAAAGTCGAACGCAGAGCTACATAGATAAAGTACACACATACGTAAGGGTTCGGTTCCACGCAGAATATAGCCGTTTTCGGTATATACCGGTTATTATACGGCTAAAAGTTCATTGCAACTAGGCCAAAATATAAGAAAATAATGGTCTAAGTTTGTTTGTGACACAAATTTAAAAGATTTTAAACTTATACACGGTTATTTTTTATCACCCTGGAAAATGTCAGGGAATCTTCAGGACACATCCAATATTATATAAAAAATAAAAAAAATATATTAAAAAAAATAAAAAATCTCTAGAAATGCTGCTCTCAACTAGTGCAGTATCTTTTGTATTTTTTAAAAAATTAAAATAAAATTAAGTAAGTGAGTTATTTTTTTATTTATATTTAAATCATTCTAATACCATGTCGTGAAGCGTCCCTTTCCAGTGTGATAAAAAAATAACCGTGCATATTTACTTATTTGAGAAATTTTAAATCCAACTTAAAATCAACACATAAACTTCAAACTTGTCAATATGTTCTCTAAACAAAACACAGATAACGTTTCCACAGTTATGACTTGTTTACGAGTGGGTGAGGGCACTCGTAATGAAATCACATCCGTGACTAAGGTAGTCACATAAGTGATATTCAAAAATAAGAATTATTGAAAATCGGTGATTATTAGTCACATCGGTGATTTCGAAGTCGCATACGTAATTCAAAAATAGCTCTCCAGTAGCGAAGAGCTTTGAGCCTATTTCAAGTTATTCTTAGCAAGACCTTTTATTTGATACCCATATTGTAGGAGTGCATTTAAAAATAATTGATCCGCCATCTTGGATTTAGAATGACGTTGCATAGTTAACCATGCATTTTCATCCAAACTGTAACTGTGTTAGTATACAAAATGTCAGCTCAATCGGTTAAAGATACTTACGAGTCATTACTTCAAAATTGATTTTCAAGCTTTAGAAGTCCGCCATATTGGATTATTAGTGACGTCACATTACTTTTCGAGTTACTCTTAGCAAGACCTTTCATTTGATACCTATATTGTAGGGGTACATTAAAAATAATTGGTCCGTCATCTTGGGTATGCCGCCATCTTAGATTTAGAATGACGTCACACAGTCAACCATGCATTGTCATCCAAACTGAACGTGTATACAAAATTTCAGCTCAATCGGTTAAAGATATCTGCTTCAAAATTGAGTTGCAATATTTCACCCGAACATACATACCTACTTATATACTTACTCGTACATACTTACATTGCAAGTTAAATAAAAGCTTGTAAAATATATTAAATCCATAAGTTAAATAGAACTATAACGACCGTGTGAGTTTATTTTCTCAGCAATTGAATGAGAATCAACATTAATTTTCTGTTTTGCTGGATTTATGATTTATATTTATTTAGTGGTATTAACTTTTTCAGCCCACAGTTTTTCCCGCAATTGAAAACTTCATATTATAGGGATCGCTTCCAGTCAAAATTTGAAAGATGGAGAGGTTAAACAATATCAAGGTTCTATTAAATCCTTTGAAGTTTTCTTCTCTATTAGATAGTAAAGAATGCATTTCTTTTATTTTTCTATTCGTTTGTGATTCCTGCGGAAATAGCTTTTATTTCATTTCGGAAAATATTACGACTGATAATGATGACATGACAATTTGAATAAAGACACCAGCTTGAATTGCTTTGCAATATTTTTCGCCCTTTAAAAATTTGATTGAACAGTGAACTGAATCCAAACAATTTGTTTTTTTTCCCTTTACTTTTATAGAATAGAGGTACTTACATCCATAAACCACCAATTACCCAAATTGTGAACTACAAAGTGTAAGTCCAATTTAAATATTAAACGACCGCGCTTTCCTCAATAACCGTAATTTGCGACAGTGCCGTATAAATTTAACGCATCGAAGGTGTAGGGGTCGTTTAGGCCCAGACGTAATGCCATCTTATTATGCGGTATGTTGGTTTTCCAGGGGGTTCGCCGACAAATCGTCAATGGCTCGGCTCCTTTTGTGGTTAATCGAGAAATTGACTGGAAATAAATGAAAACGGCTATGAAACCTCTACAAATTAATTAAAATTACTTTATTTTTTAAAGGAGTGCATTTTACAAAATAAGAGCATCGACTAAATGAGCAAAATGAGATACTTTTAACTTTAATTTCATATATGTCACTTTTATACATATCGTGATTTTTTAACTTAAAAATATTCATATTATGCTCTGAATCTCCTAGTTGTTTTGTAAAAATCTAACAGTTCTCCAAAAAACGTGGATGTCAACTTGAAAAATAATATAATCAGAGACATTTATTTCAGGTATTTTGAATGTCAACTGCTATAAAGACAATTTTAGCATATCAAACTGAAAAATCTTTTTTCAGTGTCTTATTTACTAATCATTTCAAGGGGCTGAGTAGAAGAAACTGGAGTAAAAGTAAACTGACTGATTACTGGAAAGAATTTTCCGTGTTCCATTCATTTCGGGCTTATTAATTTTAAGGCTTTATCTAGGGTACAGATAGTTGCCTGGTACCTTAACAACAATAGCAATAAGTTGTTGCATTCCGACAACTAAAGGTGAGACAGGATTCTGAGGTGGAGGATTCGGAGTGATTCTCGCTTTCTTCGAACTTATTATCACAAACAGTCTTGTAAGATGAGGATCAAGACCCATATTACCAATTCTGGACAAAAATGTAGAAAAGTGCTACATATAACAGCCGTAACCGCCTTCTTGTGCAATATCATCTAGAAAGAGCGTATCTCGAACATCTTGAAGGGTACCGCACGACCCAGCTGTCCGTTTAATTGGAAAAAAGCTAATTTACTTCGGTCAACCCTCCAACTTCTTACGTGTAATGAAGACGCTACCTTTTATAGACTGTACAATCTATAAGAATGGGCAGTTTTTTATACACATAGATTGCCAGTTTTATGTAATTAGAGATTTTTAGGTAAAGCAAATTACATAATCAACATATTTATTTTAATATTTTTTACATTTGTTATATTTTATTTTAGCTTTACACAGTGTTAAATAAACCTTTTTAGGTTTAATCGATCACTAAGGTTCAAACAATTGCATAAATGTTATCATTTGAACTAAAGAAAGTTGGTAATTACGAGTATCATGATACCGAATGTGTTACACGAGTAAACCCCATATTACGATTTAGAAACATAATCAAGGTAGGTTACTCTATAAACAATGATAATATAAGAATCGATTTTTACATTCAAATCTATGTTCACTGATCAAGGGGACATCAAGAAAAACGCTTTGACAGATATTATGATATGAAATTCAGAAGTTCTAACAACCTTATCAAAGGATTTTGACCAACTTTAATGGTTTTTGCTTTATTCAAATATGACTTAATAAAAACCTCTTTTGAATAGACCAAATTCTTTACCTACTGCCCATGCGCAGAATGTTTTCAGGCAGAAACTTGTCAGCGACATTTACAATATTTATGACGGTACCACTATACATACATAAATACACACTAACATTTCTTTGCATAGTAACTAATAATGTCTAGAAATTAGCTTCAAACGTTAGAATCATTTAAAGTCAAATTTATAATGACCTTTTCTCATTCTCATTAGGGTATATTTTACAAGCGCTCTAAACTTATGAAAAAGCAATACTTTGTGGAACTTTGTTGTAAAACGTTATGCATTTCCTCATCACAGTGCTTACTTAATCCCACCTCAATGTTACGGATTAGAGTCTATTCTCTTAAATTATTTACTCTAGCACCAGATGGCTAGCCACCAGTAACGCATACAGCTGGCTTCGCAAGGAAGGCAGCCGGCCGTGACGACTTGCGGGGTGTGAGCGACCCCATTGTCTTAGATTGGAAAAGATAGCGGCAATTACAGGGTTGATCCCGACACCGTGTAAAGGCTCGTTATTATTTTATAATTTGGTTAAGCTTTCGAAGAAAGCCGAGGGGGTGCTTTTGAATGGTATACTCTATATGTAACAATTGAAATGGATTTTTTTTTGGCCTTTCTTAAAACTTTTGATAGACGTTTTTTGTAGTAATGTTTATACTATTGGTAGGTTGCTTAAATTTGTACTTGAGGTATATTTGAGAACTAATGAGCACACTTCGGGTAATCCGGAATAATTTAGTATTAGGATTTTCTGAGCTTATTTAAAGAATGACTTAAAATCCATGGTGTTTTCAGTCGTGCTTATCCCATTCATTGACTAATCAAATTTTTAAATTGAAGATAATAATATAATAATGTATTGACGTCACCTTAATTTAACGTATCTCATGTTCGTATGCATGTAAAGACTTCTATATATTTGAATTTTCCGATACATATGAAAATAATTACGCTGAATACACTTACATTCGTAGTGCACAATCGCTCTTGTAAAAGTATTTAATAAAAAAATACTCACATCATCAAAGCATATCCCTCCGAACCATGAAATAAGAGTACAATTAGCAATTCCATTTTGTGTAACGAAAACTGTAATTCCAAAAATATGTCATCACATAAAATGTTTGCGGTGTGTACCATCAGAAATGTAAATTGACCCCAAACAGTCCATCTGCCACGCCACCTGGCGGATAGTGAATTAATTATGAAACTGTGGCATGCGCTCGCGCACGCGCCGCCGCGACCATCCTTATTCGATCTGTCACTGTGTACGTTCGAATTACATAATTAATTGTCAATCGTCAAAAAATTGGATATTATTTACCAGAATCTTTTTTAGGGGTTTATTTTTCAGGTTGAGGAGCTCGATGGTGCAATTAAGTGTACTCTCCGTGTTACAATGAGGACCCTGATGAGTAACCAAAATTGTAAAATATCTCATCAAACAGAAGAGTTGCTACACCTCAATAAGTACTCTCTCTTTAGTCTTGTGAAGCTAAAAGAATGAAGGAATACAATTACATTTGTTTTTGTGCAGACATGAGACACGTGTACTATATTTATTATGGTCCCACGTAGAGCGCTAGTCTCTATTCAGATGGACCACTCTGTGAGCGAGCGAATAAGTTGGATGATTATTGGTTTTGACTTTTTATTATCACTACGGTCCACTTGATATTCATTTATAAATAATATCACAAATCTTTGTAACATTATGCCGTCATTGTTTTGTTCCATAAAATTTGCGAATGAAAAAGATAACTATTATTGCAGCATAACATACCTAATGCCACTAATATTAATTTTATACTTTGAAAAAATAATCTACAACTTAAAAATAATTTCATTGATGTACCTACAATAAAGAGTTTACTTTGTTTTGAGATAAACTTACAAAATTAGTTTAGAAACTGCCCATGTTGCTAGACGTATTGCGTTTTTAAAACGTATTTAACTCTTTGATTTAAAATACATAATCATAAATTTTTCAATAGACCCTTCAAATATTCGATGTATTTCTAATGAGAATAATAATTAGCTTATTTTTGACTTGGAATGAACTCAGGTTGGGGATCTAAACAAACTGGTAGTAATTATTAACACTGTCACATTAATTAGCATGACATTGCAATAGCATCGTAATGCGTGCCTCAGATATAAGCGATAATGGAAGCGCCAGGCCCATATAGTCCAACGGTTTTTGTAAAATTCACCAAATGCAATATGAAAATATACAATATCTTGTTTAGTGTTATCAAAGAAAGAGTCATACTAGTAGCTTATTTTGATATTGACGTATGATATTGATAGTAATGATATATAGCAAAACTTTAAAAAATTAAGCAGACTGTGACTAAAAAACCTTTTTAAAAACAAGCTTTTATTTAAATGCGCTAAAAAGAATTAATAAACTTTTACACTAAAACTTTTACTTATAACGTCATTTCACATTTGACACAATTTATATGACATAAAATCTTGTCGCGAGATTTACTTTTGTAGATAAACAAGTAAATTAAATAATTTGATGTGAATAATTTTATACATTACAATTATCTAAGTAAATACGAGTAGGTACTTAAAAGTACTTTTAAGTTACTACACACAAGTAAATCTCGCGACAAGCTTTTATGTCATATAAATTGTGTCAAATGTGAAATGACGTAATAAGTAAAAGTTTTAGTGTAAAAGTTTATTAATTCTTTTTAGTGCATTTAAATAAAAGCTTGTTTTTAAAAAGGTTTTTTTACATTTAATTTATTTTTTACTTTTGAGTTATCACTGGACACGTTTCTCAGTCTGTTCATCTCATTCAACGCATCATTGTTGCAAGGTCGTTTGCCGGAACGTCTATACAGAATTTCAGCTCAATCAGTTTAAGATATCTACTTTCTAAATTGATTTTTAGCTTTAGAAGTACGACATATTGGATTAATAGTAACATCACTTAATTTTTCAAGTTATTCTTAGCAAGACCTTTTATTTGATACCCATATTGTAGGAGTGCATTAAAAATAATTGGTCCGCCATCTTGGGTATGCAGCCATCTTGGATTTAGAATGACGTCACATAGTTTTTATTTATTTATTTGATTTATTTATTTTTTACAAACATTGGAAAATAATAAGACAGCACTACATAAACTAATTCTAGTTTTTCTGAGTGATGCCGATTCGCACAGATAATATTTACAATTAAACAGTTTAACAGTAGGTACACACAAAAAAAATTACGTATAACTTAGTGGGTAGTTATGGATTAACATTTATGTGAGCTCGCGCTAGCGATGTATTCGTGCGTGTGTGTGCACCAAAGAACCACCTAGTTCCCCACCTTAGCGTAATCGATGAAAAAAAAAAAAGACAAGATACATCATGTTCTATTATGCAAACATTTACTTCAGCGAATAAAATATGAATGAAAGTAAAGAAAATTTTAAATTGGCAAATAATTTAAGTTTTTTTATACAGTAATTATATTAAATATATAAACTACAATAAGAGTGTTGACAGAAAGTATTTCTTCAATTGATATTTAATGTTCTTTTCATTTAAGTTTTGTTTAATATTTTCAGGTAATTCATTAATGAGTTGTGGGATTTTAAAGTGTAGTTGATATGTTCCATACATGTTATTGTAATGAGGGCACATCAACTGCTTTCTTTGTAAGCTACGCGTATTTTTTTCATTCGAGTGCGTTATTCTGCTGATGCTCTCATTAAAATAATGCTCCACAAGTAACGCATACTTAACTTTAAGGTGAACTGGCATAATCTTACAGTAGTTAAATAAGCCATAGTCATTGTCCTTAAATTTTGTTTTAATATTATATGGTACGATGATTTTTAGGATTCGACGTTGCAAGCTGTAAATTTTGTCCAGATGTGTCCTATATGTAAGCCGCATATGTAATAATTGCAACAGCTGATTCTAAAGTTAAAAGTAAAATTTGTAAAATAATTAAAAATATAATAAAATAATTAAATGGTCCAGTACCTCTTATTAAAGATATTAATAAGTGTCCTGCAATTATATTTGCTGTTAATCGTTAACCGTGCATTTTCATCCAAACTGTGTGTATACAAAATTTCAGCTCAATGTTAAAGATATCTACTTCAAAATTGAATTTCAAGCTTTAGAAGTCCGCCATATTGGATAAATAGTGACGTCACATTATTTTTCGAGTTACTCTTAGCAAGACCTTTTATTTGATACCCATATTGTAGGGGTGCATTAAAAATAATTGATCCGCCATCTTGGGTATGCCGCCATCTTGGATTTAAAATGACGTCACACAGTCAGCCATGCATTGTCATCCAAACTGAACGTGTATACAAAATTTCAGCTCAATCGGTTAAAGATATCTGCTTCAAAATTGAGTTGCAAGATTCCACCCGTACATACATACTTACATTGCAAGTTAAATAAAAGCTTGTAAAATGCAACTTTATGGGGACTTGTGTGGCAATTTCATCCAAATGCGTTTAAAAGCTTTGCAATAACTAATTGAGAAATCATTTTCTAAACGCATTAACATTCAAGTTTAAGACAATTATACATTAGTATTATAGAACAGTTTTAATACCAACATCCTTCCTCCGCAATCTCCTCGTTCCCGGAAATTTTTGACTATAATCGAATCTGTTGGTTTACACATTTTACCGCTTGCACCCACCCATTCCAATCCTAGTGGTGATGATTCCTGGCTCGATTTAATCCTTACCTCAAATCCCTTGCTTGCCTCATCTCATGGTCAACATCCTGCTCCTGGTTTCTCTCATCATGACCTTATTTTCCTTTCCTATATCCTAAAGCCCCTAAAACCTATTCCCAGGGTTCTGTACAAGCTCTGTTTTGCTCACATGAAAGTTGATGACCTCGTTAGTGAGGCCTCTAGAATTAACTGGGAGCTGGTACTTCGGGCCAATACTGTAGATACTAAGGTGCAGATCTTTAACCAAATTTTAAACATTTATGACATTCATGCTCCAGTTAAGAAAATCAAACTAAAGCGTTTGCCGGCCCTTTGGATGTCTGAAGATATTTGTATGGTTATTTTTTTTATTTTATTTAATAGACGGTACACAGCACAGATTATAGTTAAATCATATAAAACAAATATACATTAAAATAAGTATTGTGGTCAACTATAACCCAATAATTAGTGCACACAACATGATTTTCTGTCTTCCTTGTACATGCATATATACGCATATATACGGACATACACATGCATATACGCGCATTACACACAACACACAATATATAAAACTACAAAAAAAAAAACTACAGACTATCGGATGGACCACTATAACTGCAACAGCTGGACTTAAGAGGGGTGTGAAGTGCCAACTCGTGGCTCGAGTATGCTTTCATTCAAATATGCAGTTTGTTGCACACCGCTTTAGAGTTGAAGGTCCCAGGCGAGTGACTACATTTCTTATTGAAATAGTGTTCCGGGCGATAACGGTTTTACCCCCCTAAACCTTTACTACTTAGACACTTTTGGTCTCATTAGATTCAGTACACCTTAATCTATGTTTTCACGCTTTTTGCTATTTAGTACAATTTTGTCAAAAAAAGACAAAAATGCTCGATGCAGTTTTTAAGTTTAAAATAAAGATATTTAGGTGCTTATAATTTGTATTCAGAGCAACATTACTTCAAAATCAAAACGTACAAACCCAGTTCTTTATTGTATCTACAACATTTCCAAAAATTATGAAAATTGGACAATGTAAAGGGGGGAAAAAAGCGCCATCGCTTTTTGTATGAAAATTTACATCTTCACAATCCTCTCAAGGTGCATTTTTGAACAATATTTTTTTTAAACAATTTTGGAATCTTTTCAAGTTTGGATTAAATATATCCACCTCGAAGCCTTTATTCTTTGAAGCATCATTACGAGCATTATTAAGGTCATTGTACAGGCGGCACATGCGGATCATAGGATTGAAAAAGGACGTGTTGTTTTAACAAACCTGTAGGGCAAAAGTAGCTGGGTTTTTGTCACGAAATCGAAATTTAGTTTTGAAATTTAATAGAGCCAATAACGACGGTGAATCTATGTGGGAATGGAGTATTTTATGTAAGTTTGAAAATGCAGTATAATCACGTCTGACCTCCAGGGTATCAAATCCGAACCTCACCAAACGTTCACTATAGGAACTAATCTGTCGATGGATTCTATGCCTGTAGCACAACTGACTCAAAAACTTTCGTTATGAGACGGAGGGACCGTACTTTTCAAAAATTCAGAAAGGTACGAAGTGATGACCATTGGGATGTTTACAAGTCTGCACGAAATCGGTGTAATCAAATGATACGAAACGCCAAACGCCGCCACATTCTTAACAATATCACTTCGACTTCTTCTGCCGCTTTTAAATCATTTAATATGGATTATGTATTTCGAGAACCGACCCGAATTACTCCTACGTCCGCCACTTGTTTAGACAACGTATTCTGCAACTGTAATGTACAAGATAAATCAATTATTAATTTTATTAATTCTGACCATAGCGGACAACTAGCCTCATTTGAGCACCATCATGTTAGTTCGATACGTGAGATTACTTGTAGACCTATAACTAAAAGCGGTATAGAAAAATTCAGAAGAAATGTTATTAACCAAACTGCAAGTTTGTCGTTCGAGGGGCAGAACGCCAATAATCTGTATAATAATTTATTTTATGTAGTTAAAGATGAATGTAAATATATATTTAAAGAAAAAGTCATTAAAGTCAAAAATGGGAGAAAGAAATTTAGTGATTGGGCTACACCTGGTATATATAAAAATCGTAGGAAATTATTCGAACTATACTCTTTAAAAGTAACTACCAATGACCCCACTTTCATAAATTATGTCAGAAATTATTCTAAAACATTTAAGAAAGTGTGCATGTGCGCAAAAGCTATGTACATAAGTAACAAAATCAGTTTATCTAAAAATAAAGTAAAAACCACCTGGAATATCATTAATCAGGAAACTGGTAAACCCAAAAGTATTGAACGTATATTAACTGTGAATTCGTTCTCATTGGAAATCAATAAAAAAACAATTAAATCAGACAATGCAATTGCCAATGCGTTTGAGGACTTCTTCTCTCATATACCTATAGAAACTACAAGTAGTCTCAACTCATGTCCCAATGAAGCTGTAGCTCTCCTGGGACAGAGTGTAGAGAAGTGCAATAAGGTTTTCAACTTCTGTCACATTGATGCCGACACTGTTTTAAAAACATTTATTATGATTAGCACTAAAAAAACTGAAGACCTTTGGGGTATTTCAATCCACATAGTCAAATCTGTAATAAAGGAACTTGCCCCGCAACTTGCGTTGATGTGTTGATGAAGGTGTTTTTCCCGACCTTATGAAGAATAGCAAGTTAATACCATTATTTAAATCTGGAAATAAAAATGATCCCTCCAATTATAGACCAATATCGAATCTACCAGCTCTTAGTAAAATATTCGAAACAATTATATCTAACCAGTTAACAGATCATTTCACAAGTAATAACATTTTACATAAAAATCAATTTGGTTTTACCAAAGGTCGTTGCACTACAGATGCGGGAGTTGCACTTCTCCAACATATTTTTGCCGCTTGGGAGCGTAAACAAGATGTAATTGGGATTTTTTGTGACCTGTCGAAGGCTTTCAACTGCGTTAGTCACCAGACTCTTTTAAATAAACTCAAGCATTATGGTGTCTCCGAAGAGGCATTAGACTTATTGAGTCTTATTTGTCTAATAGGACCCAGAAAGTAGTTATTAACAAAACTAAGTCCGCTGGTGCACCTATAGTCATGGTCGTGCCTCAGGAATCGATATTGGGACCATTACTTTTCCTAATTAACATTAATGACCTCCCACATTTCACTTACAATCTTTGCGATACAGTACTATTTGCAGATGATACTTCTTTAATATTTAATATTGACAGAGAAAACGAAAACATTGACGTTGTAAATAGTACTCTCTCTAGAGTATTGCATTGGTTCACAATGAACAATTTATCATTAAACTCAAATAAAACTAAATGTATGAAGTTCTCATTGCCAAATGTAAGGAAAGTGGATACTATTGTAGAAATGAATAATCAAGTTGTTGAATTCATCGACTTTACAAAATTTTTGGGTATTACACTAGATTCAAGGTTGCAATGGGATCCACATTTTTAGTCCTTGGCAAACAGACTTAGTTCTGCTGCATATGCAGTAAGAAAGATAAGACAACTTACTGATGTTAAAACGGCAAGATTGATTTACTTTAGTTATTTTCACAGTGTCATGTCATATGGTCCATATGACATGACTTTGACTTTGACTTGTCTGTGCAGATGTTGTGTTAGTTGTAAATTTCAGCCTTTTTAGTAATTTTGTAATATATGTCCTTATATAATCTGACGTCGGTTTTGGGAAGGTGTCTGTTTCTACGGTTTCATAAAATTCTTCATTGTTATGTAAGTACTGTAAAATGCCAGATACACTTGTTCGTCTTTCTTTTATTCTTTTTCTGAGGGATGTAGCTAGCTTTTCACTGAGTTTGTTGGACTGACGATCAAGTTTATTTAACATAAACTGAAGAGCAGCATCTGCCGTCAATAAATTTATATCCCGGCGACACAAAGCCAACACCGTGGTTTTTACAACATCTAAACTATGGTGAATGTCGTGCATGTCTTGAATTTCTTTTTCTGTAAAATTTAAATTCGATTTTAAATCAAGCAATGCTTTCGAAACACATGATTTTAATTTCAAAAATCGACCAATCATATCGGACAAGCTGTTCCAACGGGTTTTGCAGTCGAGTATAAGATCCAGGCTTTTTCCGTACTCTTCTGCAGAGTATTTTTGCAAAAGGTCGTTTTTCATGGGTGACTTTTTAAAAGCTTTAACCAAATCTCGTACTTTCTTAATGGTATCTTTGTATAGAAATTCAGAGTTTGGTACCCTTGGTTCTTCGATATCAAATCCTCCATAGTTTTCTTCCGAATCTTCAGAGTCGTAATCCAGTTCAGTATCTGGTAATACTGGTTCAGAAGTTGACTGGTTCTGTGACTTATATAGCACATCGAGCACCGCAAGTTGTATGCCGTGAGCAAAACATAATTGATGGTGGCCATCAAAATTTTTGCCCATTTTAACCATCACACTGGCTCCGTCTGTTGTAAAAGCAATTATGTCTTCAAGGCTAAGTTCAAACTTGCTCAAATGTTGTTGTATTAATTGAGTTCCTACATCTGCTGGCATTGAACCCTTTATTCTCACCAGCCCCAAATTTTTGTGTTTAGCTGACTCTAGATCTTTATTGTGGATATTTATGTTCATGTACCTTTTATTTCTTGTAGAGGTCCATTCATCGAACGTCAATGTGAACTTTTGGTTATTGGACTTCATCTCCTTTATTAAATTAATCAGTACTTTTTTGTGTTATCACACACCTCTAAAACTATCTTAGTTATAGTTGTCGGCGATTTCGGTAAATCATAGCCAGATTTTTTGAAAACATGCCTTAGGTCCTCAGATGTACAAAATTTGCTCAAGGGGATTCCATCCAATGCTGCCATTCTACTCACTCTAAGCTCCATGGAAGATTCTCTCACATAGTAATCTGTGAGTTTAGTTTTCTTTTGAGGTGGTGCTTCTTTTGAAGTGCCCTTCCTTTTTTCTAGACTTTGAGTATTATCAGTCGTTGATGTTGAAGTAGTCGCCTGTAGACCTTGTGACACGTCAGTGATAATATGTTTAGCCCTCAAGTGAGTATGTAACGCTCCAGTCGCACCACCAGGTGTTTTTTAAACTTTTTTACAATGCTTGCACTCGACACTTTGTCCATTTTCGGCCCTTAAAAAATGTTCCCAAATAGATGATGTTGTCCGTTTGTTTAAAAACTCCTTATATACAGTCTTCTTTGTTGACGACCTAAAACAATTACAACAATTTATTTAATAACTAGCTTATCCCCGCCGGTCATCTTCCAAGCCCTAACTAAATCTACTTTTGCAAAAAATCATATTGAACTATTGCTCCGGTTTAACGGTAAAAGGAGGACAAATAAATAAACAAAAAAAAATAATGTTCTCCAAAACACAAAATTCCACTTTTAATTCGAGAAACTACATGAAAGAGAACCACGCGAGCCGCGCGAGCATTGTTACTTGTAAATGCCTAAGAGCGTCGGTGGCCAAGTGGTTACGTTACGACCACTGAATTTCATCCGGAAGGCGCGGATTCAATCCCGGCATGTACCTACCACTGTATTTTCGATATTTTCTTACGGTTAAGGAAAACATCGTGAGGAAACCTGCACACACCTGCAAAGGAATTCGAAATTTGTGTGTGAAGTCGACAAACGCGCATTAGGGTAGCGTATTCGACTAAGGTCTATTCACCCGGAATTAAGGAGAATGCTCGAGCCCTTCGGTGGGTACATAATATGGGCTGATAACGAATAACGAATAACCTATGCAATGGTAATTAGTATCATCTGTTAAACAAAATTAATAAAGTAATGAAATATAAAAAAACATAATTTTTACTCTTGAATTTTTTACTCCATACCCTCGCTCTATAGAATTTTAATAGATTTTATTTCATTCATAAGTACTTACATATTATTTGATTTCCATCCATATGCTTCACAAGTTACAATATTCTATATTCCATACACTCCAGCAACAACAAGGAATAAAACAGAAATCTTCTAACATACAGGTCACTCGAAAAAATACTTCAGTTTGGGAACTTTCTCCGAGTTGCGACGATTGCGAGTGAACTACAAAGCTAACAGCAAACAAATGAATATAACGAATGACACTTTATTTCATACATCTAAAACAAATCACAGGGTTGAACACACACATAGAAAGACGCGGGGATACCCGCGGCGGACGATTAGTTAATAATATACTGTATTACTTAAGCGTTAAAGATGATTATTGATTACGTTATGCAAGGCTGAAATAAGCCGCGCGGGAAAGTACCAGGAAGTAACCACAGATATTTGCTAGATTGAATTATTTTATACGGGGATTACCCGCTTGTTTAGTTTCATTGTTGACTGAGTTGTCATGTCATCCTGTTTAGAATAATGTTTAATGTTGCCAACTTTTTTTTTTCTTTTTTTGATGGTTCAATAACATATTTTTATGATTAACTAAAAAAATCCTAAATTTACGTAATTACGGATTTCAACCTTCAGTTACGGACTTGTCAGGAGTGTAAAATCTTTGCGTAATTACGTAACTGCGTAATTACGTAATTACGGAATGGAAGCCCTACATATGGAATACTACTGTGGGGATCGGCAGCTAGTATAGAAAGTATTTTTGTACTCCAAAAAAGAGCTGTTCGCGCTATTTATAATTTACGAGCAAGAGATTCTCTAAAAGATTTATTTAGAGAAATTAGTGGACAACTAATTAATTAAACCTAGAAATAGTGGACAATTTCATCTACCTGGGTTCTAACATCAGCAACGATGGCTCGTGCGAAAAGGAAGTGCGCCGGAGAATTGGCATGGGCAAAAGCGCCATGTCTCAGCTTGAAAAAATCTGGAGATATCGCAACATTTCCGTAAAAACTAAAACCAAACTAGTACGGACTCTAGTCTTCTCGATCTTTTCGTATAGCGCTGAGACGTGGACGCTGAAAGCTGCAGACCGCAAACGCATTGACGCCTTTGAGACGTGGTGCTGGAGAAAGATGCTCCGTATCCCGTGGACAGCATTTCGGACTAACGCCTCCATATTGCGAGAACTCAAAATCTCCTCGCGACTGTCATCTGAGTGTCTACGCAGAGTCCTAGAATACTTCGGTCACATTGCAAGGAAAGACGGTGACAACCTCGAAAAGCTCATCACGACCGGCAAAGTTGATGAGAAAAGGCTTCGTGGACGCAGCCATTGGGCTGCGTCCACGAGGCCTTGGTCCGATCAGATCCGCACCGCTCTTGACTCCACAATCCACAATGCCCTCCACACAGCCGGAGACAGAAACAGATGGAGAAAGACCGTACATGAGAAAGTGATGCAGAAGGGAGGTCACGACCCTCAACACTGAGGAATACGACTCAAGGAGGAGGAGGAGGAGCAGGACAGTACATTTATGAAAATTTAATTTATGCCCATAAAAATTATAATACATTTGAAACCAATTTCCAAATTCACCATTTAAACACAAGAAATAAAAATAAACTTGCCGTTCCAACATACAGGCTTCAAAAAACTAGATGCTCGTTTATAGGGAAATGTATAACTTTTTACAACAAAGTCCCACAAAATGTTACTGATTTGCCTTTTCATAAGTTTAAAGCGCATGTAAAAAAGACTCTAATGAGTAAAGGATATTATAAAGTCAAAGATTATTTGAATGATGCTAATGCCTGGCGTTAACCTTAAGATAAAGAATCATGTTTTTGTGTATAACTATTTATGTAAACAAATATTATATTGGGTTACGAAAAAACTGACACATCTAATCTTGTAATGGAAGTTGAGCTCAAACTTTTGCTTTGAGGTCAACTTTCAATTGACGACTCTGTAATAATACAGGGAGAAAAAAATAGCCCTTGCTGGTTCTTTCCAGTACAAGGTCTCCCGCCGTAGACTTGTGAACCATTGGCGAAGCTGCATTGACGTTCAAAAGCGATTATGTAATCCTAATTGAATAAAGTATATTGACTTTGACTTTGACTTTGCTACCTGGAAGTTTCTTCGAACTCTTGGTATCGGTAAGGGTCATAACTCTGATCTTCCTATTGCACTGACTATGGACAACCTTAATCACCATTTTTCTGGAAACAGCAACTCTTCTCCTTTTGATGCCTCACATGCCATTGCTTGTTTAACTGGTTTGTCAACATCTTGTACTGCCCGTTTCAATTTTTCAACTGTTACCTCAGATGAGATAAAGAAGATAATCAGCAGTATAAAGTCTAATGCTATGGGGTGTGATAGCATCAGTCGGCCAATGATCATACCTATTTTGGATTATATACTCCCTCCCTTGATTGATATTATTAATTTTTCTCTTATGACTGGTACTTTCCCGTCTCTTTCGCGCAAAGCATATGTACGTCCACTCCCCAAAGTATCAGATCCAACACTTCCCAATCAATACCGACCAATCTCTATACTCCCTTATCTTTCCAAAGTGCTTTGAGGCCTGTGTTTATAAACAATTCTCCAGTTTTGTACATACGAATTCAATTCTGAGTCCTCTCCAGTCTGGGTTTAGACTAGGTCACAGTACGGTGTCTGCTCTCCTTAAAGTGACGGGAGATATTAGAGCTGGCATACAAGATACTAAATTTCCTGTTCTTGTATTGATTGACTTTTCCAACGCTTTTAATATTGTGAATCACCAAATTCTTTTGTCCATCTTCTCCCATTATGGGGTCTCTCGTGAGGCGGTAGATTGGTTCTCTTCATATCTTCAGGATCGCCAGCAATCGGTTATCTGGGGAGATACTTCCTCCTCATAGTGTAATCTAAAGGCTGGTTTTCCTCAAGGCGGTATTTTATCTCCAATCCTTTTTAAAATTCTTATTAATCTCATTACTCACCGGCTTCGCTGTTCGTATCATTTGTATGCCGATGATCTTCAACTTTACGCTCAGGCTGGTGTTGATAACTTAAATGAGGCTATAGATAAAGTTAACGATGACCTAATTGCTATTAAAAGCTGGTCTGATCAGTTTGGAATCTTAGTTAACGCGGCAAAATGCCAAGCAATCATTATAGGTAGTCCCAGGGCTACAGCAAAAGTGGCTACAATTAACTTGCGCCCAGTTATATTTCACAACAGTATAGTTCCATTTTGCAGTAGTGTAAAGGATCTTGGCCTTTATTTAGACTCGACGTTCAACTGGCAGTCTCAGGTATCCAACATCTGTCAACGGGTAACTGGGATACTACGGTTTCTTTACCGGTTAAAGAACTTTCTGCCTCCTGATATTAAGAAAATGCTTGTCCAGACCTTGATCTTTCCCGTCATCGATTATGGAGATGTGTACTATCTCGACCTGAATGCAGATCTGCTCAACAAATTAGACCGGCTTCTGAATAACTGTATTCGGTTCGTCTACAATCTGCGAAAATACGACCACATATCTGAGCATCGGCAGCATTTGAACTGGTTACCTATTCGGCAGCGTAGACATGTAAGAACTTTAAATACCCTTTTCGCCTTTCTGAATAGTCCCATGCACCCAGTTATTTAAACCCGCATTTTCAGTATTTATGTACGTCTCACAATCGACCTCTTCGGTCAGCATCCAATTGTCTTCTTACATGTCCATCTTATAGCTCCGAAATAATTCACTATACCTTTTTCGTACAATCCATTCTTCTTTGGAACGCGCTGCCTTTAGATATTAAGAAATATATCAATAGGTTAAGTTTTAAAAATAAACTGCGGAAATATGTGCAACAGAAATGTATGTCATAACGTCACTTATTTGTTGGCTGTATTATTGTTGTAACTTGTTAATGTTGTGGAATAATAATATGTATTAGTTTATTTTTGTTATATTTATGTATTAGGTTTGAAATATTTTTAAATGATTGTGATGTAAAAATGGTTAATTTTGTTTTTGGTACATCTACCACAGTTGTTCTCTGCACCATCCAAAGGTCGACTGGTAGAAAATGCCTCAGGCATTAAGTCCGCCGTTGTACACAATGTACATAAAGTATTAATAAATAAACAGTAAGGTAAACGCTGGTATACTCGTCAGTGTCCCAATACTCGTCAGGTACCTACACTTTAAAAGGGGCTTATAATATTTCTACCAACCGTAAATGAAAGAATTGTTATTGAAATACAATCACAGTAATATAATGTTCTATTATATTTGCAACACTGCATTAAAATTGTAATTGCGTCTAAAGTTCGAGGTGCTAAAAGTGTGAGCTCAGAAAAATATGTGGAAAAGGTATAGTTCGGCAACTAAACTGAGCAACAACCGGCTCCTATTTTTTACATAATATTCCGCTTGGGATATTTATACGGTAAGTGTGTTTATTTTTTAAAGATAGTACAATACATTTTCTAATACTATACCTATCTGTGCTATATCGTGAGAATTTATTTTTTTATTGCATGTGACATTAATTGATGCTCGCTTATTCCTGTTTTGCCCAATACTCGTCAAAATTTATGTAGTTTTGACGGATACTGGAGCGAGCATTACCAGAAGTACCTTAACCCGTCATCGTTACCTTAATTCTCGGTATTAAGTTTTATTTTCCATTGGCATTATAGAAAATCTTATACTTAGATAACGACGGATAAAGGGACGTTCCTTACAATTGTTCCTAAGCCCATCATAGCGCTCTTATTATCTTAAATTATGTACGATATTCGTTTGAATCAATTTGTTTTATTATTAGATAAAAAGTAGGTACCTCTATATGTACAGCTTTTTTAAATTCCAATAATTTCTTGAAATTTTGTATTAGTTATATTAGTATAATAGTTTCATTATTATGATTTCATTTTTATATGGTTCAGTAACATTTATAGACTTCCTTTTTTATGGGACCTACTTTTACAAAAAATAATTAACTGTTTCATACATTTTCATCGAGCAAGTATTGAACTTTTCTATGAAACAGATGATTTTTTCTTCATTTCGAGGTTGGTCTCATATTGAAAAGCAATCTATAAATGCTAGATCGTATTAAAATTCCAGTATGTATAAATATTAGAATTCAAACTTACTTAAATTAAAGATCCATGACTCGTGACATAAGCATTTTGGTTCATCATCATCATCATTTTAGCCATGAGACGCCCACTGTTGGACATAGGCCTTCTCCAAAGATCTCCATACCGATTGCTATGGAGATCCTTATACATCCGGTACCGTCCGGTTTCTGCCCTAACGGCCGTCAGTCCTGCGAGCAATGTATCCCGCCACTGCTATTTAAGGTTTGCAATTCTTTGGATAATTTCGGTAACTCTAGTTCTTCTACGGATTTCATTATTTCTGATGTGATCACGTAGAGAAAACCCGAGTATAGATTTTTCCATTGCCCTTTGAGTTACTTTGAGCCTTCGTCTGAGACCCACTGAAAGCAGCCACGTCTCATTTCCGTACGTCATCACTGGCAACACGCACGAATTGAAGACTCGTCTTGAGAAACTACGGCAGATGGACCGAGAATATGCTGCGTAGCTTCCCGAACGCTGCCCAGCCGAGTTGGATTCGTCGACTTACCTCTTTCCGGAAGTTAGACTTACCGAGCTGGACTATTGCCCCAGGTAAACATATTCGTCAACAGCTTCCAGCGTAGAGTCTCCAACATGCACAGGAGTTGGTACTACACGGGAATTCGACACTATTTTAGTCTTGTCCGTGTTCATTTTAAGACCCACTTGTTGGGAAACTCTACAGAGGTCTTCGACCATTGTGCCTAGATCCTCCACGGTCTCAGCCATGACTACGATATCATCAGCTAAACGAAATTGAGTCTTGTACTTGAGCCGTTTATGTTGATGTTGAGTCCTCTCCAGTTCAAAATCTTAAATACAGCCTCCAATGCAGCGTGAACAGTTTCGGCGATATAACGTCACCCTGTCTCACACTGCGCTGAAGTGGTACTGGTTTCAAGTTTTGGTCCTGAAGGCGGACTGACATGGTGGTGTTTTCGTATAATGACTGCAACACTTGGATGTACCAATAGTCTTTTTGGCACCTCTGGAGTGATCTAAGCACGGCCCAGGTCTCACTAGAATCGAAGACTTTCTCATAGTCTACAAACGCCAAGCATAGTGGCAGATTATACTCCTCGGTCTTCTGTATAGCCTGCCGCAGCATATGGATGTGGTCTATGGTAATATAGCCATTTCAAAATCCGGTATGTTCGGGAGGCTGGAAGTCGTCGAACCTGCGTGCGAGACGATTTGTGATGGCCCTCGAGAACAGCTTGTAAACATGACTCAGAAGCTTGATGGGTCTATAGTTCTTCAGCTGGGCCCTGTCGCCCTTTTTGAAGAACAGTGCCACCACGCCCCTGTGCCATGCTTTAGGCGTTTTGCTCTCGAGTTGACGGAATTGAATAGCCGCTGCAGCGCTTTCCACCCGCTTTGAGGAGTTCGGCTGTAACTCCATCATCACCTGGCGCCTTGTTGTTTTTAAGCTGTTTGAGAGCCACATTAATCTCGTACAGGCTGAAGTCCGGGATGTCTTTGGTGTAATGCCAGGTCAATTTGGCTCTTGTTGTGTAAAGCTGTCCATAGAAGCGTTCGATCTCGGCCATAAGCTCAGGTCGGGATGTAATGCCGTCCTCTATCTTCAGCTTCGTCATCAGACTCTGACCGGGTGACAGATCACTTGCGAACACAATGGAGCCATTGTTCTGCTCGATGGCCTCTTTAATACGTTCCGTATTAAAACAGCGTATGTCGCGAGTCAGACATTTAGAGAACTGTTTGTTAAGTTGCCGACAAAAACCTTCAGAAGACTGCAGACCCATTCCACACCATTCCTCCGTCAGCTTATTTGTCGGCTCCGTTACTTCTTTGCTTAGCACGGCTGGGTTTGCAAAACTTTGCACCTACCGTAAGAACAGCTTCCAGAACCCTGTCATTATAAATGTCTACATCCGTGCAGTCCTCCAGGCAATCAAAGCGATTTTGCAATTCGAGTTGAAAGCGCTCGTGGTTTTGGATCTGGATTGCTTAGAAACGGAGCGTAGACTTCACCAGGCGATACCGTTCCGCTTTTATGTTAAAGTTCAATGCGCCTCTTACCGTTCGGTGATCGCTCCCTGTGTTAAACGAATTGATCATTGAGACGTCATTAAATATTGGGTCTTAGTCAATATGATGAAGTCAATCTCATTTTTTGTCACGCCAACCGGACTTTTCTAGGTAAATTTTCGATGCAGCCGTTTTTTGAAGAAAGAGTTCATTATTATAGAGTCCTTTTCTCTCCATGTAATCGGCTAGCATTTGACCTCGATAATTCCGGATTCCAGCTCCAAATTGCCCCACTTTCAACTCATTATCGCCCCGCTTGCCTAGCCTTGCGTTGAAGTCTCCCATGATAACAGTGTAGTGAGTCTTGGAAGGGTGTATTGTCCGAGAAATGTCGACAACGACATACATAGCTTTCACTTCCTCGTCGGGGTGGGTCGAGGTCGGGGCGTAGACCTGTATGACCTTTAGCGAATACCGTTTAGTGATTCTGAGTATAAGGTATGCCACCCTATTCGACACACTTCCAATCTGTACCACGTTGTTCACTAGAGACTTATGGAGAATGAACCCGACACCACCTTGGGACAGGTCTTCGGCCTCCCGAAAATAGAGCAGGTTGCTGGATTTAAGGACCATCATGTTCTCACCCTCTTCTCGAACTACGGATAGTCCCAGAATACTCCAATGAATCCTGCTCAATTCCTCCTCTAGTTCCAGCAGCTCGGTCCGCAGTGTACGCGCGTTATATGTTGCCAGGGCCAAGGTCGTTTGACGGGAGGTTTTCGCCGCCCGGGGATTCTTCACCCCAGGTCTGCACCCCAGGTTCTAGCGCCAGGTCGACGACCATCACTGTCGACACGGCCTCCGGGACCGCCGGGCACTTGGGGCCTTTGGGTAGTTCGATCCATTTTGGGGAGGTTTTGGGCCTTCTCCCGCCACGCTGGCCCAGTACGGGCTGGTGGGGTGCAAGAAGCACTCAGGAAGTTTGGTAAGATTCACTACTAACTCCAGTGGAGTCTATGATATGATATATTATATATCAAACTAATACTTTTTATTGAACCTGTCTGTACAAGATTGTATGGCTCTCAAGCAGTTCATGAACAACAAGCCTCCCGAACAAGCCGGATTCCGCACAGGCAATAGTACCATAGACCACATTCATTCGCTGCTGCAGGTTATACAGAAGACCGAGGAGTATGATCTGCCTCTATGCTTGGCGTTTGTGGACTAAGCGAAAGCCTTCAATTCTGTCGAGACTTGGGCCGCGCTTAGGTTACTCCAGAAGTGTCGAAATGGACTGATCTGTACACCCAAGTCCTGTAGTTATTGAAACGAAAACATCACTATGTTAGTCTGCCTTCAGGACCAAAACTTGAAACCAATGC
The DNA here is from genome assembly GCA_963935595.1 of Schoenobius gigantellus. Taxonomy (NCBI): domain Eukaryota; kingdom Metazoa; phylum Arthropoda; class Insecta; order Lepidoptera; family Crambidae; genus Schoenobius; species Schoenobius gigantellus. The sequence continues at coordinate 54,026,471 of OZ012541.1, forward strand.
GACTTTAGCGACGTTATAGACAGGGCAACGTTATATCGTCGAAACTATTTACAGACGCATTGGAGTATGAATTTAAGCTTTTGGACTGGAGAAGATTCGGAACTAAAATAAACGGCGAGATCATGACTCACATTCATTTAGTTGATGATTTCGTAGTCATTAAGACCTCTGTAGATTTCCATCACTTATTTCCAGGGACTTACAATGAATGTGAACGAGATTTAAAACGTGTCGAATTCCCATCTAGTAGATACCCACTCCCCTGAAGGTTGGATACTCGACATCGGAAGTTGTTAACAAATATGTTTACCTAGTTCAAATAGTCCAGCTCGGTAAGCTCAACTTCCAGAGAGAGGTAAATGATGAATCCAACTCGATTAGTACAATGTTAAGAAAGCAGTTATCGAGCATCGGTGACGATATGGACTCGGCGAGGGCCTGCTAATCGGGAGGTCCGTGGTTCGATCCTGCCATGTACTAATGTTTCGTTTTTAAAATTTTTCGGGGCGGGGGAATCTCCCCTTGGATATGCCGTAGGACTCGGGTAAAAACCCCATGCCCGGCTAAACAGGCCTCCAGTACCTTTCCACGTCCGGTGGAGGTACGCTCGGGATTAAACTGGTCATTCCCCGAATACACCCCTTAGGAACAGGCCCAGCAGTATAAACGAGCTGGGACTCGGCAAGGAAGGGGTGACCAGGTTGCTCGGTTGTGATCCCCCAGACGGACGACCAGGTAGAAAACGTAATATCTCCCAGCCGATTGTCAGTCGGGTGGGCCTAAATGCTTCCTGGCTGATTAGGGTAGTAGGTGCGCATCTAAGAAGGCGCGCCTCCCCTACCCAACCGCCTACTACGGAGCGGGGCGGCTTGAGAGTCCTCCTCCCGCGCCCGCTCCGCTGCAAATACTACAACGGTTGGATGTGGAAGTTTTTCGGCCTTTAAAACAAATATGGAAGACGGCCGTATATGATTCGTCATAACAGCTCATATCCCAGATAGCATGCAAACTTACCAAATTTGAGGCAAGTTGGAATCAAACTTTCTAGTTTCCCAACAACAAGCTTAAATCATGTTTGTTTTAAGCTTGCATGATATTTGTTTTTTCAATAACGCAATGTACATACAATATTGCCCCAACAAACTAGTCGCTTTTTAAAGTTTGTTGGGGCAATATTGTATGTACATTGCAACATTGTATTCTGCCGAAAAAAACAAAACTTACGCAAGTTTGTCATTGGGAACTAGAAAGTTTGATTCAAACTTGCATGTCAAACCAATGCTATCTGGGATACGTTCCTGCTAAAGGGGCTCGAGCCTACCCTAAGTTAGGGTGTGTAGGCCTTACTCAACCACGCTGGTCCAGCGCGGATTGGTAGACATATGATTTTCGAAACAATAATCAGTTTGTCAAACTCAAAATAGAAAATGTCTATTAATACTTTTTATATTGAATATACTCTTTGGTTTTCGCAATTTATTTATAATAAATTATTAGTCTGGGATCTGCATTCTTTATGACTAAGTACCTATAATATGTATGAATAAACAAATAAATATTACATTATTTTACTATAACGTACTTTATAAAAATAACATGAACATATATATTCTTATAATGTTTCATCATATGTTATCATATGTTCTTAATAAAATGAACATATATATTCTTTTAAAATGATTATAATGCAAGCTTTAACGTATAGCAATAAAGTTCAAGGTTGCGTGAAACATTGACGACTTTTGGGTCAACATGACGGTTACTAGGACAAACCTGCCGACTACTGGTACAATTGGCTCCTTTTTACTTTTTTATATTACAATAAATTATTTATTTAGTTTATTTAAAAACCAATTTTACCTTTGAAAACTACAATAAATATTTTAGCAAGCTATCGAAGTTTTAGATTATTAAGTCTACAAGGTTTACTGTAACACAGCTCCAAAGTCAGCAAAGTTCAAAACCTGACGAGTAATGGGCTTTTTACCTTAGGTAGAACGGGGCGAATTTTTCAATCTACGAGTAGTATTAACAATTTTATCCGTTGATGAAATTACATGAACAATGTATAATTTTGACGAAATTTATGATCATTTACCGGGTGCTCCATTATAACAAAGTACACACTTATTCAAATATGGCTGCACGCGCGCAGGCGCACGTGCGTTCAAATAATGCTGTCGATTGTATGCTAATGTTGGACGCATGGAGCCGCTGTTTGCATAGTCGATGTAGATCATGCAGGCATGCTCTCATTATGATACCGAACTAAGGTCAACTAGCAATTTCTGGCTTACCAACTAGCACAGCTTTTAAGATTTTCGCTGTATATTCTGCATTTATGCATGGCTAATACGTCAAAAAGTAACTTAAAGTTTTTAAAACGTATCCCGAACATCATCTTATTAAAGATTGTCAAAATAACGCTGCACTTTTTGTTTTTTTATGGGTATTAATTTTTGTTTTGATTTATTTTTTTTTGTGAAATAAAATTAAATAATGACTAACACTCTAAACAGCCTTGCGATTCTGTAAAACCTCACTTTAAACTTCGAATCTGAATCCGCAGTGAGTTCTTAGATTGGCATTCTCAAAATTCGCATGTAGATTCGAAGTTATTAAAGCGCTACACTTGCGAGCGTGGCAGCGAGTAGAATTAGAGTGACCGTCATATTTTGACATTATAAGTATGGGATGACGTATGAAGTGGCATTCCGTAAGGGAATTAATGAGGAATTCCTCCATCACTTCGAAGCTCACTTCGCACACGAACTCGAAATAAAGTGTCAAATAAAACGTTGCTATTTTGTGATTGAAAACAGGCAAAGTTTTTTATCATAGTTTAAAAATACATTTAAAATTATTTCTGAAGGTGATAAAAACTAGTTCTGAGGTATATTTCCTGAAAGTAAATTAACGATGGCACAAATGTTTGTATTAAAATCTTTATTAGAAGAGGCTCATGCATTGGACAACCAAGAATTGTGCCACCTAAACTATTTAGGCGAACAGCTATTTCTTCCCACTGCCATCGTCATCTTTCTCTGGCATTTTGGGTTCTTAAGAAACCCTTTGCCAAGCTAGGGTTTCTTTCCATAAACTCGACCAAAGCCATAACTTGGTCCGACGACGGGTGAGAAGAGCGTGTCTCATTTGGACTGAAACATTTTCAATAGAATATTATTACTTATACGCAACTTTAAAATATCGTTTATAACATTCACAACAAGAAATATATACTTACTTCATGATTATTTCACAATGTTCCATTTATTTGAGAACGTTGACAAACACTATCCATAAGCCAATAAAGACAACAATCAACAAGTAGGTTTGACAAATTTATGGTTTTTGAAATCAATGTAAAAGGATCAATATTACAAGCCATAAATTTGAAATTTCGGGTTTTTACGCAAAACCTGCCTTAATTTTTTTACATTATAACATTTTAGTTCAAAAACATACTAATAACTTCAATTTTAGTAGCAATATTTCAATATTTCCGGTAAAAAATTAAATCTAAAAAACTCGACTAACATTTCGTTCCATGTTCGCGTACGCTTCGCAACTCACATCACTTCGCTATCGCCTGAGTGATGTTTACAGAATGCAAAATCAATGTCATTTTGTCTCTTATGCGAAGTGAGCGTGAATATCGAAGTGAGATGCGAGTTATTGTTCGAATTTTACAGAATCGACATGCAGTACTAAATATTAATTTCCTAACAACTCAATGCTGGGGATATGTAATTTCCATTATCAGAATAACTTGAAAGAATACAACTTAAGATCAATATGTGCCAATTATATAAAGAACTTACCTCTAACTCCCAATTCTAAAGAATCCTTCCATCATCTTAGCACGGAAAATATAATACTTATAATACTACAGTAATAAGATGCAAACACAATGAGCTGAAGAGCTTTAGTAAAAAAAACACTAAACAAGTGCTTCCCAATAATTTTTGCGGATTCGTCGATTAATATAATCCCAACACACGATCCTAAATTGATAGCAATGGGACCTTATCATCAGGAGTATATTTCGAATCGTAAAAGAATTGCGATAATCGGTCCACGATTGACGGAAAATAAAGATACCTTCGACAACGACAGTCAACAGCATAGCACAGAAGTCGGTTGAAAATGCTATTGTGCTTCGAAGATTACAGCAGCGATAAGCAGTACCCGCGCGTTGTTCAGTGGTTGGTCTTTTGAAAACTCTCCTAATTTGCGAAGATGTAGAGTAAACTTTTTTCTTAAAAGTATTGCCTGCCCCAAGTCAAAACACGAAACTGGCGAGTGTTTGGTGGATCTACCCTCCTAGACAAATGCCACACGCTAACTTTACCGCAGTCGTTCCGCAGAAAATATGTATGGAAATGACGTAAGCCTCTTTGCGATTCAACAAGAGGCTGAAAGCTGACAATGCCGCCCCAAGGATATGCCATATGCCATTGGACTCGGGTATAAACCCCATACCTGGCTAAACCACCCTCCAAGCAACTTCTACCTCCGTAGGGGCACAATCGGGATCGGCGTTAGCCATTCCCGTTGGTGAGCCAGCGTAGCTGACCCAAGCGCCGGGGCTTACTCTACGGAGGGGTCGACAATTGCAATAATTCGACCTCCAGACGAGCAGGCCAGGGGTAGAAAAATGTGTCTCCCAACCGGTTGTCGGCCGGCCAGGCTATTTCATCCCCTTGCTTAAGGGAGTTGGTGGCGCGCGTCCAGGAACGAGCGCCTCCTCCTACCCAACCACCTGCGCCGGAGCGGTGCAGCGAGAGGATCAACCTCTCGCGCCCGCTCCGCTGCCTCCTTCTGCGAGATCACATCCTCGCAGAAGGAGGGAAATGACGTAAGCCTACGACAACCTCACGCTATTTTTTTTTCCGCAGCTAATGTCATCTCCATAATTTTTTTCTGCGGAACAACTACAGAAAAGTTGCCGTGTGGCATTTGTCTTGGGGGGCAGTATTGGTGTTGTTTACTACTGCCTCCTGATGATCTACTGATCGGGACTGATCTAACCAGACAATTACAGTGGATGTGTATTGTCAATAATTGAAAACACTTATGGAAAACCTAGCTGCCAAACAACGGAGGCTGGTCAATTGCTTTACCCATCTGATACTTCGGGCTAGCACTAGACACACTGTAAAAACAGATGGTTGTTGCGAGTATAAGAGCCGCAATGAGAATGTCACCAACAAACACCATTATCGTCGGACTTTATTCAAATTTTTACGGAATTTCGACAACTTTTTGCAAAAGAAAAATTCTAATTAAATTAAGCAGTTCAAACTGATTTGAAATATGTTTGTGTAATGTGTAAACTATACATGAGATAGCAAACATGCGTAGATAGATAGCAATCACACTTGACAATTTAATAAACATATTGAGTAAAATTGTGATTTAATATTGTTCTTCTAATATAAACACCAATTTTATATGTAAACACATAATATTATTAGAAACATCTTGAACTCTTCTCGAATTCTTTCATCATTAATTTCTCGCTGTGGAGTATTAAGTCGACAATAATCAAATCGTTTTTAATAGAAAATATTGATTATATTCATTATTGTAACAGTAGTACTATAAAGTATTTTTGAGAATAGGCTAGATGAATGAAAAAAATTATTGCTTTAATAGAAGCTCATTCATATATTAAACAGAAAGAGAAAAACGGTTTTCGAATAACTGTAAAAACAAGCAAGATATAAGGGATTAAAGATTTTTCTCCATCTCTTTCTAGCAAGACGGCTATTTACATGGAGTTTATATGGCCGTACTCAACAATGACGTCACGGTTGATGTCGGATCTCTCTGTCTAATAGCTTCCAAATTAACAGCTTAAAATGCTTGTATCTAATGTATTTTTAAGACGATTTTAATTCTAATTTCACATGATTGCATCTTTTTCTACGGTATTTTAATATTTTAGGACGAGACGTGAAAATTAGAATTCAGTCATCATCCCAATTAGTTACTTTTAAACAAAATACGAAATAAATAATGTTACATGCGGGTCCGTGCGCAGCTTTTGAGAAATTGACTCATCTTAATGTATTAACCGTTATCTGTCATTTTTATCCAGTAAACTTGTATAACCCACGATGACCGTGCTTAATCTCGATATCTGCGGATCTTTTTGTCTATCCGTGTATAAATAATACTTACGTGACAACAATACAGTGTGCGGCATCAACTTCCAATGTATAATGATAAGTAAAGTTAAGGCCACGTTTCAATATTCAAAGTAGATAATATGTACGAGTATTAAACATGCAGGAGTGTAGTGAGAAGGTGGCCAAGATTTGCTCCAGAAGTCAAAACAATGCTTGAAACTTTAAATAGGACACGTACAGAAGTGATAGGTTTATGAAAAATAATATCTTTATTTATTACTAGCTGTGCCAGCGAACTACGTTTCGCCGTATATTTTTTACCCGTTTTTTCAACATTTGTCATTGATGCTCAGCTCCTATTAGTCATAGCGTAATGTTATATAGCCTAAAGCCTTCCTCGATAAATGGACTATCCAACACAAAAAGAATTTTTCAATTTGAATCAGTAGTTCCTGAGATTAGCGCGTTCAAGCAAACAAACAAACAAACTCTTCAGCTTTATAATATTAGTAAGTATAGATTTAATACTATTAATGCACTTTATCTGTACAAGTTCTAATAAATATAATACTATTAAAATAATTATTTACAATGCTCAGCTCAATCAATCAGTAAGGATGGGGTGTATACGTGCATTGTCGAGGAAGAAAGGTATTAATATTATTTTAGACAAAATCGATTATTCCTAAATTTCTATAACATAAAACATTCGAAATATTGTGTTCTAATTCAGAACACCCTAAAAGCACTTTTAAATTTATAAATAAACATCTACATAGTGTCCTTGTTAAGACGATCAACCTGAACAACTTTTACCATAGTAAAAGTCCCATAGGACTCATCTTGAAATCGCGAAGAAAAAAACCTAGAAATATTGAACAGCTGTTTCTTTTTCCGAAATTTCAAGATTAGTTCCTTGTAAAAGTTGTTTCATTTGATCGTCTGAATAAGCACACAAAACTCGGCTCGTCACTCAAAATCGCCTTACATTACATACCGTGTTTCCACCACCCCATCAAGCTGAAACCTACCCATGTTAACATTGTCATATAAAAGTTGTGGAAATAGGAAATTGTGAAATTAATTTAGAAGTCCACCATACAAAAAGTTGGGTCTGCAGAAAAAAATTATGGGGAATTAGAAAATAAATTTTATAATTTCGAATTTTCAATGACGCCATATCTTTTATATGATTATGTTAACATGGGTAGATTTCGGCTTGATAGGATACTGACTTAACATGGTGTATTGTACGTATATATCGAACGTGTAGCCTGCGCCTTAACATGAATTAAGTTGACATACGGCACGTGGTTCGGTTGGAGGGCGCCACCAGCACCGCTACGATCGTATCTTGCGCATCTGTCGACATTATTGTTTTTTGAATGACGTTTACACGATAACGGGATTACGTACGAACGTCACATTGTACAAATCATACGCCTTCGTTATCACAAACGAATAAGAACTGTACCTAAGATTTGGTTTCAGAGGGAGGTTTAGCCGGTTATGGGGACACAAGCAGAATAGCCGCTGGGAACGTCCACTCAAAATATATAGAAATCGCTTTCAATTTTGACAATCGCACTACATCTATCACTGCTTTACAAGAGAAAGAAGGCACAGTCTTGTGTCGACGCAACGGCTGTCAGATCAAGATTTTTCTTAGACAATAAACCCGCTGAGTCCAAAGTACGCGGTCAAGTCAGCTTATACAAGGTTATTTTTTAGTTATGACAAAAATTTTGTGTGCTTGTTCAGACAAGCAAACTGAACAACTTTCACTATGGGACCAACTTCGAAATCGCAAAAAAAAATCAGCTGTTCCATACAAATGTTCAATATTCACTGAACCTAAATGATTTTAATCTTTTGATTACCTTTCCTGAGAGGACTGGTCACGAGTCAATCTCTCGGTTACGATTTTGGACTCTGTGCCATTCAATCCATTATTGGTATGGGGTACCCGGCTATAAACTCCCCGGAACCGCTGCGTTGAAGGGTTTTCACCCAAAACTGTAAACACTTCTTCGATTATATCAACCCAATACTTACATGCGCTCGATTTTGTTTTCTTACTAGAGTCGCATCTCAAAAAAATGGAACAAAGTTACAGTTCTTAATTACAAATTTTGAGACAAAACAGTATTAAACTGTAATGCGCTGTGATAATGCTGCGATTCACCAAATTCAAATTCAATATCGTTTATTCAAATTGAATTATTTATTCACTTTATAATAACCTCTCAGCAACAATATCAAATCTATATCATTCTTAAATAAATAATAAAAAACAATAAACTACCCTAATAAACCCTAATAATCGAATTACATTACATAATCATTTTTGCACGTCGAATAAGCTACGCCAGTCGTTCACAAGTCAGCGGCGGGGGACCTCGTAGTCACGAAAGAACCAGCAAGAAAACTAGCAGAGGCTCATTTTGTTCTTCTCTGTATTGTTACAGGTTAGTCATTTGAAGCTGACGTCAGAGCAAATAGTTAGACCTCAATTTCCATATTACGAGATTATATAAGTGTCCGTCCGCATTATACATTTTTGCAACATCATTCTGTAACATATCAATTAAAAGAAATCATTAGGTGTGGAGTTGACCTATTATTATCTTTTCTGTGCCTCAAGTCCAAACATTTTTTCATTCAAATAATTTTAACTTTAAGTATCATAGTTCGAATATTATATTCATGCGAGCATACACGTTGACATTTAAATAAGATCTAAATCCAGATCCAAATCAGGTGGTCAACTACTAGATCACAGAAGTAAATTAGTTGTTTCCAGTGCTCTCTCAGTAAGTGACAAAATTTAAAAAAATCAAACGTGCCATTTCAGTATGTCGTCAGAAATCAGCACTTAATGACATCGGCCATGTGTTTTAGATTGCACTCGCATGAGTGATGACTTTTTAAGCTGCATCATTAATATCAATCGGCAGCTGCGTGCACTTTTATTTTACTAATAAAAAGTGTGTTCCGACGCCCCTCAACGCCCCGCTGCGTTCGGCGATTGTTACAAATGGATCTTTGATTGTGTCCGTTGCGTAAAAAGCAGTAACATTTTCATGAAAATTAAAAAAAAAATAAGTCAAATACTTATTATTGTTACTTAGCCAGCTATTTCTTCTGTACTTTTAGTTATTTTAAAACAGAAGTTTCGTGACTTTTGCCACTAATATAATAATTTATGATTTAATTTTTAATTATTATAATTTTGAATAGATGCTGTATTTTTTACGTATCTATTTGTTTCTATTTTCTCGCAGGTATTGTAAAAAGTAGTATTACTATCCTCGGAGATAAAGCAATTTTAGTCTTGGGTGTCTCACTCAGGAGTCTCGTCTTAAATCCCTCGTTACATTCAGAATTTAATTATTTAATACCCTCGCTGCGCTCCCCGTTACAGACACTGTTTTATCCCCTTGGTTAATAATCTACTATTATTTTTTACTTATTGGTGTTTTTGAAGTCGGTTTTTATTTGTTCTTGTAATATATTTTGATTTCAATCTTTTTAGTGAATTAAAATTTCACCCTCGGCAAACATCAAAATAAGTTAAAACGTCTTCTGCTCTGTACGATATTAAAAGAATTACTTATTATCCCTTATATTACTAACAACATAATTTTTAAAAAAATCGCTTGAAAAAATCCACATCTACACGTCCAACGTCCCCTAACTCCTAACACATAAGAAATGTTTCATTATTAGCTCAGTAACATAAGATTAGGACGACCAGATGCAAATACCTGAATATCTTTTGACAAAAATATAAAAAACACATTGGTCATGCCTATGAAACTTAAGGGTTTCCCTCGATTTCCCTCCAGATTTCGGATTCCATTACCAGATCCTGACTTGGTGACAATGGTGGACCCATCGTATACTCTATTTTAAAAAGAATGCTGATAATCGGCCTACAAATAGCGGAGTATTATACTATCGGTAAACATAAAAAATAGATACAATCGAACATAGTGAAGTGGGTTTGAAAGAGTATTGATCCTGACAGATAATAATTATATAATGTTGTGTAATTAAATTAACAATAAATTAAATATTGTTATGATATAAGTAGGACTATAAAATCCTCAACAATAGTGTTAGAAAAGCAATACTATGGTATGGATGGTAACTATGGTAAGGTGTGCTGACCGTGGGGGACAGCACACCTTACCATAGTTACCATCCAGTTTTGAACAATCCACTCAGCTAAGTTTTACATTTTTTATCTTGTAAATTAAGAGTTACTGTACACATTCAAAAGTCCTCAACGAAAATTGAATCAAGTGGATTCTTAATTGTTCGATAAAATCTGTGGCGAAGTTCGACATGTGTAACCGCAGTTAGCGCCATCTACATTCAGTTACTTCAAAAAGATACGGGTGCATTATCTCATTAGGGCAACGCATAAAAATATAAGGGTTTATTCAACACGTAAGTGTTACATGCTATTGTGCGTCCCGTATCTTTTTAGATGAAAAGAAAAATTATAAAGTTATTAAGAATGTTCTCTTCCTTGTTTAATCTGTAGAAATCGCTTAAAGTTTTGTGTAAAAAAGGCACTACATATCATCAGTTTTAACTGACAGTTTAAACTTAACTAACGTTAGCTAACTGACGTCCCTTGCGCTAATATACGTTCAGTTTTCATTAAAGATTCATTATTTCATTCTCATGATTTCATCAGACGACGACGCTTCAGTTTATGATTTATTATGAAAAATATAATTAGAATGAGAAAATGAAAACAGGGAGTGAGACAATTTTTTCCCATGTAAACTTATTTACCGAAGAAATTTGTAAAAAAAACACGCTTTTACCAAAAAGACTAAAAACCAAAAAGTTGAAAATAAAATAAGATCACACTTTTAGCAAATCAGGATTTTAAAAATTTTCTTGAGACAACTAGTGGTGGTGCCCAAGGTAGACACCACCACATCGGCGTTTCGCCGACTTGTATTGCTGAATTTTGTACCCTACTACCAGCTCATAGAAAGCATTGTGGCTTACCCCGATTCCAATTGTCTCCGTCCGTCTCCTCCGTAGCCGGTGGACTTCCTGAGCTAGCTCGAAGGAAGTCGCGGCTCCTGAAGTTCTGCAGTGGATCCACCGGTGGAGACCGGAGCACTACAAATGCCTATTAGGCCACCACGGCTCACACACGCGATTTTGACACCGTTGCACAACACAAAGCGGGCTTTCGCACCCCGATATTAGGTGCGCCGCGCAAAATACAATTTGCTAGTTATATACTGTGTATTATATTTTATGGATGCCCGGACATCATCCTAACCTAATTCAATGTCGTGACATTTCGACTCAACTCAACTGACATGTCACATGCGGCCGGCCGCCAAAAAAAACTCTCACTGCACAGACCACAAATGCAGTGTTGCCACTCGCTCTTCCTCGAGCGTGAACATCCCCCCGCTCCGGACAGTCCCGGACTGTCCGCCAAATCAGTCTAAGGGGAGGTGAGAAAGAGTAGCGACCGCGCGCTTCAAAACAGAATCCCCAACTAGGACCTCGGCAAACCTGGGCACACCATCAGACCCTAGAGTAAGTTGGACAATGCGTCCGCGACGCCAACGTAAGGGTGGCAGGTTTGGGTCCTTCACTAACACGAGGTCTCCAACCCTCGGTGGGTTTGTCTTATCTGACCACTTAACGCGCTGTTGCAAAATGTGTAAATATTCAAGGTGCCAGCGGCGCCAGAAGCTCTGGGTAAGCTGCTGGAGCAACTCAAACCGCGAAAGGCGTCCGGATTGACATCTCTATAAGGATACTCGGGCAGGGCGTTAAGTGGTCTGCCTATCAAGAAATGGCCCGGCGTGAGGGCCTGCAAATCGTTCGCGTCGGTAGACAACGGACATAACGGACGCGAGTTGAGAACCGCCTCAATCTTATGAAACACCGTCGCGAGTTCCTCGAACGTGAGAATAGTCTCCCCAATAACGCGGCGAAGGTGAGTCTTGGCGGCCTTTACAACAGATTCAAAAATCCCTCCCCAGTGAGGGCAAGACGGCGGGGAGTATCGCCATGTTACCCCCCTACGGGAGAGTGTGGATCCGATCTCAATATTATTTTTATCTAAAAATTCACAAACTTCTCTTATATGTCTATCAGTGCCCTTGAAGTTCGTCCCACAATCGGACCGAATTAGAGAAGGCAGTCCCCGGCAGGAGACAAATCTGCCTAACGCTGCTAAGAAAGCGTCCATGGTGAGCGCACTCACCACCTCCAAATGAACGGCTTTAGTGGCCAAACAAACAAACACACACAAGTAAGCCTTTTCAGTCTTAGCATTACGGAGTCGCGACGTTTTTATAGTGAACGGTCCCGCGAAATCAGTTCCAACTCCTAAGAAGGTCATCGATTCATTCACACGATCAGCAGGCAAATCACCCATTTGGGGCTGCATCGTCTCGGGGCGTAAACGATAGCAGGGCAGACATCGAAAGATAACAGATCGGATTATTCTTCGCGCTGACAAAATCCAAAACTCCCGTTGGAGGAGCGCGGTCAATGCATTACATCCGGCATGAGCATTCTTCACATGGCGATCAATGATCAACAATCGCACCAATGGTCCGTCCTTGGGGAGCAACAGGGGATGACGTGATCTATAAGGCAAGTTAGCGTGCCTCAATCGGCCTCCTACACGCAACAATCCCTTATCATCCAGAAAGGGAGTCAAACGCACCAAGGGTCCCTTCAATTTGGACGTCCCGGTACGGAAAATCTTAAGTTCCGGTTCAAACGCTCTAGACTGGGTCATACGCACCCAATGCAAAAGAGCATCTTGGCGCTCCTGCGGAGAGAGGACCGGACACAAATCTTTGTCCTGAGGCCGGCGACAATTTCGTATAAATCTTCTTATCCAAGCGGTCACGCCGAGCAACTTGTCCAGAGAACTGTAGCGGTCTAATAAAAATTCCCGCTCTGGAGCCGCCATAGTCTCGACAGCGTGAACACGCTAGCCCGGATTTGGTACCTTCACCACAGCTGGTGTGGAAGGCCAGGACGGCTGTAACAACCATTCGGGACCCCACCACAGAGTGTGGTCAATAAGCTGAGGGGCTTCGCTGCCACGTGATGCACAGTCAGCAGGGTTTATTTCACCTGGCACGTGGCGCCAAATCAACGTGGCCTTCGAGGCCTGTATTTGGGATACCCGATTGGCCACAAATACTTCCAGGGAGTGGACGGAGTTCTTAATCCAACACAGGACAACCTGACTGTCGGACCAAGCAAAGAGCGACTCAAAGTCCACACTACGTCCCAGGGTGTCAACAACGTGGTTCATCAACCGAACCAGAAGAGTAGCTCCAGACAATTCTAACTTCGGAATCGTTAATCGAGTCCGAAGTGGAGCAACCTTACTCTTAGCAATTAGCAAGTGGAGCTTAACAGCTCCTCTATCATCGACCGTCCGGATATATACGACGGCTGCGTATCCACTCTCAGACGCGTCACAAAAGCCATGAAGGCTGGCCGTAAACCGTCCCTTAGGCAGTATATGTCTAGGGATACTAACACCGTTAATGTCGGGGAGAGACGACATGAAGGACTCCCAATCTCGCAGCAAACGGCCCGAGAGGGGCTCATCTCACGACACTTCGGCTGACCAAAGTTCCTGTAGGAAGCACTTCATCCAAAACACTACGGGACTAATCCAGCCATTTGGGTCAAAGGTACGAGCTACTGTAGACAAAACTAACCGTTTCGTCCAGACCTTGGGGCTTGGCAGCTCCAATCGATAGGTGAACGTGTCCTGGACAGGTCTGTATTGCACTCCCAAAACAGACAGTAAATCTGGAGTGTTGGCATTCTCAAAAATATGAGGCTCCTGCTGGTGGTCGTCTGGCAAGTCACACAAAAGCTGAGGTGAGTTGGACATCCACTTCCTCAGTTCATAACCACCAGCCCCGAGAAGAGCAATTAGTTCATCTCGCAAAATCAAGGCTTCCTCGACACTAGAGGAGCCCGTACAAATATCATCAACAAATGCATCCTCCTTGAGAACCAAGGATGCGCGAGGGTATCGTAACCGCTCACGTTCAGCGAGTTCCACAAGTGAGCGAATTGCCACAAAGGGGCTCGAACGCAAACCGTATGTATTGGTGTTCAGCTCGTAGACCAGCATGGGATCCCTGGGATCCTCTCTCCATAATA